>OX336388.2:51270589-52520589 GCA_946902985.2 Meconema thalassinum | reverse complement strand
GTGTGATAGCCTGTGTTATTGTGATAACTGCAGTAGTGTGTGTATTTGTAATTAGATGCGTACTGGGAAGGATGCAGGTGTACACTTAAATTAGGATTCATCCCTGTATTCACCTGAAGTACAAGCGGGAAACCATGGAAAACCCCTTCCAGGATGTCTGAAGTAGGAATCAAACCCTATTCTTCTCAGTTTTGCCTCACGAAGCTGAGTGTACCCCGTTCCAGCTCTCAGACCAGAATTAAATTCCTTGGCAAAGCCGAAAAACCAAAATCCAGGCCTCCACGGTGACAACCAAGAATGCAAGCCACTACACAACGAGGTTGACTCTTCTGAAAGTCTATCTCCTACGGTCTCATTTTACGTTGTTGTTGCTGTTGTTGTTTTGAAGGGTTTAGACATCGTGGTCTTTTATACCCTTTTACTTGGGTGTATGTAAAATGTATGCGATAATCTGTGTTATTGTGGTGTCTGTATGAGTGTATGTATTAGTTATTCAGGTAAGGTTTGGGAAGGAGGTGGCCATGGCCTTAATTTAGGAACCATTCTGACCTTTGCCTGGAGTAGAAGTGGGAAACCACAAAAACAATTTTTTAAGACAACCAAGGTTGAATTCTGACATAAAAATGCATATAAAAGTACCTCCATCAGCCAAGAACCAAGCCTTCAGCCTCAGTGATAACACACAATGTAGTGTAGGCTATCAAATATCTGCGAACTTGCATCTTTCTACTGTAGCTCTCACAGCACGCTTGAAAGAGCAGTCTGCTTTCAACTCATATAGTGTTCGCTCGCAAGTGAATTGTTTGAACTTGTAACAAAATTCAATCATCAATCACGCGTTATTGCATGTATGTGTGTTGAGGTTTTGAAAAACCATCTCAGTCATTAGCCCAGTATAGTATCGTGTGCATCAGTCGTGTGTATAGTACTTACAGTAGCTATTTGCCCTGTATATTTGGGTGTGTAAGTTGCCAGCGCTGGTTAACTAACATCTACCGTTATATTATATTGGGTTAAAAGACTGAAATGCTGTCGTAGAGTTGATATCCTAGGCCTCAGATACCCTAATACCATCGGGTTAAAAAGAACAAGAGTTGACCAAGAGAGATCGATACATAACAGAAAATCTGTATAGGTAAGTAATACCAATTCAGTCTTTGACTGGGCCAATGTAGCCTCCAAGCCTCCCCTGTCCTGAGCTAATCGTTTCACCTCTACATAGCTACCACACCTACATCCGATGCAATCAGTTTAACATATTCTAACCTTGGTCAACCCCTACAGTTCTTGTGCTCAACGGGGCGTGATGGCTCAGCGGTCAAGCTGTATGCCTCTCACCAAGACGGACCGGGTTCGATTCCCGGTCACTGCATGTGAGATTTTCGATGTGAAATGCCATGTCCTGTGGTTCGGATTCCACGTAAAACGGAGGTCCCGTGGCTTATGATCGCGAGATTAACGGTCACGTTAAACTACAAGCTTCCTTCCTTCCTTCCTTGTGCTCAACACTTCCTTCCATAACTAAGCTTGCTATTCATGGGTGTCTTAGTATGTGTTCAACCAACCTATCTCTTGTGTTCTGTTAGAATATGCTAAAACACCGTAATAACCTGTGCTATTGTGATGGTTGTAAGAGTGTGTGCACTTGGCCTCACTGTCCTGAGCTAATAGTTTCATCTCTACATAGCTACCACAACTTACATTCAAGGCAATCTGTTTAACATATTCTAACCTTGGTCTACCCCGTCAGTTCTTGTCCTCGACCCTTCCTTCCATAACTAAGCTTGCTATTCCTAGATGTCTTACTAAGTGTCCTACCAACCTATCTCTTCTCTTGGTTCCATATATAGAGAGAACGTACTAGTATCTTTTATTTGTGTACTCGTGATGATAAAAGAGTAATTGATTCTGATGGTATAGCTACACATGCCAATGGTCATTACTCTGTCAAGCAATAAAAGCAATGGTATTGTCTGGTACGATGTTTCCAGCCTCATTATATTTAAAGGACACCTACTGAATGCAGTGGTAGGATTATAACCCTACTGTCAACCTCATATATTGTATGGTTACTGAACACACTATACTAAGTTTAAAGAGGTGCGTAAATTATTAGAATTGATGATAGTTTTCTAATATTTACTTTATACGTTTTGAGACTTAATACAGTAGAAATGTTTTGCAACACACTAAAATTATTTCAAATTTTTATTCAATAGTCTTAATAATAGTTTTGAAAGCAGTGGTAGATAGGCTTTATTTGTATGAGTCTTACCTGTAGGCTACTGTGTTACTAAGTTTCTGAAAACAGTCAGAAAAACTGTAAATCTTTTTCTTATTGATTGTACACTCTTGAACTATTCAAAAATGCGTATGCAATGCACTGAAATTACCTGATTTAAAGTATACATTTCAAAGTCTACGAAAATAAAACAAATTGGGCCCAGCTCAGGTATCCCTTGGAATTCTCAAATTTAAACTTTTCTATATGCAATTCCTTATAGAACAAGTTGTAAGTCCACTGGGTAGAAAACAATAAAGAAAAAAGATTATAGTTTAAATTAACCGTCATCTTGTGTTTATGAGCCATGGAACCTCCTTTCTATGTGAAATCCAAACCACAGTACAAGGCATTTCACTTGAAAAATCTCACATGCTTTAACCAGGAATCGAAACTAGTCTGTCTTTGTATTTGTAATCCTAGTAATAATTTGAAAAAGCGACAAGTGTGGTCGGTCTTAAACATTTTTATTTTTTGTTTATGACATGTGTATTAACCAAAAATTGAATCCTTAGTAAAAAGCTATCAGCTTAACGGCTGCACCACCGCTGCAACCTTATTGTTGGTGCTCTTATGTTATAGTTTACAGTATTATCACCCCTGTATACTTAGATGTGTGTACAAGTTGTCTGACAACCTGTGTCACTGTGATGTTTGTGTGTGTACTTTTAAACGAGGAAGGATTTGGGTAGGAAGCTGATTGTTTTTCTTTTGTTTCATTTGAGAGACTTGGACATCATGGTCATTTAGCCCCGTGTTCTTTGGTGAGTGCTGAATATTGTCTGCTAACCTGCGTCGTTGTAATGGCTGTATTAGTGTGTGTATTTATAATTCAGGTGAGGATTGGAAAGGAGGTGGCCATGGCCTTAAGTTAAGAACAATCACAGCATTTTCCTAGAGCAAAAGTGGGAAATCACCAAAAAAAAAACACTTCCAGAATGGTTAAGGTAGGAATCGAATCAAACCCGCTTTTTTACACTTTTGCCTCACAAGGCTGAGTGTACCCCCATTCCAGCCCTCAAACCAGAAATTAAATTTCTTAGCAGAGCCAGGAATGAAATCGAGGCCTACGCGGTGACAGCCAAGAATGCTAACCACTACACCACAAGGTGGACAAGTAGTTGTTGTTGTTTCATTTGATGGGGATTAGTGACATCGTCGTCATGTAGCCCTGTGAACTTGGGGTGTATGTAAAAGCTGTCTGATAACCTGTGTTATTGTGATGGCTGTATTAGTGGGTGTATTTGTAATTCAGATAAGGCCTGGGAAGCAGGCAGTCAAGGCCTTCAGTTAAGATATATCTCAGCATTTGCCTGGAGTAAAGTGTGAAAACATAAAAAAAACACTTCCAAAATGGCTGAGGTAGGAATCAAACCCAGCGCCTGTCAGTTTTGTCTGACAAGGCTGAGTGTACCCCGTTTCAGTCCTGAAACCTAAAATCAATTTTCTTGGCAGAGCCAGGAATCGAACCCGGGCCTCTGCAATAACAGCCAAGAATGCTAGCCGCTACACCACGAGGGGGACAATATAAGGCTGGTCTTGATTGTACATAATCAATCAATAATTACCTAATAATAATAATAATAATAATAATAATAATAATAATAATAATAATAATAATAATAATAATAAATATTCAAGTTAGCAACGTAACACTGTCAACGTCTCCCTGTGACGTCATCCACGGGCTCAGGGCGTGGCGGCCATCTTGCACATTTGCCACTGTGCCAGCTATGACTCTCCCTCCCTTAAGAATAACATAAGAGAGTTACGCGCGGCGGCCATCTTGCACATTAGCCCCTGCGCCAGCTTCGGCCTATTATATCTACTACTGTGTGACTTCAAAAATAAATGCCAGTATCTTTCCCTGAACTGTGAGTGTTATCCCTTGGTATTTACGCTTAGTTTGAGCGCTGTTATGGGGGACTAAAAAAAAGAAATTCTGCTATGGGCAGTGTAAGAAATGGCGTACACTTATGGATTGAATATATCTGCATGCATGCCAATTGTACAGTTGTGTGCATGAGTTTTTGTGTGTATACCATCTACAGGGGTAGAACCTGTCTTCTATGTTAATTGTATGTACGCGCCCCCGTGAAGGTCTTGGGAACGTTTCGGCAGTTTATGTGGAAAATTCTGTGTGTGGGAATATTTATCCATGAGCGTGTGCGGTCAGTGAATTTCACTATAATGCGTGCTTCCTCGCCCGTCGGGGTGAATTACTGTGCCCTGTTATGAAGTCATAGGCCTCAGGCTCCCATTGAGGGGCTTCTTTACTATCCTTCAGGGGTGTTTTAAGTAAAGCAGGCCTAAGCCTACGTTCACCGTAGTGTCTGTTAATAGGCTTAGGTATACTGGCGCCTGAAGGGCTGTGTTGGCTTCGCGCTACCTATTAGTGTCTGTGCGCGTGTACGCCCTCTTGTCTGTCTGGCCTCGTGGGGTGGGCGGTAAATCTTCTCTTAAACCCCGTGTATTTTGTTGTGGAGGCAGGATAGTGTGTGCAGGCGTGTGCGTGACACCCTGGTGAACTGTAAACAATTCCCCTGTATGACTTTGCACTGGGGATGCACATGTTAGTGTCCGCCTCCATTCTGGCAAAATTGCCCTCTGAATTCGCGGTAAGGGTCGTGTATTTGTCTGTGATTGCCCTTGCAATGTGTTGGAGGGTAGTCTGACCGATTTCTGGCCTATGGCCACGGTAGACTCTTTCCCTCACGTCTGCCTATGTGTGCAGGTTTGTGTGGGCTTATCGTGCTGTGGCACAGGCTCTACGTCCTCAGCCCATGACATAGTTTCCTCCAGGTTTCTCTCTGAGTTATGGTGTGTGCCTGAAAGTCCTGGCGTCAACTCCCTCTCGTTCGTCCGTTCTGAGGGGGTTGGCGTAGGTTCTGCTCCTCGGTCTGGCAAAATTGCCTCCCGGACCGGAGCTGAGGGACATGTGTCCATGTGAGCTTGGCCCTGTAGTGTGTTGGAGGCTAGCCTGACCGATTCCTGGCCTATGACCACGGCAGACTCCTTCCCTTGTGTGGCGGTACGTGTCGAGAGGGACATCCTCGCGAATTGCAGCGTTAGCGTATCTACGCCTATGTCCTCTC
This sequence comes from Meconema thalassinum, assembly GCA_946902985.2. Classification (NCBI taxonomy): domain Eukaryota; kingdom Metazoa; phylum Arthropoda; class Insecta; order Orthoptera; family Tettigoniidae; genus Meconema; species Meconema thalassinum. The sequence goes on along the minus strand of OX336388.2, from coordinate 52,515,213 downwards.
TTGGCTGGGCTGGTGGCCCTGCCATGAACTCAAAAATGGCCTTGCTGGCTTGAAGCTCCTGATATTCTTCCCAAATTTGGGCGTACTGCCTATTGAGGCATACGGCCTGTTCGCAAATTGCTGTGTTGACGTGTTTGTGTCCTATACAGTTCCGTGGCCGCCAACTGGAGGCACGCCTCTTCGCGAATAAGCTCCCTGTATTGGGTATGTACAATTGTGTAGTGCACCCTTATCCTTTCTAAGGTTGCGTTATCCATTATAGGGCCATGTGTAGTTATTACTCTGTTATATATCCTGTTCCTTCGGACATGGCTCCTGTTGAGGTGTTCGTGTATGTCAGTTAAATGCTTGTGTGCGCATCGCAATTGTGCTGTCCTACCCTCTGACGGGGTGCATGGCTGCTTGCCCTGTATTGCTCCAACCTTTGTCTGGAGTGCCCGTATTTGTGCCTGTCGCCTTTGTATGTGCCTCTGGTACCTTAGTAATAATGTGAATAATATTGGTGTACCCCTATTGCCTCTATGGCTTACAATGCCTGTTGCTTCTGCATATGGTGCCGTTCTGAGCTAAGTGTGGGTATAAAAAAGAACTGTGTGTGTTTACCAATGTATTAGCTTTCTGATTCTTCCCAGGGGGGGGGGGTTGATTAAAATTTCCCTTTTGTTTCTAGAGTGAAGGGGAAAAAATAATGCTTTCGCCTCAGAAAAAAAATTGACTTTTGTTTGGCTGCGTGCTGTAGGGATCGTTCTACCACGAGGTCTCGTTGTTTGAGTCCCTTTACCCTTATTGTGCGTGGTAGTGGCGGATCCACCAAATATGTTTTATCCCTTGGTTAGGGGTTGGGAAAAGCACGATAGTTTAGCTGTGTTAATTTTGAAGGTGCTTCCGGATGAGAGGAGCTTCCCGTGATTGGGAGAGACTACTAGTGTAGTGTGTTGGTGTCAGTACTTAGTCTATCGGGGGCGTCCCTGCAGGATGCAATTATCTGCTAAGGGATGAATGTCTAGGTGCAGGCTGCTAAACTAGCCTGCCAGCTGAATGGAGTGAGCAATCCAATGAATGTGCAGAGTCAGTAACTCGACGCTCTGCTGTCGAGTCGCGTGCTTGAGTACAATGAAACCTGATTATGTAATTACTGGCTTCTACGATCAGGGGCACTTATGGCTAAGGTCAGGTGGGGTATGAGGATGTGAAGAGGAGTGTAATTAGTAACAAGCGTGTAGTTTACTGACCATGTATTTATTGGCCAGTTGATGTAATGTGACGTCCCTCTTGGGGAGTTTGGACAAATATAAATGTAGTACAATTTGTAAAGTGTTAGGGTAGGTGTTTTACAAGAATAAAGGACTCTGAGCACCAACTAGATCTCACCTGCTGAAGAGATGGAACGGACGTCGTCGGGCAGGGCCGCTGGCGAAGAACTGAGTAGAACAGAGAATCCCTCCTGTCCAGGTTCCATTCTTATACGTTTTGGCGCTGCTTGGTCAGCATTGCATCAGTGTAGCTGTCCCAGATAGTTGTTAGTGTAAATGTTTATGTGAGTGTTGCAAGTAGTTGGCTAACCTCCTAGGCTTAGGTGGTCGCCGCTTGCTGTGTAGAGATATGTTCTGGAATTATAGTGTTTCCAGTTGGGGTGGTTTTGGTAGAAGATGGCGGGGTGGATCTCAGGGGGTACTGCCCCCAGGCTGTACAATACTGTATTTGTTGATATAGCTAAAGTTAAAACTGACGTTAGCAAAGTTCGAGAAGAAATCGAAACATCTCAATCACTCTGTACTCGTAACATCACTGCACTAACAATTCGGTTTTTAGATGAGTCAGTTAGAACAACAGCTTCTTTGGCTGGTTTGAAACATGATGTCGAAGCCATGCGTACTCAAGTTTTAGACCACAATAGACTATTGAAGGAAGACATAGAAATAGGCATAGCAGAGATGTTAAAAACTAATGTAACTGTGTGGAAGGATGAGTGGAATAAGTCAAGCGGAGAACACGTGAAACAAATTCAGGAACGTATTGAAAGAAAACTAGTCAGTACCCAAATAGAAATTAATAACGAAGTTATTCAGATAAGGAAGGATTTAAATGTCAGGATGGATACGCTGTCCGAAACACAAGTTGAAGATAGGACACAAGCTAGTCAGGAGGTGCAACTCTTAAAAGAATCGCTAGAGGAACAAATTCATAAAGTAGTCTCCGATGTAAATGAAACAGCTAATAAACTTCAGAGTTCGAACTTAAGTGAAGTTAATATTTTAGAATCTTACAGAAAAGACTTGATAAAGAAGGTAATCACCGAGATTGAAGATAAGGAACGAGAGGGAATGAATTATGGAGATGATAGGAATTTCACGAGAAGGAGTAATCTAGGAGTAGAAGAAAGAGAGATTAGCCCCGAGGAACGTTCATTCAGGTTCAAAGAAGATGGTCAGGAAACGAATAAAGAGCCCGAATGGCAAAATAGAGATTTTAGGAAGAACGATCAAGATTCATATCGAGGAATGTGACGGTGATAAGGAATTTTGAGGATAAACCGCAAAAATTCAGCATATCCGTAATCTTAGGGATTATTTTATCGAAGCTCATGTACCACGAGAAATGGAGATGAAGATCGTGGAGAGATATTTGGCAGAGGGCCCTTTAGAATGGTTTTGCGCCTTCCGCTACACGTTCAGTAACTTTGACGAATTTGCGGAGGCCTTAATCAAGCGTTTTTGGTCAATTGAAGTGCAGAACTCCTTACGAGCAGAGGTCTATTCAAGAAAATATTTAGGTACTCTACCTACCCTTACGCTAACTTCTTTACGAGTCAATTATCTTGCTTGAGATATCTTCAACCGCCGTTATCCACGGAGCAATTAATTGATGCTATATCGAGAATGTTACCAGTTGAGGTGAGAAGGCTAATTATCTCCTCTAATATCAGGGATCTTCCGAGCATGGATGAACTACTCAGGAGACTTGACTATACGAATCCTGTACCGAACATGGTACAGAAAGTTCAAAGGTCAGAGTTTAAAGACGTAAACACTGTCTACCTGGACCAGGTACAACAGACCGAAACTCCCAAGGAAGAGCAGACAGGAAACGTAGGTCCGGATAAGAACAACTATTTCCGTAATAATAGGTTTCGAGGAAGTCGACCTTACCAGCAGCGACGAGGCTGTGGAAATCATCGTGGGAACAATTATGGAAGAGGTGGTTATTATAACAATAATGGTTATAATAGAAATTACAATCGGAATAACCAATATCAGAACCGAAACAATAGTGTCCAAGATCAGGTGATGACGAAAGAAAAATACGACGAGAAGGAAAAAGAGAGTCAACAATTCCTAAAAGAACTGAGGGAAAAAGAAGCAAATAATCAAGGGAAAAGGCAGGACTTGATTATAGACCCTGGACCTTCCACTAGTCAAAAGGGGAACCTTGAAATTGGAAATCAAGGACAAAAAAACTTCAATTTCAAAACGGAATTGAGGGCCTTAGAGTACATTACGCACACAACAAAAGCCTAGAGAAGAGACAGTTGATTAAGGAACATTAAAGAAATATCATCAGAAAGTATGCTAATTATAATACAATTACGTGTTCAAGTGAGATATCTATAAACTTGTAACATTGAGGTTAAAAACAATTTAGCAACTGTTTCTAAAACGTGGTGACGGGAGAATGCCCCCGTAAATTGAATTATCCAGAGACCACGAGGGTAGTATTTGGGACAGCATGAGTACAGTTGCAGCCGCCATCGCTATTACGTGTTATCCATGACGTAGGCACGGCTGGCTGATAGATCAGGCAAGCAGGGAGGCTTCGCTGAGATCCATGATGACGTATAAGAATTTTCGAGAAGACTCTGGAAGTATGATGCATATAGAAGCTATGGAAGGGATGGAGCATACGCCCCTTGACAGGATATTTAAACGACGGGAACGGAGAGCCGAGGCTCTTTCTTATAATTCAGTTGACGAATGAAGTGTGTTATTGGGTTAACGTGGTCCCAAAAGTTTCGTCAAGTCCGAGCGTGGAGGTTGTCCGCTAGTGAAACAGCACCGTTTGGGTAAGCTGCAGTGCATTATACAACTCAAATCTAGGCGAAGTTAAAACGCAAGTATAAGTGACATTATTTCATGAACATACTCAATTAGGCTTCAACGTTTATTATAATCAAGAAGTGTAAGACTATATGGAGCTTGTGTTAAAAGCAGAACATTCCAGCTTTTATAATTTGGGACATATAAGCGATAGAAGACGAAATACAAAAGTGTTTTCCACAGATCCCAGAATCTCTTTTCATGCTATACACATTGAACATTGAGAGGGCAGGCGTACGGCAAGTGTGATACAGAACATTATTCACTTGGTGCAACAGACAATTGACATTACAATGGCCGTTAATACTCAGCTAATATATTCAATAGACATTAATATGATAGGAGTGACGGAGTATTAAACTAACTATGCACCTGGGACATATATCGATACCGTGAAGATCCAACATGGAATTACGATAGTCAGTTTTCGTGGAATACTAGCATGGAGTGGGTAACCAGCATTTACACTCATGCATATCTGTCAAACGCTGATATATCATCCATACGGCAGTGGAAATTTATTCATTATCCAATAACATGAATAATTCCGCCTCGCATATACGATGGATTTCATGGTTAATTTCGACGTAGAACTTTGGGGATTTTCAAGAGTGTCTAGGGTATCCCAGTACAAACAGAAGAAGTTGCCAGAAGGAAGTTCCTTGTTAACACGGATGTGTGTATTCCGGGGATAGAATCCTTCTATTATCCGAGGTCACTGTTCTGATGTTCGAGGACTGTCCAGATTTTTATGTACTCTGGTTGTATAGGAACTTGTATAGTATTCTGTGAATACTCTTCAAGAACGTCTGAACATCATAAAAGGTAGCCGTGATATTTATTTGTTATTATGTGAGCTGTATAGCGAAATTTGAGCAACGTTCTTTCCCATAGTTTTTATTGTATTATGTTCTTGTATACTGTACACTTTTCAGGAGTTTTATATTTTTCTTTAGTGTCTTGAGACCGTAGTCTTTCATATTTATATTTAAATTTTTGTAAGGATCAGTTTTACTGACTTTTAAAAATTCTTTCCATTTCAAATCAGAATTCAGACATCGTGTCATCATTTCAAAGTAATGTCTCCGTTAACTTACTTTGAACATTTTTCTGTCCAACTTCAAGAGAGAAGAAACCATCGAACATTAATTAGAGCGTTAAATATATGTAACTTCACGACGATCTTTTGAATTACTAGCCGTTCTTCAGAATGTGTTGTTGAAACAATGACAATATCATTTGATAATGAAAAACATTTCAGCGAAGACAACTTTATGTAACTTGAGTTTTGAATGAGCTTTATTCAGGTAACAGTTGAAAAGAATTCTTTAGGTAAAAGTTTTTCATATCTTAGGCTAGGATATCGATGCTTGCTTATTCCAGTCTAGATTGACTTCTATCCGATTTGATTTAAATAACCTGCAATTATTTAAATTCTCTTGAATGTAATATTTTACTGTCCTGCGATAAGATTACAATGATATTTTTTTAGATAGACAGTGAGGAGAGTCAGTTTGTATTTTCATTAATCATATTTGTGACTGGCTGATTTTTATTTCATATTGTTTTGTTAAAGATACTCATGGTGGTGACAATTATGCAACAGTTTGAATACGTTTTGATAATGTAGAGTTTTCGAGAGGAACGATGGGATGTATAAATTATAGCTCAGTGGACGTGTGAAAGTCACTGATTGATAGTGCCTTTGCTGAAGGATGTTTTCCCACGATATTATTTATAACAAATTAATCATTGGTGATTTTGTTTAAACAGTGGAAGTTTTTCCATACATGATGTAATATATATGAGGTTGTTAAGCCATAGTGTGCTTGGAGCGAGGTTTTTCCCTCAAGTTTAGTGATGTTATTCCCCATGTAGATTGTATTCATATAAATTTACTGTTTTATTTAACTGAGGGTGTGAGTTGAATAATTTTTCTACTTCAGATGAAGATTAGTGTCACAGATATTCCCTATTAAAAATATGTTAAACACGAATTTGTAAATACATGCAAATAACCTTAATTGGTCGGTTGTATTTGAACTAAATTTTGTAACTATAACCTGACATGACGTGTGTGTAATATATTAAAAATATTATAAAAGAAATAGAATTTCCATATTCTAATATAAATTCGATTGTCGATTGACATGTTCAAAGACTCTAAATTTATTTAGGGATTATTTAAATAAACACTTCAGTGTAGTGATTAGCGTTTCGCCCATATTAGGCAACGCTGTATATAATCATATAACTATGTAAAATAAATCTGTAATTAATATAATTATATAATAATATTTGTTACGGTCATATAATAATGTGTTAAAATTAATAATTTTGTGAATGAATGATGAGTAAATGATTAAATTTTGGTAAGAGTGAAACTAGAACATCATTGGTTCGAAACAATGTAGGGTGTGTCTGGAAGAGTGTATAAAATATTTCATGTTATTCTGTAATCTTGGTTCAGTGTTATCAGCTTTTATTTAGTGGCAATGATCTAGCGTATTCGAGACTGCTTCTCGCATGTTGCTAGTGACCGGCTGCATTTAACAGTGGGGGAGGCAGTGTGTGTGTGTGTCTCACTCATAGTCCAGATGTTCTGATAAGGACTTGTGTATTGAGGTCAACGACTCTGTGGCCTTGCGTATATGTGTCAGTGGAATGAGAAAGTCACCTCAAGATGCACAGTGACACAGCTGAGTGCAACTAAACGCTCCCTGTTTTTGTTTATATAAATTGATGTTTTGACTAGCTTACAGTAGTCCGATTAAGCTCATAACTTTTGAGTAATTGTTTTACAGTCCAGTGGTGGCTGAGGAGAATTTGTGGCGGTTTCACAAGACTTTAATTTTTTTTTGTATATAATTTTATTTATATTTATGTGAAATAAAATTTTACTGTTCAGTTTTCATAGTCTTTGACGTGTGTGTTCATTTTAAGTATCATGTTTGTGAGATATTGTGCGGACACACTTATTTCAGATACAGTGACACCCATAAACCCCGAGATCGGTAAGCAAGGTAAGTGTTTTCCCCCGTTTAGTTTGGTGTGTTCCACAATGGTTTTTTTTTTGTGTGTAAACTGCTGTGCTATGATCCCGATGGCGTTTGTCAAAGCCATTTCAAATGATGTAGTAGAGCCGGAGCATATTGAGGTTGGCAATCCGATTGAGGGGACGCATCTCTGACAAACGGCTTTCCGGATTATTGGGTACAGTACGAGCACGCACTTCCTAAGTCAGATGGATTTCAGTTATCCAGATTATATTAAATAGTCATCTCCCCGAACATCCATGTTGTTAAAGCGGCACAATGTGGTTTAAAATAAGTTGAACACTTTCGCTGCTAGTATGAATTAGCACACATTTTCCGTAACCATTCAATAATTTCAATTATATAACTGATCAAGGACAAAGTTGACTTTTGGGAAACAGAATGTGTCTGGAAATAATTTGCCATTTGCATGTATAAACAGAAATTTTGAACTTGATACGGATTTCTTATTTATCAAGGAAACCTATGACTCCAAATACTCCGATGTGACGCACCATTTTGTTTGCTTAGTATATAAATATTTGAAAATATTCTGACTGTATTAAAAACATAGCATTGAATATTAAAACTGAGATCAGTTCCACGTATTAGATAAGGACAGTATTCCTGGTAGTGATATTAATGAATGTTGGTCCAGTTATAATTTCATAAGTTAGATCTCTGTATTTTGAAAGTACTATTCACCATTCTCAGATAATTCAGCATAAGTATGAGCGCACTGGATTGTATTAATACCAATGATTTCAGGCTGGGATGTCCTGATACTTCGCATCCTGCTGTAAGGAAGATATACGCATTATGTAATACCAGAGGACCGAATACCAGCTTTGTATCTGAAAGAAATATTACAAATCAAGGAAATTTATCGACCAAGCTGTTAACCCATACTAGGGAGAAGCTCTTCTCATGTAGCACATGCGAAGCCAAATTTAGTCGGAATGGGAATTTGAAGACACACATGTTAATCCATACTGGTGAGAAACCCTTCTCGTGTAGCATATGCGAAGCCAAATTTAATCGGAAAGTTTATTTGGAGACACACATTTCAAGCCATACTGGTGAGAAGCCCTTCACGTGTAGCACATGCGGAGACAAATTTAGTGTTAAAAGCAGTTTGAAGACACACCTTATAACGCATACTGGTGAGAAGCGATACTCGTGTAGCACATGCGGAGACAAATTTAGTCTGAAGAGAAACTTGAAGCCACACATGTTAACTCATACTGGTGAGAAGCCCTTCTCATGTAGCACATGCGAAGCCAAATTTAGTCAGAACGGTAGTTTGAAGGCACACATGCTAACCCATACTGGTGAGAAGCCCTTCTCGTGTAGCATATGCGAAGCCAAATTTAATCGGAAAGGTAATTTGAAGCCACACATGTTAACCCATACTGGTGAGAAGCCCTTCTCGTGCAGTATTTGCAAAGTAAACTTTAGAGTGAAAGTTCAATTGAAGACACACATGTTAATCCATACTGGGCAGAAGCCCTTCTCGTGTACCATATGCGGAGCCAAATTTGCCCTCAAGCATGTTTTGAAGAAACACAAGTTAACCCATAGTCGTGAGAAGACAAAGTAGAATATGCCAAACGAAATTTGTTGGGACATTTGACGATACACCTTTACCCATACCTGTGTAGCAGATTTGATGAGAGACATCTTATCCCTTGTGATGCCAAGCAATTAATAAGTGACTATGCTAAAATTACCTATTACAAGTGTTACAAACTACCTCCCAATTATATTTTAAGATAGTGTGTTGGTATTTTTTCTCTGCCCGGTAAACAAACTATTCAGAAACTTGAAGCTAAATAATTGCATTTTCCTTCATTTGGGTGGTAATAAAGTCTGTAAAAATAATCCTGTGAGAAAGAAAATTATTGGAAATCTTCATATCAATTTGACAGCCTACACAATCTAAATAGTATCTATTGTGAAATAAATGATCCCGCCCAACGAATAAGGGACTCCGCGCCATTTTTGTAGTTTTATGTAAAGTACGATTTTGTTGCTTGAAAGCGCGCTATAAGTGAATTTCGTCGAAATTGTATACGAGTGATCCCTAATATGATATAAAAATTGTAGTTTACTTGTGTGATGCTTCAGTGACAACTGAACATAGATCTAGGCATATTTTTGTCTATAAAATAGGAAGATGGAACCCCGTAACAGGTTTTGTTGTATCGGAGCCCACTCGTTAACAGCATGCATTTCTTGTGACTGGAGTCCTTATTCCACTGAACGGATGGTTATAGCTATATTAATACACACACTGATCTTTGTTGTTGGTTGTTGTAGTTGTTGTTGATTCTTGTAAAGGCTTTGCGACATTGAGGTCATGTAGCCACGTGTATTTGGGTGTGTGTCATTGTGATGTTAGTACTAGTATGCGTATCTGTTACTGAGGTACGAATTGAGTAGGAAGCGGCCGTGGCCTTAAGTTTGGTACCATCTTAGCATTTTCCTGGAGTAGAAATGGGAAGTCACGGAAAAACACGTCCAGGATGACTGGGATGGGAATTGAACTCGTCTCTTCTCAATTCTGCCTCAAGATATTGAGTGCACTCCGTTTCAGTCTTCAGACCAGAATTAAATTTCTTGACAGGGCCGGGAATCGAACTTTGACCTCCAGGGTGACAGCCAAGAATGCTTTCCACTACGGAACGAGGGGGACAAAACACTGCTTGGATGGCCTCAGTTTAGGTGCTGCGACAACGCGGTCATGTTGCCCCGTGTTTTTTGGGTGTGTGTATAATCTGTCTGACAACCGGTGTTAAATCTGATGGCTCTATTAGTGTGTGTTATCTGTTTTAATTTAAGTAAGGACTGCAGACGATCAATTTCAGATAGTTCCCACTTTTTGCTACCAAATGCTACCGTCAACGTTACCTAGCCGCAAAATTGGCAATTAGATGCCACTGCAACTGGCACCCGGCTACGAACGTTGGAACTACAGAGCGTTAATCAAAACTAACCTACAAATTTGACTTCACACAATTTAAGTTAGTGAAGGGTTTTTTACATGCCATAAATCTATGACATGAGACCGCCGGCTTTAATTCCCCTCCAAATGAGGGCGTAATGAGGGAAATTTAACGCTCTTAAAAAATCCGACGACTTCGGCCGGGTTTGAAACCACGATCTTGGGCATAGAAGCTCAGCATGCTACCGAGGGGTGCGGAGGGGACGCTCAAGTTAGTCTTGGGGAACAACTAAAATGTAGTTTTCTTTCTTTTCCAGACCTATTGTAACAATCCTAGAGTGGTTTTTGTCTACTGGGTGGGAAGAAACACAATCATATTACCTGACATGATTTAGGAAGAGTGAAGATTGACAAAGATAATTTGGAAAGAGTGAGGCATTTGGGCATCAGGTAATGAGTTGGTGGGATTTCAACGGGTTACAATATTCAAGTGACGTCTTCCTTATAACCGTGGCGATAATGAAACCTATTACACCACCGAATGATGTGAAAAGAAACATCTTACAGAGGGTCTCATTCACACTTGTACACACAGAACGTTAGTGGGCTGCAAACACAGACTTGGGTTTCATTCACACTTCTACACACAGAACGTTACAGGGCTGCAAACACAGACTTGGGTCTCATTCACTCTTCTACACACAGAACGCTAGTGGGCTGCAAACACAAACTTGGGTCTCATTCACACTTCTACATACAGAACGTTAGTGGGCTGCAAACACAGCATTGGGTCTCATTCACACTTCTACACACAGAACGTTAGTGGGCTGCGAACACAGACTTGGGTCTCATTCACACTTCTACACACAGAACGTTAGTGGGCTGCAAACACACACTTGGGTCTCATTCACACTTCTACACACAGAACGCTACTGGGCTGTAAACACTGACTTGGGTCTCATTCACACTTCTACACACAGAACGTTAGTGGGCTGCAAACACAGAATTGGGTCTCATTCACACTTCTACACACAGAACGTTAGTGGGCTACAAACACACACTTGGGTCTCATTCACACTTCTACAAACAGAACGTTAGGGGGTTGCAAACACAGACTTGGGTCTCATTCACACGTCTACACACAGAACGTTAGTGGGCTGCAAACACAGACTTGGGTCTCATTCACATTTCTACACACAGAAGGTTTCAGGGCTGCAAACACAGACTTGGGCCTCATTCACACTTCTACACACAGAACGTTAGTGGGCTGCAAGCACTGACTAGGGTCTCATTCACACTTCTACACACAGAACGTTACTGGGCTGCAAACACAGACATGGGTCTCATTCACACTTCTACACACAGAACGTTACTGGGCTGCAAACACAGGCTTGGGTCTCATTCACACTTCTATACACAGAACGTTAGTAGGCTGCAAACACAGACTTGGGTCTCATTCACACTTCTACACACAGAACGTGAGTGGGCTGCAATCACAGACTTGGGTCTCATTCACACTTCTACACACAGAACGTTAGTGGGCTACAATCACAGACTTGGGTCTCATTCACACTTCTACACACAGAACGTTAGTGGGCTGCAATCACAGACTTGGGTCTCATTCACACTTCTACACAGAGAACGTTAGTGGGCTGCAAACACAGACTTGGGTCTCATTCACACTTCTACACAGAGAACGTTAGTGGGCTGCAAACACAGACTTGGGTCTTATTCACACTTCTAGAACGTTAGTGGGCTGCAAGCACAGACTTCGGTCTCATTCACACTTCTATACATAGAAAGTTAGTGGGCTGCAAACACAGACTTGGGTCTCATTCACACTTCTACACAAAACGTTAGTGGGCTGCAAACACAGACTTGGGTCTCATTCACACTTCTACACACAGAACGTTAGTGGCTGCAAACACAGACTTAGGTCTCATTCACACTTCTATACACAGAACGTTAGTGGGCTGCAAACACAGACTTGGGTCTCATTCACACTTCTACACACAGAACGTTAGTGGGCTGCAATCACAGACTTGGGTCTCATTCACACTTCTACACACAGAACGTTAGTGGGCTGCAATCACAGACTTGGGTCTCATTCACACTTCAGCACACAGAACTTTAGTGGGCTCAAAACACAGACTTGGGTCTCATTCACACTTGTACACACAGAACGTTAGTGGGCTGCAAACACAGACTTGGGTTTCATTCACACTTCTACACACAGAACGTTACTGGGCTGCAAACACAGACTTGGGTCTCATTCACTCGTCTACACACAGAACGCTAGTGGGCTGCAAACACAAACTTGGGTCTCATTCACACTTCTACATACAGAACGTTAGTGGGCTGCAAACACAGCATTGGGTCTCATTCACACTTCTACACACAGAACGTTAGTGGGCTGCAAACACAGACTTCGGTCTCATTCACACTTCTATACATAGAACGTTAGTGGGCTGCAAACACAGACTTGGGTCTCATTCACACTTCTACACAAAACGTTAGTGGGCTGCAAACACAGACTTGGGTCTCATTCACACTTCTACACACAGAACGTTAGTGGCTGCAAACACAGACTTGGGTCTCATTCATACTTCTACACACAGAACGTTAGTGGGCTGCAATCACAGACTTCGGTCTCATTCACACTTCTACACAGAGAACGTTAGTGGGCTGCAATCACAGACTTGGGTCTCATTCACACCTCTACAAACAGAACGTAACTGGCTGCAAACACAGACTTGGGTCTCTAAAAGAACATGTTGAGTTTCGAATATCTTAAAACATTCTCTCGATTATTCCCCCACAACATTGAGAGCGCGCTGAAGGGTGAGGAGGATATGGAAGTGTGTGCACTAGCAACTTATAACACCGCTTGGCTACCTGCGTCCCTACGCTCCAATGCTCATACCAGCATTAAGGATCCTCCATCGTAGAGCTGGGGTTCGAACCTGGAACCTACGATGCAGGTCTTACAGAACTGAGGATATTACACTAAATTTATATAAATTAGGACTTTAGGGGACAAGGTTGTACTATGGTGTCTTCCCCCTGAAAAGTTTAATTTTTCCGGTTTCATCCTTATGGCAAACAGGACATCGATTATCGTAGAATATATCACGCTAAGGCATTACGAGCTACTTATTCTCTACAGTAGCTGTGAGTGGTAGTAACTGCCCTTTTTTAGAAGACTCGGGTTAAATCCCCGTGTTTGCTGTTGAGAATTTAAATCCTGGTACGAGTGTTGGAACAAAGTATACTTAAAATTGTGAGGATAACCGAGGAGTAGATTCCAGGTACCTCCCTTGTCTATCCTAAAAATGGTCTTCTGTAGTTTCCCATTTCTACTTCAAACAAATATCGGGATGATAGCCTAGCTAACATGCCAAATTCACATTCCCACAAAGTCTAGCCCCGCAAACACGTACACACCCTAGCAATCACCACAAAAACGCAGATTATAAGACAGCTCACACACTCAAGTACACGGGGCTGATGACAACTATGCCGGAAACTCCCTAAATAAAACAACCTAATCTCTACATTATCAACAGGGATATATTCAAATGTCTCATTCCAAAATTCAGACCTCTTAATAACAAATTCTGGCATGCAGACACCCAGGTGAAAACACGGAGGTCCTTTTCAAACTCACCTATTTTAGTTGTATTTATTTCCGTAATTATACGTCCATGACGATTTTCATATGCTTCCCCAGCATCATTCAACATCTTTCTATTAAAATCTTTCCACTTTTGCATGTACCCTTTACGTCTACGGCCGAAATTGTCACGTTCGCTAGCTGACAGAGTGGTCTCCAACTTCCTGACACCCTCCATCTTGGAATACCAGAGTCCTTCTTCCACGCACGCGGCATTTCAATTGCAAACATCTACCCATAGGAGGCACTTGTGTGCACGTTTAACACGTCATTTCATGCTACGTGCGACCAGGTACATATTTCCATCATAATCTCAAAACAGACCACGGTGGAGTGGAGTCCCTTATTCGTTGCGCGGGTTCAAATGTTAATATTTATTTAATTGTTTATAAATATCGCAAGCATAGAGTAATTCTACCAAATAGGTATTGAGTACGATCAATTTCTACAATGATATACGTTTACAGTCGTCCGACATTATGAGGATTTTCGTCAGTAAAATCAAAGCCGTCGCCATCAATAGAAAATTCACACACTTCACTTAGCACTAAAACCGTATTTATGTCCCCTTCACTGAAGGAGCTAGCCACATCTATCACCAAGTATATTAATAAGCTCATATACTTCAGAAGATAACGCACAAAGAAGTCAGGTGACTGCAGCATGTTCAAAGAATACCTATTATAAACGCAGTTATTCTTGGAACTTAAACTTATCGAGATAAGGAATGGTTCCCGCGTTGTCTTCGTTACAATAGTTAAATCGCTGTGTGTTTGGAAATAAAACAAAAAACATTACATAGATCGGCCAGTGGCATTTTTATCAGATATCGGCACCATAAGGGTTAATCCATAGCGGCGAGTATCTATAATCCACGAAGATAGATTAGTTTGGTGGAACAATACTATATTTGTTGATGGTATAGTCATATCTAAGTTTTGCGATACTAAAATGAATAGTTCTTTTTTCAGCTTAATGCCTTAATATGTTTCAGTAATAATTATACACTCACTACGTTTCCTAACTGGTTTTCTTGTATTTTGTTTAGAGAGGGCAGTCACTGCAGGTTTGATGGTGTTTTGTAGAGCTATTTGTCTTGTATATTTGGATCTGATGATGCTCCCTTGACGAGCAAAAACATGTCATCTCTTAGTTTTCTTCTTCAATAGTCCTCAATAATATTATTATAAATCTTAATCCTTTGTAATTTATTTCAGTTTTTTTCCACATTTTACAGTAATAGGAATGAATTTTAGGTTGACCGACTGAAAGACACAATATTAATTGTTAATATGGCAACACTGTAGAATGGCTTCAAGGCTGTCCTTATTTTTATACTCACAAAGGAATTCAGGATAAACACTTCATAATATTCTCCGACATTTCCTGGCAAGAAACACGGTTTTATGATAGACATATGAAAAGCAGATTTAAGATCAGTGTAGGATGATATCTTTCTATTTTGAAGCGTCTCCGTACAGGTAGATTTTTGTTAGCAAATGCGTTTTTGACTAGAAATGTATAGACAAGTGCGTCGTGATTCAAATACTACTAGTAGCGTGTCCATACTAGCGCATTCTAGTAGCGGTGATAGTTATCAAAACTAAATACAATTACTCTCTACACTGGTGCTGTATTGAAGGAGAATTTTTCATGTTAGTATATTGTTATCATTTGTATTTGGTATGAATGGCATATGAATGCATACGGGATTTTGTTTAAAAGATACGCGTATCGTCTCTCATTTGTTGAATCTACTCGTACGCTACCAATTGTAAAATAGATTTACTAGGCCTGAAACCATTCATGGGTGTACTCAACGATTCACCAAAGTCTCATCGCAATGGGATGAATGGTATATGAAGGCATACGGTACTTGGTTGAAACGATTCATGTGCCGTCGCTCATTTGTTGAATTAAATCGTGCGCTACCTATTGTGTAATGCATATACTAAGCCAGAAACCTTCCCTGGAGTGTACACAAAAACTCACCCAAGTGTCATCGCATTCGCACGAATGGTATATGAACGCACATGGTACTTCGTTGAAACGCTTTGCGCGTTGTCGCTCATTTGTTGAATCTACTCGTGCGCCACCTAATGAAAAGGATGATCCAAGCCAGAAACCGTTCCTGAAGTATACACAACATCTCACCCAAGTTTCATCCCTATTGGGCGAATGGTATATGAAAGCATACGGTACTGTGTTGAAACGCTTCGCACGTCGTCGCTCTAACGTTGAATCTACTCGTTTGCCACCTATTGTAAAATGGATTAACTAAGTCAAAAACCTTCCATGAAGAGTTCACAACATCTCACCCAAGTTTCATCGCTTTCGGACGAATGGTATATGAACGCATACGGGACTTTGTTGAAACGTTTCAAGCGTCGTCGCTCATTTGTTGAATCTGCTCGTCCGCTACCTATTGTAAAATGGATTTACTAAGCCAGAAACCTTCCCTGGAGTGTACACAACATCTCACCCAAGTTTAATCGCAATGGGATGAATGGTATATGATCGCAACTGGTCTTTGTTGAAACGAATCGCACGCCATTTTGTTGAAGCTACTCGCGCGCCATCTATTGTAAATTCGATTTACTAAGCCTATAACTTTCCCGGAAGTGCGCACAACAACTCACCAAAATTTGATGGCAATCAGATGAATTGTATTTGAACGCATAGCAAACACTCATTTGTTCAAACTACTCGCGTGCTATCTATTGTAAATTGGCTTAGCTATGCCTATAACCATCCCGGAAGTGTGTTAAACAACCCACCAAAATTTGGTCGCAATCGGATGAATTGTAGGCTATTTGACCGCATCGCCAACACTCATTTGTTTAAACTACTCGCGCGCTCTCTATTGTAAATTGGATTAACTATGCCTATAACCATCCTGAAAATATTCACAACAACTCACAAAATTTTGATCGCAATCGGATGAATGGTTTATGAACGCATAAAAGACGAACAAACGAACATCGTTTTTTTAATTTAATATAAATGCTGTACCCGGCATGCGTTGCAATGCCAATCAAAGAGAGTTTTGGCGTTGTAACTTTGCTTGTTGAAGTGCTTTTGGATTCCCAATATTTTATTTCTTTTTCTGTTAACCACTTCTAAAGTATTGCAAAATTGATTTACTATCTCAAAAAAATCATGGGAGCGTGCTCAACAACTCAAAAAGTTTCATCGCAATGAAATGAATGGTATATGAACGCATACGGGACTTTGTTGAAACGATTCGAGCGTCGTCACCCATTTGTTGAATATACTCGTACGCTACCTATTGTAAACTGGATTTACTAATTCGAAAACTTTCCCTGGCGTGTACACAACAACTCATCAATGTTTCATCGCAATCGGATGAATGGCATATGAACGCATTCGGGATTTTGTTTAAACGATTCGCACGCCGTCACTCATTTGTTGAATCTACTTGTGCGCCACCCATTGAAAAACGGATTTACTAATTCGTACACCTTCGCAGGATTGTACTCAACTCACTAAAGTTTTATCACAATCGGATGAATGGTAACGCATACGGGATTTGGTTGAAACGATTCACGCGCTGTCGCTCATTAGTTGAATCTACTCGTGCGCTACCAATTGTAAAATAGATTTTCTAAATCAGAAATCTTCGCGGGAGTGGAAACAACATTTCACCAAATTTCATTGCAATCGCATGAATGGTATATGAACGCATACGGAGTTTTTTTTAAGGATACGCGCGCCGTTACTCATTTGTTGAATCTACTCGTGCGATATCTATTGTAAAGACGATTTACTAAGTCAGAAACCTTTCCTGGAGTGTGCACAGCAATTCACCAAGTTTCATAGCAATGGGATGAATGGTATATGATCGCATACGGGACTTTGTTAGTAGGTAATATAGGCCGAAGCTGGGACAGGGGCTAATGGGCAAGATGGCCGCCGCGCGCAACCAGCCTTATGTTATTCTTATGGAGGGGTCAGTCATAGCTGGGCCAGGGGCTAATGGGCAAAATGGCCGCCACGCCCTGAGACCGTGAATGACGTCACAGGCAGAGGTTGGCCGTGTAGTTTGCTAAATTGAATATTTATTATTATTATTATTATTATTATTATTAATTGATCATGGACAGTCCAGACCAGCTGCATATTGTCAACCTCGTGGTGTAGCGGCTAGCATTGTTGGCTGTTACTGCTAGGCCCGGGTTCGATTCCTGGCTCTGCCAAGAAATTTAATTCTGGGCTGAAAGCTGGAATGGGGTACACTCAGTCTTGTGAGGCAAAAGTGTCAAAAGGCGGGTTTAATTTATACCTCAGCCATTCTACCTAACCCAACTTCACCCAACCTCACCTAACCTAACCTAACCTAACATAACCTCACCTAACCTAACATCAGTTCACCTAACCTAACTTTACCTTACCTAACTTAACCTGACCTAACCTAACATTACCAAACCTGACTTTACCAAACCTAACCTAACCTCACCTCAGTTCACCTAACCTAACTTTATCTTACCTAACCTAACCTCACCTAACCTAACCTCAGTTCACCTAACCTAACTTTATCTTACCTAACCTAACCTAACTTTTCAAGCCTAACTTTACCAAACCTAACCTAACCTAACTTTACCTAACCTAACCTAACCTAGCTTCAAAGTAAGAGCAAAAAAAGTGAGAGCAAAAAGTGGTAGCAAAAAGTGACAGCAATAAAAAGTGAGAACAAAAAGTGTAAGTAAAAGTGAGAACAAAAAGTGTAAGTAAAAGTGCGAGCAAAAAGTAAGAGCAAATATGAAAGCACAAATAATAAACATAGTTATAACTTTTTTCCCCTTCAAAGGGGTTAAAATGCGATATTTATTTAAACCAAATCTATTTGTTAATTGTCACTTTAACTCAGAGAGTCATATCGTGACATACAGACAATAAACACATAGATAACATAAATGTACAGTGTGGTGTTAGATAATTAAACCAAATGTTCATTCGGCATTTCATAGCTTCCTAGTTATTTCAAAACTTAATAATGCTTTGCAGTAGTTATCTTCATTCACAATATCACTGGGCAACTTTTCTGATGGAGACTGCACTAAGTTCTTTCTTAATCATTAATGTGGACACAGTGTTCTTCATTTTTTGACAGTTCTCCATGGGAGACACATCACAGAAAGAATTACTTTTATTTCCCTTACTGACTGTAAGAGTCTGACAAGTTTTGTAGTAAAGAAAAAAAATCATCAAACTCACAGGAAAAATCTACAGACAGCAATATGTGGACGTACTGTAGTAATCGTATACCTAGTTAATACAGATAGGCTCTCCTAGGCTTTGACAAGATTTATAGCTTAGGAAGCCATCTCCTGTACTTGAATGCTTAATTTACATGCATCTTTGTTCTGAATCTCATCAGACGCTTTCTTATTCCACATTGCCCTGATGGTATTAAAATATTTTGCTAATTGACCTGCTTTCCCCCATTCCCTTTTAAGTAATTTAATTAAAGTGTGATACTCATTTTCATTTTCTATTCTGTTTAGATCTGCTTTGTCTACAAACTTTGCTCTTATCATTTTAATTTCCTTGCATTCCCTGATCAGGTGCGCTGCACCCATAACCTTCCCAAAAAACAGGCAAATGTCCTCTTTTCCTACTTCTCTCAACGCTTTGTTGTTATACACCCCCATTAACCACCAAATTATCCCTCTCATTTCTCTTTTCATTAGGGCTTTATGCTCATAAAGTTCCTTATTTCGCAGAACTCCGTTAAGGTTCTCCTACTGGTGCACTCTTCTCTTAACACCTGTAACTCTACGTCATTAACCCTTCTACATACTTTTTTACACACCCTACCTTCCTCTCTTTGTAAGTCCCTATCCCATAGATAAGCCATTCCTAATCTTTCCAGTACACTTCTTACCCCGTCCACCCAGTAGCCCTCTTGCTGATGCTTCATTTGGTGCAGGTAGGCTACCTTAAGCATTCCCCCCCCCCCTCCACCTGCTTTTAAACGAATTGAAGACTTTATGCTCTTTTTTATGATATGTTGTCTAATACTTACATCCTCACACAACATTCTCGCTCCACAATTCGCCGTGCAACTAGGTAGCCCCAAAATTTTCTTGGCAAACCTACTTACAATACTGTCCAGGGTTTTCGTTCCTTCCTCTAAACCCCATACTTCCACTCCATAAAGTGCTCTTGAAACGATGAGTGCGTTAAACACATTCGTATACACTTTGTATTCAGATTCGGTAACTTACGCTCTAACACTTTAACAATCGCCAATGCCGCTAGCCCTTTCGATTTTGCCCTTTTAATTTGTTTGGTCCATGTACCATTACTCGCCATTATCGTCCCTAGATACTCAAGTTTTTTCACCGTCTCTAACTGTGACCCATGCATGACCCACTTTTCATTCTTAGCCAGTTTAACTCCCTTTTTTTCAGACCATAACTTTGGTCTTACTCGGGTTAATTTTTAAGTTCCAGTCCTCACAGTATTTCACAATCTCGTCAATACTATATTGCACATTATAGAGTGTTAGAGCAAGCAGATGGATGTCATCATCAAAAGCTAGGCCCGGGATATCGTGATTGTCCAAGCAAGGGTTGGACCGTTGCTCAAAGCCCTTTGAATCGAAAATATCGTTGATAAATAGCAAAAAAAAGCACCGGGGATAATTTTCATCCCTGTTTTAATCCTATATTAGACGTTATCTCTCCTACAATTACATCATCTTTAGTTTTAATTGCACATTTCACTTCGGAATACACATTCTCAATTGCTCTTATCATTTTATGTGACACCCCGATTTTTCCCAGTTTAGCGATGACAGCTCCCCTGCTCACTGAATCAAACGCCTTCTCCAAATTAATAGCTGTGATATACAGCTTACCTCTTTTCCTTCTTATGTACTTGTCCATCACCGTTTTCACCACCATTATGTCACTGGTCCTCATCCCTTTTCTAAACCCTGTCTGGAGTCTCTAGAACACTGAACAGCCTTCTGCCCATGCTATTAAACGCTTGGATAAGACCCTGGTGTACATTTTGCTCAAATTATCAAGCAAAGTTATGCCTCTATAGTTGCCTGGGTCTAGTTTGTCCCCACACTTCTTGTATATTGGACAAATTATCCCCTCCTACCACTTCCTCGGAAATCTACCTCCTTCAAAATCTTGTTAAAGATTTTTACCAAGCTGTACATCATGAACCTATTGTTACTCAACTCTTGCCAAAATTCATTTGTTATCCCCGAAATAGCACCTGACTTCCCTCCTTTACTTTTTGCTATTACTTCCTTAATTTCCTCTACCGATATGACTTGGTCCAGCATAGGCAGAGCGGCCTCCAGCCCCCTCGGGACGCCAAACTCATCTCTCTTCCTCCAATTATCTTCAGCATTTAACAGATTCTCATAATATGCAATCCATACTTCATCACTAATAGAGCTCCCCCCACTTCTGCGCCCCCTACAGTAAGAATTTATCCTGCTCCACACTTTGCTACAGCCTTTAGCTTTAGAATCCTTATTTAGTGCTGTTGCTTCCTTACCCGACCATTCATCTTTCATTTTGCTGAGCAGTTCCCTAAATTCTTTCCTTAGACGACAAAATTCTACTCGCATCGTATCATCCCCTCCTCTCTTGTATAACTTCAGTGCCCTAATAACTTCGGTTTTCTTCCTTCTACAAGATTCATCGTACCATCCTTTAATTCTCCCTATTTTTCCCCTAGCCTTCACGCGCATTTTCCGCCCGGCCATCATAATTGCATTCTCAATCATACGTATTACCCCTTCAATTTCATCATTACTGATCATTAAACTTATCCCTACCTTTATCAGCTCAAAATTTTCTCCCTGGAAGTAGTTCTGGAACTCTCTGCAGTTTTCCTCCCTCCATCTGAATCTATTTACTTTTCTCTCTATAGCTTTAACTTGTGGGTTCCCTTTTGATTTTGTCACCGCTCCCTGCATGTTGACGACAATTGGTAGGTGGTGTGATTCCCCCCATTCTTCAACAGTGAACCTCTTAATTACGGCTAGTGCTCCTCTGGAACATATTGCTAAATCTATTACACTTCCTCCAATCTCTGTTATATACGTCAGGTTACCTCCTTCATCACCCACACAGACACCATTTAATATATATAGCTCTTCTGCACCACATAGTTCCAAAATCTTTTCTCCGTTCTTGTTACATTCCTTGTCTTTGCTGTGCCTATCCCCACATACGGCCTCGGCAACCCCCTTGCTGTAAAGGGGCTTTCTGTCTGCAACCCTCGCATTGAAGTCCCCTAAAAGCACAATCTCTGCCTCTTCATATATATTTTGAATTCTGTTTATTTCAATAGCTAACTCATCGAAAAAGCTTTCTCTTCCATACGGGGAATTCTCTGGAGGGTTGTAGACAAAGCTGAAACAACCGTTCCTTTCTCCCTCCCCCTAATATCTGCTTTTACCCACACTACTTCTTCCAGTTCTGAACTAATAAATTCTGATAATTCCCTCACCTCTTCTTTAATTAAAACAACATTTCCCCCCGGGAACCTACCGGTACGAGCTTTCCTAATCTTAGGTTTTGTATATATAATGAAGCCATCTATTTTAACCTCGCAACCTACAGGGAGCCAACTCTCAAAAAATCCTACAATCTGCATATCTACTATTAGGGTCAAAACTACATCGTTCCCTCTCTTATTAAAAAAAATCCTCCATATTTACGCTAGCAATATTCCAGTTTAGTTATTTTTTACCCCTACCCTCTTCGCTGGCGGTGGCTTTACTTCTAGTAACTCTAGCTTTCTCTAGCTCTAGTATACCGCCACCTGGAGAAGAAAGACCTCCTTCTCCACATTAAACTGCTCTGTCAAGGTTTTCTTGCCCAAAAGTTCTTTTAGACTAGTAACTCGTTGTTTGCCAGTCTCACATTTCTGCAAACCACGCACTTGTCCGGTGTTCCTGGCGCTGACGTTAGTCGTTCCTGCTCGCGCCACTTCCGTGTTGGACTTGGAGGTCGATGCTCTCTGTTGAATCATCTCCGCACTTCCCTCTGAACCGACAGCTACTTCCACCTGGTTGCTAGTTCTAACTGCCTCCTGTTGCTGTTGCTTCTCCATATCCTGGAGTTGTGCCACTGTCCAAACCCGATCCCAGTTGTTGCCGCTAACCGCCAGTCTATTGCCCTTTACATAAGCCTTGAGACCCGAGTTGCTTGCCTTCCTTAAATGAAACTGCAAGTCCGTTGCTCGCTTGCCTCTTCTTTACTCATTTCTCTCCTTTCCCATATCCTCTTCCCTTTCAGGTTCTTTGTGATCGCCAAAATTCTGTGAGCCGTCAGCGAAGAAACTAATGACACTTTCACGGGCCTCGTGCCCTTTCCCCGCCCTATCCTGGTCACATTGTCAATCTCTGAAACTCCAATGTTTATCCGCATGCCTTCACTTATCACTCGGAGCACCTTGGATGTTAGATCCTCGGTGCTTTCCTTGGCATCTTCCTTTATTCCGTAAATGAAGACTTTTTCTTTCTCTCATCCAGCTTGGTCTTCCTTAATTCATTTACCTCCACCTCTAATATCTTCACCTTTTCTCTTAGATCTTTTATCTCTCTACTATTCTCGGTCAGCCTTTCTGTCACTATTCCCATCTCTTCTCTTATACATGTCTTCATCTCCTTGAATTCCTTACATTGCTCACGAAGAATGACCCGGATCTGGTCATTTTGTGACACTTTCTTTACAATTTCCCTTATTTTTTTCCATTTCTTGCCATCCCAGCTGACCAGGCCCTGGGTTTGACTCCACTCCTCCAATTTATAGTAGCGTCGCCACAACCAGCGCTACCATCCCCATCGCCAAAACCCCCATCTGCTCAGTGACGTTGCCCACTATCACCTTCCCGACACAGAAATCGCACTTCGCTCTAGCCTGCCAGCGGCCGATGACCGCCCGGTACTGCTGAATAGCGATTCACATTCTTCCTTACACTTCACTGCACGTCTATTCACCTTGCATGCTTGGTTGAAAAACTGAAACATAGTTATACCCTAACCTAAACTCACCTAACCCACAGAAACCTCATTTAAAGATTTTAGATTTTACATTTTAATATTTTACATTTTAACATTTTAGATTTTAATATTTTAGATATTAGTTTTTATATTTTACTTTTTTATTTTTTATATTTTCCAAAAACAGTAAACTACAAGGTCACATACCTAACCTCAGTTCACCTAACCTCACCTAACATAACCTTAGTTCACCAAACCAGAAATGTCCTCATCTAACTTGACCTAACCTAAATTAAGTTAATCCAAAGGCTAATGCACATACGCAGAGTTTTGTTGTTCACACATTTGTCAATTCCTCAATTTCCACTGAGCATTATTTACTTTTTATAAATGTCAGTTTAAAGTTTTTCTATTTCATAATATGGAAAAATGGATTTTTGCACTTTCTTGTTTACACTTTTATCAATTTTCCAATTTCCCATTTTCAGACTTTTTTAATGTCAGTTTTAGGTTTTTGAATTTCATAATATGGAAACATGGATTTTGCATTTTGTTGTTTACACATTTATCAATTTCACAATTTCCCATTTACTGTTTTTAAAATGTCAGTTTAAAGTTTTCCATGTTCAAGATATAGAAACATGGTTTTTCCAATTTGTTGTTTACACATTTGTCAATTTACCAAATTCCCATTTACAGTTTTTAAAATTTCAGTTTAATGTTTTTTCTATTTTGTCAATATGGAAACATGGATTTTCCGATTTGTGTTTTACATGCTTTTCATTTAGTCCATGTACAAAGTTCATTTTGCATTAGGAGCGAAGAGAGGTGGGTAGTAATTAAAAATGTCCAAGCAGTTAGTGTTCATACAATATTTTTATTAATTTTAAATATATATACACTATTTACACATAATACATTTTTTGTTACACATTGTAGAGTTGGTTTTATTTTGTTTTATATTTTTTATTGTTAAATATGAAAACCATTTTCTTTCTTTTCTTTGTTTTTTATTTTTGTAGTGCTATTGTATTTATTTTTGAAAATTGTTTTGTTTTATGTATTTGCTAGTTGCAGGCAGAAGATTTTTATATTTATAACTTAACTCTTTAAGCATGGTCAATGATTGAGTAATGACCATAGGCATGTGTACCTATACCATCAGCATCAATCACTCTTTTATCATCACCAGGACACAAAGCAATTTTGTTTAGTCTTATAGATGATATGTCATGTTGTTTTGAAGCGATAATGTACATTGGTATTATTTTTACATTGTTTTTCATGACACAATCCTTATAATCTTGAAAGCTTATACATTTTTGACAACACCTTTGCTAATACCTTTAATCTTTTTGATTTATTCACGATTTATGTCTAAAGCGTACATTTTAGCTCTAAGTCCAACAAATGCTTTTATAATTTGCCCACAAGCCTCGTCTTTAAATTTCCCCAACATTTTCTTGTTTGATGTAGAGTGACGTATGTGATTAGTAGGATAATCTGATGTATCCAGGTGTTCTAGGAAATCCAACTTGTCTTGATATACATCTGGGGTGTTAACCAAATAAATGAACGAGTCGGTATCCATATACATGAGTTTAAGATTGTTCATTCCTTAATATGGTAGCAGGACATCATAGTGGTGGGAATACAATAGATTGTTTGAAATATCCAGTATACACATTCCAATATATATAGGATTATTGAATACAATGTTACGTTTAGCCATGTGGAAAGCAGAAAGGTTAGGACCATAAATTGTTCTCTCAATAAATGTCGGCTTTGCTATTAGCTATTCTGCCTTTCTGCTGTCAGTCACAAGACGTATGTCTATTCTTTTGCGGATATTTTCCATTGATTTTCCGAAAATGGCATTGTTGAATAATTTGTACAGAATTTTCTCAAACTCATTTTTGGCTTGTTTTCGAAGGTTGTTATTAAAATCAACGTATGCCTTTATCCAAGGTCATTGTTTAAACTTTAACACAGGATTAATTTTTATCAATTTTATTCCTTGATCTAAAGCCTGTTTTAATGCCATGTAGTGAACAACATATCACCTTCGATTTCCAAGATGAGGAATTAGTTTTTTCAGAGACGAATCCTTAGGTTGTGTACACTCTGGTAGGAAAGGTATATCGTTGTGTAGATCATGAAGGTCAGATGGGTAATCAACATCAACGTCTAGAATGTATCCCACAGGATCGTCTTCCTTTAGTTTTTCTAGATCAACAGTATCTGGAGAAACCCACTGAAATCCACCATAAGAAAGAGAGTGGCACATAGCCCACCCATATTGGTTGTTGGCATCATCATAGGTAATAAACTGCGATGGTTTCTCAGAATCAGAGGCTTCCATGTATTTATTGTTAGCTTCAGCATGCCGATGAGACACCTGGCATATGCCTCCAAGTATTCCAGACTCGATTAGAAGAATCTGATCGTAATCCCGTAGCAATTCCAGTTCAATGCATGTTCAACTTAAACCAGGCGAAGTAAAAAAGTGTGCAGCATCCACTCGGCGTGTTTCTAGTGTTTTGTTTCTAAACGTTTCAAAGCTGTCTGCAAGAAGGAATACATCTGAAGTTAGGTAGAAGTCACTATATTCCCCTAGAGTTTTAATTTTGAACTGATTCCAGACATTTTTGGCATGTTCATAGTCTTCTTGACTAACATCGTTTTGACTTAATTTGTTAAGGAATGCCTCTTATGGATGTAAACACGCTTCACTTAACTTCTCGCATGAGTCAATATAGTCATAACAAAATACCCCTTTACGAGTCATGAGCGTTGCATTTTCTTTTCCAAAGTACTTTTCTGTTTCATGGTATGATGTTAAGTTGGAAACTGAGTTTTCCAAACTACTCGGCATTAACCGAAACTTGTCCACAAATCGAAGCTTAACTTTTCCTACTTATTTGGTAAAGGAAATGTACTTTTTTTTGGTGTTAGCGATAACATCCACTCTCTCAGTAGTACATCCCAATTGCTTTACAATGAAATTTGCGTCGTAGCCACTCATATTATTTAGAAACACAGGATCGGGGTTACATGTTTTACACCTCAAATGACAGTTATTGTGAGCACTTCCACGGTATTCCCCTGAAATATGGCAGTGGTCTCGAACTTTCCAGTCCTCTTTGGTAAATGGTTTTTGACACAAATAACAGGTTTCAGATCATTGGAACCCTGATTCTTGATCCTGAGTTAAGGCCTTTGGAACATTTAAGCTGTAAAGGCGCTCAATTTCATTAGCTATTGAGATCAAACAGTCCATACACTTTTCTGCAGCGTCAGGTCCACGATAAATAACAGGTTGGCTTGGAAGGTTTGTCTTTATGTGTTCCACAGCAGGTGAGGGTTTAACGTATAAACCAAAGCTCATAGGAACATGACTCTGGTATGGCACTGTATAACTTGTTTCAGGATTGGGTAAACATGTTTGATAGGGTAACAATATACTTTCAAAATCTGCATAGATAACGTAAGGTGTTCTCAGAATTTTTCATGATTTAAGAATTTGACAATGGGGTTTTTAATAGGCATTTTGACCCTAGCAATGTCATGCTGGACACACAAAGCTCTATGTTCTTTCAATTTTTCCATTCCTTGTTGACCATATCGATTATCGAAGTGAGTAAAACACCGTTTACACGTATATATCTTATGTCCATGGTGAGTAATCTGATGTCTTACTAGTTTATCAATATCCTTGATAAAGACGTATTGGTTCTGGCTGGGTGATGAACTTAGCAGAAGGAGGTCATGATGGTCTTTCAGCTCTTGATCCACAACCTTTAGAGGAAACAATTTATTGTCTTTTTCCAGTCTAAATACATTTATGGATATGTCGTTGGCTTTCTCAAATTTGGGAATGTCAGCTAATGACGTAGGAAACGATATAACTGAAAAATAATACTTGTTTTCCAGATCCTTGTATTTACTAACGCGTTCAGCTTTCGTTTTAACCAGTTTTGCTAAAATGGCATACATAAAACACTTTTCATCCTTTAAGTTTTGAGGATTAATGCAGGCTTTTCTTGCTTTTATAGCTGCAGGTAATGGAATATATGTGCTACCACGCAAGGGATTGTACTTATTTATTTTCAATCGTACTCCTTCCACTGCTAACAAAGCCCAATTACTGCCTTTTAGCTCAAATTATACCATTTCTGTAGTTAACTTTGTAAATTGTGTTTCCAAGAAACTACTTCAGTCTGTTTCCAAAAATAGGGCCTGATTTCGTTTTTAAAAGCACGATCTGTAATATCGTTAGTGGACGTATGAACGAATCTACATTCAGCCACAAGATTAACTTTTATCGACTTGTAATTTGCTAGTTCTTTCTGCATAGCTTGTATTATTTGCTGTTTGGACTCTTTAAGGTATGAATTTTAATCCTTACACGTATTACACCGTATGAAATAGGATTTAAGTCGACCTTCAAAAGATGTCTCATATTCAATAAGTCCATTTTTGTCTGGGAACATTGAAAGTAGGTAATGTTTTGTAGGCTCCGTTTTTTGTCTTTTAGCTGCCGATACAACATTACAACATTCTTCATGCCGACGTCCGTTGTACGCATTGTTGAATGTACTACCACAGGTCTTGCACCCGTGGAATTCACCACACGATACTTCATGTCGCTTCCTATGATAGTCTCGAAGGAAAGTCTTTCCACACTCTTTACACATAGAGCTAGGAATGGGTTCTTCCATTATGAATGTTGATTTCTGCAAACAGCTGCTTACTGCGTATCACAGGGCTAGGGGTTGGTCGGTGAGACGGTCTTTCACGATGTGAACACCGTGAGAGGTAGTAGTCAACTGGTGATATTCTTGTAAAGGGACCTCTAATATACCCTAGTCTAGACCAACAGCCCTTTACAGCGTATGACAAGTCTGTTAACTGGACAGTGAGACGGTCTTTCACGATGTGATCACTGTAAGAAGTAGTAGTAATCTGATTGTATTCTTGCTAAGGGTTCTATAATATATCATAGTCAAGACCAACAGCTACTTACTGTGTAGTACAAGGCTGTACAATGGTTGTTTTGACAGTCATTCACGATGTGGTTACTGTGAGTGGTGGTAGTCAACTGATGATATTCTTGCTAAGGGTCCTATAATATACCCCTAGTTAAGGGTAACAGCTGCTTACTGCTTATGACAAGGCTAAAGACTGGCTGTTTCAACGGTCTTTTACAATGTTAACACTGTGACAGGTAGTAGTCAACTGAAAAATATTCTTATACCCTACTCAAGGTTATCAGGTACTTACTGCATATCAAAAGGCTGTACAATCATGTGTGTTAGGCACTCCTTCTTGCTAAGGACCCCAATATTCCCTACACAAGGCTATACATGTTAGTTCTGAACACTTAGTAGTTAATTGTATGTTAAATTTTTATACAAAGCTTATACAAGCACGTTTTTCATGAGGTAAAACTTTGTTAATTAGCTGCATGCGACACGCAAAGTATGTTTCCGCTATCTAGCGGTGACTATGAGAACTACTTGAACGACCAGCATGCTACCTAGTGCTCCATTTTCAACACTCACTCACTGAACGACCAGCATGCTATCTAGCGTTCGATATCAATACTCACTCAACTACCAGCATGCTACCTTTCGGTCAATATGACAACTCATTTAACTACCAGCATGCTACATGGCTTTTTTGTCAGTTTTTTGTTGGCTTTTGTTGGCTTTTGTTGGCTATTTGTTGGCTTTTGTTGGCTTTTGTATTAGCTATCTTATATTTTCTCTCGCTTGTTGGGGCTTATTTGGTCTTGGATAGTATGTCAGTCCTTTTTTTGGCTGCATAAAAGCTTACAGCCACGTTTGTAAGCAGCAACAACAACAACAACAACACACAAAGAGCCATATAAATCCAAAGTACTCTAAGGTTTATCAATGACTCTCAACTCTTACACTTACCTCTATCCCATGCCTAGTCAAAAAAAAGTGTATTTTTCAAATTTTTCAAAAAAATTTTGGAAGGTAGGCTATATCATTAAACTAAAATTCATGAAAATACATATGTTAACTCCAACACCTACCTCTATACCACTCTCAGTCCAAAAATAGTGTATTTTCCAAATTTTCCAAAACATATTTCCAAAATGGGTTATATTTCCAAAAATAAAAAGATTACAAAAATGTTTGTTTGTCATAAATGAATGCCCTTCGCCCCCTCTACCGCCGTACCAAGTCCCAGTTCTCTAGGACAACAAAAATGAAATTTTGAAAATGGGTAATATTTCCAAAGTTAGGAATTTTACAAAAACGTTTGTCTGACGTAAATCAATGGTCTTTACCCCCTCTACCCCCCACACTAAGTCTCAGGTCTCTAGGACAAAAAAATAAAATTTTGAAAATGGGCTATATTTCCAAAATTAGGAATTTTACAAAAACCTTTGGCTGACGTAAATCAATGGTCATTACCCCCTCTATCACCATACCTAGTCTCAGGTCTCTAGGTTAACAAAAATAAAATTTTGAAAATGGGCTATATTTCCAAAATTAGGAATTCTACAAAAAGTTTGTTTTACATAAATCAATGGTCTTTACCCCCTCTGTCCCCCTACCAAGTCTCAGGTCTCTAGAACAAAAGAAAATGAATTTTGAAAAATGGTCACTATTTTGAAAACTAGGAATTTTACAAAAAAGTTTGTTTAACATAAATCAATGACCTTTACCTCCTCTAGCACCATACCAAATTTCAAGTTTCTAGGACAAAAGAAAATTATTTTTGAAAAATGGTCACTATTTAGGAAACTAAGAATTCTACAAAAAGTTTGTTTAACATAAATGAAAGGTCTCTATCTCCTCTACCTGTAAACCAAGTTCCAGGTCTGTATGACAAAAATGAAAAAAGTTTAATTGGGAAGGTAGGCGATTTTTTATAAAATCAAACATTTTAAAAAGTGTTCTATGGGCTTAAGAGAATGGCCTTTACGTCCATTATTTTTTATAATAAAACGTTTTTATTTTTTACATTTTTTGAACAAAGTTCAATTTTGAAATTTTTTATTTTGGAAACTAAAGAGTTTACAAAACATTTTGTTGGACATAAATGAATGGCCCTGACCCCATCTACCACCGAAATACATTTCAAGTCGCTAGGACAAAAAATAACAGTAGTGGAGTAAGAGAGGTTCTGGCCTCGCCCCGAAATGTGACGTCAGAAGGAGAGGTGGTGGGGGGTAATCACGCGTATATATTGTGCGTGGAGGAGCTGGTGATACTTTTGGAGGTAATCCTGCCTGGTCGCAAAGACCTTATGCCAGGCAATTAAATCTTGGTATTCCCCAATATTCTTTAGCATGGCTAAACGGTATAGGGGGGCAATCTTGAGCTGTGTGTGTGTGTTTAAAAAAATGTGTGTGCCTATGGGCGTGTGAAACGTGATGGTACTTCCTTAGGGAGGGTGGGTGAGCTAAAAATTCCCCCTTATTTTCGTAGAGAAAAAAAATAATGCTTTCTCTTATTTTTTTCTTTTTTTCAAATTTCGCTTGGCTGCTTTTGTACCTTGCGATCTACCATGAGGGCTCGTTGTTTGAGTCTGTCTGTTATGCTAACACAATGGATTTCCTGACGATGCAGTTCTCAGCATTCACGGTCAGGGGCAATTAGGAATAAGTGCGGGTAGGGCGTAAACATGTAATGATGTGTGAAATGATTACAAGAAGTATGTGTTTACTGACCATGTATTTATTGGTCAGTGGCGATAATGTACTGTCCCTTTGGGTAGTGGACGTGTATGAAACAAAGTGTACAAATACAAATGTGTTCTGGGTGAGGTGTTACAAGTAATTAGGAGATCTGAGCACACTGCTAATTCTCACCTGGTGACGTCGTGATGGAGCTGGAACGGACCTGGAGATGCAGAGCTGCTGGCCGCGAATAGACAATTGGGCTCTCCTGGGTCTACCTTTTAAGGCTTCCCCGAGCTGCTTACTTAGCGTTTCATCACTGTTGCTGTTCCAGATAGTGTGTTTGTTTGTAAGTTGTGTAAGCGTGGCTGGCAGCAATACCGCTGTGCCTGCTTGAGTCAAGGAAGTGTGTGAGGCTTATGGCATGCCTGTGAGGGTAGTTTATGGTGAAAGATGAAGGGGTGGGTTAGGTCCTAGGTCCTAGGGATACTGCCCCTGGGCTGTACAATACGGTGTAATACGTGTATGGATTTAAATTCATACCTTAAAGAGTCCAAACAGCAAATAATACAAGCTATGCAGAAAGAACTAGCAATTCACAAGTCGATAAAAGTTAATCTTGTGGCTGAATGTAGATTCATTCATACGTCCACTAACGATACTACAGATCGTGCTTTTAAAACACGAAATCAGGCCCTATTTTCGGAAACAGACTTAAGTAGTTTCTTGGAAACACAATTTACAAAGTTAACTACAGAAATGGTATAATCTGAGCTAAAAGGCAGTAATTGGGCTTTGTTATCAGTGGAAGGAGTACGATTGAAAATAAATAAGTACAATCCCTTGCGTGGTAGCACATATATTCCATTACCAGCAGCTATAAAAGCAAGAAAAGCTTGCATTAATCCTCAAAACTTAAAGGATGAAAAGTGTTTTATGTATGCCATTTTAGCAAAACTGGTTAAAACGAAAGCTGACCGCGTTAGTAAATACAAGGCCCTGGAAAACAAGTATGATTTTTCATTGATATAGTTTCCTACGTCATTAGCTGACATTCCCAAATTTGAGAAAGCCAACGGCATATCCATGAATGTATTTGGACTGGAAAAAGACAATAAATTGTTTCCTCTAAAGGTTGTGGATCATGAGCTGCAAGACCATCGTGACCTCCTTCTGCTAAGTTCATCATCCGGCCAGAACCACCACGCCTTTTTCAAAGATTTTGATAAACTAGTAGGACATCAGATTACTCACCATGGACATAAGATATATACGTGTAA
The DNA here is from genome assembly GCA_946902985.2 of Meconema thalassinum. NCBI lineage: Eukaryota > Metazoa > Arthropoda > Insecta > Orthoptera > Tettigoniidae > Meconema > Meconema thalassinum. The sequence goes on along the minus strand of OX336388.2, from coordinate 52,482,527 downwards.
ACGGTGTTTTACTCACTTCGATAATCGATATGGTCAACAAGGAATGGAAAAATTGAAAGAACATAGAGCTTTGTGTGTCCAGCATGACATTGCTAGGGTCAAAATGCCTATTAAAAACCCCATTGTCAAATTCTTAAATCTTGAAAAATTCTGAGAATACCTTACGTTATCTATGCAGATTTTGAAAGTATATTGTTACCCTATCAAACATGTTTACCCAATCCTGAAACAAGTTATACAGTGCCATACCAGAGTCATGTTCCTATGAGCTTTGGTATATACGTTAAACCCTCACCTGCTGTGGAACACATAAAGACAAACCTTCCAAGCCAACCTGTTATTTATCGTGGACCTGACGCTGCAGAAAAGTTTATGGACTATTTGATCTCAATAGCTAATGAAATTGAGCGCCTTTACAGCTTAAATGTTCCAAAGGCCTTAACTCAGGATCAAGAATCAGAGTTCCAATGTTCTGAAACCGGTTATTTGTGTCAAAAACCATTTACCAAAGAGGACTGGAAAGTTCGAGACCACTGCCACATTACAGGGGAATACCATGGAAGTGCTCACAATAACTGTCATTTGAGGTGTAAAACACGTAACCCTGTTCCTGTGTTTCTACATAATATGAGTGGCTATGACGCAAATTTCATTGTAAAGCAATTGGGATGTACTACTGAGAGAGCGGATGTTATCGCTAACTCCAAACAAAAGTACACTTCCTTTACCAAATATGTAGGAAATGTTAAGCTTCGATTTGTGGACACGTTTCGGTTAATGCCGAGTAGTTTGGAAAACTTAGTTTCCAACTTAACATCATACCCTGAAACAGGCAAGTACTTTGGAAAATAAAATGCAATGCTCATGACTCGTAAGGGGGTATTTTGTTATGACTACATTGACTCATGGGAAAAGTTAAGTGAAACGTGTTTACCTCCAAAAGAGGCATTCTTTAACAAATTAAGTCAAAAAGACGTTAGTCAAGAAGACTATGAACATGCCAAAAATGTATGGAATCAGTTCAACATTAAAACTCTACCTAACGTCAGATGTACTCCTTCTTGCAGACAGCTTTGAAACGTTTAGAAACAAAACACTAGAAACACCGATTGGATGCTGCACACTTTTTTACTTCGCCTGGTTTAAATTTCGAAGCAATACTCCTTTACACATGCATTGAACTGGAATTGCTACAGGATTACGATCAGATTCTTCTAATCGAGTCTGGAATACTTGGAGGCATGTGCCAGGTGTCTCATCGGTATGCTGAAGCTAACAATAAATACATGGAAACCTATGATTCTGAGAAACCATCGCAGTTTATTACCTATGATGATGCCAACAACCAATACGCGTGGGCTCTATGCCGCTCCCTTTCTTATGGTGGATTTCAGTGGGTTACTCCAGATACTGTTGATCTAGAAAAACTAAAGGAAGACGATCCTGTGGCATACATTCTAGACGTTGATGTTGATTACCCATCTGACCTTCATGATCTACACAACGATTTACCTTTCCTACCAGAGTGTACACAACCTAAGGATTCGTCTCTGAAAAAACTAATTCCTCATCTTGGAAATCGAAGGCGATATGTTGTTCACTACATGGCATTAAAACAGGCTTTAGATCATGGAATAAAATTGATAAAAATTAATCCTGTGTTAAAGTTTAAACAAAGACCTTGGTTAAAGGCATACGTTGATTTTAATAACAACCTTCGAAAACAAGCCAAAAATGATTTTGAGAAAAATCTGTACAAATTATTCAACAATGCCATTTTCAGAAAATCAATGGAAAATATCCGTAAAAGAATAGACATGCTGCCCCCGTAAATTGAATTATTTAGGGACAAAATGAGAGTATTTTCCGTCCCCATGATAAAATTTAACCAGCAAATATAATTTCTGGATGTGTGACACAAGAGTGTAGTGTTTCAAGCTGGAGACTCTGGGAGAGCCCGATCACGTGATATGTTGCACAATGGACGCTTCTAGAAGGCTATATTTAGCATAGCAACAGCGAGTTTGGAAATTAATATTATAAATATTGTTATAAATTATGCTATTGGATCCCAGTCCAGAGACAATTAGAACAGGTCTTATTGAAGACGGGATCATCTTTAATTACACAATATGATGAAATTATGCATTTAGGCCCTTAGAAGAAGATTTTCTTATTTGGTAATGAAGAGAATATTAAAAGAAATTATGTCTGATACTTAAGAACCGCAGATCGGTTAATCTATGCAGTAATAAGCATTAGTAATCTACGCGCTAAAATTATGGTGGGAGATTGATATGGCCGCCAAAAATTCGACTTGGAGGGGGAGATTCAAGGATCGATGTTCTTATTCCAGCAGACTTTGAAGAGAGAGGAAGTGCTTTTACTGGGTTAACGGAGATCCCAAGGCTTAGTCCGAGTGCGACGACTGTCGACTTGTGGAGACGCGAGGATAGCTAAGTGGAACGTTAGAGATCATCACACTTCCATTCTACGTGAAGTTGCGAGGAACATTGAATTGATTATATCTCTTATATAATTGAGATCTGAAGTTAAATAAGCATATATATATATATATAAAGAACAGGTAGCATACTATATATTCTGAAAAGTCGAGCGCTTTAAAAATTCACCGTTTCGACAATATAAGCCTGTCAAGTTAGATTTCCAAATGTGTTGAAAATAAAGCTGAATATCATTATAAATTGCAACGTGTAGTTGGCGAACGCAGTTCAAGTGAACAGTAGCGGAGAACTTTTAATATTGGCGCAACACATAAACATTAACAGAATGACTATTATTATTCTTCAAACGTTATCATTCAGCATAATTAACATTGTTGATATGATGAATTAAATAGTCATGCGCCAGAGACATATTCGATAGCAGGAGTTAAGATACAACGATGGAGCTTCGTTAAACAACGTATTCTTGAATACAGACGTAGTGTACGGTCCATCTTGTGCATTTTCGTCAGTCTACGAACACTAATATAACATCAATTAGCAATGGAAATATTTCATTCGCCATTTATATGAATATTTCCATAATTATATTCCAATGATGAAGCTGATACATATTTACGACGGAGAATGAAGACTTTACAGAAGAGATTTGTCAAGATGCTAGGGAAAGGTAGCCCAGCAACACAGAAGAATTTGCCAGAAGGATGTCGTTCGAGCCCAGGCGAATGTTTGTGAATTCCAGATAGGTACGTTTCTTATCTCTGAGGTCGCAGATCCGAGGTTCGAATGCAGATCCATCTCAGTGTCTTGTACTGAGGAAACATCGAAAGTATTGTGGGAATACTTACATAGATCTTCAAGTTTTCGTCCAAATAAGGTATTAGTGTATCTCAATTGTTATATAGAGCTTGATTAGTAACATTCTGAGCCAGCGATCTTATTCCATATTTCCAGCGATCTTATTCCATATTTCTATATTTTCACATTTCATGTATTTCAGTGCTTTTATGTATTTTACACTTCAGATGTGTGTTGAGATTTTTATACTTCAAAATTATTTAGAAGATGATTGCATTTCATCTACTTTTAAATTTTATTCTACGGATCAGTTGTGGAACTGACATTAAAATTTTTGTTTGAGGAATTATATTGCCTCATAAGAGACTAGTCGTTTCGATTCTCGAATTTTAATAATTTCATTTAAACCAAGTATTCTGACATTGTGTCATAGCTTCAAATTAAATTCTTATTACATTTAATTTGAGCACTTTAATGTAACAACATATAACTTCAAGAAAAGAAGAAACATCGAATGATATTGTTATATCATTATTGTACATACACTATCGACGATCTGAGAAATACTAGTCGTTTGATAAGGCCGAAGTCTTAATCCCTTTGTGTAGAGTGGAGGATATGAGGATTTGTAGAACTATGGAGTGCTCATGCGAGGGAATTCCGCATTTTAAGGAAGTCAAAGTATTGTTGTTCTTTGATAAGAAGGCATGTATCATGATAAGATTGTATACAAGTAGTCCAGTTCTTGTGAATTAACGATTTAGCTGTGTTAACTGGAGGGTTTCAGCGGAAATGCAACTTCAGAAAGATAGTCTACTCATGTCTATAATACGATTATTACATTTTATTAAACCCGAAGTTATGTAATTACGTACAGTTTACCGTAATTAGTCGACTGTATTATACCGACAGTGTAATGAAGCCTATATAAGACGATGTGTAAGCAGTATATCAAAACTACAGAACGTTAGAGGAGGATGGTTATGTGAAAAACCAGTGTATATATTTAGTTAAGAATTATATTGTAACCGAGAAGTTAGAATCTCGAAAGTGTCGCGTTAGCAACACTAGATAATGGATATTATTATAAACATATTACATGTAAATAATTTTTGTGGAAATGATTTAATTAGTTAAATAATTTAGTAGGATTTATTAATCAATTGTTTTGGAATAGCGTGTGTTTATGAGCAGATGTTTTGGGAATGAATGATTGTTCATTGTTAAGAGAAAATGTGAAACCGAATTGGTCTAGAACAATTGCGGGGTGCGAATGAAAGAGTGTATAAAAAATTTTTAGAATGATTGTTTAAGAAACAGAGTAGTTATGTGAACTTTTGTAAGATCTAAATGTTAATTTTTACGTGTTTTTATAAACGCACACACAAGCAGTCTCTGTGGACTAGCGAGAATGGTTCACCGTTACATTGGAGAGCGATGACATAATAAAAACAGGTGTACTCTCACCGCCTTGAAGTAATTGCATAAACCAGTTTCGAGTACGGCGTGGTACCGGTATTTCATTGATGAAACAAAGTTACTGCACGTGCGTTCTACAACGCAGGCTTGTGAATGAAACCATGTGTCAGGAATGCCATTAGGAGACTTCATTAAACGTTTTAATTTTTACGCAGTGTAGGCTTAAGAACAAGCCAAGATTTTATGCTCATAATTTTTAATACATCATTGTAGTAAGCTGTAGAGTTGAAAGGAGGTGTGAATGATTGCGTGTTTTTAATTTTAATGTCTATTGTTAAATTCGTTTATTGTTATTTTGTTTATAGTTGATTAGTTTACCCTATTGTTAATACATTTTGTTCGGATAGTTTTCCATTGTTCTTGGAGTGTGATTCATTTTAAATATAAGGTGAAGAATATTGTGGATGTAGTGTAGGCGAAGCTGAATTCCCTGTCCCCGAGAGGTAAGTAAAGGTGAGTGCCCCGTGTAGTTGGTTGTTGATCCACAATATTCTGGTAACTGCTGTCTGTAAATCCCTAAAGGCCATGTTGGAAGCGATTTCTAATGTAGTATATGCCGGAGCAGTTAGAAGTAGGCAATCCTGCGGGGGCAATGGATATTCCAACTGGATCCTTTCCGGATTATCGAGTCTTGTGACTGACAGCAAAAAGGCAGAAAAGCTAATAGCAAAGCCGACATTTATTGACAGAACAATTTATGGTCCTAACCTAGCTGCTTTCCACATGGCTAAACGTAACATTGTATTCAATAAGCCTATATATATATTGAAATGTGTATACTGGATATTTCAAAAACTCTAATGTATTCCCACCACTATGATGTCCTGCTACCATTATTATGGAATGAACAATCTTAAACTCATGTATATGGATAGCGACTCGTTCATTTATTTGGTTAACACCCCAGATGTATATCAAGACAAGTTGGATTTCCTAGAACACCTGGACAAATCATATTATCCTACTAAGCACATATGTTACTCTACATCAAACAAGAAAATGTTGGGGAAATTTAAAGACGAGGCTTGTGGACAAATTATAAAAGCATTTGTTGGACTTAGAGCTAAAATGTACGCTTTAGACATAAATGGTAAAGAAATCAAAAAGATTAAAGTTATTAGCAAAGGTGTTGTCAAAAATTTTATAAGCTTTCAAGATTATAAGGATTGTGTCATGAAAAACAATGTAAAAAGAATACCAATGAACATTATCGCTTCTAAACAACATGACATATCATCTATAAGACTAAACAAAATTGCTTTGTGTCCTGGTGATGATAAAAGAGTGATTGATGCTGATGGTATAGGTACACATGCCTATGGTCATTACTCAATCATTGACCATGCTTAAAGAGTTAAGTTATAAATATCAAAATCTTCTGCCTGCAACTAGCAAATACATAAAACAAAACAATTTACAAAAATAAATACAATAGCACTACAAAAATAAAAAACAAAGAAAAGAAAGAAAATGGTATTCATATTTAACAATAAAAAATATAAAAAATAAATAAATCCAACACTACAATGTATAACAAAAACAATGTATTATGTGTAAATAGTGTATATATATTTAAAATGAATAAAAATATTGTATGAAAAATGACTGCTTGGACATTTTTAATTACTATCCACCTCTCTTCACTCCTAATGCAAATGAATATTGTACATGGACTAAATGAAAAACATGTAAAACACAAATTGGAAAATCCATGTTTCGATATTGACAAAAAAGAAAAACATTAAACTGAAAATTTAAAAACTGTAAATGGGAATTTGGTAAATTGACAAATGTGTAAACAACAAAGTGGAAAATCCATGCTTCTATATCTTGAACTTGAAAAACTTTAAACAGACATTTTATAAACAGTAAATGGGAAATTGTGAAATTGATAAATGGGTAAACAACAAAATGCAAAATCCATGTTTCCATATTATGATATTCAAAAACTTAAAACTGACATTAAAAAAAAAGACTGAAAATGGGAAATTGGAAAATTGATAAATGTGTAAACAAGAAAGTGCAAAAAACCATGTTTCCATATTATGAAATAGAAAAACTTTAAACTGACATTTAAAAAAATTAAATAATGCTCAGTGGAAATTGAGGAATTGACAAATGTGTGAACAACAAAACTCTGCGTATGTGCATTAGCCCTTGGATTAGCTTAATTTAGGTTAGGTCAAGTTAGATGAGGACATTTCTGGTTAGGTGAACTAAGGTTATGTTAGGTGAGATTAGGTGAACTGAGGTTAAGTATGTGACCGTGTAGTTTTCTATTTTTGGAAAATATAAAAAAAATAAAAAGTAAAATATAAAAACTAAAATCTAAAATGTTAAAATCTAAAATCTTTAAATGAGGTTTCTGTGGGTTAGGTTATGTTAGGTTATAACTATGTTTATTATTTGTGCTATCATATTTGTTCTTACTTTTTGCTCGCACTTTTACTTACACTTTTTGTTCTCACTTTTTATTGCTGTCACTTTTTGCTACCACTTTTTGCTCTCTCTTTTTTGCTCTCACTTTGAAGCTCGGTTAGGTTAGGTTTGGTAAAGTTAGGTTTGGTAAAGTTAGGCTTGAAAAGTTAGATAAGGTTAGGTAAGGTAAAGTTAGGTTAGGTGAACTGAGGTTAGGTTAGATTAGGTTTGGTAAAGTTAGGTTTGGTAAAGTTAGGCTTGGTAAAGTTAGGTTAGGTCAGGTTAAGTTAGGAAAGGTAAAGTTAGGTTAGGTGAACTGATGTTAGGTTAGGTCAGGTTAGGTCAGGTTAGGTTAGGCGAGGTTAGGTGAAGTTGGGTTAGGTAGAATGGCTGAGGTATGAATTAAACCCGCCTTTTGACACTTTTGCCTCACAAGACTGAGTGTACCCCATTCCAGCTTTCAGCCCAGAATTAAATTTCTTGGCGGAGCCAGGAATCGAACTCGGGCCTAGCAGTAACAGCCAACAATGCTAGCCGCTACACCACGAGGTTGACAATATGCAGCTGGTCTGGATTGTCCATGATCAATTAATAATAATGATAATAATAATAATAATAATAATAATAAATATTCAATTTAGCAATCTACACGGCCTTCCTCTCCCTGTGACGTCATTCACGGTCTCAGGGCGTGGCAGCCATTTTGCCCATTAGCCCCTAGCCCAGATATGACTGACCCCTCCATAAGAATAACATAAGGCTGGTTGCGCGCGGCGGCCATTTTGCCCATTAGCCCCTGTCCCAGCTTCGGCCTATATTACCTACTTTTGTTTAAACGGTTCGCGTGCCGTCACTCATTTGTTGAATCTACTTGTGCGATACCTATTGCAAAGTGGATTCACTAAGCCAGAAACCTTCCCTGAAGTGTACACAACATCTCACCCGAGTTTAATCGCTATTGGACGAATGGTACATGAACGCATACGGGACTTTGTTGAAACGCTTCAAGCGTTTTCCCTCACTTGTTGAATCTACTTGTACGCTACCTATTGTAAAATGGATTTACTAAGCCTAAAACTTTCCCTGGAGTGTACACAACAACTCACCCAAGTTTAGTCGCTATCGGACGAACGATATATGAACGCATACGGGACTATATTGAAACACTTTGCGCGACGTCGCTCATTTGTTTTATCTACTTGTGCGATACCTATTGTAAAGTGGATTTACTAGGCCATAAACCTTCCCTGAAGTGTACATAATACCTCACCCAAGTTTCATCTCTATCAGATGAATAGTATATGAACACATACGGGACTTTGTTGAAACGCTTCGCGCGTCGTTGCTCATTTGTTGAATCTACTCGTGCGCTACCCATTATAGCATGGATTTACTAATCCAAAAACCTTGCCTGTAGTGTACACAACCTCTCACCCAAGTTTCATCGCTATCGGACGAATAGTATGTGAACGCATACAGGACTTTGTTGGAACGCTTCGCCCGTCGTCGCTCATTTGTTGAAAATCTACTTGTGCGATACCTATTGTAAAGTGGATTTACTAAGCCAGAAACCTTCCCTGTAGTGTACATAATATCTCACCCAAGTTTCATCGCTATCAGACGAATAATATATGAACGCATACGGGACTTTGTTGAAACGCTTCGCGCGTCGTCGCTCATTTGTTGAATCCACTCGTGCGCTACCTACTATAACATGGATTTACTAAGCTAGAAACCTTGCCTGTAGTGTACACAACCTCTCACTCAAGTTTCATCGCTATCGGACGAATGGTATGTGAACGCACACAGGACTTTGTTGAAACGCTTCGCCCATCGTCGCTCATTTGTTGAATCTACTCGTGCGCTATCTATTGTTAAGTGGTTTCACTAAGCCTGAAACCTTACATGAAGTGTACAGAACTTCTCACCCAAGTTTCATCGCAATGGAATGAATGGTATATGAACACATGTGGGACTTTCTTGAAACAAACGCACGCCATTTTAGCGAAGTTTCTCGCTCGACATCTATTGTAAATTGGGTTTACTACGACTATAACTTTTCTGGGACAATGCACAACAACTCACCAAAATTTGATCGCAATCGGACGAATTGTATATGAACGCATCGCCATAATGCATTTGTTTAAACTACTCGCGCGCTATCTATTGTGAAGTGGATTAACTATGCCTATGACCATCGCGGAAGTATTTACAAAAACTCACCAAAATTTGATCGCATTCGGTTGATTGGTTTATGAACGCATAAAAGACGAATAAACGAACTTTCATTTATATATATTTACTAGCTGAAGTACCCGTGCTTCGCTACGCGTCATAAATAAATTAAAATGTGAAGGTGACAGTTAAAACAGGGGATAGGGGAGGTGCTGCGCAGAGGGAGATTAAGGATGGAACATTTTGTCCAACTACACCGCTCGGCGTTGACCGTGTTTTATAGCACAAATTTAGGTTTTACTCGCTAACAGTTGCAGATACCTTTCGAATAGAAAATGTAATTTTAAACCTCGCATATGCCATCAAAAGTTTGCTATTTCTTAGCGTTCTCTTTTTATTTGAAATGGAAATATGAAAGTTTGAAACCAAAGGGTGTAGTGACGTCACTAAAATGGTCGCCATTTTAAATAGTGCAAAGTATTGAAATCAAAGGTAACCTATATGTTAACCAGGTAAATCAGCTACTTCCATGTAAAATTCACGTAAATCGGACCAGTGGTACTTGCGAGATTGAGTAATACACAGACACACACCATCTCAATTTTAGCCACGCTTCGCTCGCGTCATAGTCGTATCATATTGTTTACTTATTTAAAGCTGTTTTCCCCCTGAGTTTGATGAGTGAGTAAGTGAGTCAATCAGTTAGGACACTTTCTTTCCTGTTTTTTTCCCCATAATTTCACCCCTCTCCAAGGGCCCCTTAAATTGGATTTATGAAAAAACGTTCGAACACCTATTTACTTGTATTTTAAGCTGTTTTTTTCCCACCGAATTTCAAACTTCACGCCTATGTTGTTTCAGAGATACACGCTCCGTCAAGAATCCCTCAACCCCCAATTTTCACCCCTTTCACCTTATAATATACACCACATCGATAAACCCTTAGACATATGTCTGATTATTTTAATGATTAGTTTATATACCGAATATCACATCCCCAAACAAACAACTCATGAGATATCGTTATTCAATGAAATACACGTTTACCCCCTTGACACGTCTCTAAAACCCGAATAAACAAAAATCATTCCTTAGTTAACGTTTTCGACATACAGCGAACATATTCCCAAAATTTCATGTTTCCAACTTTAATAGTTTTCGCTGGGCGTGATGAGTAAGTGAGTCAGACAGGTCATTTTCTTTCATTTATTTTACCAGAATTTCACCCCTCCCCATGGGCCCCTTAAATTGGATTGATTAAAAAACGCTTGAACACCTATTAACTTATTTCTTAAGCTGTCTTTTTCCCCTGAGTCAGTCGGTTAGGACACTTTCTCTCATTTTCCCCCCAGAATTTCACCCCACCCCATTGGCCCCTTAAATTAATTTATGAAATAAAACAGTCGAAAACCGATTTACTTACTTTTAAGCTGTTTTTTTTCGCTGAGTTTCAAATTATCGCCTATGTCGTTTAAGAGATAGGCCTACACGCTCCATTAGGAATCCTTCAACCTCCACTTTTCAGCCCTTTCACCTCATAATAATACACCACATCGAAAAACGCTTAGACACATGTCTGCGTATTTTTAATGATTAGTTTATATGCCGAGTATCACATCCACAAATGAAACCACTCGTGAGATATTGATATTCAATGAAATGCAGGTTTAACCCCCTTAAGACCCCTTTAGAACCCGAATACCCAAAGAACCTCCCTTAGTGTACGGTTTTGACATACAACGAACATATCCCCGAAATGTCATGTTTCCAACTCCAATATTTTTGGCTGGGCGATGATGAGTGAGTGAATGAGTCAGGACATTTCCTTTCAATTTTTTTTTCTTCAGAATTTCACCCCTCCCGATGAACCCCTTCAATTTGATTGAAAACAAACTGTCGAAAAGCTATTTACTTACTTTAAAGCAGTTTTTTCCCCTGAGTTTGATGAGTGAGTCAGTCAGTCAGTCAATCAGTTAGGACACTTTCTTTCCTGTCCCCCCCCCCCCGAATTTTACCCCTCCCCATGGGCCCCTTAAATTGGATTTATGGAAAAGCGGTCAAACACATATTTACTTATTTTTATGCTGATTTTTTTTCCCGCTGAGTTTCAAACTCCTCGCCTATGTCGTTTAAGATATACACGCTCCGTTAGGAATCTTTCAATCCCCATTTTTCACCACTTTAACCTCATAAACACATCGAAAAACCCTCAGACACGTGTCTTGTTACTTTTTAATGATAAGTTTATATGCCGTGTATCACATCCCCCAATGAAACCAATCGGGAGATATTGTTATTCAATGAAATGCAGGTTTAATCCCCTTAAGACCCCTTTAGAACCTGAATATCCGAAAATCCTCCCTTAGTAGACGGTTTTGACATACAATGAACATATCCCCAAACTGCCATGTTTCTAACTTCAATAATTTTGGCTAGACGATGATGAGTGTGTGAGTAAGTGAGTGAGTCTGGACATTTTCTTTCAATTTTCTTTTTTCAGAATTTCACCCCTCCCCATGAACCCCTTAAATTTGATTTATGAAAAAAAAACTGTCGAACAGCTATTTACTTACTTTAAAGCAGTTTTTCCCCCTGAGTTTGATGAGTGAGCCAGTCAGTCATTCAGTTAGGACACTTTCTTTCCTGTCCCCCCCCCCCCCCCCAGAATTTCATCTCTCCCCATGGGCCCCTTAAATTGGATTTATAAAAAAACTGTCAAACACATATTTACTTCTTTTTTATGTTGATTTTTTTTTCGCTGTGTTTCAAACTCCTCGCCTATGTCGTTTAAGAGACACACGCTCCGTTAAGAATCTTTTAATCCCCACTTTTCACCCCTTTCACCTCATAATATACACCACATCGAAAAACCCTCAGACACATGTCTTCTTATTTTTAATGATGAGTTTATATGCCGAGTATCACATCCCCCCATGAAACCAATCGGGAGATATTGCTATTCAATTAAATGCAGGTCTACCCCCTTAACACCCCTTTAGAACCTGAATAGCCAAAATTTCTCTCTTAGTGGGCATTTGCGGCCCTTGAGGAAGCTGCATACCAGATTTCATTCCAATCCGTTCGGTGGTTTCTGAGATTTCGTGATGAATAAATGAATGAATGAATGAGTGAGTGAGTGAGTGTATTTGAAAAATATATAGTAGAAAGAAGATAGTGTCAAGTCTTTGTTATGCTAAACTCGGTTGACAGTGCTGTATGAGCAGTTGAGTAACTAACGGGATTTCAAGTAAAGATCCTCATTTTCTATACCGGTAGTGCTGAGCGCAATTGGCATCAAGTCGGCCGTGTCTGGACTTGAGCTATGTTGCCATGGAAACTATCTGCCTTGCCATTCCTTCATGAGTATATTTTATGATTTGATTAGCCTGTTTTTGAGTGAAAAAGGGCCGAAATCAGAAGAATGAGAAAGACTATCGAAAATTCATGTAGCCAGTGGTTCCTTCTGGGTCCTAAACTATGTGTATGCAAAATATGGTTGAGATTGGTGGAACGGTGTAGATTTGTATACGGTACCAACATATATACATACATACAGACTTTCACTTTTATATATTAGATAAGATTTACGTGTCTTAGCCTATTAATTTATTATTTTAGCTATTAAAAGTTAACACGCTGTGCACATGTACGCATTTCAAATTTCAACCCCTAACAGGGCGGTGAGACAGTAAATACAACCCATAAGAGAGAGAGAGAGAGAGAGAGTAACTAACTTCCACAAGATACATAGCAGCACCAATAGAGGCATTTAGAAACCGGAAGCACAGCCTTCACGCGACAGTAACGATCGTACTAAGTTTCACTTCCATAAACTTAATCGAGGGAAACCTCCCTTTTTTTTATCTCACGGAACCATTTTTCACAAAGAGGCATAAGCATAAGTGAGAAGCTAACGTAGCGTATTTGTATTTAAAGCCAGCTATAAGACAGCAGAATCTACCCTTTAGATAACTATTCTTTTAGCGTTAATTCCCCCCCCCCCCTCCCTTCTTCACTTTAGACATTATGCATATTAGTACTGTTGCTGTTTTTATTATTCTTGACATTGATCAACACACAAAAATATTATATTTTTACACACTCTAATCATACATAGCTATTACAAAGATTCTCTTTTATTTCATCACTGCCTACTTGTTATTCTGTTCTCGCACTGCCTTCTTGATACTGTTCTAGCACTGCCTTCTTGATGCTTTGCTACATCACTCTCCTGCCAGTAACTTAGTTACGTTAACAGGGCTGAACAATTATAGTAACTATACAACAACAAAAATTAATCTAACATAACCTAAAAAGTTATTAATTGAATTCTGTCCCGATATCTGGTAGGAAATGTTATCGCCCTACCACTACGTGTAGTCTTGACTCGTTCACTGTCATGATTGGCATGGTACTGTTCGGAAACAGGGGACTTCGTGGGAGATGGATTAGGATTCCTCTGTGTATCTCGTTCTGTCTCTTCATCCACTAGTATATACGCAGGTTGAGTCTATCAATGGACACATTCATATCTTTGCCCTTGATACTGATGGTGTAATACTTGTCCTGCCTCTTCACCACTAGGAACGGTCCTTCATAAGGTGGCTCGAGGGATTTTTAACTCTGTCTGTCCTCAAGAACACATGTGAACTACTAGATAGGTCTTTATGAATAAATGTAGATCTGGATGTCACAATCCTAGGTTTAGCAGGCTTAAGTTGATTTATGTGATCCCGGAGTTGGGTTACAAAGGTATCTGGATTGCACTGTAACTGCATTGAGTGTTCGAAAAACACTCCAGGCAGTCTGATGGTGTTTCCATACATCATTTCCGCAAGTGAGTATCTGGAGTCTTCACGAATGGCTGCTCGTAAACCAAGTAGGACTGTTGGTAGGCTCTGAGTCCATCTGGGGTTCTTGTGTGTTCTAATTGCTGCCTTGAGTTTACGATTTAGGCGTTCTATTTTTCCATTTGCCTGGGGGTGGTAAGGAGTAGTATGTTGCACTTTCGCTCCACAGATCATTGCTAAGTTTCTAAATAATTCCGATTCGAATTGTTTCCCTTGGTCCGTAACAATTGTTTCTGGAACTCCAAATGTACGTATCCAAGTATTGTAGAAAGAACTTGCTGCTGACTGCGCGGTGATATTGACCATTGGAATGACTTCCATCCAATTGCTGAATTGATCAATGCAAGTAAGGCAGTAATTGTTGCCCTCTGGTGGTGGCAAAGGTCCAATTATATCTACATGAACGACTTTGAATCTATTGTCTGGATGCTCGAAGTTTCCAACTGGAGACTTAGTGTGCCTTGTCACTTTATTTTGTTGACAACTAATGCAAGATTGAGCCCATTTACGCACATCATTTCTTATTCCTGGCCATATAAAATTGGCAACAAAGTTTTTGACGGTTGCTTTCACGCCAGGATGTGCCATATCATGAATATGTTTGAAAATTTGGTGCGAAATAACTTTGGAACGAAAGGGCGAATGTTACTAGTAGAGACATCACACCACAACATGTACTGGGAACCTAACTGACACTGTTTGAATTTCAGTGATGTATCGTCTTGTCGTAACTGCTTCAGTTCTTCATCATTTTCTTGATGTTTTGTTATGACTTCATAATCAATCACTGAAATTTCATTAAGTCTTGACAAAGTATCGGCTACCACATTATCTCTGCCACTGACATGACGTATGTCAGTCGTGAACTGCGAGATGTACTGCAGGTGCCGTAGTTGCCGAGGGGATGCCTTCTCATTATTTTGTTGGAATGCGTAGGTGATTGGTTTATGGTCCGTAAAAACGGTAAATTCTCTACCCTCAACGAGGTGCCTGAATTGTTTCACTGTCAGGTATATCGCAAGCAATTCTTTATCATTTGCACTGTAATTCTTCTGTGCACTGCTGAGCTTTTTGGAGTAGAAAGCTATGGGTCTCCAACCAGCGTCTTCATACTGCTGTAAGGCTGCTCCAACAGCCTGATCAGAAGCATCTGTGAAAAGGGCTAGAGGCAGATCTGTAACTGGAAACGTCATAAGTGTAGCATTAATCAGGTCTTCATTACATTTCTCAAACTGCTTCTTGGCTTCGTCGGTCCAGCCAATTTTTCTGCTGTCGTTCTTCTTAGCTCCTTTCAAGTATTCGTGTAGAATAGCTTGAGTTTCTGCTGCACTTGGCAGCTAGCGTCGATAAAAGTTGATCAAACCGAGGAATGTGCGCAAGTCTCTCACGGTCTCAGGTAATTTATAATCCCTGATTGCTTGTTCCTTCCCAGGAAGTGGTCTCGAACCACTTGGTGTGATCAGGTACCCAAGAAGTTCAAGTTCTTTTGCAGCTGTTACAGATTTAGTAATATTGATACGGAGGCCGTACTTCGACAACCGTTCTAAAACTAGCTGTAGGTGATGCTTGTGTTCTGCGACTGATTTGGAGGCAATGAATATATCACCCAAATAGGGGAATACAAAATTTAACCCATTCAACACACCATGGATGAAACGCATGAATGTCGACGGTGCATTTCTAAGTCCAAAACTCATAACGTTAAATTCAAAAAGTCCAAATGGTGTGATGATGGCAGTTTTGTGCTTGTCTTCTTGTGCTATTGGAATCTGAAAATACGCTTTGAATAATTCAATTTTGGAAAAAAGTCGTGGTTCCGTCCAAGATGTGATGAAAGTCTTCAAGTCTCGGAATAGGATACCTGTTTGGAACAGTTCGTTCGTTCAGTCTCCTATAGTCTCCACATGGACGAAGTGATCCATCCTTCTTGTTTACCAAGTGAAGAGGACTAGCCCACTCTGACTGTGATGGCCTGATGATACCATGGTCCAGCATGAATTGGAATTCTTGTTTAGCTTGCTGTAACCGATGGGGTGCTAATGGTTCTGCTCTAGAATAAACTGGAGGTCCTTGGGTATTGACGTAATGTTTAAAATTATGTGAAATCGTTTCCGGTGTCAAGTTTGGCGATGTTATTTCAGGATAGGAGCTGAACAAGTCGGCAAATTGCATGGCACCTTTGTTCACGGCACTTAAAATTTCCTCTTCCGAAATGGACATAACCTCACCCTTGCTTTCAAGTTTGGTTACGCCATCTGTTAATTGTTTGTTACGAATATCGACACATAAATGAAATTCGTTTAGGAAATCTGCTCCTAATATTCCCTTATTAGCAATTACAAATGGCCACTGAAATTGTCTGCGTAAACCTAAATCCAATGTTAGGGTTCTGATACCATATGTTGGAATTACAGTTCCATTAGCAGCATAAAGTTTTTAAACGAATCATCGATTCGATCACTGTTCCTTGGTGGGATTATTGATACGTCTGCCCCACTGCCAACGAGAAACCGCAGGCCTGTTTTATTATCTGTTAAGAATAACCGGTGTTGCGGCTTCTATCATAATTCTCGGCAGATGAACTAGCCGATAATTCTACTGCCTGTTGGAGTTTTCCGACGACTTCCATGAGCAAGGCTGTTTACATTTCTCTGGAATGCACTCTTGACCAAATCGGAAATGGTAATAGCAGTACTTGCCCTTTGGGTCGTATCTTCTACTTCGACTGCGGTTGCGACTAAAGCTTCGCCGGCGAGGACTACGATTCCGACTGCGGTGTTGTCCTATAGACATGGTAGCGATTTGTTGTTCCAGGTGAGCAATCTTAGTAACAAGCTCACTAATACTAGTACCTTTTTGGTCTTGTGTATCAACCTTGAATACGTCATTGCGGGGGTTCATCTCCAACATCTTATCAGCCATCACTGCGACACGCTCCAGGCACTCTTCAGTCACGACTAAGATACGTTTTTATCGAATCTGGAAGCTTATCTAACCAAAGAGTTCTAATAACCTTATCAGATACATCCTTTCCAGCTAACGACTGCATTTTTCTAAGAAGCTGACTAGGTTTGTAATCTCCTAACTCAGCACCAGTAAGCAATCTTTTGATTTTCAAATCTTCACTCTCTTTAAAAATACCCAGGAGTCGTGATTTGGCAGCTGTACATTTAGCAGTTCCTGGTCCTATTATTATGTCCCAAATATTCTCGATATATTTTGGTTCGAGTTGGGCAATTATGAAATTAAATTTTGTCTCTTCGGATGTGTTTCTCTTAATATTAAACTGGGCTTCTTCTTGGAAAAACCAATTCTCTGGCTTTTCTGACCAAAACAGAGGAATCTTTACGCTAACCTTGTTAGCTTCGCATCCTAAGACTGGGATATCGTTATTTTCCGGGGTTAACATTTCAATTCCAATTTACAACACAGTCTACTCACGTAACAATGTAGGCTACTGTTGTTCAATTGACGACTTCTTCATGTTTATTATCACGTCAGGGTCATCAATGTTGCTGTTTTTATTATTCTTGACATTGATCAACACACAAAAATATTATATTTTAACACACTCTAATCATACATAACAATCACAAAAATTATCTTTTATTTCATCACTGCCTACTTGATATTCTGTTCTCGCACTGCCTTCTTGATACTGTTCTGGCACTGTCTTCTTGATGCTCTGCTACAGTACTACATTATTATCATTATTTGTATCAGACGGAGTACCATGGGTTGGATCAGGACTGTTAGGTCAACATAATGCATAGATACACACTAATTAAACTTAAGAATAGGAAGATAGGTATTAATGATTGAGCAGCATCATCCGAACGAGAGATGGACGGGTAGAAATAGTAGCTACCACAGCGGAGCAGAATATAGGAGAGATAATAATAGTTAAATAAGAAAATAGCGACAGTATGAACTACAATTACTAGTTAGCACGAAATGAAACTTACACTGCAAGGTTAAAATAAGCGGAGGCCAGGCACAGAAAATTAGTAGGAAAGCTTGATCCAACTATGGTAACAAAAGTGGCGCGATTATTATTATTATGATTATTATTATCTGCGGCCATTACATAAAATCAATCAGGCCACCAATGGGCGTTAAAAGCATAAATCGGGCATAGCAATTCCCATGCGAAAGACAAGAGCAATTATATCACAGTCAGAGTGCACAATAATTTAGCCGCAAATCAGGCGGTAGAGCGCGTAGCGATAGAGGCCATCTTGGAATATTGACGTCACAAGGCGATACGTCAAAACCGCCTTCACACCGTTGTCCCACTACATAGAAGCATGTGGCGGAGAGCTACTCCCACGGGCGTGCACGAAGCTTTATCGCCACGACTGGTGCCAAATATAGCACTTCGGAAATACAAAACCACTATCACTATCCACCCACTAATATAATTAAGACACTTAATAGCATGCCTATTCACGAGAAGTTTACTAATGAAGCCTCAACCCTTCAGCTCAATAACTAACAAACGAGCTGTCCACCCCATCCCGAGCCACTAATAACTAATAATAAGTCTAAAGACCCAAAACTAATAAACAAACAAAACTAATCAATCCCACATCCCAGGTAGGACCTCAGCTCCTGATACCTAACCGACCATCCTAAGCCGCGACCTCTAATTAACAAATACTAACATACCAACAAATCAGATTAACAATAATGACCTATCCATCCATATACCTCGTCTACCAACAATTGTAAGATGAAATGCCACTGTATAGATTAAGAATCCGATCAGCCAGGCGCAATGCTTTTACTTCCTGCAACCCCGCATTGTTCCCAGCCTTCATACCCTAGTAAGTACACTACGCTTAGATAATAAGGTCAAAGGGCAAGAAATTAAAGGTAACGCCAGCCAAGCTCAAGGAATTAGCCAACCAGCGGGCACAGCTGCGTTCACCTGCGATTTCGCAGACAGACCATGGACAACAATTGCGAATCTATGGAACTATTCAGCCGAAAGAATCAAAAATTGCTAGTCCAAAAAGACACGTTAAGGTCGAACTAGCTTCGGACAGGATCCTAGCCAAATCAGTGGCCGAAGGGACATTTTGCCATAACACAGCCATGACATCAACCGCGCTGAGTGATGACGTCACTAGACTAGCCAGCGACGGCAGATGATCACGCAAATCGACACATTGACGCAGAGCTCTTAGTATATAAGTTTGCTAATTTTAAGGTTAAGTAAATGTCACCTACAAGCGGTGTAGCCTATTTTTCCTGCAGCGAGCAGATGTCCCGTATAAGGGATGATATAATGAATGAATTCTTCCTGCAGCGAGCAGATGTCCCGTATAAGGGATGATATAATGGATGAATTCTTCCTGCAGCGAGCAGATGTCCCGTATAAGGGATGATATAATGAATGAATTCTTCCTGCAGCGAGCAGATGCCCCGTATAAGGGTTGATATAATAAAATGAAGAAATAAGTGCACTCTAGCACCCTCTCTGTCCATTTTTACCATCTATATACCTAGGGAATAGAATAAGGAACTAGTAATTAATTTAGTAAGAAAGGGGAGCGAGAGGGCGCAATGGCTTAGCTACTCGTATTTCACCCCACGGCCGATGATCACGGTGACAGTGGAGAGAGATTCTCACCTGAAACTTTCACCAGGAAGCCCCGCGGCTAGAATCGCGGTGACACCGAGGTGAAACTTTCACCAGGAAGCCCCGCGGCTAGAATCCCGGTGACATCGAGGTGAAATTTTCACCAGGAAGTCCTGCGGCTAGAATCCCGGTGACATCGAGGTGAAACTTTCACCAGGAAGCCCCGCGGCTAGAATCCCGGTGACATCGAGGTGAAACTTTCACCAGGAAGCCCCGCGGCTAGAATCCCGGTGACACCGAGGTGAAACTTTCACCAGGAAGCCCCGCGGCTAGAATCCCGGTGACACCGAGGTGGAACTTTCACCAGGAAGCCCCGCGGCTAGAATCCTGGTGACACCGAGGTGGAACTTTCACCAGGAAGCCCCGCGGCTCGAATCCCGGTAACACCGAGGGGAAACTTTCATCTGGCAACTCACGTGGCGGCAGGACCTTAAGTTGCCGACCAAGAACAGTAGTAAGTAAGTACGTCAGGACGAAAGAAATCAAGAGTAAATAAGAAAGCAAAGAAGCGTTGTAAGAAAAAGGAATCAAAAGAAATAAATGTACGAATAAAGAAATAAACGAGGCAAGGAATAGGAACTTAAAGAAGTGAAAGATGAATAAGAAGGGGAAATTAGGAAATTAATAAATGAAAGAACATGAGAGTAAATAAGTAACTAAATAACGCCAGAACCATAAATCATCTGCATCGGAGTGAAGAAAGACCAGGGAAAGGCATTGGTTAGAAGCAAGTAAATAAGATGAATAAAGGAGAAAGTAAGGAGAGGGAGTGAGTAAGAAAAAGAGGGAGCAAATAAATAAGTCAACAACAAGGTGAACCAAGAGCTAAAATAATAAATTAATAGGCTAAGACACGTAAATCCTATATATATAAAAGGATGTTCGTTTGTTCGTCTTTTATGCCTTCATAAACCATTCGTCCGATCGTGATCAAAATATGGTGAGTTGTTGTGAACACTTATGGGATGGTTATAGGCATAGTTAATCCAATTTACAGTAGAGAGCGCGCGAGTAGTTTAAACAAATTTGTGTTGGTGATGCGGTCATATAGCCTACAATTCATCCGATTGCGACCAAATTTTGGTGGGTTGTTTAGCACACTTCCGGGATGGTTATAGGCTTAGTCAATCCAATTTACAATAGATAGCGCGCGAGTAGTTTGAACAAATGAGTGTTTGCTATGCGTTCATATACAATTCATCCGATTGCGATCAAATTTTGGTGAGTTGTTGTGCACACTTCCGGAAAAGTTATAGGCATAGTAAATCCGATTTAAAATAGATGGCGCGCGAGTAGCTTCAACAAAATGGCGTACGATTCGTTTCAACGAAGACCACAAGCGATCATGTACCATTCATCCCATTGCGATTAAACTTGGGTGAGATGTTGTGTACTCTCCAGGGAAGGTTTCTGGCATAGTAAATCCATTTTACAATAGGTAGCGGACGTGCAGATTCAACAAATGAGCGACGACGTGCGAAGAGTTTCAACAAAGTCCCGTATGCGTTCATATACCATTCGTCCAATAGCGATGAAACATGGGTCAGATATTGTGTATACATCAGGGAAGGTTTCTGGCTTAGATCATCCACTTTTCAATAGGTAGCGCACGAGTAGATTCAACAAATGAGCGACTGCGCGCGAAGCGTTTCAACAAAGTCCCATATGCGTTCATAAAACATTCGTGCGAATGCGATGAAATTTGGGTGAGTTTTTGTGTACACTCCTGGAAAGGTTTCTGGCTTAGTACATGCATTTTAAAATCGGTAGCGCACGATTTTATTCTACAAATGGGCGACGGCTCGTGAATCGTTCAACCAAGTACCGTATGCGTTCATATACCATTCATCCCATTGCTGTGAGATTTTGGTGAATCGTTGAGTACACTTCAGGAAAGGTTTCAGGCTTAGTAAATCTATTTTGCAATAGGTAGCGTACGAGTAGATTCAACAAATGAGTGACAGCACGCGTATCGTTTAAACAAAATCCCGTATGCGTTCATATGCCATTCATCCGATTGCGATGAAACTTTGGTGAATTGTTGTGCGCGCTCCCACGAATGTTTTTAAATTAGTTATTCCATTTTACGATAGTTAAGAGGCAGTTAACGAAAATTGAAAAAAGATTGTTTCCAAAGACATTTCAAGAAACGAAATTACAACGCCAACACTTTCTTTGATTGGCATTGCAACGCATGCCGGGTACAGCTAGTTCGTAAATAAATAAATAAATAAATAAATAAATAAAATAGTTAATTAGTCGACAAGGTTAACCTCTACGCCGTACGGACAGACGAATTGACAAACAAACAAACAGAGCTACATGACTCACTTACCAAATACAAATGATAACAATATACTAACATGAAAAATTTCTCCTTCCATACAGCACCAGTGTTGCCCTTTACCAAACGGGGAACAATAACCTTTTGCATTTGTATTTGTATTTTGGATTACATCAAGCGACCGAGAATCAAAATAAAAGGTACTAATATAAGCTTTTACTTCCAGGTAGCACTGAAACTGTTCCTTTTTCCATATAGCAGCAAATCCAACAGGAACACATTTAAAAATTTACTTAATCTTTGTATTTCCCTTTTCAGGTAATAGCTGCACCCTTATTACAGGAATTTAGTAATGGAACTATTCACTGTGACTGCCCCAGGGCACCAGCCTTTCCTTCTCTCCTTTTGACACAACACACTCTTTACACTACACCACAATACCTCGATTCATTCCTTTACTTACATTAGCACGACCAAGATAAATCCGCACAGCAATGGCTGATATCTGTGGGATACCAGTTGTTACTGACGGATACCAAATACAACGCTCACATGTGGTGAGAGCCGTCACAAGCTTGTAAGTGGCGACTTTCACTGCTATGGTAAGCTCACTCGCCCACAGAGGGTGACTTAAATACTTTAAAATACAGTGGCCACCTGGATATAAGTTACTTATGAACGGCCGTCTAAAACTTAAGTCTAGTTACTAAGTTAATTCATAAGTTTGGACCCTGGGTTTGTTCTATAACCAACAATGAGGTATAGCGCGCATAGGGGTAAACAATTATACAACAACAGAGCTCTACGACACGATGGTACACTTGTTTTTATTTCATTGTTACATTGTATGTACTTTTTTATTTTATTTTTATTATTATTCTTATACGGTACTCCTGGTGTCAATTTTTTTTTGCCGTGTTACTTGTCTATATTTATTCCACTGTATTCCTTACATGCACACTCTTTTTTTCTTTTCTCTCTTCCTAATACACGATGTTCAAATGCTCTATTTACTCCTATTAAAAAAACAAAAAAGGTGCATATTCTTCCAAACTTCTAACCCTCACAGATCATTTTTTTCTCCTTTTCTTCTTTAACATTATAGTACATTGTATTTCTCTTTTCAAACTTGTTTATTTTTTTTCTCTTTGCAACACTTATAGCAACACATGTTCCATTGCCATAATGCCTTGTACTGCTTGTGTATCTATATACATATATATTTTTTGATGTATTACAATATCGCTATGTACAAATTATGATCTAAACAATATATAACATTGTTCCACCCTTCAACCCTACCTACCGAAAGTACACGGCTACGACAACTACACATAAATCGACACTTGCCAGACTGCTGCACTTCCCACATACCCCTACATCTACACGCCCAGGAGAAGAAAAGAAGAAAAGAAAAAGAAGCCACCCTTACGTCCAAGTCCAATATGTGAGGATACAGATTTAGCCGGGGAGGAGGATTGTTATACCCAGAGGCTCCGCACAGGGTACAGTTAATACATCTAATAACATTCACAACAGCTACAACCAGTAACCTCTATCGGCCATTTATCTAACACACTTCAGCCCATATCTCTACCCTTAGCCACCTAGGGAAGCAACATATACCAACTATTTCATCATTATTACCAAACACAAGCTGCTAGCTACTAAAGTAGAGCAGGTATTTTCTAACTCTTAGTCAGCAGAATCATTCAGTATAAAATAACTCACAACTCAAGGGCTCGTTGTCTTGTCTGCCGACGTCACCGCGCTAGTGCCATCGGAAGCTCTGGACGCCGACCACCGAATACAAGTAAGTATACGAACGGGTAATCCCACTGTTATTTCCTATCCATACACCACACCTGTAATACTTGTAATCGCCTTCATCTTGCATTGTAACTTGTGGGCTACAGCACTACATTTAATTGAAGAAGTCTACACACTTCTCCAAAGTGATTTTATTAAACTTCCACATTCCATCACAACTAGCCTCTTGTCTATTTTTATTGTACGCCCACCATTTGCCCATGCGACTCAGATCCTTTTGAGTCATCACTGTTAACAACCTGCTCGCCCACATCGCATTGTGGACAGCACGTCTCCAGGCATAGAGCAAGCTATTGTCCGTCTAGCGACCCTGCGCTTTCTCCAGGCATAGAGCAAGCTATTGTCCGTTTAGCGACCGTGCGCTTTCTCATAATTGTTTAGCACTCGCTGGTACTTAGAAAGTAGCCCGGTTTTAATCCTCGACTAGGAGCACCTCCAAACACCGTAGTTACCAGAAGTGCCAAGCGTCTAGAGGCTCTCAAATTGTAACACTTGATCAAACCATCAGGTATTTTCACATCACCGTAGGTGACTCATACTCGCACACATACAAAACCCCGCACCTCTTACGACTTAGTTATAGCCCATAAAAACCACAACAATATTTAGTGTTTGGACTTGGTAAATATTTTTGAATTTAGATTTGATTTTTTTTCTTCGACGAGCGAGATTTTATTGAGGTGGATTTTACCGTAAATACTAGTTTTTGTGTGCGATTAGATATTTCGTTAATATTTAGATGGGAGATGTGCTTAACCGACCGTATTTTTGTAGGAAGTAGGAATTAGATAGTGTCCTTGTAAGTGTGCAAGACTTGATTTTATATTGGTTCTTATTTGAACATTAAGGTTATGCGAGATAGACATTGTATAACAGGCCAATATTACGATTGTCAATTTTTAAACGAAATAATTGAGATTTCTTGAGTATCAGACGATAACAGCTGATCACTTAATTCTACGCAGAAGTCAATTTGAAATGCGACAGAAACTCAATAAAGATTTTGTTAAATACTAAAACGAACTGTAAGGACTATACTTGTTCAAATGGTACATTTAAAGCAGTTTGCAGATTGCATTAGAATGTGGAGAGAGAATTTAAGCATTGTTGATTGCAACAATTATGAATGACAAGCAGGGAGCTATTATGATTAACTTGTAATGATGAATGTTGGGGATTTTTAATTCGTTGAAGAACTGCAAGTATGTGAAACATGTCTTACGTAGGAGAGCGATATTCTGCAGATATTTAGTTGTTGGAAGTGCGCATTGTTGTAATAATGGAGCATAAATGAAAGTATTTTATATTGGAAAGTGGATTCCAATCGATCATGTTACGATGGCAATATTTGTAACAGAGTTCATAAGTGGATAGTTGTTGTTTTTGAATTTTAGTGCCAGCTTAAAGGTGAAGCTATATTTTGGGACCTGAATCTTGTGGAGATATGACGACCTACTCCACGTGTCTGTATTACAGTATATGAGGAAGCTGTATAAGATAAAGATGCGTTAATCTGATGTTTAAAGGCGACTATAGAAGGCCATGTATCGACAGAAAACGCACGAATTAGGAAATTGCATTGAAGCAATATTTCATTGTTATTATTATTATTTTATCTAACGAGAGCTAGATTATTAAAGCATGAGCTAGACTTTGTTGAACGGCAATAACTAACACTAATACGATGAACACAGGCAAGGTAATTTGAGTAGGTGGTTCTCGTTTTTCATAAATTCCTGTTCTTTTTTTTCTTCTTCAAAAAGTTCAAGAACGTGTTCTGGCAGTGAAACTCGCAGATAGACAATGCTACGAGTTAGATATTGTAGATAAATTGTAAATAGTTAAATACTGTTATAGAGATAGAATGGAGTCTCGTGATGTATAGAGTAATTGTATTTAGTTATGACAACTATCACCGCTACTAGAATGCGCTACCAGTAGTATTTGAATTATGACACACTTGTCGATACATTTATAGTCAAAAACGTATCTGCTAACAATAATTTACCTGTACGGATACGCTTCGAAATAGAAAGATATCATCCTACACTGATCTAAAATCTGCTTTTCATATGTCTATCATAAAATCGTATTCCTTGCTAGGAAATGTCTTAGAATATTCTGAAGTGTTTGTCCTGAATTCCTTTGTGAGTATAAAAATAAAGACAGCCTTGAAGCTATTCTACAGTGTTGCCATATTAACAATTAATATTGTGTCTTTCAGTCGGTCAACCTAAGAATCATTCCAATTACTGTAAAATGTGAAAAGAAACTGAAATAAATCACAAAGGATTAAGATTTATATATATTATTGAGGACTATTGAAGAAGAAAACTAAGAGATGACATGTTTTTGCTCGTCAAGGGAGCATCATCAGATCCAAATATACAATACAAATAGCTCTAAAAAACACCATCAAACCTGCAGTGACTGCACTCTCTAAACAAAATACAAGAAAACCAGTTAGGAAACATAGTGAGTGCGGTAACTATTACTGAAACATATTAATGCATTAAGCTGAAAAAAGAACAATTCATTTTAGTATCGGAAAACTTAGATTTGACTATACCATCAACAAATATAGTATTGTTCCCACAAACTAATCTATCTTCGTAGATTATAGATTCTCGCTGCTATGGATTAGCCCTTATGGTGCCGATATCTGATAAAAATGCCACTGACCGATCTATGCATTTTTTTTTTGTTTTATTTCCAAACACACAGCGATTTAACTGTTGTAACGAAGACAACGCGGGAACCATTCCTTATCTCGATAAGTTTAAGTTCCATGAATAACTGCATTTATAATAGGTACTCTTTGAACATGCTGCCGTCAACTGACTTCCCGTGTGCGTTATCTTCTGAGGTATATGAGCTTATTAATATACTTGGTGATAGATGTGGCTAGCTCCTTCAGCGAAGGGGACATAAATAGGTTTTAGTGAAAAGTGAAGTGTGTGAATTTTATATTGATGGCGACGACTTTGATTTTACTGACGAAAATCCTCCTAATGTCGGACGACTGTAAACGTATAACGATGTAGAAATTGATCGTACTCAAAACCTATTTGATAGAATTACTCTATGCTTGCGATATTTATAAACAAATAATAAATATTAACATTTGAACCCGCGCAACGAATAAGGTACTCCGCGCCACCTTGGTCTGTTTTGAGATTATGATGGAAATAGGTACCTGGTCGCATGTAGCATGAAATGACGTGTTAAACGTGCACACAAGTGCCTCCTATGGGTAGATATTTGCAATTGAAATGCCACGTGCGTGGAAGAAGGATTCTGGTATTCCATGATGGAGGGCGTCAGGAAGTTGGAGACCTGTCCGTCAGCTAGCAAACGTGACAATTACGGCCGTAGACGTAAAGGGAAATGCAAAAGTGGAAAGATTTCAATAGAAAGATGTTGAATGATGCTGGGGAAGCATATGAAAATCGTCATGGACGTTTAATTACGGAAAAAATACAACCAGAATAGGTGAGAAGAAAAAGGACCTCCGTGTTTTCACCTTGGTGTCTGCATGCCAGAATTTGCTATTAACAGGTCTGCATTTTGGAATGAGACATTTGAATATATCCCTGTTAATAATGTAGAGATTAAGTTGTTTTATTTAGGGATTTGGGGCATCGTTGTCATCAGCACCGTGTACTTGAGTGTGTGAGCTGTCTTATTGTGGAGATTGCTAGGGTGTGTACGTGTTTGCGGGGCTAGAACTTGTGGGAATGTGAATTTGGCGTGTTAGGTAGGCTATCCTCCCGATATTTGTTTGGAGTGGAAATGGGAAACTATAGAAGACAAGGAGGTACCTGGAATCTACTCCTCGGTTATCCTCACAATTTTAAGTGTACTTTGTTCCAACACTCGTACCAGGATTTAAATTCTCAATAGCAAACACGGGGACTTAACCCGAGTCTTCTAAAGAAAGGGCAGTTACTACACTCACCACTAAACCACTCACAGCTACTGTAGAGAATAAGTGGCTCGTAATGTCTTAGCGTGATACATTCTACGATAATCGATGTCCTGTTTGCCATAAGGATGAACCCGGAAAAATTAAACTTTTCAGGGGGAAGACACTATAGAACAACCTTGCCCCTAAAGTCCTAATTTATATAAATTAAGTGTAATATCCTCAGTTTTGTGAGACCTGAACCGTAGGTTCCTGGTTCGAACCCCATCTCTACTATGGAGGACCTTTAATGCTGGTATGAGAATTGGAGCGCAGGGACATAGGTAGCAAAGGGTTGCTAAAAGTTGCTAGTGCACACGCACCCATCTCCTCCTCACCCTTTAGCGCGCTATCAATGTTGTGGGGGAATAATCGAGAGAATGTTTTAAAATATTCATAACACATGTTCTTTTAGAGACCCAAGTCTGTGTTTGCAGCCCACTAACGTTCTGTGTATAGAAGTGTGAATGAGACCCAAGTCTGTGTTTAGAGCCCAGTAACGTTCTGTGTATAGAAGTGTGAATGAGACCCATGTCTGTGTTAGCAGCCCACTAACGTTCTGTGTATAGAAGTGTGAATGAGACCCAAGTCTGTGTTTGCAGCCCACTAACGTTCTGTGTGTAGAAGTGAGAATGAGACCCAAGCCTGTGTTTGCAGCCCAGTAATGTTCTGTGCGTGGAAGTGTGAATGAGACCCAAGTCTGTGTTTGCAGCCCACTAACGTTCTGTGGGTAGACGTGTGAATGAGACCCAAGTCTGTGTTTGCAGCCCACTAACGATCTGTGTGTAGAAGTGTGAATGAGACCCAAGTCTGTGTTTGCAGCCCACTAACGTTGTGTGTGTAGGTGTGAATGAGACCCAAGTTTGTGTTTGCAGCCCAGTAGAGTTCTGTGTGTAGAAGTGTGAATGAGACCCAAGTCTGTATTTGCAGCCCAGTAACGTTCTGTGTGTAGAAGTGTGAATTAGACCCAAGTCTGTGTTTGCAGCCCAGCAACGTTCTGTGAGTAGAAGTGTTAATGAGATCCAAGTCTGTGTTTGCAGCCCACTAACGTTCTGTGTGTACAAGTGTGAATGAGACCCAAGTCTCTGTTTGCAGCCCACTAACGTTCTGTGTGTAGAAGTGTGAATGAGACCCAAGTCTGTGTTTGCAGCCCAGTAACGTTCTGTGTGTAGAAGTGTGAATGAGTCCCAAGTCTGTGTTTACAGCCCAGTGACGTTCAGTGTGTAGAAGTGTCAATGAGACCCAATTCTGTGTTTGCAGTCCACTAACGTTCTGTGTGTGGAAGTGTGAATGAGACTCTCTGCAAGATGTATCTTTTCACATCATTCGGTGTTGTCATAGGTTTCATTATCGCCACGCTTATAAGGAAGACGTCATTTGAATGTGGTAACCCATTGAAATCCCACCTAGATCGTTATCTGATGCCCACACGACTCACTCTTCCCAAATTATCTTAATATTCACTCTTCCTAAATCATGTCAATAATATGATTGTGTTTCTTCCCACCCAGAAGACAAAAACCACTCTAGAATTGTTACAATAGGTCTGGAAAAGGAAGAGAACTACATTTTAGCATACTGAGCTTCAATGCCCAAGATCGTGGTTTCAAACACGGCCGAAGTCGTCGGATTTTTTAAGAGCGTTAAACTTCCCTCATTACGCCCTCATATGGAGAAGAATTAAAGCCGGCGGTCTCATGTAATAGCTTTATGGCATGTAAAAAACCTTCCACTAACTACAATTGTGTGAATTAAAATTTGTAGGTTAGTTTTGATCAACGCTCTGTAGTTCCAACGTTTGTAGCCGGGTGCCAGTTGCAGTGGCATCTAATTGCAAATTTTGGGGCTAGGTGTCGTTGACGGTAGCATTTAGCAGAAAAAGTAGGAACTACTTGAAATTGATCGTCTGCAGTCCTTACTTAAATTAAAACAGATAACACACACTAATAGAGCTATCACAATTAACACCGGTTGTCTGACAGATTCTACACACACCCAAAGTACACGGGGCAACATGACCGCGTTGTCGAAGCCCCTAAACTGAGGAACCATCCAAGCAGTGTTTTATCCGCCTCGTTTCGTAGTGGCTAGCATTCTTGTCTGTCACCCTGGAGGTCAGGGTTCAATTCCCGGCCCTGTCAAGAAATTTAATTCTGGTATGAGTGAGGAAACGGAGTACACTCAATATCTTGAGGCAGAATTGAGAAGAGACAGGTTCCATTCCCATCCCAGTCATCCTGGACGTGGTTATCCGTGACTTCCCACTTCAAATCCAGGAAAATGCTAGGATGGTACCTAACTTCAGGCCACGGCCGCTTCCTACCCAATTCGTACCTCAGTAAGAGATACACATACTAGTACTAACATCACAGTGACACACACTCAAATACACGTGGCTACATGACCGCAATGTCTCAAGCCATCAAAAAATTAACAAAAATTACTACAACAACAACAAAGATCAGTGTGTGTATTAGTATAGCTATCACCATCCGTTCAGTGGAATAAGGACTCCAGTCACAAGAAATGCATGCTGTTAACGAGTGGGCTCCAAGACAACAAAACCTGTTACGGGGGTAATTCTTCCTATTTTATAGACAAAAAATACGCCTAGATCATTGTTCAGTTGTCACTGAACACCACACAAGTAAACTACAATGTTTATATGATATTAGGGATCACTCGTATAAAATTTGGTCGAAATTCACTTAATAGCGCGCTTTCAAACAACAAAAACGTACCTTACACAAAACTAAAATAATGGCGCGGAGTCCCTTATTCGTTGAGCGGGTTCAGTTCTTTCACAAAAGATACTATTTAGATTGTGTAGGCTGTCAAATTGATATTAAGATTTCCAATTATTTACTTTCTCACAGGATTATTTTTACAGATTTTATTAATCCCCAAATGAAGGAAATTGTAATTATTTAGCTTCAAGTTTCTGAATAATTTGTTTACCTGCTAGAGAAAAAAATACCAACACACTATCCTAAAATATAGGTGAGAGATAATTTGTAATACTTGTAATATCACTAAGCATGGATTGGTAATTTTAGAATGTTCACTTATTAATTGCTTGGCATCAAAAGGGATAAGATGTCTCTCATGAAATCTGCTACAAAGGTATGGGTAAAGGTGTTTCTTCAAATGTTCCAACGAATTTGGTTTGGCATATTCTACTTTGTCTTCTCACGATTATGGGTTAACATGTGTCCCTTCAAATTTTGCTTGCGAGTAAATTTGTCTCCGCATGTGGTACATGAGTATCGGTTCTCACCAGTATGGGTTAGCATGTGTGTCTTCAAATTATGCTTGCGATTAAATTTGTCTCCGCATGTGGTACATGAGTATCGCTTCTCACCAGTATGAGTTAGCATGTGTGTCTTCAAACTTTGCTTGCGAGTAAATTTGCCTCCGCATGTGATACATGAGTATCAATTCACACCAGTATGGGTTAGGATGTGTGTCTCCAAATCATCCTTGCGATTAAATTTGCCTCCGCATGTGGTACATGAGTATCGCTTCTCACCAGTATGGGTTAGCATGTGTGTCTTTAAATTACCACTCTGACTAAATCTGGTTTCGCAAGTGCTACACGAACATGGCTTCTCCCCAGTATGGTTTAACATGTGAGTCTTCAAAATAGCATTATGGGCAAATTTTGAGTTTGCAAATGCTGCATGAGAAGGGCTTCTCACCAGTATGGGTTAGCATGTGTGTTTTTAAACTACCACTCTGACTAAATTTGGCTTCGCAAATGCTGCATGAGAAGGGCTTCTCACCAGTATGGGTTAGCATGTGTGTCTTTAAACTACCCCTCTGACTAAAATTGGCTTCGCAAATGCTGCATGAGAAGGGCTTCTCACCAGTATGGGTTAGCATGTGTGTGTAAACTACCACTCTGACTAAATTTGGCTTCGCATGTGCCACACGAATATGGCTTCCCCCCAGTATGGGTTAACATGTGTCTCTTCAAATGACCTTTCTGACAAAATTTGGCTTCGCATGTGCTACACGCGAAGGGCTTCTCCCCAGTATGGGTTAACATGTGTGTCTTCAAGCGACCACTAAGGACAAATTTGGCATTGCATGTGCTACACGAGTACCGCATCGCTCCAGTATGGGTCGTCAAATTTTGTCGATTTGTAATATTTCTATCAGATACATCGCTGGTATTCTGTTCTCTGGTATTACATAATGCGTATATCTTCCTTACCGCAGGATCCGAAGTATTAGGACATTCCAGCCTGAAATCATTGGTATTAATACAATGCAGTGCGCTCATAATTATGCTGAATTAACTGAGAATGGTGAATAATACTTTCAAAATACAGAGATCTAACTTATGAAATGATAACTGGACCAACATTCATTAATATCACTACCAGGAATACTGTCCTTATCTAATACCTGGCACTGATCTCATTTTTAATATTCAATGCAAGTTTTTTCATACAGTATGAATATTTTCAAATACTTAAACAGGGTCATTGAAAAATAAAGCCAACATTTCAAACAATGATAGCACCGAAACCCTTTATGTTAAACGTGTAATTCTTTCACTGAACTCCAGCTGGTTAAAGTAAGTTTTGTTTTGGAGGGGTCGTGACCTTGCTATATGCACACTAGATGCGCAGTAGCCAAGGTCGACGGGGGCGCGCGCGCCTATCACTGCACCGCCCGACAAATTGTACCTGATTACAAAGTTGTCATTCGATGGTTTCATCAGTTTATAGGTACAGGGACTGTAGAGAAAAAATCTAGGCCAGGCCGACCACCAACATCAGCATTGAACGCACGCTTTCCCAATGGCTGGATTGGTACTGCGCCCGAAATCATGTCTAGTAGAGAGGAGAAGTCAGGACGAGGCACGAACCGAGGACCACCTCAGAAAAATGGCATATTTTAAATTTGGAATTTTCGATTTAAACTGCAGTCTGGATGGAAGAGTATGTTTATAGAAGCATTTGGAAAAAATTTCGCCTTAAGAAATATTTTTATTTCCAGAAATAATGGAGATTTTATGATCTGGTAATTTTTAACCAAGAGTAAATACACGAAGTACTGTCCTGGAAATCGACCTGTTTAGCGAGGTTCGCTGCGAGATACCAGTTTTTGATCCAGGGGGAGAGAAGAAGGTTGACTTGAGGTCAGACACACGCCACTATCAAGAGTGGGAGAACAAGCGCGTGTCAGATGCGCACCACTTT
The DNA here is from genome assembly GCA_946902985.2 of Meconema thalassinum. Classification (NCBI taxonomy): domain Eukaryota; kingdom Metazoa; phylum Arthropoda; class Insecta; order Orthoptera; family Tettigoniidae; genus Meconema; species Meconema thalassinum. Next base: position 52,449,410 of record OX336388.2, on the reverse strand, counting down.
TAGGCGAGAACCAATAAGAAAATAGTTTGAATACTGAGGAAGGAATAAATATTGAAATCATTATTTTAATATTTTATAAGAGAGTTACATATTGAATTCACCAGCAAAGAAAAAGAAATTTAATTGGCAAAACGGATTTTAAATTTAATGACTGAGAGAGAAGTTATGTATGAATTTGTCAATATTCATAGAGGTTGGAGGCTAGTTGACCAGATTTGCGGGGGAAATCTGATCGAGGAGGCTAGGAGACGCTAGGAGTCGAGGCTCTTTCTATTTGGATCGTCAAGGAGACAAGACGTAATTATATTCACTCTTCGAAAAGTATAGACAACGGTCTTTGTGAACCCGAGACTTCAAGATGAAGCAACACGTTATGGAAACGCAGAATTAAGCATTATAATTCAACAGTATTAAGAAAGAAGTTATCCACTGCATTTAAGGAAGAAATCTACGACGAGATAGAATATTGGAAAGTTACAAATTGAACATCGAACACGTAACTACGCAGGATGAAGGAAAGAAAGAAGAAGTGAGACCTAAACTATTAAGGATTTATCAATCTACACAAGAATGGATAAAACTTCAGGTCGGAGGGGAAGAACTACGACTACACATTATTTCGTAGTGAGAATGATGTTTTAAATTCATCATGTTGGAAAAGTAGAACTATGCTAGACCGGTGAGGTCCAGAATTGACCAGGATGACATAGCAGTATGAACAGCGTGCTGCAGAACACCGCTGTTTCAAGTAGTTCCTACTTTTGCTACCAAATGCTACCGTCAACACACATAACGTTACAAGCTACTACGAGAGAAATTCACGACATGGAGGTGATTTATGGTGATGGAAGGAACACTACAAACTACCGATTTCAAAGAAAATCTAGATCTGAGAAGAAGAAGACGAGCGGATTCGTGATGGAGACGGCGAGGAACCCAGGACTGGAGGATGCGAGGCAACCAGGGCTGTGGCGAGAACGTGTCACCGTCTCGAACGAGGGAAGCGGGCCGGCAGGCGAGGATCCAGCTGGAAACCTGTTTGGTAACATCGACCCAGGCCGTTCACCTTCATTGCAGTCCAGTCATAGCAGAGATGACATAATGCAGCCAGTTTGTAGGAGCACGCTGCATTCCAGAAACCACATGGCGAGATTCCAAGGACACAGGCGTCATCAGGTCTGTCACCAGCGATCTCAGAGAGAAGGTAGACAAGTGCAATTTTCAGACATCTGTAGTTAGATCTTATACACGTTATTCCAGAATTTTGACCAACATATTTGCATTTATAACCTATGTTATTATATTGTCTTGAAAGTTTTAGTAAGTTTTTAGTAATTGCGATAGTTATTTTCATACGTTACTTGGACGTATTTTGAAGGCTTGAACGATGATCTTAGACGTCGTTAGTATTTTTCATTTTCATTTTAGAACGTTAAAATTTTACTTAGAACGATTTCATTGCGATTGCGAACGTATATTCCGTAGATTTGTTGTAACATCGGAGAATTCCGTAAAGGTTTAGTAATATTGAAGAACGAATATATATGTATTGAACCATGAGAAATAAAGCATACATTTGTGATAAATAAATAAATAATGTATCAGAAAAAAATTATAGTCATGTGTTTGACGAAAGTAAATAAGTTATAATTTGAAGTAGAGGAAGGAAGGATATTAGCATTTATTGTGAACAGAAACGTGAGGGAAGGTTATTGTTATTTTTATAATAGACACAAGCAGACTTGAAATTCAGAGTTAAGCGAGAAATTGTAACAAGGAAGTATTTGAACATAGCACGGAATGTATAATCGATAGAGGATTTTGTAGGAGGAGGTGTACTGTATTCGTGAACGTTATTGCATTTGTGAAATCTAGTAGGAATACTAAATATCATACTTTCATGAAAATAGTTGATATGGAACGGTAGAAGTTTTGTGAATGTGCTAAGGGAAGAAATGTTAATGAAATGCATTTGTATTATGAAGGGGTAACAGTAACGCGATGATATGCAACGTGAGTTTATGTGGAAAAGTTTTGTTATATTTTGTGGTGATTAAGAGAAGTCGTATTTTGTATTTGGAGAAGATAGGAGTGTGAGACGTGAGGGTCAATGCCACACACACTCGATATTTGGTTGGAGAGCTTATCTGAACAGTCGTGCATTGTAAGTTTGTTTAATTATTAATTTATGAGATACCGGAGTTGTACACTTTAGTGATGATATATTAACTTCATTGTTTGTATTCAGGATTCACATGGAATTGACGCATAAATACCTATTGTGATCAATTTTATTGTGTGAAATACGAGGAAGGATTGTGTTATACGTAGAAAGATGGTGAGACAGGAGGAAAGATGTGGAATGAACTCTAATAAATTAGAGACAGTTGTTATGATATCGTGCGGGTCGCGATCATGTATAAAATGTAAATACTGTATTATTATTATTATTAACCAATTCTTTTATTGCATTTAAAAGCTTGAGATCGTATTTAGAAGACTTTAACGATTGTAATACGTAGGGAGTGCGTTTGTTATGATGAACGTTAAAGCATAACTTCAGTGAACAAGTTGGACAGATATTACTGTCATATATTTAAACAATATATTTATTTAAATATCTTAGAGCAAGACATACATTTCATATATATTGTAAGGATGCAAGAAAGACACTTACTAAATGCATCGAGTCTAAGTGAGGCATACATATTTAATTTCTATTCGTGATGAAGGGAACATAATTTGTTATGTTGTTTTTATTGTCAATAAATGGCAAGAATAGTTTTATTCTTGCTGAGTTTTTTAGAACTGTTTCTTTGATTCAACGCTTAATTACAATAGAACGATACCGCTAGCTAGATGCAGACAGATGAACGACAACTTATCTTAACGCCCGAGAGCCAAGTTGCTCGTTAGTGTTCTACTTTTATTTGTTTATATTTTTCTGTACTGTATGCAACTAGTTAGTAGTATAGTTAGAGATGTATATATGTTTTCCTAGGGTTCCCTAGTCATTAGTCCAGTGGGAGTTGTTCAACACTTAGCCGGGTGTTGACATTCCGACGATCATTTTACCATCTGCGCGGATTTGGGACTGTGCTCAAGAGGAATTCGGGCGCAGTACGTGCAATCATTTCAGGGGTAACTGTCAAGATGGCAGCAGAAATTCGCTCCCGCAGGTGCTCCAAATCCCGATTTTTATCTGCTTAAACAATGTTTTTAACGTACCCCATGAAAAAAACCAAAGGGGTGAGGTCAGGACTTCATAGACGCGCCCCGGCCGACCTCGGCTACTGCGCATCTAGTGTGCGCATAGCAAGGTCACGACCCCTCCAAAACAAAACTTACTTTAACCAGCTGGTGTTCAGTGAAAGAATTACACGTTCAACATATAGGGTTTCGGTACTATCATTGTTTGAAATGTTGGCATTATTTTTCGATGACCCTGTATACTATGCATACAAAATGGTGCGTCACATCGGAGTATTTGGAGTCATTGGTTTCCTTGATAAATATGAAATCTGTATCTATTTCAAAAGTACTGATTAAACATGGAAATGGCAAATTATTTCCAGACACATTCTGTTTGCCAAACGTCAACTTTGTCTTTGATCAGTTATATAATTGAAATTATTGAATGGCTACGGAAATTGTGTGCTAATTCATACTGCAGTGAAAGTGTTCAACTTATTTTAGACCACATTGCGCCGCTTTAACAACTTGGATGTTCGGGGATATGACTTTTTAATAGAACCTGGATAACTGAAATCCATCTGACTTAGGAAGTACGTGCTCGTACAGGTGACAGAATAATCCATATTATATTCCCTACCGAATGGATTAACGTGGGAATTTTGGATATGCAATCATGTGATTTCGAAACCATATGGGCTATTATGCTCCACTCTTGAATACATCGCGGATGAATGGTTATTTAGGGCTACATAAATTATGGCTACACTGCGTCCTGCTGCACGGCTGAAAGCAACGGGAAACTACAGCCGTAATGCTATTCCCGAGGATATGCACCTCTCTATGCATAATTACATGTGATGATGGCCTCCTCCCTTGTAAAATTTCAATCCGGAGGTAAACTAGTCCCCCGTTCGGATCTCCGGGTGGGGACTACTCGAGAGGGGTTTAACATCACAGAAGTGACAAAGAGGAAATCTGACATTCTACGGATCGGAGCATGGAATGTTAGAAGTCTGCTAGGAAGTGGAAGGTTAGAAAACTTAAAAGGGAAATGGATAGGTTAAGGTTGGATTTGGTTGGGATGAGTGAAATGCGCTGGCAGGAAGAACAGGGCTTTTGGTCAGGAGACTATAGGGTCATTAGCACTAACTCAAACAATGGCCAAGCAGGGGTTGGTCTCATATTGAGTAGGAAACTTGGACAGCGGGTGGAATATTATGAGCAATATAATGAACGGATTATTGTAGCAAAAATCAATACTAAACCTACCAGCACCACAGTGGTACAAGTCTATATGCCTACCAGTCAAGCTGATGATGAGGATGTTGAAAAGGTCTACGAAGAAATAGACGAAATTCTGAGGTATATCAAGGGTGATGGAAATGTTATAGCAGTGGGAGATTGGAATGCTGTGGTAGGAAAAGGGAGAGAAGGGAAGATAGTAGGAGATCTCGGATTAGGTGAAACGAATTATCGAGGAAGCAGCCTGATGGAATTCTGCACCGAGCATGAGTTGGTCATAGCTAACACCTTATTCAATAACCACAATAGAAGAATATACACATGGATGAGACCAGGAGATACAGGACGTTACCAAGTCGACTTCATTATGGTCAAGCAGAGGTTTCGAAACCAGATTTTGGATTGTAAAACATATCCTGGTGCTGACATAAACTCTGACTACAATCTGGTGGTAATGAAATGCAGATAAAAGTTGAAGAAACTGAAGAAAAGTCAAAAGCCAAAAGGATGGGCAATAGACAGACTGGATGTAAAGGATGTAAAGAAAGATTCAAGAAGAGTAAAAAGGAAGGACTAATGAAAAACCCTCAACAAACTTCAATTGCAGACGAATGGGCACTTTTGAAGAATGAAATAACAAAATCCGCAGAAGAAAACTTTGGTAGGAAAGAAAGAATAGGTAGAAAACCGTGGATCACTCAGGATATACTAGAATTGATGGATGAAAGGCGGAAGCACAAGAATGTAAGAGATGAAAAGGGGAAAGCAGAATACAGACGTTAGAGAAATGAGGTCAACAAGAAGTGCAAGGAAGCGAAAGAAGAATGGTTGAAAGAGAAATGTGCAGGTATAGAAAATTGTCTGAAATTAGGAAAAGTAGACACAGCTTATCGAAGGATTAAGAAAACATTTGGGGAAAAGAAGACTAAGTGCTGTAATATTAAGGACACAAAAGGAAAGTCTCTAACAGATAGGGAAGAAAAGGTTGAGAGATGGAAAGCTTCCATACAGAGTTTGTATAAGGGGAAGGAGATTGAAAATCATGTAATGGAAAAGGAGGAGGAAATTGATGAGGATGCGAAAGGAGATTTAATATTGAGATCAGAATTTGATAGAGCTTTGGAAGACTTAAGCAGGAACAAAGCACCAGGCATAGATGATACACCGATTGAGTTGCTACGATGCATAGGAGATGAAGGTCTGATCAGGTTATTTCATTTGGTGTGAAGGATTTATGAGACAGGTGATATACCCCCTGTTTCAAGAAGAATGTAATCATCCCTATACCAAAGAAAGTGGGAGCTGACAGATGTGGAGATTACCGTACAATCAGCTTGATTACTCATGCTTCAAAGATCCTGTCTAGAATAATTTACAAGAGGATTGCAAGCCAGATAGAAAGGGAGTTGGGTGAAGACCAGTTTGGTTTCAGGAGAAATGTAGGAACAAGGGAAGCTGTACTAAGCCTTAGGCTGATTTTGGAAGGTAGAATAAGGAAAGATAAAGAGAACGTTCATGGCATTTGTAGACTTAGAAAAGGCTATTGATAACGTTGATTGGACTAAATTTTTTGACATTTTGAAATCTATAGGAATAAAGTACAGATATAGGAGGGTGATCTACAATCTATACAGAAACCAGACAGCAGTCATTCGAGGTGAAGGACATGAGAGAGAAGCTGATATTCAGAAAGGTGTTAGGCAAGGCTGCAACTTATCACCCATACTTTTCAATCTTTACATTGAACAAGCAATGAAGGAAATTAGAGAAAAATTTAAAGTGGGAGTAAAGATTCAAGGAGAAATAATTTCAACTCTGAGATTTGCTGATGACATCGTCATCTTAGCCGACAAGCCTGAGGATTTGAATGAGTTTTTGAATGGTATGGACTCCGTCTTACGGAAAGAATACATGATGAAAATTATTAATTGTAAAACAAAAATACTAGAATGCAGCCGAAATAAATCAGAAACCTCTATGGACATCAAATTGGCAGGTGAAAATCTGAAGGAAGTAGGAGACTTCCGTTACTTAGGAAGCAAAATAAGCAGTGATGGACGAAGCAAAGAGGATATAAAAAGTAGGTTGGCTCAGGAAAGGAAAGCATTTCTACAAAAAAGGAATCTGTTGACATCGAATATAGATTTAGGTATTAAGAAGTCATTTTTGAAAGCCTTTGTCTGCAGCGTGGCGCTCTATGGAAGTGAAACTTGGACTATTGGTGCAGCAGAAAAGAGGAGAATTGAAGCATTTGAAATGTGGTGTTACTGGATAATGATGAAGATCAGATGGGTAGATAGGGTGACAAACGAAGAGGTATTAAGACGAGTGGGAGAGAAGATATGTTTCTGGCGACTGCTAATGAAGAGAAGAGATAGGTTAGTAGGACACATACTAAGACACCCAGGAATAGCAAGCTTAGTTATGGAAGGGTCGAGGACAAGAACTGTAGGGGTAGACCAAGGTTAGAATATGTTAAACAGATTGCCTTGGATGTAGGATGTGGTAGCTATGTAGAGATGAAACGATTAGCTCAGGTCAGGGAGGCATGGAGACCTGCATCAAACCAGTCAAAAGACTGAAGACTCAAACAACAACAAATTATGTGGAGTTGAGTGATTAGCTTTAGTTCCAAGAAAAAATCAGATACTATATATAACGGTGGCTTGTTATAATCTACAGAAAGTGGTAACTCGTCAACATTAATCACTCCATATAGCGAACATTTATCCAACTCTTGGCTCAACACAATGTGACTCCCGTCAGACCACGTACTGTAGCTGGGAATATAAAATAAGCAATTTTCCCCCCAACGACCTTCTATTTAGACGTCAACAAATTCACACTTTGTACACTGTTATTCTAAATTAATAATCGATGTTACATTCTGTGTTTCAAAATATCTGACAGAAGTATCTCAGAGGTTTGTCAAACCTGGCACAATATCCTAAAAGTGATGAAATAGAGTAAGAGATATCACTGCTTGCACAAATCGATGCATTTGTTTAAATAAATCCGTATACGCGTGTGCAAAAGTGGCTGAGCTTTCGCACGGGCGGCGTATTTGTTGAGTGACATCACTCAATCTTGAGATTACCATTCTATCTCCGCAGAACCAACACACCCTACATCCGAAGGAATTCGTTCAAAATAAACTATTCTTGGTTATTCCCTAGAGTTCTTGTCCTCGACCCGTCCTTCCATAACAACAGTAAGGTTTCAATTCCAGTTGCCTTAGTATGTGCCATACCAGGCTATCTCTTTTATTCATAACCACTCGTCAGACTCATTTACCCTCCCCCACTCGTCCTAATACCCTTCATTAAGTACAATATTTAAACTTTTAATAATCACTATTTTCCTACAACACCACAATCAAATATTTCTACTTTTATATATTCTGCAGCAAAAACAATCCAAGTTTCGCATCCATATAACGCCAAACTCCATGCAATGGCTTCAAAAATGACTTTTTACTACCTAGATCTCTATTTTATTTAAACGGACGTCAATCCAACCTTTATATCTTATTTGCTTTGTCCATTCTGCGCCCAAGTTGGAGTCACCAACGTCTCTTAGTGTTTTAAAAGCCAATCGATTTCAATATTTTTATTTTAAATCTTCCTGCTGCATTCCGTTTATTCTGTTTCAAATACAATGATTTTATTATGAAATCTTTCCTCAACACCTCGTACACACCGTTTAGAAACATGATCAAATCCTCTGGTGTTGAGGCTAATATGACATTGTCGTTAGTAAGTCACCGAGTCGAAATTACTTTATCTTCGTCCTCAATTCTCCTTCAAATTTCTTTGGCATTTCCTTCGTTACTTGCCGTATGTATAGATTGAAAAGTACGAATGATAAAATGCAGTCTTACCTTATATCATTCTAAATACCAGTTTCTCTCTCATGTCTATCGAATCTAAATAAATACCAGCTGGATGTAGACACACTCAGAATCCTGAATTGTATTCCGAAACTTTTCAAACTGGCAAATAATATCTCCAATTAACATTATACACAGCTTTATTTGTACTAAATATGCCAAGAACGTTTTCCTCTCGATCTTTATTCTACCAAGAACATTCTAATACTTAATACAACTACCCTTGTTCCTCTGATTCTTGTTCACTGAACTTGTTTTTACCTAACTCGGCTGTCATCCAATCCATTTGTTTCATCATCGTCATCAGCTTCTAAAGGCTAAAACCCTTGTCGTTGCAGCCATTTCTTACAGTCTTCAGCAGTCCTCTTCACATTGGCATACGAGTCACTTTCCATCGCCTTGGCAATGTTCTTGAGATACGATTGTCTTGGTCGTCCCCTTTGTTTTTTCCCCAAAGTTTTTCCTTAAAAAATTACCTGGAGGAGAGTGTCATGTCTAAGTATGTGTCCCATGGAATTTTCATTCCTTTACTTGATGGCGTTCAACAGGCATCGATTCTCCTGAATTTGGTTCAGAACAAGCTCATTTGTCTTTCTTTCCATCCAGCTTGTTCGGGTCATTCGTCTCCAAAACCACATTTCAGCTGCCTCAAGTTTTGATTCTTCTCCTTTCCCATGTGTCCATGTTTCACAACCATAGGTCAACACACTCCAAACAAAGGTCTTGAGAAATGACTTCATTATCTTCAAGTTGAGGTGGCCATTGAGCAGCAAATTCTTCTTATTTTCACAGGCTTTCTTCGCCAACGCTATTCTTTTCTTAATTTCTGAGATCCATCTATTTCCATAGTTAATCACACTTCCCAAATAGCAAAATTCCGGTACTTGTTCAATGGCACTATCACTTAACATTATATTAGCTAATATTGGTTGTTTCTTTTTATCAACTACCATTACTTATGTCTTCCGAGAATGAAATCTTAGCCCGAATTTTTCTAAGGATTTCTGAAAATCTTTTAACATGCAGATTTTGCTAAAATTGCAATATCATCTGCAAAGCGAATGCTATGTACCTGTAATCCATTACATCTTAATCCTTTTGTTTTCTCTTTTAATGTATTTACTGCAGCTTCTATATAGATATTAAAAAGAAATGGTGGTAGAGTACAACCCTGCCTTACACCTCATCCTATTTCTGCTTTTCTTTTATTGCCATCAACTATTATTTCGGTAGTTTGATTTTTATATAAGTTCAGAATAAGGCGCCTGTTTTTCCAGTCAATCCCGACTTTGGCAAATATAAGAAATAAGGTTTTCCAATTGACATTATCAAATGCATTTTCTATATCAATGAATACTATATAGGTCTTTTGATTAACTTCCGGTCTTCTTTCTAAAATCGGACGCAATGCAAGGATAGCTTCCCTAGTCCCTTTCCTTGTTCTAAATCCATACTGATCACTATCCAGATGTTGTTCAATTTTCTTGCTTAGTCTATCTTTGATGATGATCAATACAATCTTTGATGCATGTGAAAGAATGGCTCAAGTTCTATAATTAGAACATTCACAAGCATTTCCTTTCTTGGGTAGTGTGATTGTTCAAATTTTAATAAAATCAGGAGGTACATTTCCGTCCTCACAGCATTTAGTAATTATTTGAAAAAGGAATTCTTTAATGCTTGTATCACAACATTTAAGAGCTCTGCAGGAATGTTATCTACACCAGTTGCTTTATTTCCATTCAGGTTAGTGAGTGCTGCATAAAACTCTGCTTTAGTTAAAGTTGGACCTTTATCATCTTCTTCAATTAGCTCTTCATCTTCTATATAAATACTATTGTCAGTAATATCTGGTCCATCATACAAATCTTCAAGGTATTCCTTCTATCACTAACATACCTTTTCATTTTCACACAATAGCTGAGTTGCTACGATGAATAGGGGCTGAACATCTGGGCAGTTTATTTCGCTTATTATTACTTTGGATCTTTGACATGTATGTGAAGGGTTATCGAACAGTATGCCATTGTCTCTATACTGAAGAAAGCAGGAGCTGACAGATTGGAAGGTTCTCCAACAATGTGTGTGATGTCTAACGCTTCTAAGTTGTTATTAGAGGGATAAACAAATGCTGATGATGAAGAAATTGAAGAAATGTATGATCAAATAGAAGAATTGTTTGACGTAGTGAAGGAGAATTCAAACATTTCTGGCGTAGTTGGAAGCATGCTTAGCGTCTATGCCCAAGATCGCGAGTTCAAACACGTCGGAATTTTTAAGAGCGTTAAAATCCCTCAATATGCCTTCCTTCGGAGGGAAAGTAAAGCCGGCGGTCCCATGTCATAGATTTATGGCATGTTACAGAATCTTCCACTAATTACACCTGTGTGAAGCTAAATTATCGGTTAAAAACTTGACTAACGCTCTTAGGTTCCAACGTTCGTCACCAGGAGCCGTCTGCGGTGGCATCTGGTAACCTATATCTGAGCTAGTGGTCGTTAACGGTGGCGTTTGGCGGCAAAAGTATTAACTACCTGAAAAAAATGAATGTCTGCAGTCCTTACTTGAATTGAAAACAGACAACACACAGAAATACAACCATCACAATTAACACCGGTTGTCAGCCAGATTCTACACACACCCTAAGTAAGCGGAGCTACATGACCGCGTTCTCGCAGCCCCTAAACTAAGGAACCAACCAGGCGAACTAACTTCTCTCAAATACTTCCAGACAGAGAGATTTCGGAACAATAATTCGAGGGCAAGTGAAGAGTTAAGTTAATATCAATAATGTATCTGCTTTGACGAGACAAGCAGTAACATGTGAGATATATGTGACGTTGCAAACAAAACTTATTCGTATCCAAAACATTCAGTTATGCATACACGAAAGTTAAATAACATGTTTCCTCATATGTTGTACATACTCATTTGGATGATTTCCACTTGCTGCACTTTCCCCATCCTGGATTTCTTCTTTCATGTCCTAGGAATAAAGTGAATTGATTATTTATTTTATTTATTTGGCATCACTAATACTTTCAACACCAACAGCAAACTATGAAATTGTAAATCACGGCAGAGTTGAAGTGAAGTGGTTATGTCTTCTCTTGTTCTAAAACTTATAATACTCAATCTCCTCAAGAACACAAAATGCTGACTCACTGCCTTAATGGAAGTAATCGCTTTAAGGTTTGAGGACAAATGAATGTGTTTTTACTTTTTAACTGGAAGGCTTTAGGTGGCGTTAGGATCTAACACATCCACCTATCATTAAGTAAAAAGCAACTACATCCTCAATATTTGTACCATCCCATCTTTCGAGAATGAAGGTCAGACATCTTACATTTAAAATAGTATACAACAAATTTCTCATATAACACTGCAATTAAAGCAAAATTACAAAAGAATTTAGTGTATGTACATAAATTATGTGCCTCTAGAGGGAATTTATTGTGGAGTATATTGCTGCTACACAATTCCAGTAATATCAAACATTATAAGTCTACTGGTGAACTATAGCACATAGTTTGCAAGGTAGGTAAAAGCCGGGGAAGAAATGGGAGTAACTTATTAATAGCGAAGTCTATTTCAAATGTATTTATATATTTAGTCACACGTCATTTAGAATGATTTCAATAAAGGATTCCAGGCATCGTTGCTATTAACTGACGTACAGAAATTTATGAATGCAAGTTTGAAACTTATATAATGAATCCACCCTTTATAGTTCCTGCCTTAGAACAGAAAAAAGGCTGAGCTAATTTCAACCATTACAGAGCTTAAATGTGCCAGGCCATGTGATTACTGTCAGAAGCTGACTGGGCAAGATACCTACCAACAAAAATCCTTGAAATGGTTGTTCATGGTTCCCCATCTTCATCTCCAGGTCAACGTTAGGACGGGAACACTTAACAGACCATGGTCGCTTCCTTCTGACTCCTAATCATATTTCAAGAATACCAATCCCCATTAACAACTCTTATAGGCTGGACAAAAGGGGGAACGGCTGTTAAAACCACTCCCACATATAAGTTCAAAATTCATTTCACCTCCTCCGTAACACCGCAGAAATAGGGATATTAAGAGATAGAAGCGAAACAACTATAAGAAATGTGGTAACAAGGAGCGTTTCTTCAGAACATACTGCGCCCGAATTCCTCTAGGTCACAGTCCCAAATCCGCGCAGATGGCAAAAGGATCGTAGGGATGTCAATACCCGGCTAAGAATTGAACATGTCCGACCGGACTAATGACTAGGGAACCCTGAACACACATAACGCACACCTAACTATACTACCAACTAGTTGCATACAGAACAGCTTAAGAAAAATAAAAAATTGAGCACTAATGAGCAACTCGACTCTCGGGTAATTAACGTAAATGTGTCGATAGACTGTCTGCATCTAGCTAGCGGTATCGTTATCGCGTAATTAAGCATTGAAATAAGAATCAGCTCTATAAAAACGTAGCAAGTGTATAAAAAAACGCTTGCCTTTTATTAACTAATAATGCCATTACATAAATGTCCCTAACACTGTTGAAAGATACAGTAAAAACACTCAAAATAAAATAGCTGCCCTTCTCTGGGCTTAGTATAACTAAAATGAGTCTCTTGTGCATCACACACAAATTATGTGAAAAATGCTGTAGTTCTACTTCTGTTGTACTTCACTTTAACGTTCAACTTCTACAAACATGTTCCCTGTTTAATACAGTCGTTAAAGTCTCCGCAGTATAGCGTCAAATCTACAAATCTGAATAAAGTAATTAATAATAATACTGTTTATATACAGGGTCTCAGGAATCAACCTGGGAGGAGTCCGTGTGGCTCTGGGCAAATGGGAGTGAAATGCGTCGTTGCAAGTCACCTGGAACTCAAATATATTGGATTCAGCAAGAAAATCCAACTTAGCCTCTTTCACTCCAACTCCAGCACGTAACCTACCCGAGGTGTCCCCTGTTAAGCCGATCAACCCAGTAGAAGTTTGGGTAACCACTCACAGCGGGAAGCTGGGTCGGCGAGCCGATCAGTGCTGGTGGCTCCAAGGCTCACAGCCTTGGTAGTACTTTGGCCGGTGTGAAATATCACCGACCCCAATTACAGTTTTTCAACTGTCTCAAGAAAGCATGGAGGAAAATTCAGCAAAAGATACTAACCCAGGTGGTAACCAATCCACCATCGCTTTCAGCGATGCATGCAGGCCTTCGGATTCTGGGGAGCCAGCACCAAAATGCTTGGAGGTGTCGGAGACTCCACTATAGATCAAACACAAACATCAGAACTTATTTCCTACCGTTAATATGAACTCCCTTTTGAAAACTGGTAAACTTAAGCATCTCACTGATACTCTCTCCCAACATCAAATTCTTATTACGGCAGTACACGAAACAAGATTTACAGATGAACATCCTTTTGAATCCCAGGGGTACAGAATATTTAAAGGCAAAGTTGGTAAACGTGTTGCAAAGAACATCCCTCACCTTGGCACGGGATTCATTGTAAATAGAAGAATTTTGGACTCAGTTGTAGATTTCAGTTCTCCTAACAGCCGAGTAGCAATCCCCACTTTCCGATGCACGAACAAAATGTATACTATGGTTAATGTGCATGCGCCAATTAATGAGGCAAACAAAAAAGGCAGAGAAGGAACAGATGAATTTTGGGAAGAACTGGAGGATATAATGGCTAAAATTCCGGACAAACATATGATTATCTTGCTTCGTGATTTCAATGCTCAACTTGGCCGTGAAAGAAAATTCCGAAATATTGTAGGAAGTTACCCAGCTCATTACAGAACCAACCGCAATGGAGAGAGACTTCTGGAGCTCTGTAAGACGTTCAACCTTGTTATGAAATCTACTGCTTTCAAACACCTGCCAAGAAAGCAGAAAACGTGAACTTCTCCAAATCCAAAACTTGGTGAATTCCAAATCGATCATGTCGCTATTTCACGCAAGGCACACCGAGAGATCCAGAATGTAAAAGTCCTGAGAAGTGTAAATCTTGATTCTGATCATTACCTTTCCAAAAGCAAGGTTAAACGTCTTCCAAGAAATACCAGGAGGGTCTGCCGAAGAGAGATCAACAGGTTTGACACAGAGAAGCTACACTTGAATCACGAGTTTACTGAGAAGCTTGAAACTTTGGATCCACAGAATTGGGAACAACTACGAGTTGGCATGGTGAGAACAGCTAAAGAGATAGTCCCGCTAACAAAAAGAAGGAAACATCTCTGGTGGACCAGTGAATGTGAAGCAGCAATAAGGCAGAGACAACTAGCATGGCAGAGATGGAACTCTCAGAAGAATTCAGATAACTGGGAGAGTTTTCTGTTAGTGAGGAAACGTGCTGCAAAAACCATACGTGGGGTAAAACGTGCATACGACAAATGTCAATTGGAAAAGATTCAACAAGACTTCAAGAAGAACAACACTCCAGATTTCTACAGAACCTTCAGACAGAATCTCACTAAATACACTCCACCTAGCCTACACTTCAAGATCCTGAGGGGAAAACTGCCTATAATGACAAGGACAACTGCACTATCCTGGCAAATTATTTTGAGACTCTCCTAAACTGTGAAAGCCCAGGATCCTCATTCTCATTTGAAGACAATCCAAATACAAACCCGGACTCTACACCACCAACCAAAGAAGAAATTATGCAGATCACTCAGTCACTTAAAAACAATAAGGCACCTGACGAGGATTCAATAATCTCCGAATTATGGAAGCATGCTGGCGACGTAGCTATCGATAAACTAACAGAAATAATTAGTGAGATATGGGAAAAGGAGGAACTCCCTATTGATTGGACATCAGCTCTGCTTCACCCTTTTCACAAAAAAGGTGATAGAACGAATGTGAACAATTGCCGTGGCATCTCCCTCCTTGCAATAACATACAAAATCCTTTCAAAAGCCCTTCAAACTAGAGCAGAGGAACAGTTGGATCAACAATTAGGGGAATATCAAGGGGGATTTCGGAAGGGACGATCATGTGCTGTACAGATTTTGAACCTTAAATCTATCCTTTCATATCTGAAACTTAGAAACAAACAGTTTGTAGTGACCTTCATTGACTTCAAAAGGGCTTATGACTCTATCGATCGACCCACCCTATTTGAAATTCTGAAAGAACTGGGACTGGACAACAAAACAAGAGCAATTATTCAGAAAACCTTAACCAACACTGCGTCCAAAGTGAAATTCAGGGGAGAAGTTCCAGAGCCCTTCGAAATCAAGACTGGTGTAAGACAAGGAAATGGACTATCTCCTTTGATCTTCAACTGTGTGCTCGAAAAAGTCATCCGGCTGTGGCGAACAGTAATGAACATTAACAAGTCTGAAAATGGAGTCAGTTTGGGCTACAAAAAACAGAACCTGATAGTTGACTGCCTAGCATTCGCAGATGACCTCGCAATTTTTTCAGATTCCCTCGATGCAGCCGCAGCGCAAATTAACGAACTCCAGATTCAAGCAGCAAAAACGGGCCTTAAGATATCCTTTGAAAAAACAGAATTCATCACAAATATCAAGCTAGCGCCAAAAGAGCTGGATGTAGGACAGGGGCAAATCAAGCAAACGAAAGCGTTCAAATATTTGGGTGAGTGGATAGACCCCAATCTCTCCGAGAAGGCAGCTTTCGAGTCACGAATCAGGAAAATGGAAATGGCATATAATCTAACAAAGGCCATTTACAACAAGAAATCCATATCAACAAATGCCAAGTTAAGACACTACCAGTCATCCGTCCAGAGGCTTTGTATGCTGCAGAGTGCCTTGCAATGCATCGCAAGGGACTAACAGAGAAGCTGGAAGTGAAAGAAAGAAAAAATTCTAAGAAAAATCTTGAGTCCGGTAAAAGAAAATGGGGAATATAGGAGACGGCACAACCACGAACATTACACCCACGTGGAAAAAATAACTGATGCCATGAGGAAAAAGAGAATTGCCTTTTACTGTCATATAACAAGAATGAAAAAGCAAGCTTGTAGTTTAACGTGACCGTTAATCTCGAGATCATGAACCACGGGACCTCCTTTTTACGTGGAATCCGAACCACAGGACATGGCATTTCACTTCGAAAATCTCACATGCATTGACCGGGAATCGAACCCGGACCGCCTTGGTGAGAGGCATACAGCTAGACCGCTGAGCCACCACGCCCCCTAACAAGAATGAACCCAGCACGATTGTCAAATAGAATTTTCACCTACTTCCGCAAAAAGAAAACCAAGGGAGCTTGGTTCATTGAGGTGGACAAAGATTTACAAGAAGTGGGAATTACAGGCAACGATATTTGGGAACGTGCCATACTTAAACATAAACTAACAGCACACCGATGTTTTCAAGAAATCCAAAGCTTCCTACTGGCAAGAAGTGGACTGCTGAAAGGAAACAACAGCATCGAGAACTAATGTGAAAGTACTGGGAGGATGTTCAAGCTCGATGCAGCAAGACGCACTTGAAATGACGTGGTCCTTAGATGGCCGAATCGAAAAAAGAAGACGGTTTATATACACTTATATACAATATCGCGTCCTGCACGATTTCTTTATGTTTGTCTCCAATTGTATAGAGTTCATTCCTACATCCTTCTCTCGTATATCACACAATAAAATTGTCAAATCCTGTATTACATTGTTATAACCAATGTGAATTATTGTTACAAACGGTTAAGTTCATGACTATTCACTTAAATATACAAATCCGGTATTTAATAATCGATATTATTACAAACTTGCGACGCATGACTTTCAGATAAGTTTCCAAAATAAAAATATAGGTGTGCATGGCATTAACCCTCACTGCTCACACTCGTGATTCTCCAAAAATACATATTACGGCTTTACCTCACTGGCACATAGTATTTCACATCCTTCCATCATAAATTCTTTATCTCACACACTTCATAAACATATTATCGCGTCCTTATTTCTCTTCCTTCGACATAATTGCTTGTCGTATATATTCTCCTCTTAGCACTTTCACAAACTTCTATGAACCATATCAAATACTTTCAACAAAGTAAGATATTGAGAATTCCTACTAGATATTACGAATGTAACACCTTTCATGAATTCACTACTCCTCCTCCGACATAATCTTCTATCGATTATACAATTCCGTGCTATATTTCATCTATACATCTCTCACAAATATTATTGCCGCAAATCTCTTCACATTCTCGCTTCCATAAATCATGCCGTATTTCTTCTCTCTGCTTTAAATACACTTCTGTTACGATTTCTAGCTTTGCTCTGAATCTTAAGTCTGCTCGCGTTTGCCATTCAAATAACAATATCTTTACCTCCCGTCTCTCCTTACAATAGATACTTAATATCCTTCCTTTCATTTTACAAGATCTTTTCATAACTAATATTGATTTACAATACCTTATAATTCCGTTTTCATCATTCAGCTATGCCTTTTAAAATACGCATACTGTTCTTACGTTCAATATAAACTTCTGGGTTTTGCAATATCATCTTTTCAGACAATGGAGTTCCTTCAATGCAAATATTGAATACTCCTGTCAATAATTACGGTTTTATACATCATAATTTCGTTCCTGAGACGAATTACCTTCATATACTTAGGATCATCATTTCCTCTCTTTCTCTTGTATCACATGTACAAATTTACGCTTGTCAAAACTCATGACTACTTTCTCTCCACTGTTACAATTTTTATTTAACATACTTATTACCGTTTCTCTGATGTTACAAAAATATCTACGAAATATACTATGTTACCGCAAAGGATTTATCTTCAAGCAAAAATTCTAAGCGTTCTAATAAACTGCAAAAATAATTACGGTGTCGAATATCATCAATAAACGTTCAAAATACGTCCAAATGACGTATGAAGATTTCTACCAAAATTTCTAAATTCTAGTCAAAATAATAACAAGGGCTATGAATATACGATAAGATGTTGGTCATTATAATGGAATATCATGTACAAGTTCTATCTACAAAGGTGTGTAAAATTGCACTTGTCTACCATCAAAACTGTGGCCGCTGGTAACATCTGATGATGTTGGTATCTGTAGAATTTCTCCCACGCACCTGCGGGAATGTGACACTTGCCTGCCACCTGGTCTGCACGAGTCACACCGCTTCCGTGTAGACCGCTGGGCTTGTTGTACAGCAATGGGGTGAGAAAATCCGGTAATCAGCTGGCAGCCTCCCCCCGCCCGTGCCGATGACCTCGCTCCTCCGCAGCGTTTCACTCTTCTCGGCCCGATGACCTAGATACTCCTCACGTTTTATTCTTGGGTCCATCTTCTTTCTTCCCAACTCTGGATGTTGTTGGATGTCGGTAGTGTTGCAATGTTCTATCTTTACACGAGAAATCACCTCAGCTTGTGAATTTCTCTTCACTGTAGAAGCTTGTTGCGTTTATTCGAACGAACTGCAGATGTTGACGCAGCTCGCTCCCATTTGTTATGTTGTCATGGTCATATCAGGATCTCGCTTGTTAGTATAACTTTACTTTCCCTTCATAGTGGAAGAATTAAAACATTCTCCTTCCTTCTAAATAATTAGTAGTCGTAATCTCTCCCCTTCGACCTAATTCTTTATACATCTTGTATAGTGTGATGTGTTTCTTCCTTGAATTATGACAATGCCTTTGGCTTCTCTTCTACATAGTCTTGCGTTCGAAGTTTTGATGTACTGCTACAAAGTATAGTTTCACGACTATTATCACTCGTTGTTTCTGCTAAATACTTCTTCTCAATTGTATTATCAGCTTATTCATACTTGTTGTTCCATATTTCTACTATGTTTCTTCATCTTGAAGTCTATAATTTTCCAAGTCTTTACCTCTTGTAGATTAGAGAGTGAATCGTTGTACGTGTTGCCTCCTTGAAAGTTCAGATAGAAAGAGCCTCGTTACTTGGCGTTCGCTAGCCTCCTCCGTTCGATTTCCCTCGCAAATTCGCTGAACTAGCATCACTCCGCTCTGAAAATTCACTCCTTCGCTTATATATCCTCTCTCAATTATCCAATTTCATTTCCGTCTTGCCAATTAAATTCCTTTTTCCTTCCTTTTGAATTTGATATGTCACAATCCTTTATAATATTAAAATAATGAATTTAATATTTATCAGTTCCTCTGTAATCAATCTTTTATCTGATTGGCTGTCGACTCTTTATGGCGCGCGCTGATCACGCGTCGTCCCCACTTCTCTCTTCTCTGGCTCGCGTTTGACCTCTGCTCATTCTTGCCATGTCCCCTCGTACCAAAAACAGGTTTCTCGCAGCTAACATTGATAAAACTGTGTGTGCACTATGCTGGACTTGTCTCACGTCATTTATGCTTGGTTAAAATGTATCAAGTAATAAAATTTCCATTTCTTCTCCAAAAACAAATATTTCTTCTGGCTAAAATTTTACCAATGGCTTGTTGATGCATAATCTCTCTTCCTGAGTGTAAATTAGATTCATATCTCGAAAATTTTATACACTATTATCCTCTGATGCTCTCGGTTCGTACCTCATCCGGTTATATTGTCTTGACTAGACCTTACTTCGAGCGCAGTACCATAAGTTAAAATAAGTGGACTTGAGTATTAACAATTACTTTCTTCGTATGATTCTAGCTAATTCTCTTACTTTTATCTCATATCTTCAATTATGTAATAAATATACACAAAAGACCAAGTGCATGTTATAGCAATGTTCAGGATTGGGATGGAGGTAATCACGGTCATAAGCTAAACAATCCCAACATGTGCCTGTAAGGCAAATGCTTAGCCCCCATATGTGGATCTCTCAAGGGAATACAGAAATCCTAATGCAATTGGTTTATTCTGACCTTAAGTCCTCAGTGGGTACCGAATGCAAACATATGTTAGCATCCCATAATATAATTAAGGTGCATCCCCCATTAGTTCAGTGATCAGAACAACATTGTACATTGACGATGTTCCCAGGTTCAAGTACCAGGTGGATTACATATCTCAGTTCTTCATCCTTACATAAAAAAGGCTCGTACTCTCTGTACTATACAAAAGCTAACAGATAAGCACTTCAGTTTGCCATCAATATAGTGGTGAAAATAAAACTCCTAATCCCGAAGTGATATTAGGTGATCAGGAGATGTCATGTCTTGTAAGGACGCATGAAGGTGCTTAATCTTCTAGATCTGAAGATGTTATTTCTCATTCGATACGTGGAACGATGTCCGGAATAGGACAGTCTGCAATTTTAATGTCCCTAACATGGTCCATATGACTTGTTTCACAAATATGTTTCCCTTTGCATAGGTAGATTTTGTGTTACACATGACTTGTAAACTTGCACTGAAGAAATCAAGGAATAAATAACATACTGAAGTTAATTCAACTTCGCATTTATAGAGTTTTCTTATGTCCACGGATACATGGCAAAGACAGAAAAGTTTTGTAAAGTTCAAATCAGAATTCATTTCAGATCCTACACATATGCCAAGTGTGGGCCTAGCAGATTATCAGTAGCTTTGAGATTGTGTGTGGAGACTTAGTGGTGTTGGTGCAGTAACTCACTATTAATATATAACGTTAACATCTGTCATAATAATCAAGCAAAATTGATGAATGTTGTGTAAAGAAATATTGCATAGTGTGTTGTGCATTTTACTGTATTGAGTTCCTAAAGCAATATTGATCTCAAGAATACTCAAGGCAGGGAGAAATTTAATGAACTTATAATACTTGACATCTTATCAGGATTGTTACGCACTGTATTAAATGTATGGAATCTGAATCTGAATATTTTTCTTACCAACACCGGGCCTCGGTCTAATAAATTTCCATCTTCTTCAACAGTCCGTAACAATATAAATATCATAATCACATGTAATTCGTTTTAGGTTATTCTTCGAGAGATATGAAGGTATCCTGACCTTCTGGATGATTAATTCCCCAAATTCCTTCATAATGTAACGTCTGTAGTTTAATCTATGCTGATGTTGGGTGTTGCTTTTAAGAGCGGAACAGCGAGGTCATCTACTCTTATCTCCCATGATGGCCACAAACCAAGCTTTCTTGTTATTGCTGTGGATTTTGCATCATATTTACAGTTTCCCAAGATGTTTTATGCATGCCTTAATTTTACATCCACAAACCTTAACGTAAATGTTGTAAACAGACCAATTGAAGTGTCTGTTATACACACTATTGTTGGGTTAAGCTAAAACAGGTGTTTGCCCATCTTATTGGTTTATTGCCACTTGACCTACTTATGATGTCCACCAGATTCATTTTAACAGAGCCCTACTAATACAATAGCAAACTCACAATTGATATTTCACTCACAACTACAATAAATTCACACGTTCCATGCTTCTAGAGAGTAACGTTCTTCACACATGTTCAGAAATCCCGAATGGATATTAGAATAAAGTAAATAGATATCAGAAGAGCTAGAATAGTCAACCAACCCTCAAAGATAGTCCACCCCATCAAGATCAAACGTTTGATGAAAGGTGGCTCTATCAAGATGCACAATATGGCTTTAGACACCTTCTTTCATACTTATTATATTACACACATCATGTATCTCAGCTCATGCACAGTACGAAGAGGCCCTACAAGCAATGCAGCACATCATTGACCCCAGGATATAGGCAACAAACAACACAAAGAAGGTGAGATTGATGTTTCCGCCTTTGCATCAGATTACCAGCAGTGTATGAGGATAAGGAAGCAATCCTCAGATATCATGGTCAGTACCATCACTCACCATTTCACTCACATCAGTTGCAAATACAAAACAAACTTAATGGAATACTTGTTTTTAATAGGGAGAAAGCTTCTAGTTTAACGTTTCACCATTAATCCAGCGACCATGAGCCATGCGGCATCCATTTTTAAGACGAATCACAACCACAAGTCGTGATACTTCACTCCGAAGGAACTAACAAGAAACCTAGTCATTTGTGATAGACTGTTCCCTTGTTCCATTTGTGAAGTTATTGGTATTGTTCTGTGTAATTGGTTCACTGCATGTCATACCATGCCCAGTTACAGGACAGAAAATGGCCAGGATCATCTGAGATAGGCTGTCTTCCTAAGAATTTCAACATTATTTCATTATTTACTAGCAGCCTCAATATTGCATTCATATATTGGTACTCCATTTTCGTATAGAAGTTATGCAGAAATTACTTAATGTATCACTGTATTCTGGCGAGGTAGTCTGAAATTTTAGAAACTATTTCTTTGTCGCGGAATTTGAAGCGAGATTAGAGTATATAGCGAATCTCTTTAATATTATGATCATCTATAAAATTTCAATACAAAATTGGAGAAGCAAATCATGCATGGAATTTGATGATTTCCAACAACCAAACACCAGATATTAAAAATCCAAAGAAGGCCCCAGAAATCACTACAATTACATTCAGGTTTCGTATTAATTCCTAAATCTTTGATCAGTGCAAATGATCCCCTCACAAGCCTTTGCAAATATCAGCCACACTTGCTGGAGGAACATCAGATATCATTAAGCATATAACATGACTTAACAACCCTCAAGATAATTAAGCACTTACAACTCTCGCATCTCCGCCTCTCGATGAAGATGGTGTTTCCTTCTTGACTAATGGGACTAACGCTGCAGTCACTTTCTCATGGATAGTAACTTCCTTGTAGTCTCCAATACCTTCGATGATATGTGAACCCTACAGAGAAACACGAATTTGTTAATAATGTACCTCACGAGGCATAAGAAATATATTTTGTACACACGTAAGCACGACAGACATTCATCTAGTTCTATATATCATGGATTAGTTCTCAACTCAATGAATAATTTTAAGAAATTTGATAAGGTTAGAATAGCAACCCTGAAGCTGAAATTTTGCTGCGTTAAGTGCTCATTAGCTGACTTTAAGTGCTCATTAGCTAACTACAACATCATTTATATTTTCTGACTTATACCTTTAAGGTTTTGAATGCATTACAAGACAAAAGTTCAACGCAACACCTTATCTATTACTTACGATGTTTATGCAGCTATCAGAACACAAAATTCAATACTTTCATGTAGCAACAGTTTTTTTAATTCACCAATAAAATTGATACATTTGTCTTTCATTTTAAGAAAATTCAAATAGGTGTTTGATTCAAGATGAAAATAAACACGAGCTTCAATATGTAAAACAGTCTTACCTTTCTGAACCTTTCTCAAGAACGATTTCCAAAAATCAGTAACTGTCTACATTAAATGATGATATGATAACCTTCAGTCACATATCATGTGATCAAGTGGTCGTGAAGTTAAAGACAATTCAAAACCTCAATACCCAGTGTCCGAGTTTCACTAGCACACACTTATTATTAGAAGTTCCTACCTAATTTAGCTGCACGACTTAACCTTACAGGTGATGCAAGTTTTGTCATAATTATTCATGATTGTTTCAAAAAGGACAATAAATAACCACTTTAAAATTGAAGCCTGCCCTACAAGAACATTGTATATCATATTTATTAACTTTTCAGTATTAAAAGAAAACTTCTTGTGCCTAATCTAATACCGAGATATGTTAAATACAGGTCTATACAGTCTCTCTTCCAACACTAAAGGAATATATATCTCATAAATGGCAGTATATAGGACTCACCATGATTTTAGTGCGGTTTCCCTGCAAGAAAGTTGTATATCACAACAGACCTAGAACGTTGTATATCACAAACCATTGCCTATGGGTAAAAAATAAAGAAAAATAATCCTCAGATACATAATATTATATGGAATGGAATATTATATTGCTTACAAGGCATACACAAAACAAGAAAATAAAATGGGCCTATTGAGAACCGTATAAAAATTTTGGATGGTCGCCATGTTCGATTTTTATATGGAGGCCATAGAGTTATGTAGTATTAGATTACGATCATTGCGTAGGTTCATTATTCAAATGTTGACTTCGATCGCATGATTTGGACATAAGAAATGAAAACTTAATTTTAAAATTTCGCACACTCGCCAGCTAGAGGTTATGTAAACAATTGAACTAAATTAGATGTGAGTGCATTACAATGTGTATAAAATATGCTCTGCCATGTTTCACTACGCACGGGTAGTTGAATCGCGAGAAAAGTCCATTTAAATGTTTCAACTTTGCTTGGCCGCCATGTTCGTTCTGTACTTAACAGGTTTTTAAAAGTCACATAGGTCAACTTATAGTTGTATCCTTTATCATCGTACGAATGTTCAGGGTGATATCAGTAACAATTGCGGAGATATTGAATGCCCGTTAAATATTTCGCACAGCCACCATGTTGGATTGGTGAGATGTAATAAATGGTAAAGGGCACGGTCGTGGTCGAACGAAATAGTACTTTGACCTTACCGAGTTTTATTGAAATCGCTCCAGCCGTATAGATATTTTGGGACAGACACACATGCACACACTTGGACAAAAGGTGATCTCACAAGCCTATTTGTTTTTCATAATTGAAAATAGGCTAACAGAATTCTGTGATAATCAAGGGATTACATACCAATTGTAGCAGCATTATAATCATAAAACGTTCCTGGAAGAGCTATGCCGCCACCCAGCTGATTGATATACAACGTTCTTCTCTTTTATGACTTGGGTGATGATTTTGTTGATCTGCACGCCCTGAAGTTGCTGTATAAGCTTTTCCACTATACTTCAGTCGCTTCCGCACATTGTTCTTCCACTGAAATTGATTTATCTTCCTTTTCCTGCTCTTATTCAGTGCTAAAGGAGAGCTTGGCGACACATTCAAATTGCCAACATTCGCCATCTTTGTTGATATACAACTTTCTTGCAGGGAAGCCACCTTTTGGACCCAAAATTTTCTGTCCATTTTTTTTCTTCAAATTGACTGTTATTAGGTTTGCAAAGTGTCGGTGTGGTGATATCCAACCTTCTTAACCGAAAATCTCAACCTGCTCAATTTCTGATATACAACGTTCTTGTAGGGCAGGCTTCAATTATTATAGACATCTGACGATATAATAAATAAACAGCATAAGGGAGCGATCTCACTCAATGCGCAATATTAATAACATAGACTGCATGACGTATTAATTATAATAAACTATTTAAAGTCAATATTTAGAACACTGTGACCTTCCTCAGCGTGGAATAGGATAAGGAACTGTGTAGTACCATACCAAAAGTTCACAAAAAACGGATCTGTTACAATAATCTTGTTAATAAAGCATATAAAAATGACTTCAAAATCAGCATAGAATTGAAGAGATGTGTATATTGGATAAGTTAGGTTATAAAAATGATGCTTGATGTGTATTTGCCAGATATTGTAGAGAGAAACTTTGGAAATAAGTGTGACGAAGTTTATATGAAATGTTGAGAACTACATAACTTTGAAAAAATTTGAGAATTATCCGAAGTAGGAAATAATGTACACAATCACCTGGAAATCAAGTTCTTCTTTAACAAATGCACTCTGAGTTATGAATCTTCCATCTTCAAAAGCATCATCAGGTTCTTCAATTTTCACCCAGACCGGCCTATCAGATGGTGGCTGCTCATTCAAATCCTGGGAAGTAATAAACAAGCATGACTATATGTAAAAGTTGAAGAATAAGAGCCAATGATGATAATAGTAATAATAATAATAATAATAATAATAACAATAACAATAGCAAGAAACGGTTACAAAACATTTGCTGATGAACAATCACCTCACCAAGCACGTAGTTAAGTCATAAACATACGGAAGAGGCCCTAGAAATACTACTTCTCACATATTACTTCCATGACCTTTTATCCTCCTGAAGAACAATTGTTAATAATAATAATAATAATAATAATAATAATAATCATTATTATGAATTTGAAGTATCAAAAGGAATTATTTAATCTGATCATCATTTATCTTTAATCAAAGTTAAGTTTCAACCTGACAGACCCAAAGTCAGAACATACAAAATATCCTCGAATTGATCAGGAATGTCTTAAAAACAAATTCAAAAAATCTCCTTGCAAATATCACGAACCAATATCCTGTCACTTGGATGGCATTAGAAGATACACTATTGGCAGTTTCCCGGATTATTGGTGTTCTTCCTCGAAAACATTAAGACAGATGGTTGAACAAGACCAGCGATAAGGCCATAGACCTTCTAATTCAAACCTTTCAATGGTACAGTTCCAATGAAATAGAAACAAAATTGGCGTGAATTCTTCAATGACCAGAAAGAAGACTCGAGAATCATCAGATCTGAAAAACACACATTACATAAAAAAAACAGTACAAAGAGCTGTTACAGAACATTTGCTGACGAACCACCACACTACAAAGCACCTAGTTTATAACTTACAATATCCGGATGAGGCCCTGAAATAAAAAGGAAAACTGCACACTTGTCACAGATTACTTCCATGACCTTTGAACCTACGATCCTCCTGAAGAACAAATCTGACTTGAGAAACGGATTCCTAATCCAGATTCAGAACTCCCTTCATTAGAAGAAATCAAGCAAGTAACCGTAAACTAAACTTGAAAATAACAAAACTCAAAAGAAAACTGAAATATTGAAATTAAGAGGTGAAATCCTATCTAAAAAATGTCATGTAACTCTTGTAGATATGTGGAGAAAATTCCTTAAGACAGGAATTGCAATCTAGTTCACCCACTAATTTATGAAAGGGAAAGAACATACACTAATACCTATGGAGAAATATCCTCACTATCACTCGCGAACAAAATTCTCTCTAAAGCATTATTCACGAGACTTGAAATCCAAACTCATCAACTAATTGGCGAATAACAGGCATGATTCATAAATGACAGGTCCTGTACAGAATTAATGCACAATCTCAAAATCATCTTGCAAATTCATAAAGCCAGGCAAACAATGCTCACTTTGGAGATTTCAGGAAAACGGACGATTCAGTAGACCTACACACACTATTCAATATTCTAGAAGATTTCAAAGTTGACAGGAAAACAAGAGTAATAATCCGACAGACACTGACAGCCATAACTTCAATAGTTAAATTTAAGTGAACTTTCTGATCGTAATCATATTAGCAAAGACTTCGACAAGGAGATGGGCTATCTCCAAAAATGTTCAATAGTGTCTTTGAATAACAGTCCAGGACGGAGGGGGAGGGGGGGGGGGCGGAATAAAAGACATAACTATTGGTCGACGACTCAAAAATAAAATTCATCTGCAGTGTTTGGCATTAGCAGATGATCAAGCTATTCTTTCCAACAATGGACAAGAGGCAGTTCAGATCCTTGAAAGACATCACTAAATTGTTGCTAAGAACGGACTCCAAATGCATAGACGAATCCGCTCGTCATCTAGACAGGAATCCTCTGAAGACTTAATTCGGCAAAAAAAAATCATCAAGTAAATGAATTCGAACCCCACGTCATAGCCGTGCTCATTGAACCGTGCACCACGGCCTTGATGGCAGCTGCAGCAATTCAGTTTGAATCCCGCTGACAGTACCCATCCTGAGTGATTTTGCCCTGCGTTATCCACACTCCCTCCAGGCAAATGACGGGATAGTACTTTACTTCACGACTGAGTCGTGACGCAAACAAAGAGAGAATCTCAATATTCCAGAAGGCCTATACCTACAGATGTAATTAAAACATCAACATCTAAGACATTTTACCACAGTAATCAAACCTGAAGCACTCTATGGCTCAGAAACATTGATCATTGAAGGTACCGTAGATCTCTTAGTAAGGACATATAGAAACAAGAAAGTAAAATATTTTGGTAAATCCTTGGTCCAGTATGACCAGTAGGAATCTGGGAGAAACGAAAGCATTGGGATATTTGTCAGCATTCTGAAAAGATCACTGACACTTTCAGGAAAAGGCATTTTAAGTTCTACGGAAACAATCTCAGAATGAACCATCGCAGGATCACCAAAAGATTCTCAACCTTGCTCTATCAATGAAAGTCAAGAACCAGTGGCTTAGTGAAATAGAAAATGAACTTCAAGAAATTGGAATCACAGAAGAAATTATATAAGATGGACCCCAGTTTAAAACAGTAATTAACAACCACCATTTTGCTGAGAAAATGAATGCAAGGACCAATAAATCATGGACTGAAGAACGGAGGTGTTAATATTATTAATAGGAAAATTAAAAGCAAACATTACAGATTCAGATTACTATTTGGTAGGGGGCCGATAACCTAGATGTTAGGCCCCTCAAAACAAGAATCATAACCATCACTATTTGGTAGTATTAAGTACATGACAGAATTCCCATTAATTACAGTACACAAAGATTTGTCATGCCCATCAGTAATGGTACACAATATATGGAACTAAAATACAACTTACAATCTCAGGGAATTCTTCTGGTTCACATTTGATAGAGGGTTGGCCCTCCATAATGTTGAGGAATCTAAAACACAGGATATTTAAGTACCCGTAATATACTTTAACATTCAGGATACTCAGTAACAAGTACAGGATATATTTGTCATTTACACACAGAAAAGTTTAATGATATATATTCAAATACCCTTCCAGGAATTTTTCTTGTGTTTTGCTCTATATTCTTTAAATGTATGCAACTGTACATACAATGGAATTTCTATCTACGTCAGGGCTTTGAGTGATGAATTGGTATCCCTGTAAATGTCTACCCCTCCGGAACATTCCAGAAGTGTTTCCTTCTTAGTAGCCAATAAAGAGGTGGTGGTGTAGATTGCTGCTTCAAGGGGCCTAACTATTTGGTACTGATATGGAATGAATAGCCTTATTTTGGTAGGAACATTCCACATGAAATGTTTGCATCATCACAAATTATAAACGTCCAGGAGGTGTTTGTGTGTTTATCAGTGCTAGATTGTCTAAATAGGACTGGGGATTCAGAGAGACAGTGCAATTGCTGAAGCACAGTAGGCCTACTATGTCTACATTACTCAGCATAATGTACAGACATTCAACCCCCAGTCACTTTGATATGAATTGTCAAAGCAAAGGGAACAAATTGCACTATACAGCATAGATAATATATGTCTTGTGACCGTACACAACACGAGCCGAGGATTGAACCAACAACTTTCACGCAGCGTGAGTACAGAACATGAGTGAGATATCTGCGCGGATTAACAACTTTGATCTGCAGCGCACGTTATATCTTACACGCTAGGTTCACGATCAACTTAAATTTCAAATAAAGATTTGTAATTAAAGATACTGCGTTTGTGGATACGTCTTACATCAAATGTTGATATCATAGGCCTAAATAGTACATGACGAATACACGGAGGTCCTATTATTACTTTACCTGAGTGTGATATTGCCGAACAGTGTTCCTTATTGACAGAACTACAGTTTTACAATATTACGGTACATGTAATTTTCTTTGAATTATTTAGAGTTTAACTTTAGACTAAAATATCGAGAGAAAAACACACTTTACTCTCACATAGTCTGCATTCCAGTATTAAGGAACCGAGAGTTCAAAGATATTAGCTAAACTCCCTGCCTCTCGTGTTACAATGCGACCACTTCACAACAAAACTCACATCTTTGTCTCGTAGACTAGCGTTACCAACAGTTCAAACGCAGGACATTGCTCACTAAACAGCAAGACATTCGAGCAAAATGTCTGACAAGTGCAATCGTTAATAAAATTATACATAATATGTATATTGCACATAACGTTTTACAAAAGGAAATACCTTACTTAATGATCAGTCCCTGCTGCAATTCTTTTCCTTGAAGCAGTATTCTTCAGCAGAACCGACTTTTGAAAGAAGACGCGAATTATTTTCTTGAAGCAGATATTTATAGAATTGTTCACACTACGTATCTTTGAAATTGATCGTCACAAGTAACATTCTACCAACATTGATCATATACGGTACGGTATGAATAAACACACATTGCTGCCTGGTCTGGCAAACTGGCAAATTGTACTTCGGTTCGGAAACTAAACGCAATGTTCTCGATACCGGTACTTATTAAAGAAAACAGACCATTGTTGGTCTAGTGTTGTGTCTTAATCCAAAGTTGAACTTTTAGAATAAGCCCTTACGGTACGTTGCAGGACTGGTCGAATAATGTTTAACTTTCAGTATGTCTACACCTTTTGACTGTAAATATTGAATAAATGGTACAATATCGTCAAAACCGTGGTCCTTAATGTTTTGAAGTCTTAATCAATTGAATCACTTATTTTGCATATTATGGCTTTCACGGCCCGAATTATTTATATGAATCCTACATAGGTTGCATCAATTTATCCAAGTACCGGTACTCATTGCAGGTTTCATAGAAACATATACACCTTGCATTCTATATCCAAACCACCTTCTGAAAATGTATTAAACATCTATCTGACTTTAAGCGGAAAACCTAAATGAGCAATCAAGAGAAAATGCCAGTAATTCTGCACGCCGTGAGAACATGCCATTTCGTAACTTTTAACGAGGTATATTATTGAAAATAGAGGATTTATGATTTACACACCTTTCTTGGAGTTGTTGGGAGTCGTTTCACAATCTCAAATACAACTTCCGCACCTCAATAATGTTTTTTTTTACGAAAATAAAGAATTTTTATCGTGTTCGTTTCACTACGGACGCCATCTTGGACACTCGACAGACGGAAATGTGACTACGTTACCAACATGTCGCATACAAAATTCACCATTCACCATTTCACACGTAAAGACGTAAAGTACTGCCTGGCCGAAAATTACTGCTAGTACCACAAGCAAGGGGGTCTGGGGCGTAAGCCCCAGGTTAGGTTTGTTTTTGTATGTGAAACATTAATAAGATAGAATGTATGTCCGCTACTAGGTTAGATACTGCCTGGCCGAAAATTACTGCTAGTACCACAAGTAAGGGGGTCTGGGGCGTAAGCCCCAGGTTAGGTTTGTTTTTGTATGTAAAACATTAATAAGATAGAATTTATGAAGTAATTCACATGCCACACAATCCATGGTTAAAGTACGACTGACGAGTTGGATTTGGCGCAATAGTATATTACATTATCGACTCTCTTTTGTTTCTTTGTATACCTGGTGCGAGATAGTATCAAATGCGTGGGGTTGGCATTCCTGACTTCGTGAGAAAGATGTCTCCTAGAGACTTCATTTCAATTATATAAGTAGTGTTGCTATTTGGGATGGCTGGGTAGGTCTACGACAGCGGACGAGTCAACATCTATTAATTTATCATCTCCAGATACCATTACTACAGGTACTTTGGCTAATTTCATTACTCAATTTTTTTTATACACATGTTCTCACGGTGTGCAGCGCTACCATGTAGTGACAATCTGGCAATGAGGTAATTACTGTATTAATTTTGAATGTAAGTGGAACGCAGATTATACACTTGCAGCAGACATGAATGTGACTTTTACATACCTTGTGTCCTCATTTCATGTTCTGGGCGATATTACGTATTGAAATTATGAACCCTGGTCAATATTGTACCTCATATATGTGCAAAGTTCGTAAATATGTGTTTTTATTTCTTGCAATTCTAAAAACCGGATGCCATTTTTCAACAGCGCTTTTCTCGTTCAACTGTCGACAAGGTAAACACATTGCTGCAAACATGAGAGATACAAAATCACTGTTCATAAAATGAAGCGAAATACAAAATCACTGTTGATCCAAAATAAAAAAATCATCGGGACGTGTTAGGCTGTAACCATTGTCAAAGACCATTCGATTGGACAAAACGAAGGTTAGAAGGTCGGGGGCAATTTCCACTATCCATGATCAATAAACAATTCAATTGGGCGCACTATCTATAATTGAGTGGTGCGCACTTACGACTGAATTGGGTGCTTCTTTGTTTCTCATAGTACCGTAAGCGTGAGGTTGGCAGTACTGTCATGGTACTGTTTTGATAAGGATCGATGAGAACAATGGCGGTGACAGCTGTAATTATTAAAACTACAGAACAGGAGACCAAGCCGTCGTAACGTTCAACAAGGTATATTACTGAAAATATAGTATTTATGATTGACAAACCTTTCTCGGAGATGTTGGGAGTCGTTTTACTTTCTCAATTGCCACTGCTGCACCGGAATAATTCCTATTAATTGATTATTTACGAAAATAATGCTTTTAGCATTGTCTTCATTTCACTATGGACGCCATCTTGGACACTACGTCATACGTCATGTGACACCCGCAAAACGAACATGTGAGTACGTTACCAACATGTCCAATACAAAATTCACCATATGACACGTAAAGTTTGAAATTGTTACAAATTTCCCCTAAGTTAGGCACTGTCTTGCGGAAAATTACAGATAGTACCACAAGCAAGGGGGTCTGGGGCGTAAGCCCCAGGTTTGTTTTTGTATGTTAAATATTAATAAGATAGAATTTATGTCCGCTACTAGGTTTGGTACTGCCTGGTCGAAAATTAATGCTAGTACCACAAGCAAGGGGGTCTGGGGCCTAAGCCCCAGGTTAGGTCTGTTTTTGTATGTAAAACATTATAAATACATAAATAATCACTGACAATTGGCACAATTTTTCATTACATTACTTTATCGACACTCTTTTGTTTACTCGTTCTATACCCGATGTGAAATAGTACCAAATGTGTGGGGTTGGCATTCCTGACTTGGTGAGCAAGATGGCTCCAAAAGACTTCATTTCTGCTATATAAGTCGTGTATCTATTTGGGATGGCTGGGCGGGTTTATGGCAGCGGATGAGTCAACATCTATTATTTTAACAGCTCCGGACACCATTACTAAAGGTACTTTGGCAAATTTCACTACCTAAATTGTTTTATATCTTTGTTCTCCCGTTCTGTAGCGCTACCAAAACATTGCTCCCTGCTTTATTTCCCAGCGTTTCATAAGGTATTTTGGGTAATTCATGTATTGTAGAGAATTTTATCGCGCGTTCCACATGAATGTGACTTTTACATACCTTGTGTCCTTGTTTCATCTTCTGGGCGATATTATGTATTGAAATTAGGAACCCTGGTGAATAATGAACCTCTAATTTGTACTCAAGTTCTTAAATATGTGTTTTTATTGCTGTTTTAAAATCGGCTGCCATGTTTCGACAGCGCTTGCATCTCGTTCAACTGTCATGAAGTCTCTCTCTAGCGGCACGCACCGAGGCGCACACATTGTTGCCAACATGTGACATACAAAATAACTTGTTGTTGTTGTCCTATGGCTAGCCCGGATTCCAATCCATCAGCTTTTTTTGCGTTCCAATAGAGTTGTGTGAGGTTTCCAGAAGTTCTAGCAGTCACATCAAGTTTGTTTCAAATTAGCAGGTGCCCCTTATCCATTTTACTTCCAGGTTCGTGACGAAGTGTGCATTCTTCAGATCTCAGGATGTTGATTCGTTTCAGATGAGCTGCAAGGCAGTCGTGGCCAGTGTTAAGTCTGAAGAAGGCTACGGCTTCTCTTCTTGGTGTTAATTTATATTGATCCCATTTAGCGTCAATGTCTTTCCATAATTTGGTTTCTGCTGTTTTCTTTGCCATTTCTTCATACCTGTTTTTGATAGTATTTTTCAAGATCCTTTTTGCTGACATAAAATCAGTCTGACTGACAGGTTGTTGTTGTGTGGTACCTTTTTTTTGCTAATCTGTCTGCCTCTTCATTTCCTGCTGTTCCAACATAAGGGATCCACTGAAATGAGATCTGTTTGTGGAGTCTCTGAAGGGTTTTTAACATACAAAAAATTTCTGTCAGTTCTTTATTTTGGGGCTTATAATTTGACGAGATGGCTTGGATGGCTGCTTTTGAATCTGTAATGATAACGCATTTTTGATAATCAATGTTTCTGCCTAATAACTGATGGAGTGTATGTGAAATTGCTCTTATCTCAGCATCAAAGTTTGTTTTGGCCTACTGGGAAGTAGAGTGAGAAGAGAGATGAATGTATTCCTGCTCCAGTTCTATTTTCTTTGTCTTGTGAGCCATCTGTAAATATTTTTAGCCATTGATTAGAAGGATATCTTTCTTCTATTGTACAGAGGGCCAGTTGTTTTAGATCTTGTGGTGAAGAGTCTTTCTTGCAGACCTCTTCTAACAGAGTATGATCTGTAGTCACTTGTATATATTCAATGGGGTTGACTGACATACAGAGTGGTTCAAGTTTTATTTGCAGATTGCTCTTATTGATTTATTCTTTGGCGAGACTTAAGGAGTCTTTTTGTGTTTTAAGATTGGGGCTAGAAACTAGTTTTTTGATCCATGTCATTTGAGGTGGTCTTTGTATACTGAGGTATGCATTGGCTGTTTGATGTTTCATCTCTTCTTCTATTGGTAAGTTGTGGGTATATAATTGCGAGTCGGTTATACGTGTGGTTTTTATTGCACCTGTTATGATTCGTAGGGCATTATTTCGACACCTCTCGAGGCGATCAATGTTTGACTGGGGTGCTGTAGAGAGTACTTCGCTGCCATATTTTATGATAGGTTTGATGTAAGTATTGTAGGTTTTGTTGAGTGTGTCTTGAGTGCTCCCCCAAGTAGCTCCGGCTAGTCTCTTCTGTAATTTCATCCGTTTGCTTACCTTATCCTCCACACGTTTTATGTGTTTGGTCCAGTTCAGCTTCTAGTCCATGATGATACCTGTTGATCTAAAAAAAAAAAATCGGGATGCGTTAGGCTGTAACCATTGTCAAAAACCATTGGATTGGACAAAACGAAGGTTAGAAGGTCGGGCATAGGTGTGGCCTTCAACACACGCAGCTAGCGGGGCACCGTTTACACAAAGCCATTGATTTGGGCGCGTTAGGCTGTAACTATTGTCAAAACCACAGTTGTGCATATATTTACTACAGCGGAGCAATATAGTGCATAGTAATTACAGAGCAGATAACAAAAAACACTCATTTCAGCCGTGGAAAAAAAGAATCATTGCAGAGGAGCGAAATATTGCACACACTAGCCTAATTAGAGCGGTGAACTGAGAGCTGTGCACTGGAGAATGAACTGGGCGCGTCTTTGTGTTCCATAGTGCTGTAAGGGCGAGGTTGGCAGTATTAATTTGATGACAGACCAGCGGGGCTAAGGAAGAGACCCGAATACTCACGACCGCACATGATGACGATTGATTTGGACTAATAGCGGCCACAGCTGTAATTTTGGCTATATAAATCTAGATCCTATTTGGGATGGCCGGGTGGGTCACATACGGCGGTGAAGGAAACGTTTATTAATACATTTTCTCCAGATATTTTCCTGACCATTATACAGGTATTTTGGTTAGTTTTTCTACTTTAGAAAAGTTATGACTAAGTCATACGTCATGCACTCAGCAAATTTCAGATAGTCTGAATTTGTCACTAGCTGTCCCGATATATTATCACGCTGTGTCAGGGGAAATCTGGACTCGCCTGTGAACAACTCAGGCCTCCTTTGGCGAAGTTGCCAGTTGACGTGGGTACGGGCAAACAAGGCGAGCTGCGTGATGTTGCTGCGTTAAACGGGGCACTCGAACAGGACGTCTTGATCGTAAGGACACTTCTATTAACCTGTTCCTTACTGTCTGGTCGGTCACCGGTACTCAGTGACCCTCCTGCGGTCTTGTTGCAGCTGTCTGGCAGTTGCTGAACGATGCTGCAATGCACAGATGGTCAGATATCTGTCGTCTTACGGGGTTGCCATGCATCCACGAACTTGTCCAACCCTCTTTGTGAACTGGCCTGTCTCATTGCAGCGATTCCACAAGCGTTCAATAACTGACGGAGAGATATTGAGACCCACAGCAACACTACGAATAGTCCATCCTTCCTGGATCAAAGTGACAGTTCTTGCGACTTGACCTCGTTAAGATGTCTCATGCCATGTGCTGGTTTACGTACAACCTGCTCAATTGACGGCAGTAGTCTGTGTATCTCACAACAACACACTGACGCACCACTATTCGCTTTGTTTCAAGTGGTCACCTGACAGTTGACAGAAATAATAACCGATATACGACACGGCTCAATCCTGTAAGCCAAGATGATAAATTTGTCAGTATTTTCAATTCCTAACGACTCACAGAAAGGTATGTGAGTGATAAATGTTCATCACGTTCTGGTATACTGAACAATTAATATCATAATCAGGAATGTAATAAAAGAATATTGAATGCTTACTAGTAATTTATAGCAAGCCTCCGTAGCTTAGGCAGCAGCATGCCGGCCTCGCACCTCTTGAGTCTGTGGTTCAAATCCCGGTCACCCCATGTTGGATAAAGCGGAGGCAGGCAGGCTTTTCTCCGGGTACTCCGGTTTTCCCTCTTACAACTTTCATTACATCAACACTCTCCACTATCATTTCGTCTATTTAATCATTGCCCCAGGGGAGTGAGACAGGCTTCGGCAGTCGGCACAGTTCATACCCTCGCCGCTAGATGGGGGCTTTCATTCATTCCATCCTTGACCTGGTCGGTCGACTGGAAGCAGGCTGTGGACTTTCACTAGTAATTTATACATCCACCATTTACATAAATAATTCAGAACCACAATAATGAAACCTTCATGATTAATTTTAGAATTTCATTAAAGCGATATGGCAATATCTATTTAGAAAAAATACGCCTACTCGCCGAATCGGGTGTTCCACCTCTAAATTATAGACACCAACATATGCATTTAGCATATGCTGCCAATGTGCGTCAAATGCCACAACATTCGAGCTATCATCAGTACCCAATACCCCCAGAGGAGCGCCAACCAGCCTCGTCCTGCTCGGCCGGTTGGTATTAGACTCGATAGATCTTGTACTGAAGTGGGAGTGGCTGTAGGTCCCTGTATGATCCGGACACCTAGAGAGGTGCCTCCGTGGCAAGTCCCTCGTCCGATAATTTGGTTAGCTCTACACCGAGGTCCTAAGGTGAACACGGATGCCTCCGTTTATCGGAGGCGGTTCCACAGCATTGATCACCAATATCCGGACGCTAGCATTCTATACACGGATGGTTAGATGGTTCGAAGGTGGACGAGAAGGTGGGTTGTGCTTACGTTATTGTTGGTGCAAATACCAAAATCTCTTTGCCTGAGGCCTGTAGTGTGTTTACTATGGAGCTCGTTGGCATCTATGAAGCTCTGCAGTTTGCACTACAGGATGCACGAATCTACTTTCTCGTGTGTACCGACTCCTTTGAGTTCGTTGCAGTCAATTGCTACATGTTTCCCGCAACACCCCGTAGTGCAGCGAATCTACGACTTACTAGCCAGGCTGAGCTGCGCTGACGCTGACGCTCGGATCACCTTTCTGTGGCTTCCAAGCCATATTGGAACTGCGGGAAATGAGTAAGTGGATAAAGCTGCAAAAGAGGCGGTATCACCCCCACCTCGACCGATGGAGGTACCCGCTAGAGATATTCGCTCTCAGTTACGCCTACAATTTCTGGCATTTTGGGAGAGTCAGTGGCTAGCTGACCCACTGCCCAGTAAACTGAGAGCGATCAAGGGAACTACTCGCGTGTGGTGGAGCTCTTTCCGGAGTCCGTCATTTTGTGTAGGCTAAGGATAGGTCATACAAGATCCACCCACTCGTACCTAATGAGAAGGGAGGCCTTTATCACCGTGGCCCACAATTTAACAGAGTGTATGGATTTTGCTGACTTACGAAGAAACCTTGGTTTGCAGTTGACACTGAAACTTATATTAGCCGATGACGTGGTGGTTGCTGATCTCGTCATCCGCTTTATAAGTGAGAGTGGGTTAGGGCCAGCAATCTAAATTTTCCAGTGAACATTGACTCAATGACTTGTTCATTTTTGAATGATGATTTTTTTTGTTTTTCTGTAATTTTTGTTTATTTTTATAATACATAGACTAGCTCACAAAATTCACACATACTTGAAAAACAAAACAACTAGATCAAATTGGTACAAACAGACTGAAAAAGACTTGCAAGAATTAGGATCGCCAAATCTCCTAGACCGAAATGTCATCAGAACACTTGCACTCACGGGGTTTCGAGGAGGAAGAAAGACGGCCATACCACCATATCTGGTCTGCACAACGGAAGCAAACCCATTCGTTGCGTATGAAGGAGTACTGGGCTGCAAGAAAGGCTAACCATTGTTGATTCCGCGTGGTCCTAAGAGACCCATTCGCGACGAAGAATAAGAAGAATTATTTTTTTAATTTTCGGTCTTTTCAAATTTAGGTATCCACCTCTAGATTTTCAATTCCGTTCCAAATTTGTGTAATTTAATCAGTGTTAAGAGGGGCAGATGACCTTAAAAGAACAATAACTAACATATCTGGGAAGTTTTTGTCTAGGTATGAACGAAACATGCGTTTGATTCTCCTTGACATATGAAAATGGTTCTTTGTTTTCAACACAATGGCACTAAGTTCTTTCAAATTCTTTTGCAGGACTTCACCGAACAAACTGAATTTATGAGCCCAGCAAGTGATTTGAATGAAAGGTTGTCCCATAATTCCCTTAAGCAATTCACAACATTAACGAATGCGGGGCGGAATCAAATCACATAGTTTACATTCTCATGGTTAATTTCGAAATTATCTGTTATACATGGGTTGGTTTTTTAGTTTTGGCACCAATGCTTCAGTGTCAAGTTGCAACAAAGTTGGGCGCTGCCACTTTTACCGACGGTTGCTGCCCTGCATCCCCTCCCTCAGAGCACATGACCTCGCCCGCCCACACCACCGCTCGTGCGCAGTCGTGCATGTTAGATGAGTAGTGTGAGACCAGCGCTCGAGGAAGACAGTCGCAATGTTTTCCAAGCAGGAGCAGAGAACGTGGATAAAAATTCAGTATGCTAGGGGTTGCAGTGCTAAACAGTGTCACCGAGGATTACAGGAAGCACGCGGTGCAGCAGCGTTACCGTTCAGAGCGGTAGCAAGATGGGTTGCAGCCTTTCGAGATGGGCGCGAACGTGTGGAGCACATGCCTCTATCTGGACAACCACCAGTAAGTGATGACAATGTACAGATGGTGTCCGCGTTAGTAGAGGAGGATCGGAACGTAACGATTCGTCAATTAGAGCAAGATACCGGACTGGCGCATTCAACTGTCCTACACATCCTGAAGGACTTATTGTACTGAAAATGAGGAAGATTGCGTCCAAATGGGTTCCGCATGACTTAACCGACATGCACAAATGGCTGCGATATGACGCTTGTCGTATGCACTTACAGCGTTATGAGCGCGAAGGAGAGGCCTTCTAACGGCGTATGATAACCATTGATGAAACGTGGGCCAGATCTTATGAGCCACAGTTAAAACGCCAATCGAACGAGTGGCAGCACCACGGATCACCACGGAAACAAACAGTTCGACCCATGTGAAGGTAATGTTGATTCTTGCCTATGATTTGGATGGAGTGATCATTCACCATTCTGTTCCACGAGGGCAAACCGTTAATGTGGCGTATTGTTCGTTTCTGCAAGACCATCTCCGAGGAGCTCTGAGAAGGAAACAGCGCCACCCATCGTTCTGCATGATAATGCTAGGGCACGCACAGCAGGCATTGTGTCGCATTGTTGGATCACTGGGGCTGGGAGGTCCTCTAACACTCTCCATATTCTCCCGAAATCAGTCCCTGCGACTACGATCTCATCCCGAAGATGAAGATGACAATGCGCGGGGAGCGCTTCCGTACCATTGAAGACGTTAAGCAGGCTGCCGAGCGCTTTCTTCGTACCATCAATCGATTGGGCAGTGCCAACGGGATCCAACGAATTCCGCATCGCTGGGAACACGTACGCAATGGTGGGGACTACATCGAGGGCCTGTGAAACTTGGAACCATCTAAGTGAGTTATTAATTCAGTTATAAATAAGGTGCCAAAACTAAAAGTTCCTCGGACAAAACAACTCAAGCTCCTGAACCAGAAGGAGTTTTTTGCCAAATTCTTCCAATTCGTCTGAATAGTGCAGGAATTATCTCGCATTTCATCAAAAGTCAACGGAAATATATTTGTTTAAAAAGAGTGTTAAAAAAAAGAAACAAGACGATAGCCCCTGGCAGAACTGGATCACCTCCAGCTCGCAAAACTCTTAAGCCAGGCGGGTAGTCTGTACTGGAGCTGGTGATAATTGATTAGTAGCCACGAGATAAGAAAATAAGTTTTGAAAATGGTTTAAATGAGAAGTCACCGCTTAAGTTGTTACGCTTATTTTCGGAATGATGTTAAGATGCGTGTCCTTCCCTTTTTATGTTAACAATAACCAAATAACAATCTCCTGACCGTGGAAGAGCAAACAGCAATCAAATTGCGAAGGGTTTCAGAAAAAGAAAACTATAAGTTTTCAGCAAAGCTTCTGAGTCTTGTTCAATTTTTGTTTGGAAGGCTGTTTAAATTTAGGACAGGAACATTTTTGTTTTATTCGGTTTTAGCCTCGTTTCCACAAAGACCTGTCAGTTGTAACTCGTCAGTCGGTCAACTTGAATTTGCCCAATGGGCGGAGTACAATGTATAAAAATATGAATTATAAGTAAATAACACTCCTAGAAACATTGCATGTGTTAGTTATGATCACTATTACGTCGCCACACTCGAATGCTCCGAGTGGGTGAGAGATTTCATGAGCCCTTCATCAAGGAAAGCCACCAACAGCAAAGAGGTTCAGTCATGTTTTGGGGTGGAATCATGTTTGGTCGACATACACCTCTAATTCTTATCCATGGTAACATGGCTGGCCTGGTGTATGGAGATGACATCCTTGAGCCTGTCGTTACAGGGTTCTCTGCCACAATGGGTGAGGGCTTTACACTAGTGGACGATAATGCTCATGCCCATCGAGCTAGGGTGGTCGATCAGTTCCTTCAGATGCATGTCATACAGAGAATGGAGTGGCCTGCCTAATCTGCGGACATGAACTGTATTGAACATGCATGGGAAGAGCTCAAGAGGGCAATTTTGCACCGTCCCAATCCTCCAACAGACGAAGAGCAACTGATTGAAGCTGTTGTCCAAGACTGGGATGATCTGCCTCAAACCACGTTGGTGCTCAGCATGCTTTAGAGTTCGTGGTGGCCATACACGGTATTCTATTGATATAATGTCCCAATAAGGAAAGGACTTTGGTGTGCTCAGTCCCACATTGTCACTTTTGTTATGCGTTGTGTGTTTCTGTCTGTTTTGCAAAGCAGATTGAAAGTTGCGTTTCTTTGTGTGTATCCTATATTGTGTATAATATGAAGAATAAGAATTTTCAATCTTTCCGCCTATTCAAGATTGAAAATTCTTATTCTTCATAATTACTGTCAATACGGAACCTGAAATGAATAATATTTCTAATAATTGTGTGTAATATGATTACTTACACATAGCAAAATAAACAAGTTACTAAATCGCAATATACAAAACTTTTTATGAGCACT
This sequence comes from Meconema thalassinum, assembly GCA_946902985.2. Taxonomy (NCBI): domain Eukaryota; kingdom Metazoa; phylum Arthropoda; class Insecta; order Orthoptera; family Tettigoniidae; genus Meconema; species Meconema thalassinum. The sequence goes on along the minus strand of OX336388.2, from coordinate 52,407,807 downwards.
GTATAAGTTTAGTTTGATTAATCAGGGTTTGTGAATTGCCTGTGAGTATTATGATCGTGTATACAAATTAGAATAACACAATATATAACGGTTGAATCTCAAACTAGCCGGTTGTTTTATTGTCCGATTTATAAGATTTGGTCTCCCTGGAAATTTCACTCAAAACTTTTGTCTTGTTTTAGCGCACGATTTCCTGCACTTTATGTATGTTTTGTGCAGATATACACGTTCAAGTAATGAATATTTCACATTACAGCACTATACACAATCACAATAAAATAACTGGCTAAGAGATTCAAACGTACAGGTTTAGTAAACGATAAATAACAGACGTAAAGGTCGTTATTTCCTTACTGAAGCTAAATTAACCGGAGTAACCGGAAACTTCATAAGTAGATGCCGATTGTGTTCGGCAGTGGATGGGGAACATTTTTAGCATCTATTGTAAGCATGGTGAGTAAAAATGCATGATACGGATTTTAAGCACCGTATTCTGCCTTACATACGCGAGTGCGGCAGCCGGCAACTGAGGCGTCACAGGCTGAGCACGTGAGCGGGAATGTCCTTGCCAAGCAAATATAAAGTCCCAGTAGTTTAAATGAGTCTTATGAAGCCCTCAAAGCAGACGCTGAGAAGTGGCTAGCATTCTTGGCTGTCATCACGGAGGCGCGGGTTCGAATCCCGGTGCTCAGTCTCGTGAGGCAAAGTTGAGAACCTACCTCAGCCATCCTGGAAGTGGTTTTCTGCGGTTTCCCACTTCTGCTCCGGGCAAATGACGGGATGGTTCCTAAATGAGACCACGGCCGCCTCCTTCCCATTCCTCATCTGAATTACAACTACACACACTAATACAGCCATCACAATAACACAGGTTGTATACATGTCAACCCCTTATTATTCCCGGGGTCGGGGATGAGATTCAATGAATTTCTATGTGGCGGAGAGAGGAGTTAAGAGAGATGTAATTATACCAGACCCAAAACAACTGTGAACATGAGTGAGGAGCCAGATTGTCACTCACTCGCACCAGCCAATAGCATAGCGCGGCGTTGCCTAGTTAACTCAACTAGCTGGGCTCGCTGCGCCATACGAAATCGTTATTTCTCTCCGCGCACGAAAATAATTAATTATTCAATTATTTTTATGATCCTATGTTACAGAGCTAAAAATTTTGAAACTGACTGTCCAAACCCCGTGACGCTACGACCATCCATTCGGGAGGTAACATTTGCCCTTGAACTGAGGGCATAATTAGAGAGAATGATTTAGGTGTTGAAATATTTAGGTTCACTAGGGTAGATAACGAACAGTGACGGTATTGCTGTATCAATTCAGTAGTGGAGCTTTAACAAGTGCTGTGAGCTGAAGTTTTGAACTCATAACAATGTCCCATAGCAAGCAGAGTGGCAGCCGAACAGTTTTACGCAGCCAGGCAAGAAATATAATTTTCAGGGTATATGGCCTTTAAAAGAAGCTTTCGAATACAGAAGTACGTGAAAACCCAAAATATGATAACCTGTGTTATTGTGGTGTCAGCAAGTATGTTTTTCCTTATAATAGGCGAATAAAACTCACCTCTTCACAGTTTTACATCCCGATGCACAGTGTACCCAGTTCTAACCCTGAGACCAGAACTAAATGTCATGATTGAGCCTTGAATCGAATCCGGACCTCACGGGTTGTTGTTGATGAGTGTTTCAGGGGCTTTGCGGCATCGTGGTCATGTAGCCCCGTGTATTTGGGTGTGTGTGGATTTTTCTGATAACCTGTGTCACTGTGATGTCTGTACTAGTGTGTACATTTGTAAGTCAGGTAGGATTGGGATAGGAAGCAGCCATGGCACGTTAGGTACCATCCCGGCATTTGCCTGGATTAGAAGTGCGAATCCACAGAAAAACCACTTCCAGGATGGTTTAGGTAGGAATCCAACTCACATATTCCCAGTTTTGCTTCACGAGGCTGAGTGTACCCCGTTCCAGCCCTCAGACTAGAATTTAATAGCTTGGCAGAGCTGGGAATCGAACCTGGACCTCCTGGGCCACAGCCAAGAATGCTGGTTCTACACCTGGAGGTGGACACATGCACAAATATCGTTTGTGTGATATCTTATATCTGCCTCATATCACATTGTGCGCACCCCGTTGTGAGATTAGATATTCGTAGGATTTGGCCCCCCCAGCTCGTAAATGTTCTTACATCGGAGCGCCTTGTGTTCACGGAAAAGGTCGTGTGTACACTGCGAGTGTAGAGCCTTGTCATCTCCGCTGTGGCAACAGTGCTCAGCTGGACGCACGCTACTGGGCTAGCCCATGTTCACAGTTGTTTTGGGTCTGGTATAATGAAGATTAATGAAACTGGGCGAGGATGTGGAAGTAAGCGGCTGTGGCCTGTCGGAAGGTACCGTTCCAGCATTTGCCTGGAGTTGAGAATGGGGGAATCCACAAAAACCTTTTAAGGACTGCAAACTTCGGGACTCGAACCCACGTCTACCGAGTCCGCAGAGAGCTTGGTCCCATGGTGTAACTACCGCTGTCAGTCACAATAACACAGGCTATCAGACCAAGTATACGAGGCTACATGACCACGATGTCGCAAAGCCCCTACATGAATCAACAACATATCTTACGTACGGTGTGCATCAGAAAGTGTTTATAACGTGTTGTTTCGAGTGGAAAAGGCTGTACAGGAAGAATTATCTTGTGCTAATAGTTTATGGGGGATGTACTTTTTGAGTGTTTGGATAGTTTACAATCTACGTGAAGTCGTGAGATTGTGTTGTTTATGTTACCTAAGCTAACTTGTACTGTATTCCACTACTTGAAATGTCGATTCTACTTCCGCACAACAGAGAACTTATGTCCAAGTCAGCAAAATAATCTAGAAAATACACCAAAGTGTCCAGTTGCTGAAGTCATCTTTGAACGTGAGTTGCATTTTTCGGTTTCTTACGTAGTGAGAACCAATAGCACTGTAGCCTCTGTTGATCGCGGGACTCGGCGACACACAGGCGTTACCAGTGCCATCTGTGCGGCGGTCCACTTGCTCTTCCATACTCTGTGGTATAACATTGTTAACCCGGCACCTATTTTTAACGGGAAGAAATGTGAGCCTGTTTGATCCCGTTGAAGGCAGTTTTACTGTATTGTGCTATTTGGCTGCAGGCTCGGTCTTGTAATGATGTTGTTGTGTTGCAGAATGGGCGACTCGGGAACTATGAGCTGTGTGGACCCTCTCCGTGAGGTAACTATACCAAGTTCTAATGATTCCTTACAAAGCTTAAGAGTACATAAGGGATGGTATTTGGAATACATTCCAATTTTGATTCAACTCTATGCCGGTTTTGCTAATAAAATATTGTTCTTTATTAATTGACCTATCTGCTCAGAACCTCTGAGGAATTATTTGTATGGGTGCCCAAGTTGACTCTTGCCTTTCAACTTAATATTTACTGGTTGTCTGGAAAACAGAATACTCGTATGTGTTTTAAAATGTATGAGTAGTTTGCAATCATCCTTACAAGTTTAGAAAGTAAAATTGAAATCTGCACAGAAAACGTTTGTTTTCCATCATATTCCTTCGAAATATGAAACGGATTCCTTTGAATTTTAACACAATTTACGTAGTTTTGTATTGATGCGCGGGCGACTGGCTACGTAAATTTAAGTTTTCTTACAGTGTTTCATTCTTGTGTCATTTTCGCCTTTCAGTAATCGAAATACTGTGCGTTATTTACAAACTAAGGTCTTAGTTGAATGAAATGCAGATAGGTATATTGTTGTCTTGATAATGCTTTCGGTACTGAAAGTGAGATTTTATAACACTCAGTTACCGCATGTAAAGTGTTAGAATGGCACGTGCGGAACTGACAGTGCGATAATCAGTTCAAAAAGCTTGAAGCTTGTGGTTTAACGTGACGTAATCTCGCGATCATGAGCCACGGGACCTCCTTTTTACGTGGAATCCGAACCACAGGACATGGCATTTCACATCGAAAAATCTCACATTTGTTGACCGGGAATCGAACCCGGTCCACCTTGGTGAGAGGCATACAGCTTGACCGCTGCGCCACCACCCCCCGATAATCAGTTCAGTCGAGTCTGTTGACGATAATAATACGAGTGGAATTGACAATGATAGCAGGGAAAGTAGTGACGATGAGGTTGATGGATGGACGAGTAATTCATCTTACTTCCCATGCTAGGTGTACTTCAGTTGTCTGGTCCGCAGTAAGGAATAGAGAAGCTACAATGTGTTAAGATTCCGTGATATTTAATTTAGTGACTCGTTCTGAATTAGCATCATACATACATCATTGATGAAAGGCTGGCTGTACGGCTCAATGGTAATGTTCTCGCTTGCTGTGCTCAAGGTTGCAGGATCGAATCCTGGCGCAGTCAGCTGGTAACTGAGGGTGCGCAAATGCAAGGGAGCCGTGCCAGTAGATTTACCGGCACGTTAATGATCCCCTTTGGGGAAAAATTTTGGTGTCACGAAAAGCCGCAGATTTTAAAAGGGACGGAAAGCAAATAACACTATTACCTCATTGATGTAAGAACACCAACAAAACCCAAGAACTGTTTAATTCTTTTTCCATTAAATTTTGCTGATGACTACTTGAGTGTGCAATGTATAACAGTGCTATATCTGCCCCTAGTAGTTGCATATCGCGCATCTAACACAGGAGTGAATAGCATGTGTTTGTAGGAGCAACAGCGTTACATTAATCATGGACGCTGAAAATCAGAAAGAATCGGTAGAAATCTGTGGATTTCTCAGGATATACTAGAATTAATGGACGAAAGGCTGAATCACAAGAATGCAAGAGAATACAGACGTCCGAGAAATGAGGTAAGCAAGAAGTGCAAAAGAAGGATGGTTGAAAGAGAAATATGCATGTATAGAAAATTGTCTGAAGGCAGGAAAAGTAGATACAGCTTATCGCAGGATTAAGAGTACTTTTGGGGAAAGGAAGATTTAAGTGCTGTAAACCAGTCCAAACATCTTGGAGGTCCTGGCTCGATACACGACGGGCCTTCTTCGTAAAGCAAATACACACACATTGGCCAAACTTCACAGATGCGGTGTTCCAGGACCACCTGGACAGAGAATCGAAATAATTCGTCGACAGTAACACACATATTTTGGCCACATTGGGAATCGAAGCATCCCAACACATGAAGTGAACATTAATACCTGGACCAACACATTAAACTGCCTACATGTCGAATGCTTAACCGCAGTGCCCCTGAACTTAAAATTTATTTGAAAATCTAGGCGCTGATGCCCGTGATGAACAAAAAAAAACTCAAATCAGATCAAATTTAAATACACCTCATTACCGGCCCACAACATCCTGGAAAGATTAATAATCTCATTGACCAACCCTGGTAACTGCCTACCATGAATCAGGAATCAAACCCGTATGGAACCAAACTAATGAAATTAAAATCTGCTAACCTGCGATATGTTGATACCGTCACCTTACATTTGATACTCGGTCACAGCTACAATTGTCTTATATTTAATGCATACTTCATCTTTTACATATTTACAAATCCCAAACGCTTGCTACAGCTTATACATAATGGAGTGCTTATGGCATCAGGACACAGGTGGGTTGCTCTTAACCTTCCGTCAGGCACATCAAGTTCACAGTTCCAAATCTCATTGGCATCATTCTTCTTGTACCTCCTTTTCTATCGCCAAAATTTTACAAATAAGTGGCTCTGATTCTACACCTATTTTACCACTCATATAACACGGAAAGGCAGCTCTATACCACAAACATAGCGTCACTAATATGGAACGGCTCGGTATTTATACCTCACTTCCCTTGACGGTCTCTTAGGAATAATAGTCACCTCCTGAACTCAACCAGTGAATCACTTTGTTTGTCCTGCTACCGAATATACTGGCTGTTGTTGTTTGAGTCTTCAGTCTTTCGACTGATTTGATGCAGCCCTCCATGCTTTCTTGTCCTTGGCTAATCCTTTCATCTCTTCATAGCTACCACACCCTACATCCGAGGCAATCTGTTGAACATATGGTAACCTTGGGCTATCCCTACAGTTTTTATCCTCGACCATTCCTTCTATTACTAAGTTTGCTATTCCTGGGTGTCTTAGTGGTGTCCTACCAACCTATATCTTCTCTTCATTAGTAGTCACCAGAAACATCTCTCATCTCCAACTCGTCTTTATACCTCTTCATTCGTAGCCCTATCGGGTCTATTATAGATCATGATACATTTGCGTATAAAATTCCCACAAAAACAAAATAGGGCGTTGATGACGTTCATGTGGTATGGGTTGATATTAAATGCGAAGACAGGAATAAATCTGAAAGTTTAGTATTAATAGTGCTTATCAATAAATATGGAAGTAAATACGATTACCCTATGACCGCCAAAGTTCGGATTTCAGTCGAAAAACGGCAACGTCCAAGCAGTAAAAATATATTTTCCAAGTTACTTAATCATTTTTCACATGTTTTGGATTAGTATTGGATTAAATAACACTACCGGGTGAGTCTTCTGTCCCTTATTTTTCTGGTTTTCGACCACATTTGTAACGTCCGATGGCGCATGGTCGACGGTTCCCTGTCCATAGCCAAGCCCAATGACCCTAAATGACATGACAAGATTTATGACGACATGGAAGCAAGACTTTTACAAAATCATGTGTGCGACAAGTGATTATACAATGCATCAGACTGTATCACATGTCATACGCTTTCTTGCAAGGTGAAGGGACGAGTAGCCTTGGAGCAATGGGACAAGTGCATAGAAGGTAGTGTATTTTTATGTGCATTTTCAGCTTTGAGATGAAATACAAGGGCATTAGTGCCACATTTGACTAATATCATGCAGTGTTTATTTAGGGTTCAATGTGTATTGGTTTGACAAAGTGCGCAGCCTAGAAGTGCTGGTCATTTCATCGCCATGTTCTCGGCAGACGAGTATGTTGACCTGCTGCTCATCCACAGTGAAGCAAGACAGAACCCACAAGACGCACAGCGCCTGTATCAGGAGAGATTTCCAAACAGAAGGCAACCAGTCACAAATACTATAGCACGGTGAGCGATGTTTGTGTATAACTTCGTCATTCGTCATTTCCTCGAGCAGTTACGTCAGTGCTACTACTGAGTTGGTTTTGGACACTTTCCGGGACAATCCTCACACTAGTACCCTGGCAGTAGCTCAGCCAGTCATCTGTGGTACGGATCTTGCATGATAGTTTGTTTCATCCGTATCACCTGCAGCTACATCAACAACTCTACGGACGAGATTTCTAATCTAGGTTAGTATTTTGTCCATGGATCCCGGACGTAGTTGCATATAATCACGCGTTTTTGTCTCAAATTTTATTTTTGGACGAGTGGCGATGCACAATAATGGCTCAGTGAATCGTCACAACATGCACTACTGGAGTGTTGAAAATCCCCACTGGGTAAGACAGGCATCATTTCAGGTCAGATGGGGAGTAAATGTCTGGGTGATCTCCTAATTGGACCATATTTCTTTGAGGAACATTTGACGGGAGCTTGGTACCTACAATGCTGTCCTGGGTGAGAGTGTATCCTTGTGGTATCAACACGATGTCAGCAGCTGTTCGCAACCAGCTGAATGCTGTACACCCCGCTCGATGGATAGGAAGGGGAGGATCTGTCATCTGGCCTGCTAGATCGCCCGACTTGACACCACTCGACTTCTTCCTATGGGGCTGTTTGAAAGATTTAGTTTACGCTGAGCAGCCGGAAGATCCTGAAAGCCTTCGAAACAATATTACAGTGGCGTTAAACTCAATAAAGCCCGACACAGCAGTCTCTGCCGCGGCGTGGCCTCTGAACAGTGGGACTGTTCTAGCTTGACTGATCGCTCGCGTCATTTTCATAGGCAAAATGAAATATCACGCACATGGCTGGGTCAAGTTTGGCAGGATACGGTTTCTACATATGAGTAGTATGAAAGGTTGCATTTTTCTGAAGATATAGGAACACGAATCACTATTCTTCGCCCAGTAGTTTACTTTTTATGTTATTTTAAAATTGGCTGGCTGCGTGGCTCAGCCGTAACGTTCTCTCTTGCTCTGCCCAAGGTTGCAAGATCGTATCCTGGCGCAAATGCGAGGGAGCCATTTCAGCAGATTTACTGTCACGTTAAAGATCCCTTTTGGGGAAAATTCCGGCACCCTGGCGTCTCTAAAAGCCGCAGTAGTTAAAAAGAAGTAATACAAATAACAATAATATTTTAAAATTATGTGAAAGAGGACACTACTCATTGATCATTAATCATTCACTCATTACTACTCTTAAAAACTTCTGCAATGTAGGCGTGTTCTTAAACGAATGTTTTTTTAACATGTCTTGTCATAATAGAAACAAGCCTTCAAGAAAACTAATCAGTTAGCACATCACACGAAATAAAATAATAAAGAAAAGTATGGCCCATGAAAATAGACAAACCCAAACCATAGGAAATCTGGAATTAATTTATTTTGTGATTTGTCTTAAGAACCGTATGTCGTTCCTTGCAGGCGAATGTCCTGCCTCTCCGTCAAAACTGTTCTGTTATTCAGTGTCTTCCTCCACTTGAATCCCACTTTACGTAATAGACGTCGAAAACTCTCTTTACTGCTTGAAAAGTTAATGTCATTTTGTAATTTAGAAAGTAGCAGTCGAAACGTGGGAATTTTCATTTTGTGCAAAGCAAGATCATATATTCATCGTCGTATTACTTCTTGATTAAAATTATCCGCTGAAGATTTGGTGTAGATAAAGATGTAGAGAGGCCTTCCATCGACTCTAAAACCTTTCCTTTACTTACTATCGCCCTAATTGTATGCTCAGGAAATCCAGCAGCCGCTGCTGCCCGTTTGCGGAGTTTATTTATAGGTATGTCAACACCCCTTTCCGCTTCATGTTTAATGAAATTGTGCACATTAGATATTACATACCTGCCAACTCTCCTGATTTCAGACCATTTCTCCAGCCCTCCCACTTAACGTATTAAATATCCCGATTTTTCAAAAATCCCACTCGTAATTTCGGATTGAATGTGCGAGATGACACTCCAGTCGTCTATCGAACGGATCGACTTTACGTGTTTTGAAGTTATATCTCGATACCGCAGTTTTGCTCTGTATCGGTAATCGACAACTGCTTACTAACTCCCGCGTCACGTCCTGATGTTATAAAAAGTTTGCTTCGAATACGTCTTTGTTTGAAATCGTCGATGGTTAATTCAGCGCTTGTTCCTAGATGTTTTGCATAATGACCTGTGGGTGATAGGTAGATGTGCGCTGCGGAATATTGTATCTGTTTCACACGTGAAATTATATGATTTATGTTTGACTTAGATGTTGTTGGCGTTAATATGCCCGTAGGCTATTGTGATTTTTTGATCTGAGTGATTGCGTCCGTTCCTCGGTAATATGGCGAAGAAATATGATGTGACATTTAAAGTGTGTACATAGATAACTTTCCGCATATAACTGACTCAAGAAGAGGTGCAACATTTGCATTTTGTAGTGTCTGTAGGTGTGATTTCAGTATCTCACATGGTAGAAAGGGAGACATTTCAAAACATGTGCTCTCAAAGAAACATAAAGACAATGTACAATGTGTTGGGAAAAACAAGAAACTTGATTATTTCAAGTGTAAGGAGGAAGACACTGACAGTATAACACGTGCAGAAGTATTGCTCACATCGTTTATTATTGAACATAACCTCCCTGTCAATTGTCCGATCACGCTGGTTCTTTATTTAGGATGATGTTCCCAGACTCAGAAATTGCCGGGGGATATGGCTCAGCCAGAACTCAAGTATGACAAATTGTCAAAAGTTATGCTTTCCATACTGACCATTCCGCAAAGCAATGCTGAGTGTGAGAGGATGTTCAGTTTTGTCAGAAAAACAAGAACGCAGTTCAGGTCATCTCTCTCCGACAAGACTTTGGACGAACTTATAACTCTGAAGTCGATTCAGAAAGGGAGGTGTTTTGAGCAAGAATATATCAAGACATTTTTGAAGAGGGCAAACTCAGCCACAGTCGCCTGCAACAACGACCAATAATATGATCTTCGATACGTCACTAGTTTTGTATGCCTTAGTGTGGTCGAAAGAAAGGTATGCTTGTTTGATAGACTAGTAAGAATTTAAAATTACTCAGTCTTAAGAACATTTGTAAACTGGGATGTCATATCATGTTAGTCATGTACAGTTTAACAGTGTAACTTATATATTTGCTGAAATGTCTTAGCCTGTGTATGTATGATGTTGTATCGCGGCCCCCCTCCCAATCACCGCCGCGTCGAATCTCCTGATTTTTAATTTTGAGAGGTTGGCAGGTATTCGCCTGACTGTGTAATGCTTTTGTTTTTAACTTGCCAGTTAACTTGGCAGCACCGGAGGCATTGCGACCGTCTCAGTGTTTTTCAAATCCGTGGCCTACGATTACAACAACAAGACGGTTACTGGTACATCAATATTACGCACGTATTCAGTCGAGAGCAAAGCATTTAAACCCACACAAAACCTGCAATTTCAACTAGGCTAGAAAGAGCATTAGAGAAAACCAAGGTGGGTAGAGCAAACTGCTTCGTTGCTAGCTGCTGCTGTGTTCGGGAGCCAATGTAATGTTTTTAAGTCGTTGCACAATGACGAGGCAGGTGAGTGAAGCTCTCATCTGCATTGCGTGGCGTTATGTTATCACGGCCAAGTCCAAGCAGAGAATGAACGATGTTCCTACATCGGTATTTGGGGAGGAGGTGTGAAAGAACTAATCTGCGTAACTGCGTCGTGGCAGTGACTGCTGTGTCGGGCTATAACACCTGCAAAGCATAACGAGCCCAAATGTCAAGTCAACAGCGTGCTGAAATGTGCATTAATGTCAAGGGCCATCCGCTAAGAAACTTGCTCAGTCAAGCAAATTCAAACCCCTAATCATTCTGAACTCATTCAGTCCTCGTCTACAAACGAACCCTGTTAATCTGAACACTACCACATTAAATAAATAAACAAACCGACAAAACAACTGACCAACAAAACCAGAAATCAAACAACAAAACAAATAAATGAATCGTGCCAAATGCATAAATTGGGATTGTTAGTGATTCTCAAAAGTACTCTAAATTCAGTTTGCTCTACCTCCCAAACACAGGATTACTTCCTTCTACGCACTTTTACCATTGCTCCACGGCTACTCGTCCCTTCACTTTGTCTGAAAGCGTCTGAGATGTGATTCTGCTTTCCACTTCGAATGTTCATTCACGTTTTTTATCAGTAAGCCACCATACCCAGCGTTAATTTCGGTACATACCCGTATGACAGTTTGATGCATTGTATAATCACTTGTCGCACACATGTTTTCGTAAAGGTCTTGTTTCCATGTCGTCATAAGTCTTGTAAAGTCCTTTAGGGTCATTGGGGCTTGGCTATGGACGGGGAACTGTCGACCATGCTGCCATCTGACGTTGGAAATTTTGCCGAAAATTAGAAAATTAAGGAGCAGAAGACTCACCTGGTATACAACAAGTTTTAAAATTGGTCCGCTAATGTGTTGTGGTAGTTGGCGGGTGTCTTCACGCTTCTGCTACCACTTTCCGCCAAGCCCTGCTGTCTTTCTCTCATATCAGTGCCGTTGTCAGTGAGTTATTACCAAGGCTTCATAACGTAACAGAATTGTCAAAAATAACGAATTAATGTTTGTTACGTTACTGCTTCCGTACCCAAAACAAATGGTATATGAATAACGTTTTTAGCGCGGCAACGAAATAAGGGGTTATAATTGTCCCTGGTTTGTGCTATTAACGTTATAACCAGCAGAGGAAAAGATTCCGTTATTTTAAAATGCAAACCTACTAATAACGTTATAAGCCTTGTAACGGTATGACAGCGATTTTGACCCGCTGCCCGCCATAAATAACGTTATTCCGGGAGAGTGATCGATTCGGTTATTTCAAAATGCAAACCTACTAATAACGTTATAAGCCTTGTAACGGTATACAAGAGATTTTTACCAGTTATACGCTATCAATAACGTTCAGGGCAGAAAAAATAATTTCGTTACTTAGAAATGTGAAGCCACCAATAACGTTATAGAATTTGTAACGAGCGATATTTACGAGCTTTGCGCTGTCAATAACGTAATTCATGACAGAAAAATAATTCCGTTATTTAGAAATGCGAACCCATCAATAACGTTATAAGTCTAGTAACGGTATACGAGCGAATTTTACCAGCTATACGCTATCAATAATGTTATTCAGGGCCGAAAATTTAATTCAGTTATTTCGAAATGCGAACCCACCAACAACTTTATAAGTCTAGTAACGGTATACAGGCGATGTTTACCAGCTATGCGCTATCAGTAACGTTATTCTAAGCGGAGAAATTGATTCCGATATTTCAGAAAAGATTCTCGTCAATAACGTTATAGAAGTGTGTATTTGCCCGCTACCCGGACACGCATGGAAGGTGACCGTGAAGTGACGATGCTGGGCTATATGCAATTCCAGGCCAATTATTTATTCAAACATAGGATAATTACTTCGTGAAATATCAATAATAATCGACATAGTGATTTCAATCTGAGCGCGTTCTCCCTCAGACAGGGCAAGGAACCTTGCTCGTTTCGATCACGGTCATACTGTAGCCTGCGTTAGAAACATGTTTCCTAAAATCAATACGATGGATCCCATTGATTCGAAATATTTCTTGTTGCTTCATATAGCGGTTTGGAACATAGCCTATTGTTCATCAGTAGCCTACCATGTAGTTGAGGTGTTTATGGAATTTGTCTGATAAACTTAGTTATTTTTGGAGTTGGCCTTGACTTAGGATCTATCCACGTATTTTCCTGGAGTGGAAGTGGGAAACCACGAAAAAACACTCTAAGATGGCTAAGATGGGAATCGAACTCACCTTCTCGCAGTGTTGCCATATAAGGCAGAGTGTAACCTACCTCGAGGCGATCGAGGAAACTTGCGCATGCCCGCCAGCATATCTCTTGTCATCTTCTATCACACTCCCTTCCCTTGCCTGAAGCACAGCAGTGGCCAGTGGCTTGCTGCCTGGCTCAACAAATACGGCGAGTTCGTAGATTTGAATCGCGCGCCCGGAAGTAACACAGTAACCTCATTTTCTCGGAGGGAAAAATTTCTCCGCCATTCCAATTGTGGCATCGTCTTTCACATAACACGCAGAGCGTCCCTGATTTTTTTTTGTCGGTATAATTAAGATACACCCTGTATACAGAGAGTGCAAGAATTGCTTGAAGGCATGGTGACATGGTGCGTAATTTGTGTTTGTACGAATGAGGTTGTCATTACGGTGATGATAATGAAGATGGTGGTAACGATGAAGACGGCGATTTACTAGTTAGGAACCAAAGGAATACTTGCGACTTAGGCTGAAGCGGATGTATGGAAAAAACAAAATGAACTTGCTGGTTGATTGCGAAAGTGTCTAATCACCATATTTTATGGAGACAACTTATCCAGAAGTACACATGAAAGGGAGTAGCCAACCACAAATAGGTGGAGACAAAGGTTGCTCTTGTGTGAGACTGTATGCTGCAAACACTGCGGAGTGTCTGATAACCTAGCTCACGTTCCAACACCATAATTAAGAAGGGGATTCACTACAAACGTTAGGAATCACCGACAGATCTAAGATGCATCTGTAACATTTCAGAAATGTTACGCGATCCATGTTTTCGTGTCTTCTTCCTGTTAGAAGCAAAATTGCAATAGAATAATAATTGTTATTGGCCGTAAGAAGGATATAAGATTTATGCTGGACCCCACCATCAGATGTGAAGTAACCATCGGCATAACATGACAGGTCGTTTAGAACAAACGATAGGCTTTAAAGAGAATTGAAAGCTTGTGGTACGTTTCGAAAAAGGGAAAGAAACAACAACATTTTTTTAATAACTTATCGTGTTTGGGTATGCCTAACTAAAGTATAAATGGCATAATTTTGCTATCAAATGAATCCATTCAATAATGGAGAATTGATCTACAATGTACTCCGGAACCGTATGAGACGTAGTCTATTGGTATCCAATAACATTTTATTGCTAATAATAATAGTCTAATAATAATAATAATAATATAAAGAGAAGAACGGCTTTGAGAAATCCAGCCGCGACAGGCTGGCCACGCGCCCCTGAACTGACGAGTTCCATCTAGGGATAGGAATTTTTCGATGATTTCAGAGTGAAGAAAGCGGTATTTTAAAGTGGCAAATTCGGTGTTTTCAAGTGCTCTTTTCGGTACTTTCAAAATGTTAAATTTTAGGCGGGATTTTTTAAATATCATGGATAACATAACACATTTCAGTCATCCTTCAAAGTATACTTCAGTGAAGAGATCCAAATTCTCTTGTGACAAACGGTAACACGTATCACTTAACGTGCTAGTGTAAGCTGAAAAACAAAAGTTCACAGTTAGCATTTGAACAGGGTATCAAAATGGTTTTCAACACAGATTCTGAGAACTTTGGAAATACAAATGTCATTAAGATGGTATATTGGCTTTCACGGCCGGTGAATTAAAACTCAGCAATTCTTCTAGGTTTGTGCCGTGTCTTGTGTGGGGTTTCGCCTAGGACACCAAGCTAGGCTCATCGGCGGGCTCTTGGTGTCCCCGCCCGGACCCCCACAGGAGTGACGAACTGCGCGCCACCTCCCTTTATAAAGGTGCAACTGCACCACTTGTCCGGGCGGGGACACCAAGAGCCCGCCGATGAGCCTAGCTTGGTGTCCTAGGCGAAACCCCACACAAGACACGGCACAAACCTAGAAGAATTGCTGAGTTTTACAAATGTCATTCCTTGCAAAACTCGAACAATGTCTGTCTTGGTCCTGTCGTGCATCTGCCTCTTGATTAAAGTTTGCATTTCGTTAAATCCTCTTATGACCTCACTTTTTTCCAGTGTTCCACAGAATGACAACTTCTTAATTTTCTTTGCAAGGTCCTCATTGATGTTCATTGGCACTATTTCTGCTGGATCAAACGCACACATTTGTAAATCTTGTTCCCAGGGTCAATGGATCTCAGGCTGATTAATATTCTAAGAGCATGGGATCCAGCGTTTACTAAAACTGAATGTATATTCTCTCCTTTTAACTCATTTCCACAACCCTCCAAAAGCTCCTTAATGTTGTTACCGTAATTTCCAGAAACGGCAAGTTTAAGGGCTTGCTGAATTCTCCGTAGATGTCCATCTAGAAGGTGAACAGTCTGATAAGACTAGCCTTCTAATCAAGGGATGAGTACAGTGATGTCTGTGCCAAATTCTTTGAATCTCAAGTATTTCGTCATGTGAAACATTGTTCAGGAAATCAACACCAGAGTTATCAGTCCCTACTACTTCGCTCATAAATTGCAAGATATCTTTCAAGTACTCTGACAGGCACACTACAGAATGAAACCAAGAAGACCACCTGGTTAAGGCTGGTTCAGGAAACAGTGGCACATTTGGATATGGATACTTGCCATCTAGATATTCGTGTCTGAAAGGCGCACTATATGACACCAAGCGTCGAGTAGTTACTAGGATGAAGGGGGAGGTGACCTTGCTGTTCTGGTCCTTAAAACCTCAATAACTTAGTAACTTACCAGGATGAGATTGATAAAGATCGCTGTATGCAGAAAGCGAGGTCCGCTATCTACCGTTAAGTTTCCGATCATTCCTTGTTTGTTGGATGCTCCATGCAGTCAAGTCTTGAGAGAAAATTACCGCTACTACACTCGCACAAAAACAAGCCTTTGTCGGCTTCTATGACGGCAATATTTTAAATGGGCAAGGGGGTCTCACTACGATGACATTAGGGCAAAACCTGGATGAACGCCAAAATGCAGACATTCAGTAGTTAGACTTCGATAAAGATGATCGTGGTTTCAGACATAAAAGCGATGAGGATATTGTACGGAATTGACTGTCGGTGAGGTAAACTGAGATCCAGTGCATGTCAAGTGAAGGAGTGATGCAACGGATATCCCGAAAGTTCCCACAGTCAAGCTAGTGTGTCTATAGTCACACTTATCTCTTATATAGAAAATAGAGATGAATTTTTGTTCTCATATATTGTTTTCTTCAGAATTGTACAATCTAAAACTAGAAAAAATAAACTATCTAAGAAACAAAAAGTGATTACAGTCATTTCTCTTAGTTTTTAATATTGGTATAGGCCTAATCTACGTAGTGTGTCTTACAATACTATGTTATAATAGTACATTATGCAACAAGCCTATAATGGCAATAATTAAGACACGAGTATGTTTATAAAACAAATGTATGCGAGTTTTATAAATTGCATACGAGTGTCTTAATTACCATTATAGGTGAGTTGCATACGACTGTTTATGTTCGACGATAATTATTGTAATTATTTTATGTTCAAACATAAATATTCATAAATATCTGAAGAGATTTCACCAGTTTTATGTACTGAACAGAGCACATGAGACGCAGAGAACGCCTTGTATTTGACCATGGCCTCCTCGATTACCCTACTATGACACTAGGCCAGGCAGTGAAATTTAAATTAGAAGGCCGTGGAACTCAGTGCATCTAATTATCTAATTGGTCAAACAACTGTTTCTTGACCTCTGATTGGTGGGAGAAACTGCTTCATAATGCAAAATAGTGTTATAATGAGCCTCATTATAGTACAGTTTTCTGACATATAATAGTCAGGGTCGAACATAAAGTAATATTTTTTTTTTTTCTGAGTGTTCTTAAAATACATTTCAATATTTTAACCAATAGTTTTCTTTTTGCCTGGCTTAAAAACATTACTGCAGATAATTCGCGGCTTTCAAAAAATCGCGGAAATTTGTGCATTAATTGCCGCGAATTATCGGAAGGGAAGAAAAAAAAACTAAAAAAGCTAAAATTCGCGTTTTCATGCAAAATTCGCGTTTCATGCGAAATTCGCGAAAATTCGCGAGCTCAAAAACATTTATTTTTACCATTTTTAGGGTTATTATAACACATTATCACCTGTGTGTGACTTCTTTTAAAAATTCGCGAAATTCGCAATCGCGAATTTTTCCTATCCCTAGTTCCAGCATAGAGACAGCGCTGACAGTGTGCGCCTGGGTCATATGGCCCTAAAAGCACTTGCCTGGCTTGCAGGGTACCACGCTATACTATACACAGCTCACTCGCACACGTAGCTAGCGGCAGGTGGGGAGAGTCAAGTACACAGATTACCTACTGACATGACGTCATGCGCTTGTGGTTTACTTCTTAGACTGCCCGTAAGGGTGCAACAGGATAGAACATACTGCAGGCACTACCTACTTGGTGTGCACCCCTCCCTCTCCCCCCCCCCCCCCCCCGCCCCTCTCCACACTCCCACAACCTAATAAAATCTAAGCGGGTGGAGCGATTTCAATGAAATTCGGTAAGGTCATAGTACTATTTTGGCCGACTCCGATCGTGCCCTTCAATGTTTATTATGTTTCACCAATCCAACATGGTGGCTGTGCAAAATATCTCACTGGCATTCTATATCTCCGAAACTGTAACCGATATCACCCTGAAATTTTGTACGGTGATAAAAGTCACTACTAGAAGTTCACTTACGTGACTTTAAAACCTGTTAACTACAAAACGAACATGGTGGCCAAGCGAAGTTGAACATTTAAATATACCTATCTGGTGATTTAACCATCCGAACGCAGTGAAACTTGGTACGGCAATTGTTTATGTACATTGTAATGCACTGACATCTAATTTTGTTAAATTGTTTACATAAACTCAAGATGGCGGCTGTGCAATTTTTTTATTTTTTTTATTTCTTGTGTCCCAACTATGCGATAGAAGTCAACGTTTGAATAATGAACCTACGCAATAATAGTCATCTAATAGTACATAACACTAAGGTCCACATATATTACAATCCAACATGGTGAGCATCCGAAATATTTAGACAGTTCACAAAATCTATGACAGCAGTCAAACTGAAATTTTGCATGTTGATAGAGGCTATAAACATGGAACTTTCAATAACGTGGGGAGTACAAATCCAACCTGGCAGTGACGCGAAATTTTTGAATATTTAAATGGACGTTTCTCGCGATTTAATCATCCGGGCACAGTGAAACTTGGTACGGTATATGCTTATACGAATTTTAATCCACTGGCATCTAATTTATTACAATTGTTTTCAGAACCACAAGATGGTGTCTGTGCGAAATTTTAAAATCGGTTTTAACTAATTCTTGTGTCCTAATCATGCGATTGAAGTTTTAATAATACACCTACACAATAATCTTCATGTAATAGTACATACCTCTAAGGCCTACACATATAAAAATCGGTTACCACAGGAACAAAAAGTAGTGTTGCCAGAAATAATGTTACTTGAATAAGTCTCTCAAAAAATATCCCTTAAAACCGTAACTTGGACTAATATTCGGATATCTGTTATGGTAGGAACAACAAAGTAGCGCCCACCAGTAAGGACGTTAATTAAAATCTTGGCTCGTAAAAATGATACCTTAATCGTGCAATGCGTACTAATAACGTTATTCATATATTGGTTTATATCAGTGGCTTAAAGGCCATATAAATCACTTAAGTCCACAGTTCTGACTTCAGTGGAACTTCACTGAAAATTACAATGAATACCCACTGACTTTTCCAGCAGGGAAAATCCACTGAAGTTTTCAGTGAATGTTTTCTCGCGTTTCCCGGGATTATTCATCCGATTTTCCAGTAAACTAACGATAATAGTAATAAATAACCATGTTTAACGAGATGTACAAGCCTTAATAATCAATTTGATTAAGTATAAGACTGGGGAAAAAATATAGTATATCACGTTGCCCCAGGCAGAGTTTGAACTTTGATCTGTGGGTAGATTCATGGAATCGAACTGGAAAGTAGACCATATTGTTTCCATTGAACTAATGTTGATAACTCAGTGAAGGATATGGCAATAAGAACACATGATGTTCAGTGCACCATGAAATATCACTGATAGTCTCACGGAATGTTTCACTTTAGAATCAGCGACTATCGCAATGATGTCTCAGTGACCGACCCAACACCACTGAACTCCTGTGTATTTCCACCAAGATCAGTTAAAAAGCATTTACTGAAGATTTCAGAAAAATAAATCCCTGAAACATTTTAAGAGAGCACGCGCAGTGAAACTTAATAAAAGCTTGTAAAATACCGTGTGTGCGCAACTATCATCACGTGCCAAACGTTCACGTGCTTCTGTGCCCCAATAAACAAATAGACGCGTCTACTGAGGTCTAATAGACGTCTAGACATCTGTCTCTAGATGTCCATGGAATAGCTCTCAATGACATTGGCGGTCGACTTTCAACAGTTTTCATTTGAAATGCTGCAGTTATAACTTACAACAGTCGTACCTGATACAGTCTAAAATTCGTATAAATATCGTCGAAATATCGTCTTCCATAGACGTACTTGACGCGTCTGTAAGATCAGAGAAAACACTCTTTAAAAATATGCGTATTTCAAAAAGATGTATGCGTATGTCTTAAGGTTTCGAACAGGTAGACTACCAGTACCCGGTACTAGTCCAAAATTTTTCGGAATGTCGTCTTTCCTATATATTTCTCATATAAAAATACGTATTTCCAGAAGGTTTTTGCGTGTCTTAGGAGTTCGAACAGGTCTAGACGTCTATTAAGTGACGTAATATAGAGAATATTTCTGTGTAGCCATAGACATAAAGATAGACACTAAATTTCAGCGTTAGTGTATTGAAATCATGTAAGTAAACAATTAATAGACGTCTATTGGATGAAGTAATCTATAAATTTAAGACAGTCACAAATCTTCACCAAGTAGTATTTCAAGCAGCCAGACAGCCGTCTAATATACTTCTATTAAATGGTGGATGCTTTCTATCGATAGGCTTTAAGGATTTTCATCCAATATAAATATGACCACATAGGAATTTAAAAGTGTTGTGGTTAGTGTAGTTTGTGTCATTTCACATGGCCATAGCACTTCTTATATCACGTAGAAATTCCCTGAATAGTTAGCGATACAAGAGTACTACAGACAGGTTACCGTGTACCCAGTGCCCGTGGTCTAGTGGATAACGTGCCGTCCTTAGAATTCGGGAGGTCCTAGGTTCAAAATCCCGGTGAGTACAACATGGAAATTTACCCTGAGGTTTCAAATTGTCTGAAGCCGTGCCCAAAGCTTGTGTGGATGGAAGAGACTCTAAAGGCACCAGAAATGTGGATATGATTTGTATTTAGTTTAAATGATTAGTTGAAAGGGACGCTCTACACGCCGTCTATGCTAGACCGTCTACTAGACGAAAAAATAGGCGACATTAAGGCGTCTATTAGACCATAGATTACACCAAATGTAGACCAACAATAATTGCTCCAAACGTCTATTAATAAACAAGTACTTTACGTCTGTTAGACGTCTATTTGCAGTGTGGGAATTATTATATACATCTAAAATGGATCTATATAGACGTCTAAAAGTGGGACAAAAAGTGGCCATTTAGACGTCTAATAGACGTCTAACGTAGATCTGTAATAGACGTCCAGGCGTCTAGGGTGGACGCATTTCTATTAGACGACTAGTTGTTTATTGGAGATCTACAAAAGGATTTTTATTGAGGGCTTACGAGTCCAAATTTCCTATAGGCCATCTTAAATGGCTGACCTACTTCTGTACACTTTTGCTTTGAACCATTGTCCAGCGTATTCTTCTGATGGAACTTACAAAGTCTCTTAAGGTGTCCCCACCTCTTTCGTGCGCTGTTATGTTCCAATCCACTGCTGCCGCCATAACCCTGGTTACAGTGTTTTGTTTTAGTTTCCCAAAAATTTCAAAATCGCAAACCATTATGCACTCCGCTGGTAAGTGGTCTATCCCCGGATGTATTCTCCGCTGTATAGCAGTCGTCCAGGTCCAAACGGTTCGAGGCTGTTGGCAGGATGTCACTCGATGCACTATTGTGTCAACATCTCCACATCGTCTACATTTAGCATCCTCAGCCATATTGTGACGTACGCGTTTAGTCGCTGTAGGCACAATGTCGTTGATCACAGAGTAGAGTGTGGATCTCCACTGTGTTGGGATGCATTTATTTGAGGCATATACCAAATCGTTCTCCAATGTCTTTGGGTGAATTTATGTTCTACTGATAGCGGCTTCTGTTGCCCCTTAAGCAAATAAGAGTATAGATTCTTCGTTGAATTGAATTCCCCCTGAGATTTCCTCTCCTGAGGTAAACTGTCTATTACATTGATAACGGCACGAAAAACCTGGTGTATATGTCGTATGTCGCCCACTTATCATGATAAGTGCTGGTGGGTGTAGAAAAGTCAGTTCTCTTTGACTCCGCGTTCCTGACATTGATCGGGGGATGGTGCGTCCTTATAGGGATTTACATTTCATACTGGCACAGGTTAGATTGTGGCCTCCTTGGAGATTTGGTAAGTACAATTGATCACTGACGACTCTGTACAGCGATCCACTCCAAAGGTAGTGACCGATACACAATTCTAAGCGTTGGCTAATTTGTTTCGTTGCAGGTAAGAATTGTGCGTGATACCATATCTTGGATAAAGCAAACACATTAATGTGCCATACTTTCTGTATGCAATTGAGGGACCTGGTATGCTGCTGGAATAAGGTATGTGTTAGATGATGTTACCCCATGTTGTGTGGTTCCTTGACAACATGCTTATTCTGAGAACTTGACCACAGAATTCAACCAAACCCCTGTGTGCCTTGTTGTAAGCTGTTAATATGAATGAATAAAAGAGGAAGAATAAAAACCTGTAATCTTGTTTCTGTCCTGACATTCTTAAACCAAGAGGAAGAATAAAACGGGTAGTTTTATTTCTGTCCTGACACATAGTGGTGACCCCTGACGTGATTAAAAGCCGGTATCGGTAAGTCGATATTCTTACATTATTATCATAGCAAAGTGAAATTCGCAAGATGATAGCAGCCGTGAAAAGACGCAAAGCAGTAAGAACAATTTTTACTAAGAATTACGACAAGGTTATTGAAGAAATTGACTGTGAAAATCCCGATAGAGAAGTTGTGAAAACGAAGTTTACGACTGTGGAGAGGTTAGCGGCTGACCTACAAAACCTAGATGATGCCGTCATTTCGTTCATGCTGGAGGATGAAAATGCTAACTTTGAGGTCGAGTGTTCAACTTCTGAAGAATATAAAGAAAATATGGATTGTGCAAGAGTGAAGATGGAGAATTTTACTGAGGCTAATCAGGTACAATTCGTAAGTGTGGTGCAATCAAATGCTTCATCACCGAATGCAAATAAGAGAAAATTAAGGCTTCCGATAATAGAATTAAAGACGTTTAGCGGCGAGATTAAAGATTTTCTAAGCTTTTGGAGTCAGTTTAAGAGAATACATGAGGTCGAAGAGATGGAAAATGAAGACAAGTTCCAGTATCTGATCCAAGCAATTGTCGAGGGCTCAAGAGCGCGAGAGATTGTGGATAGTTTCCCTGCCGTCGCGGAAAACTATGAGAATGGTATTGAAAGTCTGCGAAATCGATTTGGTAGAGAGGAACTTTTAAAGGAATAATATGTGCGGGAACTGCTGTCATTAGTGATTAAGAAAGCTGTCGAAGCAGAAAGCAAGATCATTCGCGACCCCTCTCGGTTGTATGACAAAGTAGCTCACCTGCGTGCGCTGCAATCTATCGGCATTACATCGGACAAGTATGCAGTCATGCTGTTTCCACTTGTAGAATCTTCCATCCCTGAAGATATTCTGAAGATCTGGTTACGAAATCAGCCAACAGATCGTGAGTAAATTAACGATGATGGAAGTCGAGTCTATGGAGATCGCTTAAAACATTTGATGTTATTTCTGAGGAAGGAAGTAGAAGATGGAGAAAGAATCTCGCTGGCAAGGGCTGGATTTAAATTAAGTGAAGACAAAGTCCAAAGAAACAGGAAAAAGGACATGCCCCTGGACGAAGCCCCTGCAACTGCAATGGATCTACTCTCCTGTGAATACAAGAACAATAGAGTTGTCTGTATATTTTGCGACAAGTCTCTTGAAAGTAAAGAATGCTTCCAGGCACAAAGATTATCGCTGGAGAAAAAGCAAGATATCTTGAGAAAGAAGAACGGATGCTTCGTCTGCTTGAAGTCAGGGCATCGAGCAAGGGATTGTAAACACAAAGTAAGTTGCATTGTTTGTTACAGGACGCAACATACGATTGTATGTCCCCAATTGGAAGACGAGCAGAAGCAAGCATCAGAAGAAATAGCGGCAAAAATGCAGAACGTTTCACTGTCAAATCAGTGGAGTTCAGAAGTAGTTCTTCAGACCCTTTTATTGAATCTTGAGAACGACGGAAAATTGCGTACTGTAAGGGCACTTATTGACACTGGCTCCTAAAGATCGTATATATTGAAGAGAACTGCGGAGGCACTGGGATATAGAGCGGTTGAGTCTGAAACCGTGGTGCATGCACTGTTTGGGGGAGGTTCAACGAAAAAAATGGAACACAAGGGCTATCGTCGTCGTGGGCTTTAACTCGTTTCCGAGTATACATCTTCTTCCAAAACAGTCTAAAATAATCTAAGGTTGAGGTCTGTGGGCATGTTTGCGGTGACTGAACAGCCCAATGCGTGCATGAAACAAACGTCCACACAGATCACACAGAACTGTTAGCGGAGGGCGTGGCTGTGCTGCACGGAGCTTTCGTGCTTGTCGCTTGGCCTTAACAATTCTACGACGTTCTTCTTCAAACATTTTGACAGCAGCCGGGATGGTCTGGCGCCAAGTTGAACGGTCTTTAGCAAGCTGGTCCCAGGTTTGTGGATTGAGACCTGTCAACTTCATATTCTGCTTAAATTGGTCCTTGTAACGTCTCTTAGGGCCTCCATGAGGTCTGGTGCCGGAGGTGAGTTCACCATACAGAACCTGGCGTGGTAGTCTCGTATCATCCATCCGATGGACATGTCCAATCCATCTAAGTTGATGACCAATGATGGATGATTCTATACTATTAGCAAGCGCTTTCTCAAGAACATCAAGATTGGTGATATGGTCTTCCCACTTTATCTTAAGGATGGATCGAAGTTTCTATTGATGGAAGCGCTCAAGCTTTCAGAAGTCATGTCGATAGAGGGTCCAGGTTTCACAGCCATACAACAATGTTGAGATGACAACAGCTTGGTACTCCATGAGCTTCGTCTTCACGGAGGGGCGTGGTGGCTCAGCGGTCTAGCTGTATGCCTCTCACCAAGGCGGTCCGGGTTCGATTCCCGGTCAATGCATGTGAGATTTTCGAAGTGAAATGCCATGTCCTGTGGTTCGGATTCCACGTTAAAAGGAGGTCCCGTGGCTTATAATCACTAGATTCACGGTCACGTAAAACTACAATCTTCCTTCCTTCGTCTTCACGGTCAGATCTTTATTCAAGAAGACCCGGTGCGATAGTCGCCCAAATGCCGCATGGGCAGCACCGATTCTCTTCTCAACATCCTGCCCACAATTGCCGTGTACAGATAGCAGACTGCCCAGATACGAGAAGTGGTCTACCTGCTCCAATGGAGTATCTGAGATAGAAATGTTGAAGTGCGGAAGGGAAGTGCCTGGTGAGGGTTGTGCCAGAACCTTGTTTTTTTGAACATTAATGGTGAGACCAAAACGTTCACATGCATTCTTGTAGCAATTAACAGTCTGTTGCAACTCCACTGGCGTGAGTGTAGGCGATGCTGCATCATCTGCATACAACATATTGGTTATCTTCGTAACCTGAGTTAGCTTCTTGGAGCGAAATCGAGCCAGGTTGAAGAGCCCTCCATCAAATCGGTACCTGACATCTACACCTGGGATGTTTGTGGGCGATTTATAGAGCACTGCAGCCAAATACAATGCAAACAGTGTTGGAGCAAGTACGCAGCCTTGTTTCAGTCCATGAGTGATAGGAAATTCGTCAGAGATCATATTTTGCTGACAAACCTGACCGGTCATGCCATCATGGAGAGCTTGGATTAGATCAACAAAGCGTCGAGGACAGCCAAAGCGTTGTAGCACCGCCCCCATAGCAGATCTTGGAACTGAGTCAAAGGCCTTTTCCAGATCATAAAAGACTAAGAAGAGTGGATTCTGTTGCTCACTACATTTTTCTTGTAGTTGTCTTATGCAGAAAATCAAGTCAGTTGTGCTTCTGGAAGATCGAAATCCACACTGAGACTCGGGGAGGATCTTTTCTGAGATAACCTGAAGGCGGTTAAGTAGAATTCTGGCGAGAATTTTACCCACAGTAGATAGTAGCGATATACCGCGATAGTTGCCACAAACACTACGATCACCTTTCTTGAAGATTGTGATGATAGTGGCGTTCTTTAGGTCACCAGGTACTTCTCCTAATTCCCAAATTTTGAGAATAAGAGTGAAAATCCGCGTTTTGAGGGACTGACCTCCAGCTTGAATTAATTCCAGTGGGATGTTATCTGGGCCAGGTGCCTTTCTTGGTTTCATTTGATTGAGAGCTACACTGAATTCCGTGTAAGAAGGAGGTACAGCCATCCATGGTTGTTCAGGATATTTCGGCACATCACGAAGGAAGTCTTCAGCAGCTGTTGAGGGACGATTTAGAAGGATGGAGAAATGTTCCTTCCAACGCTCTAAGATATCATTGCTGTCAGTAAGAGTGGCAGAGTTGTCAGCACTTTTTAGTGTACCTGATGAAGAACGAAGTGGGCCATATATCTCTTTAATCCCTGCATAGAAGTTCCTCAGATCACGAGTATCAGATAGCCTCTGAAGTTCCTCAGCTTTCCGCTGCCACCAAGTATTCTTTATCTCTCTTATTTGTGTCTGACACTTACTCTTGAGTTCTAAATACAGAGCTTTCTTCGTATTTGAGGATGGGTCTTGAAGATGAGATAGATAGGCTTCCCTTTTGATGTTGATGAGACGCAAAATTTCTTCGTTGTTTTCATCAAACCAGTCTTGACTTTTCTGCTTTACCAAACCAATGGTTTCTTCAGCTGACTTAGTGATTATCTCCCTCAGATTGGTCCATTCTTCTCGAATGTCACTTGTTTTAACTGGATGATCTGATAGCTGGGCATTGATCATATTCTCAAAGTTTGTGGAAATAAATTCATCTTGAAGTTTGGAGGTGTTAAACTTTCCTCTGGATGGGGTTTGGAAACGCCTTGGTGGTTTTGGGCTCATGGATATCCTGAGTTTACAGATGAGAAGTTTGTGATCCGTCCAACAATCGTCAATATTCCTTGCTGTTTTGGTAATAAGTATGTCCTTCTTATCACATTGTCGGGTAATGACGTAATCAAGGATGTGCCAATGCTTAGAACGTGGATGCATCCACGTGGTCTTGAAGCGGTCAGGTAATCGGAATTGAGTGTTGGTGATGAAGAGTTCATGTTCTGCACAAAGACCAAGAAGAAGAAGTCCATTGGGATTACAGGTTCCAAGACCTTGTTTACCCATCACATTTTGCCATAGCCGGTTATCTTTCCCAACTCTTGCATTGAAATCACCAAGGAGTAAGAGCTTATCTGTAGATAGTACCTTGGAGATGATTGTGCCAAGCTGGTCATAGAACTGGCCCTTAACTTCATCATCGGCCTTCAAAGTTGGAGCATAGGCAGATATGAGAGTCATGAATGAACCTCCAGAGAGTGGAATGCGGAGAGTCATAAGTCATTCGCTGATTGCAGTGGGAGTAATTTGGAAATCATTAACTAGCTTGGTCTTTACAGCGAATCCTACACCATGAATACGATGTTCTCCCTCCTCCTTTCCCTTCCAGAAGATGGTATAACCTGATCCAAACTCAGTAATTTTTCCTTCAGTGGACAACCTGGTTTCACTGAGAGCAGCGATGTCATTGTTGAGTCTGGATAATTCATGACTAATAAGAGCCATTCTTCTTTCAGGCCTGTTTTTATCTAAGTCAAGCAAAGTTCTGATGTTCCATGTTCCAATGATAAAATTATGTGTCCTTATTGACTTGGTAGTTTCTGTTTTTCGACCGCATGAGGGGTGACCTGCTGGGTGCGGCCGGACAGTAGATGTGACTTCCGATGTTTAGCCCACCTTTTCTAGGGCCTTCCCCATGTGGGGTGAGCAGCGGTAATCCTAAACAGGCCTGCTCAAACACAGATGCAGGACCGAACTCCTGAGTAGCCACAGAGTCCCGGGAAGACGACCATCACACATCTGCTGCCAACGTGCAGGTCCGAACTAGGGGCTTCCAGTTACACCCATAACCTGCCCCCACCATCCATATCCCATCGCCGTTGGACTTTAGAAAATAAGTGACTGATGGAAGAATTGCCACTGGCGTGTATTTGTTTAGGGTGGATCACAACTTGCCAGGAAGTGACCCACTCACTATGATCTCGGAGTCGTGTCCTGCGGCACATATGAAATGAGACATGCAAGACCAGACACAGAGACTGCAACTAACTGCCGCAGACTCAAAATATTACTGAGGTGCGCCTTCACAGCCAATTCGTCTGGCATGGCCTCTTCCGCCTTCACGACCGTTGGGAACCATAAAAGTAATGGATTCTTCTTCCGCCCGCTTTGCCGTTGGGCCTAAACACATGTGCCCCATCCGCCAGCTCCGCCGTACCGAAGTTCATCTTCTCCGCCTTCACTGCCGTTGAGGTCTTCACTCGTAACCCTGAGCTGGGACCCTTACCAGATGATACACACCGGGCCAGTGCGCTCTGGGACTCACATAGGCAGGGGCGCCACTCCCTGGGTAGGGCTACCTCCGAAGAGGGTCCCTACCTGCTACCTGACAAGGGCTATAACATTAGATTGAAGAGTTTGACAGGAAATTTTTCATGTGAGGTCCAGATGTTGGATCAGCCCCTAATATGCGGTGGTATTGCCCTCCCTAAAGGTGGTTCCTGGCTTGAAGAACTGAAAGCGAAGGGGGTCATCTTACTGACCTATGAGTTGGACAGCCACCTGTTGAAATACTGTTAGGAGCGGATGCGTTAGGAAAATTATACACTGGTACCTTAAAGGAAGTGCAGTGTGGCCTTACTGCTGTGGAAACGAGACTGGGATGGGTTGTGATGGGCAAGTTTATTACGGAAATCGAGTCTATAACCCATGCCACTATGCATATTACGCTCCTCACCCCCACCTATCGATTACCAGATCTTTGGAATTTGGATGTCTTGGGTATCACAGACCCCTGTGAAGGGCGAACAAAGGAAGAGGTAGAGACTGCAGTACAAAACCATTTCAAAGAAACTGTGAAAAGAGATCCTGATGGAAGATATGAAGTGAAGTTCCCTTGGATAAATAGTGTCTAAGAATTACCTGATAATCGAGGGGTGGCAGAGAAGAGACTGATCTCGACGACATCAAAACTCTGTGCTATTGGGAAACTTGAGAGCTATGATGAAGTATTACAAACTTGGCTAATGGAAGGAGTAACACAAATCGTTCCAGAAGATGAAGTGCACAGACCTGGACATTATCTACCTCATCGTGGGGTGTTCAATGAGAACTTGACAACAAGTATAAGACCAGTGTTTGATGCTTCTTGTAAGGTGAAGGGAAGGCCTTCATTAAATGACTGCCTGGCTAAAGGGCCAAATCTGTTAGATTTAATCCCCTCAATCCTTCTAAAGTTCCGTCGAGGGAGGATCGGTGTGATTTCGGAGATCAAGAAGGCTTTTCTTCAAATCTCTGTTGACGATCGGGACAGAGATTATCTGAGGTTTCTTTGGTGGGAGAATTCGAGGAGAAAAAGATAAGAGTCACGAGACACTGCAGAGTAGTTTTTGGAGTGAACTGCAGCCCATTTCTTCTGGGAGCTGTCATACAACACCATTTGGATCAATGTAAATCATCTCAAAAGGAGGTGGCGGAGAAACTGAGGGATTCATTTTATGTCGACAACTGCGTCACATCAGTTGATTCAGAAGAGGAACTTAAGACATTTGTGGGACAATCTATCAGGATCATGGCTGAAGGTAAATTTGAGCTGAGGGGTTAGGAGAACACTTCCTTACTACCAAGCAAAGAAGACTCAAGACCGGCACAAGTCCTTGGACCCTTGTGGGACAAGAATGAAGATAAACTCTTCTGCAGTATTGATGGATTGAGCAAGCCTGAAGGAGTAATAACTAGGAGGACTATTTTGTCGATGGCGCATAGAATATTCGATCCCATCGAATTCAGTTCTCCCGTCACTCTCTTCCCTAAGTTACTCCTGCAAAAAAGCTGGAAGGCCAAGTTGAGTTAGAACTCCGAGTTAGGAGAAGAATTAAAGTCAGAATTTCTGAAATGGGTTGAAGAACTACCTATTTTGAAGGATGTACGAATCCCTAGATGGACCTCACTGGCAAATGTTGACTCCTGTTCCTTACACATCTTTTGCGATGCTTCAAAATTATCCTATGCAACGGTTATATTCCTGAGGTGTGAAAATACACAGCAAGTAACTGTAAGTTTTCTACAAGCAAAGTTGAGAGTTGCTCCACACAAAAGTATAACCAATCCTAGGTTGGAATTGTTGGCGTTTCTAATAGGAGTACGTCTAGCCATGCAAGTGATGAAGGGGTTGAATGTTACAGACGTGAGGATGTATTATTGGACAGATTTAACTACTGCTTTGCACTGGATCACTCGAGAAGGGCAATGGGGAACATTTGTTATGAACAGGGTGAAAGAAATCTGCACCAACTCCAATCCTAGTGACTGGGGCCATATCCCTGGCCAGGAAAACCCTGCTGATCTATCTTCCAGAGGCTGTAAAAAAACACTATTAGATTCGCAATGGTGGGAGGGCCCAAACTGACTCAAACTTTCTGAAGAAGAATGGCCAAAGTCCGAATCTGTCGTAAATCAAGAAGAGGTAAACCAGGAGAGAAAAGATTGGTACTTAAAATATTTCTCCTCATACAACAAGATCCTTCGAATGGTAGCGTGGATGCGACGGTTCATTAACAACGCAAGGAAGAAGACGGTTACTGGAGAATTGTCTGCTACAGAATTAGATGCTGCAGAAAGGAATTTAGTAAAACTCGTCCAACAGGAAAGTTTCGGATGTAGGAAGGAATCGCCTTTAAATAAATTTTACGTTCTAGAAGATGCAGAGGGTGTTCTCCGTTTGAAGACGCAGGTGATAAGGCATCAAGATGCAGAGAACTTCAGATTTCCAATGCTTCTGCCAAATGATCACAAGCTGGTTGAACATATAATTGAAGACCAACACCTAAGGATTACTCATGCTGGATTAAGTGTTGTGCTCACAACTCTCAGGGAAAGGTTTTGGATCATAAAGGGAAGAAAGACTGTGCGGAAGGTACTATCTAAATGTGTAAGATGTAAACGCCATGAGGTTAAGAGAATTCAGGGATCTCCGGCACCGTTACCAGAGGACAGGGTGAGAGATGCCAACACATTCGAAGTTACTGGTGTGGACTTAACTGGCCCATTGAGGTTGAGAGATGGCAGTAAGTGTCGGATCGTGCTCTTTACGTGTGCAGTGTATAGGGCTATACATCTTGAACTGACTGCATCTTTGTCAACGAAAAGTTTTTTAGGCGCTCTTAGGAGATTTATAGCAAGACGTGGAAGACCTAAGGTTGTCTACAGTGACAATGGGACCAATTTTGTTGGAGCCAACAATAGCTTTCAGTGCATTGATTGGGGGAAAGTCGAGGGGGAAGCTTCGACCCTGAGAATCCAGTGGAAATTCAATCCACCCACAGCTGCATGGTGGGGTGGTTGGTGGGAACGCATCATCCAAACGGTGAAGAAATTGTTGAGACGAGTCTTAGGATCTGCGTCCTTACATTATGAAGAAATGTCTACAATATTGTGTGATTGTGAAGCAACAATTAACTCAAGACCTTTGACATATATTACTGAAGATCCAGATGACCCTATACCACCGACCCCTGCAATGTTTCTCCAGGACATAGCAGAAGTAGGTGTACCCGATCTTGACCACCTGGACCAAGTTGATCTTAGTAAGAGGTATCGTTACTTACAAAGGCTGAGAGATGAATTAAGAAAGAAGTTGAGGTCAGACTATCTGAGTCATCTGGTCCAACGACGTCAAGGAAAGAAGAAGGGACGACAGATGTTACGAGTTGGTGATATAGTTGTTCTCGAAAGTGAAGAAAAGAAGAGGACATTTTGGCCCATGGCCCGAGTTGTTGAAACTTACCCTGGTAAAGATGGTTGTATCAGGGTTGTCAAACTGAAAACTACGCGCGGAGAGATGATCCGTCCTGTGCAGCGAGTTTTTCCTTTGGAGATAATAGAGCCTGCTGAAGTACTGACGGAGGAGAAGGTTGTTCCAGATCAGCTGTTGGCCAGAAAAGGGGATTATAAGACTCAATGTGGGAGAAGGATAAATGTCCCTCGCAGACTGTTGGACTAAAGAGACCTGAAAACTTGGAGGGGGAGTAACTTAGATGTGTTGTGTTGTTTTGATTCTTTTAAAACCAATTAAGTTATCGATAGAATCAAAAGGTGGGAGGATGTTAGATGATGTTACCCCATGTTGTGTGGTTCCTTGACAACATGCTTATTCTGAGAACTTGACCACAGAATTCAACCAAACCCCTGTGTGCCTTGTTGTAAGCTGTTAATATGAATGAATAAAAGAGGAAGAATAAAAACCTGTAATCTTGTTTCTGTCCTGACATTCTTAAACCAAGAGGAAGAATAAAACGGATAGTTTTATTTCTGTCTGACTGTATGCCTCACTTGATTGATTACCATCGCCCAGTTTTCACTAATCATATCTTGAAATTTGTTCTGGAAAATAATTCCCAAAATCTTCACCTTTTGCACAATAGGTAATGATCGAGTAGGCGTGGGTAACGGATGTTGCCCAAGCAACATCATTCCAGACTTTGTTGGATTGACTTGGGATCCAGATGTTTCCTGAAGCTCGTTTATGATAGTCAGCATACGGTCTTCATAGTTTTCTTCTGTGAGAACAATACATACATCATCGGCATAAGCTAGTACTGCCTCTTTCTTCTCATTGATCATCAGACCTGTTATATTCTGGTTTATCCTCCGGAGGTGGGTTCCTGTGCTATGATGAACAGGATCATAGAAAGTGGGCATCCTTGACGAACAGATTTACGGATGGTTATTTTCGATCTGAGATGTCCATTAATGATTACTCTAGATTGTGCTGTTATGTACAGTCCTGTAATGCATGTAATCAACCCGATAGGAAACCCGAAGGTTCGCATTGTAGACCATAGAAATGAATGTTTTTTTTTTCTATCAAAGGCCTTTTGAAAATCGAGACTGACGAGTGTCGTAGGGGGAAGTTTAGGTGAAGTTTTCTCGTGTACAATAATAATATTGCTTAACACCAACAAATTCGAGATGATATTTATTCCTGGAGTTGAATAGGTTTGCCACTGCCCTATAATTTGTAGCAGTTGCGGTTTGATTCGGGATGCTATAATTTTTGTAAATATTTTGCAATCTGTATTGAGAAATCCTCCATTCCAAGTGGTCTTCTGATCTTCGGAATTAAAATAATAATTCCAGCAGTAAATTCATCATTTATAATTTGTGGGTTTCCCATAATCTCCTGGTAAATTATAAGGAGGACTTCTCCTAGTATATTCCACATTAATTGATAAAATTCATATGGTATTCCATCAGGACCAGGAGAGCGGTTACGTTGAGTTTGGCGTAGTGCTGTGAAAATCTCCGCCGAGGTAATACCACTTTCCAGCATAGATCCATCCTCTGCGGTCAGTCTGGGTAGATTTTGATGTAAGCTCCCATCTGTTTGCTCAATATTTTGTTGGACGTCAGAGAAAAATGTTGTGAAATAATTTGCACCAATTTGATATCATCCATGTTCGACTGAGTACAGCCAAGCTCGTCCCGAAGTTTAGTAATGGTCTTTCGCTGCCCTTTACGCCTTTCTGTTAAGATATGGAACAGTGATGAACGTTCTTCTTCTTTGACTGAGGGAATATTTGCTCGAATACATTCACCGTTTAAATAATTTACCTGAATATTTAAAATTGAATGCTTAACCTCTTTCATTACGCCAAGGACATCGTCGCCATTTGCTTGCTTTTGCTGAAGTTGAAATAATAGTCTACCTAATAATAGAAGTTTCAAGTACTTCTCCTCTCCCATGCACGCTGTTTGGAAATTTGCTGGAAAAAACGTTTTTATATCAGGTTTTACAACCTCGATCCACCAAGTGGTAAGATATGGATATTGCGACCAGGGGCGCACCCAGGGGGGGGGGGGGGCTTAAGCCCCCCCCCAAATCCTGGGAACACTTTAAAAACATTGATGATACCTTTCAAGAAAATTGATTGCATAACGGGCTCCAGAATGTTGAGTGTTGGAACGTTGGAACATTTTGCGATTTTCTACTGGTTTAAAATAGAATTATGTTAGGCCTATATTTATGCAACACTTGAGTGATAATAATATATATTGTAAACACAACACGTTCGGATATTTCCAGCCGTTGTCGTAACTATGCTCGGAGCAATATGCACGTGGGACAGCGGTGAAATTTATCTCCCCAAGGTATTGTTCTGTGCTCTGTGTCAGGCGTCAAGTCAGTAGTGGTGTTTGTAAAAGTTGATTAGTTGATTGTTGTTGAGTTTGTATTTTCTATTGGCTATTGGTGTTCGTAGTGTGTCCAATTGGACTAGTAGTAATGGGAGACAAAAGAAAATAAACATGCAAAACTACTTTAAACCGTTAAAAATCAATAAATATGATGTGGTTAGTGTAAGTGAATGTGGCAATCCTTCAACGAGTAAAGAACTGTTAACAAGGACTGCAAGCATAGAAAAACAGCCAAGTTGTTCGTCAGAGGAGGGCACAGAGGCAAATGTGAGCAGGCCTAAGGCCGTTGTAAGTAAACATAACATGGACTTGGACATTGGTTTATTTAAAAACAAAGTGTTGACGGACAATGAAAAGTTCTAAGTTTTGAATGACAAATGGGTTCCTCAGAGCAACTTGAACTTTCCTTTTAGATCACATGGGAACCAACAACGAAAATTTTCGTTTTCATGGCTAAAGAAATATACCTGGCTTTCGTATTCTGGAATTGGAGACTCTGCATACTGTGTCCATTGTATGTTTATTTTATTTTTTTCAAAAAAAGAAGTAGGTAAGAGTAACGCTCAACATACTGGACAACTTGTTGAAGAAGGTTTTTGTAACTGGAAAAAAGCACTATAGTCTGAATTACCAATAAAGCTCGCTGACAGCTGTCAAAGTTAGCACGTGGGGAAATGCTGCGATGCCACTGAGGCAGATCATGACTCACAACATTCCAAGAGGCTTGCAGGAAGACACAAATACTGTGGAAGTTGGCCCCCCTGCCCGGCGCACTAATGACCGTTACGAGTCAGGCTATTTGTCACTTGTAAGACCTATCCTGGAATATGCCTCGGCGGTTTGGGATCCATATCAAGTAGGGCTCATCAATGAGTTGGAAATGGTACAAAGAAAGGCCGCTAGATTTGTGCTCAGTGACTTTAATCCCAGGAGCAGTGTGAGCCGTATGTTAAAGAAACTTGGGTGGGAATCACTGGAGGCTAGGAGGATGAAATCTAGACTCTGCGCTATGTACAACACGTATACAAATCAACCAGCATGGGGTGAGCTTAGCAAACGATTGGGAAAGCCCACTTACATGGGTAGGAGCGATCATCCTTTCAAAGTTAAGGGCCGACCACAGCGAACAAATTATGGTAAATATTCTTTTGTAAACCGTGCCATTGATAACTGGAACTCTCTACCTGCCGCAGTCTTAGAGCCTTTTCCCAAACATATAGGTGTGTTTAAGAAAAGACTGACTATTTGTGTAAATACTCCAGTTTAATTGTTGTATAATTGTTATTGAATTGTTATGTATAATTATGTATTGTTATGTATAATTATGTATTTGTTATGTATATCCAATTTGCCACCGGGGGACACACCCCCCATTGCAAATAAATGAATGAATGAGTGAAGACACACTGAGTCAAACATGTGCTTATTGCTGTGTCGGCATACATTGCAACATTGCTCACTGTTGCCATGGAGACCGTTACCCCTCTCGTCTCCACTCCTCACCTCACCCATCATGCGTATGACAGCTTTCACCGAGCATCTTTTGTAAATCAGACTATAGAAAAGTTTGAATAACATGCAAACTCACAGTATCATAAAGACTCATGTGTAAGCGCAGCTAACTTTAAAAGAATTATGGACTGCCGAAGGAAACCAATTGACAAATCTCTGGCATTGTCGACCGCGTCTGAGGTTGTATCAATCAGGAACTGCTTTGGAATAGTGAAGAAGTTGTGGGATTTTTAACACTCCTAACAGACAAGCAGTTTTAAAACAGTGCATTGAATCTGAGGTAAATCTTGAAACCAACAAGAAAAAACTCCTGCAGCTTTGTCCAACGAGATGGGTACAAAGGCACGACGCTATTTTTGTTATGAAAGAACTGCTGCAACCTCTTGAAGTAGCGTTAGAGGAGATTAAAAACTGGAATGATAGGAAACCTTCTTCAGGAGCTCAAATAGGCTACTACTAAACTCCTTAAGTCAAGGTGAATTTATAATTTCTCTCTTGGCATCAGAAAAACTGCTTGGTTACACAGTAAACGTAACCAAGAAGCTTCAGGGAACTGATTTAGATTTATCGTCTGCAATTACAAACGCATTAACTGTTATTGAAAGCTTAAAATCTCTAAGAAAAAATGCAGATCAAGAATTTCTCTCGTTGTTTGAAGAAGCTACCAAAATTGCTAATAACTGTGGTTCAATAATTTCGATGCCTTGAACGGTTGGAAGACAACTGAACAGAAGCAACATACCAGCAGAAACTCCAGAATTATAATATAAAAGATCTGTGTTCATCCCTTGGATTGACTCTTTCATTATTTCATTGGAATCTCGATTCATCAAGCATAAAGACTTAATAAAGAGTTTTGAGTGCTTACTGCCATCAGCCAATGCATCACATACAGAAACATTCCAAGAAAAAATGCAACTTAATTCCTTACAGCTGTGTATTTTTTATAAAAATGACAATTGAAAATGGAGGAAACAACAAAGGCCTGCTAATGGCAGAGTTTGAACTGTGGCAAAGAGCTTCATGACTCACGCTAATATCTCTAAAAATGCAATCGATGTGTTGAATCTATGTGACAAGTCTTGTTTCCTAATATCCACACATTGTTGAGAATTTTGTGTACCGGCCCTGTGACTACAAGCACAGCTGAGAGGTCATTTTCTATACTACGTCGGCTGAAAACATATCTTAGGAATACCATGGGTGCAGACAGGCTGACTGGACTAGCAGCACTGAATATTCACCGGGAAATTGAAGTCACCAGTACAGGAGTAGTTTCCGTTTTGAAAATATCTGCTAGGCGGCTGGATTTTGTTCTGTGAAAGTTGAGTTTTTACTTCAGTCAAACAACGTTAATGTTAATTCATTAATACATGATTTGATTTCAACTATTTGTTTAAACTTGCATTCAGCCAGTGTAATTAAGTTCAACTTGAAATTCTAGAAATGTTTAAGATTTTTATTATAATGATAGTTATTAAGGAAAATTAAAATAACTTATATATTTTCACGCACAGAACATAAAATATTTGTTACAATCCATAACACTATGGTATACAGTTACATCTTGTAATTTTTAAAATGTAATTTTTAGTTCCAATTAAATTTACATATTCAAAATCAAAATGTTATTATTAATTTCCTAAAACCTATAATAGTTCTTGGTATAAACAACTCAAAACTTAATAAATGATTGCAGATAATTGATGTTACACATCAATCTGACGATCCTAGTAGCTGGATATATAGTTATGAAAATAGTGATGATGATGATGATGATGATAATTGTTGTTTTAAGGGGCCTAACATCTAGGTTATCGGCTCCTGAAAATAGTGAGCAGAGCAATCCAGTCGTTATCACTCTGATCGTGATGAAAAGTTAATTCTTGATAAAAATCATGCAGTTCCTTTATATTACTTGTATAACCTTAGCTCAATGGTACTGTAACTAAAATTTGTATAAAACCAATGCACATTTTGTTTAAATAATCTCCAGTCCAATAGCATCTTTTGTATTGGTTTTAACAGAGCATTCTACACTACGTTTGATCTTATAGCATATCTTTTTATGCATATGATCTCAAATACACATACCTTATTTACATACAAGACTAAAATGGACACATTCTCTTTCCACAGCTGAAATCATGTTATTGAGGAAAGCCCCCTCCAAACCAAAAGTCTGGGTGCGCCCCTGATCGCTACCCTTTACTGCGCAGCTTCATCCAAAGAGTTTCAAATTTGTTTCGCACATCTTGGTCGTGAAGGAGGGGTGCATATAGTTTCCAATACCCGAGTCCATTATAGGTGGTCGTGACGTAGTTAAATATCGAAAATACAGTGTGTGATGGTCACTGAAAGATACTGGCACTACTGTGGAACTATGCAGGCTACCTCTCATTCCTCGTGCTATATATGCCCTGTCTATTCTAGATGCTGATCCGGCACGATAGAAAGTAAATTGGACGTCGGTTCCATGTAGTTCCTACACATCATGGAGGTTAAATCCGTCTACGAGACTTTTGAGGCTGCGGCAGTTGTTTAAAGCGCCGGTTTGATCTCGAGGGTTTAAAACACAGTTCAAATCGCCTGCTAATATGATAGTATTGATAGGGCCCTGGAGAAAGTATCTGATGTCATCTTCAAATAAATGTTCTCTTGCCAGACGACCTTGTAATCCAGAAGGGGCGTAGACATTAGCAATAAATGTGTCCTCACATTGCAGAGCAATTATTCTGCCACTCGGGTGTAACTCCACTTTCGAGGCAATTAACCCTGATCTGTAAACGACAGCTGTGCCTCGGAGAGATGGGCCAACATTTGCTATGTATTCGTACCCACTCAACCAGTCCAACTTTGGATCATTTACTCCCTGAAGCAATAACAATATCATAAGTCCTGAAAAAAATCCTGAAGTAGGAAACGAGTCGTCAAACTTATGATACCATTGATATTTATTGTGGCAAAACAACGCAAGACACTCATATGCAAGAACAAAAGGATGAGGATGACATGCTTCAGTACGTTTGAGTGCATTTAAACGACGATGAGCAATTATTTGAGGGGATCATTGGAGTGATGTTTTACTGGTGTGCACTTCCAGTGATTTACGGCGACTACGTGATGCGCTTCGTGATTGTGTGTAATACGATTGAACTTCTTCCCGCTCAGTGTTTTTGTTGACAGTTTTTATGTGAAGAGCATGGGTGCACTTAATTTCGGCTTTATCTGTGACCTTGGGTTTAGCTCTTGTTTGTGGAGGTAGGGCACTTCCACTGAAGCCCGTGATTTTTTTTTTTACTGACACTGATTGCAGCATCAGAGGTGGATGTAAACTCTACCCCCAATGTAGTAGATAGGGTTTCCAGAACTATGTCTGTGCTTTGCGCGTGAAGTAATTAGGAGCGAACGGTATCGTTAGCTGGAGGGTGCTTCGAATGTACTGAGACTGTTGGGAAGCCAATTACTTGTGAGTGTTCTCGTTCTTCTTGTATGGCATCCTGAAATTCCATGTCTACCGACCACGTAAATTGGGTTTTGGGTACGTGAGTAGTGACAGGTTCGTTAGGGCTAAATGTCCCGACATTTTGGTAAGAAAATATTCCAATAGATGGCAGCACAACCGAAGCTGAATTTATTTATTTATTTTTTCTTGAAGGGGAGCTCCGATCTGCGATCTGAAAACTGCTATGTACCCTGTCTAGTAGCAGAATTGAGATTAATTCATCACTAAATTTCTAATTTCAAAAACAGAAAAGTTGCTGTTTTTATTTTAAATTTATGATTACAATTTTAAAAAAGCGTGTAATAAGAAAGTTGAGTTTTATTCACTGATTCCAAAGCCGTATGGAAAACCTAAATCGGTTGAATAGAATCGTCGGGATCACTTGGGGGACTTTGTGAATAAAAGTATAACTGTACTTGGAACAAAAGGCGTGGTAGTCTATAGTAGAACAAGGTCGGAGTGAGCGCGCGAGGGGGGGGGGGAGCGAAAGTCAAGTGAGAGAGCGATGACCTTACCTAACGGTATGGGAATCCTGAGCATGTAGTCCGATGTTGTGATTGACTGTGACTATGATGGCTAGTTCTGAATTATTGTCCAGTTCTGGATATTTCTGAGTGATCCTTTGATATCTTACCCGTTTGTACTTACGACTTCTAGTTTTCTATGTTGTTTTCCTGTTTTTAGTTCATCGATCCCTTTAATTACTTTTTACTTAATTTATTTTACCTGCAACAGTATTATTTTTAGTGTTCGTTAGGTGTTCTATTTTCGGCAATTTATTTTTGGGACAGTATCTCTGGTAGAACAGATACATGTACGAAGCACCATCAAGTGCAGTTAGTTTTACATTTTAGGTGAAAAATGGAGCCACCACCAAAACCGATTCAAGGCAGGACTGGCATGCGAAACGAAATGTATTATCAATTTAAATTAGCGTCGCAAAATTAAATTGTTCAAAGGAATAAAATTTCACTCCTGACGCGAAATAAGATTAGAAACAGAATTTTAATTTCGCTGCAGGGGAGAAATAAAATTCATTAGTCTTTTAATTCGCTTCCAGCGCGAAATAAAATGCTTTACTGACTTTTAATTTCGCTCCCGGTGCGAAATAAAATTCGTACCAGACTTTAAATTTCCCTCTCAGCGCGAAATAAAATCCGTTACAGGCTTTTAATTTCGCTCCTGGCTACAAACAGGATTCTTAACAGACTTAATTTTGCTCCTGGCGTGAAATAAAATTCATTATAGACTTTTCATTTCGCTCCTGGCCGGAAATAAAAACCGTTAGTCTTTTAAATTCGCTTCCGACGCGAAATAAAAAAAACATCACAGACTTTCAATTTCATCCGGGCACGAAATGAAATTCGTTACAGACTTTCAATTCGCTCCCGGCTCGAAATAAAATTAATTACAGACTTTTAATTTCACTCCGGGCACGAAATAAAATTCGTTACAGACTTTCAATTTCGCTCCCGGCTCGAAATGAAATTCGTTACAGACTTTTAATTTCGCTTCCGGCTCGAAATAAAATTCATTACCGACTTTTAATTTCGCTCCCGGCTCGAAAAAAAAATTCTTTACTGACTTTCAATTTTGCTCCTGGCTTGAAATAAAATTCGTTATAAGACTTTTCATTTCGTTCCTGGCACGAAATGAAAACCGTTAGTCTCTTAATGTTGCTCCCGGCGCGAAATAACATTTTTAACGACTGTTATTTTTGCTCCTGGTATGACAAAAATTGTTGGCCCCATGGTGTTGTGGGTACCGTGCCAGCCTCTCGCCTGGAGGCCCCGGGTTCGATTCCCGACTCCGTTAGTGATTTTAGAAAAGGACGTGTTGGTTGGAACGGGGTGCACTCAGCCTCAAGAGTAGCTGTCTGAAAGTCACCAAAACCAAGATTAACGGCCGAGGGAACCCGATGCGCTGACCAATATCTGCAGATGGCTGGGCAACGGTCGCTTGGTAGGCCTAGGCTCTTCATGGGTTGTAGTGCCACGTTTTTTTTATAACAAAAAAATCCCAAACAGCATTTAGTTTCGCCCTCTGCGTGAATTTAAAATGGATGGAACATTTCATTTCATGCCTGAAATTAAATCTGGTCTGGCATGCGAAACAGAATGGCTGTGGACGCGTAAACATTTTAATTTCACCGTGAGCGCGATATTCGGGTGCGAAATGAAATTGATTGTCAGCGCGAAAATTAAAATGGAAGCAAAATTTAATAGGCTACAAAGCACAACCACATAGTGAAAGGCGACTCAAAACTAATTGCAGTGCGAAACGAAATACTGTACGTGGCACAGGGGTTGCTTTCTTGCCATGGTTAGTATAAATGTGCTAAGGGTAAGAAGGAAGTAGTAAGGAATGCCGAGCCCCCCCCCCCCCCCCGAAATTTCTGGAAGTGTAAGAATGAAGAATGTAGAAATGAGTGAAATGACCGCTCACCCCTGTTTTTCGAGTACCCCCCCCCCCCCCCCCCGAAACAGAACTCCATATACGCCGCTGGTACTACCACAGACGATTTACTATTATTTTTAACTCTTCAGTCAGTCAACACTAAATTGACCGATAACTGGGTGGGATACAACGTATATAAGATGTAAGTAACACTCCTGGAAAAAATACATGCATTAGATTTAAGATCACTAAAATTGCTGTATTATAATAGTGTCCATAAACTAATACATGTAATGTTTTCTATGAGTGTTATTTACATATTACTGTATATACATTGTACCCCGCCCAGTTATTGGGCAAATTAGTGTTGATTGAAGAGTTACAACTGACCATTTGTTTTGTAATGGGAGTTCTTCACTTATCTTGAATGTCTGTCCGCACAGTACATTCGTCTTCTTGTTCGCTATGGAAAAGGTAAAGGTCCCATTGTACACAAAGTATTGCGTTATGAACGTCAGGGAGAGAGCCAGTCCGAGGTACAGTCAACGACGATGGTGATGTTGATGCCAATGCACTGACTTTCTCTTACACTGGAGTGATGACCATTGTATGACTCACGTTGCTGTTGCAGACCAGCAGATTGTGCAGGCGGTATACAGTAAGACTGCTACTGCTGCCAACGTCAGGTCTTTGTACATCGCACCGAATAAAATTTCACTCTCTAAACGAATACAACGAAATGTTCCATGCATTTTAAATTCACGTCGGAGGGCGAAACTAAATACCGTTTGGGAATGAATTGTATTT
Organism: Meconema thalassinum; assembly: GCA_946902985.2. Classification (NCBI taxonomy): domain Eukaryota; kingdom Metazoa; phylum Arthropoda; class Insecta; order Orthoptera; family Tettigoniidae; genus Meconema; species Meconema thalassinum. Next base: position 52,365,979 of record OX336388.2, on the reverse strand, counting down.
CGTGCCGGGAGTGAAATTAAAAGACTGCAACTAATTTTATTTTGCACCGGAAACAAAATTAAAAGTCTGTATCGAATTTTATTTTGCGCCGCGAGTGAAATTTTATTCAATTGCACAATGTAATTGCTATTAAGTTTCGCGTTGACTTCGCTACGTCATTTCGCTTCGAATTAAGTTTCGCTTCGATTTAATTTCCCGCCGACAGTCATTATCATTTCGCTCACGGCGAAATTCAAATATATTCGCACCCACAGCCATGCATTTCGTTTCGCATGCCAGCCCTGATTCAAGGGCATACCACTAAATCCCAGGGGGGGATTGCGACTAAGTACTGTACCAAGAAAAGGAAGCCAGGCCCTAAAAAAACCTCTACACACACAAGATCTTTTTCCCCTAGTTTATATTTGAAATTATATATTTCTTTACGCTTGCATTAGAGAATGTGTAAAGTACTGAGCAGTTTTGATTTCACTTATATTTTATCTGTAGAAGTTGGATGACTGAACGTCACTCCCCAATCTGCAAGCTACATGGCTGAACAGCGGTTGCTTGGTAGGCCTAGGCCGTTCAACGCCTGTCGCGCCATGAGTTTAGCCTTTTTTTTACTTCTAATATATAAGTGTAAGTGTACAAGATCACGAACTATTCAGTGGCTACTTTTTTCAGAGAAGCAAGTTTGAATTCAAATGGAAACAATGCGTTGTGTGGAAAAGTAAGACGTAGCCATTGTGAAAATGGAAAATTGGTCTCCGTAAATACTGACGACAGTCAAGCGCCATGTTCTCTAGGTGCAAGCGTCCTGCATAAATATCCACTTCCTTTGTACGCTCACAGAAAACGAAGAAAAGTCCCAGCAGAGCTTGTGTATTGGCGTATTGAACGAAAGAAAAGGTAAGAAACTGAAACAATGTTTCTTACAGCAGATGTTTATTGCCATTCAGAAATTCCTTCTTATTTTATGATTTTTTTCCTAGGAAACTGTCATCAATCAAACATCTCTCATTGACTAGTTCAACACCTGTCAATCAACCTACCATTGTGGTTTCACCTGTAGTTCAGTTGTGTCTTGTGTTTCCCAGGGTTTTCCACACTCCCTCCAGGTAAATGCCGAGATAGTACCTTACTTGAAGACTCAGGGCACCTGCCCCATCCCTGACTCTAATACAGTAACACACATAGTCAACTAAACGGGACGGATGACCAAGATGTCCCAAGCCCCTACAATGTATTCTTATCATCAAGAACAACAACAAGAATGTTTGAGGAAGTAAGAAAGGTATCTGTACAAACACATTGCGTCAACGTTACATAAGCGTGACATTACTATAATTTTATTGCTCAGATATTGTTCCACGCCTAGGCACTTGTACATGTAACTCGCCCAACTACAATAGACTATTCGTCAACTCAGCGTGCTCTTCATTTTCCTTGCGCAAGTGATCTTGTGAAGCCGCGCCACTACTCCTACCACCCTTTTCAGAACAATTCCCAAACTAATGCTGACGATTCCATACACACGATTTTATTTATGAAAATGCATTGGAATCGGGAAATAAATCTCCGTTTTCGTATTACCAGCTTGTTCTCATATTTTAAGCAGAAATATGAAAAACTGCTAATAACGTCTTTGTTTTTCACATTTTGGAAAATGCATTGAATTATTATCAATCTATTGCACTCTAGTATACATAGTGGTTTTGACATCGCAAATACGAGCTTCCATTCAAGAGAAATTGTCTCACTTTGGTGCTGCTACGTGGTGTCAGAATTACAAACTAAAAATCGGGATATTTAGCCTTAATACAGTTCCCTCTTCATTGCTATGTAAAGTAGTCAGGGATGTTTCAGCTACGTTATCTGATGGTTGAGTTACTTCCGCAATGCTATATGTCTTTGTAGAATGGGGCCTATTATGAAGGGTCTCTGATATGGTTGGATATTCAGGGGAAAGTACTGCAGTTTCCATGTCCGTAGTGTTGCTTAGCTTACTACTCCCATCAGACTCACCCAGCACCGTGCTGTAGGTTTGTTGTCTGACATGAAGTACCGGGCGATTCCTTCTGTTCGGACAGTCTATTTGTAAGTGGGAGGTTTCTTTACAATAAAAGCAATACTTAGCTTGTCCTTCATATGTTAACAGAACTTTATAATCATTTACCGTCAAATATGATGGAATGGGGTATTTAAGTTCAATTGTTACAATACGTTACTTGCAGCAGAAAATTCGTATACTTCATTCCAGCACTCGCTCCGTATGTCCTTGACAACTCCATACGTAGAAAGCACGCGGGAGAGCCTTTTGTTGTTGACTTCGGGAGGTAGATTAAACAGACACGCACACGTTTTGTCAAAGAGTCTGCAGCAGTGATAGTTATCTTTGTGGTGTTACCGCTAGCTAGCCGGAAGGATTTCACACCTTCATGTCGAGATAATATGTTTTCATAAAGTAAGGGGGACACTAATTTAATGTACACTGAATTTTTCCCGTTGTCTTGTTGATTCGCTAGTACTTGATCTCTATTAAGCTTCAGGTCGTTTGCTATCCACCTAGGCATATGTAGGCCTATTTCAAGTGGTGACTGTCTGTTGTTCCTTTCTTCAAAAGCGCATTGAATAGTGTTTTTCCGGACATTCGACAAGAAGTTCCTTGACGATCTAAAGAGCCGACTCTTCTTAAACTTTAAGATTCATGCCAATGATTAATCTATATGGAACTATCTAAGTTAATGACGAAATTAAGTTGGTAATATCAAAATTTCTAATTAGTTCGAAATATACCTGGCATAATATAGCCTAATAAAGCACTACAGTTGGCAGCCCCGGTGACTTAATATATTCTTAGTTCCATCTCTTAAGGTACAGAATACAAAATTTGGTTGAAGTTCAATGGATAACATGGACGTTACATGCAGTTAGATATTGGATCTATCTGCGCGCGTAAAATAATGTTGGCAGCAATGCCATGCATGTGTTGGTCAGAAATAATCTGAAATATTATGATCTATTGTTGTGCCAATTTTGGATGAAATCCATTTGTTTGTTTAGAAGTTACATGCATTTTAGAATTGAACCTATCATCAGGCTTCGAATCATGTTAGCAGCATTGACATAATATTAGTTACTCCAAATTAATCTAGAATGTAAGGTGCTATACGTGTGCAAAGTTTAGAGTTGTTGGCTTACATACTTTCTGATATATTGATATTAGGGTAAGAAAATAGAGACAGCAATTATCAACAGTTGGCAGCCCTGGTTGCTCTTAAGAATACGTATAGTGATATCTCTTTATGTACACATAGTACATACGAAATACCGGGTGAATTAGCCGTGGTCGTTACGGCATGACTGCTGGCAGTCGCTCACATCCGGGAGGCGTGGAGGTTCGAATCCCCTCGCCGGCAACCTTGAAGATGGTCTTCTGTGGTTTCCCATCTTCCTTCCAGACAAATACTGGAGTTGGTCCCTAACTATAGGCCACAGCCGCTACCTTCCAACTCCTCGCCCTTACATTCCTCCCCAACGGTACTTGTAGCTCACCCATTGGGTGTCCACCTCGAAGCAGCTACAACCCTGGCGAGCCGAACATGTCCTCGGACACTCCCGGCACAAAAAGTCATAAGCTAAAAAAAAAAAAAAAAAAACATACGTAATTTGGTTGGAATCCAATTGATAGTATAGAGGTTACATGTATTTAAAAATTAGTCCTATCAGCAGGCTTAGAATCATGTTGGTAGCACTGACGTATATTAGTTACTCCAAATTGATCTAGAATTTTAGGTAATATACGTGTGCATAGTTTAAATGTGTCGGCTTGTATTCTTTCTGATATATTAGTATTTGGATAGAAACATAGAGAGAGCATTTATTAACAGTTGGAAGCTCTGGTGGCTCTTAAGAATACGTTCAGTCATATCTGTTTATGTAGGCTACATATAGTGCATACGAAATGTGGTTGAAATCCAATTGATAGTGTGAAGTTATATGAATTTAAAAATTTGACTTATCAGCAGGCTTAGAATCATTTTGGCAACACTGTCATGTATGGCCTCCTAGAAATTAAACTGAAATATTATTGTCTATATATGTGCCAATTTTGGAATAGCTCCCATGTATACCTTCCAAGATAACCAACATGGAGATGGAGCTCAAATTTCAATTGCGGATTTTCAGCAGTTGGTAGCACTGACATCATTTCCATATATATGGCCTTGAGATATTCAGGTATAGATCGTTACTCATACCAAATTTGGTTTTGATTGCTTCAGCCGTTTAGGAGTTGATTAGGGGGGAAGGAGGACATACACACACAGAGACAGACAGACATTTGCCCAGATCGATCTCATAAGTCTACTTTTATTTTTATTTTTGCAAAATGTAAAAAGTAGGCTAAGAATACAATACCCTATCACGGTAAGTACTTCCGAATATTTATTAACCTCGCGGCTAAACTCAGAACCTAACACGACGTAGGTCGCTAAGTGACACTTCAACTCTTTCTACTCTATGGAGTTTTCCAACGCAAGATGTATCAAAATTGTGCCATTCTCATTCTATGATGCCGTTTGTAATATATAAACGATATCCGAATAACGGTATTGGGGGAATATTTTTCGAGAGAAGTAATCAAATAACGTTATTTTTAGTGAGCACTACCATTTGGTTCCTGCGATAACTGATATCCGAATAACGTTATTAGTCCGAATAACGGCATTGGGGGAATAATTTCCGAGAGATGTATTCAAATAACGTTATTTCTAGTGAGCACTACCATTTCGTTCCTGCGATAACCGATATCCGAATAACGTTATAAGGCCGAATAACGGTATTGGGGGAATATTTTTGGAGAGATCTATTCAAATAACGTTATTTCTAGTGAGCACTACCATTTCGTTCCTGAGATAACCAATAGCCGAATAACGTTATTAGTCTTAATAACGGTATTGGGGGAATATTGTTCGAGATATGTATTCCGATAACGTTATTTCAGGCGGGCACCACCATTTCGTTCCTGCGTTAACTGATACTGTATTCAAATAACGTTGTCAGTCCAAATTACGATATTAGGAGATTTTTTCGAGATATGTATTCCGATAACGTTATTTCAGGTGGGCACTAGTATTTCGTTTCTACGATAACCGATATCTGAAGAACGTTATTAGTCCGAATAACGGTATTAGGGGATATTTTTCGAGAGACTTTTTCAAATAACGTTATTTCTGTCGGACAATACTATTTCGTTTCTACGATAACCAATATCCGAATAACGTTATAAGGACCAATAACGTTACCATGCGATACAAATGACGTCCGGATATGAAACGTAACTACCACAATGTGACCAAGACCCATTTTGTTATATAATCTAGCCAAACGACCATTTTCGTTATGTTAAGTTATGAAGCCTTGGTTATTACTTTACTTTCTGCGAATCATAAAAGCTAACACTCACAAGACAAACATATAATACAAATCACAATTGGATATAAATTTCATGTTCAACCCTCGTGATCAGGATCTGATGATGACCGCGTAATCCTAAATTCCACCCTTATTTATCAGTGAATAATATTAATAGTGTACATTTGTAAAGACCGTAATACGGGTGTGCATCCTACACATGTGTATATATTAGTGAATAGTTTCTTTTCATCCAAAAAGTTAATTCTGGAGTGTGAGTAGTGAAATAGACATTAGTAAAACTAGCCTGAAACTGCAGCCATTTGCATATAATGTGAGAATTAGAAGATAGTACGTTCTATCTGCTGTGTGTCTACCCCTTATTAATCCCGTGTCCAAAGGGATCGGGGATGGGATGCGATGACATTCCTTGTGGCTGATGATTTTTACGGCCGGATGCCCTTCCTGTAATAATAACGTATTGTAACTGTAATACTGTATAGAAAGCTCCATGTGTTATATTGGAAACATCACCTCTCTATAATAATGCAGTTTTCGATATCTATATATATGGGTCATTCCAAGTTGGCAGTCAAAGTGAAAGGTCGTGTTTTTCCCGAGCTCTCAGGTGTGCTGAAATGGGTTGTTCTATGGAGTGTTATCGCGCGAGGATCAGACTGTGGTATGCGAAGGGTAGTCAGGATTTCCGGTGTTTGTGTGTGCGTATGGGGCCTAGTAACTTGTGGTTTATAGCCCTAGTGATAGCTGCGTTGTTAGTTATTGGTGGAGTGGAGTGGAAGTGAATCCAGGCCCTGTTACTCCAAATGTGAATCAGGCAAATGATCCAGTGGCAGCATTAAAGGGTTCGACGTGCAGTAAAACATTGAAGAACGCTATCGAGTGTGGACTATGTGAGAAATGATTTCACTTCGGCTGTATTAAGGTCAAGAAGGAGGATTGTGATGTCTGTAATTGGTTTTGTAAAGTATGTGATACGCCGGACTGTTTGAGGGTGCAAATCAAAGCAAGGGATCAAATAATACAGGAACTTAGAACAAAGTTTCGTGAATCAGAGGAAATGGTGAAGGATGTGACTGAACGGCTTTCTACTGGGATCAGTGTGGAAGAGGGCGTGCAGGAACAAACTGAGGATGACGTTATCATGATGGGTGATTCTATGATAGGATGGAATGCGAATATCTCGAGGAAATCAGGTGCGAAAGTGCGGTGTTATCCGGGGGTTAAAATTGACCAGCTTGCCCTCCAAGTGGAAGAAGCAAATGTAGAGGACTGTGACAAAGTTAAAGTGTTGTTGCTCCATGTTGGGACGAACGATTTGAAGAAGAGGGCTACAGCTGATTACATCATGGGGGAGCTCTACGAACTAGGCAGAAAAGCTAAAAGCAAGTTTAGAAATGCAAAAATTATAATGAGTGGCATTGTTCGGCGGGGAGATGTTCCGTTAAGGCGAGTTAAAACTGTAAATGACCGCATGGACTGGGTTTGTGCCCAACTGGGATTAGTGTACGTAGAAGCTGACTGCAGGTTTGGTGGCCGTGACTTCGCCCGAGACGGGCTGCATTTAAATCGACGGGGTGCTTTCAACCTATGGAGCCTACATGACAGGGTCATCGGTTCGTGCCGGTCATTGTGAGGAGGAGCAGATCCAGAGGTTGCCAGCCGACGGGAACAGAAGGAGCTACTTGGGGATATTTGTTGCGGAGGTAAGACTCTAAGATTACTGCAGGTTAATTGTCAGAGTTTAGGAAATAAATTAATTGAATTTTGGAATCTTGTAGAGACGTATTCTCCGGACATTGTCATTGCTATTGAACCTTGGTTATATGAGGATATAATAGTAATGAAATAACTCAAGGGACCTACGAAATGTACAGAAGGGATCGGGGGAAGCGAGGTGGTGGGCTATTTATTTGTGTGCGCAAAAATATAGCTAGTTTCTTAAAGTGGGCTGATACGTATCATGAAATGAGTCGTCTAGTATCAAAACCGACCAAGTCACAAAATTTACGAAAATGAGTTATGGTTATCAATTTGAAGTAGAAGTATAGCACTATCAGGTGAAACAAGAATATGATTCAAAATCGTCCATGTCTTCATGTTACGGAGCACTGAATTCTTGGTCGTGCAACAAAATGGGCCAAGTCATGCAGGCAGTGCTTTCATAACCGGCCATGTCAAAGAACGAGTAGCAATATTCATGTCACAGCATTATTGTTTGGAATCTTGCGTTGTTAGATTACGCAAGAATGTGATAATATCAGTAGGCAACATTATTCCTTATATTGTATACCCTTCGAAGTCATAATAATTTGTATTTTGTTCGTTTGCAAAACTGACTTCCGTATTCGCGGGTTTCTTACTGCATTGGCGCGAAAGCAATCGTATATCCTGTGTGCTCGTATTTTGTCATTATTGTGTAGTGTAACGTGTATATTGTTCCTATTTTAATAAGTGACTCATTTTCTTCTACTGTGTTCATGATCTAAGTGAACTACTAACTTTTAATGATATAATACCTATTTTGTATTCTCCTCAGCTTTCTGATGTTCATCTTCATATATTACTATCCAATGTAAGCAGAATGCTTTCGTTTTTATTGCAATAAAGACAGGTAATTACAATGTCAATTTATTTTAATTTAATTGCCTTTTTTCACTGGAATTTGGAATTTAAAAAGAAAAGTTTTACAAAAAAAGACTAAAATTAAACCAAATTGCAACAAAAACGGCCAAGTCAAAATTAATATTAGCAAAAAAGATGGGATCATTATGAATCAGATTTCTCAAAATAGCAGAACTTAAAAATTAAACCATTACGGATATAACTACGGTATGCAATAAAATATTTTGTGACCACCATTGCTTTGTCTCTAGAGGTTTTTCATCCATTCTGAAAAATATGCCTTCAGTGACTTGGCCGGTTTTGATACTAGACGACTCAAATGTTATGTGTACAAATTTCGGATAAAGGGAATAAATTCTCTCTTCAGGTGATAGGGCGTATAGAGCACTGAAAGATAACTTTTCACTTCTCGACACACTGTATGATAACACTTGTACGGGTAATGCTATGAAAAAGAGCATAATAATTGCCGGAGATTTAAACCTCCCCAAAGTAAACTGGTCTGGTGAGTCAACTAACTGTGGTCAAGCTCAGAGCGCTGCAAACAAATTCTTAGGGAGGGGGATTTTCCCAAGTAGTTGACTTCCCAACTAGGGGCAATAATACCTTAGATGTTTATCTCGTAAGGCCTGTAGAGCTGTATATTAACTGCCTGAAAGTACCAGGAATTAGTGACCATTCTGGGGTTGAATTAAATATTAGATACGGTGACATTACAAAATTAGACTCTGATGTAGCAAATGAGATCATATTCCAGTATCGCAGGGTGGATCAGGGCAAATTTCAGGGGTATTTGAATGAGCTATTTGTAGGATGGGCATCGGAAGGAAATCACATTAATATCCTGTGGACTAACTTTTTGAAAATTTTAAATAGTGCTATTGATAAATTTGTTCTATTTAAATTACTGAAACAAAACCCAGATCCTCAGTATTACACACAGGAAATCAGGAGTCTTAAACAGAAAATTAGGAAATTATACAATAAAAGACATGATAGTGACAAGTATATGTTGAAATATAAGTCCTTATGAAGAGAGCTAGTCTTAAAAAAGAGGGCTGCTCATGACAATTATATGCAAGGTTTACTTGGTTCGGGAGGCGATGGGTGGAAAAATTTTTACAGTTATGTTAGGAGAAGAAAGGGAAATTCAAATAATTTGTCGATGATAATGTCCGGTGACGGTAAATTAATTACTGAGAAGCAGGCCATTGCTAATGAATTAAATGTCTTTTATGGTAATGTGTTCAATAAATCCAATAGCTGTGTGTTGGACCTTCCACAGAACTGACATTTGCGAACACAAATGTGTCACGAAACCTGATTTTGATATGATTCACGTAAAGCCAGAAGCCATAAACAGAGGGATTGTCCTTCAGGCACAAGAAGTGAAAGATGTTTCGAGACTGCTTTCGAAGCATTCTGTAGAAAGATGGAGGGAAAATGTAGAGCTGCAGTTTTGCAATCTGCAAAGTCGTGGCGAACACGAAGAGAAACTACTATTGAGGATGAGGTAGAAACAGAAATTTTGTAGCTATGACTTCCAGTAAAGAATGTGATTTAATAGTTGAATGACGATAGTTTTGTCTCTAAAGGCCTGGACCATAGTAATTGAATATTAATTTAATTTCATGCTTTTACTTATTATTGTTCAGTACTGTAGGCTACAGTATTGCCGGCCCCGTGGTGTTGGGGTAGCGCGCCTGCCTCTCATCCGGAGGCCCCGGCTTCGTCAGGGATTTTGGAAACTGACGTGAGGGCTGGAACGGAGTGCACTCAGTCTCGTGAGGACAATTGAGTAACTGACAGTGAGGCAGCGCCCCGATCACGGAAACCAAGATTAACGGCCGAGGGGACCCGATGCGCTGGTCATGCGGCACCCCAATATCTGCAGGCCAAATGGCTGGGGATTAGGCCCTTCACAGACTGTAGTGCCAGGCGTTATTTACAGTACAGTATTATTACCCTTCCAGGAATTGATTGCCGGCGGTGGAGATGGGAACTACTCTTTATGTAATTGTGTCACACGTCAGCTTGCTTCGTTGACAGGTACAGTTGCGCGTGTAGGATATGACTCAGCTCCAGTTTTGGATTTAACTGTCCATGGTGACATGAGCTCCTGTGACGCTTATCTGACGCAATGCAGCGTGACCTATGTGCAGATTGCACTCTGTCATCTCTGTGTCCTCCGCTTCGCCCCGCAGAGCTCATGCTACAATAAACATAAACGCTGGCACAGCCACACTCAGCGGCAATCAAATCTTGAATGGGTAATATGAGTTTTATTCTTTTTCTGTTTATTCTAATAAAACACAACCGCCCCTTAAAACAACAATAACAACAACAAAACACAAAAATTATACGTTTTGCTTTATTTTATAAGCTATATTTAGTTAACTTTCATTCAAATATTAATTTCTGAATAAAGCTTACGCAGTTTCTACAATCTCTTCGCAACTTCAAATGTATTAGGGCTCTTTGGTATCAAAACCTGCCAAATCCAAATCTTAGTAACAAACCCCGACAAATCTGAATTATTGCTTTATATTTTTTACATACATTTTTAACTATATCGGGGATCAGCTTCGTACTTCGTCACTGTTTTTAAAAATAATTCATTCATTTTTTAGTGAAAAAAGTATTTCATTTTGGGTATTGGTTCGTTTGTGACAGTTTTTGCCACTTTGCCGAAAAAGTGAAGGAATGGATTTGGCGGGTTTTGATTCTAGGCACCTCAAATAGTACTTACTTAGCTCATTTCTGATGAACGGCGATTCCTTGTTGACCGTTAGTTACGATCTGGACATGGCGTCCAATTTGAAAGTTTGCCTCTCGAGGTGAGGAGACGAGCTCTAGGTAAGCTCCGACTGAAAGTCTAGACGAATGTAGCACAAGTGAGGCCAGCTCAACGAAGCGCGAGATACCAGGGAAGGGAAAAGAGTGGGGGTAGGAGACAAAAGGAATACACATAAGAATAACCAACATTGTAACAATAAATTCTCTTGATGAAATGGTCTTCAAAGAGTTGATAGCAGGCGTCACTAGGGAAGCCTGGTGGATAAAAAAGTAGACGAAGTCCTCTTGATCACGGAGATGATAGCTGGCGCTAGCGACGAGATCTGGTGGCCAGATTGGTAAGGAAGTCCTCTTGTACAGAGAAAAATTGAGGAACTTCAGAGATTCGCTGCTAGATGACGCTAGGTGGGTCATGGAAGATATATATCTAGAACAGACTCACAGGTAGCATAAGCAAAGTTCACCAACTAGGAGAAACCAGGAGATCACTGTTGGTGTTTGCGAAAAAAGGAACTATCGGTAATGAAATAAAGCAAAGAGAAGCAAAAGCTTACTCTGTCTTACCGTGTATTCCAAAGAATACACCAGGTACATCTCAGAAATTATTTCTCCTTGAATCTTCACTCCCACTTTAAGTTTTTGTTCAATGTAAAGATTGAAAAGTATGGGTGATAAGTTGCAGCCTTGCCTTACACCTTTCTAAATACCAGCTCCTCTCTCATGTCCTTCAGCTCGAATGACTGCTGTCTAGTTTCTGTATAGATTGTAGATCACCCTCCCATCCCGGTACTTTATTCCAATCTTTTTCAAAATGACAAACAATTTAGTCCAATGTCAGCTCCCACTTTCTTCGGTATAGGGATGATAACATTCTTCTTGAAATCGGAGGGTACCTCCTCACCTGTCTCATAAATCCTACACACCAAGTGATATAACCTGATCAGACCTTCATCTCCTATGCAGTGTAGCAACTCAATCGGTATATCATCTTTGCCTGGTGCTTTGTTCCTGCTTAAGTCGACCAATGCTCTGTCAAATTCTGATCTCAATATTAAATCTCCTTTTGTATCCTCATCAATTTCCTCCTCCCTTTCCATTACATGATTCTCAATCTCCTTTCCCTTATGCAAACACTCTATGTAAGCTTTCCATCTCTCAACCTTTTCTTCCCTATCTGTTCGAGGCTTTCCATTTGTGTCCTTAATATTAAGCGCGCTTAGTCTTCTTTTCCCCAAAAGTAGTCTTAATCCTTCGATAAGCTGTGTCCACTTTTCCTAATTTCAGACAATTTCCTATACCTGTACATTTCTCTTTCGACCATTCTTCTTTCACTTCCTTGCACTTCTTGTTAACCTCATTTCTCAGACGTCTGTATTCTGCTTTGCCCTTTCCCATCTCTCACTTTCCTGTGTTTCCGCCTTTCATCCATCTATTCTAGTATATCCTGAGTGATCCACGGTTTTCTACCTATTCTTTCCTTCCTACCAATGTTTCCTTCTGCGGATTTTGTTATTTCATTCTTCAAAAGTGGCCATTCGTCTGCAATTAGGGTTTTTCATTAGTCCTTCCTTTATACTCATCTTGAATCTTTCGTTTACATCTTTCTCTTTCAGTCTGTCTATTGCCCAACATTTTGGCTATTGACTTTTCTTCAGTTTCTTCAACTTTAATCTGCATTTCATAACAACTAGATTATGGTCAGAGTTTATGTCAGCACCAGGATATGTTTTACAATCCAACATCTGGTTTCGAAACCTCTGCTTGACCATAATGCAGTCAATTTGGTAACGCCCTGTATCTCCTGGTCATCCATGTGTATATTCTTCTTTTGTGGTTATTGAATAAGGTGTTAGCTATGACCAACTCATGTTCGGTGCAGAATTCCATCAGCCTGCTTCCTCGATCATTCCTTTCACCTAATCCGAAATCTCCTACTATCTTCCCTTCTCTTCCTTTTCCTACCACAGCATTCCAGTCTCCCATTACTATAACATTTTCATCACCCTTGACATACCTCAGAATTTCATCTATTTCTTCATAGACCTTTTCAACATCTTCATCAGCTTGACTGGTAGGCTTATAGACTTTTACCACTGTGGTGCACGTAGGTTTTGTATTGATTTTTGCTACAATAATCCGTTCACTGTATTGCTCATAATATTCCACCCGCTGTCCAAGTTTCCTACTCAATATGAGACCAACTCCTGCTTGGCCATTGTTTGATTTACTGCTAATGACCCTATAGTCTCCTGACCAAAAGTCATGTTCTTCTTGCCAGTGCATTTCACTAATCCCAACCAAATCCAACCTCAACCTATCCATTTTCCTTTCCAAGTCTTCTAACCTTCCATTTCCTAGCAGACTTCTAACATTCCACGCTTCGATCCGTAGAATATCAGATTTCCTCTTTGTCACTTCTGTGATGTTAACCCCCTCTCGAGTAGTCCCCACCCGGAGATCCGAACGGGGGACTAGTTTACCTCCGGATTGGAATTTTACAAGGGAGGAGGTCATCATCACATGTAATTAAGCATAGAGAGGTGCATATCCTCGGGAATAGCGTTACAGCTGTAGTTTCCCGTTGCTTTCAGCCGTGCAGCAGATCACAGTGTAGCCATTAGTTGGCTTATATTATCAATATCTTAGCCGTCTATAAGACAAGTAAAGAATTGATTTATCCTGAAAGGCTGCTACTCCCTTTCAGAATAAGTAATAGAGCATTTCTACTAACAAAAATACTAACGTTCTACTAACAATTAAATACCAAAATTCTACTAACAAAAAAATACTCAAGTTTTACCAACAACAAAATACTACCACTAAAACATGTCACCAGGTACACTCATATGCATCCTCACACATCACAGTCTAATGAAACAATGAACTATATCTAATAAACAATGCAGCTGCCACCAGACACATTCACACACCACAGTCTGTTGGAACAATGAACTATATCTAATAGGCAAACTAACTACATATTTACAACTAAACTAACTACATACAAAGAGTATACCTGTCGAGAATTAACAAGGAGGTTTGGTTCAAAATACGTACAGAATGCAATGTAGAGTCGAAATACTTACAAAAGGCAACTGAAATTGATAATTGATTAACAAGAAAATTAACAATGGATAAGTTTAAATCTTATTTTTTATATTAATGTGAATAATTTAATGATTTGGTTGAAATTAATAAGAGATGAATTAAATAATATTTATAGCAATTATTTTGGAAATTCTTGAGTTGTACAGTAATTATTAATGAATTGTATACAAGGAAACTGATGATTTAAGTAATGGCAGCTGATGACCAGTGATCCGTTTGTGGGGAAATAGGACATTGTTGGATAGGGGGCATTGTAAAATAGTGAGTGTTGTAAACAGCAGCGGTTAGCAAAGATTGTGTGAACAATATGCTGTGATATTGATTGCCACAGATTAGCTAGATTTAGCGGTAAATGTTGGCAGAGGTTAGGAACAGGGTCGTATTATTGTGTTCAACTGTTCCTCGATGTCAACGTTGGTGAAGCAGGCCTTGACCAATACAGCAATATTGGATTATCGTGCTGTTCTAGTATTCTATATGGGGTTCATTTGTCTTTGTTAACTCTTTCTAGGTTTGTATATTAACCACCTGCTATAGAACAATTCATATTGTAAAACATGCAGGCATATGAATCCTTCACCCAATTTGCAACAACTTATCTTTTGGTAGTGTCCTTATTACCAAGTAGTATTTCTTTATCTCCTTGACCTAAGGAGCTCTTAAATTTAAAGCAATAAAAGTAAACAATAAAACATAATAACAATTAGTATTAAATGTATAATATACTCACTGTCACTCAGAAGGCTTCTATGGGACACAAATATCCCGCTATTAGAAGTATAATATACTCACTGTCGCTCAGTAGGCTTCTATGGGACACGCAGATCCGGCTATTAAAGTATAATATACTCACTGTCACTCGGAAGGCTTCTATGGGACACGAAGATCCCGCTATTTAAGTATAATATACTCACTGTCACTCAGAAGGCTTCTATGGGACACGAAGATCCCGCTATTAAAGTATAATATACCTACAGTCACTCAGAAGGCTTCTATGGGACACGAAGATCCCGCTATTAAAGTATAATATACTCACTGTCACTCAGGAGGCTTCTATGGGACACGAAGGTCCCACTATTAAAGTATAATATACTGGCTGTCACTCAGAAGGATTCTATGGGACACGAAGATCCTGCTATTAAAGTATAATATACTCGCTGTCACTCGGAAGGCTTCTATGGGACACGAAGATCCCGCTATTAAAGTATAATATACCCACTGTCACTCAGAAGACTTCTATGGGACACGAAGATCCCGCTATTAAAGTATAATATACTCACTGTCACTCAGAAGGCTTCTATGGGACACGAAGATCCCGCTATTCAAGTATAATATACTCACTGACACTCAGAAGGCTTCTATGGGACACGAAGATCCCGCTCATCATCATCATCTTGCACAGTTTCCAGCCACTGGCCGGGTCTGTTTGGAACACAAGCCTCTCCTATGTCTTCTGTCTTCCCACCATCTCTCAGCCTCCACCCTTGCCCAGTCTTCTCCTCTCTTCTTCACGCTTTCTTCCACCCCCTTCAGCCACCTGTCTCTCGGTCTCCCTCTTGGTCTCTTTCCTTCCCAGTTCGTCTCGTGTATCCCCCTAGGTATCCTCTTTTCCTCCATTCGTTTTACATGTCCATACCATCTAAGTCTAGATTTCTCTATACCATCCTGTAATGGTTCCTCCTTCATTAATTCTCTGGTCCTCTCATTTCTTATTCTGTCCATCTTTGTAGCTCCAATACTGCTTCTCAAGAACCTCATCTCACTGGCCTGTATTTTGCTCTACTCCCTTCCTTTCATAATCCAGATCTCCGAGGCATAAGTCAGGATAGGGACATAGTACGTCCGATATATGATCTTTTTGCTGTTCTGAGGGACATCCTTGCCCCATAACATGCTTCTCACACTCCTCCGGAATGCTTCTGCCTGTCTGCCCCGGTCATTTATTTCTCCATCCTTTCTTCCATTATCTTATATCAGGCTTCCCAGATACTTGAAACTCTCCACTTTCTCCTGCTGTTCCCCACCAATTGTTATTCCTGTTGTGGTTCTTTCCTTCTTCCTTGTTGTGATCATCTCACTCTTATTTATGCTAAATTTCATCCTAACCCTTGTATTATTCCTTCCCACACGTCCAACTGTTCCTGTACCTCCTCCTCCTTGTTTCCCCAAATCATCAAATCATCTGCAAACACCATTGCTTTCATCTTTTCTTCCCCAATTACTTGTCCCACTCGGGTCATTATGTCATCCATCACCACAATGAAAAGTAACGGTGACAGTGCACTTCCTTGTTTCAGGCCGTTTCTCTGTTTCAACCAGTCCGATCTCTCTCCTCCCACTTTCACACAGCTCACGCTTCCCTTGTACATCTCCTTTATCCTCCTTATAGTCCATTTTTCTACTCCTATATCCTCCAGGGACTTCCATACTTTGTTTCTGCATACACTGTCATATGCTTTCTCAATGTCCAGGAAGGCCATCAGTAGATCTGTTCCATACTCATAGTGCTGTTCTTGTAACTGCCTTACAGCAAAAATCAAATCCATTGTTGACCTTCCTGCTCTGAATCCATGTTGTTCTTCCCTCATCCCTCCTTCAATCCTTGTCCTAATTCTCCTTTCGAAAACTTTCTCAAACATCTTTGCACAATGACTCATCAGTGTTATTCCCCGATAGTTTCTGCATTCTGTTCTACTACCTTTCTTGAAGATTGGGACAATTATTCCCTTCTTCCAGTCCTCTGGGGTCTTCCTTTCCTTCCGTGCTGTCTTCATCACTCGGTACAACCATTGTATTCCCACCTCTCCTGCTGCTCTCACCATCTCCACACTCAACTCATCCACACCCGTTGCCTTCCTCCTTTCATCTTCCTCACTGCATCTTCCACTTCTGTCCATGTTAAGTCCTTTTCTGTTTGCAGTTCATCTTCCTCTTCCCCGATTTCTTCCTCCTCGCCGTGGTTTCCATTTGGGTTCAGGAGTTCTTCAAAATATTCTTCCCACATTTTCTTCAGTTCTTCTTTATTTTCTATCTCTTGTCCCCTTTTGTTCACCATTCTAACATAATCCGTAGGATCCTTCCGCCTCTTATTCTTTACCATCCCATACAGGACCTTTTTTGTACCTTCACTATCCTCCATCATCATTGTCCCCTCTTCCATCCACTTTCTTCTCTCCTCAGCCACTATTCTCTTTGCCTCCTTCTTTCTTTCCTGGTACTCATCCCTTGTCTCTACCGTCCTATTTTGATACCACCTCGTAAAGGCTCTATTCTCTTCCCTTACTATTTCTTTTGTCTTCTCATTCCACCATGGTGTTTCCTTCCACCTCTTCTTTCTACTTGTCCTCCCACATACTGCTTCTACTGCACCTACTAGTGTCTTCTTAAATCTAGCCCATTCCTCTTCCACCCCTCGTTCATCATCTGTTGGAATTCCTTCCTTTACCATTTTGAGGTACTCGACCCTTCTATCTCCTTCTTTCAGTTTCCATATCCTTATACGTCTTTCCTGGTACTCAGTCCCTTTCTTCTCCTTAGTCCCCCTCAGGTTCATTACCAGCGATCGATGGTCGCTATCCAGGTTCTCCGATGGTATAACCTTGATGTCCGTGATGATCTTATTTAATTCTTTCTCATACAGTATATAGTCGACCACCGACTTCCTGGTCAAGTATTCACTGTACCATGTGATTGTGTGGCTCTCTCTTTTCTTGAACCAGGAGTTCCCGCTATTAAAGTATAATATACCCACTGTCACTCAGAAGGCTTCTATGGGACACGAAGATCCCGCTCTTAAAGTATAATATACTCACTGTCACTCAGAAGGATTCTAGGGGACACGAAGATCCCGCTATTAAAGTATAATATACTCACTGTCACTCAGAAGGCTTCTAGGGGACACGAAGATCCCGCTATTAAAGTACACACATCAAAAAAAGTTTTGCATCACCTCGGTTCCAAGAGTTCCGGAACCGTTAAATACAAAGGGAATAGAGATCAACACAAACAACATTTCAGCTCGTTTTATTGCTCATGAGACCCACACATTGCATGTTGTACCATCATACAGCTAGACTTTCAGCATTTGTGGTCCAGATTGCAGTACACACCACTACCTCTAATACCCAGTAGCACGTCCTCTTGCATTGATGCATGCCTGTATTCGCCGTGGCATACTATCCACAAGTTCATCAAGACACTGTTGGTCCAAATTGTCCCACTCCTCAACGACAATTCGGCGTAAATCTCTCAGAGTGGTTGGTGGGTCAAGACGTCCATAAACAGCCCTTTTCAACATATCCCAGGCATGTTCGATAGGGTTCATGTCTGGCGAACATGCTGGCCACTGTAGTCGAGCGATGTCGTTATCTTGAAGGAACGCATTCACAAGATGTGCACGATGAGGTCGAGAATTGTCGTCCATGAAGACAAATGCCTCTCCAATATTCTGCCGATATGGTTGCACTATGGGTCGGAGGATGTCATTCAGGTATCGTAAAGCCGTTTCGGAGCCTTCCATGACCACCAGTGGCGTACGTCGGCCCCCAAAATGCCACCCCAAAACATCAGGGAACCACCACCTTGCTGCACTCGCTGGACAGTGTGTCTAAGACGTTCAGCCTGACCAGGGTGCCTCCAAACACGTCTCCGACGATTGTCTGGTTGAAGGCATATGCGACACTCATCGGTGAAGAGAACGTGATGCCAATTCCGTGGGGTCCATTCAGCATGTTGTTGGGCCCATCTGTACCGCGCTGCATGGTGTCGGGGTTGCAAAGCTGGACCTCGCCATGGACGTCGGGAGTGAAGTTGCGCATCATGCAGCCTATTGCGCACAGTTTGAGTTGAAACACGACGTCCTGTGGCTGAACGAAACGCATTATTCAACATGGTGGCATTGCTGTCAGGGTTCCTCCGAGCGGCAATCCGTAAGTAGCGGTCATCCACTACAGTAGTAGCCCTTGGGCGGCCTGAGCGAGGCCTGTCATCGACAGTTCCTGTATCTCTGTACCTCCTCCATGTCCGAACAACATCGCTTTGGTTCACTCTGAGACGCCTGGAAACTTCCCTTGTTGAGAGCCCTTCTTGACACAAAGTAACAATGCGGACGCGATCGAACTGCGGTATTGACCTTCTAGGCATGGTAGAACTACAGACAACATGAGCAGCGTACCTTCGTCCTGGTGGAATGACTGGAACTGATCGGCTGTCGTACCCCCTCCGTCTAATAGGCCCTGCTCATGCATGGTTGTTTACATCTTTGAGCAGTTTTAGTGACATCTATGAACAGTCAAAGGGACTGTATCTTGGATACAATATACACAGTCAACGTCTATATGCCGGAGATCTGGGAACCGAGGTGATGCAAAACTTTTTTTGATGTGTGTATAATATACTCGCTGTCACTCAGAAGGCTTCCATGGGACACGAAGATCCCGCTATTAAAGTATAATATACTCGCTGTCACTCGGAAGGCTTCTATGGGACACGAAGATCCCGCTATTAAAGTATAATATACTCGCTGTCACTCGGAAGGCTTCTATAGGACACGAAGATCCCGCTATTAAAGTATAATATACTTACTGTCACTCAGAAGGCTTCTAGGGGACACGAAGATCCCGCTATTAAAGTATAATATACTGTATCCACTGTCACTAAGAAGGCTTCTCTGGGACACGAAGATCCCGCTGTTAAAGTATAATATACTCTCTGTCACTCAGAAGGCTTCTATGGGACACAAAGATCCCGCTATTAAAGTATAATATACTCACTGTAACTCAGAAGGCTTCTATGGGACACGAAGATCCCGCTATTAAAGTATAATATACTCACTGTCACTCAGAAGGCTTCTATGGGACACGAAGATCCCACTATTAAAGTATATATACTCACCGTCACTCAGAAGGCTTGTATGGGACACGAAGATCCCGCGCCCATCTCACTGAACCTTGTTCTTGCCAGTTGTTCACATTCAGATGTCTACAAGGTTTGGAGATTTCATTTTTCCAGGAATTTCGTGGTCTTCCTACTGGCCTTTTTCCTCTTGGTTCTTCTTTAAAGATTTGTAAGACCATCCTAACATCTCCCATGCTTAGTAAAAGTCCTGCCCATTGAAGTCTTCTGGAGTTGATGAATTTGAGTATTGGAGCTTGCAGTCATAGTGAGTGTATGTCTTTATTTGATCTTTCTTTCCAGCTTTGAGATGTGGAGTTAAATCATTTTCGTATTCACTTTATTTTCGAAAACCTGCAACTGGTGGCCTTCCTGTGTTGTGAAAGTCCACGATTCTCTACCTTAGGTTAGAACCGCTTGTCACGGTGGGAGAGTGGTTATCGTGTCTGTCTACCATCCCCAAATTTGCAAGTTCACTTCCTGCCATGGAAGTGATTTTTAAAATACGACAAAAGTTACGACACGCATGTCAACCGTTGTTGGCATATCAAAGAACCCGTTTGAATACAGTAGGCTGTGTTCATAATTGCAAACGTGGCTTCGGTGGCGTCGTTGGTAGCATGCTGAACTGCTGTGCCCAAGATAGGTATTTCAAACCGAAGTCTTCGGATTTTTAAGAGCGTTAAAATCCTTCAGTATGCCTTCGTTCAGAGGGGAAGTAAAGCCGATGGTCCCATGTCATAAATTTATGGCATGTAAAAGATCCTTCCACTAACTAAACTAGTGTGGAGCTAAATTTCCAGGTTAGTTTTTCGTTGTAACGCTCTATCGAAGCTCCAACGTTCACCGCTAGGTATCAGTGACATCTGGTAGCAAAAGTTGGAACTACTTGATATTGAACGGAACTCGTTGCTCATCCTAGGGTGTCCGCTTGAAGCAGCTACAGCCGCTGGCGAGCCGAACATGTCCTCGGACACTCCCGGCACTAAAAGCCATACGATTAATAAATAATGGCAAAATTAATCTCTGGATTTTCCGTCAACACGAAAGTTCCTCCTTTCTCTACTAGAAAGCGCTATAGTGTCAAGGAGCTTAGATATCTAAACTCGACTTTCATAGCGCTCCGAGGAACAACAAGATTCGACATGCAGGCTGCCCTCTAGGTGGCGAATAACAAATCTTGCACCCGAGGCCATACCGTAATATAATTATAGTTAGAACTGGTCTAATTTTATTTCCCTCATTGATCCCAGTAAAAACTGTGGAGAGTTGTACACTTTATTAGCATTCTGGTGCATAGAGGGTGGACTACCTCCTGGGGTAATAATGGGCACATGTCTCATCCCTGTTGGTCTAGTGATAAGGTCATCCTTACATTCTGGTGCATAGGGTGTGGACTACCTCCTGGGGGTAATAATGGGCACATGTCCCGTCCCTGTAGGCCTAGTGGTAAGGTTATCCTCACATTCTGTTGTATAAGGTGTGGACTACCTCCTGGGGTAATAATGGGCACATGTCCCGTCCCTGTAGGCCTAGTGGTAAGGTTATCCTCACATTCTGGTGTATAAGGTGTGGACTACCTCCTGGGGTAATAACGGACACATGTCTCATCCCTGTATGCCTAGTGGTAAGGTTATCCTCGCATTCTGGTGCATAGGGTGTGTACTACCTCCTGGGGTAATAATGGGCATATGTCCTACCCCTGTAGGCCTCGTCGTAAGCTTATCCACGCATTCTGAGGTGGATATTGTTGGTTCCAAGATGTGCCGGAACAGCAACTGCTATATCACCACTACTAATAGTCTGTACTCTGCCCTCGGTCGAAGGAGCTTCCCAGTTATCGCCAAGTGTTTTCATCTGACGAGCATACAGGGCATACACCTGCTGAGGGCATTATTAGTTACGAACTGTCATGTTTCAGGGCACTTATTCTCTTTGTCCTAATAACACTCCATTTTGTATCCTGTAGGTTGTATTAAATCTCCCTCTTGTGTTTTGTTTCAGAGTCAATGCGAGCTGTGTGGTGCAGTTTACAGCACACTAGTACGAGATATAGAAGACAGAGAGCAGGATCCGTGTGATCAGAGAAGGGCTCTGGAACAACAGGAAGATCAACTTAACCTGAGGGAGAAAAATCTTAAATCATGGGAATCAGTTCTTGATGGAAGAGAAGAGGTAGTGTGTCAGCGCGAGTCTTACTGTGTAGAGTTTGAGAGAGCTCTTTCTGAGAGAGAAGAGCAAGTGAAGAGAGCTCCTGCTGAGAGAGAAGAGCAAGTGAAGAGAGCTCTTGCTGAGAGAGAAGAGCAAGTGAAGAGAGCTCTTGCTGAGAGAGAAGAGCAAGTGAAGAGAGCTCTTGCTGAGAGAGAAGAGCAAGTGAAGAGAGCTCTTGCTGAGAGAGAAGAGCAAGTGAAGAGTGCTCTTGCTGAGAGAGAAGAGCAAGTGAAGAGAGCTCTTGCTGAGAGAGAAGAGCAAGTGAAGATAGCTCTTGCTGAGAGAGAAGAGCAAGTGAAGAGAGCTCTTGCTGAGAGAGAAGATCAAATAAATAGAATTCTTGCTGAGCGTGAGAAAGTTGTTCAAGAAAGGGAATGTCTCGTACAGAAGAGAGAGGATCTGTGCTCAGAACGCGATCAGGAGTGGAAAAATAGAGATAAAGGCCCTCGATGGCAGGACGTGCTTCAAGAAGAGCAGGTGCTTCCCTGGGCAGCTGAAGAGGGGCACCTCTGTGTAGTAAAGTTCCTCCTGCAGAGATCTACCACCAAAGATGACAAGCGGATTGCCCTCAATGCCGCCGCTGAATATGGATGCCTGGACGTCGTGAAGTATGTGGTGGAGCGGGAGAACAGCCTGTTATTCGGGGAGTGCTACATGGACGTCAACATGAGCGACCATTACGAAGGACTGCCGGCGGTGCACTTAGCTGTCAAAGGAGGACATATTGATGTAGTTCAGTACTTAGCCGACAAGAGAGCATCACTGGTCAGTCCCGGCTGGTCCTTGCTTCATACAGCTGCACTGTGGGGACAGGTTGAAGTAGTCAGAATCTTGATGAGAGACCATCACTTAAACCCCCTTGTTACAGACTGCAGCGGGCTTACCCCCCTCCACCTTGCTGCAGGGTCTGGTCACCTCGAGGTGGTGCGGTACCTGGTGACCGAGTGTCACATGGACACTTGTGTTCGAGACAAATATGAGAACACTCCTCTACACTGTGCTGCACAGTCTGGTCACCTGGAGGTGGTTCGCTTCCTGGTGACCGAGTGTCACATGGACACTTGTGTCAGGGACAGTGATCAGTACACTCCTCTACACTGTGCTGCACAGTCTGGTCACCTCGAGGTGGTGCGAATCCTGCTGACCGAGTGTCTTGTAGACACTTGTGTTAGAGACAGTAATCAGAGCACTCCTCTACACCGTGCTGCACAGTCTGGTCACCTCGAGGTGGTGCGATTCCTGCTGACCGAGTGTCTTGTAGACACTTGTGTTAGAGACAGTAATCAGCTCACTCCTCTTCACCATGCTGCATGGTCTGGTCACCTCAAGGTGGTGCGATTCCTGGTGACCGAGTGTAATGTAGACACTTGTGTTAGAGGCAGTAATCAGGACACTCCTCTACACTGTGCTGCATGGTCTGGTCACCTCAAGGTGGCGCGATTCCTGGTGACCGGGTGTAATGTAGACACTTGTGATAGAGAGAGTGGTCAGTACACTCCTCTACACTGTGCTGCAGAGTCGGGTCACCTCGAGGTGGTGCGGTACCTGGTGACCGAGTGTCACATGGACACTTGTGTTAGAGACAAATATGAGAACACACCTCTACACTGTGCTGCACAGTCTGGTCACCTGGAGGTGGTTCGCTTCCTGGTGACCGAGTGTCACATGGACACTTGTGTCAGGGACAGTGATCATTACACTCCTCTACACTGTGCTGCACAGTCTGGTCACCTCGAGGTGGTGCGAATCCTGCTGACCGAGTGTCTTGTAGACACTTGTGTTAGAGACAGTAATCAGAACACTCCTCTACACCGTGCTGCACAGTCTGGTCACCTCGAGGTGGTGCGATTCCTGCTGACCGAGTGTCTTATAGACAGTTGTGTTAGAGACAGTAATCAGCTCACTCCTCTTCACCATGCTGCATGGTCTGGTCACCTTAAGGTGGTGCGATTCCTGGTGACCGAGTGTAATGTAGACACTTGTGTTAGAGGCAGTAATCAGGACACTCCTCTACACTGTGCTGCATGGTCTGGTCACCTCAAGGTGGCGCGATTCCTGGTGACCGAGTGTAATGTAGACACTTGTGATAGAGAGAGTGGTCAGTACACTCCTCTACACTGTGCTGCAGAGTCGGGTCACCTCGAGGTGGTGCGCTACCTGGTGACCGAGTGTAATGTAGACACTTGTGTTAGAGACAGTAATCAGCTCACTCCTCTTCACCATGCTGCATGGTCTGGTCACCTCAAGGTGGTGCGATTCCTGCTGACCGAGTGTCTTGTAGACACTTGTGTTAGAGACAGTAATCAGAACACTCCTCTACACCGTGCTGCACAGTCTGGTCACCTCGAGGTGGTGCGATTCCTGCTGACCGAGTGTCTTGTAGACACTTGTGTTAGAGACAGTAATCAGCTCACTCCTCTTCACCATGCTGCATGGTCTGGTCACCTCAAGGTGGTGCGATTCCTGGTGACCGAGTGTAATGTAGACACTTGTGTTAGAGGCAGTAATCAGGACACTCCTCTACACTGTGCTGCATGGTCTGGTCACCTCAAGGTGGCGCGATTCCTGGTGACCGAGTGTAATGTAGACACTTGTGATAGAGAGAGTGGTCAGTACACTCCTCTACACTGTGCTGCAGAGTCGGGTCACCTCGAGGTGGTGCGCTACCTGGTGACCGAGTGTAATGTAGACACTTGTGTTAGAGACAGTAATCAGCTCACTCCTCTTCACCATGCTGCATGGTCTGGTCACCTCAAGGTGGTGCGATTCCTGGTGACCGAGTGTAATGTAGACACTTGTGTTAGAGGCAGTAATCAGGACACTCCTCTACACTGTGCTGCACAGTCTGGTCACCTCGAGGTGGTGCGCTTCCTGGTGACCGGGTGTCATGTAGACACTTGTGTTAGAGGCTGCCGTCAGTACACTCCTCTACACTGTGCTGCAGAGTCGGGTCACCTCGAGGTGGTGCGCTTCCTGGTGACCGGGTGTCATGTAGACACTTGTGTCAGAGACAGTGATCAGGACACTTCTCTACACTGTGCTGCAGAGTCTGGTCACCTCGAGGTGGTGCGATTCCTGGTGACCGAGTGTCACATAGACACTTGTGTCAGGGACAGTGATCAGTACACTCCTCTACACTGTGCTGCAGAGTCTGGTCACCTCGAGGTGGTGCGATTCCTGGTGACCGAGTGTAAAGCTGATGTCAATGTGAAAGACATTATTGCTCGTACACCTAAGTATATTAGTAGAGGAGCTGTGGAAGAGTTCTTGTCCAGTGTTTGATAGGAAAATGTAAAATTGTCCTCTGCAACATATGAATGAGCCTGGTCACTATGTTAACTCCCAACTCACCTTTATGCTGAGATCTAAATATTCACCAGAATAGTTTCTAATCCGTTGAGGATGTCGATGTGTTGCTTTCAGATTCCCCATTCATATATTAGGCTAATACCCCGTTTAGACTACACGGTTGCAATCCTGATAACCTCTGATCTGGATAATGACCCATCCCAAGCAACACTATTTGTCACTAGTACTGTATGTGTTTAGACGTCCCATTTTGAAATAATCGAGTCAAACAGAGACTTTTGAATCCCAAGTGTTATAACAGAAAATTACTGTAGTTTGATTCCTCCAGTTTTAAAGTATTTCAGTGTTGCCTAAACAAATCGTCTGCTGCTTTTCAGTCGGTCAACACAATTGTGCCCAATGAATCGGACGGGGCACAAAATTATAAATATGTAAACCCATTCCGGGAATAAATCACGGGTATTAGTTATTTATGGGCCCATTTAAGTGTGATTGATAACTAAGTAATACATGTTTCCCGTGTTTAAATACTGGTATGATTGTTCTCCTTCCATCATCCGTCTCTCTCACTCTTCATATATCTGATATCGACCATCGTGGCCAACATTACATACCGGTACTTCTCGCTTTCAAAACTCAAGACAATCCAAAATGGCCATCATTTCAACTTCCTACTTCACTCACACAGCAGTGGGATAGAACACACTGATGATCGCAATGGCCACGAACACGATGATCTAGTTGTGGGGACAGGATCGGGCTGATCCTGATGGGGGGATAGTTAATGGAGATAATGTAATCCTGTTGCGTTTAGACATCCCAACTTAATCTGTATTAGGGCGTAATCGGGATCGCGACCGGGACGTCTTAACGGGGCTATAATAGGACAGTGCGCAGCTTATTAGTAACATAAATATTGATACCAACCTATAAAGTATATCATTTTCTACCGCTAGCCAAAGACTTCACGTTCTGGATCCAGAAGTATTTTATGCGAAAATCATAAAGAAACTCCCTGATATATCAGCAGATTCTGGTGTTATTATGCTTGTGGATTCCTTGAGACTGCGTAAGGTTTAAAATACATGATCCATTGGTCACAGTCCCGTGTTTTTGGTGTTGGTCATAGATCGCTTGTGTTTCGCAAATATCAATACTGGAAGCTGCAAATACTTATTTCAGTTATTAATCTTACAGAATAAATTCAAATGCTGCGCAGATTTGTAGGCAAATATAAAGTGATGGATCCCTTGGTCATCAGCTCTGTATGTTCAGGTTTGGTATTCAATTTGTTAACCTGCGTTTTGTGTTGATTGTAGCCAACTCTTGGGATGTTTGTAAGAAAATGCAGTTTTATTGAAACATGAAGAATGTAGCATGACAATATATACATTAGCTCATGCTGGAGTCCCTTCCTGGTGTAGTGGCTAGCCTTCTTCGTTGTTGCCCCGGAGGTCTGGGTTCGATGCCTGGTTCTGCCAAGAAATGTAATTCTGTTGTGAGGGCTGAGGCTGTCTTGACGAAAGAATTCATGATGAAAATTATTAAATGTAAAACATAAATATTGGAATGCAGTCGAAAGAAATCAGAAACCCCAATAGATGTCGAATTGGCAGGGAAAAGGCTAAAGGAGGTAGGAGACTTCTGTTAGCTAGGAAGCAAACTAACCAGTGATGGATGAAGCAAAGAGGATATAAAATGTAGATTGGCTCAGGCAAGGAAAGCATTTCTACAGAAGAGGAATCTGTTGACATCAAATATAGATTTAGGTATTAGGAAGTCATTTTGAAGACCTTTGTCTGGAGCGAGGCGCTCTATGGAAGTGAAACTTGGACTGTTAAAGCAGCAGAAAAGAGGAGAATTCAAGCGTTTGAAATGTGGTGTTTCAGATGGGTAGATAGGGTTACAAATGAAGAGTTATTACGATAAGTGGGAGATGGGGGATTTCTGCCGACTGCTAATGAAAAGAAGAGTTAGGTTGGTAGGACACATACTAAGGCACCCAGGAATAGCAAACTTGGTTGGTTGCTTAGTTTAGAGGCTGCAACAACGCAGTCATGTAGCCCTATGTACTTTGGGTGTATGCAGAATTTGTCTGATAACCTGTGTTAATTGTGATGGCTGTATTAGCGTGTGTTATATGTGATCCCGGTAAGAACTGTAGACGATCAATTTTCAGGTTGTTCCTACTTTTGCTTCCAAATGCTACCATCCACGGCACAAACTGTAGACAATGCTACCGTCCACGACACAAACTGCGGACAATGCTACCGTCCACGACACAAACTGTAGACAATGCTATCGTCCACGACACAAACTGCAGACAATGCTACCGTCCACGACACACACTGTAGACAATGCTACCGTCCACGACACAAACTGTAGACAATGCTACCGTCCACGACACAAACTACAGACAATGCTACCGTCCACGACACAAACTGCAGACAATGCTACCGTCCACGACACAAACTGTAGACAATGCTACCGTCCACGACACAAACTGTAGAGAATGCTACCGTCCACGACACACACTGTAGACAATGCTACCGTCCACGACACAAACTGTAGACAATGCTACCGTCCACGACACAAACTGTAGACAATGCTACCGTCCACGACACAAACTGTAGACAATGCTACCGTCCACGACACAAACTGCAGACAATGCTACCGTCCACGACACAAACTGTAGACAATGCTACCGTCCACGACACAAACTGTAGACAATGCTACCGTCCACGACACAAACTGCAGACAATGCTACCGTCCACGACACAAACTGCAGACAATGCTACCGTCCACGACACAAACTGCAGACAATGCTACCGTCCACGACACAAACTGTAGACAATGCTACCGTCCACGACACAAACTGCAGACAATGCTACCGTCCACGACACAAACTGTAGACAATGCTACCGTCCACGACACAAACTGAAAGAGCTTTTAGTAATCAGACTGGGCCACTGATCAAGAAAATAGTACAGAGGTGAAGGCGAGATAGAATTCCTCTCAACAGCGGTCGCCTAATGACAAAAGTACCTGATACAGGTAAATTTCCTGTTTAGAATAAAATATATGATCTAGACTAGTTGACTAATGATGGTTTAGGTGATCACTCATTATGGCATTCGAAACTTTCAGTGTCGTGGTAACTGTATATTGAGATTGACTTTATGCAATTTAAGTGCCTTGAGTAATAATTTTGGAATGGTGACTCTTGTGCTTCTCATTACCCCTACAACCACGATATTTCCATTGATCTAGTTCTCTTTAAAGTCTGGAACCATGGGCTTGTAGATGCCTGTCTTCTCACAATCAACTTCACTTAGCTGTTCAGCATCATCTACAAACCTGACAACCCTCTCCTCTGTTAGCTGCATGGATATCCACACGACGCACACCATCTCATGCAGCAAGACATTGAGCTGACTCGTGAACTAGGAAAACCATATTCTCCTTTGCCATTTGGTGTTACCTTATTTATATTCATAGTTGTAGGTTCTTTCTTCTTGGGGGCTTGTCCCCTATGTATTTCACAGTAATGGCCACAATCAGTGGCCAAGAGGATGGCTTGAAGTATCTCAACACATTCAAACACTTAAACGTATGTCAACGTTTCAACACTCTCGTAGACAATTAGTTTGGGGGCTTGTCGCCGCCAAACCTTCGAGGCTTTTGAGATATTCAAACTTGTATACTTGTAGATATTATATAAATAGTTCTTGTTTTTGGGAGCTTAACGCTTCAGTATTTCACAGCACCACTGCTGCCTTGTGAGCTTTGGTAGTGTTTCATAGAGCAATATTGTGGGCTTTGGTAGTGTTTCATAGAGCAATGTTGTGGGCTCTGGTAGTGTTTCATAGAGCAATGTTGTGGGCTTTGGCAGTGTTCCATAGAGCAATGTTGTGGGCTCCGGTAGTGTTTCATAGAGCAATGTTGTAGGCTTTGGTAGTGTTTCATAGAGCAATGTTGTGGGCTTTGGTGGTGTTTCATAGAGCAATGTTGTAGGCTTTGGTGGTGTTTCATAGAGCAATGTTGTGGGCTTTGGTAGTGTTTCATAGAGCAATGTTGTAGGCTTTGGTAGTGTTTCATAGAGCAATGTTGTAGGCTTTGGTGGTGTTTCATAGAGCAATGTTGTGGGCTTTGGCAGTGTTCCATAGAGCAATGTTGTGGGCTCCGGTAGTGTTTCATAGAGCAATGTTGTAGGCTTTGGTAGTGTTTCATAGAGCAATGTTGTGGGTGTTGGTAGTGTTTCATAGAGCAATGTTGTGGGCTTTGGTGGTGTTTCATAGAGCAATGTTGTAGGCTTTGGTAGTGTTTCATAGAGCAATGTTGTAGGCTTTGGTGGTGTTTCATAGAGCAATGTTGTGGGCTTTGGCAGTGTTCCATAGAGCAATGTTGTGGGCTCCGGTAGTGTTTCATAGAGCAATGTTGTAGGCTTTGGTAGTGTTTCATAGAGCAATGTTGTGGGTGTTGGTAGTGTTTCATAGAGCAATGTTGTGGGCTTTGGTAGTGTTTCATAGTGTGATGTTGTGGGCTTGGGTATTGTTTCATAGAGAATGTTGTGGGCTTTGGTTGTGTTTCATAGAGAATGTTGTGGGCTTTGGTTGTGTTTCATAGAGCATTGTTGTGGGCTTGGGTATTGTTTCATAGAGCAATGTTTTGGGCTTTGGTAGTGTTTCATAGAGCATTGATGTGGGCTTGGCTAGTGTTCCATAGAGTGATGTTGTGGGCTTTATAGTGTTTCATAGAGCAATAGTGTGGGCTTTGGTAGTGTTTCATAGAGCAAAGTTGTGGGCTCTGGTAGTGTTTCATAGAGCAAAGTTGTGGGCTTTGGTAGTGTTTCATAGAGCAATGTTGTGGGCTTTGGTAGTGTTTCATAGAGCAAAGTTGTGGGCTTTGGTAGTGTTTCATAGAGCAAAGTTGTAGGGCTTTGGTAGTGTTTCAAAGAGCAATGTTGTGGGCTTTGGTAGTGTTTCAAAGAGCAATGTTGTTGGCTTTGGTAGTGTTTCAGAGAGTAATGTTGTGGGCTTTGGTAGTGTTTCATAGAGCAAAGTTGTGGGCTTTGGCAGTGTTTCATAGAGCATTGTTGTCTTGGATCTGATGATGCTTGCCCGATGAGCGAAACCTTTCATCTGTGCAAATAACATTTAATCACATGTGAACATTTGGGCTTATTCTCGTGTTGACCGACTGAAAGTTACCATTCAACTCTCATCTCGTGGTGCTGTGGCTAACACTCTAGGCTGTCACCCCTGAGGTCCGGGTTAGAGTCTGGGGTATACTCAGCCTCGTGAGGCACAACTAAGAAGAGGTGGGTTCGATTCCCACCTCAGCTATCGTGGAAATGGTTTTCCTCGATTTCCTACTTCTGCTTCAGGCAAATGCTGGGATTGTTTCTAACTTCAGGCCATCAGTCCTAGTCTCTATTACAAATATACACACTTCTGCAGACAAAACAGTTACACTTGTTATCACTCAGACACACTAAGTACATGGGGCTGCATGACCACAATTTGGCAATGCATTTAAATTAATCAACAGCTTATTCGAAATAGGTTCAAACCTTTGTATTTTCTGTTCTATGCTGACTCAAAGAATTCTCTGAGCTAACATGCAGCAGAAAGCTCACGACTTCACCATATTTGTAATGCAACATCGCTGTTTCATATCACATTGATAACTTTGAATTTGTTTCTCAAATTTTATGGATCAGTCTCTGTAAGGAACATGAATATACGTTTTAATGATGGAAGTTTTTACAAGGAAAAGAACTAATGGTAGTTCCACACTTGATCTTATGACCTGTGTTCACCTTTATTATTACTCATATTATTACTCCCAGATCCTGTACTTTGAAATAATCTGGTGATGTTGATTTAAATTTCCAACCTCTTTATGTGCAAATATATTGTGTAAACACCTTTCCTCCATTTTGGATCTGGTGATTGCATTCCCAACATCTTGTGGCTGTGCTAATAAATGTGGATTGATTCATCCATTTCCAGACAACATTTTCAAATACTTTCTAAATATCTGATTTTCCTTCACAGGAGCATTGGTGTAAATGGGTTAGGGTTTTAAGATTAATTTTTGATCTTTCTGTATGTGGCTCCGAGCAATGAATGAAGAGATCTCCTTTTCTATCATTGTTCAGGAGAATCCTGTACGAATATTTACCACACTCCACAATTACCTAGCTACATCACACTTGTGCATTGCTTTAGTTAAGATAGGAAAGGGTACATAATGATTTCTTGGAAAGGAAAGGTTGCAAATTTGTATTTTACACATTATCAAGTAAAAATGTAAAACATCAGTGTATGTTGTAAAATGATCTGTGGTTTATGAAAGTGTAAAGAACTGGCTTTTGTGTTCTATGATATGAATTTTTCGTACAGCTGTTGTGGGCTGTGGACAATGTTTCTTTGTGTGTAAATATTTTAAAATGTTCATCTAAGTGTAAATAAAAATGCATTTTAATCTAAACGTGGCTTGTTTGATGCTTTAATAGCCATGTGCTTTGTTCCTGTAGATAGAAGCTCTCCCTCAGCACAGCCATTGTGCTTTAAGCCGTAAAACATGTACGTCATCCTTCGCTGACCCTTGTCTTAAAAACATGACAAATAGCGTGTTGATGCAGTTTCTTGCCGATATTAACATAAATAATTTGCCTGTCAACACTTAAACACAGTATACTAAAAACTAGTGCATGTTTCAGGCAATATTACTGTCCTACTTCAGCTTAACACAAATCTATTGAAAATTCACTTAAAATTCATTTAGACAGTTTGTGTATCTTAGGATAAAAAATCCTAAATTTAACAATTTGAATTTAAGAATCATTAATAAAATTAATTATTTATTTTATATTTTTCTGTTAAATACGTTTTGCAGTTGTCATGATCTAATACCGTACTTCACTAAAAAAATGAATTGTAGGAAATTAAGAATAGTGCATTTATTTTTCAAACGAAGAATGGATCCACATGTTATCGCTAGTTGAATGCCACTAGTAAAAGTCATGGAACATAAAACCACAAACTCTACTCATATATAAGTTCTTCACAGTTAAAAGTGTTCTGAATATCACTCGGGTGAGCGTGTTCACCGCTAGAGGGCTAGTCTTCAGGTGGCGGGTAGGGGGATGGTTCAGACACCCTGGCAAATGAACCCGCGGATCAACAGACAGCCCAATTCCTGGGGGAAAAATATGGTGGGCTCTAGCTCAGGGTTAAGAGTGAAGTTCACAATTGCATCTCCAGTGGGGAACATATGCTTCGGTACAGTGCACATGACAGCGCGGTGGTGGGAATTAACGGAGCAAAATCATCTCTCCCGGAGCGGCATAGATGTCGTCCGCGTCTCAGATTAGGGAGGTAAATATTATATGTTGGCAGGAGGTATATCATCTCGACGACAGACGAAGCGAATTGTCGGTTGAGGAACCATTTTGTGGAATCTATTCAAACTTCGGAGAGTGATAGGGTGTCTCCCATAGCGAAGCGCACCACTTGTGTACTGGTGACGTGAGAAATGTGCGAGGGTTATCTCCCCGTAGACTGGGCAAGTTGTGGAAGTTAGTCCTACAACAAACATAAATACGACTAAGATTTTCTATTCTCAATATAGCAGACATGCTAAAATGAGTCGTGCATAGAAAGGTCACCGAGTGGAGGGGATCAAGCACGATAGAAATTAGAGTTACAAACTCAACTATCATGGCACAAGTACTCGAGTGACAACACAGCGTCAGACAGACTGCCCACATAATATCTTGCTATGCACGCAAACGTTCAGGAGAGAAACTGAAAAGTGGAGGTCACTTCGACAGTAAAACCAGGAGCTCCAATTGCAGTGGTCACGGACGGGATGGTAGGAGATTGTGCGTCCCTCACTTCAGAGGATTATGCAGTTATCATCGATGGAGAGGCGACGTCTACAGAAACGACAGTAAAAAGGTAATGTCATTATTGTAAACATTCCGCAGAGATATGACTTACTTCCCAAATCATGTAGAAATAGAGGCTAAAAAGGGAAAATTAATCAAATCGGTAAGAGTTTTCCACATATCCAAATTGTAGGTGTATGTAAATTAGACAGGAAATTCCTCACTTGACATGGCCAGGACTTAAAAAGTCTGAAAAAGAGTATCTTAGTGATGAAATCTGCAAAATTGTAAATTCAAATGGTAAGAATAGTTCAACAGTAATATTTTTAGAGTGGAAACTGGTAAAAGAAGACAAACGTGTGGTTTGACATTCAGATGTGTATCTTTTGATGTAAATTTAACCGAGTGCAACAATGGTATTTCGGATTTGTCTAGCAACAATAATAATAATAACAACAACTAAGATAATAATTTAAATAAATCACCATTAAAAGCTTGCAAGAGTAGCAAATAATTTACCACCAATATGTTCAGTCTCTCGATAATAAAATTGATTATATAAATCTAATGCTTAAAAATGAACTTAAAAACATCTCAGCACTATGTATTTCAGAACATAGGCTGAAAGAGGAACAACTCGAATTAATTCAATTCCCAGGATTTATACTAGCTAGTAAATACTCAAGATCTAATATTAGCCATGGTAGTACTTGTATCTTAAGAAATAATTTAGATCATGAACAGTTAACAGAATTTTGATTTCGCTGCCATATAAATACAGCAGTTTAAGTTAATAATTGTATGCCTGTACCGTTCTCAGTCAGGAAATTTTCGTTTATTCATAGATAAATTAGAATTGTTACTCAATAACATGAGCAAAGTAAATTTCAATATATTAGCGTGTGGATGTACGGTAAATGTGGATTTACTTAAAATGTGATAGAAATTGTGAATTATTAACTCAGTTACTAATTTCCTATGGACTGAAACCTACAATAAACACTCCAACAAGAATAACAAAATTTAGTAAAACCACTCCTGATCAAATTTTTATAAATACAGATAAATATCACCATTCAATAGAAGTATTGCCCCGGTTTTAGTGACCACCATGGACAAATACTGAATTTTGAAGTACCCAAATGAATCAATAATAATGATAATGGAATAAAATCAAAGTGCAGGTCATTCACTGAAACATATTTCAATGATTTATTAAAAAAGGGAACAAGGTCCGAAATTTACAAACTAGAAAATGTAAATGATAAATTTAATGCATTTAACAGTACCCCAAGACACTACTTTGAAACAGCATTCCTCTTTAAGCAAAGAACTATTCAAAATAACAAAACTAGCAATTGGATAACAACTGGGATTGTAAATTCATGTCAAAGAAAGAAATTTCTACACCAATTATAAAAACAATGCCACACAATACCTGAATTGAATTTATACTACAAACAAGATGTTCAGTAAAGAACATATAGCCTACTTTCTCCTAAATGTATGAGTATAGTTATAACTCGTTGTTATTATCAAAGAGTATAATAGAACTATTCTTTGTTGAAGACCTTAGAAACGATTTACCTCTACCAAACGCCACAACCTAGATAAAAACTGCTACCATCATTGAAGAAAGAAAGAAAGATAAGAAGTATATCAAGAATGTTATGGATCTGGAGACATAATCGACCGGACTGGCGGCGTGGCTCAGCGGTAACGTTCTCGCTTGCTGGGCCCTAGGTTGCAGGTTCGTATCCTGGCGCAGTCAGCTGGCATTTGAGGGTGCACAAATGCGAGGGAGCCGTGTCAGTACATTTACTGGCACGTTAAAGATCCCCTTCGGGCCAAAATTCCGGCACCCCGGTGTCTCTAAAATCAGCAGTAGTTAAAAGGGATGTAAAACCAATAACATTATTATTATTATTACGACCTGCCGTGGGCAACATCCAACTTTGAGTTGAGGCATGTCTTTACACGTCTGGTTGTGCATGGCTTTCACAACCCTAATTGAATTAACAAATCTTTCCATGACCCTACAGAGACGTGTGTATACAAACTATGTGGATATTTTCGATAATATAATCCTAACAGAGCGAGTGCATTCTAGCGGCCAGAAGAAGAAACTTTTCAATAAAATCTGGAAGTTACCTTTTTGGCAGCTAGATGTCTCGAGTAAATCTGCTGGCGAATTATGTTTTAATTAAATATATATTTTACACCATAATGTGCACAATATAACGCTTAATAACATTTTCAAGTAACGCAAAATAGGCTGTTACAAACCCTTTAAAATAAAAAGTTAAAATGTATCGTAGTATCATCTTGTCATTCTTCAAATTCGATGCGCATAGAATGATAATGGTATAGTAATCAATGGATCCCCACGTAGACTAGTCGTGACATCTATTGGTGAAATATCGAACAATATAATCCTAACAGAGCGAGTGCATTCTAGCGGCCAGAAGAAGAAACTTTTCAATAAAATCTGGAAGTTACCTTTTTGGCAGCTAGATGTCCCGAGTAAATCTGCTGGCGAATTATGTTTTAATTAAATATATATTTTACACCATAATGTGCACAATATAACGCTTAATTTTAAAACATCTGAGTCATTACAAAACAATAAACATATAACATTTCAAGCAAAAAACCTAGCTCTGATCGGGTTTGAACCATAGGCATTTGAGCGATAGTCTAACGCTCTACCACTGAGCTAATTGTGTCAACGAATATCGTTCTATTTAAAATGACTTACATAGAACTTGTTAGCAAATAATGATTTATACTAAACGATTTCATCACTGGAGTATATTATTTATATATAAAGCATTTCATCAAAGTTTTTTTTTTATCAGTACGCTATATTGCATGCAATACTCAAATTAGTGAAATATAAGTCCGGCACAAGATATCCGCTGCCATCTTGTCTTATTACTGAATCAGTTCAGCTTTTTAAAATCACGTCTGCACTATAGTATTACAAAATAAACTTTTAATTTCGAACGTGCCTCTTCCTTTAGAACAGTTAAAACGATTCTCGGCTCGATAATCGGAACTGGTGGGTCCCAAGATATGGATTATAAAGTTTGCATAATTCGCACGGCCGCCATCCTGAAATGGTATGGCGGACGACCTTGTAATTTGGTCACAAGACGCATCCTATACGACGGTAGGTTGTTACCAAATTTGGTAGAGATCGGATGATTTGGTTAGTCGTTATTTGATTTTACGTTTTGAACGTTTGAGTGGCCGCCATTCAGTTTTAGTAAAGATGGCGGCGATATAAAACATGACACTGAGGTGTCCTTTGCTAGTGCTACCTTTGTACCAAATTTCGTTCAATTTGCATTCACCGTGTTCGAATTGATAGGGGGGGACAGACATTCAGAGTACACACACTCACACACACACACACACACACACACACACAGACTCTCACACACACATACACACACACACACACACATAGACTCACACACACACATACACACACACAGACAGACACACTTTTTTCGCCCTGTGTTGATCTCATAAGTCTACTTTCATTTTTTGCAAAAATCGAAAGTAGGCTAAAAATACACTAGCATATTAAGTAAGGTAATAAGACTAGCAAAGAAAATGCAAAATAATAATTTTATTTCCCAATCATCTGATAAAAACAGGGCTATGTGGTCCGTGATAAAGAAAGAAACTGAAAAATCTGCTAAGTTACAAAGGAACATTACACTGACCTGGAATAATAAAGAGATTAATAATCCAGAGGGATAGCGAACACTTTTAATGACTATTTTTTGAAAATTCCACAACAATTATTAAATAAATCATAGGTAAATACACTTAGTTCTAATAATAAAATAAATATATGCAGTGATTATTTATAAATCATGTCACAAGTGAAGAGGTAAGAATACAATATAATACTATCAAAATAAAAACATGGATTCTGAATGGAAAAATATACTCAGGCATCAATTTATGAATGTATTAATAGTATACTGAAATTAATTGACAATAAGGACATGTAACTGCCCTATTCTTGGATTTATCGAAAGCATTTGATGTTGACCATAAAATCCTCCTTTCAAAACTAAATAATAATAATCATTTATTGCAGATAATAGCCATGCCGAGATACAAAACTAATAATGATAACTTAAATCTTACTCATCAAAGTGTCTATATAGAAAGTGTCTGACAGGTTCTGTTTGCTATATATATAGTTATTCGCAGCAGAAGCGTGTTAGCGATACTTTCCTCTGGGCGCAGGAAATGGCGTGATATCTGTCACAAGCACTACCACACAGAGAGCTTAACGAGGTGTACAGTATGTTAGATTCAATTCAAATACAGGGTGACCCTTAAAGAGGTTTGCGAGATATCAGATTCAAATAATGGGTGACTCTTAAGGAGTTGTAAAAGATGTCAGACTCAAATACAGGTTGACCCTTAAAGAGGTGCCCGTGCGGGAAGCCTAAGTTAATTGGTAATGGAGTCTGTAGCCTTCCTATCATGTGTAGCATGCGTCATTTGAAATTATATACGTCTAGTCTTTCAGAATGACTGTAATTTATCTTTTTTGCACTTCAACTCTTCCAATTTTGCACCTGATTCATACAAGTCCTTGAAATTACTCATTTTGAAGTTCAATAACCTTGACTTGAATATTGTCCGGGAGACTTAAAGTGTGAATCTCAATGCTGCCATATTCCAGGAAATAACGAGCTTATTCATCCTTAAGAGTGCCTGACTGAGTAGGTCTACGCGGAGTTGTGCCATGTCTGTAACAGTGGCGTAGTATCCGTCGTCAGTAAGGGTTTTCAAAGTTTGGAAACAATGAAAGTCTCTCTTCAAATTTGGCTATCCAGAGATCAATTTTACACCGAAACGTACGGAGTTTGTCCTCAAGTACAAATATATTGCCAACTTTTTCAAACTTTCCGTTTCCAGAACCTTGAAGTTATAATTTCTGCTGGTTCAAATGTCCAAAAATATCGACTAGATATGAGAGTTGCTTCACCGGATTGTTCCAAGAAATACTGCATTTTTGTCTTCATAAAAATACTTAAAATCTTCTCTCAACTCATATAAGCGTGGCAACATATTGCCTTTTCACAGCCAACGAACCTCAGTTCAAAAAAGTAGTGCCTTGTGCTAAGAGTCTAATGTTGCACACATAACTTACTGAAAATATGAGTGTGGAACGCACTTTCTTTAGCCTATTTTCATTTAATGAAAAAAAAGTAGGCTTTAGAGATCACTTTTTGTCTGTGTGTGATTCTTGTGTATATCCCCCCGTAATAACTTCTAAACGGCTGGAGCTATTTCACTTAACATCATAGCACCATTCTGGACGACCCTGACCTTTCACTTCAAATTTTCTTGAGTCTCACCAATCCAACATGGCGGCTGTGCGAAATATTTCACCAGCATTCAGTATCTCCGTAACTATTACCGATATCACCCTGAAATTTTGTACGGTGATAAAGGGCACTACTAGAAGTTCACCTATGGGACTTTCAAAAACCTGTTAACTACAAAACCAACAAGGCGGCCGAGCGATGATGAGACTTTTAAATAGATTTTTCTCGCGATTTAACCATCCAAACCTAATGAATCTTGGTACAGCAAATGTTTATACACATTGTAATGCACTGGCGTCTAATTTAGTTCAATTGTTTACATAACCTCAAAATGGTGTCTGTGCGAAATATTTCACTGGCATTCTGTATCTCCGAAACTATTACAGATATCACCCTGGAATTTTGTACGGTGATAAAGGACACTGCTACAAGTTTATCTATGTAACTTTCAAAAAGCTGTAAGGTACAAAACGAACATGGCGGCCAAGCGAATTTGAAACATTTAAGACATTTCTCGTGATTTAACCATCTGAGCGCAGTGAAATGTCGTACAATACATATTGTAATGCACTGGTATCTAATTTAGTTCAATTGTTTACATAACATCAAGATGGCGGCTGTGCGAAATTTTAAAATTAAGTTTCTTGTGTCGTAATCATGCGATCGAAGTTTGAATACACGTACACAATAATCTTCATCGAAGTGAAAGTTTGAATAATGAAGCTACGCAATAATTTTCCTTTAATGGTACATAACTCTTTGGCTTATACATATAACATTCCAAAATGGGGAGCATCCAAGATATTTTGACGGTTCTCAACATCTACGATTCTTTTACAGCAATCAAACTGATTGTTTTTATGTTTATAGAGGCTATGAACATACGTTCACCTATAGGACTTTCAGTAATCTGGTGAGCACAAATCCAACATGGCGGTGAAGTATAAATATTTAAATGGACGTTTCTCGCGATTTGACCATCCGAGTGCAGTGACACTTTGCACGTTAATTGCGTATACAAATGTTAATCTACTGGCATCTAATTCATTTGAATTGTTTTCATAACCACAGGATGGCAGCTGTGCGAAATTTTAAAATCTCGTTTTTTTTTCTTCTTGTGTCCTAATCATCCGATTGAAGTTTGAATACGACACGTACAAAATAATATTCATGTAATAGTACATTAATAAAAATCCAACCTGGCGACCATCTGAAATATCTACGAATCTATCACAACAACTAACATGAGTAGGATATATGAAAATAGGCTGTATATTTCTTCACGGAACTACTTGTTTTAACAGCAATCACCATCTTGATGACCAATTTCATTGGATTGGACAAGTGTTGGCGGCGGGAGAGGACACCGCTATACAGGCAGACAACTTCCAGTAGGGGTTGTTTGCATCGAACAAAACCAAGAGTAACAATAATGGTGACTTTCTGGTTGTGAAGAAGTGGAAAAACGGGATGATCTGCTGTAACGGCCAGTTTAAACTAGATGTTTGGAAACAGTGCTATTTGAATTATTAGGCAGATTCAGATGTATGGATATTTCCACAATTAAATATAACCCAGTATTTAGAGAATATCTGAAAATCGGCCAACTGGATTAACGTTAGACCTACTATTTTAATTAACTGGTTGATTTTTACTTTTGTCGATACATGGTGACACCACTTTCTTACCTGTTTTTAAGAACTGAACATTGTGGCTGAATTATAAAAGCGAACTTCTATGAACAAAAACTCTGAACTAAAAAAAAAAGGAATATATATATTCCTACCATTGTTGCCATAAAGTAGCCAGCGCTTCTAGAGCAGCTAAATAATGAATTTCACGAAGCATGCAAGAGGTATTTTGAACCTTATTACCATACCAATATTAAGAGCATAACTGCCGATATTTCAGATAATAATGTGGGTTCCTCTAGTTATAAATTATAAAATCGAATGAAATGAGAACATACATCACCAATAACCCACAGCAGCTTTACCTGAAAGGAGTAAATTACACAATCATTGAATCATCCAACATCTGCTCCTTTCTTGCCACTGTCTGACGAACAATTGTTTATTTCGTATTCACGAAGTTCAGCATCTGTCCGAGGTCTATTCGGCGAGGTTAGGTCAGGTGAACGGGGAGAGCCACAACAATTCGGTCACCAAAGAAACTGGTTACAAGTTGCATGGACACGTTGCTCCATCTTGTTGAAAATAACCTGTCAGTTCGACGTCATCCAGCTGCTTCACAAATGCTGGTCAGAGGAGCGCATCCGCAGTGGTTCTGATTCTCCCAGAGCCACCGAGATCATTAAAACAAATGTCCCGTTTCTACGATCTTTATGGTTCAAGTTTATATGGATCGCTCTGTACTTTCCCCCTTAGTGCCAAATGAATACTGTACCACCTTAAAACAGGTAGTTCCGTGAAGAACTGTATAGCCTATTTTCATATATCCTACTTGTGTTAATTGCCTCTATCAATGTACCAAATGTCAGTTTGATTGCTGTAATAGATTCGTAGATATCGAGAACCGTCTAAATATTTCGGATGGTCGCCATGTTGGATTTTTATATATAGGCCTTAGAGTTATGTACTATTACATGAAGTATGTGTGTAGCCTAGGTCTTTTATTGAAACTTAATCGCATGATTAGGACACAAGATATAAAAACTAGATTTTAAAATTTCGCTCAGCCGCCATCTTGTTGTTATGAAAATTATTTAAATGAATAAGATGCCAGTGGATTAAAATTTATATAAGCATATACCGTACCAAGTTTCACTGCACTTGGATGGTTAAATCGCAAGAAACGTCCATTTGAATTTCGGGTCGCCGCCATGTTGCATTTGTGTTCACAAGGTTATTGAACGTCCCATTGGTGAACTTATGTTCATAGCCTCTATACACATACAAAATTTCAGATTGATTGCTGTCATAGATTACTAGATATTGAGAACCGTCTAAATATTTCGTATGGCCGCCATGTTGGATTTTTAGATATTTAGGACATTGAGTTATCCAATATTAGATGCCGATGATTGCGTAGGTTCAGTATTCAAACGTTGACTTCGATCGCTTGATTAGGACACAAGACATAACAACCTAATTTTAATATTTCGCACAGCCGCCATCTTGGGGTTATGTGAACAAATGAACTAAATTATATGTCAGTGCATTACAATGTGTATAAACATTTGATGTACCCCCATGGAAACTTAAAACGTAAAACTAGATGAAAATAAGACTGAGAACAACGTTACCTTGAAAAAGTGATCATTCTAATGAATTTTGTGCTAAATATAAATAGTTAACTTTCTGTCGGGCGCAATATTAATTATAGTGGCAGTGGGCATATTAAGCCTGTCTGCGACACCTCAGAAGTCAGAATATTTGCTGGAGGACATTTTTGCTACAATAGTGAATACACTCATTCATCCTTTGCATATTACGTAATGGTGCACTATGAGACGCAATGTGCGTGGCAGGTGTGTAGGAGGATCATTGTCAAACTGGCCGATAAGGACTTCAATGTCATGCAGATAGAGGCAGGTTCTGAAAGGTGGAAATAGCTTCGCCCCCTCGAATGACGAATACGAGGTAAGAATTATATCGTGTGCCTTTCAAATAAGTTGCGCCCACCAGAAGGTTAAATATCATCCTACATATCTCAGTTATGCTGGTGCCCTTTCTTTTTCTGACTAACACTTGCGTAATGTTCAAAGACTTGCGCATACTTTTCATTCGTGTATTGTGTTTACTATTAACGGCCGCCTAGACTGTGTCTGTGTGGTTATGACATTATTTATTTCGTGTGCATGGTCTACGAATGGATTTATATTTCATTTAAAGGTAAGTAATGTAATTTTATCTTATTAATATAGCCTACAAGCTGTACCCGGCATGCGTTGCAATGCCAATCAAAGAAAGTGTTGGCGTTGAAATTCTGTTTCTTGAAGTGCTTTTGGATACACAACATGTTAACTGCCTCTAAGCTATCGTAAAATGGATATTCTAATTTAGAACCATTCGTGGAAGCGTGCGCAACAACTTTCAAAAGTTTCATCGCTGTCACTCATTTGTTGAATCTACTCGTACGCTACCTGTTGTGAAATGGATTTACTAAGTCGAAACCCTTCCCTGGAGTGTACACAATAACTCATCAATGATTCATCGCAATCGGATGAATTGTATATGCACGTATACGGGGTTTTGTTTAAACGATTCGTGCGCTGTCACTCATTTGTTGAATCTACTCGTGCGCTACCTATTGAGAAATGTATTACTAGTCGAAGCCCTTCCCTGGCGTGTACACAATAACTCATCAAGTTTTCATCGCAATCGAAGAATGTTATATGAACGCAATAGGGGATTTTGTTGAAACGCTTCACGCGTCGTCACCCATTTGTTGCATCTACTCTTGCGCTACTTATTGTGAAATGGATTTACTAAGTCCCCTTCCCTGGCGGGTACACAATAACTGATCAATGTTTCATCGCAATCGGATGAATAGTATATGAACGCATACCTGATTTTGTTTATACGATTCGCGCTCCGTCACTCATTTGTTGAATCTACTCGTGCGCTACCTACTGTAAAATGTATTTACTAAGTTAGAAACCGTCACGTAAGTGTCCACAACATCTCACCCAAGTTTCATCGCTATCGGACTAATGGGACATGAAGACATAGGGGACTGTATTGAAACGCTCCGCATGTCGTCGTTCATTTGTCGAATCTACTCGTGTGCTACCTACTGTGAAATGTATTTACTAAGCCAGAAACCTTCCTTGGAGTGTCCACCATATTTCACCCAAGTTTCACCGCTAACGGCAGAATGGTATATGACCTTATACGGGACTTTGTTGAAACGCTTCGCGCGTCGTCCCTCATTTGTTGAATCAACTTGTGCGCTGCATATTGTATAGTGGATTTACTAAGCCAGAAATTTTCCATGGCGTGTACACAACATCTCACCCAAGTTTCATAGCTACGGACGAATGGTACATGAATGCATACAGGACTTGGTTGAAACGCTTCGCGTGTCGTCGCTCATTTGTTGATTCTACTCTTGCGCTACATATTGTAATATGGATGTACTCAGCCAGAAACCTTCCCTGGAGTGTACACAACATCTCACCCAAGTTTCATCGCAATCGGATGAATGGTATGTGAACGTATATGGGACGTTGTCGAAACGCTTCGCGCGTAGTTGAATATAAACGTGCGCTTCGTATTGTAAAATGGATTTACTTAGCCAGAAACCTTTCCTGGAGTGTACACAACAATTCACCAAACATTTATCACTATCAGACGACTGGTATATGACTTTATACGGGACTTTGTTGAAACGCTTCGCGTGTCGTGGCTCATTTGTTGAATCTACTGGTGCAATACCTATTGTAAAATGTATGTACTAAGCCAGAAACCTTCCCTGGAGTGTACACAACATCTCACCCAAGTTTCATCGCTATCGGATGAATGGTATATGAAATTATATGGGACTTTGTTGAAACGCTTCGCGCGCCGTTGCTCATTTGTTGATTCTACTCGTGCTCTACCTATTTTTAAAGGGATTTACTAAGCTAGAAACCTTCCCTGGAGTGCACACAAAATCTCAGCCTAGTTTCATCGCTATCGGACGAATGGTATATGAACGCAAACATGACTTTGTTGAAATGCTTCGCGCGTCGTAGCTCATTTGTTGAATCTACTCGTGCGCTGCCTATTGTAAAGTGGATTTACTAAGCCAGAAAATTTCCCTGCAGTGTACACAACATTTTACGCAAGTTTCATAGCTATCGGACGAATGGTATATGAATGCATACGGGACTTTGTTGAAACGCATTGCGTGTCGTCGCTCATTTGTTGAATCTACTTGTGCGCTATCTACTGTGAAATGTATTCACTAATTTTGAAACCTTCACGTAAGTGTACACAACATCTCACCCAAGTTTCATCGCTATCGGACGAATGGTATATGAACACATACGGGACTTTGTTGAAATGCTTCGCGCATCGTCGCTCATTTGTTGAATCTACGCGTGCGCTACCTATTGTAAAATGGATTTACTAAGTCAGAAACCTTCCTTGGAGTGTACTCAACATCTCACCCAAGTTTCATCGCAATCGGACGA
Organism: Meconema thalassinum; assembly: GCA_946902985.2. Classification (NCBI taxonomy): domain Eukaryota; kingdom Metazoa; phylum Arthropoda; class Insecta; order Orthoptera; family Tettigoniidae; genus Meconema; species Meconema thalassinum. Next base: position 52,321,224 of record OX336388.2, on the reverse strand, counting down.
ATGGTATATGAACGCATAGGAGACATACCCACAGACATACCCACAGACAAACTATCACGTTACATTGATTTTCAGCCTATTTTCAATTTCGAAAAAATAGGCTTATGAGATCACCTTTTGTCCGTGTGTGTGTGTGTGTGATTCGTGCGTGTGTGTCCCCCTAATAAAATCTAAACGGCTGGAGAGATTTCAATGAAACTCGGAAAGTTCATAGCACTATTCCCGGCGACCTCGACCGTGCCCTTCAAATTTTGTTACGACTCACCAATCCAACATGGCGGCTGTGCGAAATATTTCACCAGCATTCAATATCTCCGAAACTATTACCGATATTACCCTGACATTTTCTATGGTGATAGAGGGAACTACTAAAAGTTCACTTATGTGACTTTTGAAAATCTGGTAACTACAAAACCAACATGGCGGCCAAGCGAATTTGCGACATTTAAATAGACGTTTCTCGCGATTTGACCAACCAAACGCAATGAAACTTGGTACAGTATATGTTTATATACATTGTAATGCACCGACATTTAACTTCGTTCAATTGTTTACATAATCACAAGATGGTGGATGTGCGAAATATTTCACCGGCATTCTATATCTCTGAAACTATTAGCGGTAAAACCTTGAAATTTTGTACGGAGATAAAGGGCACTACTGGAAGTCCATCTATAAGACTTTCAAAAACCGGTTAACTACAAAACGAACATGGCGGCCAAGCGAATTTGAAAATTTGAAATAGACCTTTCTCGCGATTTAATGTTCCAAGCGCACTGAAACCTGGCACAGGAAATATTTATACACATTGTAATCCACTGGTATCTAATTTAGTTCAATTGTTTACATAACCTCAAGATGGCGGCAGTGCGAATTTTAAAATTAAGATTTTATTTATTGTGATGTAGTCATGCGATCGAAGTGAAAGTTTGAATAATGAACCTACGCAATAATTTTCCTTTAATGGTACACGACTCTATGGCCTATACATTTAACAATCCAACATGGCGACCATCTGAAATATTTAGACGATACTGAATATCTACCGATCTATTTTAGCAATCAAACTGCATTTTTTAATGTTCATAAGGGCTATGAACTTAAGTTCACCTATAGGACTTATAATAACCTGGTGATCACAAATCCAACATGGCGGTGACGCGAATTATAAATATTCACATGGACGTTTCTCGCAATTTAACCATCCGCGTGCAGTGAAACTTGGTACAGTAAATCCTTATACGAATGTTAATCCACTGGCATCTAATTTATTTCAATTGTTTCCATAACCTCAAGATGGCAGCTGTGAAAAATTTTAAAATCTCCTTGTTTTTTCTTGTGTCCTAATTATGCGATTGAAGTTTGAATACTACACGTTCACAATAATCTGCATGTAACAGTACATAACTCTAGGACCTACATATATAAAATCCAACATGGCAACCATCCGAAATATTTAGTCGGTTCTCAATATCTACGAATCTATTACAGCAATCAAACTGAAATTGTGTATGTTGATAGTGGCAATTAACATAAGTAGGATATATGAAAATAGGCTGTATAGTTCTTCACGGAACTACTTGTTATATATATAGATAATCCAAAAACGACATGGGCACCCTCCCCTGGATTTCCGAGAATGTTGATATTCGATTGTTCATTGTCACACCAGTTTATTTCATAAATAGAAGTTACTGATTGACAACTGTTACAACATAAAAATATTTAATGTTGCTGTCATAATATGTATTTACATTTAAAAATGGTTCTAATTCTGCCATACAGTAGACCGCCAATGGAAACATAGCTCCAATTTTCAATATGGTTTTGCCGAGTGTTAAATACCGTATGTTTCCCCAGCATTGTCACGAGTGGCGACCACCACAGTTCGGTACTGGCGATATGAAAGCACGTTTTAGACATTGCAACCCCTAAAACATGATTTTCTTTGCTGACTAATAAAACACTGGGGTGCCGTAAGATCTTCTTTTAAAATATTGGATCATTTACTGTACAAAACCACTCGGGCATTAAACGTCAAGTTATAAGTTAAACCCTCCACAAGAGAATATACTTTGGCAATGTTGATTATTTATGGACATAAATGAAAAGATCGTCTTAGTCACCTTGGTGTTCTTCTGTTGATCTCACTTGAATGTGAAATTGTACTAATCAGGAAATCCTAAACTTGTTATTTAAATAATTGGTGTCTTAGCCATTGGTTGTGTATGATGTGTTAAAATTTAATGTAAATTCTTTGTATTAAGTTTTTCTATTTGTTGTTGTTGTTGTTGTTTGAGACTTCAGTCCTTTGACTGGTTTGATGCACTTTCATAGAGCGCCACGCGTACATAAACACACACAGAGATGAAGAAACAACCTCATATGTTAAGGCCACTTTAATAAATCTATGTTTTCCAAGTCGGGGGCTGCAATGTTGTTGTTTTCCTGTTTACCCAGAGGCGTCAAGAGCCCTAATTATGGACCTGACTGTATTATAGTCTACCCATTTTTATGCCGGTTTGCCTTCCCGCGATCGTTATTCGTGCCGCGAAATGCTGTACATTTTTGTTTTTAATAAGGTGTTCAATAGTACGGAAGCTCATTTCTTGAGAACAAAGGGATTATTGCCACGAATGAACTGCAATCTATTGTAGATTCTTGACCTGTAGTGTTACATCTTCTACAATCGAAGCAATTTATAATAGTTAAATTGTCCTGCGGCGTTTGTGCCGTTATCAAAACTACTAAGTATCGCACTCTCAATCGAATGTAGACGGCAGGTCAGTCGAGACAAAATGGTCAACTCAATGGTGATACACGTCGTAATGTTGTACATTATATGATTCCAATGGAATCCACTTGCAAGGCAGGCAATTTTGGATGCACAACATGTACGGCACCAGTACTTATGAGCGGAGTAGCTTCACATAATACATTTTATGCTCGACTTAATGCTTAATCGTAACAACCAGCAATTTGAAATGGGTACGGTACTTCAACAACACCGTAGATTTCCATTTTGGCTGAAAATGGACGTAAATCCATGCATTGTAAGAAAGGACATAATGTATTATTTTAACCTTAAGCCCATCTGTGTAACTGAGTATCTCAATTTACGCTCCACGCTGAGGACTGGTTACCTGACGCTGACAGCACTACCTTGAGGGGTAGCTTATTTCACGTTGGTACCATGTGTTATGTACCGGGGCACTCATCTCAATACTGCATTACTGGTATTCTAAACTAACATAACTTATACACACTGACACCACACAGGTTATTAGATAAATTTTACTCACAGTCAAGTACAAGGGGTGAAGGGTAAAGCAGTTCCCCATTAAAGCAACAATATTAACAACAATGCCAGTTATTGAATGTAAGAAGGCAAATTTCCCCTCTAAAGTGAAGGTGGAAGGCAAATTATCAAAGACCTTTGAGGGTAACCAGGGATTACGTCAGGGTGATGTAATCTCTACACTCCTATTCAATATTGCTTTAGAGAAAGTCATGCGAATGACACAAGATTGCAACTCAGGAGGAACATTATTGAACCGAGTGACAGAAGATCTCGCATATCCAGTTGATATTGACATATTGGCTAGGAACGCAATATATGACTTGTTTTTTTTCTTAGAAAATGCGAATGTTTCAGCGATATATAATGTATAATAGCGATATGTAAAATGGTAATAACGACAGTGTAGTCGATAAAAGCGATATATAAGTAAGCGATTAATATGAATGTGAATACGTAAACTAATTTTAAATAATGCGAAGGCCACGAAGATAGTCTGATATATAATGTCATCTATTATCGAATTTTGTCAAGATTTAAACGATTGGAACAGTAATTAACTTAATTGTTTGTTAGATATGTTCATATGGATTTTACATAATAATAAGCGATAACGTGGAGGATAATGTAATCTAAAAATGATGGTAGCGTGAAGGAAGAATAATATGATAGTAAAGTGAAGCAATGTCGAGCTGGTAACGATAAAGTTGAACAACAATGTAAATATTTAACAATAATTTATCGATTTAAATATTTGTATTTAAGGTTTAGAACTTCGAATTAAGGAGACCTTTGTATAATTTAGGGAGAAATTGTAAGTAGAGAACGTCGTTTTTACGAGAGTTATTTTTAGCATGAATGAGTACAGATCAACAAGTGGTTACGGTAACATTTTTCAAGAACATAAATAGGCGAGGTGTCTATGTCCTTACTCCTTAATGAGGACACACAGTGAAGTCCTATGCCGAAATTCACGATACATTTTGCTTCTAGGCGAAGATATTATATTAATTTGATACTTCAAGTTTTATTTTAGTAATGTGAGATGTTGATTATTTGTTTATTATAGCCTATGTTGTCCTTTTTGAATAAACGTTAGCAGGCACTGTTTAGTTTGCCTGTTGCCCTTTTATAGAACCCAGTGACTCTACATTTAATAATCAGTTACGGTGGAATTACTATTTAGGTACTGGCGCCCACTTTTAAACCGTTCACCCTCGAGATTCCGAGAATCTCGTCCTCCAATACCTTGTTGAAGGATTTGTACGTAACTAGGTAGTAGTACTATCGTATTTATATAAATATCTTTGTATCGAGAGGTTCATAACTATCCATCTAGTAGGGAATTGTTGGTTTATCTAGCTGGGTATCAGCATCCCTTGCGATCCTTTCCATCCTTCGGATAATAGGTGGTGATTACGTGAATTTCGGGTACAGTACCAGGTATATAGAGATGGTATATCGACTTTGAGTCAATTCATGGAGACATTTGTTAACAAATTTTGGAACAGCCGCATCCCGGGTATTGAATGGGATGAATTAATGTGTGGGAGATATAATCAAGATGAGGGAATCAGTATGACGGTATTTTTTTTGGCACATGTTTCAAGTAGTCAAAATTTGGGATCAGAACACGACCGAGGAAGATATTGTGCGAATGATGCCACAGCATTTTCCTCTTTATTGTTAATTTCCCTTATTTATTATATTCTGTTATTCTAAATTGTATACACTTGCATATATACCAATATTCAAGTAACTCACAGAATCCTGGATGAAACAAACCAACAGTGTAACGAGATTCAAATTGCGAATCTCCTTATAAGCAACAATCGTAGTTTAAATACAGTTCTCAAAAAGAGTTTTGCATATGACGATTACACATGGGTGATGGGACGATACTGCACTCTACTCCGTACGAATCATTGTATATTTGTCCGCTAGGAGGCATATCTCGTGTCCGTCCGTTTAACATCAGTTGTACGTGATCCACCTGAAGTTCTTCGGCAAGTGTTTACGGTCTTCTGCCTCGAGGTTGGTGTATTCCAATGCTAAGTACTGTACTCCTGTATGGATGAACAGTTATCACATAAGACTTATAGACAGTCAACTGAATACCACCATGTGCATAATAACGGGCGCAATTCAATCTACGCCAATCCATTGGCTCTCGCTTCTTCCAGGAATAATGCTACCTGGTTTAAGCAGATCAACTGCTCTTATCAAGGAATGCAGTAAGATCGTAAGAAATACTAATATACCTGTACATAAAGATCTACCCATTCTTAATCAGAACAGATTACATTCACGCCATCCAGCTCCGCGTGACGCCTCTGATATGGCTGCCAGAAGTTTCAACCCAACTACGGAGTGGAAAAGCCGATGAGAAGCTGCATCGGAGATATACCAGCACAGTATGTTCTTAAGTGCTGAACTTGAAAGTAGATTCCCTCTACCACGTAAAACATGGACTGCCCTGAATAGACCATGGCAGGTGCAGAGACATGTTGTATAAATGGAACAATTGCTAACACCCGACAGACCATCCGTCACATTGCCAGCCAAGAAGATTTCCTGATGGCAACTACAGAAACAATACGGTAGGTCAATGACCTGGACATTCAATTGTGAGGACTCTTATCTTGTCCGTTGTTTTCTGTTATGTAAATATGTACATATTGTATTTCCATATATAACTCGACCATACACTAAATACATAAATAACTTGTAAAGTTGGTTCAGGAGCACGTGGAAGACAAAGGCACTGTAGCGTATTGTTAACATGCCATTCGTACAACAGACAGTATTGGAATTTGAATATTGCTTCAAGAGGGATTCCAACAATTGGATGTTGCTGCTCGTGTTGGAGTGAGTAAGAGTGATGTCTCGAGAGTGTGGAACAACAGGGAGATCTAAACAGTTGCTGATCGACAAAGAACTAGACGCCGTCGCAAAACCACTCGCAGGGAGGATCAGTGCCTGTTGCTTTCAGCACATCGTAGGCATATTGGTTCTGGCACGTCCCTCCGCCAAGTTCTTTGAAGGGCCACCGGAGGGAATGTATCCAATCAGACAGTATGCAATTGGCTGCATGAAGCAGGACTGATATTGAGGGTGCCTGCGCCGAAACGTCCTCTGGAACCACAGCATACGGCAACTCTTGCAAGGGGGGGGGGGGGGGGACAACAACCCCTCGGACATGTGAGCAGAAACACACTGGAAGCGTACTCTCTTTACTATTGAGGTCTCTATTGGACTGAACACATACAACAGGAGCATTTGAGTGTGGCGACAAGTGAGATTTCATGAGCCCTTCATCCAGGAACGCACCAACAGCAAGAAAGTTCAGTCATGTTTGGTCTACGTACGTCTCTAATTGTTATCCACGGTAACAATGACTGGTCTTGTGTACAGAGGCAACATCATCAATTGCTTTGTTACAGGTTTCGCTGCCCTAGCGTGTGAGGGCTTTACACAAGTGGACGATAATTCTTGCCCCATCAAGCTAGGGTTGTCAATCAGTTCTTTTAGATGCATTGCATAGAGAAAGGAGTGGCCTGCATATTCTGTGGACATGAACTATATTGCACATGCAGGGAAAGATCTTAAGAGAACAAATTTCCACCGCCCCAGACTCCCAACAAGCATTCAGCAACTGATATATTATAAAAAATATCCACTTAAAATACAAATTTTTATCACACGATGTCCTTATAAACAATGATACACTTTGAGCCTTCTTCAGTCAATAGCACAGTCTAGGGTTGATCAGTGTGACCTCTCAATAAAAAAAAATATTTTCTTTAAGTAAGATTTTCACATCGTCATGGCAATTAAAATATTGGACATAAAATGCTTAAAGAATTTAAAAACTATATAAAATTCAAAACGTGGACTCTTCGTCGTTGAAATCATTTCCAAATAAGGGACCTTATTGTACAAGCGTATTGTATAAGAATCGTGTGTTAGTTATCCTGGTAGAGACGAAAATACGGAAGTTGCTTGTTTAATAATTTTTACAAATTGTGTTCATCACCCGCAGTTTGGAGACCAGAACGTTCACATCACACATTGAAAGAAACACAAGGAATGTGTTTATGTCCGTCGTTGCTTGTCTACTGATTTAAGCTGCTATCAAAGGGTGGAATAATCTGCCCAATTCAGGTTCCGCTGGCTCTTAGTAAGCCTCGTGGTGGCCATACACTGTATCGTTATGCCCAACATGAAAAAAGCCGTGTTTACCAAGTCCCACATTATCACTTTAGTTATTTCTTTTGTGTTTCTGTCTCTTTTGCAGAGCAGATTGTGTGTTGTTTTTCTTTGTATGTTCCCTATATTGTGCATAATGTGCATGCAAGTTAAAAAATAACAAGCAACCTTAATAGCAATATGCAAAACTTCTATTGAGCAGAGAATATAAGTGCTTAATTTAAACTACAACACAGTGATCTGGATCTGATGATGACCGCTTGAATGTCAAGACGCCTAATCCATAATTGCCCCATTATAATAGTGACAGCCAACTAATCCATAATTGCCCCATTATACTAGTGACAGCCAACTAATCCATAATTTCCCCATTATAATAGTGACAGCCAACTAATCCATAATTGCCCCATTATAATAGTGATAGCCAAGTAATCCATAATTGCCCCATTATAATAATGATAGCCAACTAATCCATAATTGCCCCATTATAATAGTGATAGCCAAGTAATCCATAATTGCCCCATTATAATAGTGAGAGCCAAATAATCCATAATTGCCCTATTATAATAGTGATAGCCAACTAATCCATAATTGCCCCCTTATAATAGTGATAGCCAACTAATCCATAATTGCCCCATTATAATAGTGACAGCCAACTAATCCATAATTGCCCCATTATAATAGTGATAGCCAACTAATCCATAATTGCCCCCTTATAATAGTGATAGCCAACTAATCCATAATTGCCCCCTTATAATAGTGATAGCCAACTAATCCATAATTGCCCCCTTATAATAGTGATAGCCAACTAACCCATAATTGCCCCATTATAATAGTGATAGCCAACTAATCCATAATTGCCCCATTATAATAGTGATAGCCAACTAATCCATAATTGCCCCCTTATAATAGTGATAGCCAACTAATCCATAATTGCCCCCTTATAATAGTGATAGCCAACTAATCCATAATTGCCCCATTATAATAGTGATAGCCAACTAATCCATAATTGCCCCCTTATAATAGTGATAGCCAACTAATCCATAATTGCCCCCTTATAATAGTGATAGCCAACTAATCCATAATTGCCCCATTATAATAGTGATAGCCAACTAATCCATAATTGCCCCTTTATAATAGTGATAGCCAACTAATCCATAATTGCCCCTTTATAATAGTGATAGCCAACTAATCCATAATTGCCCCCTTATAATAGTGATAGCCAACTAACCCATAATTGCCCCTTTATAATAGTGATAGCCAACTTATCCATAATTGCCCCATTATAATAGTGATAGCCAACTAATCCATAATTGCCCCCTTATAATAGTGATAGCCAACTAATCCATAATTGCCCCCTTATAATAGTGATAGCCAACTAATCCATAATTGCCCCATTATAATAGTGATAGCCAACTAATCCATAATTTCCCCCTTATAATAGTGATAGCCAACTAATCCATAATTGCCCCCTTATAATAGTGATAGCCAACTAATCCATAATTGCCCCATTATAATAGTGATAGCCAACTAATCCATAATTGCCCCATTATAATAGTGATAGCCAACTAATCCATAATTGCCCCTTTATAATAGTGATAGCCAACTAATCCATAATTGCCCCCTTATAATAGTGATAGCCAACTAATCCATAATTGCCCCCTTATAATAATGATAGCCAACTAATCCATAATTGCCCCCTTATAATAGTGATAGCCAACTAATCCATAATTGCCCCCTTATAATAGTGATAGCCAACTAATCCATAATTGCCCCATTATAATAGTGATAGCCAACTAATCCATAATTGCCCCTTTATAATAGTGATAGCCAACTTATCCATAATTGCCCCCTTATAATAGTGATAGCCAACTAATCCATAATTGCCCCCTTATAATAATGATAGCCAACTAATCCATAATTGCCCCATTATAATAGTGATAGTCAACTAATCCATAATTGCCCCTTTATAATAGTGATAGCCAACTAATCCATAATTGCCCCATTATAATAGTGATAGCCAACTAACCCATAATTGCCCCATTATAATAGTGATAGCCAACTAATCCATAATTGCCCCATTATAATAGTGATAGTCAACTAATCCATAATTGCCCCCTTATAATATTGATAGCCAACTAATCCATAATTGCCCCCTTATAATAGTGATAGCCAACTAATCCATAATTGCCCCATTATAATAGTGATAGCCAACTAATCCATAATTGTCCCCTTATAATAGTGATAGCCAACTAATCCATAATTGCCCCCTTATAATAGTGATAGCCAACTAATCCATAATTTCCCCATTATAATAGTGACAGCCAACTAATCCATAATTGCCCCCTTATAATAGTGATAGCCAACTAATCCATAATTGCCCCCTTATAATAGTGATAGCCAACTAATCCATAATTGCCCCCTTATAATAGTGATAGCCATCATAATGTACCTCGCCCAGTCATTAAACAAATTCATGTTGACCGACTGAAGAGCTATGAATCAATGATTTGTGTAGGAACCACTGAAAACCTTACATGACTTAAAATATGCGGTATGAGCCACGTTTACTTCGCGAATACTACAATATGGCTTTCTGACTATTGCGAAGTAAAATACGCATGGTTACATGTGCCTTCCGGGGAAATTTTGCTTCGCACCATTGTAGTGTAACATGTGAGTCTTCAAACATTTTGCTGACTGCATTTTGTCTCGCACGTACTACAAGAATATGCCTTTGATCGCAGTGAAGTACCATTGTTATGTGACTTCAAATTTTTCTTCCTAGTAAATATTCCTTGTTACGTTTTACAACAGTGCGCCTTTTTACCACAATGAAATGTCATATGCTTTTACAAATCTCCCCTCCGAAAGAATTTTGCTTCACACATACCACATGTGAAGTTACATATGTGATTTCAAATATCCACTCTGTGCAAACTATTCGTCGCACGTGGCCTTTTACCACTGCGAAATACCATGATCCACTTCACACCTCTCCTACGATTAGATTTTTCTTCGGCTCTCCATCATGACTTTGGCTTCATCCCACTTTGAAGAGACCTGGTTCTCTGCATAATTCCGTTTCGAATGAATATTCGCCACATGGGTATGCCTTTTACCCACTGTGAAGTTAAGTACGAGTCTTTAATGTTCCCTTCAGGATAAATTTTGCTTAGCACGAACTACATGATTATGGCTCTTCATCACAGTGAGGAACCTTCTGTGTCTAGATCTATCCCAGTAAATTTTGCTTCGCACGCCCAAAATGAATATGGCTTTTCGCCACTGTTATGTAACGTATGTGATTTCAAATTTTCCTTCAGGGTACATGTTGATTCGCAGTCACAACAGAAGTATGGCTCTTTACTTAATAAGTCTTCAAATTTTCCTGAAGAGTAAATGTTGGTTCGCACATACTACATGTATTTGGCCATTTACCACTGTGAAGTACCACGGGAGTCTTCAGACTTCCCTTTTGAGAAATTTGTGCTTCGCACGAATTACAGAAATGTGGCTTTCCACTACTGTGAAATGACATGTGTATCTTTTAATCAGCCTTACTAGGAAATTCTGCTTCGCACAAACTACATGAATGTGGCTTTTCACCACTGTGACTTAACATATGTGACTTTAAACTTCCATTCTTCTTGAATGTTTTGTCACAAATAGTACATGTATACGGCATTTCACCACTATGAAGTCGCATGTGAGTGATCAATTTCTTCTTGAGAGTGAAGTTTGCATCGCACAAAGGGCAGGTGTGTCTCTGATCAGTGTGACGTAACATGTGTTTCTTTAAATCACCTTTGCGGGTAAATCTGCTTCGCACATACTACATGGATGAGGCCTGACACCAATGTGAAGTAACATATGTGTTTGCAATTGCTCTTTTCTAATAAATTTTTCATCGCACGTACTACATGAATACGGCTTTTCACCACTGTGAAATAACATATGTTTATTCAAATTTCCTTTCAAACTAAACTTTGCATCACACAATGTACATGAATGAGGCTTGTCACCGCTGTGAACTATCATGTGAGTCCATAAACTTGACTTATAAGTAAACTTTCTCTTGCAGATTCTACATGAATACGGTTTTTCCCCAGTATGACGTAACATGTGATTCTTCAAACTTCCCTTTTCAGTAAACTTTGTTTTGCAAATACTGCAATAATGTGGCCTTCTACCAGTATGACGTAACATTTGGGTCTTTAATTCAGCTCTCCGAGTAAATTTTTCTTGCAGCATACTTGATGACTGTGGCTTTTGGCTAATGTGAAGTAATATGTGACTCTTCAAATTTCCTTTCTGAGTAAATTTTGCTTCACACGTATCACATGAGTATGACTTTTCTCTCTTCTGCTGTAGCATGTGTGTCTTCAAATATTCTTTCCGAGGAAAGTTAGCCGCGCAGATATCACTTGATGAGTTTGACCTATTGTCAGAATGAATTAAGAAGTGCTTCCTGAAATAACGAAAAGTTGAAAATAGTTATTTGCATACCCTAAATACATACGAGACACGCTTAGTATGATTAACTACATTTTTCATGAACCCGCTGACAGGGTGCTGTTGAACGAAAATTATTCCAGATGCGGTTTTTGTATATTGTCTTCCAGTATATTCAGAGGTATAAAGTTTCCTGACAACAAAATCTGCACATGGCCTGAAATAATTATGAGTAATATTCGGCAGGGTTTTTTAATATGTTGTATTATGAAGGCTTGTGGAACAGCACTTTCGAGATACAAAGATCTAGTGATATGTGAATTGGGGAACTTTCAGTAGTACCTAAAAAATAGCTCGTTTCTACTTCCAAATAGGTGTTTAGACAGTCTGAATGTCTTACAAAGTACACTAATGTCTCTCTTGACGGAGATACCTACGTCATAACACTCCTGCAGAAACATGTGAGTGCAGGACTGCCAACCTACTTGGAAACAAGTCGCACTAAACTAATGTATCATGAACTTTATTTCATAATTTGATTATAAATTGTGTCCAATGAACATCAATACTCACTCTTCGTCATTCTTGCTGTATGAGTGTGTATTGAATATCATCGTCGCCCACGGTTCAAACCTATACCAATCGAATCGGAGTAGATTTTTTTTTCTTCAAAAAAATCTGTATGTATGTATGAATGTATGTATGTATGCATGAAAGTATGTATGTATTGTGCCCAAATCCACTTGTCCAGATTTGAGAGCACAGGCACATATCCTAAGTCCCTGGCGGAAGATTTGAATAGCGCGCGCCGATTGTTCCAAGAAGGAAATCGAAGGAATTTGCAGCCTACAGATCGGCTAGTGACGTGGCAGTTTGGCACAAGCGAGGCTATATTTTTGATAAAACATTTCACGATTGATTGGAAACATGGGATTCATACCATATTACTGGCACGGATAAGGGAAGAAGAATGAGCTATATTAGAAGAAAATCGAACCAGCGGAAGCCGAGATATGAGAAGTTTAAGGATTGAGGACATAACCCGCTGTGACGTCAGGGGACTACATGGATTGTATAAAATGAGCGCCGACCACGACTCATGAACTCACTTCTTCATAGCGCCCCGTCGCTAACACTTCGAGTCACTTCTTCATAGCGCCCAGTCGCTAGTACTTCGATGGCACATCTACGTAGCGCCCAGCCGCTAGTACTTCATGAGACCTATCTACGAGCACATGGTTGCTATGTTCGTCGTTATACTTGTAAATGACACATGGTTGCTAAGTCTTAGTGCGAATCGCCGAAACAGTACATGGTTACTGGTACTTTAAAAGTGTTAGAAATTCTTTCAGTGAAACATAGAATATTTTTCGTCATTTATCATTCAAGTGATAGACATTTGTGGCAGTCAATACTGGTAAATATCCAACTGCTAACGGACTTATGATAGACTTAGTCTATAAACTTTCCACAGTCCACAAATATTATTATTCGAATATTTTCATGTCCAATTACCAGAGGCAAGCTTTGGCATGGCGACTGAAAGACCAACCAAGATCACATGTCAGTACTTTTACAAATACCTTTCTTGCTCGGTAAAGATCACTTAGCCAACATAAGGGGCCAGCTGTGCCTAACGCTGTCTGGAGAGTGCATAACTCTACCCAGGGACAACTAGAATATCAGATCTGTTACCGAAGCTGAATAAGATTGTTAGCGTATTAAACTGTACTGAATGCGCCACTGTTGGGTCTGTGTTACATCTGGTATTTTTACCATGGATCAAATAGATCTATTCCCTTTCAAGAAATTAACTACAGCTGTTAGAGCTGCCAACATGAACAGTTTACATCAAGATTAATACCAAGCAACGAATATAATCACCGCTATGTATTGGTAGACAACCTGCGGGCATACAATGGAGGCCGATACCAGAATTTAGGTACGAGTCCAATTGGGGACTGAAGACTGGAATGGTCTGGTTTTAACCAGATTATCTTCTACATCAAGATCTACAAGAATGTAACCTACAATTTGCATTATTCTTATGCGTAGTTAGCCGGAATTCTCATTTTTCTACAGTCTTATCAACACAATTTTTCTTTGGTAATTTGCTGTTGCAAATGAAACTGCGAGGCATGGGAAGCCTAGTTCTGAGTATTTTCTACGTTCAGACATGTCGATTCAATGACTTGAATCGATGGACAAGCATCATGAGCATTTTATTTGATTTTGTGATTTTTCTAATCGCGGTCATCACCAGTCGTATCTGTAAATATAAAAATAAATTTAAGTTGAAGAATGGATATTTTTCCATGTTTAAGAAGTCGAGTTTGATCTTTTCTCGAATAGTTTATTGAAGTTAAATCCAGTTTTGGAAATAATAATAATAATAATTTAATAATAATTATTATTATTTTCAATTTTTCTGAGATAATAATAATAATAATAATAATAATAATAGTAATAATGATTTGTATTCTCTAATAATCATATCATGTAGTGTGAATTTATAAATTGGATATTCGAAACAGTTCACTATATCGGATACTTGTTTTTCCTAAGGTTAGTGGTTAAACGCACGCCCACATTCTACTAACAGAATATATATTGGAAGCATTTTATTATTGCATTATGCAGTCAAATCATGTAGAAGACACGGAAGGTGATAATATGGGAAACATATAGAATGTATAAAATAGGGTTTTACTAGAGTTTATAAAAATATAAATTATTTGGATAACGTCATTTGATAGAACGTTTGATCACGAATAGACACGATGAAAAATTATTAAGATTTGATATGATGGTGAAATTACAGTAAACTCATTGGAGGAGCTTACTAGCTTCTTAATCTTCCAGTTTGGATAACAAGCAAGGGCTTGATTATCATGATTATGTATAATCTGGGAAGAAATATTGTGTGTGGAAATAGTTATATGTTGTCATTCTGATTGTGCACTTAAGTCGCAGGAATGAAGTCGTCGTTACATGAAGCATCACCCATTGTGAAGGTTCGATGACTTTTATAAATATGTTGGAAGTTGAAAATATTGTTACAAGCCCCACGTTCGTCGAATTCGATAACTAAGGGTTATTTTATGAAACCATCACAGTTGATTCACAGTTGATTCTCGTGTTCTATAAATATTTTCCCAGTACTTGTCAACCCGAATTTATTATTAAACTTAACCTTTCTTTATAATGAGACTTTACCGTGTGTCTAATGCTAAATATGTTCACGTGATTTTTGACACATTTAAATAGAATGGGCCGATGATATAAATAAATTAATACTGTTACTTCATGAACAAAAACTACCATTCAAAGGATATTTGTGATCCTTTTAAAAATATAAATATTATAAAATGTAATAATGTAAAGATTAACCTTGTCATATTCTGTCAAAGAATTGCAACTTTTGACAATAGTATTTGTTACTATTTTGGTAACAATTTTCTGAATAATATTTTCAAATGATATTTGAAAGATTGGATGGTTAAATTAAAATTTTAAAGAGTTGATGATTTTGTTAATAATTTTTTGCCCATGAATTGATAGTCGAGTCATGCACTCAGAATTATTATTTTGGATCGAGAACAGATACAATAAATTTTCTGCTCAATATCGAAGTTCTTCGAATCCAAAGGAAGCTTGTAGTTTAACGTGACCGTTAATCTAGTGATCATGAGCCACGGGACCTCCTTTTTACGTGGAATCCGAACCACAGGACATGGCATTTCACTTCGAAAATCTCACATGCATTGACCGGGAATCGAACCCAGACCGCCTTGGTGAGAGGCATACAGCTAGACCGCTGAGCCACCACGCCCCTAGGCTTCGAATCCATGCTCGTATTGTTTAAGCCTTATTTTTCAAAGATGCTCAGATGTCCTATAAATTGATGTTGTGTTAAACCCATTGTTATGACCTAAAAATGTAACATTTTTTTTGGATGATGATTTCTGGAAAGTGATAGTTATTTTTGCAACAAAGTGTAACCAGAAACAAAGTGATTTTTTTTACAACGAGTGAAACAATTAAATTTTTCTTTCAACAAGTGAATGCTAATAATTTAGGATTCAGGCTGGACAATTTAATTTGCCCTGAAGAATCTTCTACTGTAAATAAATTTAATTTGAACAAAGTCAATAGGACTGACATTCTGGCTTTCGTTCAAATTTAAGTGTTCATGTATTGGTAACCCTGTATAGTTTTGTACATAAATGCATTCCTAATGCTATTCTAGCATTTCGTTCAAGTAAATTTTAAAATTTTAATAAAATGAGATTATTCTAGGAATTGTGCTATTTTCAAAGTCTCCTTCTATCCTTATTGTTGCATCGAGCCGAAAATCAGTATAGCATTTTTTATTATGTTATTGTTGTCACTTTAACCCATATGGCGCCCTGAGATGTTTAGATTCTCGTGCTGACTGATTTTTGGTGAAATGCATATGTGGTCGTTGGACTTCAGTCTAAACGGGCACAGTATGTATTGAGCCCGAATTCGGCTTATTTCAGATCATATTTGTGGTCATTTTTATCCCCAATGGTAATTGGTGTTGTATGAGAGAAATGATATTGGATTCATTCTAAAAATTGAGATTGTGCTAAGTTGAGTAATTTCAATTGTATCTTGGGACGGCTGGAGAAGGTCATGTTCTTAAGGTAATGAACTGGACTGCGCTTATATTGAGATAATTGTGGCATCTACGAGTTCTGAGAAGGTAACGCGATGACCAATCAGGAAGCATGGCGGGTTTGAAAAACGTCACGTCCATAACAGCATATATGTAGTGCAAGCAAGCAAGAGTGTGTAAAATAGGAACTTACGGTACAGCTGCCATATCGTTCCTTGCTACAGAACAGTGTGAAGGATTTTTGAGTCAGCATAGTAAACTGATAGCCGCATTGAACAATTATACACGATGTGTTGTACATTAGAACGATTTCGAGTGATATTTGACAGCGACATGAAGTTGGGGATGATGGTTTAAACTAATTACGTGCACTTGGAATACAGATAGCAGAGAGTAGATGCCATTACGAGTGAATGATAGTTCGTCTTGGAACAATTTCAACGTAGTACCGAGTCTGGTTGAACGTCCATTGAAATTATATGACTTCACATTTTTCGAAGTTTATTACATTCTCTCACCATGAATGTTTATCAACGATATTACTCATTTACGATGATCAACTTTAAGAATCGCCGGAGATTCGTCATGATACTGCCAGAATTGTCAAGATCGGAAGGGTTATCCCACCGAATCCAGAAGAGTCTACCAGAGCCGAGGAGGAAGCGGTTCGTTTTCCAGAACGAGCAGGCCCAGCCCAGGGGAATGAAGTTCGATCCCCAGAGATGCAGCGGACCGCAGTTAGAGTTTCCACCCGGTCGGTAATACCAGTCCATCAGGATATATTTAGATTCAGTCCTTCTGAACCTGCCTGATTCATCTCCAGGTAGAATCAACGATTTTTATTACTTGTAGTTTGAGTATTTGACAATTCTATAGAGCAGCAAATCTTCCATATTTTGTGTGTCATTCATTCTTCAAGTTTTTTACAGCTCGAGGTGTAGTTGGTTGCTTTGGTTTTCATGACAGCATTGGCGTCAATTGTTCTGCGGAGGAACATTGAGATTAGCTAATTAAAATTTTCTTTTCTCTGTGGAGATCTGTTGGAGACTTTAATAACTCAACCCAGTTGAATTTCTTTTGAATTTAAAAGCATTAATTCTTTTTCCTTCTCGACGATTGTCGTTAGCTATTCTTAAATTTTGTCATATGCTTGAAATAATGCGATCTTGGGTATTTTTCTTGAAACAAGACTAAATTATTGTAGGGGAAGAACTCGCCGATCTTATCAATTTTTTTATGAATTCAACTCCGGATATATTTATGACTTTGTGAAAGTTATTTTATTTTCTAGTGAAACACTGTGGATTTAGAAAGACGTGACTTTGAACACTTAAGGATATTCGTCATGTCAGTTAACTATTTTATTCTGGTCAGATAGTATTGTTCTATCTTTAACAAATTGTAGGATTTGTTTTTCAGTGTTTTTTAAAATATTAGGATCGTCTTAATACAGTTGATTCATGGAGGTGTCGTTTTCAAAAATTATTCATTTAATTATATTTTCTTTTACGTTTCATCGTTAACGATGATTATCATGACTTTGCAATGGTGTTAGAATCTGAAGTATAGACCAGTACGTCGGTACAATTGTATTATTATTATATATTGGGCACATTTGTTCACTCTACTAAATCTATACTAAGTAAACCTGCTACCAACAATAAATCTGTACAAGTATTAAAGGTTGTTAACCTGTATAAATATTGTAATCAACAAATACCATTGTAATAATGTGTGAGAATGCAAATACTAATTTTTCCACTTCGGAAAAGAAACTACGAGGATATATTAAGGTGAATTATTATGGTAATGTCCGTATCATACGTGAAACTTTTAAAAAAAGGAAGGAAATAGCTAATGTGAGCTTATT
This sequence comes from Meconema thalassinum, assembly GCA_946902985.2. Lineage (NCBI taxonomy): Eukaryota > Metazoa > Arthropoda > Insecta > Orthoptera > Tettigoniidae > Meconema > Meconema thalassinum. Next base: position 52,302,750 of record OX336388.2, on the reverse strand, counting down.
GAAGTATGAAATACGACGGATATATTTTTTAGAGGTATTGCATTCAAATTGCTGTAAAGAGAAACATGCTATTTGGAGCATTGCAGTTATGAAATTTGAGTTAGTTGGAACTCATTTGTATTGTTGGAAAATGACAAAATACTGATAATTAGGTGAAGTCTGTGAAAAAGTAAGATTAAGTTTTGGTGACCATGTGGTCCTAATTATTATTAAACTATTAACTCGAATAATTGAAATAATAATCATATGAGCGTTACTTAATTGTACGACCATATTAGACTGATATACACATTTAAACCGATCTAAACTAGCAGTATAAAGATAAATATTGAGTGATCTTAATAATTAACGAAGGTGGATTAATTATAATTCCTATAAACTAAATAATGAAGCGGTTTGTCATAATAATTAACCTACTCTCATAAACAGCGTTGGATGTTTATTTAAATTAATATAATGATTAAGGAAAATATTATTAACAAATATTAATCCAATCGGATAATTTATCTAAACTTGTAGAATGAAAATAACATAAATATTTAAATTTTTGTTTAAACTTCAGTTAAATTTAATTGGCGAATCGCAACGTCATGAATAGGTTTGAAGTTGCAAGAGGATTGAAGAAAAGGAGTTTGAGAAATATTCTTGAGGAATAATACAATTCGAGAAATGCTGGAGGGGTTTGAACACTCCAAGATAGGTGAAGGAATGTCTGGGACAGACATTACGTGCAAATCTATCTGAATAAATAGATTGTGGAGAAATATATTGTTCTCTTCTGTTGTTTCAGAACTTGTGAAGTGTAATATTTTTGTAAATGTTTGTGTATTTGCGGACTGTATGAATGTGTGATTATGGGTTCAATCACAAGTATAGGCCGTACGTTTGTTTTAGACGAGTGAAAATCCTAATGGAAGCCTGGAGGCGAGTTACTGCAGTACCTGTGCTGTTATTAGGTGCCCCAAGCGGTCCGATGATTGACAAAGCTGTCTAACACTACTACTAAAGTACAGTCATTGGCAAATGTAATGGCGTTCTGTTCGTAACTACGTAACGTGTACTTCTGTGTCAGACAATACTTCGACGTGGACTGTACTGTCAGCGGGGCGGTGTCACCACGTGCTCAAGTCTGAAATTCCATTACATCAGATCGGTGTTGACAAGTTTGAAGCGATAGGGTGAGAGAGTGACTGTGTACAGGCTCACCCGCAGGCTTCAAGGTCAAGGGCAATTGTGTAAAACAAACGTCCGGCCTGTATGAATGGAGCCCTTGTATGAGAAACAGCTGATCGCTGATAGGTAGTTTTGCATTTACAAACAGCTGATCGTTTGGGGAATGAAGTCCAGCCAAGTTTTAATTTTCTTTATTGTACGGAAGTTCTACTTTGTATAGATTTCTCGATAGTTTTGTTAAGATTTTTTTTAATCGTCTTTTGTCTGGAAAAGGTAACAGTAATTTTTTTTTATCAAAAGAACTTTTGATAAAAATCAGCTGATGAGAGTGGATCATTTGCGATCTGAACACTTTAACTATGGAGGCATTCGAGTCTCTTGTATATTCTACTTTAATATTTGTTTCATTTAGTTTGTTTTATTGTTGTTTTCGACAATAAACTTTATTTCATCCTTTTATACGTCAGTTTTCCGTGGTTTCATTTAATTATAGATAGCGTTGTGTTAGGGGATGGGGCTTTCTTTGGTTGTGGCGCTTTCCTTTACCCTTTCCGACCTGAGATTATGGTAAGGATCTCGAGCTTTTAGTGTAGTTTGCTCCTAACACAACATTCCTCTGTGTATTTATCATTGAGGTGCCTGTCGGAAGATCTTCTAGGTTTTGAGCCGGGGCCTTCGAGAATCTTCGATCCATTTTTCATTTTGGGATTTCGACAAGCGGGCCTCATGATAGATACGGGCAGAGTATGTATGTATGTATGTAAGTATGTATGTATGTATGTATGCATGCATGTACTGTATGTATGTATGTATGTATGTATGTATGTATGTATGTATGTGGGTGACGTTCTTGCGTTTAGCAAAGTAGAGGTCGCAATTTTCAAGATATCGAGCTGAAATATGGTACGGCGAAAGGGTTGCGGCCTGTTAGGAACCCTATTGTCAGGCGTTAAAATCGGTGCAGGGCCGGACCTTTTTTGGGGCCCTGAATTTCATCCTTTTTTTTTGGAATCGATATATCTCGGAAACGGTTGGTCGTATCGAAAAACGTTACATGTACAGGTGTAAGATCTCTGCGGTATGCAACTATTTTACTCATAACGATTTTTTGATATCTCTTACCGTTTTCTTTTTTTTGGGGGGGGGGGGCTGAAGATGTACGTATGTGCGTGACGTTTTTCCGTATAGCAAAGTACAGGTCGCAATTTTCAGGATATCGAGCTGAAATTTGGCACGGTGAAAGAGTTAAGGCCTGTCAGGAACCCTTCTGTTGGGCGTTAAAATCGGTGCAGGGCCGGACCTTTTTTAGGGGCCCTCAATTTCATCCTTTTTTTTTTTTGGAATCGATATATCTCGGAAATGGTTGGTCGTATCGAAAAAAGTTAAATACACAGGTGTAAGATATCCGCGGTAATGCAACGTTTTTACCCATGACGATTTTTTGATATCTCACCGTTTTCTTTTTTGGGGCCCTGAAGATGTACGTATGTGCGTGACGTTTATGCGTTTAACAGAGTACAGGTTACACGTTTCAAGATATTGAGCTGAAATTTGGTACGGCGAAAGGGTTGGGACCTGTGAGGAACCCTATTGTTGGGTGATAAAATCGGTCAGCGCCGGACCATTTTTTTTGGGGGGGGGGGGGCGGGGGCTCAATTTCATCCTTTTTTGGAATCGATATATCTCGGAAACGGTTGGTCGTATCGAAAAAAGTTAAACGCACAGGTGTATGATCTCCGCGGTATGCAATTTTCTTACCCTTAACGATTTTTTATATCTCTCACCGTTTTCTTTTTTGGGACCCTGAAGATGTACGTATGTGCGTGACGTTTATGCGTTTAACAGAGTACAGGTCGCACGTTTCAAGATATCGAGCTGAAATTTGGTACGGCGAAAGGTTGCGGCCTGTGAGGAAATCTATTGTTGGGCGTTAAAATCGGTGCAAAGCCGGACCTTTTTAAGGGGTCCTGAATTTCATCTTTTTTTGAATCAATATATCTCGGAAACGGTTCGTCGTATCGAAACAAGTTAAATACACAGGAGAAAGATCTCAGAGATAAGCAACTTTTTTTACCCCTTATGAATTTTTTAAGTCTCTCACCGTTTTCATTTTCTGGGGCCCTGGATGTCATTCATTTTTTGTCGTTATATATGGGAAAGAGTAAATCGTATCGAACATAGTTACATCTACAGGTGTAAGATCTCAGTGATTAGGAACTGTTTTAACCCTTATGATTTTTTGATATCTCTCACCATTTTCTTTTTTTGGAGCACTGAATTTCAACCTTTTTTTCGAAACGTTATATCTCAGAATACATCTGCTCTATCGAAAAAGTTAAATCTACAGATGTAAAATCTCAGTGATTTGCAACTTTCTACCCCGAATGGTTATTTGATATCTTTCACCGTTTTCTATTTTTGGGGCCATGAATTTCATCCTATTTTTTCGAATCTTTATATCTCGGAAACAGTCGGTCCTATAGAAAAAACAAAATCTACAGATGTAAGATCTCAGTAATTAGCAACTTTTCTACCCCTTATCATATTTTGATATCTCTCACCGTTTTGATGTTATTAAATGTTTTTGGTGTTTGAAAAAAAAATGCTGCCCAAATGTATATAATAATTTGTAACAATTCAACTGATGGTCTCATTGAATTCTACGGAAAGTTATCTATAATAACCCGTTTGCACCTTTTCAATAAGTTAAAAAATGTATCTACAGCTGTAAGATATTTTCCATTTCCGAGGACGTCCGGCTTTCATAACCACGTGATGGTGTCAGCTTTGCCGAGAATAACATTTTATAATTTTCCTACATATCCACGCTAGCGGGTCGAATGTCCGAAATGCAATTCCGCAGGCCTTGGCGCCAACGAAGTCGTACTTCTATTTTAAGGGATTTATTAACAATATTTACATTTATTTTTAGTGTTTTATTTTTTTATCCACTACAAACAAATATAGAAAATAGCAACAATACTAAGAAAACTAAGCTCAGACAGCCACAAAACTCACCATATTGCAGCTATATTTAAACTACGCTCAGACAGCCACAAAACTCACCATATTGCAGCTATATTTAAACTACGCTCAGACAGCCACAAAACTCTCCATATTGCAGCTATATTTAAAAGAGAAATCCATACCCATCAAACCCCCGGAGTGTCATTGGCCCGCAAGGTCCCCCAACTATTAGCAATGTGGCCCTTAGTTAAATAAGGTTGGGCACCCCTGTGTTAGTGCATCTGAAGCACGAAAAAAGCGTTTTTAGTTGAGGAAGCGCAATTATACCCACACTCTTAAGATGGTTTTACCAAAAGACAACCTGGTCCTTCATCGGTTTAATTTACAGGATATGGAAATTCATATTTGCAGTGCGCGTGTTAAAGGTTCGTTTCTCTGAGTGAATTGTCAATCCACCCGATCAATGCTAAGAGAAGTTGTTACATGAAATATTAAACGACGCACATGTTTCGGAATGTCAATTATTCCATCCTCAGCGTGAAATATATTATACCTTAAATACTAGTTAAACTTCGTAAAATAAATGGAGCCACCACACCTGGGGAGCTCATCCATGTACTCTGAGAAAAAGCGCGCTAGCTCTGCTGAATATGCATGCTCGGTGTGGCACAAGTCCAGCCATACCAGAAACATAGATTTGGCATTAAATGACACCTGCCGTATTATAACGGGATATTTAAGACCTACCCTCATAGATACACTTCACTGTCTCGCTGGTATAGCACCACCTGAAATCCGACGTGAGGTTGCTGCTAAATATGAGAAAAGCAAGGCTATGACTATGGAAGCTCACCCTTTGTATGCTTGTCAGCCAGCACATCCTAGGCTAAAATCAAGAAAGAGCTTCTTGAAAACTATTGAGCCTCTTCAAGGAACATCACAGCAAGCAAGAATCTCAATGTGGCGGGCAAAATGTCAATATTTGAGAGAATGGATGGTCCCAAAGGAAGAGCTTCCCCCTGGACATTCTGAAAAGTGGACAACATGGAAGGCTCTTAATCGGCTACGCTCCAGTACCATGAAATGCTAGACTAACCAGCAGAAATGGGGCCTTCCTGTGGAATCAGTTTACTGCGAGTGTTGTACTAAGCAGATTAATGATCATCTTCTACTCTGTCCTTCTTCTCCAGACACTTGCACCGTTTAAGACTTAATGAGAGCAACTTCAAATGCACTTGTCGTGGCGAATTATTGGTCAACCAGTGTATAATATGTCTATTGTTTGATTTGTCTATGGTTACTTTGTACTTCTGACACGATAAACATTGTAAAATAAATGGACATACCAACATATAGTGTTAATTTAAATTAATGAAGAATATATGGATTGATATGCAATTAGACAACCTACTTTAAAATACTATGTTGATATTCTATTTGTATTTCGAAAAATATATTAATAGGGGACGTCTTCTTTCGAATGTAGATATGTGAGAAGGCAAGTAAATCCTCGTCAAACTTTGAAGAATAGTCGATAATAAACAGAAAAAAATATTCTCAAAAATCAGTCGAAAATTCAAAACGATTCTTCACTATGTAGATTTATAAGATCCTATGGCAACACAATGTGCGCAAAAAATCTATAATAGCAACTAACTTTTCCAAAATATCTTCTTATGAAAATCCGTCTTCCAGTGGAGTAAAGTGCATCGGTATAGCTTCTTCTAACCTCCAAATGGCTTGATAACAATGCTTACTATTGGGCTTGTTATGTTTTGATGCTTGATAACAATGCTTACTGTTTGTCTTTTATGTTATGATGCTTGCGTTTTGGCCAACATAATGTGTATATCGTCGATACAAATTCATTTACCAGTCATGCATGCAAGCATGCACATATCATTTGATAGGTAAGGCCAAGAAAAATGATTGGAAAGTCGAAGCAAATGATAACACACATTCATGGAACAGAAAGCTATATTAGGAGATCATATAATGTCACAAAAAACACGTAACAATAAAGAGTAAGCAGAGTAAAATGCTAAACGTTTGAAATGAGCAATCTAGGAAGCTAAGTTGTATTGTGTGCTACAAGAAAATCGTATTAGATGTAGTTGTTTCGGTGATCGTTGTAGCGCTGTTTATAGTTGTCTGTGATCTACGTATTCAGGAAATAATATATTATGTTACCTAATTGTGTTAAATTGTAGAGCAAGTTGTTAAAATGTTCAATATAAGTAGTTAAAGATAACATTGAGCGAAATTTATTATTTAATGAGGTAGATGTAGTTGTTTCGGTAATCGTTGTGGCGCTGTTTAAATATGTTTGTAGCTCTATGCATTTAGTAAACAACATATTGTGTTATCCATTAGGTGTTTAAATGTAGAGAATGGTGTTAATGAACTTTCAACTGAATTGGTCAAGATTAAATTGGAGTGAACTTGATTACCTAACGAGGTAAACGAATTGGTGTGTTGAAAATGAACTTAAATAACAAATTTGAGATTATATACAGGAAGGTGTTTTACTGTTCCTTTAATTTGTGCTTAGATAAAATATTGTATATCATGTTATAAATATGGGCTAGAAAATTGAATAGCAATGGGAGATTAAGGAGGTTAATTGGGTCGTTATGGTGGATGGACACTTTTCTGTATATATTGGGCATATTGTAATTGAAATAATTGTGATTATCGTGTTTCATTGAATGGAGCCACAGAAATGTGAAGTTCAAGACATCTATTACGATAGGAAATACATATTAATGGAGCCACAGAAATGTGAAATGTCGTATATAGAGTTTTATTTCGGGGGGTGCCCAATCGGGAGTTGGGGGCATGGTATAGGCCCAAAGAATAGGGGGTCCGGGAAACTTTTGTATAATTTGGTGCAAAATGATGAGCTTTAAGGCTATCTGGCTTCACATTTTCAACCAATTTGATGTGATGTTTTATGTTTGGTTAATGTCAAACACAACTAAGACCATTTTATGATACATTTTATTAATACAATCATCTTGCTCTCTTGATAGTGTTTACATGGAAAGAATTAATGTTACTGTTTTGATTTACAACTCACACTATAATATAAAGTCAAGGTTTCTTGAAGCATTGCCAAATCAGTTCATAACTTCATCGTCAGTGAGATGTATGTCTCTGTGAATAGATAACAATACTAGACCGTTGTGTCCGTTTTCAGAAGTAGAATTTCTTAACTATGTTCTCAACCAATTCAAACTCCGTTCGGCAGTACCAGTAGCTACAGAGAGAGGCAAATTTGCCAAAAGTTTTTTTTTTTTTAGTCGTTTACCCTCCAGGTTGGTGGAACCCACGGACTCAGCGAGGGAACTCACCACTACCGCCTGTACGGGCAGTGTCCTAGAGCTGGGAACATCGAATCGGAAGGGATACAATTGGTGAGGTGGGATTGGCACCTCGCCCAGGCAGCCTCACCTGCAAAGCGAACAGGGGCCTCATGAGGGAAGGTAAGAGATGGTTAGGATGGATAGGCAAGGAAGAGGGAAGGTGGCGGCCGTGGCCTTGAAGAAGGTACCATCCCGGCATTTGCCCGAAGACGAAGTGGGAAACCACGGAAAACCACTTCGAGGATGGCTGAGGGGGAATCGAACCCCCTCTTCTCATTTGGGCCACCCGAGGCTGAGTAGACCCCGTTCCAGTCCTCTTACCACTTTTCAAATTTCGTGGCAGAGCCGGGAATCGAACCCAGGACCTCCGGGGCGGCAGCTAACCATGCTGACCGCTACGCTACGGAGGCGACGTTTCAAAAGTTTGATAAGGGTATAAAAGTTAGGGAAAAACCTTTTGTCACACGCTTCAAGTGCACTTGCTGTTCATGGTTCGTTCATAAGAGCGAAGGCACTGGAGAGTAATAAGAGGTTATGTTGTTACACATAAGATCAGAGCAAACTGATTGTCACACTGTTCACATCGCTCTACCTTCGCCTTGCTTTGCAACGTTGCCATACGTCACTTAGTAACAATAGTACATGATTATATAGGTTTATAATGTTTTAATTCATATACGCCCCTGGCAAATGACATTTCCTTTATAAGCTACTTCCTAACTATACCCACTAAAAGAAACATAACTTCTTGCTGTCATGTGTCTACTAAGGAGAATTAAACTACAAGTGGCCATTTGGCAGGTCATTATTCTATGAAAACATATTTGGATCGACTCCCTGAAGTCTCAAGCCTATACTTTTAACTTGCATGAAAGTATTATTCGAGTACACACATCAAAAGAAGTATTGCCTCACCTCGGTTCCAGGATCACCTGACCACTGACGCAGAATGTTGATATAGCATCACGAACACAGTCCCTTTGACTGTTCCCAGATGTCACTAAACCTGCCCAAAGCTGTACACAAGCATGCATGGGCAGGGGCTATTAGACGGAGGGTGTACGACAGCCGATCAGGTCCAGTCATTCCACCAGGAAGGAGGTGCAATGCACGTGTTGTCGGTAGCTCTCCCATGCCTAAAAGGGCAATACCGCCGTTTGATCGAATCCGTATTGTTACATTGTGTCAGCAAGGGCTCTCAACAAGGGAAGTCTCCGAGTGAGCCCAAGCGATGTTGTTCGGAGGAGGTGCAGAAATACAGGAACTGTCGACGACATGCCTCGCTCAGGCCGCCCAAGGGCAGTGGATGACCGCTACATGCGAATTTAAGCTCGGACGAACACTGAAAGCAACGCCACCATACTGAATAATGAGTTTCGTGCCGCCACAGGACTTCGTGTTTCGACTCAAACTGTACTCAATACGCTGCATGGTGTGCACCTTCACTCCCGACGTCCATGGCGTTGTCCAACTTGGCAACCCCGACACCATGTGGCGATGTAGAGATGGGCCCAACAACATGCTGAATGGGCCCGTCAGAATTGGCATCACGTTTTCTGCAGAGATGAGTGTCGCATATGGCTTCAACCAGACAATCGTCGGAGACGTGATGGAGGCAGTCTGGTTAAGCTGAACGTCTTAACCACACCGTCTAGTGAGTGCAGCAAGGTGGTGGATCCCTGATGTTTTGGGGCCACATCATGTGGGGCCGACGAACGCCACTGGTGGTCATGGAAGGCTCTACGAGACATAAATGACATCCTCTGACCTATAGTGCAACAATATCGGCAGAATTTCGGGGAGGCATTCGTCTTCGTGAAAGACAATTCCCATCCGCATCGTGCATATATTGTGAATGCGTTCCTTCATGATAACGCCATTGCTTGCCTAGAGTGGCCAGCATGTTCTCGAGACATGACCATACCTTGTTTACATTGAAAAGAACTGTTTTAGGACGAGATGCCTCACCAACTAAACTGAGAGATCTACGCCGAAACGCCGTTGAGGAGTGGGACAACCTGGACTAACAGTGCCTTGATGAACTCGAGGATAGTAAGCCGCGACGGATACAGGCATGCATCAATGCAAGGACTGCTACTTGGTATTAGTGTTACTGGTGTATGCTGTAATCTGGACCACAACTTCCGAAAGGCTTGCTGTACGATTGTGTAACTGGCAATGTGGTTTATGTGTGTATCTCTCCCTAAAATTGGTGAATTTATTATTTTTCCTAACTGTGTTCGCCAACTGTTGAGTGTCGACCGTCTTTTGTTGCATATCTAACGACAATGCTAATAAAGGTAATTTATAATATGAACTTTGTTAGCCCCTCGCTATGCATCAGATTAAAGTTCTAGCACACAACCATTCTTAGAAGTAACAGCCAATGATGTATTACGAACATGGAATCTGCCGCGTCTCTGGCCAAATCAACAATGCTCATTGCAGGCATCTCTAAACCTTCCATATACTCATTTTAATATATTTTCAATCCTTTGAATAATTTAGTTAAAATAATAATAATCATAGCCTATGATAACAAATTCACCATTTTATCTAACTTCCGTCCCCTGAACTCTTCAATCCGTCGGTTTGTCTCACCACGTGGCAGAGCACGATGGGCCAATGGAAATTCGTCAGAAATGGCTCCATCAGCAAACTAATGAACGTTTCTTATATACTTCAAGTCAGTGAGAACGGATAATTTGAGGGTAGCTAAACAGAAACTTTATATCAACATCCGCTCTTCGAGGGGCAGATGGCCTGGTAGTTCCGCCCCTTAAAACCTGAATAACTAACTAACATTTGCTTCTATAATGAGACAGGCAGTAAGAGAAATAATTGCAATGGCAGATAAAATGAAACACACACCTTTTCTGCAAACTAACTCTATTCATATCAAACTATACACATCAAAAAAAGTTTTGCATATTGCAGGCCAAGAGTTAGCCATTCTTGCGTGCGTGGATATCGACTGCATCAATGAGGATAGATCTGTGCGAGTGGGGAGACTACCCGGTAAATGTATGCACGACCAATACATCCGAGACGGATACCATGTAAGGTCGCAGTCATGTATGGTCACTGAACCCCTCTTGTGTACATCCCAGGGTGTACGACAGGCATACGTTACAGGGATACTATCCTGGCACCTGTAGTGAAAGACTTTGCTGACAATTTCGGCCCAAATTTCACTATTGTGAACGATAACGCTCGCCTTTCTTCAGGAGAATTGTGTTCACAGAAGGGAATGGCCTGCCTAAGCTCCCGATCTCAATTGTGTAGAGCAGGCGTGGACACTGTGCTCCATGGCAATATGCAAAACTTTCTTTTTAATGAAAATATTTCAGTTATGCATTCATAAAAATGGAAGAACACATTTTTATTATGTTGTCCACTTACTCATTTAATTTTTTTCCACTTTCATCGCTCTCTTCCTTCAGGATCTCTTCTTTGATATCCTGGGGACAAGATAGGATATTTTATTTCTTTGCTATCACCTTATAACAAATACTAACATATGTAATTGTACATCACAGCTCAATTGAAGTAAATATATATTCACTTAACAACTACCAGACACTTGTTTCATACTATCACATCTTATTGATGGAAATGATTGTTATGCCTTACAACACACCATCAAGCCATCAGTCGATTTAAGTCCACGGGAATCTTAGAGACCTTAATTGAAATAATATCTTTAAGGATTAAGATAAAATGAACATTTATTTTTAACATGTTTACCTGCTAGAGTATGAGGGGTCATGGAGGAACAAGCGACTAGGCACTCAATTTTTTTTACCAGTAAATCATTTGAGAATGAATGTACAAAGTACATCACCTATACAATATTTTACAATACTTTTCTCACGAAACACTGCAATTCAATTCCCTAGCATTAAACAACCTTGAATTGGTTTTCCATGGTTCCCCATTTACTTCTGCAAGCAAAGTACTTCATTCCAACTCCTCCCCATATAACAATCCTCGTTGAACTTGTTATGGGCTGGACAAAAGGGCATCTGGGTGCTAAAAATTACTGCCACACAGAATGTGTTTCCACCACCTCCCTCACACTTAAGAAATGGGGACAATAGGCGGTAGAAATACTTAGGCCTATGTACGCCCACTTCAAGAACAACACGATATATGGTATGAAAGAATATTTTTAAATACATACTAAAAACAAGTAGGGTTCATTGAGTTCTCCTACTTTCATCTCATATCTTCAAGTCTTTATAACTCTCATTTTTACACCCATGTCAATGTACTTGGACTGCTCAGGACTGGAATTGTCATTTGTTAGAACCACCCCAGCAATTGCCAGGAAGTTCAAGTACTAAACCACCACTTCAAGGATTGCTGAGATAGTGGAAACCACCTGTCCTTAACCGTTATAGTGCCAGAGGGCCAATCTATCGGCCCAGGGAGCCTCTGCTAAAAGTGCCACGGGCCGATCTATCGGCCCCGTTTTTCAAAACATTTTCGCGATGTTTCCAGTAACGCAGCGATTTTGCTGTTGTAACCAATACAACGCGGGAATCATTCTCACTCTGTATATATCGATGTGTTTAAGTTCCGTGACCAATTGAATTAATAATAAGCACTCATTGAGCATGCTGTAGTCAGCTGGCTTGGCGCGTGTTTTATCTTTTGAAGTCGTGATTGTTTATGTTCTTGCTTGGAACTAATTACGTTACTTGGTGATGAATATGGCTAGCTCTTTGAAAGAAGAGGACATAACTAATGTTTTAACGCTGAGTTGAGTGTGACAGTGAATTTTCGACTGATGACGACAGTGACGATTTTATTCCGCCGTGTCCGCAGACCGCACGAGAGGAACGCCAAGGCCGAGACACAGGAATACTTTCAAAACAGGTAGGATTTACGCTGACAAAATCGACAGTGATTCACCAGGTTCAGATAAATCAAGTGACACCTCAACCAGTGATGGGGAAGAGGTTACCACAAATGTAACAATTAAAATAACATTGTGCAATGCGAAGACTACTATATACGCATGTCGTTGTAGAAACTGATCGTACACGAAAACTAATTGATTGAACTTCTCCAAATTTGGAACATTTATGTAGCATTCCATAAGTAATAACATGTATATAACAAAATATAGTAATTCGAGTGTAGAGGCTGTCAACATTTTATCAAAAATTTCGAATTTCAATTATTTGTTTAAATTTTTTTTCAAAGTATTCTTGCAATTAACAAAATAAAGTGAAATATCAATTAATTAGCATACATTACATTACAAATATGTCTACCTGCTACAGAAAAAAATTTCAACATTCTATCTTGATAATTATCAATAGGAGATAATTTTTATCAAACTCTTGTAATTTCACTAAATTTGGCTTGGCATTCTTAGCATATCCACCCATTAATAGCTTGACATCAAAAGGGTTAAGAGAACATCTTGTTCCAGCCCTCTGACCAGGATACTTATATTTGGTCTAACCACGAGCAATTCGTATATATTTTAAAACACCCAAGTCCTTCATATTAAGTTGTTCAGAAAATATACCTTTAGCCAATTTAGATGCCACGTCCATTAGATCAGTGGTCGGAGGAACAGCGTGCACAGCCGCCGGTCAAAGGTTCAAGACCCACTTGGGTCAGATATTTTAATACACCTTACTTCAAAAGACTTGTGCTTTCTGTACATTACACATCCTGACAGCCAAACGCTTCATTTATCACCAATGCTGTTGTGAAAATGAATTCTGGTATCCCAAAATACCATTTGGTGATAAGGAGATGAAGAACAGATCCTGTCTTGTAAAGTAGTAACACGATGAGGTACTTACCAGTTTGAAATCCAAAGATGCTGTCTCTATTTTGATGCATGGAACAAACTCTGGTGAAGGGCATTCTTCGGTCTTAATATCCCCGGTAAGGTCAGTATTATCCTGCAGAGAAATGATTTGTTTCACAAATATATTCCTGTGAATGGGTGCAATTACAACTTGCGGTAAACATAGGCCTACTCTGATAGAGTAAACAAATAATGTAAACATTTGTTTGGTTCCCATTCACTTGAATTTCATCAAAACACAATGCATTACAGAAGAACAATAGCAGTAGGCAAAGCTCACAAAATGAATTAAATGCTAGAGTTTGTGCAAACCAAACTTGGTACTGACGTAGCGAAGGACACCTGTGTCATATTTTATAACGCCACCATATTAACCAAAACAAACTGACGCCCACCGATATGTTCAAAGCTTAAATCAAGCTACGACTAAACTAATCATCGGATCTCTACCAAATTTTGGAAAAGCATACCTCCGTCTGCGAAGTGACTTGTGCCCAAATTACAAGGTCATAAGCCAAATGTCAAGATGACGGCCGTAACTTGTGGTCCAAGGAATAAATACTCACAATGCTTGGTATTCAGATATTATTATATGACTATTTGCTACCAACGTTATGTCTATGTGAGAGCGCACATTGCAGTTATGAAATATAAAGTTTAATAACTCTAAACACTTCAGAGCTACAGGAAGGTGGCAAGGTAGGGCAGTATATGTGGCATAGTATGGACTCTCTCTCTCCATGCATTCATGATGGCGGCTGCGCGATTAGAAACCACAACTCGGAATGAAAATGAGTAATTAGAACGAGCCTTGCCAATTCTTGGATTTCGTTGGTGTTCTTACTTCAATTACGTAATAATGTTATTTGTTTTATGTCCCTTTTAACATCTGCGTCTATTCGAGACACCGGGGTGCCGGAATTTTCCCCGAAGGGGGTCTTTAACTTGCCAGTAAATCTACTGATACTGTTAACCCAGCATGTGGTGAAGACTTCGTCTACAAAAGAGTCCAGAATGAACCCGCATTACCAACATAATAACATTAGGTATTATTAACTGTTGAACTAGAAAACAACACTGGGTATTAACAACATCAAGACTAATTTTGGTAGCGGTTCACTTTAAACCATCCTTTGTATAAATATTTTTAAAAACTGAAATTACCTGATTTAATAGTCGGGAGGATATCAGGAGAGGATTGAGTATTAGATGTTCACTGCTCCGCTGTCATAGACCCACCATCCCGCCCAAATAACGACACGACTTATATAGTTGAAATCGAAGTTCTCACCCCCATCTTTCTCACTGAGTCAGTATTGCCAACCACACGCGTTTGGTACTATTTCGCACGTGATGTATGAAATCACTAAGTGAACTCAATTACAGTGTTTATTTATGTATTTATAATGTTTTACATACAAAAACAGCCTAACCTGGGGCATACGTGCCAGACCCCCTTGCTTGTGGTACTAGCATTAATTTTTGACCAGGCAGTACCTAACCTAGTAGCGGACATAAATTGTATGTTATTAATGTTTTACATACAAAAACAGACCTAAACTGGGGCTTACGCCCCAGACCCCCTTGCTTGTAGTACTAGCAGTAATTTTCCACAAGACAGTGCCTAACTTAGTAGCGAAGGCGTGTGGTGAATTTCTTTATTCAAGTTGGTAACGTAGTCACATGATCGACTTTCGTGTGTCACATGACTGTCAAAGATGGTGTCCGTAAGTGAAGAAAAATTGCATTCTTTCCGTGAAATAACAATTATTGCGGTGCAGCAGTGGCTATTGAGAATGAAGAGATTGTGAAACGACTCCCAACAACTCCCCGAAAGGTATGCATATCATAAATGATATATTTTCAATAAGCTAAGGTGTTGAAAGTTGTTAAAAGTGATGAAAAGGGAGGATGGTCTATAGTGAACAATAAATCTAATGTTAACATGAAAATTGAGGAAATGTAAATCTTATAATCACCTGTAGATTATGTTCTTCTTTGACAGCCATACTTTCGTCTTCAAACATATCTGCAGACTCAACGAGCAGGTTCTGCGTGGGTAATTGCTCATTTGTCTTCTGGAAAGTAATATACAAGTATCGATCAACAGACCTCTACTGCTTGGCAACAAGTATTAACCTTGCTAAATACAATGACTTTTGTATTGCACGTCACTAAGGCTGCAATATTACAAAGTAGCTTACGTGGAACTTAAAAAAAACTTACAATGTCTTCCAAGTCATGTGTTTGTGTCGACCAGTCCGGCTCACTCTTGATCAATGATTGCCCCTCCATTATGCTTAGTAAACTGGAACACAGAACTCATTTGAAAATTTATTGAATACGCACTTAAACGTAAATAAATGCCTGAAATATAATACATTAAATTATGTAATTTCCGTCCTTCTATATTAATACTGATACCGCATTCCGCATACCATCGAGGAGCACGGTATCAATAACAATAATTCCTACTCGATCATTACGTCTGACCTGATAATGTTGAGTAAATTCTAATACCCATCATTGAAACTGAATTGACTAATTATTGGGTAGTATTGCCAATTTGTTTATTAGAGCAGTGAAATGGAGCAACCCTGGAATGAAGCAATCTTATGTTCGGTTGCTCCATTACCAAATATACACAAACCTGAACAATGTTAGACCAAGGAGGGGATACGTCACTCTAGCTCTGCGCTAAAGCACACAACACATCTATCCACACGACTGAATTAGGCTCCGTTTAAGTTAACCAATCTTATCCATTGTACTCGAAGCTACAGTTCAATGATCTTACTACTCTTCTATAAAATAAAAAACAGACAACCACAGAATGCCCAGTTCAAATGAAACTTGCTCTCTCTTTCTCCGCATGCGTCTCGTGAATCCAAGTTGGGTGAAATACTGAGAGCCCAAGGGATCCAAGCGATATACTCGAGTGCAGTCACAGAACACTGCAGTCACTGATAACGAAAACTATGCACGACATAAAAAATAAGTACCGTATAGTAAGCTGCAAGGCGCCTTTCGTGCCAACAATCTGCAGAAAATGACATGTACGATTTTCATGACTGAACTTTTAACAAGAAGTATAAATTTTGACGAGAAAATCGTTGTAGGCCTACATGTAAATCTCAGGTTTTATAGGTCCTATCGCCGGTATATTCGATCCATGGGAGAATTCACCACTGGTTCACAGCCACAATGACCAATCTCCCATCCTGTCACGTTCAAAGTTAAAGGCCCAAAATAATCCAGGAACCAGTCTGAAAAGCAAGACATGCACTGCATAACACCGTCCAATCTAGATCTTGCTAGGTTGGGAAATAATGCAAATGCCATTTTTCTTATTAGCTACCTTCCATCTTCCCAACTATACTTACAGTACATAGCTTCTAGCATGTTTCTAAAAAAAAGGGAGCATTCCAAATGCATGTGGTCATTTAAATTTCATGGGCCTTTAATATACGCAAATGAATTTTGATCGATTCCGTGCTGTATAAAGCCCTACCTTTCAACTCGCGTAAAAATCTTATACCTTTCACAAATTGGCGAATTTATTGTTCGCCCTCCGCCGAGTGTCTGTAGTGTGGAATTTTATTACATGTCGTTGTCTAATATGGGGTTCGTGGTTATAGGAGAGAACATATTATCATTATATCATTTCCCGAATTATTACTTATTACGGTATTACTAACGGCAATGTTTGACTCCCGTGCAGTGTTACATAATTATATACTGAACTATATTTTTAATTTACGTTTTAGATTGTAGTAGCCTATCTTGTTCAAAGTAGGCCTACATGTTGTGTGACTATAAATCATACGCTTAATAATATTGCAGTATGTGACTGAGGGTAAATTCAAAAATTCTTCCGTTCAATTTAATGTATTTTCTTTTGAACCTGACGGCTTGGGGGTGGCTTGCATTATTTCGCTTCTGCCAAGATCTAGATTGGAAGGTTTTAAGGAGTCCATGTCCAGCTGTCGAGATTGTTTGATGGATTACTTTTGTCCTTTGACGGCGAATGTAGTTCTAATTTTGTTATATGTTTGCACGTCCATCAGTAGTAAAATAAATAAAAAATATGTAGGCTACCGTAATTTGCTACTTCGAAAGTCCTGTGCTATAGCTGTGTAGGCCTACCGTATTGGCAACTCCAGCTATCTGATATGACATCTAGCAGTAAAAATGAGAAACTTACCAAGTAGGGTACATTTGTCACGTGGTGACTGTTTGCATATGGTTTCTTGTATTGGTAAACAGATCGTGGTAAATTGTTCGTGTCTTTATACATAAGTACCGTAATAAGTTTTACTCGTTGATAGAGTGAAAAATGAGTAAAAGCAAAGTGTATTGCTCAGTTTACGGCTGTAAGTCGATGTATAAGAGGGCTGCGGATATACGTTTTCATCACTTTCCAAAAGATGCAAATAGCAATAGCCGAAATGTGATGATAGGCTACCTAATAATACCTAATAATAATACCTTTCCACCCCGGGAAGGATCTAACACTTGTCGAGGTAGACAGACAGAAGACCTGCGACGTAAAGCCAGCGAAGGTTATTCTGTTTAAAAACAGCTGTTACGATGGGCGCGCTGGTAAGATTGAAGTTACTTTATTGGCTGCTTGGTAGGGAGAAGGGATGAGTTTAACTTGTATTAAAACTCGGGGGGCGACAGGAATTGCTTGATTTGGATGGTTAAAAGGTGGGTTTGGTGTTGAATATTTGAATGGTAGCGGAATCACTCATACTACAGTGCCCACGGGGAGGCAAATTAGGCCTATATGACTCGTAGTGGAATAGCTCGAATATCGAAGAACTTAGCGATTACGAGGTGTAGGCTTGACGGAAAGGCTGGCGGATCATCAGTTTGACATAAATTCACGATATAAGTCGGAGCTTGGAACAGTGGCGTCTGGTTTGCGTGGATGCTAGTCTCGGAATGATAAAAGTAGCACAGCTTCGGTGTGTTATTTATTTGTTTATGTACCGTATTTCTCTATTTGAATGTCCTCGGCGTTGACTCAGGATCGACATTTACATTATATTGCGCATAATAGTACCGAAATAATGTCCGAAGTGTAGCCCTGTGTAAATTTGAATCAGCTGATCTACATCACCCATAAAAACTGATGCTTGGTAATATGCAAATGACACCAAAAAATCCAGTGGAACACACAAATTAGATCACGTGTATCGCACAGTTATACATATATACAATTAAAAATAACACTGTCATTACTTTAGAGACCATATTTACTGATTATAACCGAAAAATAAAAAGTGTTCCATATCAAACGCGTGTTATTGAGTATTTTAAACCCTACTTATCCAGACCGACCGCAGCGCCCCAAGTGTTAGTTTGAGTTGCCAATTAGCCGAACAGCGAAAATGTAGCACAATGTTCGGTTTTCGATCAATATCATTTAAAATATGCAACTGACAGATCAAATCATTTTTCAATTTCTAAGCCAAGATTAAATTTCGTACAATTTGAGACCCATGCGAGTACTGTACGTTTAGTAGTTCCTGAGATAGGGAGTTCTTCAAGGATTTTTTCATAAAACTAAAACCTGTTGGTTTTGGTCCCCTAATTTGACTAATATTGTCAAATATACTCTTCCCATGAGATAACTGATAGGTAATGAACTTGAAGTTTATTTAGCTTTAATTTGAGCTGAGATTGGTATATATAGGCCAAGTACTTTTCTCACAAGTGGCATGTAACTGAAAGTAAATTAGGCTATACTCTGCGAGCTGCCAGAATAGGATTGCCAGTTCTCTTATCGCCATGTGGTCTGAGAACGAGATTGCCAAACTGTACAAGCCAGAGATACAGCTGACCAGGCACTGAAGCATGTGGGCTGTAATATTGCAACGCAGAGTATTATGACATCAGCTATGCGAACATGCATTGGTCAAGAGGCAGAGGGGTGATGACTGACGTGGAATTTCCGTCAAAATGTCAATCCTATTCAGGCAGCTCACAGAGTATACTCTCTGGCACTGTTTTCCCTTTTGGACCTGACGGTTTGTAACACGAGGAGGATGTTGGTAAGGAATTAGCGCGTTTCATATCCGAAAATGTGATACCATACTTTTTGGTGATATTTTACACACTGAGAATTGTCTTCTTGTTAGATGACAGTTCCAAGTAGGAGTATTTCAAAATAATATTGTGTAGATGTGGAAATAATATGTTGATTACGGTAATCAGTCATAGAGCGGACTGATCACGGCAGATCATCAGTGACACTCTGTTTACGATATCTAGTTGTCGAGGACGTAGAGGTGTGATGTGTAGCTGAGGACATCTTTGACGCGATAGTTACACCCATGTTAGTTTTATAAATACATCATCTTTCACTCACTTCAACGTGGATAATTTAAGAGTTTTCATTTGAACTGGGCATTGTGTGGTTTCTGAAAGCCTGCATGTTGCTGTAGCTGATTCAAAAAGAAGCGAGTGGTAACATCATCAGTTAATCTAATTCAGTCGCCTGGATTGGTGTGTTATGTACCAGAGCGCCAGCTAGAGTGACGCCAGACAATCTGGTCAAAGGTTTGTGTGTATTTGGTAACAATGGAACCGACAGTGACTAATCAATAATTCCACATTTTCTCCATTCAGCCTCAATGATGGGTATTAGTTGTAAATCAACATTATTCCCTAAAGTAGGTCATGCGTAGGCCTAATGACGAGTAGGATTTATCATTGAACTCATGTAATACTGGAATTTCCACTTTATGGGAGTAAAGTGCGGTTTTGAATGCGATTAGCCCTTGAACCACACTCGTGACCCTATTCTAAACTGTGATATAGGAATTCATTTGGAATGTATTATTTTAATTTTCATGTCGTTTCTCTTCTCAGTGATCTAGACTCTATAAAAAAAGTGCGTCTCTACCTTAAAAGACAGTACGCATTAAATGGAGCGCGCTGATGCCAGATCTGCTGCATATACCTAGTTCTGCAAGGCCGGGCACATGATGTAACATAACTCGTATACAGGCGTGCTTTTGCGCAAAACTCGGAAAATTTCCGAAATATGTGTTTGTTGTATATATCTGTACCTCATGCCTTGAAGCGAACGACGGTACAATATTTAGATATAATATACCGAAGTTCTGAGCGCGATTATAATGCACACATTATAATAATTTATACATTACATTTTCTCGAATATCATAGGTTGTAGTAAATTATAATATGACATTTAATAATAATAAAATAATAATAATATATATCGTCGTCCACGTAATTTACCCAATTTGTGGTCAAGAGGTGACATGCAGCCGAAATTAAATTATTCATTTTTTGTTTCTTGAATGAGACGTTGTTCAATTTTATATAGGCTAGTTCTTTACTTGAGCCCATATCATTTCGATGGGATTAAATTCACTCTGGTATGGTGGCAAGCAACGAACATATTTCTCTGCTGTGATAGCCTACATTGTCTATTACTAGGCTAGATCCTTCGGGAACATTGGGCAATAATTGCTCGGCGAACAACTTTTCATACACTTCACCTGTCATTTTGTCGTGGGTGTCTGCCGTGTTCTTTTGGCACAGAAACGTTAACTCTGCACCATTAACGAACCCTTGTTCATTCCCGGGACGAACAAAGGCAAACTACGGAAACCACTTCGAGGATGGCCGAGGTAGGAATCGAACCCGCCTCTTCTCAGTTTTGTCTCATGAAGTTGAGTACACCCCTTTCCAGCCCTCAGACCAGAATTCAATTTCTTGGCTGAGCCGGGATTCAAACCCGGGCCCCCACGGTGACAGCACAGTGACAGCCAAGAATGCTAGCCACTACGCAACGAGGCGGACAATTTATAAAGAACACAAGCTGCATTTCATTTCACAGTTTAACTTCACACCATCACCTTCCCTCCTACAAACGCAGTCGGGCAGATAGCCTACGGGCCACATTAGTAAACAGACTTTCGGTGTGTCAGCGCTGGGCGGGAGGTGTACTCAAAGTGCTATAACTTATGAATGCTATCTGATATCGAGCTCTGGTTTGTTTTAAAAACTATTTCAGACATTAATGAACATTTCTTCTCGCTTAGTCACTAACGTAAAGTCAACAGCAAAAACGTTTCTCGCTTTGTAACTTTTGTGTGACACCATCCCAGATTTTTCAAGTAACATTTAAGAAAAAAAATCATAACTTTCTTATTATGAAAATAATTACTGCCCTGAGATATAGGGTATCTTCTACCGATATCAGGCAATCTAAAAATAAATTCTTGATTTGTTGTGATCATTAGTTCATTATATATGGCGTGATAAGTTTTATATCCGCAAAAATATAGATTCGCGCTAAAATATCGTAATTGTGAAAATTGGGTCATGGGTTAATTATTTATGGCTTTTATTTTTATATCATCATAAAGAGCGGAAAATTCTCTATAAGACCACGCAAACATTTTCTTAGATTTGTCCCTTTCAATTATTGGGAAATGGCAACATCGCCGGCGTAGAAGAGGACGAAGCTAATTGCAGGACATAGGAGTGCGAGTGAGAGGCAAATACTACATTTAATTCCATACTGTCTTTTAAGGTAGAGACGCACTATAGAGAGTCGCAATGATACACTTCCCTGCTTCTATTGATTAAAACTTGCAATAGTGGATCCTCCCTTTTCGTAACTTTTCACCAGGTAGATTATTGAAAATTATCATTTATGATTTACATACCTTTCTGGGAGTCCTTACGAGTTCATTTCAATTGCCACTGTCTGCACCGGAAATAATTGCTTTTTACGTAAATAAAGCATTTTTGATCTCGTTGATTTCACTAGGTCCGCCATTTTACATTGAGGTCGGACAGTACGTCATACCCCATGAGACACGTTGCCAACATGCCAATACAAAATTCCGGGCAGCTAGCAGGGCGGGTTAGGTTGTAACCATTATCAAAACCATTGGTCTGGGCGAAATAGTACCAAATCCATGGGGTTTGCATTATTGACTCAGTGCTCATATTTGGGATGGCTCGGTGGGTCCATGACAGTGGAGCAGTGAACATCTAATACTAAATCTTCTCCAGATATTCTCCCGACTATTAATTCAGGTAATTTAAGTGCTTAATATTTTTTTTAGAAAGGATGCACTTCTTGAAAGCGCCACCAACTACCTATGATTAATATAGTTGCCTTGTCGGAAATAACAATATACTGAAGACAAAATTTTAACTGCCTTAATTTAAAAAATGATCACTATTCTAATGCATACAGGAACACACGTTAAAACGGTGATATATGAATTAACAACAAATAGCACACAGTTGTTCATTTCAATCATTCTGCGAAAACCTAGGCCCTGTTAACTTTGCACTCTCTGCAGATTGCTTGTCAGTGTTTTGCAGACAGACTGCAAGAACAAATCACACACCTTCTTTGTCCTTTTCTGACTTTATATGGTCAATAATACATCTTGCTATTTAGGTTACAAGGGTTTACAGTGTTTTCACAACTAGACATGATAAAAAAAGTAGGATAAAGCAAGGTACCTCGTAGAACGTTTTGTTACACAAACCACACCGCAGGGTCGTATCTGAGCCTAATATAACAATACTCGGCAACACAATAATCCAAACACTTAAACAATGTAGTTGCATGATAAGTTATTCCAACATTGAAGGTAGATGGAATAACAGCAAGCTAACGGCATTTAACGCATGCGCAGAAGAGATCATAAAATGGCCTCTCGGTGTAGTTCTAGGGCTAGTTATGCTTGGTAGTGTGCGGGAAGGAGGCTAGTTTGACGTATACGTACGACGAGATACAAGTAAAAGAGGTAGGCTACGTTTATACATTTAGGCGAACGGTAAACTGAACAAAACTTATTTGAAATGTATATTCCAAAATATCATAGTAATTTTGTACTGCAAATGGCTAGGAATATAGGCTAAAGCCTATGGCACATAAAATATATTGCTGCCTGATTGCTCACCATTTTTATCCTTACGTCAAAGGCAGCGTTCACAACTATATTGGCAAAAAATACAAGCCATACCGGTACGTACATTAAAAAGTAATATAAATGCACAATATTTAATTATAAATCTTAATTCGAAAAAAGAAGTAGAATGTTAACCCACTGTATCATTGGAAACTGCCATATTTATAACGTTGCACACAGACAGTGCTTATCTGCGGAAATGAAGCTCTCGAGAGGTTTGCTCCTGCCTATTAGACCATCCGAATCCAACACAAGAAATAGCATCTTGATTTATAACATAAACGACGTGCACATCAGCTGACTCGCAACCTACGTAACATGTCACGAGTGCCGTACAATACGAGACATGACTAGGCGATGACCAAGGAAGCAGTTTTCAGCGAGGGTTGCCATGGGAGTTGTTGTTCCAGTAGTACCTACAAATCAATGGGATTTATTGATATGGACACTGTGAACCACGAGGGTTGTATTCGGGATACGGTACCAGTGTTAAATTTGGAGGACTGAAATTACCTAATTTGATGTATTATATATCAGGCTATTTTGACGTGTACTCTAAGGGCGTATGTAATAACTTTCCAAGTGTATTTTTGTGTTCTAGTTTCCTAAGGATAATGGAGGGACAATCATTGATCAAAAGTGAGCCGGAATGGTCGACACACACAGATGACTTGGCCGACATTGTAAGTTGTTTTTTAATTCCCCACATAAGTTACTGAGTAACATTACAATCTTAGTGGTGTGAAGGACAAAAGTCTTTTTATTTAGCAAGGTTAATGCATATTATCGAGCAGTAGGCTAACCAGTATCGGTTCACTTAGAGGTCTGAATATTTAATGTTGATAGATACTTGTGCATTACTTCCCAGGAGACAAATGAACTACTACCCACTGATTTCCTGCTGGTGGAGTCTGGAGATAAACTTGAAGAAGAAAGTGAGGCTGTCAAAGAGGAGCATAATATACAGGTGATTATAATATCTCGGCTGCATTCCCTCTCCTATAATAAAATGTACAATTTTTATGTTAAATTTAGTTTTCAAGTTATAAATACTCAGTGTTGTTTTCTAGCTCAACAGTTAATAATTATTGTATTGGTAATGCTGGGATCACTCTGGACTCTATTGTAGAACTTTTGTTTACTAAGGCAACACTGAAAAATGGCTTCAAACCCCACAAAGTAGCTAATGTTATTACAGATTCACACTGACATCAATTTATTAACATTCAGGGTGAACCTGGATTACCAATACAATAACAACCCATGAAAAAGTAAATATTGTATGAATCTGCCTGAAAATATTGAAATATATGTGAACTTATTTTAACCCTAAAAGAAACATTATTGGAACACCTCAACAGTATTATACGCTAGTTAACATAGAAGTAGAATATTTACATAAAAAGAAGAATCGATATAAACCGCCTTAATGTAAACAGACGATGTCAGCACCACCCACACCCTTTGTTTCCCTCACGCTTTCCACTCACAACATCTCGACTGAGGTCACTGGCTGATAGATTACACAACACATTACGTGTTACGCTCTGCTGGAGAAAGTCTCAATTATTTCATTCTTTGAAGCCAGCGGGCAGATTGTATAATTCCCTGCATGAGGAATTTCCTTTTCTTTCAATTTTGTGTCACATATGGCAATTGCATGGCCCTGTTCAACAGGGGTTTTCCATATTGACACCAAATTTTATACCACCCGTTAAATTGGACCTCATTATCATCAGTGTCTAGTTCATCCGACGTATCTTCAGCAAGAGTTACGAAATATTCTTGCTCTGTAGAAGTGAAATACTGTGTACTAAGAAAGTTTCTAATTTTACGGTAACACTGCACTTAAATAATATTTAAATGTTATAAGGTTTTTGAAATTTTCAAACTGATTTCAGACAACTCAACGTCAAGTAATTGATAGATCTCTCAATAAATTATACAGTGAATAACCAGCTTGCAGTTCTCAATTGACTATTGGAAATTGAAATGAATTTTAGTACAGAAAGTATATACACTATTTCATAATGTATAATAAGTGTTGATATTGCTTTTACAAATGTAAAAAGTCATAAATGTTATTTGAGATCCTGTACCATTTGACTATAATTACCGGAATATTCATAACGTATGCTTGTTTTGTGTTCATTCAAGACTTTTTTGCAAAGGGAGGGTCAGTTGTTTTGAGCCCGGAACATGAACCCATAAGAAAGTGTATTGACTGTAAGTCCATATGGATAGGACTCGAACAAACCATAATGGTTTATTTCAAAGCAATACGTAGAAAGGTTTTCTTTTTCAATTATTAAATTTATTGGTCGCTGCTGCGCGCTGTATTCAGTGAGATAAACTTATCACTAATGCTACTAACGGTCGTCTTATATTACTCACTTCTATAAAGTTTCTCTTTTTCTAAATTTGGTAGAGACCCGATGATTAGTTTAGTCGTAGTTTGATTTAATCTTTAAACATTTCTGTGGCCGCCATTTTGTTTTGATTAATATGGTGGTGATATAAAGAATGTTCCAAGTTTGGTTCGAAGAAAGTCTAGCATTTAATTCATTTTCTGAGCTTTGCCTACTGCTATTGCTCTTCTGTGATGCATTGTGGTTAGAAGAAATTCAAGGTAAAGGGAACCAAACAATTTTTTTCTTTATTCCATTAGAGTAAGTTTACAGTAAGTTGTAATTCCACCCATTCACAGGAATATATTTTTGAAACAAATCATTCCTCTGCGGGATAATACTAACTTTACTGGGAATATTCAGACTGAAGAATATCCCTCATCAGAGTTTGTTCCATGCATCAAAATTGAAGCAGCATCTTCGGATTCCGAACTGGTAAGTCCCTTATCATTGTAACTACTTTATGCCTCTTGGCAAGACATGACCTTCATCTCCTTATCGCCAAATGGTGTTTAGCGATACCAGAATTCATTTTTACAACAGCATTGATGATAACTGAAGTATTTGGCTGTTAGGTCATGTAATGTCCAGAAAGCTCAAGTTATTTGAAGAAAGGTGGAGAACAGTGGCGGATCCAAGCCTTGCGGGCCCCGGGGCGATATGATAAGGTGGGGTCCACAACAATAGGAAATTAAAAAATATCAAATAGTTTGGTAATAATAATAATAAAATAAAGAATAGTTACAATATTTTGAATACATTGCAGTACATTTTTTAAAGATTAAAGAAACCTTTAAGTCCCCTTGAAGAAGATGATGTAAACTATGAAATATTAAAATATTACTTTGTGACTGTTTTCCCAGCTGAAGTCTTCTATTATTTCACTGAAATCTAAACTTGCTAATCGGTCACAGGAGGTCATAGCTGCACTGAAAAACGAATATGAATTATAAATTAGTTTGAAATGTATAATTAATTAATCAATTAAATTTAAAACAATACATGGCCCTAGATCCGCCCCTGGTGGAGAATTAATATATCTGACCCACTTGGAATATGAACCTGTGACCTGCGTGTGTGCAAGCTGTTGCTCTGACCACTGAGCTAATGGGGGATGCACCTAAGCTCTCATTGGTTAAAGTTGTATTACGTGAATTACTTAGTGTGCAGGACTCTGAGGATTTCAAATGTGTACCAATTGTTCATGGTTTGGCCAAATAGGCTAAATTTGTTCTGGTCAGAGGGCTTGATCAATACACTCTCATAAGCGCACAAGAGGGGAGGTGAGTACTACTACCTCAGCAATCCTTCAAGTGCTGGTTTACTACTTCAACTTCCAAGCAATTGCTGTGATGGTTCTAGCAAATGACAATACCAGGCCTGAGTAGTCCATGAACATGGCATGGCTGTAAAAATGAATGTTGGTTGGTTCCTCAGTTTAGGGGCTGCGACAACGTGGTCATGTAGCCCCGTGTACGTTGGGTGTGTTTAGAATCTGTCTGATAACCGGTATTAATGGTGATGGCTTTATTAATGTGTGTTATCTCTTTTTGTGCCAGCCCCGTGGTGTTGGGTTAGCGCGCCTGCCTCTCACCCGGAGGCTCCAGGTTCGATTCCCGGCTCCGTCAGGGATTTTAGAATCTGACGTGAGGGCTGTAACGAGGTGCCCTTAGCCTCGAGAGGACAATTGAGTAGCTGTCTGACAGTGAGGCAGCGCCTCGATCACGAAAACCAAGATTAAAGGCCGAGGGGACCCGATGCGCTGATCACGCGTCACCCCAATATCTGCATGCCAAATGGCTGGGCAGCGGTCGCTTGGTAGGCCTAGGCCCTCCATGGGCTGTATAGTGCCAGGGGTTATTATCTTTATCTGTTTTTAATTCAAGTAAGGACTGCAGACAATCGGTTTTCAAGTAGTTACAACTTTTGCTACCAAACGCCACCGCCAACGACCAACTAGTTCTGAACTAGGTTACTAGATACCAGGGCAGTCGCCTCCTGGCAACGAACGTTGGAACCTAAAAGTGTCAGTCAAATCTAACCTATAATTTAGCTTTACACAAGTGTAATTAGTGGAAGGTTTTTGATCATGCCATAAATCTATGCATGGTATTGCCGGCATTACTTCCCCTCCAAAGGAAGGCATACTGAGGGATGTTTAACGTTCTTAAAAAATCCAATGACTTCGGTCGGGTTTGAACCCATGGCCTTGGGCATGCTACCAACTACGCCTATGAAGTCGCCTAAGAAAAAAGAAAAAAAGTGAATGTAATAAATACTTGAAGATATGAGATGAAAGTAGAAGAACTCAATCAACCCTACTTGTTTTCAGTATGTATTTAGAAATCTCTTTCTTACCATATCTCAGCGTTGTGCGTGCGTTCATAGGCTTAAATATTTCTGCTGTCTATTGTTCTCATTTCTTCAGTGTGAGGGAGGAGGCGAAAAGTTATTCTCTGTGGCAGTAATTTTTATTCCCAGATGCCCTTTTGTCCAGCCCAGAGGTCTTAATGAGGATTGAAATGAATGACATATGGGAAGCAGTTGGAAAGAAGTGACCATTCGAGTCACCGTCCCAGCATTAGCTTGCGGATGAAAATGGGGAATCATCGGAAACCATTTCAAGGTTGGCCGATAGTGGGGATCACTACTCATTGAATTGTAGTGTTTTGCGAGAAATGTGTTGTAAAATAATATACAGGTGATGTATCAGAATATTTTTCACCATCATTCTGAAGTAGGGGTGCAAGGAGAATCCTGCTTCACTCTCGAACCCTCCTTGCCCCACTACTAAGCCTCAGCCATGTTAAAATAATTAATATCTCTCGAACGCATGGTCCTATTTTGACAAATGAGGTGTCGTTGGATTCGAGCTGACGTCCACTTTCCTATGGACCTCTCGATATATTTTTGAATTTTTTTTGGATTTTTTTTTTTCGAAAGTAGGTGATAGTTTGAAAACCAAACATGATAGAATGTTGTGCCATGGCTCAAACGAACGATCTCTATGTCCTTTATTTTTTATAATAAATCTTTTTTATTTTTTGTTTTTTTGAAAACAGTCCAATTTTGAAATTCCTATATTTTGGAAACTAGGAACTTTACAAAAAAGTTTGTTTGCCATAAATGAAAGGTCCCTACGCCCTCTACCCCCAAAATAAATTTCAAGCCTGTAGGACTAAAACTGTGCAGTAGTGGGGTTCAGACAGTTCTGCTCCACAGCCTACTTTCCTACGAACTTTGCCGATATCTCCCGAACACATAGTCGGATTTTAACGAACGAGGTATTGTTGGCGTTGGGATGACGTCCTGATTGCTAAGAATGTGTGTTGGTTTTTTTTCTTTGAGAATTCTTGTTTTTTGGATTGGCGCTATTTTGGAAACGGTGAATTTTGGGGAAAAGTTTGTTTGACGTTAACGAAAGGTGGGTATACCCTCTAGATGGGCAGCAAGTTTCAAGGGTGTAGGAGGGGGAAAAAATGATAGCCTACTTTCTCGCGAACATTTGTGATAATTGGCGAACGGATGGTCAGATTTTAACAAATGAGGTGTCGTTGGACTCGAGTTGACGTCCTCTTTCCTATAGACCGCCCGTTATATTTTTCATTTTTTTTTTGAATTTTTTTGTTTTTGGTAGTAGGCGATAGTTTGAAAACCAAACATGATAGAACGTTGTGCCATCGTCCAAACGAATGGTCTCTATGACCTTTATTTTTTTATAATAAAACTTTTTTATTTTTTGGGATTTTTTGAAAAGACTTAAATTTTGATTTTGATTTTATTTTGGAAACTAATACGTTTACAAATAAGTTTGTTTGACATAAATAAAGGCCTCTACCCCCTCTACCAAGAAAATAAATGTCAAGTCTCTAGGACAAGAACTATGCATTTTAAATTCTTTAATTTTTTTAAATACAAGAGTGTAGACAGAGCCGGTAGCGCTTGACGTATGTTACAACGAGGCTATGACTGACCATGGTGGATACGGGAAATGGCTATTTCGACGGGGCGATGTATGGCAAAACGAGGGGTCGCTTTTCGATTATTTTTTTTTCCAATGACAGATGAATGAAGGCGAATATTTCGAAAATCCCTCATGGCGATCGTTATAACAGGCTGGTAAACGGGTCGTGGGTAACATGACAAATGATAATAATGCTATGAGACGAATAAAAATAGTCGACAACAACAGAACTTGTTTTTCTATGTCTGACTGGCAGCCAGAATGGGAAAACAGGATATCTGCTCGAGAGGCCAGCTTGGAGCCTGGCTTGTCGGCTAAGAGAATGGAATGTGGTTGAGAACTGACAACATTGGTGCCATATGATAACAGGTTGGAACCATGTGGCAACTCTGTAAAAAGGTGATAACAGCTAGCAGGCGAGCAGCAGCTGGCAGGGGCCCCGCAGAGAGGAAAGGGGAAAGAGGGAAAGGGTGAACACAAAGAGAGAACAGGAAATCACGTGACCACTACAGAGCGATGAGAGGGCGGGGCCAGAGGGCTGGTGAGGTGAGGGGAGGAGTGGAGAACCCATGACAGCCAATAGCTGAACGAGTTGTATGTCAACATGGAGTGAAGGAGTGAGACACAGGTGTGGAGAGAGAAAGACAAACATGTATGGACATGCATGAAGCGTGGGGCACCATACGCAGAGCTCTCGTACATCATGATTCAATAAATAAATAAATAAATTTCAAAATAATAAAAAGTACACAGGTTCACACAACATGTAATTTATTGATCCAAGAATTAAACGTAGAGTTAAATCCTATGCATTTGACATATAGTTTATTTCCTTTTTGTTTCAACACTTTTTCCACAAGATAATGCTTAGGAAATGCTGTTTTCTGAAGTTCATAGAGATAAAAGCTACTTTTTATGGGTTGATGGTTGAGGTCTTGGAGTAAATAGGCGACTGGACTGTCCAAATTGACTTGACGAATTCGAAATAGTTCAGTCCCCCACTGAGGCGTGTAGCCCTTATTGAAGGCAGACTTAAATTTGCTCACACGAACAAAATCCCCAATATTCAGTCGGTGACGTTTAGGATCGACTGTTTTTATGGGGTTAAACAGTTTATCCAATCGCTGAATATTTTTGGTCACGAGGCGTGGTTTGGTCCCAATGGTTCTATGTTTGGTGTCATTGTAACGTGACACTAGCTCAGGTAACATATCCAACCAGCGATAAGTGCCCTGAGCAGTAAACGCTTTCCACATATGCGTTTTCAATGTTCGGTTGAACCGCTCGACCACACTGGTTTTGAGATTGCTGTACGTGGTGTAATGGTGAATATCCTTAGATTTGAGAAAACTGGAGAAATCTTTATTGAAAAATTCTTTCCCCTGGTCGGTTTGTAGCAACTGAGGTTGACGTTTGGAGTGTTGAATAATATGTTGAAAGGCCTTGGTGACCAGTGGACCAGACGTGCGATGCACAGGTTCAACAAAGGCCATTTTGGAATAGACATCAATGACGGTCAACATATAGCGTACACCGTCGTTAACGCCAGCATAGGGTATCATTTCAACCAGGTCTGCTTGCCAAAGTTCATCCACACCTCGTGAAATCACCTTGAGTCGCGGATAGTGACGCCTAGCTGGGCGATGCAACTCATGAGCAATACCCATTTTAATGGGTGAGGGCTTAAACAATAATTTTGGCATTTCGAAGTTTTTGTTCAATTTCTTGAATTTTCCAATCGTGACCGGTACGGCTGGCTTGACGTGAAGCATTCAATAACTGTAGCCGCTGGACGAGCTTATTGGGATTGTGCCAGTAGGTAACGTCCACAAGGGGTTTTAATGGTTTAAATGTCACTCCCGAAGCGGACACTTTACGACGAGTACTTTGACTGGTGGGAAACATTTTGGCAATGATGGTTTTATATTTTTGAGATATATTGGCATTCACTTGTTGAGCTGGATCATACTGTCTTTTGTGGGCATGGGTATCCAATAAAATTGAATTATATTTGCCAAGGTCCTCTGAAGTATAGGGGCGTGGTGGCTCAGCGGTCTAGCTGTATGCCTCTCACCAAGGCGGTCCGGGTTCGATTCCCGGTCAATGCATGTGAGATTTTCGAAGTGAAATACCATGTTCTGTGGTTCGGATTCCACGTAAAAAGGAGGTCCCGTGGCTCATAATCACAAGATTCACGGTCATGTAAAACTGCAATCTTCCTTCCTTTCCTTCCTTCTGAAGTATAATCATGGAATGAGGGTGTTCGAGAAAAGAGCAGCTTTGACAGTCCTGGCGTCAATTTATAGTTGATGTTCTTAATGATAGCTTTAGTACGAGCAAATTTAATGGATGAATCCCCAATTTTAAAACTATCATCCTTATAGCGAACACCATACGTGGTATCTGTGTTTCCATTAAATAGATCAATGAGATAGGGTTCTAGTGTTGATCCATAATATTTTATTAAAATGTTTTTCTGTTGGGCTTTATTTTGACGGGTGGCCAAGACTTGTGAAAACGGAGACGATCTGGAAGGGCAAGGTGTTTCGAAAATGGCCAAGGATTTCTTTTTTCTCAAAAACTCTGCAAGGGGTGCGGTCTTTTTTTGAGGCGTAAACACTTGTTCCTCGTCATCCCCAACTTCTCTAACACTAGTCAAATCTTCCTGTTCCTGTTGCTCTTCCTCAGGGTCCTCGTGCAGCGTCAGAGTATCTTGTGAAACGGTGGGTAGCGTTTCAGATGGCTTGAAAGAGGGTTTCAACATGGCTTTTAGCGGAGGTGCTAAATGATGTTGAATAAACCAAGCAAGATCTGCACGTGATCGTTTCAATTGACGAAACTTCTGGCGAATAGTATTTTTTGCTCTAATAATATGCTTTTTCAATTGACTCTCTGCTAACGCCATGGTGTCTTGGCAAATGACTTGACAGGGACTTAAATAGCAATAAAATGATCAAACCCTAAGCGATATCGTCCTTGGTTGAGTTCACTTTGTTTGTCAATCACTAAACAGGCATGACGTTGAGTGTTCAAGCCCTTGCCACACAATTCAGTAAACATTTGAAAGGTCATATCCGGATTCACATGTTTATTATAAATGGGACGACTGTTCCTCTCGTCCTGGCGAAATAAAACAATGACATTGGCATTGTCACGAATCAACTGTTTGGACATTTTAGAATACGTTTGTCCAAGATAAAAGCAATCGATATGTTTGTGTCGACCCATGCTGAAATAGCTTTGAATAATGCCTTGACGTTCAGAGGATACATCATCGAAAATCATGAGTGAATCAGGCTTTACCTCATCCGGTGAAATCACATTTTCTTGCGTGGAAAATGTGAAATAACCCATATTCTCTTTGTGTAATCCAAACATGACTTGATCCAGAAACACGTAGAGGGGTTGGTAGAGAGATTTTGCAAAAATATAAATATTTTGAAAACGCAGACCATTGGGCGCTGTGATGAGTGTTAGCTAAAGATTGGTCTTTCCACAGCCGGAAGGTCCCACAATGATGCAGCGAATGGAAGATGGAAACAGTGAATCATGGCGTTGTTCACGTGATGTGGGACAGAGATGGGAAACCATGTCCCTCACGGGGAATGACTCTTGCTGATTAATAATCTTCATATCAACTAAGGCTTAGACAGGCTAGCGGGCTGTCTATATACCGGACACCGAGCCTAGTCATAGAAACAGTAGACTCGTACTACAGGTTGACGATGGATGTTTTTGGACGTGCGTTGATGGCCAAAGCTAGGTCTGTCCCCATACATGATCCTAAACAAGAAACAGAAACAGATCCTGCTAATAAACACTAGGTCTGTAGTGCCACGCACAAAACAGGGAGATTATGACTTTAAGGGAAAGCGTTTAACCCATGTAAAACATCCTCAAGTGTCTACAGACGTTACTACGAAAAAGTATGTGGATAACAAAGTGTATGAGTTTTATGACAAAGTGCCTCAGCTTACGGTGAATGGCTATAGCGCTAATCACCATCGGATTATTCACGTGGAAGACCTACAAGACGAAGACGATATCTGTACCAAGCGTTACGTGACCTCTGAAATGAAATGGCTTTATAAATTTATCCCATCTGTATTTTTCGTGTATCTGACAAATGAAAAACCTGTGGATGACAGAAACCATTTACCGCTAGTCCATGATCAGCACTTGACCTATGTGCTTGCTTCGGGTTTAAGCCACCATCGATTACACTATGATGGAACCATTCACATCAAATATGCCATACCTAATGAGAACCATTTACAAATACAGATAAATGGTCATAGGATGTTGGTCCATAACCATGAAATGGTCAATACAGGTGGAGAATTATCATTTCATCTCATGTTGACATGAGAAATGGAAATTTAAAGCCAGCCTTTTATCAACAAGGAGTTGGGATTTCACCATTTCGAAATATTAAAAAAAAAAACCTCAGCCATAGCAAGACATGCCTTGACGCATGAACAGGTGGAAAGCTATGCTAAACAGCTAAAGCTTTCTCATTTTCGAGGTGTATTTATGCGAAACCAATTACCCCCACGACCCTGAAAACAGGAATGTGCTGTTGTCAATTTGGATGATCACCGAGGACCAGGAACGCATTATGTAGCTTATATCAAAGAGGGATCCATCGTATGGTACTTTGACAGTTTTGGGAATTTGCCTCCGGCCATGGAACTAGTGACCTATTTTGGAAACAGTATCAAGATATAGTATAATGTGAAACGTGAGCAAACGTTTAACCGCCAACGGTGTGGACGTTTGTGTTTAATTTTTTTATATAACACGCAGCATAAGCAAAAACGCCAACAGTATGTCGGCAGAAAGTAAAACGTTTACACTGCATGGACGTGGACCTGAAGTCAGCCTAGACTTTTACCCGCCTATCGAATTGAGTGAAAAACCCTATGGTTTGGGACTTGTTTCTCTTGAAACGTACAGTCGAATATACAACATACGTGAAAATGTGAACAACAAGTTTTACTATGATGATTCTGTGCTCACCCTGAACTCTGGTGGATACACGATCGATGCCATTTATGAACACATTTATGTGGTGTTGATCAATGAATATGGTTTAAAGTCATTTATCGATGGAACGCGCAAGTTTGAACTTGTAGGAAATACCAACACTCATCGCTGCAGTATTTTCTCCACATTCAAAATTGACTTTATAACACGTCCCGATTCCATTGGTCCATTACTAGGATTTAAACCACGCGTGTTAGAGCCCAACAAGAAACATGAATCGGATCATGAAGTGAAATTCATTGAGGACCATCATGTGTCGGTAACGTGTAATATTATTAGTCAAGTGTACACTAATCAAGAACCATCGCATTCCCTTTATGACTTTATTGTAACATCGCCCAATGGCTATATTATTCGTGAAAACCCTCCAGTGGTGCTTTTTCATTCTGTGGCTGTTGATGGTATTAGTAATATAACATTAAGACTGATCAATAGAGAGCAACAATTCATTTATCTAGATTCTACCACACCAGTGACTTACAAGTTGGTGCTAAAGCCACTATGAAGTTTGTGTATAAAGCAACAACACCGTCTAGGAATGGTGTTAGTTGTTTGCCACGTGAATACACGTTAACATCTCAAGACAAGCAGATTTTACAGCATTTGGGTTACCACGTCAACCCCCAAAATGAATTCTATCCTAGAGATAGCGAACCGCTTCGAGGAGCAACCAGGAGTGGTAAGAATTGATCTCCATTCCTATCAAGCTCAAACACCTGGACTCAATAACAATGATGAAATTCAATTTGTTCTCAACAACCAAGATATTTACACCCTACCGCATGAAAGTGTCATTCAGATCGAAGGTCGGCTCACCAAAGCCGACGGCTATACACCCATCACATCCAAGTTGGCCAACCATTGTTTGGCCTTTCTGTTTTCTGAAGTACGTTATGTCATTAACGATATCGTGGTGGATAGCACTCGAAATGTAGGCATTTCCAGTGTCATGAAACTATATCCCTCTTACAGCGAGGAAGAAGGTAAAACACTTTGCATGGCAGGTTGGTGCCCTGACTCGACCAATGACTGGATGGTACACACCGATGGGACCTTTACTGGATATTGACCTCTTAAACTGATTTTAGGCTTTGCCGAAGACCACCAGCGCATTGTGGTCAACGCAAGGCAAGTGCTTTATCTGGTGAGAGACAGGAGTGATAATAATGCACTCAAGGGAGCTGACAATAACCCCATAGATTCAAAAATTCAACTACAACGCTTGCTATGGAAAGTGCCCCATGTGACTCTTGACGATAGCAAAAAACTGGACATACTCAAGATGGTAAAGATAGATATGCCTCTACCCATGGCATTTAGAAGCTGGGCACTCCATGAGTACCCGCTATTGCCCACCACCAACACACACAGTTGGTCTGTAAAAACAGCTCGCTATACAGAGAGACCTCTCTACATTATCGTGGGTTTTCAAACGAATCGCAAGTATCAACAAACCAAAGATGCCACGCAATTTGATCACCTGCAATTGGGAAATGCACGTCTTTTCCTCAACGGAGCTGTGTTTCCCTATGAAGGACTGGATTTGGATTTTTCAAAAAGTAAGTTTGGCCCCCTGTACGACTTGTTTTCTAAATTTCGATGGTCGTATTATCTGAAAGAGAAGGGCCTCATGCTGCTACCCCAAGCGTTTAAGGCAAGGGCGCCACTGTTTGTCTTTGACTGTTCTTTCCTGGAAGAGTCTGTCAAGCCATTCAATATTGACATTCGACTAGATTTTGAAACGCATGACAATGTAGCAGCCAATACGACAGCCTACTGTTTGATTATTCATCACAAACAAGTCAACTATTATCCACTGTCCAACCAAGTGACGAGTGTATAAATAACCCACGTCAAGCCGCTCAGTCATGTCTTGCTTTAAAGCATCAAGAGAAGTCACATCCATGAATTTAAACTCTGAGGAACAACGTTTCAAGACTTTTGCAACATGGCCAGTGCCTTTCATAAACCCTCAAGCCTTGGCGGCCGCTGGATTCTACTATTTAAAAACAAGAGATGAAGTGAAATATGCCTTTTGTCCCATCATCATAGCCCAATGGCAAGGACTGCAAACGGTTAATTTCAAGTAGTAGTTCCTAATGTTGGTACTGCCCCCGTAATTGAATTATATAGAGACCACGGTGGCTATATTGAAATTATAAGGAAAGTTATGACTGTCATAGTTATGACGTGGGTGGTCATGACGTAAGCACGGATGACGCAAATGTTATGCCAGCAGGTTACTTGAGCTGAGATTCTCAGTGACGTCAGCATTTAGTCGAGAATGTTCCAAGATTTACGACGCAGTCGCAGGAAACGAGGAATTCTGCTGAGGAAGAAGCTATGCTATTGGAGGAGAGGCATGAACCAATGAACGATAGTTTAAAGGAAGACGGAGATTGCTGAAACTATGGTAGTTTTATTACTTTTGGAATGCAGAATTATGGAAATCCATTTGCAGTAAAAGCATTGATTTGGAATTTTGGTGAAATTTATTTTCAGTTTTTGAATTTTGAAAATCCGTCATGTATTAACGAAGTTGGAAGTTTTAGCGATGACGCAGTATCACGCTTTGGAAGGGATGGAAACGCCCCTCGTGAAGTTATTAAAAGGGCTTGCGCAGAAGAGAGGAGCCTCTTTCATTCTCCGATTATTCTGAGATCTCATTCTCAGATCATCGAAGTCTATTGTGAAAGTTCTTTTCTTATACATTCATTATAGTGAGACGTCGAAGTGAACAGCAGTGAAAAGAATCGTCTTTATAACGCGTGGCGAGGCCACTATATTAACGAGATCCAAGTCAAACTAGGTGAAGTTGAAACGGACCTTAGAAAGCTTCTACAAGTTTAGCTTTGAACAGTTAGCGGTCTCCGATAAGCTAATTGTATTGTGCAGTGCTACATAAAGGAATAGAGAAAAGCTGAACAATTTCGACCGATTAGTTTAAAAGATATTAGCAGTTTTATACGACTGACAAAAGTGATTATCTCGCCACAAGAGAAGCACTTTTGTATAGCCAGAATCAACGCAAGGCTAACGCTGCGAGTGGAATAGAAAGACTTCAGATTGCTTGGTTACAGAACGATACAGTATAATGGAGCAATTTAATACGGCAGTTTGTTCTTCTAATACTACAACCGAAGAGCAGATGGAAGGCTAAAGGGCTTATTGCAATTGGGACATATTTCAACGGAGTAAGATAGCGACATGGAACTTCGCTAATTGCTAATCCACACAAGCGAACATGCGGTGAATACCATCTACACCCATGTTTCGTAATTAAAGGCTGAATACCATCGAACAGCCATAGAAACAATTTCATACTCTGAATATGAATAATTTCTTCGGAAATTTCTACAAAACTTCATGGCGATTGTCTACTGGAACTTCAGGGAATTTTTCAAGAGAGGTCAGGGATGTCCCGACTCACAAAGAAGATTATTGCCGGAAGGATGTCTATTCGTCTTCAAGGAGCAGAGCGATTTCCGGAGAAGGAAGCAGTTCGATTCTCCGAGGGTGCTATTTCCTATTTCGAGGATGGAGCTCAGCTTTAACTTGGTGAAATGGATCCATCAGCAGTCTTCTTTGGGGAATTTTCCTCTGGAACGTCAATCGGCAGATAAGGTAGTCGTGAACGTTTATTGTATTTGAGTTTACTAATGATGTTTGAGCAATCATTTTTCCCATATTTTTATCCTCATGTTTTTTGCCCTATTTTCTTGTTGAGATTCTTATTCTCAGTACACCTTGATGAGTTATGCCTTTTTCGACGATTTATTAAGACATTGTTATGTCATGGGCATAGTTAATGATTTTGAATCAGTTGAGACTGATATTTGGATTTTTCAGTAAATATTTTTTTTGTAGTCACGATTTGACTGTAAGTTAATGATTTTTATGGAAGATTTAAATTCAGACAGCGTGTCACTTTATTAAAGTAATTCTACCCCAGTTTAATTACTTTGACCAATTTTCTGTCATCATCAAGAAGGAAGAACATTTAAATGATTTTAGAGCGTTAAAATCTCTTACGTTGTCGACGATCTTGGAAATACTAGTCGTTATTTGTATTGATTGCAACACAGACATTTACCGTCAGTTATGAATGAACATTGCATCATAGACACTTTTGTGAAAGATTAACTTTAATAATGAATTATTGAATGCAGTAAAGTCAAGTACTTTTGTTAGAAAATTTTTCTCAATTAGAGATTTATATAACGATGTTTGCATTCCCCAGTCTAATTGGATTCTATTCGACTACTTTGCATTTTAGTCGCACTTTATTTGATGATAGTATTTTTATACTACATTTCTTTTAAGATGTTAATCTTAAATTTTGATAGACCAGACAGGCGTATATAAGCGTATTCACTATTAAATTTGTTTGTGATTGGCAAGTTTTGACTTCATTTCGGTTCATGAATGAAATCCACGAAGGTTAAATAGAAAAACAGTTTTGAAACAATTAATGATTATAAAATTTTTTAAGTGGAACTATAAATGTATAATCGCTAGTGCAGCGCGTGTTGAAAGTCGCTGAGGTATAATGCCCTTGAATATGAAGGAAGTTCCTACAGGAATTAATGTTAAAGAATTATTTGTGGAAGTTTTTGTAAGTTATGTGGAAGTTTTTAATGCCATATAGATTAATATATGATGATTTTGGGCATATTTTTAATGCAGTTGGTGCATTAACTTGTTAGCGAAGGATTTTCCGCTGGAGTAAGATTGTCATAGTTCGTTGAAAATTAATCAAGTGAATTTACTGTTAGAATTAACACGAGTTTTGAAAGAATTTGAGATAAGATTTTGAATGAAGGTTGCCGTCACAAATCATTATTAAAACCTTTATTAAACCAGATTGTGACATTAACATGCATAAATAACCTTCATTGGTCGATTATATTAAACACGATTATGAAAATTACCAACCGAATGAACATGTGGCTAATGTATTTCTTAAATTAATAATTTAAACAATTTAAATGTTAATATTGTAAATAATTGCTGTAAATATTTTTGAAAATAATGTGAAACGAGAGTGATGTTAAAGGCGTGCTTATAATATTTTTATTGTCTTTGACAAATATTATAAACAATTTCTAATTGTTATAAATAATTTAAGTGATTTTGTTATAAACATTTAAGAGCTAATTAAACAATTGGATTGAACTTATCAAGTTTAAGAAATTAATATAATGATCCAATAGGATGTGAGCAAAGTACTTGAAAGATTTGCGTAAATATAATGTGAGTTGTCTTGTAGACATTTAAAAGTTTGAGAGAACAAGCTGTATTCTTACGTAACATAGCATGTGAGAAGGGAGTGCATTTGACCAGTATGCAACAGGCTGGAGGGTAGCCCGCAGCTGTGCCAACATCTGGTTCTCAGAGAGTGAGGTCGTACACACTCTGGCCTTGCGACTATAAATACCATTCTCATGTTTATTAAAAGGAAACCAAATGCTCTATATATGTCACACCCTGACGTCCTTTTCCAATCCAATAGTGTTATGAATATTACGTTATTTGGAGCTCTTGGGAGCTAAAATGTTCTATATCATGTTGTATGATAATTTTTGCAAGTCCTACTGGAGGACGTAGTCAGATTGACTTGGGCTACTGATAGCCACGTTGTTTTTGTTGTGTTAGTAAAATCATACCCTTTATTAGAAATAAAGCTTTTGTACAGTTCAAAGTTCTCGTCTTCGTCTTGGTTCATTTTTAAATGTCATGGTGGAGGTTATTGTGTGAACAGACTTTTAGTGATCCTGTTGTCAACTCAAACCCCGAGATAATTAAGAGGTAAGTAACGGTAAGTATGAACCCCCGTCTATTTTGGTGTGTTCCACAATGATTTCCTGTGAACTTCTGTGCTCTTATCTCGATAGTATCTGTCAGTGCCATTTTCATTGATGTAACTGTGCCGGTGCGATTGATAATTGGCAATCCGATTGAGGGGGCGGATATCTGACAGCCTACTATCCAGGTAAACGGGGACAGAAAGATTGGCGCAGTCAACGTGTGGGGCATGTTCAACAACACTGGATCACCAGGTTGAACAATAGAAAGATTGGCGACCCTAATACGTGGGGCGAATTCGACATAACTGGATTACCAGGTTGAACGCCAATAAGAGTGGCAAACCTAAAACGTAGGGTTCGATTAGACTCAAATAAAGAGGTTGATTCTTTGTTAGATGTCTAGGCCAATTGTAGTATTTAAGAGTGTGATTATATAGGAATTAAATGTTGTATTGTATTAGGAAAATTACACTCAGAAAAGATCAAATCTTATACAACTTGAGAAAGGTTAAATAGGCTGGAAACTTAGAAAAATCGCCTATAATCTGGAATCGTATTTTATTTGACCGGCTTATGACATTTTAGTCATATTAAAGATAAAATTAAAATATTTGGATTGTAAATGTAAATTATTTGTGTTAGGATATTTTAAAATGAGCCAAAGAAATTTGAACATGTGCTTGAGTTTGTTTCAACATGAAGTATATTCGAAGGTTAATTATAAGGTAGTTATAAGTTAGATTTAAGACAGAAAATTGATCAAATTTATATATGGTGAAAAGTGTTGCTCAAATGTTGTTATTTTGCTCTTTTGATGTATGTCCCTACAGCAGTCCATTTTTGAATAATATTGTAATGGCAGATGAAAGTTTGAAGAAGATGTTAGAGGAGATGTCTGCTAACATGAATCGCAGTATGAAGCAGATGTTGAATGAAAGCATGAAGGAGAATAATAGTAATTTGTCTGCTAATTTGAATGCAAGAATGGAGGAGAATGTTAGTAATTTGTCTGCTAATTTGAATGCAAGAATGGAGGAGAATGTTAGTAATTTGTCTGCTAATTTGAATGCAAGGATGGAGGAGAATGCTAGTAATTTGAAAGCTAGTATGGGTGAAAGTTTGAAGGGTATCCAAACTAGTGCTGCTAATTTGGAGGATAATATGTCGCGTTTACAGATTAATACCCTAGGAATTGAGAATACTGTAACGGACATGCGCACAGACGTGTCTAATGTCCATAAAGATGTGTCTATTGTGCATAAAAGTGTTGATGATGTTAAAAATGATGTGTCTAAGGTACAGAAAGACCTTACAATGTTAAATTTAGATGTAGCTAATGTCCGAGGGGATATTTCTTGTGCTAGAGCCGAAGTAGTTGTTGTCAAAAACGATGTTGCGACTGTCCAAGACAAGGTCGAGGAAGTCCAAAAAGAGATTCAAAAAGCTAGAACTGATGTATCCAATGTTCAGGTAGACATTAATAACATTCGTGCGGATATAACTGAGGTGCAAAGTGACATAACTAAGATTCAGGTAGAGGTCAACACAGTTTTCATAGATATGACTAAAGTCCAAACTGATGTAAATAAAGTCAGGGAAGAAATCGAAAACTCAAAAACTCTTTGTACGCGTAATATAACTGCATTAGCGACTAGACTAGTTGATGAATCAGTTAGAACAACAACGTCTTTAGCAGAGTTGAAGTATGATGTAGAGGTCATGAGAACCCAGGTATTAGACCACAATAGAGTATTAAAAGAGGATATCGAAGTAGACATAGCAGAAATGTTAACAGCAAACGTAGCGGTTAATGAAAGACGAGTGGAATAAGTCAAGTGGGGAACATGTAACCCAAATTCAGGAAAGGATTGAAAGAAAACTTGCCAGTACGCAGATAGAAATTAACAATGAAGTAATACAGATTAGGAAAGATTTAAGCGTCAGGATAAATTCGTTATCCGAAAAACAAGTTGACGATAGAACACAACTAGATCAGGATATGCAAACTTTAAAATCTACATTAGAGGATCAAATTCATAAAGTTGTCTCGGATGTAAATGAAACGACGAGTAAACTGAAAAATTTGAAGTTAGGAGAGGCTAGTTTAATGGAGAACTACAAAGAAGAGATTATCAAGAAAGTCTTAACAGAAATCACCGACAAGGATACAGAAGGCTTAGCTTGCGAATTGAATAGGAATTATACTAGAAGACATAACCTAGAGCCAGAAGAAAGAGACGTGACTCCTGAAGAACGTGTATCCAGATTCAGAGAGGAGGATGACGAGAGGAATATGGAACCTGAGTGGAACTATCGAGATAGTGGGAAAAACTATCCGGATTCATATCCGAGGAACGTGACGGTCATTAGGAATTTCGAAGACAAACCACAAAAATTCAGTAACACTGATAGTTTGACACCTATAGAGTATGTAAGGAATCTCAAAGATTATTTCATCGAAGCTCACATTCCCAGAGAGAGAGAGATGAAGATAGTAGAGAGATATCTGATTGGAGGACCCCTCGAATGGTTTCGCGCATTTAGATACACATTCAGTAACTTTGACGAGTTTGCAGAGGCATTAATCAAACGATTTTGGTCCATAGAAGCGCAGAATTCGTTAAGAGCGGAGGTGTATTCAAGAAAATACTCAGGTACTCTTCCAACGAGGTACGCTGATTTCTTTACGAGTCAGTTGTCCCGCTTGAGATTTTTGCAACCCCCATTGTCCACGGAGCAACTAATAGATGCGATTTCTCGTATGCTGCCAGTTGAGGTGAGGAGACTTATAATTTCGTCCAACATCAGGGATTTATCCA
This sequence comes from Meconema thalassinum, assembly GCA_946902985.2. Lineage (NCBI taxonomy): Eukaryota > Metazoa > Arthropoda > Insecta > Orthoptera > Tettigoniidae > Meconema > Meconema thalassinum. Next base: position 52,259,391 of record OX336388.2, on the reverse strand, counting down.
GCATGGATGAATTACTAAGAAGGTTAGACTACACAAGTCCAATGCCTAACGTAGTCCAGAAAGGTCAAAGGCAGGAGTTTAAAGAAATCAATACGGTATATATGGACCAAGTCCAACAAACTGACAAGCCAGAGGAGGAGAAAACTGACAATGTAGGTCCTCACAGGAATAATCAGTTTAGAAATTACAGATCACAAGGTTACCGACCGTATCAACAGAGAAGAGGTTGGAACTACAACCGAGGAAACTACAATGGAAGAGGCAGATATTACAACAATAATGGGTATAACCGTAATTATAATAGGAATAACCAAAACCAAAATAGAAACCAGAATACTCAAGGTCAGGTTATGACACCCGATCACTATCAGCAAAGAGAGAAGGAAAGCCAGCAATACTTAAAAGAATTAAGGGATAAAGAAGCTGACAATCAAAAGAAAAGGCAGGATGTTGTAATCGATCCTGGTCCTTCTACGAGCCAGCAGAACTTAGAAAATAGAAATACTGGTCAGAAGAGAAATTAGAGAGGAAAGAATACATTAACCACACACAACCCAGAGTAGAAGAAAATATGATTAAGGAACATAGAGGAAATATCATACTAGAGTAAGCCAGTAATAATTCAATTTCGTGTTCAAGAGAGTTGAGATACTTGTAACATTGAGTTTAAAAACAATTTGCAACTGTTTTTAAAACGTGGTGAGAGGAGAATGCCCCCGTAATTGAATTATATAGAGACCACGGTGGCTATATTGAAATTATAAGGAAAGTTATGACTGTCATAGTTATGACGTGGGTGGTCATGACGTAAGCACGGATGACGCAAATGTTATGCCAGCAGGTTACTTGAGCTGAGATTCTCAGTGACGTCAGCATTTAGTCGAGAATGTTCCAAGATTTACGACGCAGTCGCAGGAAACGAGGAATTCTGCTGAGGAAGAAGCTATGCTATTGGAGGAGAGGCATGAACCAATGAACGATAGTTTAAAGGAAGACGGAGATTGATGAAACTATGGTAGTTTTATTACTTTTGGAATGCAGAATTATGGAAATCCATTTGCAGTAAAAGCATTGATTTGGAATTTTGGTGAAATTTATTTTCAGTTTTTGAATTTTGAAAATCCGTCATGTATTAACGAAGTTGGAAGTTTTAGCGATGACGCAGTATCACGCTTTGGAAGGGATGGAAACGCCCCTCGTGAAGTTAATAAAAGGGCTTGCGCAGAAGAGAGGAGCCTCTTTCATTCTCCGATTATTCTGAGATCTCATTCTCAGATCATCGAAGTCTATTGTGAAAGTTCTTTTCTTATACATTCATTATAGTGAGACGTCGAAGTGAACAGCAGTGAAAAGAATCGTCTTTATAACGCGTGGCGAGGCCACTATATTAACGAGATCCAAGTCAAACTAGGTGAAGTTGAAACGGACCTTAGAAAGCTTCTACAAGTTTAGCTTTGAACAGTTAGCGGTCTCCGATAAGCTAATTGTATTGTGCAGTGCTACATAAAGGCATAGAGAAAAGCTGAACAATTTCGACCGATTAGTTTAAAAGATATTAGCAGTTTTATACGACTGACAAAAGTGATTATCTCGCCACAAGAGAAGCACTTTTGTATAGCCAGAATCAACGCAAGGCTAACGCTGCGAGTGGAATAGAAAGACTTCAGATTGCTTGGTTACAGAACGATACAGTATAATGGAGCAATTTAATACGGCAGTTTGTTCTTCTAATACTACAACCGAAGAGCAGATGGAAGGCTAAAGGGCTTATTGCAATTGGGACATATTTCAACGGAGTAAGATAGCGACATGGAACTTCGCTAATTGCTAATCCACACAAGCGAACATGCGGTGAATACCATCTACACCCATGTTTCGTAATTAAAGGCTGAATACCATCGAACAGCCATAGAAACAATTTCATACTCTGAATATGAATAATTTCTTCGGAAATTTCTACAAAACTTCATGGCGATTGTCTACTGGAACTTCAGGGAATTTTTCAAGAGAGGTCAGGGATGTCCCGACTCACAAAGAAGATTATTGCCGGAAGGATGTCTATTCGTCTTCAAGGAGCAGAGCGATTTCCGGAGAAGGAAGCAGTTCGATTCTCCGAGGGTGCTATTTCCTATTTCGAGGATGGAGCTCAGCTTTAACGTGGTGAAATGGATCCATCAGCAGTCTTCTTTGGGGAATTTTCCTCTGGAACGTCAATCGGCAGATAAGGTAGTCGTGAACGTTTATTGTATTTGAGTTTACTAATGATGTTTGAGCAATCATTTTTCCCATATTTTTATCCTCATGTTTTTTGCCCTATTTTCTTGTTGAGATTCTTATTCTCAGTACACCTTGATGAGTTATGCCTTTTTCGACGATTTATTAAGACATTGTTATGTCATGGGCATAGTTAATGATTTTGAATCAGTTGAGACTGATATTTGGATTTTTCAGTAAATATTTTTTTTGTAGTCACGATTTGACTGTAAGTTAATGATTTTTATGGCAGATTTAAATTCAGACAGCGTGTCACTTTATTAAAGTAATTCTACCCCAGTTTAATTACTTTGACCAATTTTCTGTCATCATCAAGAAGGAAGAACATTTAAATGATTTTAGAGCGTTAAAATCTCTTACGTTGTCGACGATCTTGGAAATACTAGTCGTTATTTGTATTGATTGCAACACAGACATTTACCGTCAGTTATGAATGAACATTGCATCATAGACACTTTTGTGAAAGATTAACTTTAATAATGAATTATTGAATGCAGTAAAGTCAAGTACATTTGTTAGAAAATTTTTCTCAATTAGAGATTTATATAACGATGTTTGCATTCCCCAGTCTAATTGGATTCTATTCGACTACTTTGCATTTTAGTCGCACTTTATTTGATGATAGTATTTTTATACTACATTTCTTTTAAGATGTTAATCTTAAATTTTGATAGACCAGACAGGCGTATATAAGCGTATTCACTATTAAATTTGTTTGTAATTGGCAAGTTTTGACTTCATTTCGGTTCATGAATGAAATCCACGAAGGTTAAATAGAAAAACAGTTTTGAAACAATTAATGATTATAAAAATTTTTAAGTGGAACTATAAATGTATAATCGCTAGTGCAGCGCGTGTTGAAAGTCGCTGAGGTATAATGCCCTTGAATATGAAGGAAGTTCCCACAGGAATTAATGTTAAAGAATTATTTGTGGAAGTTTTTGTAAGTTATGTGGAAGTTTTTAATGCCATATAGATTAATATATGATGATTTTGGGCATATTTTTAATGCAGTTGGTGCATTAACTTGTTAGCGAAGGATTTTCCGCTGGAGTAAGATTGTCATAGTTCGTTGAAAATTAATCAAGTGAATTTACTATTAGAATTAACACGAGTTTTGAAAGAATTTGAGATAAGATTTTGAATGAAGGTTGCCGTCACAAATCATTATTAAAACCTTTATTAAACCAGATTGTGACATTAACATGTATAACTAACCTTCATTGGTCGATTATATTAAACACGATTATGAAAATTACCAACCGAATGAACATGTGGCTAATGTATTTCTTAAATTAATAATTTAAACAATTTAAATGTTAATATTGTAAATAATTGCTGTAAATATTTTTGAAAATAATGTGATACGAGAGTGATGTTAAAGGCGTGCTTATAATATTTTTATTGTCTTTGACAAATATTATAAACAATTTCTAATTGTTATAAATAATTTAAGTGATTTTGTTATAAACATTTAAGAGCTAATTAAACAATTGGATTGAACTTATCAAGTTTAAGAAATTAATATAATGATCCAATAGGATGTGAGCAAAGTACTTGAAAGATTTGCGTAAATATAATGTGAGTTGTCTTGTAGACATTTAAAAGTTTGAGAGAACAAGCTGTATTCTTACGTAACATAGCATGTGAGAAGGGAGTGCATTTGACCAGTATGCAACAGGCTGGAGGGTAGCCCGCAGCTGTGCCAACATCTGGTTCTCAGAGAGTGAGGTCGTACACACTCTGGCCTTGCGACTATAAATACCATTCTCATGTTTATTAAAAGGAAACCAAATGCTCTATATATGTCACACCCTGACGTCCTTTTCCAATCCAATAGTGTTATGAATATTACGTTATTTGGAGCTCTTGGGAGCTAAAATGTTCTATATCATGTTGTATGATAATTTTTGCAAGTCCTACTGGAGGACGTAGTCAGATTGACTTGGGCTACTGATAGCCACGTTGTTTTTGTTGTGTTAGTAAAATCATACCCTTTATTAGAAATAAAGCTTTTGTACAGTTCAAAGTTCTCGTCTTCGTCTTGGTTCATTTTTAAATGTCATGGTGGAGGTTATTGTGTGAACAGACTTTTAGTGATCCTGTTGTCAACTCAAACCCCGAGATAATTAAGAGGTAAGTAACGGTAAGTATGAACCCCCGTCTATTTTGGTGTGTTCCACAATGATTTCCTGTGAACTTCTGTGCTCTTATCTCGATAGTATCTGTCAGTGCCATTTTCATTGATGTAACTGTGCCGGTGCGATTGATAATTGGCAATCCGATTGAGGGGGCGGATATCTGACAGCCTACTATCCAGGTAAACGGGGACAGTACCAAATATACCGTCAACGACACCTAGCTGTGAACTTGGCTACTAGATGCCACCGCAAACAGTAACTTGCAACGAACGTTGGACTTCCCCTCTGAAGGAAAGCATAGCGAGGGATTTTCAGCGCACTTTGAAAATCCGACCACTTTGGCCGGCTTTGAACCCGCGACCTTGGGCATAGACGTTCAGCAGGCTACCAGCGAGGCTACGTCATCGAAGCCGCTTCCCACATAGTCAGATGGAAAACTGAATGTGATCTCGTTGTCATGGCAACCTCTGATAGCTCATCCCTCATCAATTTAGAAGCGTTGTCATGGTAACCTCTGATGGCTCTTGGCATTTTCTTCTAATTCCGAAATCATTTTTCTCATCCCTTGGCGTAATGGTGGGTTGTATCTAAAATTCTTTCAGACAAAAGTTTTAGGTAATTATCAGGGGAATATTACCTATTGTTTACGGTTTTGATATTGTGCCTATTAAGAGAGATATGATTAATGTTTCCCGAAAAACCCACTTTTTTCCACCCCATTGGTCAATGGTTGGTGCTATCAAGAAACTTTTTAAACATAATTTTGGCACTTATCCGACACATAATATGAACTTTGAACGGATGCGATATTTCAGATATTAAGAGAGTTATAGTGATATTTCACTTTTTCGAAAAAAAGCCCCCCATTTTTACCCCCTTCGACCGATTTTGCCCATTAACGAACTGAACCGAGATTTCATAGGGATACATATTATGTAAAAAATTCAAAGTGATTGGTGCAAAATTACGGCAGTTATCGTGTCCACAAGAAACTGATATATATATATATATAAACTTTTGAACTGATGGTGTTTTGGGGTCTGGGGGATGTGAAACGCGAAGATATGTCGAAATTTTCTGGAAGTCGAAACATGGTACCCATTGCAATAGTTAGCTTTCTAATGAAATCTACCTAAAATGATGTAATTCTTAAATTCTTACTTTTTTCATATCCCCCTGTCCTACCCTAACCTCAATTTTTTTTTCAAACTAACATGGCACGTAAGTCCATGTCATGACCACACCTTAGTCATTGATTGTCAGTCAGTCGTCAGTTGAACTTGGTCCAGGCAAGCGGCAACATGTTGCGCACACTCATTGTGGATTGCCAAGGGTTTAAAATTGGCGACAACAAATTTATATTTAAACAAGTGGCCATTATCGATTGTACCACGTTTTGGATATCACAAGCTACGCATTTGCTATTTAAACCGCCCCATGCTTTTGATTTGTTGTGTGAAAAAGACCGCAAACAAACCAAGTGGATTGAAAATCATAAGCAACTAGACTGGAATCAAGGAACCATTTCCTATAAATATTTGGACGTGGTCATGAAAGCACACTTGTCCTCGGCCAATGTGGTATTTGTGAATGGTATTGAAAAACGTGAATGGTTGCAACCATTTTTGGCGTCTTACTGTCAATGTATAGACCTCATGGAGCTGGGCTGCCCCTCCCTGCAAACGCTCTTGGATACTTGTTCCTGTGGCAACATTATCCATACAGCCCTAGCGCATGCGTGGCATCTCTTTCGTTGGTTAACCACCCATGCCTGCTGGGAGTTGTTGAACAAAATTATAACTCAAGATTTACCTGTGAATGACGCCAGTGAGATTTCTACAAGTGACGTGTAATCATCTACAACACGTGATACCATGGAGAAAGGCAATGCTACAGACAAAGCCATCGGGAAGTTCTTTGTGTGCAAAAAAAACTAGACAGTTTTACCAAAGAGGAACTCTTAGCGTTGCCCAAGTCGTTCATTTATTATGTGGCCGCCAACGCGGTGAAAGAAATCTGGCAACATGTACCAAAATCATGGACTCATGACCCTGTGTTGAGTGAATTGCAACCCTGTACGGATTACGATCACCATAAGCAAGTGGCCATGACAAAAATACCCTCTATGCGTCAGTGCGCGACTTGTCAGCTAGTGAAACTGTATCACGATCATAAAAGTCCGTGTAAAGACTTTGTTGAATCATTCCACGGGTGTCATAGCGACAAAAAGCAACAACAACAACAAACACAAACATCGTCCACAGAGGAGGAGGAAGACCAAACCTTTTCACCATCGGTGGAAAAGGATATGCCAGACCTGTACTGGCAATGGCGTCATTGACAAAGTGATTCAATACTTACCTTTCGACATCCATCTTCCAGGTTATCGTTTTTGTGGCCCTGAAACTCATCTTGAAAAACGTTTGCAGCGTGGTGATGAACCCATTAATCTTATGGATCAAGCATGCAAAGAACATGACCTATCTTATCGCCATAGTCATCCTGGTTTAAGACATGTGGCAGGTAAATTGTTATTGAAAAAAGCTGAACAACGTTTCACATCCTGTGATGCCTCAGTGGGAGAGAGGATTGCAGCCCTGATTGTGATGAGTGCTATGAAAGGAAAGTTTATGATGCATGGACACGAACATTAAGGAATTTAGATGTGTTTGTATTCTATTTTCATTTGTCAATCCCTATGGTTATGAAATAAAAACAAAGGTTTACGAGAGCACGATGTTTTTTATTTTTAAAAACCATAATGTTGATGAGCTGATTTTTCATTTTCACATTTTCACACATTGCCATTTGCCAATTTGCAATTTACAGTTTTTAAACATGTCTGTTTCAAGTTTTGCGTTTTTGATGATATGGATTCTCTATTTTGTTAATGACTCTTTTTAAAAATATCTGTTTTATGTTTTTGAATTTTTATATTTCACACATGAGCATTTCCAGTTTTAAAAAAATGTGTTTTTTAAGTTTTGCGTTTTTGGTGATACCGAAGCATGGATTTCCCATTTTGTTGTTTTGTCACTTTTCCATTTGGTGTATGTCGAAAGTTGAGATTTGTCAATGATGATAATGCGAGTGCTTGACCATGATGATGATGATGCAGTGAGTTTATGTGAGTTTGGAGAAACGTCGAGGTCTACGACTAGTGCAGGTAAGACTGTTTTTACAAAAATAATGTCTATTGACCGCTACATTTTAAAGAAAGAACAAAACTATTGAAAACAAAATGAGTATATAAGTGACAATTTTCCCCTCCCCACTCACCCTATCTCACAGTAGTGTTTGCTCAGGTCATACATACACACCAGGTTTCTCTCTACTCATACATTCACACCTGTCTTTGGGAACAAACACAACCAGTTTATTTATCCCCAAAAGCACATTCTTGACATGCACACTCATCCCAAAATAACTTTTTTAGTTTTCCATTTACGATTTACATTACAAAAAAAAGTTACTAAAAATATATATTACTTATTTTATATTTACAAAAACTACAACTTTGTACAGCTTTAAAAGAATCACACTATATACCATTTTCCAATTCCCAACTCTGTTAAATTTAAAATAAAAAAAATAAAAATAAGGTTGCATAGAACTTTTTTAAAGAGCAAGTAAAAGTGGGTTGCCACTACTTACAAAATGTACTATTTACAATGTCAAAATCCAATATTTACAAAATACTATATCTGCCATTTACAAAAAGCCATTTATTTATCGTATGATGTTAACACAACACAATCACCTACATAAATACAGATTCATATAACACAGCAATAATACTAACAAATTATATAAATTATAAAGCAGATAAAAAGATATATTATAAATCAACGTCCAACTCGTTGATCCATTTGACAGCCTCAGTTGTAGCAGAATGCAGGTCCTCCAGACTTCCTGGAAAAACTCGGAGAGGACATTCCAGTACTAAGTGCTCCATTGTCTGTGGAATGTCAGCGCAATCGCAATTCGGTGAGTCTTTCCAACCCCATTTGTGGAGAACAGAAGCACATCTTCCCAAGCCACATCTAATACGATTGAGTCTAGTCCAGGTATGTCTGGGCAGATTGAAGCCAGCAAGTTTTATGTGAGGATCCTCAACGTTCACGATGCCTGGTGGTGTAGATGTTGTCCACTCAACCCGCCAATTTTCATTAGGTTTAAAATTTCTGCTTGTTAAATCCAAGGCAGTTTTCCATGCAGGTTTACGGGATTTCAATCTAGATGGGCCAAGATGTTTCATGTCTTCATGTATTGGGAGGGCCTTGTTATTTTGCACTCTCGACCAAAGATGAACCAGATTTTTCTGCCTTCTGATATGAGGAGGTGCGATATTACTCAGCACTGGTAACCACTGGACTGGAGTAGGAAGTAGTGTTCCAGATACAATACGCATGCTCTGTCGGAGCTGAACATCCACCCGTTGAGTGTGGCAGCTATTAAGCCATACCCCAGAGCAAAACTCGGCTGAAGAATAGATTAGCGCAAGAGCAGTTGTTCTCAGAGTGTTGGCATCCGCTCCCCATGATGTTCCAGCCAGGCGCTGAAGGAGGTTATTGCGGCTCTTCAATTTCGCAGCAGATTTACACAGATGGGTTTTGTAGGTCAGAGATCTATCCAAAGTCATTCCCAGATATTTAGGGGTGCTATTATACTGTAATTCTTTACCTCTAAAATTGACTCTAGGATGGTAATTTGCATGCCTGTTGTCCAGATGGAAAGCAGTTATCTCACTTTTCTGAGGATTTGGTTGTAAGCGCCATTTTGTGAAAAAGTCATCCAGGACTTTGAGGTCTTGGGTGAGAACGGCCTCAGCTTCTGCGAAATTAGCATGTTGAACAGTGAGGTTGATATCGTCCACATACATGAACTTGCGGGCTACTGTTTTCGGAAGATCATGGGTGTACAGATTAAAAAGAATGGGTGAGAGAACAGAACCTTGCGGCAGGCCATTATTCAGTTTACGGAATCGGCTTTTGTTCTGCTCAGAGTAGACTTGGAACAATCTGTTACTTAGCATGTTGTCTAACAAGTTCATAATCTTTAAACAAGGAACAGCCTTGATCAATTTCAATAGCAATCCCTCCTTCCAAACAGTATCATATGCTGCTGTGAGATCCAGAAAGGCTGATACGCTCTTCAGTTTCTTCTCAAACCCAGCTTCCACAAAAGTGGTCAGGGAAAGAACTTGGTCACTGCAATCACGGCCAGGTCGGAATCCTGCTTGTTCAATTGGGATCAGTGCCTCAATCGCTGGCGCTATTCTATTCAGGATCAATCTTTCCAGGAGCTTGAATGTCACAGATAGCAATGCTATTGGACGGTAACTTTGAGGTAAGTTCGGGTCTTTCCCTGGTTTTAAAAGGGCAATGATTTTGGTCTTCTTGAAGATTGCAGGTAACTTTCCTGATTCTAGTATACAGCTGAAAAACATAGCCAACCATCGTTTTGTAGCTGGACCACAGTTCTTTAATAATTCTGGATAAATCCCATCTAATCCTGCAGCTTTTCCATTTTGAAGAGAGATTAAACCTTCTTCCACTTCCTGTACAGAGAAGGGTCTCGAATATGTATCATGTGGCTGTGCTGAGCGTATGGCTTGCCTAAGCTTTGTTTTCACCAACCGGTTGAACTTCTTGTTCTTTGCTGTTCTAGAGGTTTGGACAATATGGTTAGCTATCGCATTTACATTAATAGATGTAGGTGTTTTCGATGGTATGGAAGCGGAATCTAGTTTCCGTATCAGAGACCACGCCTTCCTGCTGGAATGGGTGAAGTTTAAACCTTCAACAGTATTTATCCATCTCTCTCTTCTACCTCTGTCAAGTGATTGTAGAAGTTCAGTAGCTTTCTCCCTGCTGCTATTTTCATTATACTCTTCTTTCAGTCTGTTGGACTCCTCATTCCATCCTGGTATATACTCCTTCCTGAAGCCTCTCGGAATAGATCGTTTGGCTGCTGCTTTTATTAGACCTATGAACCTTAAGTAGTTTTCAGGTACCGCTTGAATCCATCTAATGTTGGCATCTGAGTATTTTGCATAGGTTTCCCAATCTGCCTTCAGAAAGCCATGTCCCTAAACAAACAAATAGAAAAATCACACCTCCTCCTCCTTGCGGTCATAACCCCATGGCAGGCTCGTGAACAGGTCATCAGCCCACATACGTTTGTTATCCATGGAGGCGAGGGTACGTTTTCTCTGTTCTACAAGATACAAATGATGGTTGCTAGATTGTATCCTGCACTGTGTATTGGACATAGCTTTGCCAGTGCGTAAAACCGCTAATTAATCGAGTACACGTAGCGATTTTACCACTGCCCTACCTACACCGTTTGCTCTTTTGGCTTCCTTACAGTCTAGTGTGCGATAAACATACATTTTCGAGGCCAAACCTATGAATTCCGTCATAATGGAATCACCGCATTCATCTTTTAAAACGCCCATATCCTTCGTGTTTCTTATGGGCAGCTTAAACATGTTGTTGTTGTTGTTTCTTATGGCTAGCCCGGATTCCAATCCATCAGCTTTCTTGCGTTCCAATATAGTTGTGTGAGGTTTCCAGAAGTTCTAGCAGTCACATCAAGTTTGTTGCAATGTAGCAGGCGCCCCTTATCCATTTTACTTCCAGGTTCGTGACAAAGTGTGCATTCTTCAGATCTCAGGATGTTGATTCGTTTCAGATGAGCTGCAAGGCAGTCGTGGCCAGTGTTATGTCTGAAGAAGGCTACAGCTTCTCTTCTTGGTGTTAATTTATATTGATCCCATTTAGCATCAATGTCTTTCCATAATTTGGTTTCTGCTGTTTTCTTTGCCATTTCTTCATACCTGTTTTTGATAGTATTCTTCAAGATCCTTTTTGCTGACATAAAATCAGTCTGACTGACAGGTTGTTGTAGTGTGGTACCTTTTTTGCTAATCTGTCTGCCTCTTCATTTCCTACTATTCCAACATGAGAAGGAATCCACTGAAATGAGATATGTTTGTGGAGTTTTTGAAGGTTTTTTATCATAGAAAAAAATTCTTTCAGTTCTTTATTTTGGGGCTTATAATTTGACGAGATGGCTTGGATGGCTGCTTTTGAATCTTTAATGACAACGCATTTTTGATAATCAATGTTTCTGCCTAATAACTGATGGAGTGCATGTGAAATTGCTCTTATCTCAGCATCAAAGTTTGTTTTGTTTTGGCCTACTGGAAGTAGAGTGAGAAGAGAGATGAATGTATTCCTGCTCCAGTTCTATTTTCTTCGTCTTGTGAGCCATCTGTAAATATTTTAGCCATTGATTAGATGGATATCTTTCTTCTATTGTACAGAGGGCCAGTTGCTTTAGATCTTGTGGTGAAGAGCCTTTCTTGCAGACCTCTTCTAACAAAGTAAGATCTGTAGTCACTTGTATATATTCAATGGGGTTGACTGGCAGAGTGGTTCAAGTTTTATTTGCAGATTGCTCTTATTGATGTATTCTTTTGCGAGACTTAAGGGATCTTTTTGTGTTTTAAGTTTGGGGCTAGAAACTGTTTTTTTGATCCATGTCATTTGAGGTAGCCTTTGTATACTGAGATATGCATTGGCTGTTTGATGTTTCATCTCTTCTTCTATTGGTAAGTTATGGGTATATAATTGCAAGGCGGTTATAGGTGTGGTTTTTATTGCACCTGTTATGATTCGTAGGGTATTATTCTGACACCTCTCGATGCGATCAATAATTGACTGGGGTGCTGTAGAGAGTACTTCACTGCCATATTTTATGATAGGTTTGATGTAAGTATTGTAGGTTTTGTTGAGTGTGTCTTGAGTGCTCCCCCAAGTAGCTCCTGCTAGTCTCTTCAGTAATTTCATCCGTTTGCTTACCTTATCCTCCACATGATTTATGTGTTTGGTCTAGTTCAGCTTCTTGTCCATGATGATACCTAGGTACTTTGTACTTTCACTTTTTGGAAGGTCTTGATTACTAAATTTGAGACTAAAAGTTGGATTGTGGTGTCTCAGGGAGAAAAAAATGGTATACTGTTTTGGAAGTATTGATTTCCATATTATTGTTTTCAGTCCAGCTTAAACATGTTGTCAGCACTATACGAAGCGGTGTCGAACCAGTCACTATGCTGCCTCATGATGTCATAGGGGTTGCAGTGGCGAATGTGGTAAATAAATGAGTCCGTATCCATATACAAAAGAGAGACGTCCTCAAAATGGCGTTTGGCAAACTCATAGTGGAATCGATACATGACCGATTTAGAAAAGTCTAAAATGACTTGGCCCAAGTAAATGGGCTTATCCATGGTCACGCTGGTCCTACTCAATTCAATGGTGGCCAAATCCTCATCGATAATGTTGATCGATTTAAAATTTGGCTTGGCAATGTACCACCGGGCACCGTAACGTCCTTGCCAGACATTCACCAATTTAATGTCACAGTATTTGCGGACATTCTCCATGGACTTTCCATAGATGCAGTTGTTCATTAATTTGAAAAAACTAATTTCAAACTGCTCTGTTGCCATTTGTCGGTGTGCTGTTTTGAGTCGCATGTATGGCTCGAGCCATGCTTTTTGAGCAAAAGATATACCTCTATGGATTTTCTTCAACACCAATCCTTGGGCGAGGCATTGCACCAACATTTGGATATGTAGCACATACCGATTTTTGTTGTAAAGTGTGCCCATGAGTTTTTCAATTTTCACTTTACTGTCGGGGGGGGGGACCATTTGCTCAAGGCAGAATGGGAAATCGGCTTGTTGATCAAACAAGAATGAAGGATATTCAATATCCACTTCTAAGACTTATCCACGGCCTGTTTCTTGGCTAGCCATGTTTACATCAAATTCTGACACTTGTTTCTCTGTCAGCCAAGCAAACTTCCCATAGGAAAAAGGCTTTCTCATGGCGTAGCCGTACAAATTATTCACGTCATAGTACATTAAGTACGATTCTGGTTTGTCTGTTGAATAATCAGGCATGTAGACATTGTTCGCTTCGGCATGGCGCTGGTTAAGCGACACAAAGCCACCGCGAATGCCCTTTTCAAAGAATAGAACCATGTCTACATCAGTGAGTAAATCCAATTCCACTTGAGTGTATTTTAAAGCGGCATCAAATGAGAGCCCAGGACTCGTATAATAGTGAGCCGGGTCAAGACCATAAATGTGCTGACATAACTCACGAAATTTTTCAAACACATCAGTGAGCAGCAATACATCCAGTTTTAGGTAATGCATAGCATATTCACTTAGCGTCTTAATTTCAAACACTCGCCAAACTTGACATGCATGTGCATAGTCTTCATTGGAAACAGTACTGCGTGTTAGTTTTGAGTAAAATTTGTCTTGTGGTGGGAGTTTTGTTTGCTTTAACACGTCCCAGCTGTTGCTGAAATCATAGGGGAATATACCTTTCCGAATGCACAATTGAAATTGCTTGGGATCATAAAATGCATTCTGGTATTTTTTAATTCCTCTTCATTCAAGCCATTCACAAGACTGTCTAGCGAGAATGCCATAAACTTGATGGAATTCAAAAATCGAATGCTAAAGTTGCTCAACCGCCATGTTAGGGCTGTAAAACGCTCATGGTTTTGGGGGATAATGGTAAACGAGCCCTTGTTGATATGACCCAATTCACGAATCAAAAACTGAATGTCATAATTTGCCAGATTGTGGAAAAAAACACTGATGAAACGAGGAGCTGAAAAGTTCAAATTGCATTTACTATGCGCAGCTCCACGAAACTCTCCCGTAAAGTGCGAGTGATCACGAACGGTGTCTTCTGCACTGATCAGTGGCTTTTCGCAAATATGGCATGTCGTGGCATGCTCATACCGCTGCTGCTGTTCTGGAGATAGGCTCATGGGTACTGGGAGGTCAAGTAATCCCTGTACAGGGTCGGCCAACTTAACAAGTTCATCCAAAAAAAAAAACTGACACAATCTGGCCCCTCACGGTATTTGTAAACAGATTGTGTGGGGTCATAGGCACACACTTCATTAAATCCTATGGCAAAGGGTTCATGTTTTTGAATGGGTGTGGTTGAGCTCATGGTGGGATCTGATTCACATCCCGCCATGGGTGTGGTAAGAGCTTCGAAATCTGCATATACCACTTAGGGAACAGTGTCACGCTTATGAATGTCCTTAAACTTTAACACAGCCTTGTCCCCTTGTGGCAATATCAATCTCACCGCTTCCTGAGAAACACAATCTACCCTATGGCGTTCCAAAAGCGTAGTGTTTCCAAAATATTGCAAGCAACGGTCGCAAATATGCTTTTTATTATGTTGTTTGGACATTTGACTGCTTAGCAATCTATTCAGGCTTTGAATGAGGCAATAGTGATTCACCTCTCCCACAGATAAATATAAAAGATGAATGTGATGTCGTTTCGGTTCTTTTGTGGCATAAAGAGGACCCACAATCTCATCACCATCAAGGCCATACACCATGAATGAAAAGTCCTGGTTATCTTGTTCAAACCTATGGATCTCGGTTAAGTCCATAGGGAATGACACTCTAGTTAAATTTAAAGTTTGTTTCAATTCATCAAACTTGGCCTTTCACTTTCCTGGTCGAGAACCATTACGGTCTTGTGCTGGCTGCAAATAGGCAGCCATAGCCCACAGAAAGCAATCATTGTCATGGTTCTTTATTTTGACCACAGCCTTTTTCGAAGCTATTGCTGGTGGTGTTTTAATATAGCTAGACCCAGCATTCAACGTGTTGAAATGACAAATGTTCATTTGCAGATAATGGATTTTGTCTAACGCTAAACCACTGGGTCCTTGTTGCAGTTTATCAAATTTTGTTAGCAAGGCATTGACCACATGGCTTTGATACCACTCGTTCAGATTATTGGCCATCAAAAGCGCTTGCATTTTACTGCCAATATAAACTGTTTTTAATGCTCACCGTCCTTGTTTTGATATATGAAATCGCACACCAGTTGTGTATTGACCTTTAAAGCCGTATGCAACCTTTGCGCTGTACAAATTTGTTCTTTAAAAACTTCAAAACAAGATTCGACAAAGTCTTATGGGATTAAACTCTCACTAACATTCACCACGCGGCCAGAGCTGACTCGTGACTTGAAACAGAACTCAAGGGGCTCCCAAGTTAGCTATCGCTAGCTGTGGCAAAAGACATCATTTTTATAAAAAAAAAACAATCTCACCCAAGTTTCCAGGCGCAGACTGTCTGGTAAACAATGGTCCCAAGCACACACGTTCTCAACAGCAGTTGTCAGGCTCACACTCTAAAAAAAGAAATTAAATAAACCACCAAGAGTATATTTATTCCAAATAGCATCTTTCAGAAACAAAAAAAATATATATAAAAACAGGTTCTATATATATCATTTTCAAAAAAATCTTACCTTGATTTGTAAAAAGCCCTGCTTTTCCCATTTCCTAGGCTTCAGTGAAATGGGGTTTCTCTCTCCCACAACAGGTATATAGATTATCTAAAACCAACAAAATAAAAAAACAATTCATCTACCAAATGGTAAACCAATAATCATTTAATCATTGATTAGCATAAAATCAAAATAAACAGTATTATTCCAACACTTACCTCAAATATATAATGTATCCAATATAGTAACCAACTGGGGTTGAGCACACGAATGCAATCACTCTTATATACATACGACATAGCCTATGTTTACACTGCAGCGTTTAAAACAGTAATGACTGACTGCGTGTCATAACATGATCAACACTCTAATACCCCCTGCCCTCCTCTCCTCGCCCAGCCCCTCGCCCTGTGTCCCTCTTACCATAGCTGTTAACATCACTCTTGCTCTGCAATTGGCTATGACAATGGTAGGGGAAGGAGTTATACTCGCTTACTGCATAATTTCTCTGACGTCGTTGCGATATTGTTCGACCTCTGAGTGACCTCTACGTCACTGTAACTTTCCATTGGTCTGTTGTCAGCTCTCGCTCACATTTCTGAAACATGATAGAGGATACATTCTGCTAGCCCGGCTCCCTCAGTCGGCCGGCCAGCCAGCCAGCATCAACAATTTTTATCTGTTTGTCGTTGAGGCTTCCAGCAAGTTCTTAATGACAACTATCAAACGTCTCCCGCTTTTTATTCGTCTCATAGCATTATTATCATTTGCCATGTTACCCACGACCCGTTTACCAACCTGTTTTAACGATCGCCATGTGGGATTTTCGAAATATTCGTCGCCTTCATTCATTTGTCATAGGGAAAATAATATCGAAAAGCGACCCCTCGTTTTGCCGTACATCGCCCCGTCGAAATAGCCATTTCCCGTATCCACCATGGCCAGTCATAGCCTCGTTGTAACTTACGTCAAGCGCTACCGGCTCTCTGTCTACAAACACTCTTATTTAAAAAATAAAATGAAATGCATAGTTCTTGTCGTAGAGACTTGACATTTATTTTCTTGGTAGAGGGGCTAGGGACCTTTCATTTATGTCAAACCAACTTATTTGTAAACGTATTTGTTTACAAAAAAATAAAATCAAAATCAAAATTTAAGTCTTTTCAAAAAATCTCAAAAAATAAAAAGTTTTTTCTATAAAAAATAAAGGTCATAGAGACCATTCGTTTGAACCATGGCACAAAGTTCTGTCATGTTTGGTTTTCAAACTATCGCCTACTTTCAAAAACAGAAATGTTCTAAAAAGAATGGAAAATATAACGAGTGGTCTATAGGAAACAGGACGTCAGCTCGAGTTCAACGAAACCTCATTCGTTAAAATCTCACCATCCGTTCGCCAATTATCACCAATGTTCGCGAGAAAGTAGGCTTTCATTTTTTTCCTCCTACACGCTTGAAACTTGCTGCCCCTCTAGAGGGCATACCCACCTTTCATTTACGTCAAACAAACTTTTTCTCAAAATTCACCGTTTGCAAAATAGCGCCAATCCAAGAAACAAAAATTTTCATTTTTTTTAAATACCAACACACATTCCTAGCCAAGAGAACGTCATCCCAACGCCAACAATACCTCGTTCGTTAAAATCCGACCACACGTTCGGGAGATATCGGCAAAGTTCTTAGGAAAGTAGGCTGTGGAGCAGAACTGTCTGCACCCCACTACTGCACAGTTTTAGTCCTAGAGGCTTGAAATTTATTTTGCGGGTAAAGGGGGTAGGGATCTTTCATTTATGTCAAACAATTTTTTTGTAAAGTAAATAGTTTCCAAAATATAGGAATTTCAAAATTGGACTGTTTTCAAAAAAACATAAAAAATAAAAAAGTTTTATCATAAAAAATAAATGACATAGAGACCGTTCCTTTGAGCCATGGCACAACATTCTATCATGTTTGGTTTTCAAACTATCACCTACTTTCGAAAACAAAAATTTTCAATTTTTTTCTTCAAAAATATAACGAGTGATCCATAAGAAAGAGGACGTCAGCTGGAGTCCAACGACACCTCATTTGTCAAAATCGGACCATGCGTTCGAGAGATATTAATTATTTTAACATGGCTGAGGCTTAGTAGTGGGGCAAGGAGGGTTCTAAAGTGAAGCAGAATTCTCCTTGCTCCCCTACTTTCTGAAGTGGTGAGCTGGGTCAAATGTCGAGGGTATAGGCACTTGTTACTCCATGATACATGAACATGACCCCTTATGCTCTTAACAGCTAAGCATTTAAAACTTGATGTTCAACTTATCTTAATCCTTAAAGATATTAATATTTCAATTAAGGTCTTCCTCTCAGCATGTTCTCTCGCTGTAAGATTCCCTTGGTCTTTAAATGAGTCACGGTTTGATGGTGTATCAAAAGTTACAGAACTAGACAGGACATAACGATCATTTCCATCAGTGAGATGGACAGTATGAAACTAGTGTCTGGTAGTCGTTGAACGAATATATCTATACTTCAATCCAACTGCGCTGTACAGTTACGTTTGTTCTTGTTTGTGTAAAATGTGTAAGGTGTTATCAATGATGTAAATTGTTCCATCTTATCCTAGGATATAAAGGAAGAGATCCTGCAAGAAGAAACTGATGCAAGTGGAAGACAATTGAATGAGTAAGTGGACAACATAATGAGATAGGTGTACTTCCACTTTTAAGAATGCATGACTGAAATTGTTGGTAATGAATAGGGTTTCCTTGCTGAAAAGAATATCAGTCTTATTTAATCTGTCATTGAAATTATTTTTCTTACCGCCCGTCTCATAGAAGTGGACTAACTTTCTGTTTAGCTACCCACACATTATCTGTTCTCATACAGTTCTCACTGACTGAAGTATTAGGAAACGTTCGTTAGTCTGCTGATAGGAGCTATTTCTGACAAATGCCATTGGCCCACTGCGCTCTGTCAGGTGGTGAGACAAACCGATGGATTGAAGAGTTCTGGGGACAGAAGTTAGATGAAATGTTGTATTTGCCTCCATATAATTATTTTCACTAAATTATTCAGAGGATTGACAATATTTTAACACTTGTATATAGAAGTTTTAGAGATGCTTGTAATGTTATGTGGTGCATTGTTGATTTGGCCAGTGGCGGCAGAGCCCATGTTCGTAATACATCATTGCTGTTATTTCTAAGAATGGTTGTGTGCTAGCTGATGCACGATGAGGGGCTATCAAAGTGCATATCATGTTGTTAGAAAAGTTATGCAAGAGTTACTATTTTCGTTTTCATTTGTTGAGTAGTTTTTTAATTTGTAACTGGTTTCTTAGAACTTCATTCTAAAGGAGAGTAGTACATATTAAAAATTGGTCTTGTTTTATTTTTCCCATAAACGGAAAAGAATTTTATAGCAATGGTTCAATAATGGCTAATTTCCGTATTCCTACACCACAGCAAGAAACAAGAACATTCTTCCCGAGGATGCGCTCTATGCCTAATTATGGGGTGTGGTGGTGCAACGGTCGAATTGTATACCTCTCACCAAAGTAGACTTACTTCGATTCCCCGTCAATACATGTGAGCTTTTCGAAGTGAAATGCCATGTCCTGTGGTTCGGATTCCACGTAAAAGGAGGTCCCGTGGCTCATGATCGCGAGATTAACGGTCACGTAAAGCTACAAGCTTCCTTTTTCCTATGACTAATTATATCTGAAGATGTCCTCCTAGCCAGTAAAATTCCAACTGGCGGGAATCTGTTTGACAACATTCACTTTTTGACATTGTCCTCCTCTGTATTTCTATTTACCGTAACAAAGCACGGTGCTTGTACCATCTCGATCCACTCCAATGTTTCAACATTCATAAGACATAAATTGTTTTACTGCTTTGCAGTTTAGTTGTCATGTCACAGTTTTTGAATTTTTAATGTTTTATTGTGCTTTCAATTAATCTTGTCCTCCATCGTACAAGTTTGGACCGATGAGCTCATTACATCTTTGACTTGTAGGAATCCAAAGAATTTTATATTCGACCCACTTGTTTCCTTGAAGTGGTTGTTGGAACCAGACGTAGCACAACCCGGCTTTGCATCACATCGACAGAGAATATGAAATACTTTCACTAGCAACGCACGCGCTTCTCAACATATAAACATGTAAACCGTGCACCACGGCCGAGAGGGCAGCTGCAGCAAGTCCGGAGATCGCAGATTCGAATCCCGGCCCTGACGGCGGAGTGTGGTTTATTCCCAGGTTTTTTCACACTCCCTCCAGGAAAATGCTAGGATACTTGCTTAATTTAAGTCCCGAGGCACCTACCTACCTCATTCCTGTTTATATTACAGTTCACATGCTACTAGCCATCACATAAATACAGGTTGTCAGACAACTTCATTACGCGCCCCTAAAATGAATGAACAACACCACAATAACTACATATTTCACTCGATTGCGGATAACACGTGTTTTACTTCCATCTCGCCACAATTCCCAGTTGTACCAACTTAAAGGTTTGCATGTGACGAAACGCCGTGAACAAAGATCCGCCTCACCATTGTACTTTTGTCATGGTAGCTATGTAGAGTTGTAACGATGTGCTCAGCACTGCAAACCAGTCTAAGGACTAAAAACTCAAACAGCAACCCAATTATTTACTTGTCACACAGCATACTGTAGCAAGCGCATCGTTGATCCATTAGCTAAGGTCAAGCAGAGGTGTAGTAAGTCATTGGATCTACACTTTGTCCTTCAAGCCATCCTGTAGATAATATTCCAGTGTCTTTGGATGGGAAGATTGTGGTAGCCAAGATATGATTGCAGTACAATCATGCCATTTAATATCTGTGGAGGATAGGTAAAGAGTGACGCTTGGTAATAATGCAGAACTGACTCACCTTGTTCGAAGACAAAATATATATATCCCAAATCCTCTCACAGCTGAAGATTCTGTTAGATTTACTGCATATCGACGTATATATTGTTGCTGAAAAGCCGTTTTTTTCACTCAAGCGGTGGAAATTCATGAACTAAATGGCGAAATACAGTTGTATTCTGGCAATCGGAACACAATTACGGAATTTAATGCACAAATGTTATTCAGTTATTGGTGACTTCTATAGAGCATCCAACGATGAGAAAAGACTGTGGAGCCTTATGGCGATAGTGTTGCTAACTGTAGGCAGTGGTAACGCTGACGTCATACATTATCTTCACCCGCTTCGAGTACTGTGCGTTCATAAGTTAGCGACACAACACAACCCCTGAAATAGAACACGCCCAGGAAAGAGCAGTTTTGCAGTTGTTACCGGATAGGACCCGTATTAAGGATAAGTGAAGAGAACCAATAACGACATTCATTTCGTTGTGATATGACGCATTACTGATCGACAGATATCGAGAGCACAACCCTTCCTTCCTTCCTTCTCGGATGTATGCTGACGATGCTAACAATTTTTACGTAAGCAAAACTGTTGAACATCACCTTTTTTGTTACTGGTTATGCTATAATTTAGTTTCTTTCAATTTTAGTCTTGTTGTTTTGTTTAGATTAATATTTGTAATATTGTAGCGAGTTAGCCGTGCGGTTAAGGGACGCGCAGCTGTGAGCTTACATTCGGGAGATAGTGCGTTCGAACCCCACTGTCGACAGCCATGACTCGATTGGAGCAGAAAATAAACCAGACACACAACAGTAACACCAACGATTGTCAGTGGATCAGAACATATGTTTCTGGCGGAACTGAGCACGTGCTCCTCTCCCGGCGAGCAAGCAGCACCGAGCGAGGCTCTTCTTCCCAGCGTGCTAACCCCGACAATTTTTAAAATACTAAGACGTAATATAAATGATACTTATATGCAATAACAAAGATAATCAATGGGCAGATAATTGTAAGAAGCTATTATGACGAAAAATATATATGTTCAGATTTCCTTCATGACATAATCACATTAAAAGTAAAAGCCCGTTAGACCCATCGTCTTTTCTCGACGCTGGAAGCTCTTTAGATTAAAGTCTGTTCATCCTTTTTCTAAACCCCATATCCTAAAGTTATTTTCTATGGTGTTTCTCAGTCTACAAATAACTTACACCCTCCCTATTGAACGCCATCGCTCAACGTGTGATCTAGACGAACTTTGCACCCTTTATACCGCATACTAACACTCCATACCTTTTGCTGAAGAATGGACGGCATTCTCACTGTTTCGACAACGTGATCTGCTGCGCGGTGGTTATCTACCCTTTCTCTTAATACGGCATTCTACGTGCATTCACCGACCAATCATACCTTAGTTTGTCAGTCATAATTGTAATGGACCTCTTAAACGCATTTTTCCCCCGGTAATTTGTAACTAGAATTCGTTAAGATTTTCAAGATATTCGGACTGTATAAACTGCTCTTTGGAAGTAGAAACGAGCTAAGTTATTTCACCTCCTTGGTAACTGCGTCATTTCATCCAACTGGCAAAAGCGATCTATGCATGCATCGAAATCTGTTACTTAAACGATCAGCCAGATTTGACAAACATCTGTATATGTTTGGGTCATAGTTATGAAAACATTCAATGCTACATTCTGGTAAATAACTTGGTATTACTGTGTACATAGAGTGAACGTTGTGGAGTTTAGGTACCGGTCGAGGTATTATAAGAGTAATTCGAAAGAGTGGATTAGGCCGCTGTGTAGGGAAAATTGAGTGTGTACATTTAATGTTTCCAGGTAAAGGGTTGAACGTTAGATTGAGGCAGCTTGTGTTGCGCCGATAGCTCAACAAACGTGTGCTCTATAGTGTTGTTATTCTGATAGGTTTACCAAAATTTTTACGTTATAAAAACCCACCTTGAAATTGAGTGTATGGTTTTGTCTTAGCCGTTTATGCTAATCAATCATCGCCTCAGAAGTTAAGTATGCCTAAATAGCTGGAACCCCTTAACGTAGGAATATTCATTAGTGAAGCATGATAACATATGAGCCTGCTTCTCCGGCGCATCCACCATACTGTAACAAGCCGGTAGCTAATTAAATGTGGCACCTATCGTTAGTGACGCCTACGTGGGTTCCAGTCAATCCTATCCTCGTACAGCCCAGCTGTTTGAACTTAGCATTTCAGTTCCTATATTCCCTGAATATAACAAAAATTACAGTTACAAAATTCATCTAAAATGAGTAAGACAAAAGAAAGTTCCTGTCAATTGATCAGATGGAGGACCATGTTGTCTTTTGGGAAACAACAATTGTATGTGGATATACAGTGCGAGGACTGTTTTTTAAGAAACGGCCGTTTTTTAAGCCCGTAGTTAGTGCGTACGCCGCAACAAGCGTGCGCGCTACCTCCCGGCATCCTTTGCGAACAAGCAGGAGTCAGTTGCAGCTAACCTGTACTCTGAACTGTGCATCTTTACAATGTTCAAGATTATTGATTCGCCCGCCGCGTGTGAGGTACGATCTGAGATACGTCTTTTGAGTGCAAGAAACATGTCGGCTGCAGACATTCATCGTCAGCTTTGTGAGGTGTATTGTGATAATGCAATTACGGAAGCTAAAGTGCAAAAACGGGTACGCGAGTTCAAAAGTGGCCGTGAAAATGTTCATGACGATGAACGCTCAGGTCTGTGATCACAGATGACTTGGTGACTGCAATTGACACGAAAATTCACGAGGACCGAAGATTCATGATAACCACTCTATCAATGGATTTTCCTCAAGTGTGAATTCTTGGTTGTCAGAGCAGGCGGCAAACTTTTAAGCAGAGTGATTTCAGAACTTAGTTTTAAGGCATGACAAGTGCCTAAGTAAACACGGCAACTATGTAGAAAAATAGAGAAAGGTATGTAAAACCTAAAAATAAATGTGGTTTCAAAATAAAATGTTCGGTTAATTAATAAAACGGCCCTTACATAAAAAACAGCCCTTGTAATAGAGGTTTCCCAAGTAAGATCTTTTGTGCTTCAGATGCATTAACATGTTTTAGACGGTTGAATTTCTGAATAGAAACACCGTAGTAGTTGCATGATATTCAGAATTATAAACACCACATCGGAAGTAGAAAGGAGGTAAGTTATTGGTACTTATGAAAGTTCCCCCAACTAGTATTTCACTATCTAGATCTTTGTATCTCGAAAGTTGTGTTCCACATTCCTTTATGAACATACCCAGAAACGCTATCTTGAAAGTGTTGTTTCACTTTCGTTCATCGTACAACATATTAAGGGACACTGGGACTGAAATTTTCAAATTCTATATAAACTGAGTTACAGCTTTGAAATTTTATATGGTGGTGAATAGTCATATTATAAACCACTGTGGGAAACGTGAGCATTGTAAGTTGATTAGTTCTCCAGATATTAATTATTTTGTACATTTATTGTGCTAATTATTCAAGTTTTATAAAGGTCAGCCGCGTTAAAAAAAACAAGATAGTGTAACTTCTAGGTAATATTCTATTGCACTATAACAATTGGAAGAAACCTACGGATCCGATTTTGAATTGCATTAATGAGTGTCAAGAAATTAATTTTTTTTCATATCCAAGTTTTTTTTCTACAAAAAATCGTATTTTTTCCAGTTTGAATTTTTTTTGCAGCCATACCAAAAGTGCAATCTAAAAAACGATCCGCAGGTTTATAGTCATTGCAATGAAGATAATAAATTCCCATTTTCAAAGCAATATCATAAGATTTATGACGCGAGTAACATTTTGAATGCCTGAAAAAGTGAATCCGAGAAAACAGCAATTTTCTAAAATGATGCACAATTTACAAGGTTTCAGCTTACCAATGACATTAGGATTGTCCTACAGCATAGGTGACACCCTCCTTCTTCTGTTTTGCAGCCTCCTCCTTCATTTCTGTTAGTTTCACCTTCCGTCGACATGCCTTTCGCTTCTCCAATTATGACCGCGGACTTACATTCTTCCTGCGACTGTCACATCTTTCAAGTGTTTATGCTGTGACATGAGATACTGAAGTTAGTCTTATTCCTGATTTCAACTCTGTTGTTGCACTACACCCCATCTAGAATTCTGCTACAGAATTACTAACAGCAATTTCAAGTGTCTTCCGTGAAATAAAAATCTCCTTTGGGCACTACCTCCAGATAACAGAATGCAGACTCTCATTCTGATTTTCAGTAGCACCACGGATGTATCTGGATAGTAGCTCATCTGATGCCAGCCTTTGATAAACAGGCATAATCTTGACAACTAGGGGTTCTTAAAGTTCTACAGCCATTTTGTCATGACTCTGTGGTGTTTTACCAGCTGCGATACTTCGATTGTAGAAACACCAAGACTCAGAACCTTCAGGACACTTACTGTGCTGGGGCGATTAAAGGACACACCGTGCATTTTAAAGCTTCGCCAGGGCTTTAAAAATGGCGGAATTCGGATAAAAACACTGCTATATGATCCGCAGGGGATAGAGGTGTATTAATATGGAAAATACCGAAAATCGACATTTTCCACAAATTTCACTAAAATTTCAGTCCCAGTGTCCCTTAAAAAACGCACTGCAATATATTATTGTTTCAGGCCATGTCCAGACACGTCTGATTCTGCTGTTAGAATAAATTATATATTAGAAAATACTGTAAGACAATTTACTACAACTGCATTTGGAAGTAATTTTGTTCAGGAGCAACGTATGAACGGATTCGTGAAAATTGGGGTTAATGATACAAGCACTAACCCGTATGTACGTAGTGCACGCAAAGAACACTTTTCAAATTCGGGAGAGTTTGGGAAACACTTGTTAATTCATAGTGACAAGAGGATATTCTCATGTGAAATTTGCAAAAGAAGGTTTAATCGTAAAGACACTTTGAAGACACACATGTTAATTCACACTGGTCAAAAGCCAAATTCATGTAGTACGTGCAATGCAAGGTTTGTTCGGAGTTCTGATTTGAAAAGACACATGTTAAAACACAGTGGTGTAAAGCCATATTCATGTGGTATCTGCCAAGCGAGGTTTGCTCACAAAAGTAGTTTGACGTCACATAATTTACTTCACAGTGGAGAAAGGCCATATTCTTGTGGTACGTGTGATGCCAAATTTACACGTCCTGAAACTTTGAAGTCACATATGCTACTTCACAGTGGTGAAAAGCCATATGCATGTAGCACGTGCGAAGCAAAATTTACACGGGCTGAAAATTTAAAATCACACATGTTACGCCACAGTGGTAAAAATCCATATCAATGTAGTACATGCGAAGAAACATTTATATTGAAATATGATTTTAAGAAGCATATGTTACTTCACAGTAATGAAAAGCCGCATCCATGTAATACGTGCGAAGCAAGGTTTACTCGTATATATGAATTGAACAGACACAAGTTACTTCATAGTGGTGAAAGGCCGTATTCTTGTAGTACATGCGAAGCAAAATTTACTCGGAAAGATGATTTGCAAAGGCATATGATACATCACAGTGGGGTAAAGATACATTCATGTAGTGCCTGCAGTGCAAAATTTAAGAGGAAGATAAGTTTGACGAAACATATGTTAGTTCACACTGCTAAATAAAACATTGTAATGTTGAACGTGCGAAGGAAAATTTACTTGGAGGAAACATTATTTTGTGTTTCGCAGAGGTCACTACTTATGTAGTGTCAGCAAATTAACATTTACTGCCAAGTGTTATTTGAAGAGACATTTTACTTCAGACCTTTCAAAAGCCATATCCTTGTGGAACGTGCGAAACAAAGTGTACTCGGTTATCGCTATTATAATGGAGCAATTTGGTATTACGCTATTTTGACCTTTGACCTTCCTAATCACTGTGTTGAAGTTTAAATTAACCAGTTATATATTTGAACTACGATTGTAGTGCGTCTTTTGTGTTAAAATACGATTTGCAATTTTAGTCTCGTTATACAGTTGGTTTCATTTATCTAGAGGTTTTATGAATTTGGTGATCAATGGTGTATTTGCACGTGCATGCTATTTAGAATAACACAATACAAATAATAAAATTAACAAAAATGGGGACAAGCCTCGTAACAAGAGAACTGCCGTGCGACGGTAGGACTTCTAAAATAAGTAAACATATACTAATTGAATTTTAGTGCACGTTATCTTTTTAATTCTTAGAATGTGTTATTCCTTATAAATACATAATACTGTATACATATTCTGTATGAAAAATGTTAAGCTGAGAAAAATGAGGTTGAAGTTTTTCATTACATTTTGTTTCCCCTGACAATTCTTAGAACATTCCTGCCCCATAACTTGCATCATTTCGTCCATCACTGGTTATTTTGCTTCCCCTACTTCCTTTAGCTTTTAAATAAATAAATAAATGAACAAATAAATAAGTTAACAAATGAATAAGTAAATAAAAACAAAATAAATAACTAAAAAAATAAAGAGATGCGTATTTTAACATATCTGTTTGCAAATAAGTAAACTTGTTTCTATCTTTAAATCAACGATTCAATTATTAATAATTGTGGCAGATTACCTCGCTGTTCCGCCCCTTAAACAATATTTCCTCAATAGGTCAGTGCAAAATCACAGCGATGACTATGTTCACTAACCTCTAGTAACATCAATGCAGGAAGTTGTCATTGTTACCAACACAAAGTCTGCGCTCAACACAGTAGACAGGATGGAGATCAGAAATCTATCTATAATAGTTCAGAAGTTATACGCATAAATATAAATCTCTGTAATAGTGGGCGTTGTCATTCATGATGCAGCATAGTCATTTATATCTTATAAAATGACAATTTTTCATATAGTTTCGACTTTTTTTTGACAAATTCCTGTTGTCTACATTGTATATAACTAAAAGCGCCAAATTATAATTTTTCAATTTTTTCGCCCCCAGAAGGGTCTTTCTTACCTTAACGAGATTCAAATTGCGAGTCGTACTGTAAACTCTAAAGATGCACTAATATTGTTGTTTAAACCTCAACATTGTGATCAGTATTTGGTGATGACCGCTTGAATGTCAAAAAGTGTAATAATAGATTGCCCCATTATAATAGTGATAATAAACTAATGTGTTTACTTATTTCCATACTTTATACAATGAACTTGAGGGATATCAAAAGCCATGTTCTTGTTGAAGTTGCGAAACAAAATGTACTGAGTTATAATTATTATAATGTGGCGATTTCGAACTTCAAGCGGCCATCATTACATTCTGATCACTGATTTTAAGTTGATGAAAAAATCGATTTTTTGATTTTGGCGCCATAAAATTCTTCATTCTTTTCTGAATCCAAATATATATAGTTTGTTGGGGTTTTGATGTCTACAACTACCTTAAATTTGTTTTTTAAAATTAGCGTCCCATGCTCTGAATAATACACTTTGCCAGCTGTTTTCCGTTAATACTCATTTTACATGTGTAGGTACCAATAACTAGGAAACCATTTGACATAGAGGGCAATTTTTTACATCTACTTGCCTAATGGAGTACTTGAATGTTAACCTATTGTCTCTTCCAAAACATAGTAGGAATGGATTGGGAAGAGAAACATTGATACATATTTTTGAATACATTTAAAAAGAAAGAGTTCGGATTTTTACTTGCATTCTGACCCAATAATAATGAAACAAAGTGGTTACTCATCTGCCATGATCCGTTCCAAGTATGTGAACAAAATTTGAGATTATTTGATTGAAAAACAACTGAGAAATGTGTACCTGAAGCAAATTTTACAACATTTTTTTTTGAAAATGTATCTGTCCAAATTCGTATTCATTTCACACATCCTATAAAAGCAAAGTAGCACTACATGGTCAAAAACAGCTCAGAATATATCGCTTCTTATATGTGACAAGAATCATAGCCTTACCTTTAGCATAAACCCAGAAAATACTTAGTAAAATGATGCCACAAAAATAGACTTCATCGTGTAAGAGTAAGTGGTGACCTTAAACCAATTTTATATTTAATAATACTTTTGATGCAGCCAAGGGCCAATGAAAAATTACTGTATTTATAGAATGCAGGTACTGTCAGTCGCTACAAAATTGCGTCAGGGAAGTCAATCTTCTTTTACCGTATGCCGCAAGATATCGGTCATAGGGCTCACTACATAATTCACATATGCATCTAGCTGAATTTGGGGTGTGAAAGTCTTTTCTTCTGCATATCCTGAAGTGAAATCCATGGACTGCGAAACGCGTCACAGTGAGTCGTAAATCCAGTCAGATGACAACATCGCTTCTGTCCCATAGAAGTCCAACCATATTTCTTTCTTAAATGAAATTCCGCAAGAGGTTCCTGATAGGCAGCGCTAGATGGAAGCTGCATTTGCAGTCTGATTTGCTCAATACAGAATGGCTCTGCTGACGGCTCATACATTAGCCGGGACGGAGTAAATTTCGATACACACAACGCTTTCTTTAGGAAGATAGACTTAACTTGTTCTATTACCTTTAATATATTTAATATAATAATATATTTAAACTATCCTTGTCAAATTCGTGTTGACCGACTGAAGAGCTAGAAATGACAGAAACACTTGTTACGTCATACTGGCTGAACGCATATTCGTGTAGTAGGCGGAACGCAACATTTACTACCCTGGGAAATATGGCGCCACACGTTCAATATCATAGTGGTAGAAGGACAAATTGATATAGTAAGAAGCCACAATAAAAACTCGAAACATTTTTAAACTCGTTTACACGAATCATTTTATTCCAAAGCAGGCAATGGCCATATTTTTGTCAGACATTCATCCTCAGGTATTTTCATTCAAATCATAGATTTGAACCGTCGTTCAAAAGTCGAACTACTCTAAAGATTTATAACCAATAGTGTCCAGCAGCCACGATCAATACTTCGGATGAGCTCAATTTACCTTCTTAAATAAAGTAGACTTTCTGTCTGAGGTTTTAGCTTAAACTTTGTGTTTATCAAGCATGATATGTCGAATGAATGTTCTCAAATGAGAAACATGTTGTTATGGTCCGTTGAGCTGAGAATTATTCACCAAAATTATGTTAAATGGTCCGGCTAAGCTCAAACACTTACAGCGTTTCGCCTCAGTGTACCATTGGCCTCTTCAGTTGGTACAGTACACCTCAACAAAACGCCATTTAGTGCTCACTGAGTAGGCCAATGCAAGACATAATTTTTTTGGATAATTCTCAGCTCAACGGACCATAACAACATGTTTCTCATTTACGAACATTCATTCGACATATCGATTGCCAAGGTAAGGTTTGTATTTGCTTTGGAAGGAAGTCTATACTTCTTCCGTAGTGCTTTGGCATTGCTCGTGACGTAGATACTACATTGTATAATGTGTATTGGGCGTCTTGCATTGGCCTACTCAGTGAGCACTAAACAGCGACTTGGAGAGGTCTATTGTACCAGGCGAAGAGCCCAATGGTACACTGGGGTGAAACGCTGTAATTGTTTGAGCTTAGCCGGACCATTTAACATAATTTTTGTTGAATATCAGGGTTGACGTATAAAATATCCATCGATGCATTTGGTTTCATTATTATTGTCTGTTTATCTCTTTGTCAGGGATTTGTATCAAACTACTGGAGTGTATGACATGAAATTTCCGAAGTCTATATTGGAGTTATGCCGGCCCGTGGTGTTGGGGTAGCGCGCCTGTTTCTCACCCGGAAGCCTCGGTTTCGATTCCGGGCTCCGTCAAGAATTTTAGAAACCCATGATCTCACGATGCCAGCGAGAAACGAGGTATTGGAATGGTATTATTGTTTTGTGTGATTTCCTGACGTATACTCCACAAGGTTCACCTTGAGAAAAATTTATTTCTTTGTTATATCCCTGGCCAATGGTTCAAAGTTATTGAAGTCTTTCCTGTCTATTTCTATGGTTTCAAAGTAAATGATTCTCCTATCACATACTTCCATTCACATGGAACATGGACTGTAGAAATCATTTTCTGTTTTTCAATTAATGCGAAGTCCAAGTCGTATGGGAGGAAGCTATTTCACGAAAAGAGAAATCTTTGATGAACAAGGTCATTAACTCCTGAGGTTACAAACTTCCTGAAGACTGCAGGATTTTGCCAGTTATTATTTTGTCCAACCAGTACAACAGGGTTTGTCGCACATAATTACACCCTATCCCAGGTACACGATGTCTAAGCCTCTCAAATAAAACAACAACAAGCCTTAAAATCATGTTCCTTTAATAATCCATTCCGTTGACCGGTTATATTAGAACAATTTATGTACATTTCCACTGTTTCGTTATTTGGTTTAACAAATAAACTAGAAACAATTTTTTCTACGTCAAATGCGTCCACGATATCAGGAATATATTTGACAACTTTCATTTATCGGCATTATCCTCTTCGGTGTTTCTATTTACAGTAAATAGGCTACTCAAGCACGGTGCTTGCCCTAAATGTATTATCTCGATCTACTCCAATGTTTCAACATTCACGAGAAATATTTTAGTGAATGTTTTACTGCCTAATTTTCATGTCACAACAAAAAGTAATTTTAGAAATTATAACTTATTATCGTACTTACAATAATCTTGCCCTCCATCCTACAAGCTTGGACAGATGACCTCATTACAACTTTGACCTGTGGAAATCCAAAGTATTTTATATTCAACTCATTTGTTTTCTTGATGTTGTTGTTGTTGCAACCAAACGTAGCACAACCCTGCATTGCATCACATATTGCAAGACAGAGAATATGAAATACTTTCTCTAGCAGTGCACACCTGTCAACATAAACATGTCCCGCGGCGTAGCAGTGGTCATTAAATCGTGCACCACGGTCGAGAGGTCAGCTGCAGCAAGTCCGGAGATTGCAGATTCGAATCCCGGGACTGACGGTGACTATCCGGAGTGTGGTTTTCCCGCGAGATATTCCACAAACCCTCCCGGAAAATGCCGGGATACTAGTTTATTTAAAATGCCTGGACACCTACCCCATTACGGTTTGTAATACAGTTTCACACAGTACTAGTCATCACATAAATTCAGGTTGTCGGACAAGTTCAACACATTTTATAGCTTAAAAGGTTCATACTGGTTCCGTATTGATAAAGTAATTGAGTGGCCACGTTTTTCCACATCATATTGTGTTGTTTTAAGCATTCAATTTCCCATCCATCTTTATGGTGCACCTGGACAAGGGACTTTTTAGTGTGTTACGCTATACATTCTTGTGTCTTTGACATTTGAAGGGGCCAAAAACAATTAGGCCTTGAAACATATCCCACCAATGACCACACAGTGATCTTTATTTAATAAAAAGTATTCATTAGGCGGATTTTTTAACCTATTTATTACTCAAGTTCAACAAACACCTAACTACACGAGGCTGATGACCTAGATATCCCAAGCCCCTAAAACGAATTAACAACACAATATTAAATTCCAATCTAATGCGGATTACATGTGCTTTAATCCCACCACGCTACAACTTCCCGTTGTTCTAGCGTGACGGCGTGCGTGTGATGAAACCAGGATCCGCCTCACCATTATACTTACGTCATGGTAGCTATGCAGAGATGAAAATATGAACTCAGCACTGGGACAAATTGGGGGCTGCATCAAACCAGTCTAGATATTTAAAACTCAAACAACAACAACACACATATTTTCTTGACACTCAGCATGTACACCACCTGGGGGAGAACTTACCTGTTACGCATTTACTTTAGCAGGCGCATCGTTGATCCATTGGCGGAGGTCTAGCAGAAGTGCAGTAATTGGTGATATCTACACTTTTTCCTTTACGCCATCCCGCAGATTATAAACCAACGTCTTTGGATGGAAGATTCTGATGGCCAAGATATGGTCGCAGTACAATCATGCCATTTAGTAGGGGTAGAGCTGTTTCGTGCTGCATCATCTAAAGCAGGAGTCTCTATGATTGTTGCCAACCTCCTGAGAGGAGATGGCACATAAAGAAGAAGAAGAAGAGGATAGGTAAAGAATGATGATCGGTAATAATTCTCGACTGACCAACCTTTTACTGAGACAAAATATCCTATTTTCTCTCACAGCTGTGAACTCTGATAGGGTCACAGCAATCAACGTATGTAATTTTACTAAGCAGTTTCCTTTCCACTCAAAAAGTGGTAATTCTTGAAACGTTGGAATATAATTGTTTTCTGGCAATTGGAACACATTCACGGAACTAAATGCACAAATGCCATTCAGTTGTGAGTCTCGTGTAGATTAAAAATTCTTCCTTTAATTGTACCCCATATCCTAACGTTACTTTCCATCGTGTTTCACATGTCCACAAATAACTTAACATCCTTCTTGCTTAACGCCATCGCTCTAATCTTTCTGTTGTAGCAGTTGTTGATTGGCTTTTCCTATAGTAATTATGCCTAGTGTTTATACTGAAATGTTTTCAATTTTCCCTTCGCAATAAATAATCTTAGAGGTACGTTACTATGGTTCCTGGTTGCTATAAATTAATATGTGTTGTTTATCTTCCATTATAAGTATAATCTGCATCGCGTGTACAGCATCAGAATAGCATCATGGGAATATAATTGTATTAATGCAGCCAATAGGAATTTATTTCCTTTTCAGGATGGGGCAAGGAAGGGATTTCGGAAAGAAATTGGCCGTGGCCCTATTGAAAGAAACCGTCGCATTTGCCTGGTTGTGAAAATGGGAAACCACGACAACCATTTTCAGGACGACCGAGGTGGGATTCGAACGCACGCTCTCCGTAGCCAGTGTGGCAAGAAGTAGCGCGTTGTCGCTCTCGGCCACCGCGCTCGTTTATCATGACAATGTGACGACAAGGTAACTTTGAA
The DNA here is from genome assembly GCA_946902985.2 of Meconema thalassinum. NCBI lineage: Eukaryota > Metazoa > Arthropoda > Insecta > Orthoptera > Tettigoniidae > Meconema > Meconema thalassinum. Next base: position 52,225,891 of record OX336388.2, on the reverse strand, counting down.
GCCGATCTTCTGTGTTATTATATTGACAATGTTGTTATTTTAACCTTCAGTCGGTCAACAGAAAACAATTCAAAAACTGTTGTTGTTTGAGTCTTCAGTCTTTTGACTGGTTTGATGCAGATCTCCATGCCTCCTGTTCTGAGCTAATCGTTTTATCTGTACATAGCCACCACACCTTAAATCTGAGGCAATTAGTTTAACTTATTCTAACCTTGGTCTACCCCTATAGTTCTTATCCTCGACCCTTCCTTCCATAACTAAGCTTGCTATTCCCGAGTGTCTGTGTCCTACCTACCTATCTCTTCTCTTCATTAGCAGTCGCCAGAAATATCTCTCCTCCCCAAATCGTCTTAATACTTCTTCGTTTGTAACCCTATCTACCCATCTGATCTTCATTATCCCGTGGCTTATGATCTACAGATTAACGGTCACGTTAAACTACAAGCTTCCTTCCTTCCTTTGATCTTCATTATTCTCCTGTAACATCACATTTCAAACCCTTCAATTCTCCTATTTTCTGCTGCACCATTAGGCCAAGTTTCACATCCAAAGAGCATCATGCTCCAGACATTGGCTTTCAAAAATGACTTCCTAATACCTAAATCTATATTCGATGTCAACAGATTCCTTTTTTGAAGAAATGCTTTCCTTGCCTAAGCCAACATACATTCTATATCCTCTTTGCTTCGTCCAACACGGGTTATTTTGCTTCCTAAGTAACAGAAGTCTCCCACTTCCTTCAACTTTTCACCTGCCAATTTGATGTCCATAGAGGTTTCTGATTTTTTTCGGCTGCATTCTGATATTTTTGTCTTATTTTTATTAATTTTCATCATGAATTCTTTCCTAAAAATGGAGTCCAAACCATTAAAAAAACTCATTCAAATCCTCAGGCGTGTCGGCCAAGATGACGATGTCATCAGCAAATCTCAGAGTTGAAATTATTTCTCCTTGAATCTTCACTCCCACTGTTATGTTCCGTAATTTAATCTGAAAAAATTGCACGTTTTGACTTTTAAGGAAGGAGAAAACTGAGGGATGACATGTTTCGTTCGTCAAGCGAGCATCGTCAGATGCAAATCTGCAAGACTGATTCCTGTACAGAACACTAAGAAAAACCTACAATAACACCCATAGACAGTGTCTGCTTTGCAAAATAAATAAAAACGTCAGAAAACCTTATAACGTTGGTAACTATTACAGATAACTATTTGTAAAGAAACTCATAGAAATGATTGTTCTGGAGCACCACTACATCATCAGATTGATTAAGGATATTCTACATAACAACCAGGTAGAAATAGATAACGGAATAACTATATCTAATCCTATCGATCAAACAGTGGGAGTACTTCTGGGTGACCCTCTATGTCCTCTTCTATTTAATGTCGCGACTGCAGATGTGGTATGTCTCTTACGTTCCCAGAAAGTAAAAATCATCATATATGCCGATGAGATGGTTCTGACCTCGTCGTCAAGGGAAGAGCTACGAAACAGCTTGAATCAACTTGCAATATGGGCCCAAAACAACGATCTTGAAATAAACCTTCAGAAAACGGTAGCAATGATATTCAGAAAGGGCGGAAGAACTGCCAAAGATGACATTCTTTACCTCAGAGATGAACCTTTGCTTCAAACCAGTCATTACAAATATCTAGGAATTACTTTGCAAATACAAGGGAAATTATTTACACGTCACATCAAAGATAAAATGATCTGTGCTGTCAGATCAATGAACGACATTAGTCATCTCAGGGATATGTCTTTACAATCGGCACTGAAACTCTTTAAGCAAAAATAACCTGAAAAACTTAGAGAAAGTGAAAGTCTTATTCTTAAAAAGACTGCTTTGTTTGTCAAAATTCACCCCATCGAGACTTGCGTATGAACTAGCGGGGGAACCTTTCATTATAGAAGAACTCCGACTGGTTCACCAACTACCATCCACAAGACAATACAATGATTTACTACAAGGACTACTTGCAAAAAGGAAGGAGATCCCAATTGGTTTCTACTCCACGACGGCCATGACGTCAACAGAATGGAAGGGCACTGCCTATGAGTTGAGACACACAGTGACCCGATTCGCGGTGCACGGTTTTCACCACAGGATTTGTGAAACTGAGGTGTTCCATGTGCCCACACCAGAGTGCATTTGTAAATTGTGTCAAAAGTCATGCGATACTTACCACGCTCTCGTGTGTACTAAAAGGTTGTCATCGCTTACAGAATTTTGTAAATAATCAACGTAATGCACATTGTGCGCACTTATCCTTAATAATAATAATTAGGGCATAAAGTGCTTGAAAATATAACTATTTACTTTAACGTTGCAAAACTTGGAAATGAAGATCCCAGCAAGTATTCCTCCCCCAACTATTCTATGAAGATTCAGGTACTTTTGCTGTGTTACACGTAAGCCCTATACTACACAAGAGGTGATAACTTATATGCAGGAATGAGCTACAAGTGATGATGGAAGAAAGCAATAACAACAACATACGAAGCAGTGTTTGTTTATTATAAATGATTGAAAGACTTGAGGTTAATTTGAAGCAGTTGAATGTCTATAGGCAGCCCAGACAGCAATTTTTTCATATATATACAATTTGTATGTATAAACACTTCCAAATAATTAGCCTGAAATTATTTACTTAAATTTGAGCTGCTTTAAAAAAAGCAAAAAAAATTGTTCATACAAAACTTTTATGTATGGTTGTGCTTTGTAGAGCTTGTGTTTTGAAGATTTGGATATGATAATGCTCGCATAACGAGTGAAGTATATCATCATTTCCTTTCATCATTTCCCTCCTTCTACAATAGTTCATAACAAGTAATTGTTCAGTATTTTCTTGCATATTCAATAATTGAAATGATATAGTGCTGACATAGTGAAAGTTACAATACAAATTCATGAGGTAATATGTGTAACAGAAAACATGGTGAGGCAGAGAAACTTGCATATTTAGAAAGTCAATGAAAAAAGAAGTAATTCAGATATATATTTCGTTCTCTGAATAGCAACAAGTATAACATTTACATTTTATGTCTACACAGCTTTAGATATACTGTACCAGGCAGATGACGTCCATTATTCTCAATATACTGTGCTAATTGAACTCAGAAGTTAGGTTCAACACTTTTCCAGCATATCGATAGGTAAGTTGGCGAATATTGTTCTTCAAGTGAATCAGGGTCCAAAGACGTTGTAAACAAGTAATTAAATAAAGACCCATAAATAGTCGCAGAGCGCTAAATCAGGGGACCATTCAGGCCAGTGCAGATCACCCCTCAAGACGATGAGGCGTCCAGGGATGTGTTGCCACAAAACAGTCATTGACACACGCGTTGTGTTCCGTGACACCGTCCTGCTGAAGCAAAGCATCTCCCACATACATCTCGTTGAGTGCTTGAAGGAAAAACTCCTGAATCATGTGGACAAACGGGCAGCAGTCGCCGACACTCCCCGTTCGTTTTCTTCAAACAACCATGGACCAATTATTCCAACCCGCGATAGAGCCCACCAGTTACACGTTGTGAATGAAGGGGACGGTGACGAATTAGTTTGGGGTTCACAGGGGTCCAATAGCACATGTTCTGTTTATTTACAGACCCCATTTAATGGAAGTGAGCCTAATAACTGAAGAAAAAAAGTGTGTCGTGAGGCCTGTCAAAAATCACCAAACAGGTATTCTCTCGAGCAACATAATTGCAAGAAGTTCCTGCACCCCAGCCGTTATGTAGGGATGAAGTTTCAGTTCTTCACGAAGCATTCACCTGACAGAACGAACAGACAACCCAACAACAGCTGCATGTTCGTGGTCAGAGCGCTCAGTGGATTGCACAACAGAATGTCTCACCATGTCAATGCTCCGGGGTGACCTTGTTGTTTGAGGAGGCCAAGAGTTTTCTTTCTTCACACCCCCAGTTTATTTGACGTTGTTTAGCCATGTACAGTCATCTGCTGAGCAGACACACGACCATGGGGTCCAATATTGAAATGGATACGAAATGCACGTAACGTAGCGATGACTGAGCAACCGTTAGAAAAGTATGCCTCGACAGCGAATGTACGCTCAGCCTTCGTCCACTCCATGATGCTCACTAAACCAAACAGAGCGACATCTATAGGACCTGCTCTCTCGAATGAGCCTTTTCCCACCCTCCTCGGAGCAACCATCGTTTCAGGGCGCCTAATTGAAATAAGCAAGTTTCTCTGCCACACCCTGTTGTACCTTTTTCTTTTTAGTAAATTTGATCTACATCTATTTGGCTATTGACCATTATCAGGAAGCATGTGTCCCTTCAGATGTTCATGTCAGTAAATTCTGCTTCATTTGTAATTAAGATGCTTTGGCTATTGACAAGTACTGTAATACATCAAACCCTTTGTTACAACAAACTTGGCATCACATGTTATACGAGTACATATGTATGGCTTATCGCCACAATGGGTTGTTCCCTCAAAAAATGTGCATTAAATGAATTATTTACAAAATTCTGTAAGCGATGACAACCTTTTACTACACACGAATTACATCAATTTGGATTGCCTACTAAGTTCACATGGGTGTCCACAGATGTCGGTTAGCTTACTTCGCTTGTGTCAGCTTTTCCTCGATGTGTTTTCAAATGTCTCTTCAAATGTCCTAATTGAGTAAACTTAGCAGTGCATACAGTACATAAATATGGCTTTTCTCCAGTATGAATTAGCATGTGTCTCTTCATAGAGTTTCTATCAGTAAACTTAGCCTCACATGTCACACATGTGTGCGGCTTTTTGCCAGTATGAGTTAGCATGTGTCTCTTCAAATGTCCTATTTGATTGAATGTCGCTCCACATATACTACATAAATGTGGCCTTTTTCCAGTATGAATTAATTCATGCCGCTTCAAACCCTTGTGATCGGTGAACTTGGCCTGACATACTATACACGAATATGACTTTTTCCCAGTATGTGTAATCATGTGTCTGGTTAAATCCTGCCTGTATGCAAACTTAGCTTCGCATGCATCACATGAATATGGCTTTTCGCCACTATGAATCAGCATGTGTCTTTTCAAATGTCCAATTTGATTGAACTTTGCTTCACATGATCCACAACGATGTGGCCTAAGGTCACTGTGCGTTATCATATGTCTCTTTAAATGTACTTTTTGTGTAAATTTAGATTCGCATAAATTGCACGAGTGTGGCTTCTGGCCTGTATGAGATAGCTTATGTCTATTCAAATACACTTGATGAGTAAATTTTGCATTGCATGTATCACATGGATATGGTTTCTGTCCACTATGAGAAAGCGTATGTCTCTTCAAATTCTTTCTTTTAGTGAACTTTGCCTCGCATGTCATACATGAATAAGTTTTTATTCCACCGTGCATGATTGCATGTTTGATCAAGCTTTGCTCCTCAGGAAATGTTCCTTTGCATACACCAGGAAAAGTTCCTTTGCATACTCTACATGAATATGGCCCGGAGGGAGTGTCAGATAACCCCTGTCTCTTGATCCCGCCAACGATTTGCGTGTTTATGTTGAAGTTAGCATCTTGCATGGAAGAGCTTTCGCATGCATCCTTAGGAAGGAAGTACTCTGTCCTGATGTGGATGCATTGTTTCTGAAGATAATTTCCTCCAGAAGCAGTGCTAAAGTGATGTACATTGCTTATTTCGTACATCTTTCTTACAGCATGATCAGACGTATCTGGACTTATAAACCTGAAAGCACATGTAATGCACTGCGCATTAAATTATGTTAAATGGATAAGGAATGTGGAATAATGCTTTCGTGATTCAGAAATGATACTTATGACAACTAACTTAAGTAGTAGCATTAGGTGTCATTGAAAACTACTAGGAACTGATATCACTTCTATTTCTGGATCATGTGGTGTCCTTACCGTCTGAATATCATGCAATTAAATTCATGTTATACAGAGTATTTTGTTGGCCTTGTCGGAGATTTGTGTCATAGCTCTTCTCGACATAAGTGTTAAACCATTTTAAGCGTGAAAGGAACGTTTGCGTGAGGAAAAGAGTAGTTATTTCCAGATACTTATGTTGTTTGCCAAAGGTGTTCCCTGACCTTCATCAGTTGAATTGGGAGGATATAGAAATCGCGTATTGATTCATACCTCCGTTGCTAGTGTTCAACTTTCCTGTCTTTCAGATATTCCGGAGGAATATTTTCACACTCTTTCTTTTTCATTGACTGGTGATCTTTCAGGAGCAAGGCTTTATGACGATATAACTATTAATTTGGTGGAAACCAGCAAACTACGAATGTGAGCAGTCGTAAAAGAGAGACAAATTAGTACCTACACATTTAATTCAGTAAAGAATGGGCATGGGTTATCATGCTTCACTCTTGGGTACATGGCGGGTAAATAGTCAGAACTATTTTGTGTGGATATAATTTGTTACTCTTAAATTCCAAGAAAATAATCAAATAGTAAATAAAGAGCTGGTTTATTATAATTTTCTAACATTGCTAACTTTCGTGTTCAACCAGACCACAAGCACTCATTTATGCAAAGCTCCTCACACCACTACATGCCTCCCATCTAATGGCTCATCCTAAAAAGGGCAACATTCAATCTGCACATTGACTTTCTCCACCCAACGGCTTAATCTCACTCCTTAGAATTATTTTCATATTTTGATTTGTACTTAACTTCAACAAGTTCACACTATGTACACATTATCAAAATTAAATACTGGAAAGTATCAATGAGAGTTTCGTATTTACTGGCCGGAATATCTTCAGATATTTGTCGTAGCTAACATTATTTCAAAGTTAGATATTTAGTTGAGAGATCTTGTTTCTTGTTCAGTTCGCGAACGCCAGGTGGAAGACGTGACGCCATTGCCATAAAGCCTGCAAATGTGTCTTTATTACACTTAAATCTAGTTTTGATATTAACGGATTTCTTTTCTATAGGAAAACTATTTTTACCTGTACCGTACCAGCCTACTTTGTATAGCTTCATTCCTTCGACCAACAATGCTTATTTTGCTTCCTAAGTACCAAGAATCGCCAACATTCTTTTAGTATTGTGCCCTTTTCAATTTCATCAAAAGGGACACGAAGTAGGAAATCTAGGATATTCTTAATAAGAAACCACTAGAGATGAGAACTCAAAATTTTGATGCTATATTGGCTTTCACGGCCGGTGAATTAAAACTCAGCAATTCTTCTAGGTTTGTGCCGTGTCTTGTGTGGGGTTTCGCCTAGGACACCAAGCTGGCTCATCGGCGGGCTCGTGGTGTCCCCGCCCGGACCCCCACTGGAGTGACGAACTGCGCGCCACCTGCATTTATATTAGGTGCAATTGCACCACTCGACTGCGAGAACTAAAAGCTCAAGCAGCCATAACCTCCCTACGAAGGCTTCCAAAAAGATGGTATATTGGCTTGCACGGCCGGGCGGGGACACCAAGAGCTCGCCGATGAGTCAGCTTGGTGTCCTAGGCGAAACCCCACACAAGACACGCCACAAACCTAGAAGAATTGCTGAGTTTTAATTCACCAGCCTTTCCAAATATGAAATTGCCAGGGTCTATCTCTTATCTTTCTTTGTTCTACCACTCGAGATCCGTCTCTGAATTATTGTAGCTTTCCTTGTTCTTACGGTTCTCCTGTAACTAATTTTGTCTTCACCAAAATAGGTTTCAGTCCGTCGTTCCATCCTCTTCTAAATTATTCTAGCCAGGATCTTTGAAGCATGAGTGCTCAAGCTGATGCCCCTCAACTTACTTGTCTTACTTTCATCTGCCAAACTTCTTAATCCGTCGGATTTTCTCCATACCTGACAGAGCGCAGTGGGCCAACAATCTAATATGTGGTGGAAGGCATTTGTAGGGGGTTATAACGAAAGGAGTGCCTCCTTATTCTCCTAGATACTCAAGTGACGGAGCGGGACTCATGAGAAACTCATTCAAGATTCTGCTTATCTCGCAAAGTCAAGAATCTCGACGTCCCGACTGGAAAGGCTAAACCTATCCTTTCAAAAATTTGAGGAATGCCACGCAGCAGAGTTCAGTGGCCCATGTACGAGACTGCAGTCAGTCGGCGTAGTGGGCAGCAGTGAACCAGTGCTTCACGAATACAAGTGACACGCGGATAGTATGATCGCTTTGAACTGGAATATTCAGTGAAATACAGACGCTAAGGTGCTAGGTTCGGCACGGGTAAGACAAGAGGATACGAGAGGCTACCAAAGCGGAGCTTTTGGTAAATCCTTAAGCGCCATAAGGGGAATCCGTGAATTATAAAGATTTTACAGATTGCTGAAAGATCCAGTGCACAATTTGTGTGCTATGATTACAGGGGTACACAGTTTCTGAACAAATAAGTTAGGTTCTTACAATTCACGCTAACAGATTGTGGTTATTTGTCACAAGTACTTCCACACAAGAGTTGATTCGTGCTGCAAGTTCAGTCTGATGTCACTCTTGTGCTCATTTAGGTGAACACCGACACAATGTCCGGGCTGCCAATGTGTACTTCTCAAGTAGAGTAAGGTACTCAACTTACACAACTGAGAAAGAGAGAGAGATCGAGAAGGTAGTGTATTTTATGGTTGGAACCAAACCCAGTCTTATGGTGTTTTTTTACCGTCGACTTGAGCCTCTATGGACTGCGTGCTAACAACCACTCTCATTTCAGTGTCTGCGTCTTGTTAGTTTGACATCTTGAGCCCATCTATCAGCTTGTTCTTCCGCTCCTCTGTCAAAGGGCCTCTTCGTATTTTGGGTTCTGCCTCCACCATAATACCCGGATAGCTTTTCACCATCCTTCTGGAACTATTCCTGTCTTAGATTTTACCCTCCGTAATGCCCACCTGTCTCATATCTCTCTCACACTCTTGGAACCATTTCAACCCGAGATCTTCGGTTTAAGAAAATTGCAGATTTTCTTTGTGAGCCGGTCATTATTCATACATAAGATGTGCCTATAAAACAGCAAGTGCTGTTGTTATTGCTTCCATCTTGCTGTATACTTCTTTGTTTGATATTAGTCGAACCTGTCCGTCAACCCATCTGTTGCCCAAGATCTTATAGTTTTAATTTATCAGAAAACAGAATCTTGAAATCACGAGCTACAGTCTAAACAGTTAAATTATAATCAACCAAGCAACATTATCTGGGATATGCTGAAACTTGGCAAATTAGTCACTGTATATGCTCCAAGAGTTTAAGATTGATGGTAGTAGATCATTAAATGTATTCAACTTCTTGAGCGTAGGCACTATTTACGCTCGCTCGCAGAGTCATCTGGATACAGCAATACACTGCGGTAAGTTTAAAGCAGTGGATGTTGCTTACAAAACTCACATCACTGTTATACTTGCAGCATGCATATTTGCTCCAAGGAAATGAGTGGGGTTTTCACAAGTCAGAAACACATCCCATGAGCAGACTAATAAACTGTTTATGGGTTAGTAAGTAGAAAGTTTGACATTTTGAAGACGATTGGAATAAAGTAAAGGGATAGGAGGGTGCTCTACAATCCATACAGAAATCAGACAGCAGTCACTCGAGCTGGAGGACATGAGAGAAAAGTTGATGTAAGGCAAGGCTGCAAATTATCACCCATACTTTTCAATCTATACATTGAACAAGCAATTAAAGAAATTGGAGAAAAATTCAAAGTAGGACCAAAGATTCAAGGAGAAATAATTTCAACTCTGAGATTTGCTGATGACATCGTCATCTTGAGGATTTGAATGAGTTTTTAAATGGTATGGATTCTGCCTTAAGAAAAGGATTCATTATGAGAATTAATAAACGTAAAACAAAAATATTGGAATGTAGTCGAAAGAAACCAGATACCCCTATGGATGTCGAATTGGCAGGTGAACAGCTTAAGGAAGTTGGTGACTTCTGTTACTTGGGAAGCAAAGTAACCAGTGATGGACGAAGAAAAGACGATATAAAAAGTAGGTTAGCACAGGCAAGGAAAGCATTTTTAAAGAAAAGGAATCTGTTGAATCTAATATAGATTTAGGTATTACGAAGTCATATTTGAAGCCTTTGTCTGGATGGAAGTGAAACTTAGACTATTGGTGCAACAGAAAGAAGAGAATTGACGAATGGGAGAGATGTTTCGGGCGACTGCTAATGAAGAGAAGAAATAGGTTGGTAGGACACATGCTAGGTCACTCAGGAATAGCAAACTTAGTTATGGAAGGAAGGGTCGAGGACAAGAACTGTAGGGGTAGGATATGTGAAACGGATTGCCTCGGATGTAAGGTGTGGTAGCTAAGTAGAGATGAAACGATTAGCTCAGGACAGGGAAGCATGGAGGGCTGCATCAAACCAGTCGAAAGACTGATGACTCAAACAAGTAGAAAGTTAATATCAACATCCATTTCAGTGATGAGAACAACAGTAACAAAAGCAATAGTTAAATGCCAGATACATGGAGAGACAACTAAACTCATTCATATCCAACATTTTCCGTTTTGCATACATAACTGGAGAGTTTTAAGTATCTGGGAAGTCTGATACAAGATAATGGAAGAAACGATAGAGAAATAAATGAGCGGGGGAGACAGGCAGAAGCATTCCGGAGGAGTGTGAGAAGCATGTTATGGAGCAAGGATGCCCCTCAGAACAGCAAAAAGGTCATATATCGGACGTAGTCTGTCCCTATCCTGACGTATGCCTCGGAGACCTGGGTTATGAAAGGAAGGGAGAAGAGCAAAATACAGGTCAGTGAGATGAGGTCCTTCAGAAGCAGTACTGGAGCTACAAAGATGGACAGAATAAGAAATGAGAGGACCAGAGAATTAATGAAGGACCCATTACAGGACGGTATAGAGAAATCTAGACTTAGATGGTATGGACATGTAAAACGAATGGAGGAGAAGAGGATACCCAGGAGGATACACGAGACGAAGTGGGAAGGAAAGAGACCGAGAGGAAGACAGAGAGACAGGTGGCTGAAGGGGGTGGAAGAAGGCGTGAAGAAGAGAGGAGAAGACTGGACAAGGGTGGAGGCTGAGAGATGGTGGGAAGACAGGAGACGTTGGAGAGGCTTGTGTTCCAAACAGATCTGGCCAGTGGCTGGAAAATGTGAAAGATGATGCTGATGATGATACATAAGGGTGAAGGAACAGTACCGTATTTTTTGAAATTGTCCACTTACTTATTTAAGTGATTTCCACTTGCTTCACTTGATTCATCGTGTGTTTCATCTTTCATATCCTGCGGATCAGAAGAAACATTTTAATTATTTGCTATCACATTAAACTGTTTACACAAATAACAAATCATCTTGTTGCTTCATTTGAAGGGCTTGGACATAGCGGTCATTCAGCCGCATGTGTACGGAAATGTATTGTCTGATAACCTGTGTTAATGGGATGGCTGTATTAGTGTGTGAATTTAAGAAATCATGTAATTGCACAGTGCAGCTCAATTAGAGTTTACATAGGCGGCATCGGTGGGGTGATTGGTAGCACGCTGAGCTTCTATGCCGAAGGTCGTGGGTTCAAACCCGGACGACGTCGTCGGACGTTTTAAGAGAGTTAAAAATCCCTCAGTATGTCTTACTTCGGAGGGGAATTAAAGCCGGCGGTCCAATGTCATAGATTTATGGCATGTAAAAGAACCTTCCACTAACTACACTTGTGGAAGCGAAAATTTCTAGGTTAGTTTGGTAACTCTGTCTTAGTTCCAACGTTCGCCGCCATGTGCTGACTGCGAAGGTATTTAGTAGCCACGTCCACAGGTAGGTGTCCTGGACGGTAGCAAAAGTAGGAACTACTTCAAAAAATTCATCGTCTGCAGTCCTTCTACCTGAATCACAGACAGAACCCTCTAATACAGCCAACACAATTAACACCGGTTATCAGACAAATTCTTCACACACCCAAAGTACACGGGGCTACATGACCACGTTGTCGCAGCCCCTAAACTAAGGAACCAACCTACCAAGAGTTAACATATATTGGCTGACAAATTCCCCAGTTCTCAAACTTATAATATACCATCACTCCTGTAGAGAACAAGTGACCAGGAAAAGGTTGTACGTCGTGGTAATGCAGTCCTGTGTATTTGCATGTGTGTGGGCAATAACTGATAACTTGTGTCACTGAGTTGGCTGTAGTAATGTGTGTATTTGATCTTAAGGTGAGGGTTGGAAAGGAGGTGGCAGTGGCCTGAAGTTAGGAAACAACCCGACATTTGCTTGGACGAGAAGTAGGAAGATTTAATTCATTATGGCTGAGGTGGTGATCGAAACTACCTCTTCTCAATTATGCCTCATCACGAGGCTGTGTGTAACCCATTCCAGTCCTTAGACCAGAATTGAATAACTTGGCAGAAACGGGAATTCAACGCGGATCTCCAGTGTGACAAGCAGGGATGCCAGCTGCTACATCACGTGAGCCTTAAAGAAATGTATAGCCTGGATTGATGAACGAGTATTTCTAATTTTTAGCTGTAAGAATACAATGGGTCCTAGAATCTAAGAGGATATAAAAACTAAGTTGGCTCAGGCAAGGAAAGCATTCTACAAAAAAGGAATCTGTAGACATCGAATATAGATTTAGGTATTAGGAAGTCATTTTTGAAAGCCTTTTTCTGGAGCGTGGCGCTCTATGGAAGTGAAACTTGGGCTGTTGGAGCAGCAGAAAAGAGGAGAATTGAAGCGTTTGAAATGTGGTGTTACAGGAGAATGATGAAGATCAGATGGGCAGATAGGGTTACAAACGAAGAAGTATTAAGATGAGTGGGAGAGGTGAGATATTTCTGGCGACTGCTAATGAAGAGAAGAGATAGGTTGGTAGGACAAATACTAAGACACCCAAGAATAGCAAGCTATGGAAGGAAGGGTCGAGGACAAGAACTGTAGGCGTAGACCAAGGTTAGAATATGTTAGATTGCCTCGGATGTAGGATGTGGTGTCTATGTAGAGATGAAAGGATTGACTCAGGACAGGGAGGCATGGAGCGCTGCATCAAACCAGTCAAAAGACTGATGACTCAAACACACAGCTGTAAGAATACAACGGGTCGTAGAATATAAGAAGTCGACGTATCATTGAGGAACAAGTGTTTAGGCCCTTAATAATTTGTATCAGCAGAGTTTTTGCTATTGGATATATAATAAATCATTCAGACAAGCCAACTATACAATATTATAACGTTTTATAAAACTCTGTCTTCTTCATCTGTAGTTTAGGCCGACTGTGGACCACGTTCATTTAATTTCAGCTTCTGCGTCTTTATTTTTGCCCAATACTTCATTCTAACGCTCTGAGTTCCCTCCTTTCTTCAGGCCATGGTGCCTGGATCCGGGATATTCTTAATTTTGGCTTTGTATGCTTCCCTGTTGCTGATTTCAGATGTTGACATTTCTCCTAGGTCCTTCTTCTAGGTCCTTCTTCACCTCCTGATACCAGCGAGCTGTTGTTTTCCTGGCCGCAAAGAATTTAATTATCTGGTTGGTTAATCTACCTGGGTCCATACTGTGTAAAGAGTGATTCTTATTAACGTTTAAAACTCTCTGTAGCGACGTAGATGGCACTGAGACAAGTCATTTGATATAGGACGCTTAGAGTCGCAAGTGTCCGTAAATACCTTAAAAGTGAACCACAACTGTTAAACAGATGACGGCTTGCTAGAGCGGTCAGGCCCGTGCTCCCTTACGCACACCAAAGTAAACGTTGAATATCATATCACTCTGGTTCCGTGGCTTAATGACAACAAACAATCTGCTTCCACTTGAAATGATGAGAGAGAGAACAAAGAAAGCTGATGGATAGGCCCCGGATTTGAACCTCGAACCCCACACGCCCGAGTCGCACACGCACACTGCAAGTGACGGGGAGCCTCTTGGATGTTGCTCAAAAACTCGGTTTTCTCAAACGATATTTGTAGTCCTGTCTTCTTTACGATCATTTGGAGTTGCTCAACCGTTACTTTATTTTAAATTCATGTATTTATTATATTAGCGCTTGCGGCCAAAGGAATGCTCAAGATCACCGACGCAAGCTACAGCAATTGCCTGGAGTTAAAGTGAATTAAACCTACCGTAGAACAGTTCAAAGAGGATCTCTGACCAGGGGCCTGTTCCACGAATGGCCTTAGCAACTTTTCACTTCTCACTTTGCACTTTTCAATTCTTTCTGTTCTACCATGAACTATGTATTACTTTTCAATTTCTTTGCAAAGTGAAAATTCTTTGCGTAGGAATGATCTGACCATGTTTATTCCATAGACAAACTGTATAATACTCCATTATTTAATGCTTTATTTTTCATGGTGAACTTGAGGACTTTAGAAACAGTTCTGCAAATAGTTGATTTTGATGTCCCATGCATTGCTGCTATACCGTGCTGGGCACCATTTCCTAACCAATGTAAACATATAAAAATTTGTTCTTTTTCGGAAAGAGATCGACTTCTTTTTGTTGCAGTTTCAATAAGTGGCCAAATATTTCAGCTTGTATTGGGGTAATACAAAAACACTCACGAAATTCCGTCGAAGTGGAGTTTTGAAAATTCATCCTGTCTTTGTACGTCCTCTTGTTGGATTCTTCATCACTAGTCTCACTTTATGATAACAAAAGCTATCTTTGTAACATATTTATAACACTAAACCAAATTCTGAGCCAAGAAACTTGTGTAGAGACTTGTTCATTAACAGCTGAAAAGGGAATCACCTCTTTGCAAAGATTTTTGAAAACATTTCACTTCATTCCTTTGCACTTTGAATTTCTGCACTAATGAAGGAAAATAACAGGCTTCAAAAGTGAAAAGATTCCTAACTTTTCACTTTGCAAGACAAATCTGAAAAGTGATGGTGGAACAAAATCTGAACTGAAAAGTGCAAAGTGAAAAGTTGCAAAGTTCATACGTGGAAGAGGCCTCAGAACACAGATATTTGGACAAACCATGATCAATTGGTACACATCTCCTCCTAATCTTCGTATTAAAATTCATAGTGCACAGTGGGCAACTACAATGAGATTGTGCCCAACACTTGCCAACTTCACATAATACAGGTTTTGCCAATGAGATAACGGATGCATCCCCCGTAAGTTTAATGGTTACACCATGAGTGTACACAACCGGAGGTCGCTCATTCAAGTCTCCCATTGGTGAGTTATTTTAATTCTCCAGCTTCCATACAAATGACTTGTGTTTTCAAATATTACACGACCTAAAAGCCGAACGCTTCCATTTGTCGTCAATACATTTGCTGAAATTTAATTTTGGAAACCCTAAACACCACTTGTTGATAAGAGGCATGAAATAGTAACACGATAAGGTACTTACCGCTTTCAGATCTGAAGATGGTGTTTCTGTTTTGACGCAAGGAACAAATTCTGGTGAGGGACATTCTTCAAACTTAATATCCCTAGTATGAAAAGTTTCATCCTGCAGACAAAAAAAATAATTCATAAATATATATTTTGTATAAAACTTGCTGAGTTTTAATTCACCGGCCGTGAAAGCCAATATGCTATATTTTGTATAACCTGTAAACTTCTCCTGCAGTAAGCATTAATGTGGTTTCCATTCCCTCCAAGCAGAATGCATTAAACGAGGCTTGTTCTACTACAGCATTGATACATTAAAAAACTAATGCAATTCTTTAAACACATAGAATTTTACATATACAGTATGTCTGTGCTTTAAACTACTTCCCAACATAATTCACACGCCTATAAACAAAACCAGCTTCTGAATTCCGTCCTCATCTATCTGCCTCCACATTTGCCACCCACTGCAGGACGGTCTTTTTTAGGTCATCATCGTCGTTGCGCTAACCTCCTAAATGCCCTTTCAAGTGCGGGAACAAGTGGTAGTCACTAGGCCCTGTGTCACGATATACGGAAGACGATCAAGTTGTTTACATCCAAATGAAGCGATGAGTTCTCGGGTCCGATTTTCAGTGTGCTGGCAGAGATTGTCATGAAGCAAAAGAATCCCCGTTTTGAGCAAACCAAGCCGTTTATTTTGGAATGCACGACACAGTATTCTCTGGCCGGACAGACCTCAAGGCTATCACGCGAGTATTGAGCACTGACGTCACACCATATATTTAGTTCGCCCTTGCGAAGCGAGCGACAAGTCAGTCTGTAGGGGGGGGGGGGGGAGTATTACGACACCAAGGTGGGGGAATTTTGAAATATGTTAGTCTAGCCACCAAGTATATCAATCGGCCAATGAGATCATGAGAATAACATAATTCTTAGAATAGTATGCAATTACGAGCAATCCCTTCTTCTGGAAAGATAAAAATCATGTGGAAATTAAGCTACAATATAATGAAAGAATGATTCTCCTTAATCACCTATTACTTGTCAATAATGGATTATTTTAATAACGCAAGAAGAGAGAGGGAACTAAGTCATACCCATACAAGATACACATTCCAAGTGATATTGTGAATGCCAATTTTGGTCTATGTTTCCCCACTTAAAACCCTCCATTCCCCAGGCATATTCCTGTGAACTTGCCAGATAAACATCTGGTGTCTTTCGTGATGTCGACTATGACATCATCAATGCTGCCAGTTTGTTTTGAGAGGAATTTTAATACGGAAATGTATCGCGATCAGGGTGTACCGGGAGGAAGGGGTCATACGTTAGAGGAGATAGTATGTGTCATTCTAGGTAACTCTAGGGTTTCACTGAAGCAAGTCGGAAGTAATGATGGCTTTACTATAGTCTCTCTAAAGTGGTGTATATTACTGTATTCTGGATAACCTTCAACTACTAAAGACCTGGTTTCAAACTCTCCACTCATAAGCTAAAATGCCCTCTTTAAGCGCAAACGGACTATTGAGAATGTCCCAAAACCTTTAATACTGTCGTTAATACCGGCCTAGGTTTATTGAAGAAAAAGATACATCGTACATCCTGATACAATAACATGTTTCCCTTATTAATCCCTTATCTAGCTTGGCTACATCGTTATGTTGTGTCTTGTTTCCGACGGGGTATGTTTTCTAGTAGAGGGAAGAGGGGTGAACTCTCCATGAAAATGTGTTCGTTTAATTTATTGGGGTTGTTTCTTTTCGGGTCCTCCCATGAGTTCCGATTCCCGCCAGTTCCAAATTATTTCGCGGATTAGCTCTCTGCCAATTACACTACCTGAGCGAGATTCAGCTTAGTTTTCTGCAGCAAGATTGTATTACTTTGTTTTATTACAGAAACCAACAAGGTCCAATGTTAGCGCCAGCCGGGAGTGCATGCCCTTGTCCCCTCTAACTGAGGGGGGCGGACGCCATGGACCAGTAGCTCCCATAAGCAGCTTTCACCTGGTCAGTATCTGTATCAGCATGTACTGCCCCCGTAAATTGAATTATACTGAGACCACGGTGGCTGTATTGGCATATGTGAATAAAGTTATGGCCGTCATAGTTGTGACGTGTATATTCATGACGTAGGCACGGATGACGCAGACTTCATGCAAGTAGGCTGGATGAGCTGAGATTCTTGGTGACATCATGATTTTGTTCGAGAAGGATCTGAGATTTACGACGCAGTCGCAGGGAAGCAAGGAATTGTGCTGAGGAAGAAGTTACGCTATTGGAGGAGAGGCTCGAACCAATGAATGATAGTTTGTAGGGAGACGGAGATTACTGAAACTACCATATTTAATTACTTTTGGCATGCAGAATTGTGGAAAACTATTTTCAGTTATGGCATTGATTTGGAATTTTGAAGAAATTAATTATGAGTTTTTGAAATTTGAAAATCCGTCAAGTATAGCCAAAGTTAGAACTTCTAGCAATGACGGAGGAACAAGCTATGGTAGGGATGGATACGTCCCTTAAGAAGTTGATAAAAGGCCTTGCACAGCAGAGAGGAAGTTCTCATGTCTCAGGGTCTCATGGCTCATTTCACATTCTCATATTGTCAGACTTCGAGTCCTTAATTCTGATAGAACAAGTATATATTATTCAGTGAAGCAAGTCGTCATTAGCAAGTGTGGTAGAGCCCACAGCATCGAACAAGCATTGAGCGTGCAGCAGTGCAATTTTACGGTTACTAAAACTAGGCGAAGTTGGAGCGCACATATAAACGAGTCTACAAGATTATTTATCAAGAGTTAGCTACTGCATTTATGCTAATTCAATTGTGCATTACAATATTCAGGCGTGTGCGAAAGTTGAACATTTTCACTATTATACTTTGGAAGATATTCGCATTTTAAGACTGCAGACAAAAGTGATTTTCTCGACACCTGAGAAGCACTTTTATAATACCACATTCTACGCTACGGCTGACACATGTATTGCAACCGTGATACTGAAGATTACATTTGGTGATACAACGCTACATTCTACAATGGAACTATATAATCTGGCAGTACTTTCGACTATTATTATAACGGAAGTGGAGATGGAAGACTAAAACTTTAATGCAATTGGGACATATATCAATGGAGTGAAATAGCAGCATGGAGCTTCGTTAATCGCCATTCTACAAAAGCGAGCATGTAGTGAACATCCAACTACACTCATGCATCGTAATCCATCGCTGAATTACATCAAATGGCAGTGGAAATATCTTCATACTCCACAATTATGAACATTTCTGCGGAAATAATTGCAATAAACTTCATGGCGAATTTCTACCAGAACTTCAGGGAACTTTCAAGAGAGGCCAGGGTGGACCCGGCTCACACAGAAGAGTTTTGCCAGAAGGATGTCTATCGTCTACACGGAGCAGTGCGATTTCCGGAGGAAACTGTTCTATTCTCCGAGGGCGCAGGTTCCAGGTTCGAGGTCGGAGCACATCTTTACGGTGGTGAAATGGAACCAACAGCAGTCTTCTTTGGAAATTTTCCTCTTGAACTTCAATCAACAGATAAGGTAGTCGTGAACGTTTCTTGATTAATTTGAGCCATTTAGCGATATCTGAGCAACCATTTTTCCCATATTTTCTGTCCCATATATTTTGCCCCATATTCTTGCTTGATATTTCTGTACTCAGTACACTTTGCTGATTTATGCCTTTTTCTACGATTTATTGAGACATTATTATGTCATTGGCATATTTAAATAATTTTGGATCAGTTGAGACTGATAATATATATTCTTTCAGTAATTTGCATATTTTTGTAGTCACGATTTGACTGTAAAGTTAACGATTTTGTATGGCAAGTTTGAATTCAGACAGCGTGTCATTTTATTAAAGTAATTCTATTCAGTAAATTACTTTGACCAATTTTCTGTCATCCTCAAGAAAGAAGAATGGTTAAAAGACTTTAGAGCGTTAAAATCTACTACTTTATCGACGATCTTAGAAATACTAGTCGTTTTATGAACATGATTGCAACATAGACATTTATCGTCAATTCTGAAATACCATTGCATTATAGACAATTTTATGAAATCTGAACTTTGAGTACGATTTATTGAGTACACTATAGTAATGAACATTCGATAGGAGTTTTTCTCAATTGTAGACTGGAACAATAATGTTTGCAGTCCACAGTCTAATTGTATTCTATTCGACTATTTATGCAGTTTAGATGAACTTTGATTGAAGATAGTATTTTTACACTGCGATACTTTGATGATATTAATCTCAATTTTGATAGACCAGGGAGGCGTGTCTAATTGTATTTGCTATTAAATTTATTTGTGACTGGCAAATTTTTACTTCATATCGCTTCATGAATGAAACCCACGAAGGTTAAATATAATAACAGTTTTTGATACAATTGATGAATATAAGAATTTTTAAAGAGGAACTATGGATGTATAATCGTTAGTTCAGTGGACGTGTAAAAGTCGCTGATGAATAATGCCCTGTAATAAGTGAAGGAGGTTCCCACAGTAATATTGATGATGATGATGAATTTATAAGTGGAGTTTTTTTGTGTGTATTGTGGAAGATTTTGATGCCATATATAATGAGATATATGATGAATTATGGGCCAAATTTGATGCAATTTTGTGCGTTTTGAGCGAGGTATTTCTCCGCTGAGTGTATTGTTCAGGTCCATTGAAAATTATTCATGTGAAGTGACTGTTAAAATTAACAAGAGTGTTTAAATAATTTGAGATAACGATTTTGAATGGAGGTTACCGTCACAAATAATAATAATTATTAAATCTTATTAAACCTGAATCTAAAATTTAAATATAACTAACCTTCATTGGTCGATTATATCACCACGATTTAAGTAATTATCAACCGGATAAACGTGTGGTTTAATGTATTTCTAATATAAATAATATAAATAATGTAAATAAATATGTAAATATCTTTAATAATAATTTGAAATGAACGGGGTTAATAGAGGCGTGTATAAATTTGTCAATTGTCGTTTGACAATGTTATAAACAATTTAAAATGTTATAAATTATTAATGAACATTTTGTTATAAACATTAAGCGTTTTCATTATTATACTCTAAACAACGCTAGTTCAACAATTGGATTATACAATTAAACAAGATTTGGGATTATTAGAGTAATCCATTGATATTTGAACGGAGCATTTAAAGATTTGCGTGATAATATTTGAGTTGAGATGTGAACATTTCAAGTGTTTTGAAAAGGAGCTAGGCTCTGAGGTAACTAGCATATGCTATCATTGTTTGGACAGGTGCGTCCATTTGACGAAGCAAGCACTCGACACGGTGCAGGGTGTATTACAGGAGGCCAGATAACTGAATGGTAGAGGCCAAGGTCATCTACATAGCAGCCTTGCGGTTATAAATAAAATGTGAAGTTCATAAACAAGGAAACAAATGCTATATGTCTCGTCCCAGCTTCCTTATCCATTCCAATGTGCATTGTTGTTATTATTACGTTCTTTTGAGCTAGAGAAAGCTGAATTTTGTATGTGGAGTCTACAAGTCCTACAGGAGGACATGGATGCATTGACAATGGCTTCTGATTGCCACGTATATTTTGTTGTTTAATTTTGTTAATTTATTTTTTTCTTTATGTGAAATAAATTATTGTGCAGTTTAAATTTTCTTGTTTCGACTTGGTTCATTTTAAATATCGTGGTGGAGGTTATTGTGAGGGCATACTATTAAGTGATCCAGTTGAAAACCCAGACCCGAGATTAAATTGAATAGGTAAGTAAAAGGTAAGTATGAACCCCCGTATATTTTGGTGTGTTCCACAATAATTTCATGTTAACTACTGTGCTCTAATCTCGGTAGTATCTGTCAGTGCCATTTTCATTGATGTAGCTGTGCCGGTGCGATCGTTTATTGGCAATCCGATTGAGGGGGCGGATTTCTGACAGCCTACTATCCGGATTATCGGGGACAGTAGGATTGGCACCGCAATTTCGTGGGGCTCGACAAAACTGGATTACCAGGTTGAACGCCAGTTGGATTGGCACAATCAACGTGTGGATGTTCGAATAACATTGGATTACCAAGTTATCGATGTCAATGGGATTGTGAAGACTCAAATAAAGAGGTTGATTCTTTGTTAGATGTCTTGGCCAATTGTAGAATTTGAGAGTGTGATTATATAGGGATTAAATGTTGTGTTGTATGAGGAAAATTACACTCAGAAAAGATCAGATCTTATACAACCTGAGAGAGGTTAAATAGCCTGGAAACTTAGAAATATCGCCTATGATCTGGAGTCTTATTTTATTTGACCGGCTTATGACATGTTTAGTCATATTAAAGATAAAATTAAACTATTTGGATTGTAAATGTAAATTATTTGTGTTAGGATATTTAAAATGAACCAAGGAAATTTGAACATGTGCTTGAGTTTGTTTCAACATGAAGTTACTGATAAGCTAATTATAAGTTAGATTTAAGACAGAAAATTGCTCAAACTTATATATGGTGAAAGATGTTGCTCAGATGTTGTTATCTTGCCCTGTTTGATGTATGACCCTAAAGCAGTCTATTATTGAAATATTATTGAGATGGCAGATGAGAGTATGAGAAAGATGTTGGAGGAGATGTCCAACAGTTTGAAAGCTAGCATGAATGAAAGTGTGAGGGAGATGGAAGCTAGGAATACTAGTCGAATGGAGGAGAATATGAAAGTTCTTCAGACCAGTTCTGCAAACTTGGAAAATAATGTGTCGCGTTTACAGACCAGTACCCAGGGAATCCAGAATGCCGTGACTGACATTCACAAGGATGTCTCAGATGTTAAAGTAGATTTATCCAATGCCCATAAGGATTTATCCAATGTCCATAAAGATGTCTCAGATGTTAAGACTGATGTTTCCAATGTACATAAGGACCTTAATATGTTGAAACTTGATGTTGCTAATGTCCGGGGTGATATTTCATGTGCTAGAGCAGAAGTAATCGTTGTTAGGAATGATGTTGCTACTGTACAAGACAAGGTAGAAGAAGTTCAAAGAGAGATTAGAAATGTTCGAACCGATGTGTCAAACGTTCAAGTAGACATAAATAATATTCATTCTGATGTTAATGATATGCAAAGCGATATCAATAAGATGCAAATAGAAGTTAATACAGTTTTTGTAGACATTGCCAAAGTTCAAACTGATGTTAATAAGGTTAGAGAAGAAATTGAAACTTCAAAAACGCTTTGTACTCGTAACATTAGTGCTTTAACAACTAGATTGGTTGACGAGTCTGTTAGGACAACAGCTTCACTAGCTGGATTAAAACATGATGTAGAGGTCATGAGGACCCAAGTCTTAGATTATAATCGTTTACTTAAGGAAGACATTGAAGTAGATATTGCTGAAATGTTAACTGCAAATGTAACGGTTTGGAAAGATGAATGGAACAGGTCAAGTGGGGAACATGTTAATCAGATTCAGGAGCGAATTGAACGAAAACTTGCCAGTACACAGGTAGATATAAATAATGAGGTAGTTCAAATTAGAAAGGACTTGAATATAAGGATGGATTCGCTATCCGAAAAGCAGGTAGAGGATAGAACTCAAATAGGCCAGGACGTGCAAGCATTAAAAACCGCGTTAGAGGAACAAATTCATAAGGTTGTCTCTGATGTCAATGAAACTACGAGCAAACTTCAGAATTTAAACCTAGGAGAAGCTAGCATGTTGGAAACGTATAAAGAAGAGTTGATTAGGAAAGTCATCACGGAAATCAAAGATAAGGATCCAGAAGGGTTGACTTGTGAAGATAATAGGAATTACGTGAGAAGATGTAACCTCGCTACTGAAGAGAGAGATATTAGTCCTGAGGAACGTATATTCAGATTCCGGGAAGAAGAAGAGGATAGGAACATTGAACCTGAATGGAAATATCGTGATAGTGGGAAGAATTACATGGATTCATATCCAAGAAATGTGACAGTCATTCGAAACTTTGAGGACAAGCCTCAGAAATTTAGTAATACAGATAGTCTAACACCGATAGAGTATATCAGAAACCTGAAAGACTATTTTATTGAAGCCCATATTCCTAGAGAAAGAGAAATGAGAATCGTAGAAAGATTTCTAGATGGAGGACCTCTTGAGTGGTTCAGAGCATTTCGGTACACTTTTAGTAATTTCGATGAATTTGCAGAGGCACTGATAAAACGATTCTGGTCAATAGAAGCACAAAATTCATTAAGAGCTGAGGTATACTCGAGGAAGTATTCGGGTACTCTTCCAACACGGTACGCTGATTTCTTCACGAGCCAGTTATCGCGCTTGAGATTTTTACAACCCCCATTGTCGACAGAGCAGTTGATAGATGCTATTTCACGTATGCTACCTGTGGAGGTAAGAAGGCTTATTATATCGTCAAATATCAGGGATTTGACCAGTATGGACGAACTATTGAGAAGGCTTGATTACACGAGTCCAATGCCAAATTTGGTTCAAAAAGGTCAGAGGCACGAATTCAAAGACATTAATACAGTCTACATGGATCAAGTTCAGCAAACTGATACGCCTGCTGAAGAGAAAACTGAAAATGTAGGTCCTCACAGGAACAATTATTTTCGCAACAACAGATCACAAGGTTACCGTCCATATCAGCAAAGACGGGGCTGGAATAACAATAGAGGGAACTATAATAACGGAAGAGGTAGATATTATAATAACAATGGGTACAATAGGAACTACAACAGAAATAACCAGTACCAGAATCGGAATCAGAATTCTCAAGGTCAGGTTATGACACCGGACAAGTATCAAGAGAGAGAGAAAGAAAGTCAGCAGTATTTGAAGGAATTACGAGAGAAGGAAGCTGAAAACCAGAAGAAAAGACAGGATGTAGTGATCGATCCTGGTCCTTCTACAAGCCAGCAGAATTTTGGAAAACAGGAATACAGGACAGAAGAGAAAGTAGAGAGGAGAGAATGCATTAGCCACACACAACCCAGAGAAGAAGAGACTTATGATTAAGGAACATAGAGGAAATATCATACAAGAGTAGAATTATAATTCAATTTCGTGTTCAAGTGAATTCAGATATATTTATAACAGAGTTTAAAAACAATTTGCAACTGTTTTTAAAACGTGGTGAAGGGAGAATGCCCCCGTAAATTGAATTATACTGAGACCACGGTGGCTGTATTGGCATATGTGAATAAAGTTATGGCCGTCATAGTTGTGACGTGTATATTCATGACGTAGGCACGGATGACGCAGACTTCATGCAAGTAGGCTGGATGAGCTGAGATTCTTGGTGACATCATGATTTTGTTCGAGAAGGATCTGAGATTTACGACGCAGTCGCAGGGAAGCAAGGAATTGTGCTGAGGAAGAAGTTACGCTATTGGAGGAGAGGCTCGAACCAATGAATGATAGTTTGTAGGGAGACGGAGATTACTGAAACTACCATATTTAATTACTTTTGGCATGCAGAATTGTGGAAAACTATTTTCAGTTATGGCATTGATTTGGAATTTTGAAGAAATTAATTATGAGTTTTTGAAATTTGAAAATCCGTCAAGTATAGCCAAAGTTAGAACTTCTAGCAATGACGGAGGAACAAGCTATGGTAGGGATGGATACGCCCCTTAAGAAGTTGATAAAAGGCCTTGCACAGCAGAGAGGAAGTTCTCATGTCTCATGTCTCAGGGTCTCATGGCTCATTTCTCATTCTCATATTGTCAGACTTCGAGTCCTTAATTCTGATAGAACAAGTATATATTATTCAGTGAAGCAAGTCGTCATTAGCAAGTGTGGTAGAGCCCACAGCATCGAACAAGCATTGAGCGTGCAGCAGTGCAATTTTACGGTTACTAAAACTAGGCGAAGTTGGAGCGCACATATAAACTAGTCTACAAGATTATCTATCAAGAGTTACCTACTGCATTTATGCTAATTCAATTGTGCATTACAATATTCAGGCGTGTGCGAAAGTTGAACATTTTCACTATTATACTTTGGAAGATATTCGCATTTTAAGACTGCAGACAAAAGTGATTTTCTCGACACCTGAGAAGCACTTTTATAATACCACATTCTACGCTACGGCTGACACATGTATTGCAACCGTGATACTGAAGATTACATTTGGTGATACAACGCTACATTCTACAATGGAACTATATAATCTGGCAGTACTTTCGACTATTATTATAACGGAAGTGGAGATGGAAGACTAAAACTTTAATGCAATTGGGACATATATCAATGGAGTGAAATAGCAGCATGGAGCTTCGTTAATCGCCATTCTACAAAAGCGAGCATGTAGTGAACATCCAACTACACTCATGCATCGTAATCCATCGCTGAATTACATCAAATGGCAGTGGAAATATCTTCATACTCCACAATTATGAACATTTCTGCGGAAATAATTGCAATAAACTTCATGGCGAATTTCTACCAGAACTTCAGGGAACTTTCAAGAGAGGCCAGGGTGGACCCGGCTCACACAGAAGAGTTTTGCCAGAAGGATGTCTATCGTCTACACGGAGCAGTGCGATTTCCGGAGGAAACTGTTCTATTCTCCGAGGGCGCAGGTTCCAGGTTCGAGGTCGGAGCACATCTTTACGGTGGTGAAATGGAACCAACAGCAGTCTTCTTTGGAAATTTTCCTCTTGAACTTCAATCAACAGATAAGGTAGTCGTGAACGTTTCTTGATTTATTTGAGCCATTTAGCGATATCTGAGCAACCATTTTTTCCCATATTTTCTGTCCCATATATTTTGCCCCATATTCTTGCTTGATATTTCTGTACTCAGTACACTTTGCTGATTTATGCCTTTTTTTACGATTTATTGAGACATTATTATGTCATTGGCATATTTAAATAATTTTGGATCAGTTGAGACTGATAATATATATTCTTTCAGTAATTTGCATATTTTTGTAGTCACGATTTGACTGTAAAGTTAACGATTTTCTATGACAAGTTTGAATTCAGACAGCGTGTCATTTTATTAAAGTAATTCTATTCAGTAAATTACTTTGACCAATTTTCTGTCATCCTCAAGAAAGAAGAATGATTAAAAGATTTTAGAGCGTTAATATCTACTACTTTATCGACGATCTTAGAAATACTAGTCGTTTTATGAACATGATTGCAACATAGACATTTATCGTCAATTCTGAAATACCATTGCATTATAGTCAATTTTATGAAATCTGAACTTTGAGTACGATTTATTGAGTACACTATAGTAATGAACATTTGATAGGAGTTTTTCTCAATTGTAGATTGGAACAATAATGTTTGCAGTCCACAGTCTAATTGTATTCTATTCGACTATTTATGCAGTTTAGATGAACTTTGATTGAAGATAGTATTTTTACACTGCGATACTTTGATGATATTAATCTCAATTTTGATAGACCAGGGAGGCGTGTCTAATTGTATTTGCTATTAAATTTATTTGTGACTGGCAAATTTTTACTTCATATCGCTTCATGAATGAAACCCACGAAGGTTAAATATAATAACAGTTTTTGATACAATTGATGAATATAAGAATTTTTAAAGAGGAACTATGGATGTATAATCGTTAGTTCAGTGGACGTGTAAAAGTCGCTGATGAATAATGCCCTGTAATAAGTGAAGGAGGTTCCCACAGTAATATTGATGATGATGATGAATTTATAAGTGGAGTTTTTTTGTGTGTATTGTGGAAGATTTTGATGCCATATATAATGAGATATATGATGAATTATGGGCCAAATTTGATGCAATTTTGTGCGTTTTGAGCGAGGTATTTTTCCGCTGAGTGTATTGTTCAGGTCCATTGAAAATTATTCATGTGAAGTGACTGTAAAATTAACAAGAGTGTTTAAATAATTTGAGATAACGATTTTGAATGGAGGTTACCGTCACAAATAATAATAATTATTAAATCTTATTAAACCTGAATCTAAAATTTAAATATAACTAACCTTCATTGGTCGATTATATCACCACGATTTAAGTAATTATCAACCGGATAAACGTGTGGTTTAATGTATTTCTAATATAAATAATATAAATAATGTAAATAAATATGTAAATATCTTTAATAATAATTTGAAATGAACGGGGTTAATAGAGGCGTGTATAAATTTTTCAATTGTCGTTTGACAATGTTATAAACAATTTAAAATGCTATAAATAATCAATGAACATTTTGTTATAAACATTAAGCGTTTTCATTATTATACTCTAAACAACGCTAGTTCAACAATTGGATTATGCAATTAAACAAGATTTGGGATTATTAGAGTAATCCATTGATATTTGAACGGAGCATTTAAAAGATTTGCGTGATAATATTTGAGTTGAGATGTGAACATTTAAAGTGTTTTGAAAAGGAGCTAGGCTCTGAGGTAACTAGCATATGCTAACATTGTTTGGACAGGTGCGTCCATTTGACGAAGCAAGCATGCGACACGGTGCAGGGTGTATTACAGGTGGCCAGATAACTGAATGGTAGAGGCCAAGGTCATCTACATAGCAGCCTTGCGGTTATAAATAAAATGTGAAGTTCATAAACAAGGAAACAAATGCTATATGTCTCGTCCCAGCTTCCTTATCCATTCCAATGTGCATTGTTGTTATTATTACGTTTTTTTGAGCTAGAGAAAGCTGAATTTTGTATGTGGAGTCTACAAGTCCTACAGGAGGACATGGATGCATTGACAATGGCTTCTGATTGCCACATATATTTTGTTGTTAAATTTTGTTAAATTATTTTTTTCTTTATGTGAAATAAATTATTGTGCAGTTTAAGTTTTCTTGTTTCGACTTGGTTCATTTTAAATATCGTGGTGGAGGTTATTGTGAGGGCATACTATTAAGTGATCCAGTTGAAAACCCAGACCCGAGATTAAATTGAATAGGTAAGTAAAAGGTAAGTATGAACCCCCGTATATTTTGGTGTGTTCCACAATAATTTCATGTTAACTACTGTGCTCTAATCTCGGTAGTATCTGTCAGTGCCATTTTCATTGATGTAGCTGTGCCGGTGCGATCGTTTATTGGCAATCCGATTGAGGGGGGCGGATTTCTGACAGCCTACTATCCGGATTATCGGGGACAGTACCTTCATCAAAATAATCCGTTTTGAGTTATATTTACAAAGTTATAAAAATAGTATCAGCATGTCGCTTCGTCTTTGAACTGTTTTCTTTATCTTATTTACAAGTCACTTAGTAATCAGCACGTAGCTTCGTCAAATTGATTTATTCACTGAATTATTCTTCTCTTTATACTCTTATCAATATGTAGGCTACAACAAACGAAACATTTCTTAAAAATACTGTTAAATCACCGGTCTCTTCAAACTGTTGAGATGCTCTTTGGATTCTGTCATCCATTGCAACATATTTTCTTTTCCTTTTTGTGGCTTGCAAATTCAACTCTGCCTCCATATTTCTTTCGTTTGAATTTCGAGACTCCTTCTTCAAACACAACACCAAGTCTCATACACGGGGATGTGGTTTACCGCATTTCAAACCTCAAAACTGAGAGCTGGGTTTTCCAGATACATTCGGAACTAGTGGAACTAAGTAGATTATTTATTCAGACGTAAATACGCGGTCGGAACTCATGGGACGTCTTTCCTAAGAATTTTTTTTTCGGAACTCACGGGAATGGAACTCGTGGTACGGAACCGTTTCTTTCAGCTAATAAGTGTATCTCGTTTGCTTTGTCTTTGCCCACCTCCCGTTAGTACGCCTCTGAATAGAGAACTACGTTACGTGCAACAGTGAACTATTAAGGTGCCTGTACTCTGGAGAGCTTTTGCCCTAGCTAGAGCATAGAGTAGCTCTAGCTAGGGCACTCTAAGCTCCTCTCCAGTGTACACAGGTGGTAGAGCACCCTAGCGGAGACCGCTCTAAGCTCTAGCTAGGGCCGGCTGACTCCAGGGTGTATACAGTATTTGGGTGCCGTAGCTAGACCAGTCTAGCTCTATTCGTTCAGTTGAATATTGGAAAGTGCTCTACGTATAGCCCGTGGTGGATTGTAGTGGCTATTTGTTTGTTGTTAATTATAGTGTTTGAATATGGCTGAATTTGTGTGGAGTCGCGAAAAAACAATAACATTAATTGAACATATTGAAGCCCATCCAAAAACTTGGGTGATAGCAGAATCCATGGGAAGCACTATGCAAGAAATTTGCAGAACGTTTCACAACCTCCGCTGCCTATTCAATCCTGTTGCGGAAAATTAACAAGAAAAAAACTGTCGATGAAGGTAGTACTGTACCCGATACCTAGTTGAGGCTATCGGCTACGCCAGTTGTGATCGAGCCATAGTTGAGATTTATGGGCAAAGAAGAAAAGATAGCGCTCAGATCGAGTCGAGAAGAATGGTAGGAAATGACGTAGGAGGCCAAGGAAGAAGGAGGCACTACCCTTCAAGCAGATGGAATTATGGGAGAAATACTGGATTATTATAAAGATCAATATGGAATAAAACATTATATAACCTCAGAAGAGAAGGAAATATCAAGAAATCTTATTGGTGATAACTTGAAGAAAGGCAGACAACTCCTTTAGTTATTTTATAATTTAATTGCCGATATAATTGTGGTCGAGATTATAGCTGTGACGTATGACGGCAGAAGGAAGGGGAAAGTCACGTGGTAGAGCCGAGCGGAGCTCATCGCACAGTCTGAGAACGACAGTATTAGTCCAGCAAGTCAAGCGAAGCGAATCACAACGTGCGCCAGGAGAACGAAAGTAGGCCAGTCAGTCAAGCTGAGCGGAGCACATCGTGCGCTGGGAGAATCAGTTAGCGAGGTAGGTTACACAAGCCGTGAAAGTGAGAGAAAGCCGGTGTTCAGGCAGATGTCTTTCCAACATCGCAGTTATAGTTATGTGAAACAGCAATGCTTTTCCAAAGTTACAGTTCATTAAAGTAATACGCAGCATTGTGATAGGATTGAGAACATAATTTGAGCTACATTCTCAATGCAGAACAGCACAGCGAAGTGATATAATGAGGCCAGTTTTCAACGTCGCATTATACGAGAACAGTGAGGCGGAACGGGTCGTGCTGTGGCCGACATTTTATAAGCAGGCGATAGGCAAGCAGCTGAACATTACTTCGACATTTTGTCAAGCTTAATATGTTTGGACTTGTGTTTCGACAGTCCAATTGTGCAGTCCAATTGCAATTATACACTGCTATTGTGGACTTTTAAATGGACTTGAACATATTTCAACGGTATTATGGCATATCTTATGATGCAATTTAGACCGAAATATTTAAGGCGACCATGAGGTCAGTCCAACATTACGGCCTTTGGCAAGTGAACAGTTACAAGAGTATACACTTTGTGAACAGTGGCACGTGCAGCATTATAGTTGCATATCATGAACAATTATGAAATATCTCAGTTACGAACAAATCAATACACTTTTCTAAATAATTTATTTTCTACTAGTGAAATTCAGCCGCTGTGGAGATTAACTTTTTGTCATATGCAAACCGAACAGTGTATGGGACAGTGGCGTGATATATTCGAAGAGTATGGTGTACTCTACATTTTTGAACTTTTATGGAAGAGTTTGGACAATATCCGTGATGGATAATCTTCAGTTCATCATGTCGGGCTAGGCGAATACGGAGACGTGATGGCACCACAGAGCGATGGATTCGGTTCCTGAAGAAGAGGATATCCATCATCAGATTCACTTGGAATATGAAGTCAAGCGTTAGTTCAGTGGGTGATACAATGTTTTCGTCGATCTATCGAGAAATTAGTGACACACACGTGGATTATCGGCGATCTTTGAATTATATTAACAGCTGAAATATGAAGGTATTGTAAGAGTTATGACTTTCCTGATATGATTTTTCATGAACACTGGGCATACATGTATATATTTCTAGTAGGAGTTCTACTATTATTTTTCGACATGGCTTAGATATTTTTTGCTCCATTTGCTAGAATATGGTGTTACCATATGATATGGCAGGCACAGTTATACGACGTTCTCACCATTGGTTGGCTTTATTAAGACAGAATTTTGGTCTTTTTGATATTTTTTTCAGTGAGGATAGTATTTCTTGGATATATTTTTTTGGCGAGTGTTTCGAACTCGTGATCTACAATTGGATAATTTAAATTATTTCGTCAGTTCATTGCATACTAGCGAGTATGTATAATTCATCAGTAGGGATTTTTTTATTGGATTGTTTGGTGATATTAGAATTGTATTCACTCAAGTGAATGCATATCGCTTTTATGTGACAACTAGAGTCTTGTTGATTCCAATCTGGTACACTCACTCATCAGTCTACGAGATGGGGCCTGTTGCATTTAGCAATTGCGTGGTGGTACTCACCTAACCCATCGTTCAGGGCATTATCATGGTAGTCTACGGGGCAGTGCCTTTCGCTTTAGGCGATTGCGTGGTGGCACACACCTAACCTGCCAGTCGAGGGCCTCATTTTTATCATCCGAGTGTACTTAAGATCGTAAGAGGATTAAACAAGAAACTACCAGTCACACATTAGTCGAATTTTGTTAAATAAATTAAAAATAAATGTCAGCAGGGTTATATTTTGTAATTCTTGTTCTGCCAATCCAATATTTGTTGCAATACTCTTTTGAGAGCACATTCATTTAACAGCTGCTACTTTTGATACTCTTTGTGAGTGATTTGATACCTTTGAGAAGGATTTCAAGTAATTGAATCTTGTAAGATGAATAATTTATGGTCTGAATTTATTTTGAGGCAGATCAGTATTACATATTTTTGATGTGAGAAATTATAACACATTGGTGTTTTTCTTTGAAGTGAATCTTGAGAATCTTAAGAGAATTTATACTCTATTTGAAAGCAGATCTTGAATTGGATTTCGATTACTAAGGTAATTTTTCCTTATTGTTTAAGAAGTTGTCTAGATATGATCAGTTTAATTACAGTTCTAGGAGATTGTGTGCGTTAATAATTTGAAGCCAGTTATATATTTTTGTAGATCATGCAACGTGATTATGTGAAGCATTTTTGATAGGTATTTTTGGAAGTTGCCAAGTGGACGTTGCCAATGAGTATTTTGAGGCAGACATGAGGTTGTTGAACCCAGTCTAGCATATTTTTGAGATTCATGCTGTGCGCTGAATAGTTATGGTGTTATGTGGAATAGTTATGGTGTTATATGGAATAATTATGGTATTCAAATATGGTATTTGATACAGTGAGATTATATGATGAAGTTTTGGATAGTGAGATCCAACGTGATTTTGTGAAGGCAATAATATTATTTTGGCATAATAATTAAATACGAGATATAACCTGGAAGTGATAAAACTGTAAGACAACGTTCTATAACCTATATTAAACATTTTTTTAGGAAATTAAATAAATAAATAATTTTGATAATCCAAGATTTTCTGATAATAATAATTTATAAAATAATAATCTGAAGTTTAAGCATATTAATGATCTGACCCAATGAAATAAAAATCTAAATGACCCGATGAAATAAAAATCTAAATAACGAGATGAATTAAAATTTGAATAAATTGATAAATTAAAATTTGAATAAATCGATGAATTAAATAAATGGATGAATTAAAGGTTGAATAAATTAACTGAATTAAATAAATTAATTGATGATTAAATAGCTGATGAATAGCTGAATTAATAAGTGATAAATAATTAAAGAAGCTGATGATTAATAAAATTTAAATGGATTTAAATACATTTAAATAAGAAATATGATTTAAATAATTTGATGAATTGCAACTTGAATTAATGAATTAAACAATTTAAATGGATGAATTGAGATGATTTAATCTGAATGAGATAATGAAATGAGAGTGTGTGGATAATTGAAGAATATAATGAATTGATGATTATAATATTCATTTAAATGATTTGATGGTAATAAATTAATTATTCTGACTTGAATATAATGAATATTGGGATGAGAACTAATGTGAGAGATATTTAATTTTGATATGATGATGATGATAACCAATGAATAGTGAAGTTTCTTTGATTCACAACCAAGCAATAAGCAATGACAGTGTAAATATAGTGTATAAAGTAATTGTTAGATTTTTAGGAGCATTTATTGAGTTTATCAGCATTTGAATAATGCCATTCAAGCCATAAAAATACGTTGATATTTAAATATGTGTTATTAGGATATTTTGTTAGACAGATTCATATTTATTGACATCCACATTCCTGATGTTAAA
Source organism: Meconema thalassinum (assembly GCA_946902985.2). Classification (NCBI taxonomy): domain Eukaryota; kingdom Metazoa; phylum Arthropoda; class Insecta; order Orthoptera; family Tettigoniidae; genus Meconema; species Meconema thalassinum. Next base: position 52,192,375 of record OX336388.2, on the reverse strand, counting down.
TTAAAGAAAAGTTAGGTCTCAGGGACCACGAATGTCAGTGACGCAAAGACATAGTGCAACGGTGGCCCTGAGAACCCAAGCGAACTTTAGTAAATTTTCATATTTTATGTGGATGAAATACACTTTTGAATAGCATAGAGATGGTTCGATTTTGAGGACAATGACAATCTAACGTTTGCATTCGACCATACTCTTAGGTAGGGTGTGTATTTAATTTCTCTGTCTGACTATCAAAGTTTAAATAAATTTGTTTTTATCTTAGTTGTGATCTGATGATGGTGTGGATTTCCCAATCCTTTCCTTGTCTTAATTAAGGCTTAACCAGAAAGGATGTGGTTTGCTAGGTGTTCAGTTGGTGGTGCCCATTTCTATTTGTATTTTTTTTATTGAATTTAAGCCCGTAACGACCCTGGAGATACTTTATCTCGTGTTACCCTCTGCTTTTGTGATATTTCAACTGAATTTCCGACACATTCCTTATTTGACTTCATGTTCATTTAACAACACTCTGGCCTGGGAATCCAGGAATGCGATGTAATAGCAGATGGGTCATCGCACCCTTGGCCGAACGGGTACAGAGAGGCAGAGGAGAATTGGCTTTACCCATCCGTGGGGCTTCGATTTTGTTTATTCTATGGGAACACATCAGATTTAGATTACGAAGAGATTGATCTCTATTTCATTTAATGGTGTTATAAAATTTATTGAACTTGGCCAGACAATATACTTGTATGCCCATTCCAGTGATCATGTTAGTCATATTAGTGTTATATCATGTTTAATTATATGTCATTTTTCTTATACCCAAGTGAAGTCAGGAATTGATACATTGTGATGTTTTGCTATCCAACGTCTCTGAATTAAAACGTTTAGTTGAAAGGTATAATTATGTCTGCGGAAGATTTAGCTAAGGTGTTAGGAGAGTTACAGAGTGGCATGTCTGGTATTGCAGTAACTATTTCTAGAATGGAATCAGAAGTCAAAGAACAGATAAATGATTCAGAAGCTAGATGTAGGGAAAACTTTAAGTCATTACAGTCTAGTAATGAAAATAATTTAAAGGCATTAGAGACAAGATTGCAGTCAAATAGTAAAGATGAATTAAAGTCATTGGAAGAAGGATCACAGTCCAGTAGTAGAGATGAATTGAAGTCATTGCAGGCTAGTAACGAAAATAATCTAAAAATATTGGAAGAAAGATTACAGTCCAGTAGTAGAGATGAATTGAAGTCATTGCAGACTAGTAACGAAACTAACTTGAAGTCATTGCAGACTAGCACTGAAAATAATCTAAAATCATTGGAAGAAAGATTACACAGTAGTACAGAAAGTAATTTGAAAGCTAGTGAAGCTAATTTAAAGGATAATTTTAAATTGTTAGAAACTAGACTACAAGCTCGTAGTGAAGAAAATAACACCGAGTTGAAAAATAATTTAACGAGTTTGGAAAATAGATTAACGTTAAAGAATGATGAAATATTCAAGGCTTTACAATCAGATATAAAGGCAGTAGAGATGAAAGGAGAGAAAAATTTTCACATGTTAAGAAAAAATATTATAGAGTTAGAAAATAGAGAAGAAGAAAATATTCTTAATTTAAGAACAGATGTTATGTCTATTCAGAAAGATATTAAAGCAGATGTATCGAAATTACGATTCGACATAGATGGTTTAGTGGCATATGTAGGCAAAATACAAGAATGGTCTACCGAAGTATCTTTCGAATCCAAGATCAAAGGTTTAGAAATGAATTTAGGTAATGAAATTAAAAGCTTGAAATCAGTAATTGGGACAGTTTAAGAGGAAGTCTTAGGAGAGGTTAATTTTAACTTGAAATCCTTAGAACCCCAATTGCAGGCAGACATTAGGAAAATTGATGATGATATAGATCAGAAAGTTAATGAAAACTTAGCATTGTTCAAAAATAGAGTCGGTGCAATAGTGGAAGAACGGTATAGTGAGGTCGATGCCGAAGCAAAAGAAAAGCGTGCAGGGCTGGATGAGAAATTAATCGCAGGTATGGCGAATTTGGAAGCGAGATTTACTGAGAATAAGGAAGCGATGAAGAAAGATTCAGCTCAGTTCAGGACAGATGTAGATCAATTAAAAGAACTAGTCGCGTCAGTCAAGACAACATGCGAAGATAAGATAGACAAATTGAAGAACGATTTGGAAGAGAGTAACAGAACGCAGACTGTTATGTCATTAGATAATTTGGAGACCAAAGTCAAGATAGTGGAAAAGCGAACGGAAGATAGGATGACCAAACTGGAGTCTATAATAAATAATTTTACAAGTCAAGGTGTTACAACGGGGGATGTATCGATGAATCAGACACCGATAGATCGCAGTATGAACAGTCAAGAGGTTAGCGTAGGAGAAGATAGTCAAACGCAACAGAATGTTACTTTCGAAAGGACTAGTTCAACCCCTCAAGGTAATTCGAATCAGAATAGAAGCACGTCTACTACGAGTGAACGATACTCAGGTCCGGTGACCATAATCAGAAATCTGGATGATAAACCAAGGAACTTTTCGGGGAACACAGGAGTCACACCAGTCAAATTTCTGAGAGACATTCGCGATTACATGGCGGAACATAGAGTAGCTAAGGAGAGAGAACTAAGGGTAGTCGAACGCGCCTTAGATGGGCCAGCGTTAACTTGGTTTCGCGCATTTAGGAGTAACTTTGCGAACCTGGAACAATTTGCCATAGCATTTTTACGAAGATTCTGGAGTGCAGAGGATCAGTTAAACGTAAGAGCAGAAATGTACTCGAAACGTTACTCTACGTCGCATCCGACATATTATGCAAATTACTTTACAACGCAATTGGCTAAATTGCAATTTTTGATTCCTCCATTGCCAGAAGACAATCAGAATTCCAGATACCAGAACCGGAACAGATATAATAACCGATATCGAGGCAGATACAATTGGAACCAGAATCAGCAGTCCAATCAAAACAATAGGCAAGATAATAACAGGAATGATCAAAATGAAAGACGACAAGATAATCAAGAGTATGGGAGAACAAGGCAAGATAATAGACAGCCTAGTGCACCATCCGAAGAGGTAATTCGAGATGTCAATAGGGCAAGCACGAGTGGTGCAGAAAAAAAACGACAAATTAACGCCGAATCAGAATACTAGTCACTGGGAATCGAGGTATGCGATGTAATAGCAGATGGGTCATCGCATCCCTTGGCCGAACGGGTACAGTACTTGGAAGTATTTTGATGCATTAAAGTTTAACAAGGCACACTCCACCACCACATATGCTAAACGCTCTCTTGAAGACATTTTAACTTCACAACAGCGCAATAAAACCTAGACGCACACTGCTCTCAGAAATTGTTAGCGCTGCTCTACCTAGTGCATTTACGTTTGACAGTGTACACAGGTTCAGAGAGTGCTCTAGGTAGATTTGTCTATCCCCGCTCTACGAATGCTCTACCTAGGGAAAATTACTCTACAGTGTACACGCACTCAGTTTATCTAGCTAGTCTTGCTCAATGAAAATCACTCTCTAGTGTACAGGCACCTTTAGGAAGTAAGTATTAATTCAATAAACCTAGCTTGGTAGGCACATAACAAAAAATCCAAAATTACACAATATACCAATTAAAATACAACTTACAGTGTTAGGGAATTCATCTGCTTCAGACATCCATTCTGGTTCACTTTTGATTAACGGTTGTTGTTCCTCCATAATGTAAGGGGAACTACAACACAGAAAGTGCGATAAGATGTTAAATAAAGACTATACTTATACCAGTACGCCAAATATAACCACCGAGCTGGACAGAGATAAGGAGAGGTTATGTTTGCCAATAACGGTAAAACTGATTCGACCTTGATGCTCGACTTGTTAAGAAATATTGATATTCCTTGTATCATACTGCAGATTAAATAAAAAGAGGATTTATTTTTTGTGAAAGTTGTTTAACAGTGAAATGAAGCTTCTTATACTGTATTAGCTTATTCTGCATATACACCTGCTGGGGCATGAGGAGTAAATAAAGTACATTACAAACCTATCAACACGTTTCAATATGCTGCTTGAAAGTATACTCAATTCGTCATTAGTAGCATACAAGCTCTCAGAATCCACAATATGAAACTTTGTCCGCGTTACACGACGCCCAGTTGGAGTTGAATCAATTAACGCCTCGCACTGAATGGGACATAAAACAAGCATAGGGGTAACTTTAACTTATATATAATAATTTCTAGTTACCCAACCACACCTCTGTATCCAAGACTATTAAATATTGTAAACTGAGTGTCACTGATAATCCCATCCGCCCTAAGACTTTTGTGTTGTTTGAATCTTCAGTCTTTTGACTGGTTTGATGCAGCGCTCCACGCATCCCTGTCCTGAGCTAATCGTTTCATCTCTACATAGTTAACACACCCTACATCCGAGGCAATCTGTTTAACATATTCTAACCTTGGTCTACCCCTACAGTTCTTGTCCTCGACCCTTCCTGCCATAACTAAGCTTGCTATTCCTGGGTGTCTTAGTTTGTATCCTACCAACCTATCTCTTCTCTTCATTAGCAGTCGCCAGAAACATCTCTCCTCTCCCACTCGTCTTAATACCTCTTTGTTTGTAACCCTATCTACCCATCTGATCTTCATCATTCTCCTGTAACACCACATTTCAAATGCTTCTATTCTCCTCTTTTCTGCTGCACCAATAGTCCAAGTTTCACTTCCATAGAGCGCCACGCTCCAGACAAAGGCTTTCAAAAATGACTTCCTAATACCTAAATCTACATTCGATGTCAGCAGATTCCTTTTTTGTAGAAATGCTTTCTTTGCCTGAGCCAACCTACTTTTTATATCCTCTTTGCTTCGTCCATCACTGGTTATTCTGCTTCCTAAGTAACAGAAGTCTCCTACTTCCTTCAGCTTTTCACCTGTCAATTTGATCTCCATAGAGGTTTCTGATTTATTTCGGCTGCATTCCAGTATTTTTGTTTTACATTTAAAATTTTCATCATGAATTCTTTCCGTAAGACGGAGTCCATACCATTCAAAAACTCATTCAAATCCTCAGGCTTGTTGGCCAAGATGACGATGCCATCAGCAAATCTCAGAGTTGAAATTATTTCTCCTTGAATCTTCACTCCCACTTTAAATTTTTCTCCAATTTCCTTCATTGCTTCTTCAATGTAAAGATTGAAAAGTATGGGTGATTAGTTGCAGCCTTGCCTTACACCTTTCTGAATACCTGCTTATCTCTCGTGTCCTTCAGCTCGAATGACTGCTGTCTGGTTTCTGTATAGATTGTATATCACCCTCCTATTCCTATACGTTATTCCAATCGTTTTCAAAATGTCAAACAATTTAGTCCAATCAACGTTATCAAAAGCCTTTTCTAAGTCTACAAATGCCATGAACGTTCTCTAGTCTTTCCTTATTCTACCTTCCAAAATCGGCCTAAGACTTAGTACAGCTTCCCTTGTTCCTGCATTTCTCCTGAAACCAACTCCGTTTCTATCTGGCTTTCCATCCTCTTGTAAATTATTCTTGACAGGATCTTTGAAGCATAAGTAATCAATCTGATTGTACGGTAATCTTCACATCTGTCAGCTCCCACTTTCTTCGGTATAGGGATGATAACATTTTTCTTGAAATCAGAGGGTACCTCACCTGTCTCATAAATCCTACACACCAAGTGAAATAACCTGATCAGACCTTCATCTCCTATGCAGCGTAGCAACTCAATCGGTATATCATCTATGCCTGGTGCTTTGTTCCTGCTTAAGTCTTCCAATGCTCTGTCAAATTCTGATCTCAATATTATATCTCCTCTTGCATCCTCATCAATTTCCTCCTCCCTTTCCATTACATGACTCTCAATCTCCTTTCCCTTATACAAACTCTCTATGTAAGCTTTCCATCTCTCAACCTTTTCTTCCCTATCTGTTAGAGGCTTTCCATTTGTGTCCTTAATATTACAGCAATTAGTCTTCTTTTCCCCATAAGTATTCTTAATCCTTCGATAAGCTGTGTCTACTTTTCCTGATTTCTGACAATTTTCTATACCTGCACATTTCTCTTTCAACCATTCTTCTTTCGCTTCCTTGCACTTCTTGTTAACCTCATTTCTCAGACGTCTGTATTCTGCTTTCCCCTTTTCATCTCTTACATTTTTGTGTTTCCGCCGTTCATCCATCAATTCTAGTATATCCTGGATGATCCACGGTTTTCTACATACCGTACTGTATTCTTTCTTTCCTACCAATGTTTTCTTCTGTGGATTTTGTTATTTCATTCTTCAAAAGTGCCCATTCGTCTGCAATTGAAGTTTGTTTAGGGTTTTTCATTAGTCCTTCCTTTATACTCTTCTTGAATCTTTCGTTTACATCCTTCTCTTTCAGGTGTCTATTGCACACCCTTTTGGCTTTTGACTTTTCTTCAGTTTCTTCAACTTTAATCTGCATTTCATAACAACCAGATTGTGGTCAGAGTTTATGTCAGCACCGGGATATGTTTTACAATCCAAAATCTGGTTTCGAAACCTCTGCTTGACCATAATGAAATCGATTTGGTAATGTCCTGTAACTTATCTCCTGGTCTCAACCATTTGTGTATATCCTTCTATTGTGGTTATGGTATTGAATATGCATAGTGACTCTTATTCATAATTTAATTCTTGTCATGTCCCTACAGAACTTCAGAAGTCGCATTGCATGAACCTGGCACTTAGAAACTTGTCAGAAATATTTTATTCATATAGATGGTTACGGTATATGCTGCGATCGACACATTGTAGAAGGAGCACAAAAGTAGTGGTGTGGCAGTTTGCTTTGAAATGTAAAATAATAGATATCTCATTTTTATGTGTGGAATTAGATTTTGAAGTTGTTGCAGTGCTCATTTAAGATTTCAATTAGGTTGTTGTTTCAATATATCATTCTCCCAATGGGGATGTAGATGTTTTTCTTGAACAGATGGAAAAGTTGTTGTTAAAGTTGGTTTCATATAAAGGGTTTAAGGTATGTACGTGTGGAGATATCAATGTTGATGTAACGCAAGATAAGAGAAAAATTCAATGTTTCTAAATTTGCTGCGTTCAATTTGTATTGTGCCAACTTCAGTCCTACTAGAGGGAAAGTAGTCCTTGATAATATCTTGACAAATATTGATGTACGGTAAAACACTGGTACACTTGACATGGCCATGATTGGCCTGGGCTCAGATCATCAAGCTCTTAGGCTGAAGCAAAGAAACATTATACCGTATCCAGAAAAAATGTCAAATAATACGTTTTCAAGCGAATTGTTTCGGTACGGTAGATAAAACGCTAGAATTTATAACAAGGTTAAATTATTTAGATTAGGGGAGGGGTTGATTGGCGGAATTCAAAACATCAAAGGGAGACATTTTGATCGCTTCTGCAACACACTTTTAACATTGTTTGACGAGTGCTTTCCTCTTGTTAAACGAACGTATAATACGCCTACGTGTAGTCAAAATTCTGGCCTAATAACTCGATTTAAGTGGTATACAGAAGAGTTGGAGAATATGAGGAAACAAGTCATGTTATTGTACATAATATCAAAGAATGGTAGTAAGGAGTATGTAGAGTTATATAAGGATGTAAGGAAACAATCGAAGCAAGCAGTACCGTACTTAAAACAAAGTTGGAAGCCAAGCAGATTTTTACAGCTCGAGCAGTCAATAGGCACAAAGCAGCATGGCAGGAAATTAAAAAGGACAGCAACAGAATTAGGGAAAAACGAAAAACCGAAATATCCCCTGATGTATTTAATCGCTATTTTATTCAGTAAGTAGATGATGTTTATGAAAACATAGGTGACTCCTCAATTGATTTTATGGACTTGATTGCCCAAACCCATGCAGTTCCAAAATTTGATTTTAGGTGAAAGTATCTACTGATATCGCGTCAGGAGTTGGCAGTCGGGTTTTAACTGCAGGGTTATTCCCGCTCACTGCGTATCGCGCAATCCAAAAACATTCAGTTGGTCACTACTTGCTTCACTCACTCAGCACATTCCTTCTTTCAGTGGCAGAGTGTCGCCTGCTGCAATGACAAACATTGGCATGCGGCAAGCCGATATATTTAACTTAGGAATAAGCGGGCCGCGCATGCGTACTGCAAGACCCCCCGCACCCCGTCACAGCGTGTCCAACTGCCATCTCCTGCCGCGATGACAGTATGTATGAAGATAAAAGGGTGGTGAAGAAACTTACAACTTCATACAGCCAAGACATCTACGGCATATCAAATAATTTTATGAATTGATCATGTTCTTATGCCTCTTACTATGTGTATTAATGACAGTTTGGAATCAGAAGTGTTCCCAGAAACTCAAAATTATTCAAGAGTTATTCCAGTATTTGACAAAGCCGAACACAATGTACTGAGCAATTACTGGCAAGTTTCAATTGTCCCAGTATTTGGTAACATTCTTAAATATATTATGGTTGGGCAACTGGTAGACTCTCTTATGTGAGGAACAGTTTGGATTTCGATTAGGTAAATCAACTATTAGAGCAATTGACTCACTGCTTGAACACACACTCTTTGCTTTTGAAAACAAAAAGAAAGGCTTTTGATTGTGTTTCCCATCCAAATCTGATCAAATAATTACATGACTATGGAGTTAGAGATAAGCTGCCTGACATCCTGAGGTCATACCCAGGTGGTCGTAAACAAGCAGGTGAAGTGGAAGGTGTAAGGTCATCTAATCTTTATATTAGCCATGGTGTCCCACAGGGCTCAGTTCTGGGACCATTTTTGTTTTTGGTGCTAATAAATGATCTAGTTTATAGTGTGAAGTCTACAGCCAGTTCAATCTTATATGCGGATGATACAACTTTCATAACAAACGCTAATACTGTTGACAATGTTAGACAGCAAACAAAGGATACCCTACATTCAGCAATGGGATGGGTTACAGCAAACAAGCTACTTCCTAATTCCAACAAAACTCAAACATTGATATTTAGTTTAAGTACTCATCAAATTAATGAAGAAAATGACCCTGTCAAGCTGTAGAAAATTTATTAGGATGGTAAACTGTCTTGGGATGCACATATTGATTGTATTACAAGGAAATTGTCAAAGGTACTGTATTTATGAGAAGCCCTCATTCAGAAAGTCCCAAGAAAGTTTCTGTTAAATGCATACTATACATTTTTTCAAAGCATCGTGCAATATGGAATTTTACTATGGGAAAATTGCAGTAGAATCTCAGAGGTTCTTGTAATCCAAAAGAAAGCTCTACGTCTTATATCTAAGTCTCCACCAGGTACACACTGTAAACCCTTGTTTATTGATAATTCTATTATGACAGTAATTAATTTGTACATTTTAAATGTATTATGTAAAGTTAAAATCACAGATGTTAGATACCGAAATGACTTCCATAATCACAACACTAGGAGTAGAAATCAGGTGGATGTACCCAATTGTAGGTTGCAGAAAACAAAGGCAGGTTATTCAATTTATCCATTGAAGCTCTTCAACAGACTACCACCTAGTGTACAAGTTCTTCCTAATAATATATTTAGGACAAAACTGAAACAATGGCTCTTACAAGATCCTCTTTATTCAACTAAGGAGTTCTTTGAAATGGAAGTAATAGGTTGGTTGGTTGGTTGGTTCCTTAGTTTAGGGGCTGCGACAACGCGGTCATGTAGCCCCGTGTACTTTGGGTGTGTGTAGAATCTGTCTGATAACCGGTGTTAATTGTGATGACTGTATTAGTGTGTGTATCTGTTTTTTAATTCAAGTAGGGACTGCAACTTTGAATTTTCAAATAGTTCCTACTTTTGCCGCCAAACGCCACCGTCAACGACTACTAGGCCTAGTTCAGAACTAGCTACTAGACGCCACCGCAGTCGGCTCTTGGTAACGAACGTAGCAACCTAAGAGCGTTGTTTACATTCTTAACCTATCCAATTTAGTTTCACACAGGTGTAGTTAGTGGAAAGATCTTTTACATGCCATCAATCTATGACATGGGACCGCCGGCTTTACTTCCCCTCCGAAGGAAGGCATACTGAGGGATTTTTAACGCTCTTAAAAAATCCGACGGCTTCGGCCGGGTTTGAACCCGCTATCTTGGGCATAGAAGCTCAGCATGCTACCAACTACGCCAACGAAGCCGCCAAAAAGTAATAGGTATTTAACTAAGATTTCTGGAAATGTTATGTACTAAAACTGTAATATATGTAATTATTCGTTTTCAACATGTATGTGACAATGTCTAATGCTTACTCTATGCTTAATGACAGAATAAAGATTGGAATTGGAATTCTCGTCGAAAATTCAACCAAATACACAAATTCCAGTGACGGAATCGCTAAGTGACTACCCTCAAATCGGCCTACCGATTATATACAAACGTTGAGACACTGGTAATATTCTAGGCAGTTCTCACGAAATGATCAGGAGCTGAATCCACTGTAATTACGTGTAACAGTTTCAAAACATATTAAAAACATTCTTCTTCTCGCATCTGTCATCAAAACCACCTTCACCCGAGAACACAGGATATGAAAATACAAAACATTTCAGGATTTCTGTGGAGAGCAGACAAAGCGGAAAATTGCTAAAGTTTTGTACTGTTGAGAATTCCTCTTACTTACTCCAAGGCACTAGGTCCTCTGAGGACCTTGGCCTCCTTCATCACAGACTTCCAGTCTCGAGCACGTCTACACCACGTCCTCACTCCAACAGCTCTCTTCCCACCATCTCACACTGGGCCGCCCTACCTCCAGGATGACCTATTAGTATCTTCCTTGGGAGACTTCCTCCTTCCATCTGTTGTACATGTCCTAACCTTCTCAACCTTCCCATTTTGACTAAGGCTAACAAATCAGGTTCCTTGTGTAAGGACCTTATTTCTTCATTAGTTCTAATTCTCTATATCTCCCCTTCTTTAACAGGTCCAAAAATCTTCCTCGGCACTTTCCTTTCCCAGATGTTTAGCTTCTTCTCTATAGCCTCAGCCAGTACTCATGCCTCACTGCCATACATTAGAACTGGTTTGATCATTGTTTTGTAGAGAGTCAGCTTTGATTTCCTGCCTATACTCTGTGAGCTGCCAGAATGGTATTGATATTTGGCCAGAAATTCCACGTCAGTCATCACCCCTCTGCCTCTTGAACAATCCATGTTCGCATACGGTAGTTGATGTCATAATACTCTGCGTTGCAATATTAAAGCCCACGTGCTTCAGTGCCTGGTCAGCTGTATCTCTGGCTTGTACAGTTTGGCAACCTCGTTCTCAGACCACATGGCGAGGCGAAAACTGTCAATCCCATTCTGGCAGCTCACGGAGTATAGGCTCTTACTCTTCAGTAGAGAATCTAGTGCTCGGTATGATCTATTGGCAGTCTTGATTCGATTTCCTATATTTGCCTCCACTTTATTCTCTGATGTTATTACTGAGCCAAGATATGTGAAATTGTCTACTCTTTCAGAAAAGTACTAACTGGAGATCATCTATGTTTCTCCTTGCACTCTCAGTTACCATGTACAGTACTTAGATTTTGTCTCACCAATGTCTAAACCAAGGTTCTTGGCCGCGGCTTCAAAGTCTTTGAATGCTGACTTAAGTGCCACTGTACTTCTAGCACTCGTAGGATAAAATCTGAAGAAGGCTGCTCTACTTGTCTCCTGGGTTTATGGTTATTAATCTTTCTGCGTTCTCTAAGATTAGGTTGAATAATAGGCTACTGAAGATAATGGATCTCCTTGTTTTAGCACTTCTTCCGTTGGAAACGATCTCGATAGACACCCCTGAACTTTAACCTGGCTTCTGCTGTTTTCCATGGTCATCTTAGTTAATTTTGTTAGCTTCTTTGGGAATGTGAATGTCCGCATTGTTCTTCATAGTGCTGATCTCTTTACTCTGTCCTCATAGGTCTGTTTAAAATCTACGAAGAGATGCTCCAATCGTACATTGATATTCCTAGGTCTTTTCTAGCATCATACGTACTGCAAAGATGAGGAGCCCTCCCAGGTCTGAAGCCAGCTTGGTCTCACCTAGAATTATTTCTGCTCGTCTACTTACCGTACTCTCTTTGCTATAGTAGTTGATAGGATTTTGTAGACAATACTCGGCAATTCTTACGCTGCAGTCGTGACCCTTTCGTATGTATATGGCATATGGTTGCAAGCGTCCAGTCCTCTGGCATTTTCTCCATTTTCTAGGCCATTGTAATTATTTTTGTATCCTTCTTATTAATATTAACTCCGCCAAGGACGGTCCCAAGCCCGGCTGAAAAAGGAGGAGGGTTGGAGTGGATATCTCGTCCCACTCCGGAAAGCCAAACTAGAGAAGAGTTGAACATCAAACTCCACATTTGTGAGCATGGACACAGTGAGGAGGTAGCCCCTCCACCATGATAGGGTGCTGTGGGCCAATCACTCACACATCTGAACTTATTCGATTACTGAAACTGCAACAGAAAATAACCGGACTGATAAACAGTTGACAATTTTTGGCATGAAAATGATTACGAAAATTGGATGCTGGAATATAAGAACTTTACGCCAAACAGGCAGGCCTGCGCAGAAATGAGAAACTATAAGTTGAGGAGGAGAGGAAGGCGACTGGCAAATCCTGGGCAGACCTGCAGAGGCTGGCTGGGAGAAGAAATCAGTGGAGGAATTTTGTTGCAGCCCTTTGCTCCGAGAGGGGACATAGGAATTAAGTGAAGTAAGTCAGTCTTATTAATATTCCACCTCCGTGTTTTACCATTTCCGCCACTATAAAGTCGTATCCAGTAGCTTTGTTATTCTCAAGTTGTTTTATAACTTCTCCCATCTCTTCTATCAAGGCTGGTACTGTACATGGGCGCCCGCAGGGGGGCAAGTAACAACTTTCGTTTCATTACCTACCTGTCACTTCGTGATGAGATTCTCCCTCCAACACACACACAAAAAAGGAAAGATCGTTTCAATTCATGCTTGCTTCGTGAAATTCATTATTTGACTGCTCTGAAACCATTGGCTACTTTGTTGCAATAATGGGAGGAATATTTTGTTTGATTCTTTGTCCTTAAATGTTCGTTTTTCTTCGTGATTCATCGTCGTAATGTTCAGTTCTTAAAAACAGATAAAAACAAGTGGTATCGACAAAAATGAAAATCAAATAGTTCATTAAAATGGTAATGTTAATCCAGTTCGCCAACTTTCTAAATAACTGGACATATTTTCAGATAATACCAAATTACTAAGGTAAATTAAACTGTGGAAATATCTCTTCATCGAAATCAACCCAATTATTTAAATGGCACTATTTCCAAATGCGGTACGGTATCTAGTTTGTACTGGCCGTTACAGCAGATCGTCACGTTTTTCCTCTTCTTCACAACCAATCGGAAATACTTTACATTTCTCTTATTAGAATCATAAAATACTTGTAGACTACGAAGTGATAAACACGTAGCGTGAGCCTATGGTTTTAGTAAAAATTAGTTTTGGCAATAAAAATATTTCGCTTGATTAATACTAACCACTAAGTAAAATAGATAAAATCCACTATATCACGTACTTCTTACTACCGGTATTCGCATTCTTAAGTGGCTGTGCTGCCAATTGACTGAAACAAGAGGAATGGTGATATGAACGTGAACAAACCACTGCTTTCAATGTGTAATTGAGGACTATGCTCAAGCTTTTCTCTGTTTATGAATATAATAGAAGATGAAAAGAAAACTAACAGATATTGTACAGTTTTCTAAAATTAACAAGCGATATTTCGCCGTATTATTTTTCCTAAATGTAAGACATAAGGTCGAATGTGTCATGTCACTCGACAGATTTCGAAGAAATACACAGATTGGCGTTTTACATAGGATGATTACTTTTTCCATGCCAGAGAGTATTCTTTCATACCTGTGACGTAATTAATATACTGTCGAATCAACCCAATAAAAATAATGTTGAGTTTTCTTAAATTTATGTATGTTAAGGCTATCGTTAAAGAGTGGAAAATTAACCTTCTTATATTCAATAACTGGGATAAGATGTGAAGATATCCAGGAGCGTGGCCCACTTAGGGAAAAACTTCAAAAACATCGGAGTTTTCAACTTAAGCCGAAACGAAAAACCTGGAAGGCGTGGACGACAGAGAGAAAGGTGCAACATCGATTGCGAATGAAGGAGTACTTGGCGAACATTAAAATGCAGAAGAAACAGTTGAAATGATGTGGTCCTTAGTTGGCCGTAACGAAGGAAGAAGAAGAAGAACTGGCATTGTTAAAAATGTTGTTGCTTTATTAGTGAAAATGTTTAAACTTCGCCCCTTGTACTTGACTGTGAGTGACATTTATATAATAACCTGTGTGGTGTCAGTAGGCGAGTTGTGTAAGTAATATTATTTCAGAGTACCGTAGTATTGAGATGAGTGCCCCGGAACATGAAACATGGTACAAACGTGGCATTTCCCTGAAGGTAGTGTTGGAAATATCGTACTAGGGATGGCTGCTGTCAGCGTCGATAATCAAATTTCGAATATTAAGGTAACCAGTCCTGATCGTGGAGCTTAAATGAGCTCAGATACACAGATGGGCTTAAGGATCAAATTACTACATTGTGTCCTTATGCATGCTACGTAGGGATTTACGTCGAATTGGTGATATTTTGGCAAAATAGCAGATCTAAGCTGTTCAGGTCTTCCAGATTTATGATAGGAGCCTAGAAAAGAATAGCGCTACTCACGCAGCCGTTTGACTTACAACGTACATATTTATAACTGAAAGTTTCTTTCTTATACTATTTCCCGGAATTTTCAGGCTAAGGCACAGATTAGGCCTAAAAATGCAAGTTATGATTTTTATGTTTACTGATGATCAGATATCTTTTTGAATTTGTTGAAGTACCGTACCTCTTTCAAATTCACGGTTGTTACGATTAAGCATCAAGTCGAGCTTTATCTTTATTCTGTGAAGCTAATTCGCTCATAAGTACGTATTACGCATCCAAAATTGCCTGCCTTGCAAAAGGGTTCCATTTAAATAATATTCAACATTACGAAGTCTGTTAAAGAGCCTCCTTGGCTTAGGCGGCAGCACGCCGGCCTCTCACCGCTTGGTCCGTGGTTCAAATCCCGGTCACTCCATGTGAGATCTCTGCTGGACAAAACGGAGGCAGACAGGTCTTTCTCCGGGTACTCCGGTATTCCCTGTCAAAATTTCATTCCAGCAACACTCTCCACTATCATTTCATTTGTCATTCATTTAATCATTGCCCCAGAGGAGTGCGTCAGGCCTCCTCAGCCGGCACAGTTCATATCCTCGCCACTAGATGGGGTCTTCATACTTTCCATTCCTGACCCGGTCGGAGACTGGAAGCAGGCTGTGGATTTTCATTCACGAAGTCTGTTAACATTGAATTCACCATTTTGTCTACATTCGATTGAGAGTGCGAATCTCACTCGCTTTGATTACGGCACAAACATTGCAGGACAATTTAACTACTGTACGGTATTATAAATTGCTTAGATTGTAGAAAATGTAATACAGCAGACTAAGAATCTACACCTACAATGTTAGATTGCTGTTCATTCGTAGAAGTTCTCAATAAAAGAGCCACTGTGGGCCCTACTATTGCACACCTTAAAAATAAAATTGTCTAGCATTTCGCGGCACGAATAACGATCGCGGAAAGGTCCCCGGCATAAAAAAATGGCGAGAGTATAATACAGTCAGAACCATATTTAGGGCTCTTGACGCCCCTGTGCAAAAAAAAAAAAAGACAACTTTGCTGCCCGACTTGGAATATATACATTTATTAAAGTTTTCATAGTATATGCGGCTGTTTCTTCACCTGAGTGTGTATTTAATTATGAGGGCATACACTATACATATCCGTTTACTAAAATTACAAATAAAAAAACTTAATTCAAAGAATTTACACGAACAATTATTTAAATACCGGTAACAAGTTAAGGATTTCCTTATTAGTATAAATTCACATTCAAGCCAGATCAACAGCAAGAACACCAGCTGACTAAGACGATCCTTTTTTTCTTATATCCTTAAATAATCAACATTACCAAAATACATTCTCTTGTGGAGGGTTTAAACTTTAATAACTTGACGTTTAATGACCAAGCAGTTTTGTGTAGTTTGCCAGAAATTTTGCCATCCCTAAAACCTGCCCCCCTGGGCGGTTAAAAAGTTTGTCTCGTTGTGAATCCTGCACCTAGTGAAGCGGTGTGGGCAAGCAAGTTTATTTTTCATAACCCTTCCGCACACTGAATGACGCACCAAACGTGTGTCCTTTATACGACTATTAGCTACCATGGTTTAAATTGTGCTCTCTGTACCAGTAAATCCTACATTGAATGTGGTCTTTTACACTGTGGATAAACTTGAGTCTCAACAGACCACACGTGTTGCTTGATGTAGCCCCCAGATTGAATGAATATACAGTATATTTGTACAAGATTATACTACGGACGTATCGAGCATGGTTTCACTTGGTTGCTAAGATTTAACATGTGTTTATTCAAGTTACTCTTGTAATAGTGTCACTCTTGGTTAGTAGCCACTGTGAGTAATCATGTGTGCCTTCAAACTTCCCTTTCTGGTGAAGGCTGCTTCACATAATCTACATGGGTATGGCTTTTGGCCACTGTGAGTAAGAAGATGTTCCTTGAGATGGCTCAATCTCCCAAATTGTCTTTTACAAGTTTGACATGAATATACCTTCTGTCCACTATGAATTAGCATGTGTTGCTTCAGATTTCCTTTCCTTGTAAATTTGGCTTTGCATGTACTACAAGTATATGGTTTCTCAACACTGTGAATATTCAAGTGTTCCTTGAAGTTAGCCAACCTTCTAAATTCTCTCTTACATACAGTACATAAATAAGGCTTAATGTCACTATGGAGTATCATGTGTTGCCTCAAATTGTTCTTCCCAGAAAAGTTTCTGTAGCAAATGCCACATGAATAAGGCCTTAGATTACTGTGCGAGTTTAAGTGTACCTTGAATGTACTACTCGTCTTGAACTCTTTCGTACATGTATCGCATGAATATGGCCTTAGATTGCTATGAATAACCATGTGCGCTGTTCGAGTCCTCTTTCTAGTAAAACTTGCCGCACATATATTACATGAATGTGACCTTAGGCCACAATTAGAAGATAAACGTTTTTTAACCATGGCCGTATCCGTACTTTCTTTCTGCCATGTACTACTTGGATAAGATATCTCACCACTATCAGAAATCACAGGTGATTTTAAGTCATTATCTCTCATCAAGTTACCATGTCGAATGAATGACGGTCCACATGTATCGCTAGTAAGGGCGTTCTTCGCACGGTGGGAGATGTGCTGATTTTCAAGAAAATTTATTTCACAAGCAACGTCAGTATATTGTCTTTCAGTATTACCAAATGTGCAGGAATGAAGCTGATTTCTGCACTTGCTGCCTCTGTAAAGGTACATAACAGAACATGTCAGTACTGAACTGAACGTCAACATTCCAAAACCATCATCAAATACATCAGTCATTTTAGCAGAAAAGGGGTTTTGGCAGTGATTAAATTCAATTTATTTTCCGTGAAAATTGAGGTCTAAGCAATGTGTTAACAAGAACTGTTACGTGAACTTCGCGAAAACTTGACCGTGATTTTCTGCGTTTATAAAAAACTCACACCTATATAAACCAATGACGTCCAAAAATTTAGGGAATGAAAGTTGCTGGTGGGTGTCCACACGGTAAGCACGAGAGTGCTATCTACATTAAGCCAGATATCAAGATTCTAGCAACATCCATTACAGATGCAAACTACATAGATATCTTTATAGTAGACTTGAGCAATTCAATTATAGTTTCCATTTAAGATACCCAATAGGTAAGGTCATATTCATAACTTGATAATCCAAAATTACAGAGAATGTCCTTCCTCATTGGGGATGTTAAAAGTTACAGCAACCTGTGGGGCTATTTACAGGATGATTAGAGTGGAGAAGCTAATATTACATGGGCAAATTCAAATTTTAAAAAATACCTCTCTCTTTCAACAGTGGACGGCAGAAGCGAGGATATAACCCAGACCTGATCCTTGTGAGTGAAAGGATTGTTGATCAGAGTGAGAAACCTGGTGGCTTTTCTCATTCCAGAAACAGCATCGTTCTTTGACTGCCCTAATGCTATGTTTATCTTACGTCACTGTGCCATAGATTTATCGATCCCTCTTGAGTTGCAGGGGTATGTATCTGTGGTGTGATAACAAAACTCCTCTTTCTCCACTCCTTAAATAGATAGCAGCACACTTCTTGTGTCTGACTTGAGTCTCTAGGAGGCAGTGAAGAAGGAGGCCATGACTTATTAATTGCTTCCCTGTATTCCAGAGATGATGGACTTTGGCTCTTACTGCAAGACATTGTAGGATGAGGAATCTTATAACAAGCACAAAAAAGCAGAAATATAAGATGTGGGAAATAAAATGGTGTTATTTCTATTCTTACTACAAACGAAGTTAAAACATGTCAGCTACAGTCCTTTCATTACGTAATTATGAATTGCTATTTATTCAATACAGTCCACTCAACAAGTTTCTACATACTAAGCTATTTAACCAGAGAATAAGATCAAGGTCCTGATTAAATGCCATCTGCCGCGTAGACATGATCATCCAGGGGTCTCATTTGTAAATGAAGAAAAAAGAACAATTGATTCCCAAGGGTTTGTAGTCACTTTCAAAATGTTAAAATAGTAGTCTACATGATATAACAGTCCAGGTAGACATAGTTCTGCAACTCATTGTACGCACGGGAAACAGGCATTTGCTCATAATATCAGTTCTATTCGTTAAGGTTCCATGCTACAAAAAACAGTACTACTCTTCCATATAATTGAAATTGATAGAAGGCAAGGATAGTGGTAAAATAGGGCAGTGCCAACCAATTCTTGAAATTAGTAATAAATATCAAGGCCGCCAGATTCATATTCTTCATCAAAATATACAGTATGCATCAAATAAATGAAACTGAATTGAATCGCATGTAAATACAATGTAACAGGCAACCAGATGTTTATCTAATGACAGAGCATTGGCTGAATCAACAAGAAATTGAGACTGCAAATTATTGTTGATACAGAGTAATTGATGGTTTTTGCAGAACAGAGATAAAATCAGGTAGTATTTTTAATTTTAAAAAACACCTAGAAAGTTACAGATTTAAGGCCAATAAATAAGACCGACTCTGAAATAGCTACAGTTCAGTGTAAATTAGAAGGAATTGTATTCAAGATATTTGGTATTTCCAGATCGCCTTGTAGTCATAAAACATCTTTTCTGAAAAGTGTCCTTCAAATGTTCAGAAGTAATCAATATTACCGTCATCATCATCATCATCATCTTCATTTTCCCTTTTCCAGCTGACACTGGGTGGGGGCAAATATGGTTCCTCTCCACTTTGTTCTGTCGTTCCACCATTCCTCTTCCGACACAGTGTTCCAATCCAGGTTCCGTTTTCTAATGCTATATATATCAGAGTGTCCATCCAACGCATTCTTGGTCTTTCTCGTCCTCTCTTCCCATGTCCAAACTATCTCAATCTGTTGTAATTTAGTTTCTGTACTCCCAGTTCTTTCCGTATATCTTCATTTCTCACTCTGTCCATCCACGTTTTCTGGACCATACTTCTCAGGAATCTCATCTCAGCTGCTTGTACTCTGCTCTCATCCCTCTTAGTCATTGTCCAAGTTTCTGCTGCATATGTCCTTATAGGAACATAATATGCTTTGTAGATAACTTCTTTAGTCTAATTGGTATATCCTTGTTCCATACTAGTCCCCGTACCTGTTGGTAGAAAGCACTCCTGAGTTACATTCTTCTGCTAATTTCCAAATCTAGTCTTCCATCCTCAGTCAGTTCACTTCCCAAGTATTTGAAGAGTTTCACAACTTCCAATTCCTTATCTCCGACTTTGATTACTCCTTTTCCTTCTTTCTTACCTCTACTCATCACCACTGTTTTACTCTTCCACATTTATCTTCAATGCCCATTACTTAATCTATTCATTTATTACGTCTAACTGTTCTTGTACCTCCCATCATATTATGTGATAATTTCAATACAGACTTTCTAGATGATAATGATAACGATAAATATGTTCAATAGTTAAGTAAGTTCCTTTAACATATAACTTCCTCACAAGCCTGCTCGAATGACAGCACATTCAGCAACATACATTGCTAATATATTGTCATGTGTGTCACAACGGACAAGCGGCCTGGAAGAGGAAGCAAAATATGACATGGCGCCAAGGCCGCAAAGCACGCTGGGAATGGAGTAACCTCAACGACGTCATCGGAGGTTGAAGGCGACAACCAGCGGTGCGTTTGAAGGCGAAGAGGTTCACCGTGAGCCAACGAACGATCACTAGAGAGTATTCCAGATCTTTCGGTCTCGACCCGATTTACCCAGTTGCAGTAAGATACCACGAGACGGCAGTAGAAGTATTTCGAAGGCCCCTCGCACTATATAAAGCGAGCAAGGTCCCATGAATAAAAAGTCAAATCAGACGTTCTGTTGCAAGTTCACTGAGGAATTGATAGTCGGGACTGTTGAGAAAACTCAACAGTTAAGTGCAGTTGAGTCATTGAAGACAGGTAGCGACGATAATGTGTGAAATGTAGGAAGCTATAGATCATCCAGCTTTGAGAAAAGACTATGGGTCCTACGGCCTTTTACCTTTAACGGACCCCCCCCCCCCCTCCTTCACTTGTTATGTTACCTCACCTTTTATCATGAAGGAACTCTGAACATATTTATTTTTCATCATAATAGCTTCCTGCAATTAACTGCCAATTGATTACCTTTGTTATTGCATACAACTATCGTTTATATTACGTCTTAGTAATTTATAATTTTTCGAGGTTAGCACGCTGGAAAGAAGAGCCTCGTCCTGTGCTGCATGCTCGCCCGGAGTGGAGCAGGTGCTCAGTTCCGCCGACAACATAAGTTCTGAAGCACTATCCGTCATTGGTGATACTGATGTTTGTCTGGTTTATTTTCTGGTGATCGAATCGGGGCTGCCGACAATGGGGTTCGAACCCACTATCTCCCGAATGCAAGCTCACAGCTGCGCGCCCCTAACCACACGGCTAATTCGCTATAATATTACAAAATAATATTAATCTAAATGAAACAACAAGAGTAAAATTGAAAGAAACTAAATTATAGTCTAACTAATAACAAGAAAGGTGATGATCAACAGTTTTGCTGACGTAAAAATTGTTAACATCGTCAGCTTACATCCGAGAAGGAAGGAAGGGTTGTGCTCTCGACATCTGTCAATCAGTAATGCGTCATATCACAATGAAAATAATGTCGTTATTGGTTTCCTTCGCATATCCTTAATACTGGTTCAATCCGTACTCACCTGCAAAAGTGCTCTTTCCTGGGCATGTTCTATTTCAGGTAGCTGCTGGGGTTGTGTTGTGTCACTAACTTATGAAAGAGCAGTACTCGAAGCGGGTGAAGGTAACGTATGACGTCAGCCTCTGCCTAGAGTTATCGCCAGAATGCTCCGCAGTCTACTCTCAACGGTGGATGCTCTATAGTATGCCTGAGTAAGTGAGTGCTGCACCACGGTGACACTGTGTGTTAGCGGACAGTGCGGCGCGCGTGTTGGCAGACTCGGGGACTACAGACAGACTCGAGCGGTCCATCACTTAATGAAGCTGCGCGAGAACAAGCTCCTTGACACTATAGCGCTTTCTAGTAGAGAAAGGAGGAACTTTGTATAATTTTGCCATTATGAACACGGCCTACTGAATTATAATGAGTTGTTTAACATGCCAACAACGTATGACATGCATGTTGTGATTTTTGTCGCCCTTCAAAAATATCACATACCATGGCCAGGAGCGAACCTGCAAGCTTGGGGGGTTGGTAGTCCAACACAATGACCACTCACCCACCAATGATGAGACAGCAAGTATGTGACGTTTCCAACAAACCTCACACATATCCAACATTGTTAGTTTGCATACGTGAAACATTATTACTTACTCATTTAGACAATCTCTACTTGCATCACATTCTTCATCCAGGGTTTCTTCTTTCATATCCTAGAGACAAGAATGTATCTTTATTTATTTGCTCTTATCTTGACACAACAAATACACTCAACATCACAGCTCAACTGATACAAGCAACTAACATTATTCTCCATCATATCTTACTGGTTTTTGTTCAGGTAAGAGGTTAGTAAAACTCATGTCTGCTCTCGGAGACATCACGCAGTCATTTGAAGGTGCGCAAATGTGAGGGAGACGTGACAGTAGATGTATAAATAATAAAATAATAAATAATGAATGGAAAAACTGGAGACCGAGGAAAGGAAGATATTGAGGAAAATCCTGGGTCCAGTCAAAGAACACGGCGAGTTCCGAAGACGCCACAACCACGAGTTGTACACTCCCGTAGAGAAAATAACGGACGTGATGAGGAAAAGGAGGATTTCTTTTTATGGACATATAACCCGAATGAAATCAACACGGCTATCCAACAGAATTTTTGCTTTTTTCCGTGAGAAAAAGACAAAGGGGGCCTGGTTCAATGAAGTAGAGAAAGATCTGTTGGAGACTGGGATTACACGTGAAGATATCCAAGAGCGTGGCCCACTTAGGGAGAAACTTCAGAAACATCGGAGTTTTCAACTTAAGCCGAAGCTAAAAACAAGGAAGGCGTGGACGACAGAGAGAAAGGTGCAACATCGAATGCGAATGAAGGAGCACTGGGCTAACATTAAAATTCAGAAAAAACAGTTGACATGACGTGGTCCTTAGTTGGCCGTAACGAAGGAAGCAGAAGAAGAAGAAAATAATAAATAAATAAAACTCACAAATTTTCTGCAGAAATTACACATAGCAACAGGGGCGGTTCTAGGGGAAAACGAGGGTGGGAGCCCCGCGCCATGGATTGTTTTATATTGATTAATTAATTAATTATACTTATCATACTAAATTATAATTTCCAGTGCAGCTATGACCTCCCATGATTTAGATTTCAGTGAAATGATAGAAGACTTCAGCCGGGGAAAAAGTCGGAAAGTAATATTTTAATATTTCATAGTTTACATAATCTTCTTCAAGTGGACTTAAAGGCTTCTTTCATATTATTTTAAAAAAATGTACTGTAGTGTATTCAAAATATTGTAACTATTCTTTATTTTATAATTATAACAAAACTTTTTTCCATTTGATTTGATTTGATATATTCTTTTTAAATTTCCTCTTGTTATGGGCCCCACCTTATCGTATCGCCCAGGGCCCCGCAAGGCCTATTGTTGTGGGCCCCACCTTATCGTATCGCCCAGGGCCCCGCAAGGCCTATTGTTGTGGGCCCCACCTTATCGTATCGCCCAGGGCCCCGCAAGGCCTGGCTCCGCCACTGCACAGAAGGCCTAAGGAGACTTCAGATGAGCTGAGAAAATCCCGATATGAAAGAATGAAAAAGTACTGGAAAGAGCGCAAGAACCAAGCAGTACTACCTTCAAAGAAGAAGTGATTGTGGAACGACGCAAGTGGTCCAATGTGACCAATCAAGATTAATAATATTAGCATATAAATATAGCCTGGATAAGGGCAGAGGCCTCAGAAGCCTCCGTGGCTTAGGCGGCAGCACGCCGGCCTCTCACCGCTGGGTCCGTGGTTCAAATCCCGGTCACTCCATGTGAGATCTGTGCTGGACAAAACGGAGGCAGACAGGTTTTTCTCCGGGTACTCCGGTTTTCCCTGTCAAAATTTCATTCCAGCAACACTCTCCTCTATCATTTCAATTCATCTGTCATTCATTTAATCATTGCCCCAGAGGAGTGCGTCAGGCCTCGGCAGCCGGCACAGTTCATATCCTCGCCGCTAGATAGGGGCTTCATTTATTCCATTCCTGACCCGGTCGGAGACTGGAAGCAGGCTGTGGATTTTCATTTCAAGGGCAAAGGCCTCCTGCGAGCAGGGACGTGCTCTTGTTTAAACTCGTTAGGAGAGCAAGTCCTAGTTGTCACTCCACTGACTACATTTCACTTCGCTTTACATCTTATTCTCTACAAGGGAGGGGACCAGTTGTCGTGTCTTTGTATGTGCCTATTTGTTGTCGTTTACCTTGTGCGTTGTTTGGCTTGTTACAGGTTGCAGAAGTGTATCTTTCATGTCATAGGTGTGCTGTCTACCAGTATTTTTCGTTGTTGAAGCTCTCCTTCTCTTACCTTCTTCTTATATTTCCATACGTCTCCATTCTTGTCTCTCCCTTGCTATCCTCGTCCAGTGTTTGCCTGTCCGCCTTACGATTGAGTCTTTCCAGCGGGTCCTCTGTCCACCCACGTTCCTTCTTCCTGTCCTGGGTTCCCATACCGTTAGCTTGTGCGTCCATCGATCTTCTTTCATTCTGGCCACGTGGCCTTCCCACAGCCTGTCAGCTGTTGTCACGGCATCTTTCATGGCAGTTCTTCTTCATATCTCCTCGTTTCGTAATCTGTCCCTCAAGGAAACTTGAAGGATCTTCCGTTCCATTTTTCGTTGACATGCCCGGATTGTTTCCCTTTGCTTCTCTGTTAAAGGCCAGGTTTGACAGCCGTATAGCAGTACCGGTATTATACACTTTTCTAGCACTTCTGACTTTAGACTTATCTTATGGGATTTGTCCATCAATATAAATTTTAAAGACCAATATATTTACCGGCTCCTTATTGTGGAAAGAGACCAGTGTCGAGGAGGTCTGGGCAGGGATTATGTTGACTACTCGAACACCTCTTCAGGAAATTGTGCGGGTAAATCAGCAAGGTTTGACTGTTGTCAGGTATCGTGACGAGATCTTGGGACCTCATGTTCGGTTGTTACGAGGTGCTGATGGACCTTATAGATGGACCTTCTTGGAAACAGAAGATATTGCACGCATGGTGTGGCCTACTCGCTCTTCCGATTTGAATCTCATAGAGCGTGTCTGGGACGCACTAGGGAGACAAGTTGCATCACGTCAACGTCTACTAACCTCTCTCCTAGACTTGCGAGCTGCGCTGCAGGAAGAGTGGGCATTATTGCCTCAACATGAGATTGATGACTTCATTCGCAGCTTGACCCACCGTTCTCAGGCCTGTATTGCTGCCAGAGGTGGTCACACCCCATAATGAGCACATTAACCAGTTGTCGGAATGTGTGTGCAAATCCATGAAGTCGGAAAGAACAAAGAACATTTCTTTACTCATGCATGTTGCAATGGTTTACTTTCTGTATTATTTACATTGTTGCTAATTTACTTTACTTCTTCTTATTCTTCTTCTTCCTCTTCTTAGCGTGTTCCCTTTGGAACAGGGTCCGCTTTCGGGTCAATGCTCGCCATTCTTCCTGTGGGTTTAGGCATCTTGATCTTAGATCTGAGTTTATGTTCGACCTTGGCGAAATGTAAATATTGTATGTCAGAAAACTGTACTATAAAGAGTCTCATTATAGTACAAGTTTTCATTATGATACAATTTCTCCCACCAATCAGAGCTCAAGAAACAGTTGTGTGACCAATGAGGTGAGGATAGCATCGCACCTGCGCTCACTTCCATGGCCCCCTATTTCAAATTTCACTGCATGGCGAGTATCATAGTTAAGTATTCCAGGAGGCCATGGTATTCTCTTCGTCCCATGCGCTCTGTTCAGTACATAAAACTGGAGAAATCTCGACAGATATTTATGAATATTTATGTTCGAACATAAAATAGTTATAATTATCGTCGAACATAAACAGTCGTAAGCCTATAATGGTAATTAAGACACTCGTATAGAAATTATAAAAAACGCTACGCTCGTTTTATAAACATACTCGTGTCTTAATTATTGCCATTATCGGCTCGTTGCATAATGTACTATTATAGTGTCTTGCCATCTTAGCTTAGGTCTCCCACGGTGTCTCTGGCCTTCAACAGCGAGATGATAAGCTGAGCTGATGACTGAACCATGCGGTGCTCGTACGACATGGCCATACCAACGAGGTCTCCAATCCTGCATTTTCTCATCGATTGGAGCAACACCAGCTAGTTGTCGGATCGTTGTGTTGTTGATGTGGTCGAGCAGAGAAATGCCTAACGATCTTCTCAACATCCGCATTCCCATGATATGTAGCGAGTGCTGGCTAACACCACGTACCATACACATGGTGCCACTCAAATCGGTCAACGATTTTCCAGGAAATTTCCAGGAGTAATTCTCATTTTTTTCAGATTTAAAAATAAGCGCGAGTCCCGGGACAGGAGCTTAATCGGTTGCCTACTTCAAGACCAAAATAAAGCAGTTGTGTTTGGTTTACTTATACAGATGTTGACAAAAATAGTGGTGATTGCGTTATTGATACGCAAGCCTACACACAAATGATTTAATTGTTTTAAAAAAGCCTTTGTGACCGAAATATCCGCTTTAAAAAAAAGGATGCTGCCTGCAATTTTATTGCGGTCAAGTTGTCTATACACAATATGTTTTACAAAAATACTATCGCGTGTTCTCCCACACAGAAACAGGTAGCCTGAGGAAATTTCTTTCATTAACCATAGAGTCTTCACCCAACACCGCAGCGGGAGTATGATTTAACATGGAAAGATTTTTATAATTAATTAACAGTAGCTATTTTCCAGGAGTTTTATTTTTTTTGTCATTTTCCAGGAGTTTTCCAGACCTAATAAAAATCCAGGAGTTTTCCAGGATTTCCAGGTTTTCCAGGAGAAGTGGCCACCATGCATACAATGCAACTGGCCTCACCATTGAGCGGTATATCTGTGATTTTAGGTGGATGGTCACCAGAACAGAGGAATTCCTCTAGTTTATTGTAATCTCATCGACACACTTTCTTTGGCCACATTGTTTTAATTCCATTGAAAAAGGGACAAGGTTTCTTCGAAACGTCTGGTGATATTCAATTTTACTTTCACACGGTAATAGTCCAAAAAACATGAATCATTTGAATACATTTGAGTCGTCCAGTTGCAAAACTCCACTTGTGAATAAGGATCATGTCGTAAAATTATGTTATTGTTTTATTTTACTTTATTTTTTTATTTTGTTTGGTTTTACTTCATTTCGTTTTAATTTGCTTTGTTTTATTTTGATTTTGTTTTGTTTTATTTTAATTTTCCAGGAAATAAACACAAAACCAAAAACAAAAAACACAAAATAAAGAGCAAAATTTAAAAACAAAAGCAAAACAGAAAACAAACACAAAACCAAAACGAAAAAGACGAAACAAAAAGCAAAATTATAAACAAAAGCAAAAGCAGAAGCAGAAAACACAAAACCAAGAAAGAAAAGCAAAAAATAAAATTCAAAAGAAAAAGCACAAAGCAAACACAAAACCAAAAACACAAAGCAAAAAGTAGCAAACAACAAACACAAAAGATACGGGAGGCAAAGTCCAGGGAAACGTTTCTCATGAAAATGATTCTTTTTCACAAGTGGATTAAACGAGTTTTGTAACTTCACGACTCATATATCCTACTTATGTTTATTGCCTCTATCAACACACAACATTTCAGTTTGATTGCTATAATAGATTCGTAGATATTGAAATCCATCTAAATATTTCGGATGGTCACCATGTTGAATTTGTATATATGTAGGCCTTAAGAGTTATGTACTATTACATGAAGCATATTGCATAGGTGTATTATTCAAACTTCAATCGCTTAATGAGGACACAAGAAATAAGAATGAGACTTTGATATTTCGCCCAGTCGCCATCTTGTGGTTATGAAAGTAATTGAAATAAATTAGATGCCAGTGGATTAAAATTTGTATAAGCATTTACGATACCAAGTTTCACTGCGCTCGGATGGTTAAACCGCGAGTAAAGTTCATTTAAATATTCAAATTTTGCGTCGCCGCCATGTTGGATCTGAGCTCACCAGGTTATTGAAAGTCCCATACGTGAACGTATGTTTATTGCCTCTATCAACATAAAAAAAATCAGTTTGATTGTTGTAAAAGATTCGCAGATATTAAGAACAGTCTAAATATTTCGGATGGTCGCCATGTTGGATTGTTATATGTATAGGCCATAGAGTTATGTACTGTCCCCGTTTTCCCGGATAGTAGGCTGTCAGATATCCGCCCCCTCAATCGGATTGCCAACAATCAATCGCACCGGCTCAGCTACACCAATGAAAATGGCACTGACAGATACTACCGAGGTTTGAGCACAGAAGTTACCAAGAAATTATTGTGGAACACACCAAAATAGACGGGGTTCATACTTACCTCTACTTACCTCTTAAAAATTATCTCGGGGATTGGGTTGACAACAGGATCTCTAAAGTATGCTCCCACAATAACCTCCACCATGACATTTAAAAATGAACCAGAACGAAGACGAGAACTTTGAACTGTACAAAAGCTTTTATTTCAAATAAAGGGTATGATTTTAACAACTCAACAAAATAAATGTGGCTATCAGTAGCCCATGTCAATCTGACTATGTCCACCTGTAGGACTTGCAAAGTTATCAAACATGTTAGCTCCCACGAGCTCAAAATAACGTAATATTCAAAACACATTTGGACTGGATAAGGAAGTCAGGACGAGACACATATACAGAGCATTTGGTTTCTTTTAATAAACATGACACTTGTTTTGATAGGCACAAGGCCAGAATGTAGACGACCTCGCCCGCTGATAACCAGTTGTCTGGCCAGCTGCCGTCTACCCTTCAACCTGACGCACACCTGTCAAATGGGGCTCACTTGTCATGCCACACTGCGTAAGAATCCAGCTCCCTCTCAAAAGCTTTAAATGTCCGCAAGACAACTCATATATATTGACGCAAATCTTTCAAATGCTTTACTCACTTACCACTGGATTATTCTAACAATCCCTAAACTTGTTAAGTTATCATCCAAATGTTTAGTAAGCATAGTTTAGAGTATAAAATACACTCTTAAATGTTTATAACAAAATCACATACATTATTTATAACAATTAGAAATTGTTTATAATATTGTCGAAGATAATTACAAAAAAATTTTAACACGCCTCTAACATAACTTTCGTTCCACATTATTGTCAAAGATATTTACATCATTATTTACAATATCAACATTTAAATTATTTAAATTATTAATTTAAGAAATACATTTAACCACATGTTCATCCGGTTGGTAATTTCATAATCGTGTCAATATAATCGACCAATGAAGGTTAGTTATACATGTTTAATGTCACAATCTGGTTTAATAAAGGTTGTAATAATTATTATAATTATTTGTGACGGTAATCTTCATTCAAAATCTTATCTCAAATTCTTTCAATACTCTTGTTAATTATAACAGTAAATTCACTTGATTAATTTTCAAAGGATTAGGACAATACACTCCATCGGAAAATACTTCGCTTACAAAATAATGCACAAACTGCATTAAAATAGGCCCAAAATTCATCATATATTAATATATATGGCATCAAAATCTTCCACAGAATTTACAAAAACCTCCACTAACAAATTCTATAACATCATTAATTACTGTGGGAACCTCCTTCATTTATTCAAGGGCATTATACATCAGCGACTTTCAACACGTCCGCTGCACTAGCGATTATACATTCATAGTTCCACTTCAAAAATTCTTATAATCATTAATTGTTTCAAAACTGTTGTCATTTAACCTTCGTGGATTTCATTCATGAATCGAAATGAAGTAAAAATTTGCCAATCACAAACAAATTTAATAGTGAATACGCTTATATACGCCTGTCTGGTCTATCAAAATTTAAGATTAACATCTTCAAAGAATTGTAGTATAAAAATACTATCATCAAATACAGTGCGACTAAACTGCAAAATAGTCGAATAGAATCCAACTAGACTGGGGAATGCAAACATCATTATATAAATCTCTAATTGAGAAAAAACTCCTAACAAAAATTCATGACTTTAATGCATTCAATAATTCATAATTAAAGTTCATCTTTCACAAAATGGTCTATGATGCAATGGTCGTTCATAACTGACGATAAATGTCTGTGTTGCAATCAATTCAAATAACGACTAGTATTTCCAAGATCGTCGACAACGTAATGGATTTTAACGCTCTAAAATCATTTAAATGTTCTTCCTTCTTGATGATGACAGAAAATTGGTCAAAGTAATTAAACTGGGGTAGAATTACTTTAATAAAGTGACACGCTGTCTGAATTTAAATCTGCCATAAAAATCATTAACTTACAGTCAAATCGAGACTACAAAAAAAATAAGCAAATTACTGAAAAATCTAAATATCAGTCTCAACTGATCCAAAATCGTTTAACTATGCCCATGACATAACAATGTCTTAATAAATCGTCGAAAAAGGCATAACTCATCAAGGTGTACTGAGAATCGGAATCTCAAACAAGAATATAGGGCAAAATACATGAGGACAAAAAATATGGGAAAATGGTTGCTCAAATATTGCTAAGAAACTCAAATACAATAAACGTTCACGACTACCTTATCTGCTGGTTGAAGTTCCAGAGGAAAATTCCCCAAAGAAGACTGCTGATGGATCCATTTCACCAACTTGAAGATGAGCTCCATCCTCGAAACAGGAAACAGCACCCTCGGAGAATCAAACTGCTTCCTCCTCCGGAAATTGCACTGCTCCGTGAAGACAAAAGACATCCTTCCGGCAAAATTCTTCTTTGTGAGTCGGGACAACCCTGACCTCTCTTGAAAAATCCCTGAAGTTCCAGTAGAAAATCGCCATGAAGTTTTTGTAGTAATTTCCGAAGAAATATTCATATTCAGTGAGTATGAAATCGTTTCCATTGCTGTTTGATAGTATTCAGCGTTGAACCACGAAACATGGGTGTAGATGGTTGTTCACCACATGTTCGCTTGTGTGGAATGGCAATTAGCGAAGTTCCATGCTGCTATCTTACTCCGTTGAAATATGTCCCAATTGCATTAAAGTCCTTTAGCCTTCCATCTTCTCTTCGGTTATGGTAATAGAAGAACAAACTGCCATATTAAACTGCTCCATAATACTGTAGCGTTGTGTCACAAAAGCAATCTGAAGTCTCCCTATTTCACTAGCCGTGTCAGCCGTGGCGTAGAATCTGACGATACAAAGTGCTTCTCAGGTGGCGAGAAAATCACTTTTGTCAGTCGTCTAAAATTGCCAATATCTTCCAAGATAACTCCTCGAATTGTTCAACTTTTCTACACTCCTTATCGTAGCACTGCACAATAGAATTAGCTTATAGGCGACCGCTAACTGTTCATAGCTAATCTTGTAGACGCGTTATAATGTGCGTTTTAACTTCACCTAGTTTTCCTCACAGTAAACTTGCACTGCTTGTCTGCTCGAATCTCGTTTAATGCAGTGGCTTCACCACGCGTTATCAAGACGACTCTTTCTACTAATCTCACTCGACGTCTCACCGAAATGATTATACACACATCAAAAAAAGTTTTGCATCACCTCGGTTCCAAGAGTTCCGGAACCTTTAAATACAAAGGGAATAGAGATCAACACAAACAACATTTCAGCTCGTTTTATTGCTCATGAGACCCACACATTGCATGTTGTACCATCATACAGCTAGACTTTCAGCATTTGTGGTCCAGATTGCAGTACACACCACTACCTCTAATACCCAGTAGCACGTCCTCTTGCATTGATGCATGCCTGTATTCGTCGTGGCATACTATCCACAAGTTCATCAAGACACTGTTGGTCCAAATTGTCCCACTCCTCAACGACAATTCGGCGTAAATCTCTCAGAGTGGTTGGTGGGTCAAGACGTCCATAAACAGCCCTTTTCAACATATCCCAGGCATGTTCGATAGGGTTCATGTCTGGCGAACATGCTGGCCACTGTAGTCGAGCGATGTCGTTATCTTGAAGGAACGCATTCACAAGATGTGCACGATGAGGTCGAGAATTGTCGTCCATGAAGACAAATGCCTCTCCAATATTCTGCCGATATGGTTGCACTATGGGTCGGAGGATGTCATTCAGGTATCGTAAAGCCGTTTCGGAGCCTTCCATGACCACCAGTGGCGTACGTCGGCCCCACATAATGCCACCCCAAAACATCAGGGAACCACCACCTTGCTGCACTCGCTGGACAGTGTGTCTAAGACGTTCAGCCTGACCAGGGTGCCTCCAAACACGTCTCCGACGATTGTCTGGTTGAAGGCATATGCGACACTCATCGGTGAAGAGAACGTGATGCCAATTCTGTGGGGTCCATTCAGCATGTTGTTGGGCCCATCTGTACCGCGCTGCATGGTGTCGGGGTTGCAAAGCTAGACCTCGCCATGGACGTCGGGAGTGAAGTTGCGCATCATGCAGCCTATTGCGCACAGTTTGAGTTGAAACACGACGTCCTGTGGCTGAACGAAACGCATTATTCAACATGGTGGCATTGCTGTCAGGGTTCCTCCGAGCGGCAATCCGTAAGTAGCGGTCATCCACTACAGTAGTAGCCCTTGGGCGGCCTGAGCGAGGCCTGTCATCGACAGTTCCTGTATCTCTGTACCTCCTCCATGTCCGAACAACATCGCTTTGGTTCACTCTGAGACGCCTGGAAACTTCCCTTGTTGAGAGCCCTTCTTGACACAAAGTAACAATGCGGACGCGATCGAACTGCGGTATTGACCTTCTAGGCATGGTAGAACTACAGACAACATGAGCAGCGTACCTTCGTCCTGGTGGAATGACTGGAACTGATCGGCTGTCGTACCCCCTTCGTCTAATAGGCCCTGCTCATGCATGGTTGTTTACATCTTTGAGCAGTTTTAGTGACATCTATGAACAGTCAAAGGGACTGTATCTTTGATACAATATACACAGTCAACGTCTATATGCCGGAGATCTGGGAACCGAGGTGATGCAAAACTATTTTTGATGTGTGTATAAGAACTGAGACTGAAGATCTGACGATTTGAGCTATCAGACGATTGAGCTTCGATGATTAGAGCTTCGATGATCTGACAATGAGAATCCTCTCTTCTGCGCAAGGCCTTTTATAAACTTCATGAGGGGCGTATCCATCCCTTCCATAGCGTGTTACTGCGTCATCGCTAGAAGTTCCAACTTCGTCAATACAAGACGGATTTTCAAAATTCAAAAACTGAAAATAAATTTCACCAAAATTCCAGAACAATGCCTCTACTGCAAATGGATTTCCACAATTCTGCATTCCAAAAAGTAATAAAAATATCATAGTTTCAGCAATCTCCGTCTTCCTTCAGACTATCGTTCATTGGTTCGAGCCTCCCCTCCAATAGCATAATTTCTTCCTCAGCAGAATTCCACGTTTCCTGCGACTGCGTCGTAAATCTCGGATCTTTCTCGAATAAATGCTGACGTCACTGAGAATCTCAGCTCAAGTAGCCTGCTGGCATAACGTTTGCGTCATCCGTGCTTACGTCATGACTACCCACGTCATAACTATGACAGCCATAACTTTCTTTATCATTTCCAATATGGCCACCGTGGTCTCTATATAATTCAATTTACGGGGGCAGTACCATTAATAGAAAATTATTGCGTAGGTTCATTGTTCAAACTTTCACTTCCATCGCATGATTAGGACACCAGAAATGAAAACTTAATTTTAAAATTTTGCACAGCCACCATCATGAGGTTATGTTAGGAATTGAACTAAATTTGATGTCAGTGCATTACAATGTGTATAAACATTTGCTACACCATGTTTCACTGAGTTCGGATAGTTAAATCATGAGAAAAATCAATGTTAATGATTCAATATAGCTTGGCCGCCATGTTCGTTTTGTAGTTCACAGGTCTTTGACAGACACATAGGTGAAGTTCAAGTAGTGCCCTTTATAACCGTACAAAATTTCAGGGTGATATCTGTAATAGTTCTGGAGATATAGAATGCTGGTGAAATACAGCGTGTCCCTAAAGTCCGATAACCCTTTTCTTAATTTATTACACACGAACTACAAATGATACAGCTTTCCTATATATGGCATATTAAAGAGGAACTCATATGGTTTTGTTAGATATTACCGCCAAAGTTCGTAGTTCCCACATTCGCCGTAATTAGCGTTATTGGCCACATTTGTAAAGATGGCGACTTCTGGCGGAGAACAGGCTTTCTGTGTGCTGGAATTCCACACGAATAAGAGTGCTACAGATGTGCAACGGAAGTTAAGGACTGAGTACCGTAAAGAGGCACCAAGGAGGAAGTCTATTTACGCCTGGTATGACAGGTTTGTGCGTTCTGGTTGCTTGTGTGTTACGAAACGTAGTGGCCGACCAACAGTGAGTGCAGAGACCGTTAACCGTGTGAATGAGGCATTCGTAAGAAGTCCGAAAGAATCTGTTCGTAGAGCATCCCGCGAGCTGCAAATTCTGTACAGTACCCCAGGGGTATGCACCCCTTGGAGACCATCCCCCCAATCATCTATCTAAATCTATCTAAATCTCCTAAATGGCAAACCCTTATAAAGCCAGACCAACATCCAGCAACATCGCAAGGACAGCTTGCCATTCTAGAAAGCAGCTCAATCCTTGCACAATTATTACACATTATTAACTGGGGCAGCTATGCTATCAGAATGCTGACAGCATAGCGCCCAAGAGTATAAAAGGCGTCCTAAGGAGGTCACAGGGATCTCTCCATTATCAGTCTTTCAGTGGTACGGCCGGAGGCTACGTTGGTGTCATCAGAGGTGAGTCAGTCGTGTTCAGATATCCTACATTTGTAACCTTTACCCACAGCTTGTACTTTACATTGTGACCACTATTACATTCCCTATAAGGGACTCATAATTTAGCATCACAGACCAATAAACACTTGGTCAACACATCACACCAGTCTTACTGTTTATACGCCTCTTTACATCCCAACGCCCTTCCCTATTCCCGTCACGGTTAGACGTGACATACGGTAGCGCAACAGTGCCAGCTCAGTTATCATTGTATTTCTCGAGGCGGCCCGGCTACTGAGAGCAGCACGCGCCATTTAGCTGACACTATCACGTTCAGTTATATAACAAGCTAGTCAGCTGGACGACTAGCGCATTGACCTGTACAGCAAACTCCATCCCCTAGGATACATCTACATCCTTTATAGGAGCGCCCCCTAGCTCCTAACACTAAACAACACTCTACACTGGTCAGCTTACCCTGCTACGGGAAGCTACCCCTCTTTAGGCACTGCTTTATAAATTAGTACAACAACTCTTCCTTTTAGATCCTACCACCCCCAAATAAGGGATCTAAAACACTGGTGGAGGCGCGGGACTACGCACAGTAGAACGGGACTCAACCAACGAGCCCTCGTAGTCAAAACGGTCCTAAACCGCACGCAGCCAAGCAAATAGTGATTTTTTTTTTCCCAGACAAAAAACACCATTTTTGCTCCAAACTAGCTACACAGGGGAAATTCTTAGCAAAACAACCCCAGCCAAAGTCATTTTTTTTTCTTCTCTACACATATATAAAGATGTATGCGCCCGCACGAAAGGCCATGCTGAGGAACATCCATTTGGAGCGGTCAGATGAAAAACTCAAGAAGCACACAAACGACATCTCTGTAGACGCATTAACGCAGCAATTTGCGAAAACGTCTCTCTCAGCACGTACCGCAACACAAGGGCGGGAGTCTACCATGGCCACAGGCCGAAAGACGGACAGACCACCCTCCCATACAATGCGGGGACACACACACACATGCCACCAATTCCCGGAACCGGCCCGGAAGCCTAACAAAACAGAGAACCGGCGAAGACGGGGACATGTCCCTCCCACACCAATACAGGGAGGAACAGGGCTACCCACCCCGACGCCACGTCAAACAACAGACAAACAAACAACCGGGGGGGACAAGGGAAGACACAGGAGGGAAGAGCGAGCGAGAGCCTACAGACAGACACACTACCGGGATTATAAAGACCCAATTAGACCGACAGAAGGAGCACATGTTCCGATAAGGGATGAAACCCGCGATCGTCGGCGAAACGAACATAACATTTGGACATCCACGCTACAACATCACGATAGGGCATATAGGTACACTAGGCACACGGACTTGACTAAGCATGCAATGGCTAATTCAGCGCCAGGACCACGAGTGCAAGTGCAGACGTGGACTCATACCGAGATTCACACCCGGTACACGTACAGGACCACACACAGTTGGTAGGGCCACCAGCCCAGCCGAGAGAGGACATAAGCGTAGACACGCTAACTCGACAATTTGCGAGGATGTCCCTCTCGCCATGTACTGTCACACATGGGAAGGAAGTCACCGTGGCCACAGTCCAGAAGACGGCCAGGCTAGGCTCCAATAGGCTACAAGCACAAAGTTACACAAACACACGTCCTTCAGCTCCGGATCGGAAGGCAAATTTGCCAAACCGAGGGACAAAGCCTAGAACAACCCCCTCGGAACAAAAGGACGAGAGGGAGTTGAAGCCAGGACCCTCAGACACATATGACATGACAGGGAGACAACGGGACGAAACCACGTCATGGGCTGACGACGTAGAGCCCGCCCTACAGTACATAAAGCCTACATACACCCACACAGATAGGCTAACGCAATGGCAGGAGTCCGCCGTGGCCACAGGCCGGAAAGCGGGCAGGCTACACGCCACCACATTGCTAGGGCAGACACAAGCCATTAAGCGACCTTTACCGCCAGTTCAAAGGGCAAGTTTGCCAGAACGAAGGCGAACACCGGCATTAGTGCCCCAGGTGCGAATGCATAGGAGGGTGTTGCATTCAGTCCCTCAGGATGCACGATACACGCACGCACATTTTGACCAGGCACTACCACACGGTACACGGGGATTAGGGAAAGTGTTATTACCTACCCCACAGAACAGATCAGTCGAAAATACACACACCCCCGTAAACTCTACTAGAGTAGCGCAGAGCGCGAGTAGTTCCGCGAACACAGGTACACTTAGACCAACGGTCAAGCGATACGGTGAAAGCAAGCCCGGTCGCACTTTGCTACAAACTCCTCCGAAAAATAGCAGAGGAGCACCTCAGTGGATCCCAGGGGCTTACACCCTAGTGACGGGGCGACGGTATCCACCTTCCTGAACAATAACGCTCGAAAAAGGATAGCGACTTTCACCAGGAATACAATATATTCCGACATCACTTGCACCAATAGTATGGTACACATAGGTTCTTTAACACAGGGGAAACAAGATAATAGACAAACAAGTACTCACAGACATAAACTGCACATTTTTTTTCTTTTCTCTAATCTTCCTTCTTTCATGTATATGCAGTGCAACATGGCGGGATCAGAAGTGCATGAGGCAAAATCCTTGTTTTTTTTGTTGGCCCCTGACATTTTTACTCTTAGGCCATCAATGATTATTGGTCGGAGTGGTTATCACCATAAATTGGATAACGTAAATTTTCTAATATCCAAAGCCAAGTAGAAGCCCATCAGGTGAGCTACGCGGCTTAAAGCCGGAAAGAGATATTTTGAACATAGCTTAAGCATCAAATCACAGCATAGAGCTTAAGCGAGTCTTTCTAAGCAGAAATGACTAAATGTTCTATGTTCCGGTTCAACAGTTGGACAGATTCTGTTGTAGCGGGCAAAAGCCATAAGCGTGGCAAGAATTAAGAATCGCAAACTAGTTTTCAAAAAAAATTTTGGTGAGGTGTGCTTTAACCAACTGAAAAGCCCAATTGCACACCGGGGCGAGACACTGTCATTTTGTTGAGTTACAATTGCCTGAGAAGGGAGGTTCAACTCCCATAGTGCACTGGCTTTGCTCGTGACGGGGATACAAATGTATCAATTACGTCTTGCAATCGCCTGCCCAATGTGTACTAGACAGTGTCGGTAGATTTCTCTGAGACGTAACTAGATTACTATAGTGCTAACGTCACCTACTAGGTGGATAATACGGTCAGGACCTACTTACCATTTTTAAGCATTTTTTTTTTCATAGTGGTTACGACACAATTTTGGCAGACTATCGCCATCGGGCAACCCGCTTTAATCAGCATAAAGCAGGGTGCTAACGAGATACAATATAGTCTTTCTATTATTTTCTTTCAAAGTGCTCTCTTAATTCAGAGCGGGGCATGACACATTTTTTTTGCCTCACGCATTCGGCCCGAGAAAGGAAGGGGGCCAAGTTAAACTATATATATTTAACACATAGGCATACGTTACACATAACACTGCCTCTAACATGACTTTTCCTCTCCGGCACATAGTCACCAAATACGCGACTAGCGGCCCGGAGACACTCGTGTATAACGACATTTTGAACAATGGATAGGAATATACTTGACCCACGATGCAGTAACACAAAATTGGGGACACGAATGTAGTTAGTGGGAGGTTCTTTTACAGTGCGGCCAAGGCATGTGAGGCTTTCCAAGTGAAATGCCATGGCCTGTGGTTTGGATTCCACGTAAAAAAGGAAACCCCGTGGCTCATGATCCACAGAATAACGGTCACGCTAAACTACAAGTTTTCTTTCTTTTACAGTGCGGGAAGCACTACTCGCAATTACTACAGACAGCAATCAAGTTCACACACACGCGTGGCGAGAACATGAGAGTAAGCAAGTAAAACAAAAGAAAGCCCACGACATCGTAATTCAACACCATCGCGTCAGCAGGAACACGCGCCTCAATGGACAAGACTGGTCGGTACGGACGAACTCAGCCAACTCCTACAGAACAGAAACAAACGCATCATTCACGTCCGATCTAAGGACCCTATATCTTCCAAATTTACACTACGAGGAGGGTTCAAAAATATACAAACTCCTCACAGAAATGCATACTTTCATTTGCGCAGTACACATACACGGGGAACATGTGCCATAATATATGCGGCACAGAGAGGGTCACACCAAGGCTTTACAGCACCCCGGGTCCGAACCCATGACCACACACCACACTCGTACCAAAAACTAACTATCCAACGGTATTTTTGGTACGCGAAACACAAGCAAAAACCACACTGGGGACGCCTCAAGCCCTGAAACACAACGCAGACATATAACACGGAGAATGACATAAGGTCACGGGTTCAAATCCCAGCGAAAATCGGACACCAAGAAAACAGTTATCCAGGCTTCCAATCACACTGAAATTAGCCCACACAACCACACAAGCAGGGAATACCACATTTCCTCCCGCCAAAAGCCAGGCATAAAATTTCAAATTACACCAGACATGGAAAATACATTTCCCACACAAAGGCATAGAAATCTCGCAAGACAAAGGCCTTACGGAATAGTGACCACACAACATCATTAGCAAATAGTATGAATTGCTACATTATTCCGCCAGGAATCTAGGACAATGACAACACTTGCATACGTGCAGGAAAGCACTTGCCAGCAGATGACATACATAACATCCCAGCCTGACATTACACATACAAACTGCTGACTGGCAGACTTCATCATATCGCATTACCGCTGGTGACAGGACACTATTGTTTACCGGCATTGACAATGAAATTAGAAACGCAAAGCAATCATAATAACATACATTTTTTTAACACTGCAAAAGCACTTGGCAATAGACAAGACGCTGACAGGCCACGGGCGCCTCCTGCCCATACACGCGATACATATCACGACTTAGCCTGTAACAGACCAACCGTCCGCGAGGTGTAGCGGAACATAGGCACACACACACGCGCTCACTAATCAAGGACGAACACAGACAGGGGCTCTGAGAAAACAAGACCTCCCCTCTAATAACTTCTTTTCTCGATTATAAGTCATAGGAACCATTCTAGGCGATCAGGACATGACCAGTCGCACTACGACCACTGGCCACATTCACACTACAAACGGCAGACCAGATTAGGTCGTGAAGCTTTACTATCCCAAGGCGCGGATAGAAAGCCAACATGGACCAAGGGAGGATGACAAAGCGTAGGTGGATAATCCCAGAGGGATTACCGACATATTACAGCAGGCTACCATGATTAATACCCAATTCCCTACCATGACCTTCCCACGTCCAACATAAAACAACACAGACACATGAACACGACCAAAACAGCTACAATACATTACAGAGTACACACAAGGGGTTGATAGACTTCATGCGTCTAAAGAGAAGGCTTGCTACGCCTTGGATCACGTGCTACCACCTGAGTATTAGGGGTGGGTCGGCAAACATTAAATAAGCATAATGCGCATCTCCAAATGAGAGATGAGGCCACAGCTATATATATTAACCATTTTTTGTTAATTAAACACTCCCGCATGATAGGAATATATTGGTATTATGCCTCACCCTACACCTATCCGTACATGAGTGCAGACGCCTCATATCCAGATACATGCATGACTATCCCATCCATTTACCTGGGATATTAATATCAAACCTGCATGAAATTTTCATATCTTTGCAATCCCGGGAATTACCTGCCCCAATCCACTCACTATAGGAGCATCCCAGCGCCATCACCGGTTCCAGGCCACTACTAACGTGGAACCCAAAGGTGCGCAACCCCTTCCTACCATACTTTAATCCCACTCAACAAATAACTACCCCCAGATCATAATAACAGGGTACCTGACGCCACAGACCCTACTAACACCTCCATTAAGGTAAAAAGTAGCATTATTGCTGGAAAGCTGACATAGCAATGGTAGACCAGAAGTAGTCTATGTACTTAGAAGTTCTACAACCCCACAACACTGGAAATTATTTTACATTTTACACGGAGATTAAACTATTTACACAGGTTACGCCCACATTTTTTTAAACAAAGGAATCTGATACGCTCTGATTGATGATAACGGCGTAAGCCGAAGGTCAGAGGGACCACACTGGAGCAGAGCTGGGGAAGGCGATGTGGACCCTTACCCCAGTTGGCTCAACAAATCACTGACCCGACCAAACAGACGAACCACGTAAGGTCAAAGCATTCGTGACCTGGCACGGGCAAACATCGAGATCTAGGGGTGCATTTAGCTTATCCCCCTTGTCGGAGAAGGTTACACCCACTATGTGCCACGGTCGTCGAAGCCAAGACCTGCAGGGAGACTTTCTGAGAATGGCGGGAGAAATAGCTCACTCAGCGCCGGACTCGGGAACTATCCCTAGAGACGACCCCATTATGACTAGACTTCTAGTTGAATTTAAGTTAGGTACGGCTTCCATAGCGGGAAGCAAAACTCCTGTGCGTTGGAGGGAAATGTTACTGCGAGATACATAATACTGCGGCCGATACAGGCGAATATTACTGCGAAAAGCAGACCACGATTGCCGACAAAGGCGAAGAGATTCTTATACTGCGTAAAGCACACTACTGCGGCCGATACAGGCGAAGATTACTGCGAAAAGAAGACTACGATTGCCGATAAAGGCGAAGATATTATGCCATTGGACGACAATGTCCAATGCCCACATAAATGGCGGCGCTGCGGGCAACCAATGGGCATTAAGAGAGGTGCATTGCGAGCGCCTCATAAGGGTTACGTGGGCGGCCCAACTACGACTACATAAGCAATGGCAACGGTAAAGGACTGAT
The DNA here is from genome assembly GCA_946902985.2 of Meconema thalassinum. Classification (NCBI taxonomy): domain Eukaryota; kingdom Metazoa; phylum Arthropoda; class Insecta; order Orthoptera; family Tettigoniidae; genus Meconema; species Meconema thalassinum. The sequence continues at coordinate 52,150,881 of OX336388.2, read as the reverse complement.
AAGTACAGCGGGCGAAACGGTTTGCTCAGGGGCACCGTAAGCACCTGCGATTAGATTAGTACTAGTAATAGACGTCGACACCTAGAATTAAGGGAACGGAATCCAGCGATCCTAGAGACAACCGGTGTTTCTAGGACTCGTGCGGGTGGTGTCCTGAGGAAGTAAATTGCCTCAGGCGATCGTTCTAGGCCAAATTTAGCTGTAAGACGGTTGCATTTGACACGCAACCTAGGATTAAGCAAATTTATTAACCGCTGTTGCCAGGTATGGCACAGCACATTTCGGCAGTAGATTAAGGCCACCCTTTCGGTTTAGAAATAGCATTTTTTTTAGACCATAATTAAAATAGATAGCATTAAGTAACGCCGTACGGCGCCTGATGACCCACAAACCCGGCATCAGGGTAAGTCCGACAACTCATAACAACTCATGGCAAACTCATGACAACTCATAACAACTCATGGCAAACTCATGGCAACTCATGACAACTCATGGCAAACTCATGAAAATATTGATAGGTCATTATAATACAGCATAAGTCTACATCTAAGGCAATTTATATATATATATATATATATATATATATTAAGGTAAAATTTCGGCACTTGGTGACTAAAAATCCGTTACCAAGGTAAGCCCGACAATACTTAGGCTAAACTAGACTAACATAGGCTAACCTAGATTAAGTTAGACTTAAGTGGCACCATAATTGATTTTGTATAATATGCGCAGCGATGGAACTGCTATATGTATTAATACACTCTATTTGCAGGAAAGCAAGGAAGCGACGGAATGTACATGTTTCCAGATAAATGGCCATTAACACATTTTGTTTTGCAGATGACGAGGATTGTACACAAACCTGTTGAATATATATATCCCAACACAGAAATACCACACTCTCTCCCTCTTGTACAGACACATACACTCTTTGGCAATTTCAGTTGCACCTCCTAAAGGTGACAGCGTAGCGACCACCGAAGCACAGTATCCGTGGGATACTGGGCATCGATGAACGCCAAAAAACAAGATGACACGCAAATAAGGCGTGACTTCGGCATCTAAGGGCGGCACAAGTATTGTAAGGGCCGAACCTTCGACGCCAGGGTGGAATTTCCCAACCCACGGCGGGAAAACCACTAGTACATAAGCTCAATGGAAAAAGAATTAGCGGCCTAGCCACTAAACTACGGTAAGACGGCCGAGTAGAAAATGGCCAGGAAAGAATCAACGAATGGTATACAAAGGCCAGGTAAAGAGTTCTACGAAATGAAAGGTACCAGGCTCATGAGCAAACCGGTCTAGTAGTAAGATTCTTATTTTTTTTATATATATTATATCATGCTTGTATATTAAATGTAAACAATATGTCACGCCATTCAACACTGCCATAATGGCAACACTGAATACACGGTTTTGTTTTTTCCTTTCTACTCTACTAACGCCCAAATTTGTCAGGGTGTTCCGTTTTATCCCAAACCAATAAATACTTTGAATATTTCCCTTAAATTATACCCTGGAACACCCATTTTTTCTATTCTCTTCTATCTTTCTCTTAGCAGGGAGCACTTTTTCCCCAAAATAAAGCCAGACGGCACAATTCCTCGTCTAGCTGGGTTTTTCCTCCCTGCACAACTATGTAACGGATCACTATCAAAACCATGTTTTTTTTTCTTTTTTGAAACTCGCAATATGCCAACAATGGCAATGTCAATTTTTTTTTCAATGTCAATTTTTTCTCAATGTCCAAATTTTTCTCCATGTCAATTTTTTTTCAATGTCAATTTCCATTTTTACAATGTCAATGTCAGTGTTATACATATATCTGTACATCCCATAACCCTCCCCCCTGAACACGGGCTGATCTCACACCTCCATTTCAACACGACATCACCCATTCTATACGACGACGCGACAACGACGAGGAAGAAACCACCAGAAGATACGAGAGGGCTTCAAGAACTACTACATCAACATCCCAACCTCAAGTTCCGTTCCCGTTCGCGGGGACGCGAACTAAATAGGGAAGGAGGCTTGTACAGTACCCCAGGGGTATGCACCCCTTGGAGACCATCCCCCCAATCATCTATCTAAATCTATCTAAATCTCCTAAATGGCAAACCCTTATAAAGCCAGACCAACATCCAGCAACATCGCAAGGACAGCTTGCCATTCTAGAAAGCAGCTCAATCCTTGCACAATTATTACACATTATTAACTGGGGCAGCTATGCTATCAGAATGCTGACAGCATAGCGCCCAAGAGTATAAAAGGCGTCCTAAGGAGGTCACAGGGAACTCTCCATTATCAGTCTTTCAGTGGTACGGCCGGAGGCTACGTTGGTGTCATCAGAGGTGAGTCAGTCGTGTTCAGATATCCTACATTTGTAACCTTTACCCACAGCTTGTACTTTACATTGTGACCACTATTACATTCCCTATAAGGGACTCATAATTTAGCATCACAGACCAATAAACACTTGGTCAACACATCACACCAGTCTTACTGTTTATACGCCTCTTTACATCCCAACGCCCTTCCCTATTCCCGTCGCGGTTAGACGTGACATACGGTAGCGCAACAGTGCCAGCTCAGTTATCATTGTATTTCTCGAGGCGGCCCGGCTACTGAGAGCAGCACGCGCCATTTAGCTGACACTATCACGTTCAGTTATATAACAAGCTAGTCAGCTGGACGACTAGCGCATTGACCTGTACAGCAAACTCCATCCCCTAGGATACATCTACATCCTTTATAGGAGCGCCCCCTAGCTCCTAACACTAAACAACACTCTACACTGGTCAGCTTACCCTGCTACGGGAAGCTACCTATCTTTAGGCACTGCTTTATAAATTAGTACAACAACTCTTCCTTTTAGATCCTACCACCCCCAAATAAGGGATCTAAAACAATACCATGTACGACAGTTTGGAAGACACTACATAGGAGACTGCAAGAAGCCGTACAAATTACAGCTCTTGCAACAATTGAAAGGGAATGACAAACAACAGTGTTATGAGTTTTGTATCAGAGTGCAACAATGGATGGCAGACGATGACTACTTCCTAAATCGCTAATTTTTAGTGACGAAGCGACTTTCCATACAAATTGTAAAGTCAACAGGCATAACTGTCGTGTGTGGGGGACCACAAATCCTCATGAATTCCTAGAATGTCAGCGTGATTCACATAAAGTGAACGTTTTCTGTGCAGTGTCATCACCGAAACTTTACGGACCATTCTTCTTCGCCGAAAACACTGTAAATGGGCACTCATACCTGGATATGATACAGCAGTGGTTGTTCCCACAATTGCAGGAAGATTCCGACAATCTCCTGTTCCAGCAAGACGGGGCCCCACTCCATTACCAATCTGATGTCCATGATTTTATGAACAACAGGTTACCTCAGCGCTGGATTGGACGAGCAGGGAATAATGATAACTGTTTCGACAAGTGGCCTCCCCAGATCTCACTTCCTATGATTTCTTCTTATGGGGGTATATCAAAACTGTGTGTATGTGCCACATTTACCACAAAATCTCGGGGAACTCAAGCGTGGGATTCAAGGCGCTGCCACCACTGTATCGGCTGATATGCTCCAAAAAGTGTGGCAAGAGTTCGATTACCGAGTAGATATTTGCCGAGTTGTACGTGGTGCCCGTATTGAGTCGATGTGAAATCAAACAATTAAAAGAAAACCATTTGAGTTCCTCTTTTAATATCACGAATACTGTATACGAATTCTGTATAATTTGTAGTTTGTGTGTAAAATGTTAATAAATGTGTTAAGAAAAATGTCAGTGTGAAATCAAACTATGAAAGCAAAACCATTTGAGTTCCGCTTTAATATGACATATATAGGAAAGCTGTATCATTTGAAGTTTTTGTGCAATAAATTAAGAAAAGTGTTACCGGACTTTAGGGACACCCTGTATTTCGCATATCCGCCATGCTTGATTGGGGAGACGTAGAAGAAATATAAGGGTACGGTCGGGATCGACAAAAATTTTACTGTGACCTTATCGAGTTTCATTGAAAACGCTCCTGCCGTTTAGATTTTACTAGGGGAGGAAAGCCACAGACACACACGGGGACAAAAGGTGATCTCAAAACCCTATTATTTCATAAATGAAAATAGACTAATTAATAATAATAATATAAAATGAAAGATAGATCCAATAATTACCTCTATTATAATATGTTCCTCTTTGAATGCTATGTTCTTATCATCAAATATATCAGCTGCCTCAGCAAGCGGGTTATCGTTGGGCGTCTTCTCGTTGGACTCCTGGATAAAATATGATTCAATGTACCATGTGCAATGTATTATGTGCAACATAAGAAAAAAAACTAAATAGATCCTAGTTAGGTGACTATTTGGTAGTAAGTACACGGTGGTGGGAAAGTCAATACCTATTTTGAACATGAAATATTTTAAGGAGTGTACAAATTATCGTAGATTTATTTTCATTCCAAAATATCTAGGAATTAGCCTTGACCGCGCTCTCACTTACAGAAAGCACTGTTTGAACACCAAGCAAAAAGTGGCAGCCAGAAACATCATAAGGAAGTTAACAGGCACATCCAAGTACTGTGAGGTCCTCTTCTATTGCGTTATGTTACTCCGCCGGAGAATACGCAAGCCCAGGATGGTACAATTCCAGTCATGCCAAAGTGGTAGATGTTACACTTAACGATACTTGTCGTTACTGGGTGCCACAAGCCCACTTCGCTGGACAAGCTGTACACCCTTGCTGGTATCGCACCCCCTGACATCCGCCGAGAGGTAGCGGCGAAAAATGAGAGAAAAATGGCAGAAACTTCTGAATCCCATCCTCTGTTTGGACATCGACCTGCTAAACCCCAACTAAAATCTAGGAAAAGCTTCCTCAGAACAACAGAAGCTCTTGTCGGGATTTCACAACAATCCCGAACCAATTTGTGTCATGCAAGGTTCTACAGCCGTGGACAATGGTTTTCACCCTCTGAAAAACTACCAGCCGGTTTCACAGAGAAATGGAGCATATGGAGATCACTCAACAGACTTCGGTCGGGTGTCACAATATGCAAAACCAACTTAATGAAATGTTGTTACCATGTTGAGTCACCGTTTTGTGAATGTGGAACAACGCAGACGTCCTACCATCTGCTTCAGTGCAGTCAGTGGCCAACAACTTGTACGCTAGTAGACCTGTTACATGCAACACCTAATGCCATGGAGGTCGCCAACTTCTGGGCAGCTATAGTTTGAACAAATTGAAATTTAAAAATGTGTAGTCTATATAATATTATGTATTTATTGTATATTCAATTTCAAACTGTAAGTGTTTCTCACACGAATGTATGAATGAATTCCATACATTATTAGGGTGTACCATTTGGTTAAGTGAGTGAAATTTAATTAATTACATTTCTACGTATGCACCCGCTTCGTCTACACATTTCTGCAACCTTTTTAGGAATAGTACTCATGAATTTTCTTAGCATTTCCAATACCACATTTGTAAATACCTCACGAATAGTTTGCCCTAGGTTTTAACTTGTACACTTTTTCCTTAGCCCATCCCCATAGAAAGAAGTCACAAGGGTTTAGATCTGGGCTGCGTGCTGGCCACTCTGTCGGCCCTGGGCGGTCAATGCATCGGCCAGAGAAATGATCATCAAGCTGTGTTCTCACAGCTTTTGTGTAGTGGGGGCGGTGCTCCAACCTTGTATGAACAGCAATTCTTTATTTTCCCATTCATTAATCCCTTTCTCTTTATTTGGACATCCTCATTCTTCGAGGAGTCTCAACATTCTCCCCGCCTCCTTTACCTTCTCCTCCCTTACTACTCTGTCCGCCGTTCTTATTAATGTGGCGCGTTCTTCTACCATGGTACATACAGTACTTTCTGGCAGCTGCTCTCTGGTGACGAACAGAGGAATTTGTCTAGTTTTTTGTAATCTCATTGATACACTTTATTTGGCCACATTGTTTTAATTCCATTGCAAAAGGAGGCTAGGTTCCTTCGAAACGTCTGTAGGGCAAACTGTACAGTTATTGGCACTTTAAGGACACTAAGCAATTAAATGAATAATTTTGAACAGAAAATCTGCTGTTGTTTGTCTCATTTTTTGTCTCATGTTCTGTACATTATGATTATTGATTATATATATTAAGAAACTAAATATAGAGCCTTAACATATTTTAAATCGGATATGAAATATTAAGTGAGCAAACAGACAGTACTTGGCACCTTGTTCAGGTACAGTTCTTGGCACCTTTCTTTTCTCTGTGTGCCTCCTGTTTTTAATACAAACATGTAGAACAATATTCTTTCCCACTTGAGACGCATTGCTCAAGACCTTAGGCAGGGAACAAGACTGTGAAAACCAAAATCACAGTTATTGGCACAGGGTGCCAAGTAGTGCATTTAATCGTTATTTTTAATACAGTAATTGGCACCCCCATTACACAGAAAAATTAGAGGTTAGAGTGCTTCGTAAACACAGAACAAATACACTAAGGCATATTCAACATGTTTTCACACTTTCCCTTAAAATGCAGTTAGTATACTGAGCTCCAAACATCGAAGTTTGGAACTAGTAACCTGAACAAAACTGTAAGATGTCAACAAAATACCAGCAGTGGTGAATAACACCAACTTGTTCCAACATTCACTTCAAAACTGTTCACCTGGTGGCAGTGAGATGAAGTATAGAGGCCAAGGAGTAATAGAATGGTAAGATAAAACACTCTGTGGCAATGTTATTGTTGTAAAAATACTATTATATTCAAATAAATGGAAGCAGTGCCAATAACTGTCAGAGTGCCAATGACTGTACAGTTTACCCTATTTAATTTTGTTTTCACACGGGAATAGCCAAAAAAACATGAATAATTTGATAGTAATCGGGACGTGAAAGCCTTAATATACATATCAAATAATTCATTCATTTCTTTATTTCTCCATGGTAATTTGTTAATATACATGTGGGAGTCGTCAAATCATGATAGCTATGATAGCATCCCAAGAATAAAACTTTGGGAAAGCTTAACAAATAGGCAACGAACTGAGAGACATGATAAGTGGAATGTGCATGGATTGCTACAGTAGTGTGAGGACTAGAGTTGGGACATCGGAATGCTTTAAAATTGACACTGGACTAAAGCAAGGAAGTGTGTTGTCACCCCTATTGTTCTTAATGGTGACGGATGACATCATGGAGGCAGCAATGAAAGACTATAGTGGGGCAGACGATGTTGTGATCTGGGGCGAGGATGAGATGGAGGTACAAGAACAGTTAGACGTAATAAATGAAAAGACTGAGCAATGGGGATCGAAGATAAATGTGGAGAAGAGTAAAACAGTCGTGATGAGTAGAGATAAGAAAGAAGGAAAAGGAGTAATCAAAGTAGGAGATAAGGAATTGGAAGTGGTGAAACACTTCAAATACTTGGGAAGTGAACTGACTGAAGATGGAACTCTAGATTTGGAAATTAGCAGAAGAATACAACTCGGGGGTGCTTTCTACCAACAGTTACGGGGACTGGTATGGAACAAGGCTAAAGAAGTTATGTACAAAGCATATTATGTTCCTATAATGACATATATGCAGCAGAAACTTGGACAATGACTAAGAGGGATGAGAGCAGAGTACAAGCAGCTGATATGAGATTCCTGAGAAGTACGGTCCAGAAAACGAGGACAGAAACTAAATGACAAGCTGGAGCAAAACAGATTGAGATAGTTTGGACATATCAAACGGATGAATGAAGTAAGGCTACAAAGACGAGCACTGGAACGACGGATGACAAGGAAGACCAAGAATGCGTTGAATGGACTCGGTGGAGAATAGCATTAGAAAACGGAACCTGGATTGGAACACTGTGTCGGAAGAGGAATGGTGGAACGACAGAACAAAGTGGAGAGGAACCATATTTGCCCCCACCCAGTGTCAGCTAGAAAAGGGGAAATGAAGATGATGATACATAAAATACATAATTACAGGGGTACAGGTAGATACAATAATCAAAATACAAAAACAAACGCTCATATCTCTGTGCACAGTGCCTCGAATTCTTCTATGGAATATATTGCCTTGTCTATAGTATGAGCCATTTTTTGATTTTAATTTTAAAGTGGAAATGCTGCTGACATTTCTTAAATAAGGGGCAACAAGTTAAAATATTTGGAGGCAGTATACAAGGGATCTTATTTTCTGAAAGCCCCTCGATAATATTGACAGTGAACATCCATTCTGCTTCTGGTGTTGTACGAATATAGATCAGGATTTTTTACAATTTTTAGCATTTACAGTTAGAATTTGTCTGTTAATATACATAGAACAATAGAGTAAGTACAATGATGGTAATGTCATTATTCTGAATTTTTAAAATATTCCCTACAAGATGTTAGAGGGTGTAAACCAAACATGACACGGATTGCTCTCTCACTTGTGACATATCTATGGGGATGAGCTAAGGAAGAAGTGTACAAGTCAAAACCTAGGGATTTAAACAGTATTCAACAAACTATTTGTGAGGTATTTAAAAATGTGCCATTGGAAATGCTAAGAAAATCCATGGATACTATTCCTGAAAGGTTGCAGAAATGTGTAGACAATTCGGGTGCATACGTACAAATGTAATTAGCCTAATTAAATGTCACTCACTAAACCAAATGGTACACCCTAATATTGTATTGAATGAAAATAAATCTATGATAAGTTGTACACTCCTTGAAATATTTCATGTTCAAAATAGGTATTGAGTTTCCAACCACCGTGTATTAAGACACTACACCTTTCTAAATACGAAAGCTTTCGTCATGCACAATACTAAAATTACATGGTTACCAAATTACAACTTACAATGTCAGCGAATTCATCTGTGTGGTTCAGCCATTCTGGCTCACATTTGATAAATGTCTGCTCTTCCATCATGTTCAGGAATCTAGAACACAGGAAGAATAATTAACAATCAACCAATGAGCACACTTCTGCACCCAAAAAAAAGCCTCATGTTACTAACAAATAAATCTAAATGTTCGTCTCCATATCTTTCGTGCAAAATCTGCCGTACTTAACCAATTTATCATAAATTTTGCTTGCGCAAAGTTCTTATGGTTGGCTAACAGACAGACCGGTTCAGAATTTATTTCAGACATTTAACAAGTAGTTCCGTGAAGAACCAAAGCCTATTTTCATATATCCTACTTATGGTAATTGCCACTATCAACAAACAACATTTCAGTTGATTGCTGTAGTAGATCCGTAGATATTGAGAACCGTCCAATATTACGGATGGTCGCCATGTTGGATTTTTATAAATGTAGGTCTTAGGGTTATGTACTATTACATGAATATTTTTGTGTACGTGTAGTATTCAAACTTCAATCGCATGATTAGGATATAAGAAGTAAAAACGAGTTTTTTTTAAATTTCGCACAGCTGCAATCTTGTGGTTATGAAAACAATTGAAATAAATTAGACGCCAGTGGATTAACATCTGTATAAGCATTTACCGTACCAAGTTTCACTGCACTCGGATGGTTAAATCGCAAGAAACGCCCATTTAAATATTTATACTTCGCGTCGCCGCCATGTTGGAGTTGTGCTCACCAGGTTATTAAAAGTCCTATAGGTGAACTTATGTTCATAGCCTCTATGAACATTAAAAAATTCAGTTTGATTGCTGTAAAAGATTCCTAGTTAATAAGAACCATCTAAGTATTTCAGATGGTCCCCATGTTGGATTGTTATATGTATAGGCCATAGAGTTACTTACCATTAAAGAAACATGATTGCGTAGGTTCATTGTTCAAACTTTCACTTCCATCGCATGGTTAGGACACAAGAAATAAAAACTTAACTATAAAATTTCGCACAGCCGCCAATTTGAGGTGTCAATGCATTACAATATGTATAAACATTTACTGTGCCATATTTCACTGCGCTCAGGTGGTTAAATCGCGAGAAAAGTCTATTAAAACGTTTCAACCTCGCTTGGCCGCCATGTTCGTTTTGTACTTACATATATAAACTTGTAATAGTGCCCTTTATCACCAGACAACATTTCAGGGTGATTTATCAATTAATATGATAATATTGGTCTGGTTAACTCTAACATAAAATGCCAGAGTTTCGCCCCAGTGTGCCGTTGGGCTCGTCAGTTGGTATTGTTTTTATTCTGTAGTTGAATGTCTTAGTGTTTAGGAGTGATAAAATCTATAATTATATTTTACTTTTCTATTTTAATTGTAATACCTAGCTGTAAGTTGTTGTATTTATAGAATTAAGTTTTCATATTATGATAATAGAGTTAGGTGTAAATAGTTGTCCAATAAGATTGTATCTCTTAAGATCTGTTATTATAATAAGTTATAAATAGTTATAGTATTAGTATTATATACCTATTACTACTTTTATTTTATAGATGTAAATTCTGACGTGTCCTATATCAAAAATGTATTATATACATGTATTTGATCAAATGGAATTAATAAAATCAATCTATCTATCTATCTATACTGCTCGGGTCTAAGCTGCGTGGACCTGAGAGGAATTTGCAACGCAGACTATGAGTAGTGGTGGTGACGAGTGATGAGGTTTCTCGGTCCTTGCGTAGTAACAGAAGAAAATACATTCGTCGGTGACTCACTCACTCATTCCCAACGCCACACTGATTTCAGAAAAGACCCTATGTTAGCAGTATTGTTATAGACGAGAATGTCAGGTAACACGGCGGGCAGTCGACAGGCTTCTCAATTCTCGCCTGCTCCTACCCTGCCTCTGCCCTTTATCCCGCAAGTTCACAGAGCTTAGACGCGAGCAGTACAGACACACCTCACCAATACGCGTGGCTAGCACATACTGAGAAGGCCATCACAAGACACGCTGGCATCTTATGTTTGATTTAACCGGACCAATATTATCATATTAATTGATAATTCATCTGCTCAAACGGAAATAACATCATATTCCCATTCGGGAATATTCATAACCTATTTGGTGTGCCAAGGTAAGGCTTTTGTTTTATGAAAGGGAGCTTGACTTCCGTAGCACATTGGCATCACTCGTGACGTCAATACTACTTCTATTTTGTGCCTTGTGATGGCCTTCTCAGTATGTGCTAGCCTTTTGTATTGGTGAGGTGTGTCTGTACCAACTGACGAGCCCAATGGCACACTGGGGCGAAACGCTGGCATTTTATGTTTGAGTTAACCGGACCAATATTATCATATTAATTGATATTTCATCTGCTAAAACGGAAATAACATCATATTCCCAGTCGGGAATATTCATAACCTATTTCAGTGTGATATAAGTAATAATTTCGGAGTTATAGAACGCCGGTGAAATATTTCGCACAGCCGCCATGTTGTATTGGTGAGACGTAATAGAAATTGAAGGGCATGGTCAGGGTCGGCCAATATAGTACTATGACCTACCGAGTTTCACTGAAATTGCTCCAGCCGTTTAGAAGTTATTAGGTGGACACACACATCCACACACAGACACACGCATACACACATACGGACAAAAGGTGATCACATAAGCCTATTTTTTTTAATAAAATGAAAATAGGCTAAAAATTACTAAATCTTAGTTTTTTACTAAACTTACCTAGTAAAAATAAATATAATGGGCGAACAGTTAATCTTATTTGAGATTGATAATCATCTCGTCCTTAAGACTCACTGTCTTCAATCGGTAAACACGAATTTGCCCATTTGTACCCCGCCCAGTCATTGGCCGAATTCATGTTGACCAACTAAAGGGCTACATATGACAGACAGTTTGTACAGGCAACACTGAAAGAATGGCTTCAAATCTTTTCATTTAAGACTCAATTATTCCCCAAGAACGATTTTAAGCTTTGTTTTCTTAACTCTAATAAATTGCCCTTACTTTTTTTAGCCTACGTTAATCATATTAAATATAGTGTTTTGAATTCCACCATAATGCACTCAAGAATACTGAATTAACCCCGAAACTTCGGAAGACCCAGCAAACTAACACCAAAATACTGACTAACGTGCGAGTCAAGCAATAACAATAAGCGGACTTGTCCCCACGAGGAAATAACGACAGTAACAGTGCTGAGGAAATAGGAACGCGGAAGGTCTAATTAAACACAACAAACAACAAGTACAAATATGTTTGTTCATGATTGGTCCGCATTGACGAATGCTAGTTTAAAAATTGAAATATACTATGTTCCGTCTAGCCAATACTTATTGTAACTCAGCAATTCTTCTAGGTTTGTGCCATGTCCTGTGTGGGGTTTCGCCTAGGACACCAAGCTGGCTCATCGGCGGGCTCTTGATGTCCCCGCTCGGACCCCCATTGGAGTATCGAACTGCGCGCCACCTCCCTTTATATAAGGTGCAACTGCACCTCTTGACTGCGAGAACTAAAAGCTCAAGCTGCCTCAACCTCCCTATGAAGGCTTCCAAAAAGATGGTATATTGGCTTTCACGGCCAGTGAATTGGTGTCCTACGCGAAACCCCACACAAGACACGGCACAAACCTAGAAGAATTGCCGAGTTTTAATTCATTGGCCGTGAAAGCCAATATACAATACTTATTGTGTTTATTTACACACTAATACATGTTTCGGGGCATAATATTTTTTAAAATCTGCCCCTTCATCAGCTAGTACAATTAATGGCCAGTCATTGTGATATTAAAATTGATGAAAAATGGATGATTGTCAAAAAAACATTGGATTGGACAAATACGAAGGTTAGAATAGTCGGCCGCGGGATGCTAGTGGGGCACGGATGACCAACAAAAAAAAACATTGATCTGAATTAGTACCACACGAGCGGCTTCGGTGGCATACTTGGTAGCATGCTGAACTGCTGTGCCCAAGATAGCGGGTTCAAACCCGGCCGAAGTCGTCGGACTTTTTAAGAGCTTTAAAATCCTTCAGTATGCCTTCCTTCGGAGGGGAAGTAAAGCCGGCGGTGCCATGTCGTAGACTTGTGGCATGTAAAAGATCCGTCCACAGACTAAACGTGTGTGGAGCTAAATTTCTAGGTTAGATTTCGTTGAAACGCTCTATCAAAGTTCCAACGTTCACCACTAGGTATCATTGATATCTGATGGTGAAAGTTGGAACTACCTGAAATTGAACGGAACTTGTAGCTCACCCCATGGGTGTCCACTGGAAGCAGCTACAGCCTCTGGCGAACCGAACATGTCCTCGGACACTCCCTGCACTAAAAGCCATACGATAAATAAATAAATAAAAAAGTACCGCACGGTATGTTTGGGGTTGGCAATACTGTTCTAATGCCGTAAATGGCCGACTCAGCAGGGAATTTTACTATACAAGTCGTGTTATAATTAGCGACTGCGACTGCTGGTAGGTTATAGACAGCCTAGAAGTGAACTACGTCTTTCCCAGATCAATTCTGAATCATTAGAAAATTTCAGAAGTTTCTCTTTTCCCTTTGTCCATGTCTCCCGTGCTGTTACTAAACAGGGCTGTTGTAGTGTGTATAAAACAAAGAAACGAGTTCTAGTCTTCAAAATCCGAAAACTTCAGCCATACTTCCCCTTAAAAGCGCCTAATTATACATGGTGAGGCCAGGGCCGTCGCGAGGATGCGCGGGGCCTGGCGCGAGAATGTGCTCGGGGCCTAGTAGACATGAGTTATCGGGAGGTGGGTAGTAAATGCCAATTTTAGACTGTAAGTGGCTGTGTTGAACGGTTAAAACTCATTTTATTACATTTCTTGTTTCTAAACAAACCTCAACAAATAGGATAAGCATAAAATTGGATACAGGAAGCACCTGATCAGATAAAAGCAACAAGCAATATCACTGGAAACCTGATATGATGAGCTAACACAGGTGATTTTTTGGCATAAATAATATATTATGGAAAACGAAGCATGTGCTTGATGTACTTTCTTACCAAAACGCACATAATTAATAATAATACGCAATCACGTTTACATATTTCGACATTTCTACGGCAATACAGTTTTTCATAAACTAAACTACTAAAAGTGCTATAAGTCCACTTTCACCCATAAAAATGAGCTGAACGGCCCCTTTGTTCGACAAATAACATGGTTTACAAGGCAGGCTTTTTTTGTCATTTTAAATGATATAGTCGACTTCGTCGTTACGTTACGGCGACGTCACGAAATGTACCGAGAATACACTGAGGTGTGTGACGTCATAGTACCGCTTGGTGCATGTGTACTGAGTTCACTGGTGAGCTCTGGCGTTACGAGACGGCAACGACACGGCGAGCGTGACGTCATCCAGCCATCTCCCTCCTTCAGCTCCCTCATGACTTGTAACTTTCTAGCGTTCTGATTGTTTCTTGATCATCTAACATAACAAGAGTCTTTGGCTTCGAGCGAAGCGAGAAGCCTCCAGTATTTCTAGAATTTTTCAGCATTTGTAGCATTTAATATGATATAAAGTCCAGTCTTTCAGACTGACTGTCTCTTTTTTTTTTCTAAAAAATATTTTTTTTTTGTTTAGAATTCACAGCTTTTTATTTATGTAAAAGGTGCTTTGCTAGGCCAAAAGTACCGATTAAATCGTTCATTTCTAATGTTTTGGCCGTTTCACATTCGATTGACAGAGTAGCCAAACCGTTCAGACGCTCCTGCGCCATCGTTGATCGCAAATAGTTTTTTATTAGTTTCAAAATGGAAAAACTCCTTTCCCTCGACGCAACCGTTATTGGAATTGTAGGCATAATTCGATAGGCCGTCGTTAAATTGGGATAGGACTCCTTTATCGGGGCTAAGTACTGTAGTGCACCTAAAGCACTTTTTACAGATGACGGAACAGCGTACCTAAATAATTGTAGTTCCAGAAAAAGATATTTTTCTTCAAGCTTCCCGTCTTTTAGAATCTTAGAGAGTGTTTGACAATGGCCTTTCAATTGGTTGTCCTCCAAATTGAAAAGCTTGGAAGGATCGAAAAGAAATCCAAAGTATTCCGAAAAAAATAAAATCGATAAATCTATTTTCTATGCAGCTCAGTGCAGTATCTACGACAGACAAAAAGTAATTTACCAGAAATTTATTTTCAGCTTCTTTTTGACGTTCCTCTTCGGTTTTTTCCACCTGTTGATCATTTTGCTGATTTATTTCATCAAAGAACATTTTAAAGTTGAAGAACAATGTAGAATGGACTTGATTCGAGAAAAATGAGAAACTTGTTCATGATGCCGGTAGCGAGGATTGGACCCGGGCCGCGCGCTTGGCGGGCGAACGTGGTATCCACTACGCTACCGAGGCAAGTGCTGAGCGAAGCGGCTGGTCCGCAGCAGTGCCTGTCCGCTGGAGAGCGCTGCGAGGAGTATCTGCGTTGTCCCTACTCCTTTTTCTGATTTTGTGTGGCCGTTCGGCCGCCACTAGCCCTTTATCATCAAATATACACCAATGGAGAGTTGAAAAATGGAATCTGTTACTCATATTCCTAGAAGATGTGACGACACTTTTGTTTGGGAGATCGAGGACCTACCCAAGTTTTGTCAACAAACTGACTTTAATTCAGACGATCCGGATCCAGATATTGATTACTTGGATGTATTGGGGGGAGGGGGGGTCCCATACAAACACAGTATATTTTACATTGTTGGCTTGTTTTAATTTGGGCTGGACTGAATCAAGCACACTATCTTTATTTTTTTCATTTATGAAAAATTCTAAATAGGACACAGAAAGCATCACATTTCTATAACCAAGTTCGGCACTTACTTTGGGACAAAAATATACTCTTGGCAACGTTGTATCACAACTACATTGTTCCAATCCTTACTTATGGTATGGAAACATGTACATTGCTAAGTAAGGATTACAGTAGAATTCAAGCCACAGAAATGAGTTTTATTAGGACTATGAACCAAAGTACCAGGAGAGACAAGATCAGAAATGAGGTACACAGAGCAACAGGGTCCTGTTACCAACTTTCTGGCGAAACGCTGACTTCAGTGGTATGGCCAAGTAATGAGGAAGGATAGCTCTAGAACAGCTAAGAAGTACTTCAACCTGGAGAGGGAAGAGACCAAGAGGAAGACCAAGGCGACGATGATAGAGACAGTTCGATCAGAGGTGGAGAAGAATGGTTTTAACTGGGACGATGACCAAGAACAAATGGTGTACCAAGATCGGGCAAGATGAAGAGCGCTTGTTTGCCACACCCGGGAAACTGGAGATGGAAAATGATGATGATGATGAAAAGTTATGGCGTGCAGCGCGGGGCCTTTCTGAGCGCGGGGCCTGGCGCGACCGCCGCCCTCGCGACGGCCCTGGGTGAGGCACTTAAAACTGTTTTTCGATATAATTGGAAAAATACAAATCGGATTAACTTAAAAATAATTTGCAATATAAGTTGTTCACCTCGAAGAGGGACATCCATTAACATAAAGCATGAACCCCCTGCACCACCCCCGGGGGCGGGACGGGGGTGACTTTGAAATCATTAATTGGAACCCCTATTTTTTATTGCAGATTTGGATTCTCCGTGAAAAATATGTAACTTTTGTATGAAACATATTTTTCGTTTCATGATAGATGGCGTTGTAATCGACTATCCTTGTAACCAAGCGCCCCGAGATAGTGAGGCGCTAGGGGACTCACAGTAATCAAGCACCCCAAAGGGAACAATTACTATTACGTTCACGTCATTGTTCCGGGGTAACCCTAAAATTAGTCTAAGAATGCATTGCGGAAGGGTTGACGGTGTCTCATTAAAGCATTTTCAAAGATATCAAAAAATTTACTTTGTTTCTCCTAATCTGATGTGCACTTTTTTTTTTAGATATTACCATTTCTCAACAATTTTCAACTCATTCTCGCCGATTACAGCGCCATTTATCATGAAACAAAAAAAGCATACAAAAGTTACATATTTTTTCGCGGAGAATCCAAATCTGCAATAAAAAACAAGAAGTTCCGTGACGAACTAAAGAGCCTACTTTCTTGAAATTAAGTTTCATGCCAATGATTAATCTACAGTATATGAACCTATCTAGAATAATGACGAAGTTAAGTTGGTAATATCAAAATGTCTAATTAGTTCGAATTATACAGAGAGTTTAGTTTGTATGTAACGGGGACCCTCGCTTGCCCGCTCGCCCGCGTTGCGCGCCTGACTCCCGCCAGGCACTTTGCCGTTATGCGGCGCTTTCACGGCACTGAGTCATTGAGTATAGGAATTTGTAGTTAAATTTGTACTTCAATGCGATCCTTGACCAATTTTTTGACGAACTGACTTACGGAGAGCGATTGTCAACTTATTTTCAACAAGATTCTGCCACTGCTCGCACTGCCGAAGCATCCATGACAGAACTGCGTCGCATTTTCGGTACGAGGATTATAAGTCGGAACGTGTGGCCCCCGCGAAGCCCAGACTTATCACCATGTGACTTTTATTTGTGGGGGACGCTTAAAAATAGAGTGTATGCGAGAAACCCTCACACTATAAATGAGCTTAAAGACTATATTACAGCTAAAATACAGTCAATCGGTGCTGAGGAACTTCAGAGAGTAAATGCCAGTTTCAAAAAAAGGTGCCAGCGATGTGTAGCAATGAATGGCGAACATTTTCAGCACCAGCTTTGAACTAGGTAAGTACAAATTCCTATACTCAATGACTCAGTGCCGCGAAGGCGCCGCATAACGGCAAAGTGCGTGGCGGGAGACAGGATCGCGCCACGGGCGAGCGGGCAAGCGAGGGTCACCGTTACATACAAACTAAACTCTCTGTACCTGGTATAATGTAGCCTAATAGAGCATTGCAATTGGCAGCCCTGGTGACTGAATATATTCTTAGTTCCATCTCTTAAGGTACAGAATACAAAATTTGGTTGAAGTCCAATGGACGTTGCATGCAGTTAGACATTGGATCTATCAACACGCGTACAAGCATGTGGGCAACAATGTCAAGCGTGTGCTGGTCAGAAATAGCCTAATCTGAAATATCATGATATCTTGTTGTGCCAATTTTGGACGAAATCCATTTGTTAGTATAGAAGTTACATGTATTTTAAAATTGGACCTATCAGCAGGCATAGAATCATGTTGGCGGCACTGCCATATTAATTATTCCAAATTAATCTAGAATGTCAGGTGCTATACGTGTGCAAAGTATAGGGCTGTTGGCTTGCATACTTCCTGATATATTGATATTAGGTTATAAAAATAAAGACAGCATTTATTAACAGTTGGCAGCCCTGATTGCTCTTAAGAATACTTATAGTCATAACTGTTATGTTACACATAGCACACACGAAATTTGGTTGAATCCCAACTGATAGTATAGAAGTTACATGTATTTAAAAATTGGCCCTATCAGCAGGCTTAGAATCATGTTGGTAGAACTGAAGTATATAAGTTACTCCAAAATTAATCTAAAATGTTAGGTACTATACGTGTGCATAGTTTAAAGCTGTCGGCCTGCTTACTTTCTGATATATTGGTATTTGGATGAAAGATTAGAGAGCAATTACTAACAGTTGGCAGCCCTGGTGGCTCTGAAGAATACGACCAGTCATATCTGTTTATGTACACATATTACATACAAAATTTGGTTGAAATCCAATTGATAGTGTAGAAGTTATAGGCATTTAAAAATTGGACCTATCAGAAGGCTAAAAATTATTTTGGCAACACCCTCATGTAAGGCCTCCTGGAAATTAAACTGAAATAGTGTTATCTATATGTGTGCCAATTTTGAAATAGCTCCCATGCATACCTTCCAAGATATCCAAAATGGAGCTCAAATTTCTAGTGCGTTTTTTCAACAGTTGGTAGCACTGACATCATTTTGAAATATGGACGTGAGATATTCCGGTATACATCTTTACTCATACTAAATATGGTTTTGTTTGCTGCAGCCGTTTAGGAGTTGATAGGGGGGGACACACACACAGCCAGACAGACAGACACACATTTTCCCGGATCGATCTCATAAGTCTACTTCTTCCTCATTTTTGCAAAATGTGAAAAGTAGGCTAAAAATAGGGGTTCCTATTTAAGATTTTAAAGTCACCCCCCTCCCGCCACCGGGGGTCGAGCTTTATGTTATTGGATGTCCCTCTTTGAGCGAACAACTTTTATTGCAACTAATTTAATTCCAATTTGTATTTTTCCAAATATTCCGAACAACAGTTTTAAGCGCCTCGCCCTGCAGGCTATATCATAGTATAGGCCCTAATCCTGTCTCAAACTATAGAATGGGATGTTACTGCAGTAGCTACCACAATATTGTGGCATTCGCTAGCAGAGTCACGTTCCCTATCGAGTTGTTCCTCCTTGAAATAAAGAGGTGGTATCCGCTGAAATGTTTGGGGAATATCGAATGTTCCATTATTTACGGTCATTATCCTAGCATTTTAGCGTATGTTAAATCACACAGCTGAATAATTAGGCTACTTACTGCAAAGGTCCAGGTACTAGTTGCCAACAGTCCCGTAGACACAACACAAAATTTTCAACTTAATTATGTTACATGACGCCTAGTTCTAATAAAAACGTTAAATTCCCTCGTTGATCGGAAGTGACTGAGAAATGACCAATTATAAAACCAACATATAATTATAATAACATAAATGTCGCCACAAGTCTGTTTCAAGTCACACATCAACACCTACGAAGTCTCGTTTCCTACACACGATGTAGTAGTCTAATGATATCTCCAGTCAAAGTAGCCACATGCAACAACTCCTAATGTATTGACTTTTGGCGGATCACCCTTAATCCTATACTGTATTTATTAGATATGCAAAGCATTTAACCTGCATTTCATTAATGTTGCAGAAAAGTCGGTTAAAGATTTTGTATCCAATTATGTGATCTGCAACTCTGTGCTTTTCAACCCCACAAATATTAGGCTACGGAAGTTCCACAAAGCAATTACTAACGAAAATTTGTCTCTGCAAAAACGAGTATTACGAGACAAATCTAAACAATGGCAATGTTTAAAAAATGTAGCCTACTGTATCTAAGCCAAGTAATAACAGGCCGTTGTGTCTATTATCCTCCCATGCAAATAGGGTGTCAACACTTTCCCGTATTTCACGGATTTGACACTATTATCTCCTGCCTCCTGTATTTTCTGTCCCTTTGGGTGAATCTATTCCGTATTTTTTTGTCAAGGAATTTCGTAATTGCAAGGATGCAATACCATGTGCTGTGTCTTTAGAGGGTAGGCGATCGCTATAACTTACTCTGATTTACAAAAGATGAACGGTGAAAGCTGCCATCCGCTTGAATGGTGAGGTGAGGAGTGGAGACGAGAGGGGTAACGGTCTCCATGGCAACAGCGAGCAGTGTTGCAATGTATGCAGACACAGCAGTGAGCAAATGGTTTGTCTCAGTGTTCAACTGTGCCTTGACTCGTCACTCTTATTAGACCGCAAGGCAAGGGGGCAAACTTCCCCAGTATTTGTGTCTTCCTGCAAGCCTCTTGGAATGTCTCAGTGGCAACGCAGCATTTCTCCACGAGCTAGCTTTGACAGCTGCCACCGTTCATTATTGGTAAATCAGAGTTATAGTTAGAAAGGGGTGTCGGTTTTCTGCAGCTTAAAATCGAGCAATATAACTTCTGAGAACTTGGGAAAGTTGGGAGGCTATGTAATGAGCATACCAGGTAATAATGCTAATACAGAAAGAGTATTTTCTCTTATGAATAACAAGTGCACAGAAGTTAGGAAACGGAGCAGTCCAAAGCTGATCAAAATCAAATCAGAATTGAAAGTTGCCTTGAAGATCACGTATTCTTGCTCTGAATATTACCGTAGCGTAACACACTAAAAAGTCCCTTGTTAAACCTTAAATGGTGCACCATAAAGAGGGATGGGAAATTGAATGCTTAAAGCAACACAATATGATGTGGAAAAACGTGGCATTCAATTTCACATCCTTCTTTATGGTGCACCATATAAGTTTTAACAATGGACTTTTTAGTGTGTGGCCCGGTTCACAACAGCCCGGGAACGAGAACCAGAACGAGAGCGGAAACGAGAAGGAAGTTGAATTGCACGCTACCTTATGGGTCGGTTCACAACCAATCTCCGGGAACGAGAAGCTAAACATAGCCCGGGAAGGCCAACGGGAAACATGGTCAAGTTTCATGTTTGCCATTCTCGGAGCTTCCCGGAGCCAATCAGAAACGTTGTACATGCACATGCACAGTACGGAAGGAATCGTAGCCAGCTGTAAACTTAACTTGTGAATGTGCTTTCTAACCTCGCTTCTTAGGTATTCTTTGTTTTTTGCCATTCTGAAGCATTTTGTTATTAGTTCTATTGGCGTTTATTGCTGAGCAACACGCAAAGATGTATTGATTTTGATTTTAATATGGATCAAACTGCTTTCGACGAAATATTAATTTCCTACGTTCAGCAGCATGAACATATTTACAACAAATCAAAGTCCTCATACAAGGATGAACACTTGGAACAGCATTGCTCAAGAAGTTGTGTTCTGACCGTAAGTTACTGCCATTGTAGTTCATAACTTCCAAAATCAAGAAATGAATGAATAGACTTGTATCGTAGAGACTGCTGTATAACAATTCCTTGCTTTGAATTATTCCAGCTGCCACAGTGAAAAAACGGTGGGAGAATCTGCGGGATAGGTTCGTGAGGGCCCTCCGAGAATCTACGACACCTTTGCCCACGGGTTCAGGGGGACAAGGGAAGAAGACCCCCTTTGTCTTCTATGACACTATGATGTGGTTAGTGCCATACATTAGGAAGAGACCTGACTGTCTTTATTCATTTTAAAAAGAACATATATTAGCACTGAATGACAGTAGAACGAGCGATAACATTCTCTACAGTACATGAATTAGCCAAAATACCATATCAAACGATGAGAAATAAATAGGGGAATTGTGTTTTAATAGATGTTTACTCCTCCACTGTCTGTAACCCGCCCAGCCATCCCAAACAGGATCACGACTTACATATAGGCAAAAATCCAGCTGTGTCCGCCATTGTCCACATTAATTTTCGTCTAAACAGTACTGCCAACCCCACCTTTATAGTACTATGTAAAACAAAGAAGCGCCCATTTCAAGCTCTAGTGTAGGAACCCCAGCTTGATGAAATTGAGTGGGGTCACGAAGTCCCCAGCGACACCTCTCCCGGGTTAATAAGGCTTTACATACAAACACAAACCTAACCTGGGGCTTATGCTCCAGACTGCCTTGCTTGTGGTACAAGCAGTAATTTTCAGGCAGGTGTAATTTTTTGGCCAGAACATCGAGAAGTGTATTTTATTTCGATGAGCTTGACAACAATGCAGTCACGTGGCTCTCTCAGCAGTTCCGTGACTGTGACATGTATGGGAATATGGCTGCAGTCATAATTAAACACACATATTGTCGTAATTTATGTGTATTCGGAATTGCAGTAGTGTTAATGGCTTGGCTTTTTAGTGTGTCTGTCTAACCTAGCCTATTATATATAAAGCAGACTGTTGGTTTGTTTGTCTGTTTGTCATTTATACAAATCTACACCGTTTCACCGATCTGAACCAAATTTTGTATACTTAAACTTTGGAACCCTGCGGGTAATTCTGTCCACTTGATATTTTGGACAACCCTCTCCATTCCCTACATTTAGAATAACAGACAAAAGGAACTTGAAAACCAAGTTTTGAGGCCCTAGAACCAATCATGTCAATAATAGTGTAACTGTAAGAATATTTTACAGTAATTAGTCTATTGTTGGCTGGCGATGCGGGCTGCATCAAGCCACCCCTACCCGTTTTCTGGTGCAGAATTGCGAAAATAGTTACATTTTGTGTTGCTTATAAATTGCAGTCACGGGGAGTAATTAGTGCAGAAAGATTTCTTAGGCCCCTTAAAACAGTTATCATGAAAATATTATGCCTCTGTATAAGTGCGATGGTGTTGTACAGTACATTGAGATTATCAGCTGCAATAGGCATTGGTGCTTTCAAATTTACTTTCATTTATTCCGATCCTTATCCTTCAGCGCTATGTGGCGATAAACGACACTATTCCTACCTCAGGAGCTCGGGACAGCCGAAGTTTTCCAAAGTGCTCTGATTATTTTCCTAACGCGCTATTGGTCTCTACTTTTCTAACAGAAAATGATATATAG
Organism: Meconema thalassinum; assembly: GCA_946902985.2. Classification (NCBI taxonomy): domain Eukaryota; kingdom Metazoa; phylum Arthropoda; class Insecta; order Orthoptera; family Tettigoniidae; genus Meconema; species Meconema thalassinum. The sequence continues at coordinate 52,127,783 of OX336388.2, read as the reverse complement.
GCCCTAGGCAGTGTCTTTTATTTCACTTACTCCTTTTTCTAATCATATTTTTCAATTTGTTTGTAAATTACATGTGTCAGTAGTTGTTTGAAAATAGCCGTTTCCCTATTCATTGTTATCATTAAGGGAAAACGACCAGAATGTTACGTCCCCACTGCCACCACAAAAAGTGGCATATATATATATATATATATATTTTTCGTTTGTTTAAGCATCATGTGCCAGTTATATAGTAGTATTCATTATCATCCATAAAACAAATAAATCCACTGGGCACTACTGCTAGTATATTAATAAATGAAACAAGATCTAAAACAAAGTGCTGTGCCTATTTTGCCTTTCTTCATTGATATATTTTGTGTGCATTGCATCCTAGTGAAACGGTGATTTTCCTTTGTGTTTAGATTGGTGTCGACAGCTTCGGCTCATCCGAACAAGTATTGTAAATCATCGGAAGAATTCTGGATGGAGAATGCCCCTATTGAAATAGATGGAGGGTCATTTGATATCCCTTTGATAGATGAAGAGCAGTCATCTGCTAGCACTTCAAGTGCGACTGGCTCTGCTGATTCATGCAGCTCGCGGTCCATTGGGTCGAGCCAAAAGGCTCATAAATCGACGCTGCAAGAGGAAGTGGCGAAGGCGGTGAAGTCCTTTTCCGAGTTTGTGGAAGGGAGAAAAGAACGGGAGCCCACTCCGAATATAAGCAACAGTGATAGGAGTTTCATGAATTCTGTTGTAGAGGACATGCAATTAATTGAACCGAAGAACCGCATAAGATTTAAAAGAGAAGTATTAGAATTACTTGAAAAATATATAGAATAAAGGTTTTCAGGACAATATTTGCATTGTTTAACCTTCCTTTCATCCTTTACTATTGGGTGAATTCCAAGTTCTCAAGGGTGAATTCCAAGTTCTCACAGTTATGTCGATTACCGGTATGTACCGTAGTTAACAATAGTAGAGGAATGATTTTATCTGATGGGCCAAATATCAGGACCTTGCTGCACTCCGATGTGTGAAATGCAGCGATGTCCAGTGTTAGGCCTAGAATTGGACATTTACTCTTGGAACTTTTCCCCATGCTTCATTAAGTCCCTGAAATTCCATCAATATTATTCTTACTCCAACAAAATGTATTTCAATACAAAATCACTGCTAGTACCTCATGATCTAGAAAGAAGGAATTGCATGGTTGAAGAAAAGTAAAGAATTAAAATACAGTACTACTAAACTTTATTGCTAGAAAATTCATAAAGGCATACGGTTGCATTTAAATAGTTAACAATTAGATATACAGAGCGCCAGGGAATCTTCTCAGCAGTGTCTACAAGCTGCTGCGAGAGATAGCGTCAGCAGTTATGTTGGCAGCGCGGCTGTCGCTTGTATTAAAACAATAAACGTTGTGGTATATTGGCTTTCACGGCCAGTGAATTAAAACTCGGCAATTCTTCTAGATTTGTGCCGTGTCTTGTGTGGGGTTTCGCCTACCAAGCTGGCTCATCGGCGGGCTCTTGGTGTCCCCGCCCGGACCCCCACTGGAGTAACGAACTGTGCGCTACCGCTTGAGCTACTAGTTCTAGCAGTCAAGTGGTGCAGTTGCACTGCATATAAAGGGAGGTAGCGCGCAGTTCGTTACCCCAGTGGGAGTCAGGGCGGGGACACCAAGAGCCCGCCGATGAGCCAGCTTGGTGTCCTAGGCGAAACCCCACCCAAGACACGGCACAAACCTAGAAGAATTGCTGAGTTTTAATAAACGTTGTACTCACCACAGCCATTCATAACATACTACACACACTGACGATGTGGCCTTCACCCTATCAAGGACACCGTGCTGTCATCTAAACTGATGACGCTACCTCTCGCAGCTGTAAATAGCCACTGCGGGGAACATTCCCACCTATAGCCATTGATTACATTGATACACTTGAATGTCTTTTATAATAATTTTCCGTGTTGACATATACTTATTATGTCCACTGTACAACACAACTTACTTTGTATAATAACAGCAGACCAGATACCAGAAAAACTGAACAAGGTAGACTAAATCTATAGAAAGCCTACTCCAACAGACTTAATTATGAAGCATAACAACCGAGAAAGAGCAGCCTTCTACAGTCAATTAAATAGAGCTATGAATATTCCATTAAAAATATATAATTTCAACAAAGAACTAAGACTCATATACGCAATAGAAAAAAAAATATGGATATACACAAGAATACGTGGATAGCATCAGAAACAAAATAAATTCCCATCAACGCTAACTAAAGGAAATAAAAAGGATAAGGGTAGATAATACTACTTTCACATACAACTCCAAAATGCATGCAGTCACTAACATCTGTAAGAAATACAACATAAAGATTGCATACCGGACCAACAACAACAACAACAATAGCAACATGTTCTTTAACTACAACTCTGTTAATAAAAAAGGTAAGCACAATGAGTCAAGTGTATATCAATTAAAATATAAAAATTGTGGTTGTAACTGTATTATACAAACGGGGAGGTCTTCTAAAATCAAACACGCAGAACAAACTAACGCAATAAAGTACAAAAAATTCTCCGCTATGGCAAAACATATAGAGGAAGAAAACACGAATTTGGCTTCATAGAGAGCGCCTTAAAAATACTACATATACGGAACAAAAGGCAAACTCCTTAATATATTGGAAAAAATGGAAATACACGTCAACCAAAAATTGGAATCTGTAAAAAAATCTAAATGACATCACATTCTGTGACAATGTGTTATTTAACACGGTAGCGAGGCTTAAAGACAAGTCAAGGATGGCGCGCTCCGCTACGCCACAACGTCTAAATACCACGCCTCCTCATCGCGACTCAGGTTAGCGAGCAAGCTTGGGCCTGTCACTGGTTAGATGACGATCAGCGTGGATCTCCTCACTCTCACGTAAGTCAGAAAGACACCCATCAGATCATAACGGTTTCCTTGCTTTACAGAACAATTTCCCATCCTCAAATTCAGCTGCACCGGATGTCTAGAGTGACATATTTTTAAACTTTTACCGGTCTTTAAAATTTCTTTTAATCGTCTTTAAAAGAACTAGAAGTAGAATTGCTCTTTACTTATTCTGAAAGGGAGTAGCAGCCTTTCAGAATAAATCAATTCTTTACTAGTCTAATAGACGGTTAAGATATTGATAATATAAGCCAACTAATGGCTACACTGCGTTCTGCTGCACGGCTGAAAGCAACGGGAAACTACAGCCGTAATGCTATTCCCGAGGATATGCACCTCTCTATGCATAACTACATGTGATGATGGCCTCCTCCCTTGTAAAATTTCAATCCGGAGGTAAACTAGTCCCCCGTTCGGATCTCCGGGTGGGGACTACTCGAGAGGGGGTTAACATCACAGAAGTGACAAAGAGGAAATCTGACATTCTACGGATCGGAGCGTGGAATGTTAGAAGTCTGCTAGGAAGTGGAAAGTTAGAAAACTTAGAACGGGAAATGGATAGGTTGAGGTTGGATTTGGTTGGGATTAGTGAAATGCGCTGGCAGGAAGAACAGGACGTTTGGTCAGGAGACTATAGGGTCATTAGCACTAAATCAAACAATGGCCAAGCAGGAGTTGGTCTCATATTGAGTAGGAAACTTGGACAGCGGGTGGAATATTATGAGCAATACAGTGAACGGATTATTGTAGCAAAAATCAATACTAAACCTACGTGCACCACAGTGGTACAAGTCTATATGCCTACCAGTCAAGCTGATGATGAGGATGTTGAAAAGGTCTACGAAGAAATAGATGACATTCTGAGGTATATCAAAGGTGATGAAAATGTTATAGTAATGGGAGATTGGAATGCTGTGGCAGGAAAAGGGAGAGAAGGGAAGATAGTAGGAGATTTCGGATTAGGTGAAATGAATGATCGAGGAAGCAGGCTGATGGAATTCTGCACCGAACATGAGTTGGTCATAGCTAACACCTTATTCAATAACCACAATAGAAGAATATACACATGGATGAGACCAGGAGATACAGAGCGTTACCAAATCGACTTCATTATGGTCAAGCAGAGGTTTCGAAACCAGATTTTGGATTGTAAAACATATCCTGTTGCTGACATAAACTCTGACCACAATCTGGTTGTAATGAAATGCAGATTAAAGTTGAAGAAACTGAAGAAAAGTCAAAAGCCAAAAAGGTGGGCAATAGACGGACTGAAAGTAAAGGATGTAAACGAAAGATTCAAGAAGAGTATAACGGAAGGACTAATGAAAAATCCTAAACGGACTTCAATTGCAGACGAATGGGCACATTTGAAGAATGAAATAACAAAATCCGCAGAAGAAAACATTGGTAGGAAAGAAAGAATAGGTAGAAAACCGTGGATCACTCAGGATATACTAGAATTGATGGATGAAAGGCGGAAACACAAGAATCTAAGAGATGAAAAGGGGAAAGCAGAATACAGACGTCTGAGAAATGAGGTTAACAAGAAGTGCAAGGAAGCGAAAGAAGAATGGTTGAAAGAGAAATGTGCATGTATAGAAAATTGTCTGAAATTAGGAAAAGTAAACACAGCTTATCGAAGGATTAAGAATACTTTTGGGGAAAAGAAGACTAAGTGCTGTAATATTAAGGACACAAATGGAAAGCCTCTAACAGATAGGGAAGAAAAGGTTGAGAGATGGAAAGCTTACATAGAGTGCTTGTATAAGGGAAAGGAGATTGAGAATCATGTAATGGAAAGGGAGGAGGAAATTGATGAGGATGCAAAAGGAGATTTAATATTGAGATCAGAATTTGACAGAGCATTAGAAGACTTAGGCAGGAACAAAGCACCAGGCATAGATGATATACCGATTGAGTTGCTACGCTGCATAGGAGATGAAGGTCTGATCAGGTTATTTCACTTGGTGTGTAGGATTTATGAGACAGGTGAGGTACCCCCTGATTTCAAGAAGAATGTTATCATACCTATACCAAAGAAAGTGGGAGCTGACAGATGTGAAGATTACCGTACAATCAGCTTGATTACTCATGCTTCAAAGATCCTGTCTAGAATAATTTACAAGAGGATTGAAAGCCAGATAGAAACGGAGTTGGGTGAAGACCAGTTTGGTTTCAGGAGAAATGTAGGAACAAGGGAAGCTGTACTAAGTCTTAGGCTGATTTTGGAAGGTAGAATAAGGAAAGGTAAGAGAACGATCATGGCATTTGTAGACTTAGAAAAGGCTTTTGATAACGTTGATTGGACTAAATTGTTTGACATTTTGAAATCTATTGGAATAAAGTACAGGGATAGGAGGGTGATATACAATCTATACAGAAACCAGACAGCAGTCATTCAAACTGAAGGACATGAGAGAGAAGCTGGTATTCAGAAAGGTGTAAGGCAAGGCTGCAACTTATCACCCATACTTTTCAATATTTACATTGAACAAGCAATGAAGGAAATAGGAGAAAAATTTAAAGTGGGAGTGAAGATTCAAGGAAAAATAATTTCAACTCTGAGATTTGCTGATGACATCGTCATCTTGGCCGACACGCCTGAGGATTTGAATCAGTTTTTTAATGGTATGGACTCCGTCTTACAGAATGAATACATGATGAAAATTAATAAATGTAAAACAAAAATACTGGAATGCAGCCGAAATAAATCAGAAACTTCTATGGAGATCAAATTGGCAGGTGAAAAGCTGAAGGAAGTTGGAGACTTCTGTTACTTTGGTAGCAGAATAACCAGTGATGGACGAAGCAAAGGGGATATAAAAAGTAGGTTGGCTCAGGCAAGGAAAGCCTTCCTACAAAAAAGGAATCTGTTGACATCGAATATAGATTTAGGTATTAGGAAGTCATTTTTGAAAGCCTTTGTCTGGAGCGTGGCACTCTATGGAAGTGAAACTTGGACTATTGGTGCAGCAGAAAAGAGGAGAATTGAAGCATTTGAAATGTGGTGTTACAGGAGAATGATGAAGATCAAATTGGTAGATAGGGTTACAAACGAAGAGGTATTAAGGCGAGTGGGAGAGGAGAGATGTTTCTGGCGACTGCTAATGAAGAGAAGAGATAGGTTGGTAGGACACATACTAAGACACCCAGGAATAGCAAGCTTAGTTATGGAAGGAAGGGTCGAGGACAAGAACTGTAGGGGTAGACCAAGGTTAGAATATGTTAAACAGATTGCCTCGGATGTAGGGTGTGGTAGCTATGTAGAGATGAAACGATTAGCTCAGGACAGGGAGGCATGGAGAGCTGCATCAAACCAGTCAAAAGACTGATGACTCAAACAACATAAAAGAAATTTAATTCATTGACCAATCATTGTCATTCCATCCTCACGCATTACCATCACCAGCAAGGTGAACATTTTAGACCATAATTTACTGAACTAGGCTGTTGATGGACTGCTTGGAAGTCCGAAACATGTCCCAGAAGAGGAGTTAGCAACTCAAAGAAAGTAAGTTGTGTTGAACAGTGGACATAATAAGTATAGTAGATTGATACACCTGATCAAGGAAATAGAACATAATTTTTAAATAGTTCACTGCTTCAGTTATGAGTCGATCACTGGAAAGCAAGTAAGGCCTGTGCTTTCTTCTATTCATGTGGTGCAGTGTTTGGCCTACCTCTGTTCACGTAACTCCTCTGCCAACTCACTTCCCCACTGGGTGAAACCAAATAATCAGCCAAGCTGTCTCTTTGTGCCTACACAACATTTGCTCCAACTCGACCGACTGGTAGAAATTGGTGTCATCCCTAGTAATGGTTCTCCATTCACCGCTTACTTCTTCTCCACTTTCCGAGGTCCTATCAAATAAATTTGGAGGTGAGTAAGTAGGGAGAGCGAGGGGTTCTGCCCGCCCCCCCCCCCCAACTTCTCCCAATGCGAGCCGATAACTCCAGAACCCGTGGTCGGAGTCCAACGACGCCACATTTGTTAAAATCCGACCATCCGTTCGCCAATGATCACCAATGTTCGCGAGAAAGTAGGCTATCATTTTGTTTTTCCTCCTACACCCTTGAAACTTGCTGTCCGCCTAGAGGGCATACCCACCTTTCATTAACGTCAAACAAACTTTTCCCCAAAATCACCGTTTCCAAAATAACACCAATCCAAAAAACAACAATTTTCATTTTTTTTTATACCAACACACATGCTTAGCCAAGAGAACGTCATCCAAACGCCAACAATACCTCGTTCGTTAAAATCCGACCACGTGTTCGGGAGATATCGCCCAAAGTTTATATGAAAGTAGGGGGGGTAGAACTCTCCAATTCACACTACTGCACAGTTTTAGTCCTAGAGGGTTGAAATGTTTTTTGGTGGTAGAGGGGGTAGGGATCTTTCATTTACGTCAAACATACTTTTTTGTAAACTCTTAATTTCCAAAATATAAAAATTTCAAAATTGAACTTTTAAAAAATGTAAAAAATAGAAACGTTTTATTATAAAAAAATAAAGGATATAGAGACCGTTCGTTTAAGCTATTGCACAACATTCTATCATGTTTGGGTTTTCAATCTATCACCTACTTTCGAAAACAAAAATTTTCAATTTTTTTAAATATAATTGTTACGTGCAATGCCCGTCCCAACGTTTTTTAAATCCATCTTCCCTGTATACTTGTGTTCCTTGCCATTTTAAACGACCGCCTCATGGCTTGGTTCCGAGTTATGAACACGAGATGTCAGTATCTGTCGGACTTCGGCGCTTCTATCCGAGCTTGTATCTTCCATCGATAGAGTGTGTTTTTGGTGTCTTCTGCTTTCATCCTATTCGAGTCATATTTGAAGGCTATTTATTATATTCTACGTCATGGAACAAAAGACTGTATATACATGATACCGCCAAATTAATTACATAATAATCACATTGTTGCTTGATGTGTCAAGCTGTGATTGGACAATTACATTAACATGAATGCAATGCTGTTTCTGACTTGTGATTCTCCGCCATCTTGTGATCTTCATTGTCTGTCGTCAAGATAACAAGCCGGCTGCTGGTAAAAGAGTATCGCTCCATGTGCTGGGGGCTGTGGCCCCTAGCTTTTACAAAAAGTGAATATATATTAAAAACTAAGGAAATGCATGTGCTCCTAGGCTGTTATTTAATAATTTGCCTGGAAGATGACGTGTGATCTGCGTATTTTACTGCCTACAACAAGGAAAGCCTCCTGTATGATCGAAGCGGATTCTGTGTTCTACCGAAGCAATGTGCTGGCAGTTCATATCTCTTATATTATTTAAAATGTGTTAATTATTTTATTTTTATTGTGTCTCCACAGAAAAGTATTAAGGTACGTTATTAATTTTTATATATTTTGTTATGGAGCTCCAATATTGGCCTTACATTAATGTTTTAATTCTGTATTTTGTTTCCCCTGGTAGGCCTGATTTTCCGCCTTTACTAATGTTACCAGATATGAAAAATTTTATTGTTTTCTTCGTACCTTTGGAGACACGCTTCTAGTTTATTTTACGTTGTGAATTTTTATTTATTTAGTTTTTGGCAGTCCGTAGGATTGCCCTATTATTAATTTAATTTACGATCCGATGCACCAGCCTCATGTCAATAGTGTTAAAGCGTAATTCCTTCCTCCTTTTTATTTCTCTCTGGTGATTTTAAAATTAATTTTATGCTAATTGTTTGCCGTAATTCGATCGGACATGCGTTCGTCTGTTTTTGGTGGCCATGTTCGTTTTTTGTTTGGCCCGAGTGCATTCTGGTCTTGAGAGTGCAGTCTCTTGGCGCCGACCGGGAAACTCAAACCTGTTGTGGTGTTAGCTTAATATATTTTTTGGTAACCTTGGTGGTTTAACCTTGTGTTTTTGATGAATGTTCCTGTGTTTTTTCTCAGTCACGAATGTTGTGGATTTCTTAATTAATCATATTTTATTTTATTAATTTAATTTTTAATTTTTTTCGTTTTGCGTCGTGGTCTGGATCTCTGCATGTCGGATCGGTAATGCGTTCTAGTACATTATCAAGCCCTTTCTCATTTAATAATGCCTGTCTCCATTTTTTTCCTTTGGGCTTATTTTTTTAAATTTAATGTTTTCGTTTTGGTTCAGCAAGCAAGCATGTAAAGCCTTATGTAGTTTTCTAAGATAATTGTCTTATTTTGGCCTTAAGCCACGTGCATCTTCAGAGGGTGCTTTGGCCATAGAGTTTCTTCCTTTTTTTTAAGATTTTGTTAAATTTTTCTTTTTTTTTCTTGCATCCTTCTGATAATAAAATTTTATTTTAAATTTTTAAGCAACTGTTCTGGCTTTTTTTTCGTCGGCGACAATTTTGTTAGTTATTGGGGGGTGTCTGTAGTCGAGCCTGTGCGTTCCCCTTCTCCACCTTCCTTCCACCCCTTTTGGTGTTCTTCTGTTGGGGCATGTCATCTGGAGGTGATTTTGCTGTTGAAGCGAGGCGGACCTCTTGAAACAAGGTAAGTAGGCCCATCCACCCTGACCATCCCACGTGTCATTTTGGTAGCAGAGCGTGGTTGTGTTCGCTTCTGCAAATATCCCCCCCCCCTCCTTTCCCGCAGGCTCGCTTTATGGACCCTTCTGGTGCTGATGGAGCGGTTGTTGATGGGATCTGTCAGGTCAGTGCACTCGATGTTGTTTAATGCTAATCCTTGTCGTTTGTTTAATTTCATGTTTGCCTCTGAATATCCATGTGGTGAGATGTAAGTGACCGGTTCCAAGCGAGGTGTTGCTGCTGTATTTTATCCTGTTTGTAATACATTCCCAGTGAAAATCAAGCTTGGTCAGTGACTGGCATGTGTTCTTGGCATGGGAAAGTGGGTTTGTTAATATTCTGATAGCCTACATGCTACGAGTGAAGGCATCGTGGAGCCCTGTCTGATGCTGTTCGCCATGTGCTTTGGGGCAATTTTTGTAATTTAGCTTCCTGTTCTCGAGCCATGCAGGCGGTGACGTATGCAGTTCTGGGCAGCATTGTGCATGATTTTGTGTAGTATTGTGGCTGGGTTCGAGTGTCAACCTAATCTATGGTGTTGGTAATTGGTAGTTATGGTATTGTTGTGAAAGTGTAAACTGTCCTTGTAATTCCTAAAATTTGTTTCCTTCTGTATTGTCTCTCTGCATTCTGTGTTTTTCAAAATGGCCGACAATAATAGTGCTTTCGAATTAATTGACTTAATAGATAACCTTGTGAATTTGGAGAGTTTTTCTGGACTTGTACGTGAATCACCTCTGTTTACTAGGTCTGAGGTTTTGGGATCGATTTCTAGTAGTGGTTAGCCTGCCCCTCTATTGTCTGGTTCTGGCTCGCCCAGACCACTTAACCCTGCATACGGTCATTCTTCTCATGTTTGGTCACCTAATGATTTCCTGGGTCCTGCCGACCCATTGCATCCCAGGTCTTTCTCTAGCAATGTAAATGTTTTGTCTCCTGTAGAGGGTGTGCGTGCGGGCTACCCTGGTAACAATGTCTCATTTCCAAATGCTACGTTCTCGCCTACAGTTAATTATGGGTCGATTCCTCACCCTATTTCTAGTTTCTTAACTAAGTTGAAGAGTTTCAACCTAGATTACGTTACCCAGGTGGTCCTATTTTTAAAGCAAAAGGTCGAATTGGGTAACCATGCCTCGATTTTTGGGATGTCGGAAAATCAGATTTTCCAACTGTTGTATCCCGTTGCATCCAGTATGCTGCGCGATAAGCTGATTGAAGCTATCCACCTCCGCATGTCCTTAGCCATTTTCATTAGGGAAGTGTTGAGTTTTTTTTTGTCCCTGCGAGTGCCCGTAGTACTCTCGAGCAAAAGTTCTTGTATCGTGTCCAAAGGTTGGACGAGTCCCTTAGCGACTATGTCAGTGACATTAAGGTGTATGCCCAGGTATTTGCATCCCCTTTAACTGAACGACAGTTGGTGTCATCTATTGTAAATGGGTTTTCGCCTCAATATAGGTCATACATGACTATGTGTAACAGGCCTTCGTCATTTGTCGAGCTAAAACAGGTCATTATAGAGGCTATGGCTGTGAAACATGCAGATTCCCTTCGTGTAGCTAATGTTCCTCCTCCTTCCTTGATGTCTCGTCCCCCTCCTTCCTTGATGCCTCGTCCCCCTCCAAAGGTTATGTTTCATCCAAGACCCAATGTTAAGTGCCACACTTGCGGTGGCGTGGGGCATGTTAAGAAGGTGTGTCCGAATAACCAGGTTGTGTATCGCCAATGACGGGATGTTGTGGAGATCAATTCGGGTGTTACTTCTAAGGATATTTCTGTGCATGAGAATTTGGGAAAACCCTGTGAAGTTTCTGGTCACCCTACTAATGAAAATCTTGGTAACACTTTGAAAACTAATTCATCGCGTGCTAATTCTGCTTATGTCGCTGACCTACCTAACCTGTCGGTGAGCAATGTCGTGGCAAGTCAGACTAATTCTAAACTTAATGTGAAACCTGTGGTGCGGGTGTCCTCGTCATCTAATTGTAATCGTTTTAGAGTGAATAATGATTTTGGAATTTCTCCTGTGGCTAAAGAAATATCCCCGTTTATTGAAATTTGTGTTAATGACGAGCCCGTTTCTGCATTGCTTGATTCTGGTAGTGTCGCATCCTTTATAAGCGAGGACTGGTTTTTATCTATGAAGAGTGTTTGCAAATTTCCTGAGTTAGAGCCTAACAATGAATCTTTTATTTCGGCAAATTGTTCAAACTTAAATATTTTGGGTAGTATGACAGTCAAAATCCATATTCTAAATTTTTCTTGGAAGTTTAAATTTTTTGTTGCCAGAAATCTTTCTTGTTCTGTGCTCATTGGAGCTAATTTCATGTCCCACGTTGGTATGCTTCTTGATTTTGGTGCTCGCAACTTATGGTTTAAGTTTAATCCGCAAAGTAAGTTATCATTTAACCCGGTTTTATCTTCTCCTGCTGTCAATTCTGTTAGTGAACCTGTGACTATTGAGGATCTCGATCTGGAAAATTTAACCAGTCTTCAGAAGGATGCCATTAAGAGGTTATGTCAGGAGTATAGTGATGTATTTACGGACAAGTTGGGTGTAACCCATTTGATGGAATACAAGATTGAGCTAACTGATTCTGTGCCGGTGCGATTCAGTCCGTATCGCCTTGCACCACCCAAGATGGCTGCACTTCGGAAGATTATCGATAAGATGTTGGAAGATGGTGTAATCCAACCTTCTATCTCTGCCTACTCATCCCCTGTATTTCTTGTGCCAAAACCTAACGGTGGTTTTCGGCCGGTGGTCGACTATAGGGCTCTTAATCAAAAGGTTGTTTTACAATCAATTCCTTTGCCGGACCTTCATACATGCTTTAGTTGGCTTCGCAACGCGAAGGTGTTCACGATCCTCGATTTAAATTCTTCTTACTTCCAAATTCCCCTCTCTCCGGAATCCAGGCATGTTACTGCTTTTTCCACTGACTGGAACCTGTTTGAGTATGACCGTGTCCCGTTTGGCCTATCCACCGGAGCCGCTGTGTTGAGCAGACTTCTGGACAAGGTGTTTTCTGAAATTAAATTCAAGTTTGTGTACCACTACCTTGACGATGTGGTGATCTATTCTGAGTCCTTCGAGGAACACGTTGATCATCTCAAAGTTGTACTTGATCGGTTGCGTGACGCTGGCTTTACCGTCAAATTGTCCAAAGTTTCCTTTGCTAAGCCCAAAATTTCCTTTTTGGGACATATTGTTTCCGAATCTGGTATCTCCGTGGACCAGTCTCGTACGCAGGCCATCAGAGATTTTAAACCACCCAAGAACGCCAAGGGTGTTGCTCGTTACATTGGTATGGTGAACTTCTTCCGTAAGTTCATCAGTAACTTTGCTACCGTGCCGCTCCTCTAAATCAATTACGCGAAAAGGCTGTGACGTTTGAGTGGGGTCCCTCTCAGCAGGCAGCCTTCGAAGATCTTAAGCTTGCTCTCTCTAACGCCCCTGTGTTAGCCATTCCGGATTTTGGGAAGCAGTTCATTGTGCAGACTGATGCGTCTGGTCGTGGTGTTGGTTGTGTCCTACTGCAAGAATCTGATCTGGGTAGGCAACCCGTTGCATACGCTTCTCGTACCTTAACGGACGCAGAGAGGAAGTATTCCATATACGAACTTGAGGGTTTAGCTGTGTTGTTCGCACTGGAAAAATTTCGAATGTATCTTGAGCACACTACGTTTCTCCTTGAGACCGATAACCAAGCCTTGAGCTGGGTGTTAGGGAAACCCCGTAAAACTGGTAGGATTGCCCGATGGAAACTAGGATTCTGTCATTCCAGTTCACAGTCCACCATATTCGTGGGTCCGAAAATGCGGTAACTGATTCATTAAGCCGCATGTATGAGGAAACAGCCGAAGATGATATTCAAGGAAGTGAACCCGTAAACCTTGTATCACCTGTAAATTATGTCAATGTCGTTCTCAGCAATTCCCCTGTGCTTTTTGGGGATGTGAGGAGATTCCAGAAAGAAGATCCCTCCTTATCTAGCCTAATTGACCGAATCAATTCTGGTGAAGTGATCATGCCCTACTCTCTAAAGGATGGTGTATTGTGTTGTTCGTCTCGTCATGACCGTCTACCTAAAATTGTGCTTCCGTCGGTCCTCATTCCGGAAATCTTTCGTTACTATCACGAATCTCCTATTGGTGGCCACCTAGGAGTATTCAAGACCCGAGCTAAGATCAGACAGTTCTTCATTTGGCAAAATATGGATGGCGACATCAGGAGGCTCATTAGAAATTGTGCTTCATGTAGTATTAGCAAACCTCCGGTTTCTACTAAGGTTGGCCTGTTGGCATCTGAACCGCCATCTAGACCCATGGAGAGGCTTTTTATCGACCATGTTGGCCCGTTCCCTCGATATGGTCGGGGAATCCAATTTGCGCTCGTTTGCACTGACGGTTTCACCCGGTTTAGTTGGATATTCCCCACCAGACAGGCCACGACCAGTTCCGTCATAAAGTGTCTTAATTCCATCTTTTCATCTTTTGGGCCATGTCAGTTCCTGGTGTCAGATAATGCCAAGTGCTTTGTATCTCATCAGTTCCGTCAATTCTTGTTTGATTATGCTATTTCGCATGTAACCACCACTCCCTATTTTCCTAACCCGTCTCTCGCTGAGCGAGTCAATCGTAATCTCCGTTCTGCTCTGATTGCTTTCCACCACGACGACCATTCCAAGTGGGATTCTAATTTGCATTGGCTCAATTTTGCTTTCAACACCGCCGTGCATGAGAGCACGCAAGCTACCCCTTTTTCGTTAATGTTTTCGTTTATGGCTAATTCTCCGTTGTCTAATCTGTGGAACCTGCACGATCTCCTTCCAGACAGTTTTACGCCCGAGGATATGAGGGCGAAATTCGACAAGGCTAGAGAGAGTATTAAGGTATCACATGACCAACTTGCCAAGCGACACAATGCCTGTCGCAAGCCAACTGATTTGGAGATTGGAGATGTTGTGTACGTCCGCAATTTCGAGCCCAAGGGCGTCAGTAATCTAGTTTCTAGCAAGTTGACCCCTCGCTTCAAAGGCCCATGTTATGTAGAGGCATTCCTGACTCCCGTTACTCTTCTTATTCGAAACCCTAAGGCCAACAAAATTTCCAGATTGCATCTGTCGCACATTAAACGAGGTGGAGAGGTTTCTAATGAGGAAATGCTACCATAAATTTTGTAAACTGATTTTGTATAATGTAGAGTATCCCTAACCTTCATTGAAGCCTTCAGGCATCTGTTCCTTCTGAAATTTTGAATTGGGTTGTAAAAACTCTGCTGGGATACAACTTGTAACTGTTGGGTAATTCCCATTTAATGGTAAATTGTAAAATTGAAACTAATTTTGATGTTTTCATAAAAGAGGCAAGCATATAATTTGGACTCGGTGGGAGACCTAACTCATGGTAACCATGTATACCTGATTCCTTGGGAATTTGAGTGGTCATTCCTCTACCGTAGTTCCTTCTAAATGTATGGTCATTCAACTCATGTACTATCGAAAGGTACTAATAGTCTGTAAAAAGGGTAAACTTGTTAATGAAATTTTGTAAGCACGGATCTAGGTCATGGTCAGGATTTTCTTAATTTAAATTCAACTTTCTTTCTCTTTTATAAAATGTAGTAAGAATTGGCCAACGGCCTAGCCGTGTTGAAACACCGGATCCCATGAGAACTCCGCAGTTAAGCAACATTGGGCGCAGTCGGAACTTGGATGGTATGCCGGTTCTAGGCACTGCGCGCTGTTGGCCAACATGAGGAGGAGCGGAAAGGCCCTGGCCACCCTACCGCAAGTAAACTCCGGCTGGGGGTAGCCTCTTCGGAGGCTCGGACCTGCCATCGGGCAGAATACCAATTAAATTTAGTAAGAATTAGTAATTTCTGTAAACTTTTTGAAATATGATTAACTTCTGTTTTGTAAATGGCTGCCCACGCGTCGCATGATATCTGGCACATTGCTTCCACCTACGTCGTCTAAAGCTAACAACATTGGACTTATTGAAAATTTTCCTAACGTGTCTCGGACTATGAAAGCACTGCTGGTGCTGGTGTTCTGCGTTTCTGAAATGGACACAGTGAAGCTGTTAACTAAGTGGTTTGCGAGGTGATCAATTATCCCTTCACTGATAATCTGACCCTGCACTCTTCCTAACCAAAACGATGCGGTTTCGTCCATCAATTGGAGTTAACTGGTGAACATTATCTTCTGGAAACATGCTTGGTGAATCGACTAGTTAAGGAGTACTGCCTATGCCTAGGCATATTCGTGAACGGTGTTCACGCTTAAGGGAGGGAGACTGTAACGTGCAATGCCCGTCCCAACGTTTTTAAAATCCCTCTTCCCTGTATACTTGTGTTCCTTGCCATTTTAAACGACCGCCTCATGGCTTGGTTCCGAGTTATGAACACGAGATGTCAGTATCTGTCGGACTTCGGCGCTTCTATCCGAGCTTGTATCTTCCACCGATAGAGTGTGTTTGTGGTGTCTTCTGCTTTCATCCTATTCGAGTCATATTTGAAGGCTATTTATTATATCCTACGTCATGGAACAAAAGACTGTATATACATGATACCGCCAAATTAATTACATAATAATCACATTGTTGCTTGATGTGTCAAGCTGTGATTGGACAATTACATTATCATGAATGCAATGCTGTTTCTGACTTGTGATTCTCCACCATCTTGTGATCTTCATTGTCTGTCGCCAAGATAACAAGCCGGCTGCTGGTAAAAGAGTATCGCTCCATGTGCTGGGGGCTGTGGCCCCTAGCTTTTATGAAAAATGAATATATATTCAAAACTAAGGAAATGCATGTGCTCCTAGGCTGTTATTTAATAATTTGCCTGGAAGATGACGTGTGATCTGCGTATTTTACTGCCTACAACAAGGAAAACCTCCTGGATGATCGAAGCGGATTCTGTGTTCTACCGAAGCAATGTGCTGACAGTTCATATCTCTTATATTATTTAAAATGTGTAAATTATTTTATTTTTATTGTGTCTCCCCAGAAAAGTTTTAAGGTACATTATTAATTTTTATATATTTTGTTATGGAGCTCCAATATTGGCCTTATATTAATGTTTTAATTCTGTATTTTGTTTCCCCTGGTAGGCCTGATTTTCCGCCTTTACTAATGTTACCAGATATGAAAAATTTTATTGTTTTCTTCGTACCTTTGGAGACACGCTTCTAGTTTATTTTACGTTGTGAATTTTTATTTATTTAGTTTTTGGCAGTCCTTGGGATTGCCCTATTATTAATTTAATTTACGATCCGATGCACCAGCCTCATGTCAATAGTGTTAAAGCGTAATTCCTTCCTCCTTTTTATTTCTCTCTGGTGATTTTAAAATTAATTTTATGCTAATTGTTTGCCGTAATTCGATCGGACATGCGTTCGTCTGTTTTTGGTGGCCATGTTCGTTTTTTGTTTGGCCCGAGTGCATTCTGGTCTTGAGAGTGAGTGGTGGAGTGGTGGTGCTTCCAACTCACTTCAGAACATACATGTCGTTACTACTAAGCCTCAGCCATGTAATATTTGTTGATATCTCGCGAGCCCATGGTCGGATGTTGACATATGAGGTGTCGTTGAACTCGAGCTGACGTCCTCTTTCCTATTGACCATGTATTATATTTTTCAAAAAATCTTTGAATTTTTTGTTTAGGAAATAGGCGATAGTTTGAAAACCAAACAGGATAGAACGTTGTGCCATGGCTCAAACGAATGGTCTTTATGACCTTTATTTTCTATAATAAAACTTTTTTACTTTTTATGTTTTTTTGAAAACACTCGAATTTTGAAAATCCTATATTTTGGAAACTAGAAATTATACAAAAAAAGTTTGTTTGACGTAAATCAATGGTCCATACCCCCTCTACCCCCAAAATAAATTTCAAGTCTCTAGGATGAAAACCTGCAGTAGTGTGGTAAGGGGGGAGCTGCTTACAAAAGCAAGTGGTGAGCCCCTGCGACCTTGGAATGGAAGGAGTGATGCTAGGAGGGCGTGCTTGGATTCGTTTTTTTCGTCTCGTCGTGCTCTTTACGGGAATGTAGGTGTCAAAAATGTGAAAATCTGGAAACACAGTCTTTTTGGGGTAAAAACGTGATTTTAGACTTTTTGCTATATCTCGCGAACCAATCATGCTAGAGGCATGTTCGACAGGTCCAAGGACTCGGGGTGACGTCCTCTCTGCTATGGACCACTCGTTATAATTTTTAATAAAATTGGAAACTCGATTTTGGGGTAAACACGTGTTTTTGTGATTTTGCCAATATATCACGAAGCAATAACGCTAGAGGCATGTACGATGGATCCAAGGATTCGGGCAGACGTCCTCTTTGCTATAGACCACTCGTTGTAATTTTTTAAAATTTTGGAAACGCGATTTTGGAGTAAACAAGTGTTTTTTGTGATTTTGCCGATATCTCACGAACCAATAACGCTAGAGACGTGTACGAGGTGTCCTAGGACTCGGGCTAACGCCCCCCTTTCAAATGTGGTAGATATTTTTTTCCAAAAAATAATTCACAAAGGGCCTAACGCCGTACATGTTGAAAAAAAAACGTTTTCTTTTTCTTTACCTGTTTATAATGTTTATAAAGCGTGGTGGTTGAGAGAGACGATACGGCTGGGGGTGTGTGTGTTTCAACGAACCTGTCGCTGACCAAGGTGGCTGTGTTCAATAGATTAATCGCTATTTCGACGGGCCGGTTTATAACAGAGCGAGGGTGCGTTTTTTCACACATTTTACCTTTAACGTGTAAACGGTGATGAGAACTTGGTTCTATGTTGGTCGAAGCGAGTAGAGAAAACCAACTTGCAGAGGAGCAGGAGGTGAATGTCATTTGAGCTTATTGGAAGGCGCCGATCTGACTTGACAACAGGTGACGCTTGAAGGTGAAATAATCTGACCATCGTGGTGGCAGGGAAGTGCGAAATGCATGCATACACATGTGTGAAACCACATGAGGGCTAAACCAGTGACATCCTGTCTTGCTTCGTACGTGACAAAATGCAAGTTCAGGTGAAATTTGATCTACCACAGGTGTTCACTTTGGGTGTTAGCTGTCCACGTGCGCGATAACTGTTAACAAGTGACATGCTGTTTTGCTTTGTATGTGACAAAATGCAAGTTGGCATGAAATTTGATCTGCCACAGGTGTTCACGTTGGACGTTAGCTGTCCACGTGCCTGATAAGAGAATGTTCAAAGCGTGGGAATCGCTGAATCAGTAAAACGTATGATGCAACTTGTCGGAATGATGTCACAACCAATAGATAGGCAAGAGCTGCAAACACCAGTGGTGGGAGGTGAAGGGAGGGAAAGGGGGAGGGGTAATGTATGAGAGAACACAGGTGGAAAGAGAAAGAAATATGTGGAGCTGAGGACTGTACACATAGAGCTATAGGTGGTGTACAACATGTGTGAATAAATAAATTAAAAATTGCACAGGTTCACACAACATAGACTGTATTATTGCCATGGCCAAGCACTCACATTAAGATCATTTACAAAATCATAAAATGAAAAATAAAATATCTTGTTTTGGAAATATCGTTTTTCAACATACACAAAATAAATATATAAAAAATTTGTAAACAACAAAATGGAAAATCCATGGTCAAGCACTCACATTAATATTATTTACAAAATCATAAAATGAAAAATAGAAAATCTTGTTTTGGAAATATCGATTTTTTTCAACATACACAAAATAAATATATAAAAAATTTGTAAACAGCAAAATGGAAAATCCATGTTTCCATATAGACAAAATTTTAAAAACCTTAAACGGACATTTAAGAAAATATATGCAAATGGGAAATTGACAAATGTGTAAATATGAAAATGGAAAAATCCATGTTTCCATATCATGAAATTGAAAAACATCAAACTGTCATTTAAAAAAATGCAAATGGAAAATTGACAAATTGCAATGTGTGAAATGTGAAATTGAACAAATGGCTATCATTACTTAAAAAAAGAAAAGAACTAAGTGCTCTATGGTTGAGGTGTGAATCAAACCCTCTCTACTTATTTGGACCACCCGAGACTGAGTAGACTAGTTTTAGTTATCATACCACTTTTAAAAGTTTGTGTTAAATATAGGAATTGAACCCAAGAGCTTGTAGGGGAGATCCAAGGTTATAATATGTTAAACAGATAGCCTTGAATGTAGTGTGTGGTAGCTATATAGAAATGAGACGTTTCGCTCGGGGCAGGGAGGCATAGAGATCTGCATCAAACCAGTCAAAAGACTGACGACTCAAACAACAACATGTAGAGCTCACCAAAATA
Organism: Meconema thalassinum; assembly: GCA_946902985.2. NCBI lineage: Eukaryota > Metazoa > Arthropoda > Insecta > Orthoptera > Tettigoniidae > Meconema > Meconema thalassinum. The sequence goes on along the minus strand of OX336388.2, from coordinate 52,108,023 downwards.
ATGTTGTGTAACTGTAAATGTTAGTCAACGAACAGTAATGCATTACTAAAACCCATGACACGATACCTAAGAGCTTTTCTAAAATTATTTTAAAATGCCTTTAACCCTATATTAAACACCCAGTTCACAAGACTCATAACTGCAATGTTATGGTCAAACAAAACAAAATCTATATTTCAAAACAAACAAGTGGTTTAGTCAATGTATACTGGAAAAAGTTTTATAAACACTCAAGTCCACAAAAATAATTAAATTAGTAACAGTCAGGTTGACCGAGTGGTTATGGTGTTTGACTTAAGTTCAAATTTTCTGTACAAGAAAGCAAGGGTTCGAATCCCTTACCTGATATAACTATTGCCTCAACATGGCTTGACCACACTGTATTATTGTGTACTCGGTACACAAACCATAAATAGAGTGTATTGTTTAAGGTCACTCTCTTTGCGAACATAGTCAGAGAATGTTGATGGTTAACAATTGCATTAATAGTGGGACATAGGGATAGCAATTAAGAAAAACAGACAATACCCATACACTATTTTTATTTATTTAATGTAAGTACTTGTACAATAGTTATATACAAACTACAACTCTCTTTTGTCTATTACTATCTAGTCCTTTTCGATCCACTTGCATATCAAGGGCAGATGACTTTGTAGTACAGCCCCTTCAAACAACAACACTACTTTTTGCATAGTCTGTGATGTTGATGACTCTTGATGCGTGGAAGATGGATACAACATAACTTTTACAACAGGGGTTAAACGTTGCTCAACAAACAATGCACTATTTTGAGTAGCAATATTTTTCTCTTGTACTAACTTTTTAGCATTCTGATGATTTTTTGTCAATACCATTAGTATTTTGTCTGGAGCACTACATTGATGATCACTCACACTTAAAACCACACTATTTCTACTTTTCATATTGCCTCGACATGTTGTTGACCTCTGTTTCGAGCATTGCCAGAATATTATTCCTTTTACATTTTGTCGTCTATAGTTATAAGAGTAGCCTTTATAGAGTACACGTTGTTTACCTCGGTTAGTTGGAGTAAGTTCCATAGTAGTAACTAACCTGTTAGTATGATTTGCACGCTACAAAGGTTATCTCGGTTCTGGTAATAGAATTATTTAGCGTTGGCTTTTATATTTAATATGTACAGTTTAAAGTGATAGAAAAGTGGTAGCAAAGTGGTAGAAAAGTGGTAGAAAAGTGGTAGAAAAGTGGCAGAAAAGTAGTAGAAAAGTGGTAGCAAAGTGGTAGAAAAGTGGTAGAAAACTGGCAGAAAAGTAGTAGAAAAGTGGTAGGAAAGTGGTAGAAAAGTGGTAGCAAACTAGAAAAGTGGTAGCAAAGTGGTAGAAAATATTACATGTATTGTTAAGAAATAGTTTAAGCGGTTACATGGATTCATTACACTATAATTTTAGCATCACGAAGCTCATTTTCTATATCCAAAAGTTCTTCCTCATATTTAGTATGACCAGCCTGTTTACAGGTATGCAAGTACTGAAGCCGCTGGATTAGCTTACTGGGATTGTTCCAGTAAACAAATTTAACAAATGATTTTTTTGGGTGTAAACCATTATCATCATCATCATTATCATCATAATCATCATCATCATCATCATCATGGTTATCATCATCAATATAATTATCATCAATATAATCATCATCACTATTACTATCTAATCCTTTTTGTTCATCTTGCAATGCAAAAACCTTTGGCATAGTTTGTGTTGTCTTTGATGGTGTTAGAGGTTTCTTAGACGTTAACGACTGTCCTAACATGTCTTTTTCAGGAGATAATAAATGCTCTTTAACAAACAAAGCACTATCTTGAGCCACACTATTTTTTTCTTGGTCTTGCTTTTTTACCTTGGTTAGAGTATTTTGTCCATTTAAATGAGTATTATTTTGAGATTTACAATGATGATCGATTGAAATAAGTATGTTGGAGCCTTTTGTCTTAATCATTCCTCGACACTTTTTAGATCGTTGTTACGAACAGCACCAAATAACAGTTCCATTTTTATTGGTTCGTTTCACAATATATGAATATCCTTTATAGTAGGCGTAAGGCTTACCATACCTAGTCACTGATACTTCCATGTCAACTGTCAAGCATAGACTAAGCTCTAGTAAAGTTAACTTGGTAATAAGAATACTAGTTTAATGTGAGAGCAAATATGGATCCAAAGAGTTCAGGTAAAAGTGGAAGCAAATAAGCAAATATTAGAACCAAGAGTGGGGTTAAAAGTGGTCGCAAAGTGGTAGACCCATTACACAATAATTTCAGCATGACGAAGCTCTTGTTCAATTTCTTTGATTTCCCAATCGTGACCGATATGCTCAGCTTGTCGTAAAGCATGCAATTGTCGAAGCCGTTGAATTAGCTTACTGGGTTTGTTCCAGTATACAAATTTAACAAATGGATTTTTAGGTGTAAACAAAGCACTACCATTATCATGATCATTATCATCATCATCATTATCATCATCATAATCACCATTATCATTATGACCATCATCACTGTTACTATATAGTCCTTTTTGATCCTCTTGCAATACCATTTGATTTATAGTCTGAGTTGATTTTGATAGTGTTGAAGGTTTCTTGGACGTTGACAATTGTCCTAACATGACGTTTTGAGGACATGATAAGTCCTTTTGAACAAACACTGCACTATCTTTAGCCGCAATATCGTTTTCTTGAACTTGCTTTTTAGCATTTTGATAATTGTTTGTAAACAGTAAGCGTGGTTCGTTTCGAGCACTACATTGATGAACACTCACACTTAAAACCTTTCCATTTTTACTTTTCAGATTGCCTCGACATTTTGTTGATCTCTCTTTTGAGCATCGCCAGAATATTATTCCATTCACATTCTGGCGATTATAGTTATAGGAGTAGCCTTGATAGAGTGCACGTAGCCTACCTTTGTTGGTTGTAATAAGTTCCATAGTAGTAACTGACCTGTCAGTACGATGTTCACACTACAAAGATTACAATTGTTTTGCTGATGGAGTGACCTACCATAAGCTTATATATTGGCTTATGTGTTGGCTTTTTGTGTTGGCTTTTCGTGTTGGCTTTTGTGTTGGCTTTTCGTGTTGGCTTTTCGTGTTGGCTTTTTGTGTTGGCTTTTCATGTTGGCATTTCGTGTTGGCTTTTGTGTTGGCTTTTCGTGTTGGCTTTTTGTGCTGGCTTTTCATGTTGGCTTTTTGTATTGGCTTTTCGTGTTGGCTCTTTGTGTGGGCTTTTTGTGTTGGCTTTAGTATTGGCTTTTGTATTGGCTTATTTGACAAGTTATTTGTGTCAATGTATTTAGTGGATTTTTTTGTTGGTGTTGGAAAGTAGTTGAATGAGAGGGAATATTTAAAGACTTAACCTCAGCTCACTAACCTAACCTAACCTAACTTTACCTAACCTTACCTAACCTTTCAACTCTCAGATGTTAATTAAATTCTGTGCATAGTCGAGTTGGAACCCAAGACCTCAGGGGTAAAAAAAAACAATTATTTTTGACGGCTTATTTTGGTAACTTATTTTAATGGCTAACCTAACTTTACCTAACCTAACCTAACCTCAGCTCACTTTGGATATTACTAGTAAGTGTTCATATCCTCTGCTAGGTAGCATGCTAGTAGTACAGGTAGTGCTCATATTTACCGCTAGGTAGCGGAAACATACTTTGCATGTTGCATGTGACACTTGTGAAGTTTAACCACATGCAAGACGTGCTTGTATTAGTTCTCTATTTAAACTCAATATACAATTAACCACTAAATGTTCAGAACTAACATGTATAGCCATGTTTAGGGTATATAGGAGACCCTTAGCAAGAAAGGCTGTCTAACCCACGAGTGTACAGCCTTGTCATACGCAGTAAGCACCTGTTGGCAGAAAACAACAACAACAACAATTTGAGAAAGCCAACAACATATCCATTAAGGTATTTAAAGGAAACAGTCAAGCCATGTTGAGGCAATAGTTATATCAGGTAAGGGATTCGAACCCTTGCTTTCTTGTACAGAAAATTTGAACTTAAGTCAAACACCATAACCACTCGGTCAACCTGACTGTTACTAATTTAATTATTTTTGTGGACTTGAGTGTTTATAAAACTTTTTCCAGTATACATTGACTAAACCACTTGTTTGTTTTGAAATATAGATTTTGTTTTGTTTGACCATAACATTGCAGTTATGAGTCTTGTGAACTGGGTGTTTAATATAGGGTTAAAGGCATTTTAAAATAATTTTAGAAAAGCTCTTAGGTATCGTGTCATGGGTTTTAGTAATGCATTACTGTTCGTTGACTAACATTTACCGTTACACAACATTATTTTGGTGAGCTCTACATGTTGTTGTTTGAGTCGTCAGTCTTTTGACTGGTTTGATGCAGATCTCTATGCCTCCCTGCCCCGAGCGAAACGTCTCATTTCTATATAGCTACCACACACTACATTCAAGGCTATCTGTTTAACATATTATAACCTTGGATCTCCCCTACAAGCTCTTGGGTTCAATTCCTATATTTAACACAAACTTCTAAAAGTGGTATGATAACTAAAACTAGTCTACTCAGTCTCGGGTGGTCCAAATAAGTAGAGAGGGTTTGATTCACACCTCAACCATAGAGCACTATGTTCTTTTCTTTTTTTAAGTAATGATAGCCATTTGTTCAATTTCACATTTCACACATTGCAATTTGTCAATTTTCCATTTGCATTTTTTTAAATGACAGTTTGATGTTTTTCAATTTCATGATATGGAAACATGGATTTTTCCATTTTCATATTTACACATTTGTCAATTTCCCATTTGCATATATTTTCTTAAATGTCCGTTTAAGGTTTTTAAAATTTTGTCTATATGGAAACATGGATTTTCCATTTTGCTGTTTACAAATTTTTTATATATTTATTTTGTGTATGTTGAAAAAAATCGATATTTCCAAAACAAGATTTTCTATTTTTCATTTTATGATTTTGTAAATAATATTAATGTGAGTGCTTGATCATGGATTTTCCATTTTGTTGTTTACAAATTTTTTATATATTTATTTTGTGTATGTTGAAAAACGATATTTCCAAAACAAGATATTTTATTTTTCATTTTATGATTTTGTAAATGATCTTAATGTGAGTGCTTGGCCATGGCAATAATACAGTCTATGTTGTGTGAACCTGTGCAATTTTTAATTTATTTATTCACACATGTTGTACACCACCTATAGCTCTATGTGTACAGTCCTCAGCTCCACATATTTCTTTCTCTTTCCACCTGTGTTCTCTCATACATTACCCCTCCCCCTTTCCCTCCCTTCACCTCCCACCACTGGTGTTTGCAGCTCTTGCCTATCTATTGGTTGTGACATCATTCCGACAAGTAGCATCATACGTTTTACTGATTCAGCGATTCCCACGCTTTGAACATTCTCTTATCAGGCACGTGGACAGCTAACGTCCAACGTGAACACCTGTGGCAGATCAAATTTAATGCCAACTTGCATTTTGTCACATACAAAGCAAAACAGCATGTCACTTGTTAACAGTTATCGCGCACGTGGACAGCTAACACCCAAAGTGAACACCTGTGGTAGATCAAATTTCACCTGAACTTGCATTTTGTCACGTACGAAGCAAGACAGGATGTCACTGGTTTAGCCCTCATGTGGTTTCACACATGTGTATGCATGCATTTCGCACTTCCCTGCCACCACGATGGTCAGATTATTTCACCTTCAAGCGTCACCTGTTGTCAAGTCAGATCGGCGCCTTCCAATAAGCTCAAATGACATTCACCTCCTGCTCCTCTGCAAGTTGGTTTTCTCTACTCGCTTCGACCAACATAGAACCAAGTTCTCATCACCGTTTACACGTTAAAGGTAAAATGTGTGAAAAAACGCACCCTCGCTCTGTTATAAACCGGCCCGTCGAAATAGCGATTAATCTTATTGAACACAGCCACCTTGGTCAGCGACAGGTTCGTTGAAACACACACACCCCCAGCCGTATCGTCTCTCTCAACCACCACGCTTTATAAACATTATAAACAGGTAAAGAAAAAGAAAACGTTTTTTTTTTCAACATGTACGGCGTTAGGCCCTTTGTGAATTATTTTTTGGAAAAAAATATCTACCACATTTGAAAGGGGGCGTTAGCCCGAGTCCTAGGACACCTCGTACACGTCTCTAGCGTTATTGGTTCGTGAGATATCGGCAAAATCACAAAAAACACTTGTTTACTCCAAAATCGCGTTTCCAAAATTTTAAAAAATTACAACGAGTGGTCTATAGCAAAGAGGACGTCTGCCCGAATCCTTGGACCCATCGTACATGCCTCTAGCGTTATTGCTTCGTGATATATCGGCAAAATCACAAAAACACGTGTTTACCCCAAAATCGAGTTTCCAATTTTATTAAAAATTATAACGAGTGGTCCATAGCAGAGAGGACGTCACCCCGAGTCCTTGGACCTGTCGAACATGCCTCTAGCATGATTGGTTCGCGAGATATAGCAAAAAGTCTAAAATCACGTTTTTACCCCAAAAAGACTGTGTTTCCAGATTTTCACATTTTCGACACCTACATTCCCGTAAAGAGCACGACGAGACGAAAAAAACGAATCCAAGCACGCCCTCCTAGCATCACTCCTTCCATTCCAAGGTCGCAGGGGCTCACCACTTGCTTTTGTAAGCAGCTCCCCCCTTACCACACTACTGCAGGTTTTCATCCTAGAGACTTGAAATTTATTTTGGGGGTAGAGGGGGTATGGACCATTGATTTACGTCAAACAAACTTTTTTTGTATAATTTCTAGTTTCCAAAATATAGGATTTTCAAAATTCGAGTGTTTTCAAAAAAACATAAAAAGTAAAAAAGTTTTATTATAGAAAATAAAGGTCATAAAGACCATTCGTTTAAGCCATGGCACAACTTTCTATCCTGTTTGGTTTTCAAACTATCGCCTATTTTCGTAAACAAAAAATTCAAAGATTTTTTGAAAAATATAATACATGGTCAATAGGAAAGAGGACGTCAGCTCGAGTTCAACGACACCTCATATGTCAACATCCGACCATGGGTTCGCGAGATATCAACAAATATTACATGGCTGAGGCTTAGTAGTAACGACATGTATGTTCTGAAGTGAGTTGGAAGCACCACCACTCCACTATTAGAGTGCAGTCTCTTGGCGCCGACCGGGAAACTCAAACCTGTTGTGGTGTTAGCTTAATATGTTTTTTGGTAACCTTGTTGGTTTAACCTTGTGTTTTTGATGAATGTGCCTGTGTTTTTTATCAGTCACGAATGTTGTGGATTTCTTAATTAATCATATTTTATTTTATTAATTTAATTTTTAAATTTTTTCGTTTTGCGTCGTGGCCTGGATCTCTGCATGTCGGATCGGTATTGCTTTCTAGTACATTATCAAGCCCTTTCTCATTTAATAATGCCTGTCTCCTTTTTTTCCTTTGGGCTTAATTAATTTTTCTTTAAATTTAATGTTTTCGTTTTGGTTCAGCAAGCAAGCATGTAAAGCCTTATGTAGTTTTCCAAGATAATTGTCTTATTTTGGCTTTATGCCACGTGCATCTTCAGAGGGTGCTTTGGCCATAGAGTTTCTTCCATTTTTTTAAAGATTTTGTTAAATTTTTCTTTTTTTTCTTGCGTCCTTCTGATAATTACATTTTATTTTAAATTTTTAAGCAACTGTTGTGGCTTTTTTTTGTCGGCGACAATTCTGTTAGTTATTGGGGGTGTCTGTAGTCGAGCCTGTGCGTTCCCCTTCTCCACCTTCCTTCCACCCCTTTTGGTGTTCTTCTGTTGGGGCATGTCATCTGGAGGTGATTTTGCTGTTGAAGCGAGGCGGACCTCTTGAAACAAGGTAAGTCCACCCTGACCATCCCACGTGTCAATAATGAGTGGTCAATAGGAAAGCCCCCATCAGCTCGAGTCCAACGACACCTCATTCGTGAATCTCCGATCACGGGTTCGGGAGTTATCGGCTCGCATTGGGAGTAGTTTGGGGTGGAAGGGGGGGGGGGGGCAGAACCCCTCGATCTCCCCTACTTGAGTAAATAGTGCACAATTCAGACCTCAAAAAATTGTGAAGGCAAATAGTGGCCTTCACCGTAGCTTCTGCTGTGGGAACTGAGCAAGCTAGCGGTTGTCGGTACACTCTCCACCTGCTTGCTAGTATGCCAAAGGTATTTTCAATTGTTCTTCTAGCCCTGGAGAGTCCATAATTGAAAATATTTTTCTTCTCTCCGAGAAACTTACCAGGATAAGGCCTCATTATGCAGCTTTTTAAGGGAAATGCCTCATGAGCAACAAAATAATATGGCATAGCAATATCACTTCCTGGTAGCCTCTTGGGAGTTGGTAAGCAGGGGCGGCTCCAGGATAATATTTTTGGGTAGGCACAGTTTGTGGTTACCGGGGGGGGGGGGGGGTCCGGATTTTTTTTGAAAAAATTGGATGCAAATTGGTGATTTTTAAGGCTTTTTGATGATACATTTTACTCTTGCTTTTATTGGGCTATACATGTGGTATAGCCAAATAAATGTAGTTTCGGTGTCTCAAATAACGTTTTAGAGCATGCAGAGCCTAGATGTTTTTAGTCATGGAATTAAGCCTAAAATATTTCGTCACTTGCTTAGAATTTAGACCTTTAATTGATTTCCAGATTGTGATAAAATAATATATTAACTGACGTTTTTGAAATTGACTGTACACACTCTCTAATTGTCAGGAAAGAAAATTTTGACAAGACTTAGACTCACTAATCACAATTCCAGTAAGTTGCTCCGATTACAGTAAGTTGAAATCACAATTACAGTAAGTTGTTGCATAAGATATGGTCTACTTGTAATAATAGTTTATTTGCAAGAGCCTACTATGCCTATTAGCTTTTATTGATTCAAATCACAAAATGACTTATTCTAACTATCTAAGAGGGATATTATTCGAAATAATGGATTAACCTTCAAAATAAAAACTCATAACACTTTTTGAATTTCAACAAAATACACTTTATTACCTATAAATTTCACAAAGCTAATTTTAACTTTAAGTAGAAAACTCAAGATACAACTCAAACCAATCCAATAATATGCACACAAACACATCTCAAATGCACAGTTCGTTTAATGGAAAACTGCAATCTTCTACCCTTCTGAGAAGCAAATTCACCAATGACGGGATGAGGATGGTTTAGAAGTTTGCAGCTTGCTTCTCTTTCGATGGATATTATTCCCAAACTGTTGAGTCTCTTCCTAGTCATTTTGGCCCGCAAATTTGATTTGATTTTTCTCATTGTAGAAAAAGTCCTTTCAGCAGACGCTGTGGAGACGGGCATCGTCAATATAATGGTCATAATGTGTTGTAATTCTTCAAACGATGGGAAATCGGTTAAGTCCTTCAACACATCAATGCTACTATTGGAGTTGCCAAACATTAATTTACCTAAACCACACTGTACTTTTAGGGTAGAGGTAAAGTCACTATCCTTGCCATGAAGTTCTGCAAAATTACACAAAACTTCAGGATTCAAAAACTTTTCTGATTTTGGATCACATGCCAAGATACAAGCCATTTGAACATCATTGTCAATAAACCTTTTTTTCATTTCACATAGTTTATTGTCAAGTACATCAAAATACACCCCTCGTAGTTTTGCCTTATGCTCACTTTCATCACTCTCTACATACTTTGACCTTCCCTTTCCAGAGGTTTCTAGAACAAAATAGTCATCAAGACTTGTTGTTGTCTTTTGTTTACGGCGGCCTCGCCCAGTGTCGGTTGAACAATAAATGTCATTGTTTTCGAAAATCTGTTTTGTTTCTTCAAAAAATTCTTCAAACTTTTCCTATGATCGAAACTGGCCTAAGCTATCCATTGTTGCTTTTACGAGCTTAAGACACTTTCCTATATCCAGGGTTGGAGACTGTAATTGCTTTGATAGGATATTTACAACTTGTAAAATACCCTCAAGAATAACTAGAATGAAGACATTCTCAAAAGATCTAAATTGCATCAGAAGACCTTTTGCCTCAGCTGCTCCTCTTGGTTTTGAACTTTCAATGCACTTCTGCAAAGCATTTATTACAGTGCCAAACTGGTTCTTAAAGAAATTTACCCCCTTATACTTTGCCACCCATCTAGTGTCACTATGTTGAGGCACTGTAATGACTTTCCTCCCAGTTTTAGTATCTTGAGTAAATATGAACATTTCATGGCGAAGCGTAGAACACGATTGAAAAGCATATATTGCTTCCAAAAGGCCCATAGTATCCCTAACTATTTGTACATTTTTAGCTTTTTTTCAATTTTGAAAAAATAGGCTTATGAGATTACCTTTTGTCCGTGGGTGTGTGTGTGTGAGGTGTGTGTGTGTGTGTCCCTAATAAAATCTAAACGGCTGCAGCGATTTCAATGAAACTCGGTAAGTTTATAGCACTATTCCCGGCGACCTCGACCGTGCTCTTCAAATTTTGTTACGTCTCACCAATCTAACATGGCGACTGTGCGAAATATTTCACTAGCATTCAATATCTCCGAAACTATTACCGATATCGCCCTGAAATTGTGTACGATGATAAAGGGAACTACTAGAAGTTCACCTATGAGACTTTCAGAAACCTGGTGACTACAAAACCAACATGGCGGTCAAGCGAAATTGAGACTTTTAAATAGACATTTCTCGCGATTTAACTATCCAAACGTAATGAAACTTGGTACAGCAAATGTTTATACACATTGTAATGCATTGGATTCTAATTTAGTTCAATTGTTTACATAACCTCAAAATGGCGGCTGTGCGAAATATTTCACTGACATTCTATATCTACGAAACTATTACAGATATCATCATGCAATTTTGTACAGTGATAAATGGTACTGATACAAGTTTACCTATGTATATTTCATAAACCTGTAAAGTACAAAACGAACATGGCGACCAAGCGAATTTGAAATATTTTAATAGACTTTTCTCGTGATTTAACTCTCTGAGCGCAGTGAAATGTGGTACAGTAAATGATTTTGCAGATTGTAATGCACTGCCGTCTAATTTAATTCAATTGTTTACATAACCTCAAGATGGCGGTGGTGCGAAATTTTAAAATTAAGTTTTTATTCTTGTGTCGTAATCATGCGATCGAAGTGAAAGTTTGAATAATGAAGCTAGGCAATAATTGTCCTTGAATGGTACATAACTCTATGGCCTATACATATAACAATCCTAAATGGCGAGCTTCCGAAATATTTAGACGGTTCTCAATATCTATGAATCTTTTACAGCAACCAAACTGATTTTTTTTATGTTCATAGAGACTATGAACATATGTTCACCTATAGGACTTTCAGTAACCTGGTGAGCACAAATCCAACATGGCGGCGACGCGAAGTATAAATATTTAAATGGACGTTTCTCGCGAATTAACTATCCGAGTGCCGTGAAACTTTGCACGTTAAATGCTTATACAAATGTTGATCCACTGGCATGTAATTTATTTCAATTGTTTGCATAATCACAAGATGGCTGGTGTGCGTACTTTTAAAATCTCGTTTTTACTTCTTGTGTTCTAATCATGCGATTGAAGTTTGAATACCACACGTACACAATAATCTTAATGTAATAGTACAAAAATAAAAATCCATCCTGGCGACCATATGAAATATTTAGACGGTTCTCAATATCTACGAATCTGTTACAGCAATTAAACTGAAATTTTGTATGTTGATAGAGACAATTAACATGAGCAGGATATATTAAAATAGGCTGTATAGTTCTTCACGGAACTACTTGTTAGCGACGTCAACCAAGACTAAATTTAACCGATGTGCATGGCAATGTACGTAAGGGCAAGGATTTTCAGTCATCTGTCTGCAGCCCGTTAAACCTTCCCGGTATAACGGAAGCACCGTCATATGACTGACTTACACAGTTCCTTATCTCAAGTCCAATTGATTCCAAAAACTGTTTTATTTTGCTAGCTAAAGATTCAGCGGTTAGCTCTTTCAATTGAACAAAACCCAAAAATCTTTCTTTTATCTTACATTGATGAACGTAACGACATCAGATACTCATTTGTTTTGTGTGTCCTTCATCTCGAGCTTCATCCACTATAATGCTGTATACGTTACTAGATTTTATTTCCTCAACTATACTGCGAGTAATCAAATTCGCAGCGGTGTCTAAAATGTCATTTTGTACATCTTTAGATGTATACTTTGCGTTTCCAAACATGGTTTTTAGATTCAAATTAAACCGGTCATTTTCTAAACACAATATGTTTATTAATTCTTGAAATTTCCCACGATTTACATCCGAAAACTTCTCAGCCCCCTCCATTGTTTCATCTGGTTCATTACTGTCACTGCAATTTCCGTTTTCACCCTCCCTGTGTCCTCTCAGAGCAATGTCTTGGCGTGCACAAAATATCACACTTCTCACGAGGGTCTTTAATGTATCTCTATTCTTTTCTATTGTTTGCGCCAAATGCTCGTTAATTTTGATAGTAACGGCACCAGTTTTTTGTGTATCCAGCCATCCTTTGTACTTTGTTAGGCAAAGTTTGTGACAGCTAGATTTCTCGTGTTTGTCTGATATTTTACTGAAATTTTTCCAGTCATTATATCCTGAAGTAATAAGTACTTCTCTGCCTGTGACAGAGAAGTGTCAGCAAAAGAAACAAAATACAGCGTCATTTCCTACTAAGTATTCTAACCAAGAATACTTACTATACCAGTTGGTATTGAAGGACTGCTGTTTTCCTCCTATATTCCGTCTAGGAAAATTTAGCTGCGGTTGCTTCGGCCCATCACTGGCACTTGCGCTAAGATCAAGTGGTCGTTTCGGCTGAACATTCGTAGAAGGATCGTCAGTTTTTAGTTTTTTAACTGCTTGAACTTCTTCTTCATCGGAACTTCTACTAGAAGACTCACCGTCAACACATTCTTTTGAAGGTTCATTAGGTTTCTTCAAAGTCTGCTTCAACTTCGCCAAAAACTTTTCTATAACAACACTAAAAACCACCAAACAAACAGAACTATACCAAGTGGCGTAATGGCGTTAGCGTAACACTGAAATGAGGACTATCGTCTGCCACTCCAGTTCGATCCGCATAAACGTAAACAAAGAAAAACTCCCGCCAAGCCTCTAGCGCTAGCGTACAGCTGACTGTCCGTAAACCAGGCAGTGTCGCCACTCTACTCCGCGCACAATCACTTGCAACTACAAACTATAACAAATATTCCTAAGTAAATACACTATATTCTTTAAGGGTAGGTACAATTTATTGATTTATATCTTTAACTTTGTAGTTTACAGTATCTAACTACTGTTTACTTGTTTTATATTAAATTTGAAATAAACCAAAGTAATGATTATGTAGTAGGCTATTTATAATTTTTTTACATTTAATACCCAGATTTTTTTGTTTGTTTGGAAAATGTGGGTAGGCCCGGGCCTACCCGCTGGAGCCACCACTGTTGGTAAGGCAATAGTGCCTTCTTCAAGAGACTGGCCTACCACACTCCTCTTGAACATGCTAGAATCATTTTCAGAACCATAAGCTCCTACAGCAGCCCATATAAACTTATAGTCTACATCACAACGCGCTAATAGCACTAAGCTGAATGAACGCTTATAATTAAAAAACAGAGTACCAGATCGCATTGGACACTGCAACTGCACATGCTTCCCATCAATAGCTCCCAGTGTGTGAGGAAAGTTCCACCTATTCATGAATCCTTCGCTGATGTCCAGCCAGTCCTTCCTCTCTGGAAACTTCACATAAGAAGGTTGAACTTTACTCCAAATGGCATTGCACGTTTCAAGTATTGTTTTCGAGACTGTAGATTTACCAATTCTAAATTCCCAGCTCAGATTCTGGAAATATCCACCATAGGCCAGATATTTCAGGGTCATTGCCAAACGCAGTTCTGGGCTCAGCGGACACCTTCTGCTTCTCTTCAAAAGGCGTGGCCTAACTAGCGACAGTAGCAGTTCAAACCGTTCTGGATCCATTCTTGTATATTTGAAGAACATTTCATTGCCATTCACCTTCATATGCCTGAAAATATTGGTGAATGCTCCACGTTCATCTCTCTGGGCATTTATAGGTCGAACCCACCATCTGAAATATAAATAAAAACAATGGACTCATTACAATCCTGCAACTTGGACTTATTACCTAGGCTATTGACAAAAGCACCCAAGAATTGGCAACCATAGATTTGTTGAAGAATGCAAATCAATGCTTTAAGTATTATTAATATTTTAAACAAATAGGAAAAAAAGGTAATAAAAGCAACATGATGAAAATATATGCTTTCCAGGCAGCTGCCTTGATCAGTAATTTTGTCAATGGAGATGTCTAAACCATAGGCTATCAGTTTCAGTCATATATATTTTTAGTCCGTACGTACCTTCTTTGACAAGTTTCTTCAACAGCTAAAGAACACAGCATCAAGATTAAGCCGAGGTACGCTATCGCGATGTCATCGTCCTCGATTACCATCATGAAACTATTTAATTTATCCACAATAGAGCATAAACAAACTTAGTATACACAAGTGACAGCTGATTACGCTCATGAACAACTTCACGTTCCCGGGCAATTGTGAACCGGGGCCCCGGGAAGCTTCGCGTTCTCGTTTCCGTTCTCGTTCTGGTTCTCGTTTCCGGGCCAATTGTGAACCAGCCTTTACGGGGCGCTATTAGCCATGGTTCGCCCACGTGAAGTCAGGCCTGGCTTGCTATTGGCTATCAGTCCATATTCTCTGCTATTGGTTAGATACTCCAACATGGCGTTACTCTGTTTGATTTGAACTCAGTTCTCTGTGTATGTGTATATTTTGGCATCAGCTGTTTAATGGTACAAAGGCGATATTTCGTAGGATTGTTCTCTAATACAGTAAGAATTCCTTCATATATATAGTATTTGAGTAGTAAAACCTACCTGTACCTCAATGGGATTTAAATATGCAAGTAATAAGGCTGTATTTATTCACCAAGGCTCTGTCCTGACATACTGTAGTTTTACCAGCATATTATGAGGGTAGGAAAAAGCAATAGATAACAGTGACCTGTTTATTTTTGTTTCACAGGTAATGAGGAACATAAACAATGCTCAACTGCAGCACATCCTGCTGTATATCTAACCCACTCTGATTGAAGGTAAGTTATTTTACATTTTTTTAAAGCTATGTAAGAGACCAGGGGGCTTAGCATGCAAGGCATTAGATTTACAAATGGAAGATGGATGTATTAGTGTGTGTAGGCTATTTGTAATTCAGGTGAGGATTGGGAAGGAGGCTGACTGGGTCTTTAGTTGCCAGCATTCACCTGGAGTAGAAGTGGGAAACCAAGGAAAGCCACTTCCAGGATGGCATAGCTGGGGGGTCAAACCCACCTCTTCTCAGTTTTGCAACACGAACCTGAGTTGACTCCGTTCCAGCTTCCTTGGCTGAGCCGGGAATCTAACCCGAACATCCGGGGCGACAGCCAAAAATGTTAGATTCTAGACAATGAGGTGTAATACCCGGTCAACTCGGCAGACTGTAAAATATTAGTACCTAAAGGATTTCCTCTGGGAGCAATGGCTGGTTGAGTCCCCGTGCTCACACAGAGTTTTGTTTAGTTCCCTAGTTACTTATTGTTTTAAGGGGTGGAACAGTAAGGTCATCTGCCCCTAGGGTTGTGTTTATTCATATTCATACCACAGGTCAAAGAAAAGTGAGAAGCAGTATCTTTCTCATTGTTTGTAGACTGTTATGCCTTTTAGTACCTGTATCCAGTTTAGTATGCAAGACTTTGTAAATAGACATACTAATAAATAACTTTTGCGGGCCAAAAGGGGTGGGGTGGCCCATGTCCATTAAGCCGAGAGGGGGGGGGGGGAGTTGTTTTAAGTGGCAGAGAATTTCTGTTATCTGGCCCTAGCAGTAGGAGGAGAACAGAAATCTTGTATGTAACTTAAATGTCAACTACCATTTTCTAGTGTTATGTGATACTCACTCACTCACTCCGTTGGCTTTTCTGGGACGTGACGATCCCGTGCCGCTCTCACTATCTGCCTCCATTTCCTCCTATCCAGCGCAGTATTCTCCCATACAGTAATACCCATTTGTCTGCAGTCAGATGTCACCTCATCTTGCCATCTACTCCTAGGTCTTCCAGGGGGTCTCGAGCCTTCGATCTTCTTCTCATACACCTGGCGAACTATTCTGGCAGCGTCCATTCTGATAACATGCCCTGCCCATTGCAGCCGTTTCGCTTTCATGACGTCCACTACTCTGGGTTGATTGGCCAACTTGTACAGCTCATGATTTGATCTAAGAACCCATCTTTGTGAGTGTTATGTGTTATGTGATACTCGTATTAAATTTTTAAACATGTAGCTTCATCAACCTTGCGTAAATGGGAGGCTAAAACTATTTTACAACTAAATTGGGAAGAGAAGGACTACCCCGGAGCCACATGGGTGAATACCCAAATGTCATTTAATTACATGGAAGTTTATTTGTGTGTTTATTTATAAAGTCTTGCTTACTAAACTGGATACAAAGGCATAATAGTCTACAAGCAACGAGTTTATTTTATTTACTTCAATGTAGAATGCCTGCATGATAATTACAAATAACTACACGATTTGTCAGGCTCCTTGAATCATTTAATTATAATGTTCTAATCAACATTCCCCTCGTGTCTTAACTATTGTAAATACTGGGAACTATGCGACAATTGTGTTTTGTCCACTGCCGTCTGGATCGCACCCCTCCTGGCTGCTTTAAACTGCCTGCCCATTCAACGATTACAGCATTGGTTTCAGCGTACTACCTCGTTTTTAAATAAAGGCGCTAGGAAGCAGCACCAAGTGACTGTGGCAGGCATAAGTTTTGTATTGATGTTAATGGCGAAGTTGTGTTTGGAATTTATTCTGAACGATTTTATAATGCTGTAAAGCTACGTGCCCTTTTGTAAATCAGAACAGGGCAAGTTAGAATATCGGGGAATCTCATTTCATGAGATACCACCGGACAATTCACTGCGTGGGATGTGGTTACGTGCAATTTCCAGAAAAGGTGACGAAGAGGAAGCAAATAAATAGAAAAATAGAAAAAATACATAAATGAATGAATGATTGAGTAAATGCGTGACTCAATAAATATGTAAGTAAATAAGTAAGTAAATAAATATGTAAGTAAATAAATAAATAAGTAAATAAATATGTAGTCTTACAAAAAGGTTATTCAATGTAATAAATTCTCAGAAATCAAGGATAGCCTGGCTGGATGAATCAAGAGAGGACCTGCAAGAGTTGAACATCGGAGAAAATATTCTGAGAAACCGCAAAGTCTTCAGGACCGCAGTAACAAAGCACAAGTTTAGGGTGAAAACTAGTGGCAGGACTGGAACCAAGTGGACAGAAGAACGGAAGAAGCAGCACAGTGACTTCATGAAGAGATTTTGGGAAGATAGGAAGGCGAATATCATCAAGCCGAAAAACATGTTCAAGCGCGCTCTATAATGGGCAAAACGCAAAAAGAAAGAAGAAGATGTAGCATTGTGGGGTTTGAAGCCATTTTTCAGTGTTGCCTTAGTAAACAAAAATTTGGTGCTTTTCAGTCGGTCAGCACGAATGTACCCAAAACGAGCTGGGTTATGCCCTAATCCTGAAATAAATGACATGAGATTAATAAATGTAATGTAATTTATTTCAGTATTAGGGCATAACCCAGCTGTTTTTGGTTACATTCGTGTTGACCGACTGAAAAGCATCAAACGTTTATTATAAATGAAAATGAAAAATCCACAGCCTGCTTCCAGTCTCCGACCGGGTCAGGAATGGAATGAATGAAGCCCCTATCTAGCGGCGAGGATATGAACTGTGCCGGCTGCCGAGGCCTGACGCACTCCTCTGGGGCAATGTTTAAATGAATGACAGATGAAATGAAATGTTAGTGGAGAGTGTTGCTGGAATGAAATTTGGACAGGGAAAACCGGAGTACCCGGAGAAAAACCTGTCTGCCTCCGTTCTGTCCAGCACAGATCTCACATGGAGTGACCGGGATTTGAACCACGGACTCAGCGGTGAGAGGCCGGCATGCTGCCGCCTAAGCCACGGAGGCTTCTTTTATTATAAATATGTAAGTAAATAAATAAGTAAAAGAATAAATAAGTAAATAAATAATTAAATAAATATGTAAGTAAATAAAAAAGTGAATAAATAAGCAAATAAGTAAACAAATAAATAAGAAAATAAATAATTAAATAAACAAATAAGTAAATAAATAAGCAAATAAATAAGAAAATAAAAGAATAATTAAATAAATAAGTAAATAAGTAATTAAATAAATACATATCTAAGTAACTTAAGTGAGTATATAAATATATAAGTGAATAAATAAGTAAATACATAAGTAAGTAAATAAGTAAACAAATAAACAAGAAAATAAATAATTAAATATATAAATAAGTAAATAAATAATTAAATAAATAAATTTGTAAGTAAATAAATAAGTAAATAAATAAACAATCTATCCAAAAATCTGTAAAAATGTATAATACAGCCATCACAATGAGACGGTTAATCAGACAAATTCAACTCACGCCCAAGTACATGGGGCTACATGACCACGATGTCGCAAAAACCCCTAAATAAATCAACATCCCATTTTTCGGGGGCCGGAGGCATTTCTTTTCCCTGTCTTTTATTGTCCTTGTTCTTTTCTTTTCATCTCGCCAAGTATTGTGCCCGTTTGGACCGAGATCCAACGACCACATTTTGTAATATACCGAAATCAGATCAGCACGAGAAAATATATCTCAGGGTCTATCTAGGTGAATACTTGGGTCTAATGTGGCATTCCTGATCTCGGTAATTCACAAGTAAGGTAAGGTGAGAAATTATTTTTGAACTAGCACATTCCTGAAAATTCTCAATTTATTTATAAATAAAAAATATGATTCAACTGGTAAAAACACTCAACAAAGATAAAAACACATCACACATAAGAAATCAACGGTCCCTATAATATTATTAGAATTGTCGCAGATGTGATAATCAGAAAAAAGTAATTAGTCCATAAAAATTCAAAAAGAATATTTACACTCGGTAATCACTGTTAAATAAAGAGCTCTGAGTGATCCCTACTATTTACACGTTCGTAGTTCACTTTACAAAGATTGCAATTTGATTTTATCAAACATTCGTAGCAAAAATGTCTCAAAATAAATAGTCACTAGATTCATTCGGTGTTATTCCAAAATTAAAGTTATTTGGAAAATTATCATATCACTGATTCGTTGTTTCATAACAATATCAATACTCGACTGACATAAAGACGAATGTTAATAATTGTTCATAAAGATTTTCAAATTTAAAAAAAATGTTCAAAAACGTTCATAATATTTTGAAAATTCAATTTTCTTCTTTTATCACTTTCATTTGTTTAAATGTCATAAACGATTTTAAATTATTCTCAAATGTTATTAACATTACACAAAATTGTTGTAAACAATGTTGTTATTTCTATCCACCATCAGCGGATTAAATCATCTAATTCTTCACCAAATTTTTATGTTAACAAAATTTTCTATCACTAAACTTTTCGTATAATGTCACAAAAATTTGCTTAATAAAAAAAATATTACTGTTACTAATTAATTAATTCCAAACTTTCCCTTCACTTTATTTATAACAAGTTTTCTCAACCTCTCACATGATGAATATTTTATTTGCTCATTTCCAATGTCATTATTGTTATTCAAAAATAAAAATCATTAATTATTTATTTTAATTCATTTGCACTTTTCATCTTATTATTTTTTCCTCTCGGTCAGGTTCAACAAATCTAAATTCAAGTTCTTCAATTATTTATTCAGGCATTCCATTTGAATTTTGAGTTGATCCAGAAAAAAAAATTGGATTAACAGAATAGTGAAATCTGACAAGAATATGGGACGGTCCACATCGCCTAACCCTTCTTTAACAAATATAGCCCACAGGCTCCTTCAAACATCCGCACATCCTTCTGTGCCCACAACTACGGGAATAAAACCCACTTTTGGATGACCCCCTAGGCCTCCACAACTTTAAGTGTCGCCAAACGCACACTAAAATCATCACCAGAATATTCTGCACACAGCATCATATTATTACTATTATATATATTTTTTTACATATTATATTTTATTCTTGTAATATTCTGTCAATTACTAGACTGTGGTTCTTCGGTATTATTTTACTAATTAAATAGATTCTGGTCAATATCTCCTTGCCTCCAATTTAAATAAATTCTCCCTATTTGATATATTAAATACCTGCCGTTCCCTTCTTTTTATCTGAATATTTTCTTTTCTTTTTTTTTAAGTGCTTTTGAAAAAAATAATTCTGAGCTCAAAAATCGAATACTTCATTCTCTTCATCCATAAACTCATTTAATTTTTTTAAAACTTCCAAACAAAGTTATTTAATTTAATTCCTTCCTACTAATTAAATTCATCCACAAATTATTATTATCACCACAAAAAATATTTAAGCATCATCAATGTCAAATGATTATTATCGCCCTATTCTTTTAAATAAATAAATATTTAAGTCTCATCTGTGAATTATTATTATCAACGTCTCCTATTAATTTTTATTTAATGCATTAATTATTTAATCACAATAAACAATTAACAAAATTCAATTTAATTCCTAATGTTCGGTATTATCACTCCCTAATTATTTATAACTTTAAATAGCGTTGTTATTATTTACAAATATTATTAACTTATTCACTTCAAACTTGATTATTATTATTATATTATTATTAACTTATTCACTTCACACTCTATTATTATTATATTATTAAATAATTCAAATAATTAAAATAATCCAAGCCTCAATTACTACTGTTCTCATAATCAGAATTAACGAAAAATATTTATATCCCTTGGAATAATCGAAATATTTCATGTCGAAACATGAACTAATGCCTGTCCTAACAAAAATCTTAGATCGAAAATAAATTGTCAGACAGCAGTTCCATTTGTCATCCAGACAAATACAATCGAAGATCTAGCTAATATCTAGCTATGGTGAAAAATGTATGTTGATTTCTGATCGTGACTGTTTAATATTATGGAATCCTCTAATACTACTGGTTAGTGGATAGTACATGAAATGGTTGCCTTACTTCATTCTTGATGTAGATGACGGGCGTGTCCTGCGGAGTACACTATTCCCACAGTGTCCTCCCATGGCCATCCACCGTATCCAAACACCTCGTTCGTCTCCACGTCCTTCCAGTCCTACGAGTAGTTTTAGCGGCGCATGATGATGTAAGCTGTCATCCGTTCGAAATAACTCCCGTTATCACTAGTACCGTGTAACAAGACAAAAAGTTGCTCAGTCATAGACTGGTATAGTACTCCTGTAGATTCGAGAATAAATCTCATGCTCCAATAATGCGGTTTCGTTTGCACGCTAAGATAGGAACACCTATTAGCTGCATAAACGAACAAAATGACATAAACTTCTCCTGATGAATTCGAAGTGCCTGATGTATAGTCACCACAAGAAATACATCGTTCTGTATGCTAACTTCTGTGAATGGTTTCGACACTACCATCACCTGACTATAGAATAAGTGACCTGAAAGTCAGTGAATATTCTAAGTTCATTCGCTGCCAAAAGTTAAGTTCGTTCACTTGAACAATAAAACTAAGTCGTGCTGACCACTGGTACGGCGACTAAGTCCTCCGACCGTCAGAATCTCGGCGTGTATACTGTCACTTTCACGTAGCGTAGATCCGAACATGAGCAAATGCTCTGAAAATATGATGACTCTCTGCTCAGCAACGTGGCCTTTTATAGTTCAGCGAGACATTGTTCGAGAACATTCCATCTCGTATCTCGGCTTCTACTGGACCGATTTTAATGCTTGATAGCTCAAAATCCTCCTCTTATTATAGCCAGAAAAGTGTGCTAATTTCTTAGCGTCCATCTCTTCTCCTTAAGGTAATTCTAAAAAATTATTTCTCATGACGTATTCAGGCTCCACGTCATAATCTCGCGTCACTCGCACCTGCGATGTATGCTTCCCTCAGCACTCTTGAGTCTCCTCCGCGCGTTATTCAAATCATCCATTCCTTCAACCTCTTCAACTAACAACTCCCCTTTCCAAAATAAGAATGTCAACAATGTCACGGACGTGTGAACGATCCGGGTATAGTATATAAGTTAGATTTAACTCAGTTAGAAGTAGTTGTATTTTTATTATCATCTGCATAATTACGGGAAAATGAGCTAGACATTTCGCCCCTTAAAAACAATCGCCTCCACCACATGTAATTTTGCTTTCCTTTATACTGAAAATTTACCCGTAAGTATGTGTCCGAATACTTTTAGATGATTGAATAACAAAAGAACTAACTTAGTGTAATGTTTTCACGTCCGTCAATCTCGATATTAAGCCTCCAAACATAACAATCCTTTGTTTCAGGTATCTTCCTCTTTCAAAAGCCACGGCAATCCCAGTGCGTTGGTGCTGCACCTAGCGGTGAATTAATGCATATATTTTGTACGCCTGTGAGTGTTGAATGGGCAGGCAGTTTAAAGCAACCAGGAGGGGTGGGATCCAGCTGGCAGTGGTTTTGTTTGAGAGCATGAATTAAATTGGATTGACTAATATCAGAACGAAAAGGGGGATTCAATACTGCCTATGGCTCTCACTGTAAATCCTGTGTTACATGCATAGATGAGTGACCTTTTGAGATGTAATGGCGAAAGACCAAGTAGAATTCAGTTTGAGGTACAAAATAGATGCTCTGAATACGAGTGAACAAAATTCATGTTACTGCAATAATTGTGTCTCATTTATTTTTCCTTTAGGAATGCTGTACTTTGTTGTTGAGACTGACATGTTTGGTTATACTACCCTTTTTTACTTGCAGGTTTGTAATGTACGGATGCAGTGCGTTGAAATGACAAATGAAATTGAAGCAATAATTTGATGAAATTACATACAGTATTCTGGAATGTAGGCTATATGTGTAACAAGATGTTCAGCAAAGAACATATAGCCTACTTTCTCCTAAATGTATGGGTATCTTTATGACTCTTTGTCCTCATCCCTAAAACAATCACCCCAACCACAATGTATTGTTTGTTTTCTTTTATATTGATAATAAGCCAGTAAGTGTCAAGATCAATATTATATACTTTATGATGATTGAATAACAAAACTACTAACTTATTGTAATGCATTCACGTCCGTTAATCTCTATATTAAGCCAGCCTGCAAAATTAAGAATTTTCCGCCCCAATCATCTTCCGCCCCAATCACAGTAGGTGGTGCTGCGACCTATCAGTGAATTAATCTTTATCTTGTACGCCTATGCACTGCCATCGTAATGTACAACGATGGCAGTGTTCTATGGGTGTTGAATGAGTAGGCAGTTTAAAGTAGCCAAGAGGGAGGCGATCCAGCTGGCAGTGTTTAAAGGTATTCGGAGCGCGATCGTGGCTAATAGTTGAACTACCAGTATTACAAAATTGCCATACTTCAGGAGGCCAGCTCAGGCATTTACACAGCGTTATGTTTGGAACAATATTACCCACATAACCCACAAGAGGACAGCACCGTACAGAGGCATTAAGAAGGCTGTGGTTAATGACAACGTGTATCTAGTTCTTCTATTCTCCTTTTTCTAATGTCTTCTGTTTATGTGCGATGCTGGGACTGTGATTTTATTAATATACGAGTGTATACTTTATCCTCTCCTTTGAGCTAAATGACATTTTATTCAGTATCTGTGGGAAAAGCTCGTGCACATCATTTGTAAAAGAATTCAAGAAAAAAAAAACTAACTGTAGCAGTATTCAATCCCCAGTCAACTGCGTGTCAGACTAACATGCTAGCCCAGAGCTAACCGTATCCATGACGTCAGGTGTTCTTAACTGACATATTAGATACAAACTGTTGGCAAATAATGACTTTAAATAAACGATTTCTTCACTGCAGTACATCTTCATTAAAGATCATTTCATACAAAGTTTATATTATTGTATCAGTACGGTATATCACATACAACATACTAAAACTACTGAAATATAAGACAGGCACATGAGGACAGCTGCCATCTTGTCGTGTGACACAAACGGCTCAGCTCTTTTAAGCCACTCATACTGTATAATATTATAATATTAAATTATAATAAATAACGGATCACGACCTTCAGGATAGCTTAAACCCCCCTAGGCTCGATAATCGGAATTGGTGGGTCTTAAGCTATTTATTAAAATGGTTGCATAATTCACACGGCCGCCATCCTGAAATGGCATGGCCGATGACCTTGAATTTTGGGTGAAAGACGCATCCTATATAAAGGTATGTTGTCACCAAATTTGGTAGAGATCGGATGATTAGTTTAGCCGTAATTTGATTTTACGTTTTGAACATTTGAGTGGCCGCCATTCTGTTTTGGTAAAGATGGCGGCGATATAAAGTATGACACTGAGGTGTCCTTTACTAGTGCTACCTCTTTACCAAATTTCGTTCAATTCGGTTTCACCGTGTTCGAATTGATAGGGGGGGGACAGACATTCAGAGTACACACACTCACACACACACAGACACACACACACACACACACAGACTCACACACACACATACACACACACACACACACACAGACTCACACACACACATACACACACACACAGACAGACACACTTTTTTCGCCCTGTGTTGATCTCATAAGTCTACTTTCATTTTTTGCAAAAATCGAAAGTAGGCTAAAAATGAGAAAAGTATAATATATTCTACTGCAAATGGACTTATTTTTGTACTTATTTTATTACTTCTAAGTTCCTTATTTGCATCCTGATTTCCTTTGAGTATTTCATTTAGCAGGCTAAGGGGAAAATTTGGGTGTATTTTATATAGGTGATGGTTTATTTCATATTCATTTATTTTCTGTGATTTTTCTCAATTTGTTTATAACAGTGTATATTAAGTTGTGGGCCTATAACCTAGATGTTAGGCCTATTTAAACAATATCATTAACTTGTACTCCTCAGAGGCAAGTTCAGGTTGATTATGCAAGTTTACTCTATGAAGCCAAAAGAAATAAATGAGAATAATGTAAACCAACGTAGAAACAAAACATATTCCGGGAAGTGGGAAGAGGGCGGGGTGCTACATCTGGCAGCAGGTTACGGGTTCAAATTACCCGCGCGTAAATTGTAGTTCCTGACGTAGCCTTAAGTGGCGCTGCTGTGCAGCGTGCGCCGCAGCGTTTGGGCGGTGGGCGTAATCGGAATTGAATTCAATCCCGGAGTAACCGTTCTTACCCATACTCTTTGGCCTGTGAGTCTACTTAGAGAAGCAGCGTGAAGACGTGCTTGTGACCAGTAGGCCTACAGCCCAGCTGATGGTACAGAAGTGAGGCACGGTACGGTATGTATCTTGGAACAGTTTTACCGCGACAGATTGTCTCATTTTACAGGCTCTGTATAAGAATCTTCCTTTTAAGTGGATTGGTCCTACGGAAGGTTACCAACATGTCCTGCTTTTCATTCATTGTGGTTATGTCTGACCGGCATTTCTAATTTATCGAAATGTTAAGGCATTTTTTCTTGATTGCTCATTTAGGTTTTCCGCTTAAACTCAGATAGATGTTCAATACATTTTGAGAAGATGGTTTGGATATAGAATGCAAGGTGTTAATGTTTCTATGAAACCTGCAATGAGTACCGGTACTTGGATAAATTGATGCAACCTATGGAGGATTTCAAGTGTTTCAATTGGTTAAGACTTCAAAACTTTAAGGACCACAGTTTTGACGATTTTGTACCATTTATTCAATATTTACAGTCAAAAGGTGTAGAAATACTGTAGGTTAAAAACGTATTCGGTCAGTTCTGCAACGTAACGTAAGGGCTTATTCTAAAAGTTTAACTTTGGATTAAGACTCAACACTAGACCAACAATGGTCTGTTTTCTTTAATAAGTACCGGTATCAGAACATTGAGTTTTGTTTCTGAACTTAAGTACAGTTTGCCAGACCAGGCAGCAATGTGTGTTTATTCATACCGTACCGTATATGCTTAATGTTGGTAGAATGTTACTTGTGACGATCAATTTCAAAGATACGTAGTGTGAACAATTCTATAAATATGTGCTTCAAGAACATAATTCGCGTCTTCTTTCAAAAATAGGTTCTGCTGAAGAATACAGCTTCAAGGAAAAGAACTGCAGCAGGGACTGATCATTAAGTAAGGTTCTATTTCCTTTTGTAAAAAGTTATGTGTAATATACATATTATGTATAATTTTGCTATCGATTGAACTTGTCAGACATTTTTCTCGAATGGCTTGCTCTTTTCTGAGCAATGTCATGCATTTGGAAATTTCCAGTTGGTAACGGTAGTCCTACGATACAATTATGTGAGTTTTGTTGTGAAGTGGTCGCATTTTAACACGAGAGGCAGGGATTTTAGCTAATATCTTTGAACTCTCGGTACCTTAATACTGGAATGCCGACTGGGTGGGAGTAAAGTGCGGTTCGTGGTGCGAGTGGTTACGCCCGGTCCTTCCTAGACAACGGAAAGTGTGTTTTTCTCTCGATATTTTAGTCTAATGTTAAACTCTAAATAATTCTAAGAACATTACATGTACCGTAATATTGTAAAACTGTAGTTCTGTCAATAAGGAACACTGTTCGGCAATATCACACTCAGGTAAATTAATAATTGGACCTACGTGTATTCGTCATATACTATTTAGGCCTATTGTATCAACATTTGATGTAAGATGTATCCACAAACGCAGAATACTTAATTACAAACCTTTATTTGAAATTTAAGTTGATCGTGGACCTAGTGTGTAAGATGAAACGTGCGCTGCAGATCAAAGTTGTTAATCCGCGCAGATATCTCACTCATTAATTCTATACTCACGCTGCGTGAAAGTTGTTGGTTCAATCCTCGGCTCGTGTTGTGTACGGTCACAATATATAATATCTATGCTCAGTATAGTGCAATTTGTTCCCTTTGCTATGACAATTCGTATCAAAGTGACTGGGGGTTGAAAGTCTGTGCATTATGCTGAGTAATGTAGACATAGTAGGCCTACTGTGCTTCAGCAATTGCACCTTCTCTCTGAATCCCCAGTCCTATTTAGACAATCTAGCACTGATAAACACACAAACACCTCCTGGATGTTTATAATTTGTGATGTTGCAAACATTTCATGTGGAAGGTTCTTACCAAAATAAGGCTATTCATTCCATATCAGTACCAAATAGTTAGGCCCCTTGAAGCAGCAATCAACACCACCACCTCTTTATTGGTTACTAAGATGGAAACACTTCTGGAATGTTTCGGAGGGGTAGACCTTTACAGGGATACCAATTCATCATCCTCAAAGCCCTGACGTAGATAGAAATTCCATTTTATGTACTGTTGCATACATTTAAAGAATATAGATCAAAACACAAGAAAAATTCCTGGAAGGGTATTGGAATATATAGGCCTACCATTAAACTTTTCTGTGTGTAAATGACAAATATATATCCTGTACTTGCTTAGGCTTTCACGGCCGGCGTTCGTAATTAAGTTCAAGTTTTTCGAGCTTGTAGGCCGTGGTCCAGACAGGATACCTCCCGCTCCTTTCCTCGGTCAGCAGTGGTGACCTAGGAAAGGAGCGGAACGCTTGATAATGCCGGACGCAGTTTCCGGTGAAACGTCGGGAGATATCCTGTCTGGACCACGGCCTACAAGCCCGAAAAACTTGTACTTAATTATATCCTGTACTTGTTACAGTGTGTCCTGATAATTAAAGTATATTACTTAATTATCCTGTGTTTTAGATTCCTCAACATTATGGAGGGCCAACCATCTATCAAATGTGAACCAGAAGAATTCTCTGAGATTGTAAGTTGTATTATAGTTCCATATATTGTGTACCATTACTGATGGGCATGACAAATCTTTGTGTACTGTAATAATAGGAATTATGTCAGATATAGTTATAGTGATGGTTATAATTCTTGTTTTGAGGGTCCTAACATCCTGGTTATCGGCCCCCTACCAAATAGTAATCTGAATCTATAATGTTTGCTTTTAATTTTCCTAATAATAATATTAACACCTCCGTTCTTCAGTCCATGATATATTGGTCCTTGCATTCATTTTCTCAGCAAAATGGTGGTTGTTAATTACTGTTTTAAACTGGGGTCGATCTTATTCTTCTGAGATTTCAATTTCTTGAAGTTTTTTTTTCTATTTCACTAAGCCACTGGTTATTGACTTCATTGATAGAGCAAGGATGAGGATCTTTTGGTCTACCTGCGGTGGTTCATTCTGAGAATGTTTCCGTAGAACTTAAAATGCCTTTTCCTGAAAGTGTCAGTGATCTTTCCAGAATGCTGATAAATTTCCCAAGGCATTCGTTTCTCCCAGATTCCTTCTGAGCAGTCTGGACCAAGGATTTACCTAAATATTTTACTTTCTTGTTTCTCTATGTCCTTACTAAGAAATCTACGGTACCTTCAATGATCAATGTTTCTGAGCCATATAGAGCTTCAGGTTTGATTACTGAGGTATAAAGTCTTTAGATGTTGATTTTTTAATTACATCTGTAGGTATAGGCCTTCTGGAATGTTGAAATTCTCTCTTTGTTTGCGTCACGATTCAATCGTGAAGTAAAGGTCCATCCCGTCATTTGCCTGGAGGGAGTGTGAATAACGCAGGGAAAAATCACTCAGGATGGGTACTGTCAGCGGGATTCAGACTGAATTGCTGCAGCTGCCATCAAGACCGTGGTGCACGGTTCAATGAGCTCGGCAATGCCGTGGGGTTTGAATTTATTTACTTGATGATTTGTTTGCCCTAATTTAGTCTTCAGAGGGTTCCTGTCTAGATGACGAGCGGATTCGTTTATGCATTTGGAGTCCGGTTTTAGGTGCAATGTAGTGAAGTATTTCAAGGACCTGAACTGCCTCTTGTCTGTTGTTGGAAAGAATAGCTTGATCATCTGCGAGTGCCAAATACTGCAGATGAATTTTATTTTTGACTCGTCGACCAATAGTTATTTCTTTTGATTATGGCTGTCAGTGTCTGTCGGATTATTACTCTTGTTTTCCGGTCAACTTTGAAATCTTCTAGAATATTGAATAGAGTGTGTAGGTCTACTGAATCGTCCGCTTTCCTGAAGTCTCCAAAGTGAGCATTGTTTGCCTGACTTTATGAATTTGCAAGATGATTTTGAGATTGTGAATTTATTCTGTACAGGACCTGTCATTTATGAATCATGCCTGTTATTCGCCAATTAGTTGATGAGTTTCGATTTCAAGTCTCGTGAATAATGCTTCAGAGAGAATTTTGTACGCGAGTGATAGTGAGGATATTTCTCCATAGGTATTAATCTATGTTCTTTCCCTTTTTTAAATTAGTGGGTGAACTAGATTGCAATTCCTGTCTTCAGGAATTTTCTCCATATATCTACAAGAGTTACTTGCCATTATTTTAGTTAGGCTTTCGCCTTTTAATTTCAATATTTCAGTTTTGAGCTTTGTAATTTTTAAGTTTAGTTTACGGTTACTTGCTTGATTTCTTCTAATGAAGGGAGTTCTGAATCTGGATTATGAATTCTGTTCACAAGTCAGATTTGTTCTTCAGGAGGATCGTAGGTTCAAAGGTCATGGAAGTAATCTGTGACGAGTTTGCATTTTTTTTTTTTATTATTTCAGGGCCTCATCCGGATGTTGTAAGTTATAAACTAGGTGCTTGGTAGTGCGATGGTTCGTCAGCAAATGTTCTGTAACAGTTCCTTGTACATTTTTTTAAGTGTAATGTGTGTCTTTCAGATCTGATGATTCTCGAGGCTTCTTTCTGGTCTTTGAAGAATTCACGCCGATTTTGTTTCTATTTCTTTGGAACTGTACCTTTGAAAGATTTGAATTAGAAGGTCTATGGCCTTATCGCTGGTATTGTTCAACCATCTGTCTTAACGTTTTCGAGGAAGAACCCCAATAATCCGGAAACTCCCAATAGTGTATCTTCTAATGCCATCTAAATGACAGGATTTTGGTTCGTGATATTTGCAAGGAGATTGTTTGAATTTGGTTTTAAGACATTCCAGATCAATTCGAGGATATTTTAAATGTTCTGACTTTGGGTCTGTCAGGTTGAAACTTAACTTTAATTAAAGATAAATGATGATCAGAGTAAATAATTCCTTTTCATATTTGAAATTCATAATAATGATTATTATTATTATTATTAACAATTGTTCTTCAGGAGGATAAAAGGTCATGGAAGTAATCTGTGAGAAGTATTATTTCTAGGGCCTCTTCCGAATGTTTATGACATAACTACGTGCTTGGTGAGGCGATTGTTCATCAGCAAATGTTTTGTAACAGTTTCTTGCTATTGTTATTATTATTATTATTATTACTATTATCATCATTAGCTCTTATTCTTCAACTTTTACATATAGTCTTGCTTGTTTATTACTTCCCAGGATTTGAATGAGCAGCCACCGTCTGATAGGCCGGTGGGGATGAAAATTGAAGAACCTGATGATGCTTTTGAAGATGCAAGATTCATAACTCGGAGTGCATTTGTTAAAGAAGAACTTGATTGCCAGGTGATTGTGTACATTATTTCCTACTTTGGATAATTCTCAATTTTTTTCAAAGTTATGTAGTTCTCATCATTGCATAAAAACTTCGTCACACATATTTCCGAAGTTTCTCTCTACAATATCTGGCAAATACACATCAAGCATCATTTTTATAACCCAACTTATTCAATATACACATCTCTTCAATTCTATGCTGGTTTTCAAGTCTTTTTTATATGCTTTATTAACAAGATTATTGTAACAGATCTGATTTTTTGTGAACTTTTGGTATGGTACTACACAGTTCCTTATCCTATTCCATGCTGGGGAAGGTCACGGTGTTCTAAATATTGACTTTAAATAGTTTATTATAATTAATACGTCATGCAGTCCATGTTATTAATATTACGCATTGAGTGAGATCGCTCTCTTGGGCTGTTTATTTATTATTTCTTCAGATGTCTATAATAATTGAAGCCTGCCCTACAAGAACGTTGTATATCAGAAATTGAGCAAGTTGAGATTTTCGGTTATGAAGGTTGGATATCATTACACCGACACTTTGCAAACCTAATATTAGTAAATTTGAAAAAAAAAATGGACAGAAAATTTTGGGTGCAAAAGGTGGCTTCCCTGCAAGAAAGTTGTATATCAACAAAGATGGCGAATGTTGGCAATTTGAATGTGTCACCAAGCTCTCCTTTAGCACTGAATAAGAGCAGGAAAAGGAAGATAAATCATTTTCAGTGGAAGAACAATGTGCGGAAGCGACTGAAGAATAGTGGAAAAGCGTATACAGCAACTTCAGGGCGTGCAGTTCAAGTCATTCAAGAGAAGAACGTTGTATGTCAATCAGCTGGGTGGCGGCATAGCACTTCCTGGAACGTGTTATGATTATAATGCTGCTACAATTTGTATGAAATCCCTTGATTATCACAGAATTCTTTTAGCCTATTTTCAATTATGAAAAACAAGTAGGCTTATGAGATCACCTTTTGTCCATGTGTGTGTATGAGTGTCTGTCCCAAAAAATCTATACGGCTGGAGCGATTTCAATAAAACTCGGTAAGGTCAAAGTACTATTTCGTCCGACTACGACCGTGCCCTTTGCCATTTATTACGTCTCACCAATCCAAAATGGTGGCTGTGCGGAATATTTCACAGACAATCACTTTCTCCGCAATTGATACTGATATCGTCATGAAATTTCGTACGATGATAAAGGGCACAACTATAAGTTCACCTATGTGACTTTTAGAAACCAGTTAAATACAGAACGAACATGGCGGCCAAGCGAAGTTGAAACATTTAAATCGACTTTTCTCGTGATTCAACTACCCGTGCGCAGTAAAACATGGTACAGCATATTTTTATACACATTGTAATGCACTCACATCTAATTTAGTTCAATTGTTTACATACCCTCAAGATGGCTGCTGTGCGAAATTTTAAAATTAAGTTTTCATTTCTTATGTCCTAATCATGCGATCGAAGTCAACATTTGAATAATGAACCAACGCAACGATCGTCATCTAATAGTACGTAACTCGATGGCTTCCATATAAAAATCGAACATGGCGACTATCCAAAATGTTTATACAGTTCTCAATATGCCCATTTTATTTTCTTGTTTTGTGTATGCCTTGTAAGCAATACAATATTCCATTCCATATAATTATGAATTATGAATCTGAGGATTATTTTTCTTTATTTTTTAGCCATAGAAAATGGTTTTTGATATACAACGTTCTTGCAGGGAAACTGCACTAAAATCATGGCAAGTCCTATATATTGCCATTTAAGAGAAATATATTTCTTTAGTGTTGGAAGAGAGACTGTATAGACCTGTATTTAACATATCTCGGTATTAGATTAGGCACAAGAAGTTTTCTTTTAATACTGAAAAGTTAATAAATATGATATACAACGTTCTTGTAGGACAGGCTTCAATTTTAAAGTGGTTATTTATGGTCCTTTTTGAAACAACCTTGAATAATTATGGCAAAACTTGCATCACCTGTAAGGTTAAGTCGTGGAGCTAAATTAGGTAGGAACTTCGAATAATCCTTGGCATATTAGTAAGTGTGTGCTAGTGAAACTCGGACATTGGATATTGAGGTTTTGAATTGTCTTTAACTTCATGACCACTCGATCACATGATATGCTACTGTAGGTTATCATATCATCATTTAATGTAGACAGTTACTGATTTTTGGAAATCGTTCTTGAGAAAGGTTCAGAAATGCAAGTATGTGTTACATATTCAAGCTCGTGTTTATTTTCATCTTGAATCAAACACCTATTTGAATTTTCTTAAAATGAAAGACAAATGTATCAATTTTATTGGTGAATTTATAACACTGTATCTACATGAAAGTATTGGATTCTGAGAAATAAAGTATTTAGTGTTCTGATAGCTACATAATACATCGTAAGTAATAGGTAAGGTATTCTATTGTATTTTTGTCTTGTAAAACATTCAAAACCTTGAAAGTAAAGTCAGGAAAATATAAATGATGTTAATGTCAGCTAATGAGCGCTTAACGCAGCGAAATTTCAGCTTCAGGGTTGCTATTCTAACCTCAGCAAATTTCTTAAAATTATTCATTGAGTTGAGAACTAATCCGAGACATATAGAACTAGATTAATGTCTATCGTGCTTACGTGTGTACAAAATCTATTTCTTATGCCTCGTGAGGTAGATTATTAACAAATTGTTGTTTCTCTGTAGGGAGCACATATCATGGAAGTTACTATCCATGAGAAAGTGATAGCAGAGATAGTCCCATTAGTCAAGATGGAAACACCATCTTCATCGAGAGTTGTAAGTGCCTCATTATCTTGAGAGTAGCTTGTTTGGTTGTTAAGTCTTGTTATATGCTTAATGATAAATGATGTTCCTCCAGCAAGTGTGGCTGATATTTTCAAAGTTTTGTGAGGGGATCATTTGCACTGATCAAAGATTTAGGAATTAATACGAAACCTGAATGTAGATGTAGTAATTTCCGGGGCCTACTTTGGATTTTTAAAATCTGGTGTTTGGTTGTTGCAAATCATCAAGTTCCATGCATGATTTGCTTCTCCAATTTTGTATTGAAATTTTGTAGATGATCATAATATTTAAGAGATTCTCTATATACTCTAATCTCGCTTCAAATTCCGCGACACAGAAATAGTTTCTAAACCTTCAGACTACCTCGCCTGAATACAGTGATACATTTATTAATTTCTGCATAACTTCTATACGAAAATGGAGTACCAACATTTGAATGCAATATTGAGGCTGCTAGTAAATAATGTTGAAATTCTTAGGAAGACAGCCTTTCTCAGATGATCCAGGCCATTTTCTGTCCTTTAACTGGGCATGGTATGTCATGCCGTGAACCAATAACTTCACAAATGGAACAAGGGAACAGTCTATCACAAATGACTAGGTTTCTTGTTAGTTCCTTCCGAGTGAAGTATCACGATTTGTGGTTGTGATTCCTCTTAAGAATGGAAGTCCCGTGGCTTATGGTCGCTAGATTAATGGTAAACGTGAAACTAGAAGCTTTAAAAACAAGTATTCCATGAAGTTTGTTTTCTATTTGCAACTGATGTGAGTGAAATGGCCATGAAGCCCTGTGTTATGGTACTGATTATGTTATCGGTAGATTGCTTCCTTATCCTCATACACTGCTGGTAATCTGATGCAAAGGCGGAAACTTCAATCTCACCTTCTTTGTGTTGATTGTTGCCTATATCCTGGGGTCAATGATGTCCTGCATTGCTTGTAGGGCCTCTTCGTACTGCGCATGAGCTGAGATACATGATGCGTGTAATATAATAAGTATGAAAGAAGGTGTCTAAAGCCATATTGTGCATCTTGATAGAGCCACCTTTCATCAAACGTTTGATCTTGATCAGCATAGATGAAACTACAGACGTTACTAAACAGTCACAGCTAGTTTTTACCTTCCATTATGATACTACAGACGTTACTAAACAGTCACAGCTAGTTGTTACCTTCCATTATGAAACTACAGACGTTACTTAACAGTCACAGTTAGTTGTTACTTTCCATTATGAAAGAATTTGGGGAATTAATCATCCAGAAGGTCAGAATGTCTGCATATCTCTTGAAGAATAACCTGAAATGAATTACATGTGATTATGATATTTATATTGTTACGGACTGTTGAAGAAGAAGGAAACTTATTAGACCGAAGCCCGGTGTTTGTAAAAATATATTTATATTCAGATTCCATACATTTAATACAGTACCTAACATTCCTGATTAGATGTCAAGTATTATAAGTTCATTAAATTTCTCCCTACCTTGAGTAGTCTTGAGATCAATATTGCTTTAGGAACTCGATGCAGTAAAACGCACAACACACTATGCAATATTTCTTTACACAACATTCATCAACTTTGCTTGATTATTATTGGTACGGGCATTGCACGTAACAGTCTCCCTCCCTTAAGCGTGAACATCGTTCACGAATATGCCTAGGCATAGGCAGTACTCCATAACTAGTCGATTCACCAAGCATGTTTCCAGAAGATAATATTCACCAGTTAACTCCAATTGATGGACAAAAACCGCATCGTTTTGGTTAGGAAGAGTGCAGGGTCAGATTATCAGTGAAGAGATAATTGATCACCTCGCAAACCACTTAGTTAACAGCTTCACTGTGTCCATAAGTCTTCAGAAACGCAGAACACCAGCACTTGCAGTGCTTTCATAGTCCGAAACACGTTAGGTCCAATGTTAGCTTTAGACGAAGTAGGTGGAAGCAATGTGCCAGATATCATGCGACCCGTGGGCAGCCATTTACAAAACAGAAGTTAATCTTATTCAATGTGACACGGGGGGAATGGCCAGGGTGGATGGGCCTACGTACCTGTCTTTAGAGGTCCGCCTCTCTTCAACAGCAAAATCACCTCCAGATGACATGCCCCAACAGAAGAACACCCAAAGGGGTGGAAGGAAGGTGGAGAAGAGGGGAAGGCACAGGCTGTTCTACAGACACCCTCCGATAACCAATAGAATTGCTGCCGACGAAATAATGCCACAACAGTTGCTTAAAAATTTAAAATAAAATTTAATAATCAGAAGGATGCAAGAAAATATAATTTAATATAACTCCTTCAGCCACCAAAAAAAACTTCTCTGGTAAAGCACATGGCTTAAGGCCAAAACAAGTCAATTACCTGAGAAAACTAGATCAGGTTTTTCATGCAGTTTGCTGAACCAAAAAGAAAACATTAAATTAAAAAAAAAATTAAGCCCAAAGGAAGAAAATCAGTAGACAGGCATTATTAACTGAGAAAGGGCTTGATGAGATAGTAGTGCGCAATACCGACCCGACATGCAGAGATCCAGGCCACGATGCAAAACGAAAAATTTAAAATTAAATTAATAAAATAAAATAAGATCAATTAAGAAATCCACAACATTCGTGACGGAGAAAAACACAGGAACATTCACCAAAAACACAAAGTTAAACCACGCTCTGCTACCAGTTGGTACGGGCATTGCACGTAACAGTGTTTTTAAATATGTATCTCCCCTATGTGTGACTTCCCGACCTTTGAAACGACCGCCTGATGGCTTGGTTCCGATTGTGAACACGAGATGGTAGCATCTATCGACGTCCCTAGCCGGAGTTGTACCTTCTACCAATAGAGTGTGTTTGGGGTACCTTCTGGTGTCATCCTAATCGAGACGTATTTGAGGGCTATTGTGTTCTGCGTCATGGAACAAAAGACTGTATATACATGATACCGCCGAATTAATTACTTAATAATCACATTGTTACTTGAGGTGTCATGCTGTGATTGGACAATTACATTAACATGAATGCAGTGCGGTATTTGACTTGTGATTCTCCGCCATCTTGTGAGATTGATAGTCTGTCGTCAAGAAATCAACAAGCTAGTTGGTCGAAATTGACCCACTGGCCTCCTCGAAATATGGATCTACGAAAAAAGGGAATTGCCTGTGCTCTTCAGGCTATTATTTCATCGTTTCGCAGTGAAGAAGAAATTCGGATAGTAATCCCATCTCGTTGCAGACCAGTGCTTGTGACCCAAACGAAGCATGTGCTGGGTGGGCCATTTTCAGGCAATCTAGTGCCGTATAACGTTATTTGATTTGTGTGTTAATTATTTTATTTTTATTGTGTCTCCACAGAGAAGTTTTAAGGTACATTATTAATTTTTATATATTTTGTTATGGAGCTCCGATATTGGCCTTATATTAATGTTTTAATTCTGTATTTTGTTTCACCTGGTAGGCCTAATTTTTCTCTTATACTAATGTTACCAGTTATGTAAATTTTATTGTTTTCTTCGTACCTTTGGAGACACGCTTCTAAGTTATTTTACGTTGTAATTTTTTTATTTATTTAGTTTTTGGTAGTCCATGGGATAGCCCTATTATTTATTTATTTTACGATCCGTTGCAGTCTAAAAAGCCTCATGTCAATAGTGATATGGCGTAATTCTTTCCTCCCTTTTGTTCTCTCTGGTGATTTTAAATTAATTTTATGCTAATTGTTTGCCTTAATTCCATTTGACATTCGGTCATCTGTTTTGGTGGCTTTGTTTTTTGTTGTGCCCGACTGCATTCTGGTCTTGAGAGTGCAGTCTCTAGGCGTTGAGCGGGAAACTCAAACGTGTTGTGGTGTTAGCTTAATATGTTTTTGGTAACCTTGTTGGTTTAACTTTGTGTTTTTGGTGAATGTTCCTGTGTTTTTCTCCGTCACGAATGTTGTGGATTTCTTAATTGATCTTATTTTATTTTATTAATTTAATTTTAAATTTTTCGTTTCGCATCGTGGCCTGGATCTCTGCATGTCGGGTCGGTATTGCGTACTACTATGTCATCAAGCCCTTTCTCAGTTAATAATGCCTGTCAACTGATTTTCTTCCTTTGGGCTTAATTTTTTTTTTTTTAAATTTAATGTTTTCTTTTTGGTTCAGCAAACTGCATGTAAAACCTTATCTAGTTTTCTCAGGTAATTGACTTGTTTTGGCCTTAAGCCATGTGCTTTACCAGAGAAGTTTTTTGGTGGCTGAAGGAGTTATATTAAATTATATTTTCTTGCATCCTTCTAATAATTAAATTTTATTTTAAATTTTTAAGCAACTGTTGTGGCATTATTTCGTCGGCAGCAATTCTATTTGTTATCGGAGGGTGTCTGTAGAACAGCCTGTGCCTTCCCCTCTTCTCCACCTTCCTTCCACCCCTTTGGGTGTTCTTCTGTTGGGGCATGTCATCTGGAGGTGATTTTGCTGTTGAAGCGAGGCGGACCTCTAAAGACAGGTAAGTAGGCCCATCCACCCTGGCCATTTCCCCCGTGTCACATTGTGTTGGTACGGGCATTGCACGTAACAGTCTCCCTCCCTTAAGCGTGAACACCGTTCACGAATATGCCTAGGCATAGGCAGTACTCCATAACTAGTCGATTCACCAAGCATGTTTCCAGAAGATAATGTTCACCAGTTAACTCCAATTGATGGACAAAAACCGCATCGTTTTGGTTAGGAAGAGTGCAGGGTCAGATTATCAGTGAAGGGATAATTGATCACCTCGCAAACCACTTAGTTAACAGCTTCACTGTGTCCATAAGTCTTCAGAAACGCAGAACACCAGCACCTGCAGTGCTTTCATAGTCCGAGACACGTTAGGTAAATTTTCAAAAGGTCCAATGCTGTTAGCTTTAGGCGAAGTAGGTGGAAGCAATGTGCCAGATATCATGCGACCCGTGGGCAGCCATTTACAAAACAGAAGTTAATCTTATTCAATGTGACACGGGGAAAATGGCCAGGGTGGATGGGCCTACTTACCTGTCTTTAGAGGTCCGCCTCTCTTCAACAGCAAAATCACCTCCAGATGACATGCCCCAACAGAAGAACGCCCAAAGGGGTGGAAGGAAGGTGGAGAAGAGGGGAAGACACAGGCTGTTCTACAGACACCCTCCGATAACCAATAGAATTGCTGCCGACGAAATAATGCCACAACAGTTGCTTAAAAATTTAAAATAAAATTTAATAATCAGAAGGATGCAAGAAAATATAATTTAATATAACTCCTTCAGCCACCAAAAAAACTTCTCTGGTAAAGCACATGGCTTAAGGCCAAAACAAGTCAATTACCTGAGAAAACTAGATCAGGTTTTACATGCAGTTTGCTGAACCAAAAAGAAAACATTAAATTTAAAAAAAAAAAATAATTAAGCCCAAAGGAAGAAAATCAGTAGACAGGCATTATTAACTGAGAAAGGGCTTGATGAGATAGTAGTGCGCAATACCGACCCGACATGCAGAGATCCAGGCCACGATGCAAAACGAAAAATTTAAAATTAAATTAATAAAATAAAATAAGATCAATTAAGAAATCCACAACATTCGTGACGGAGAAAAACACAGGAACATTCACCAAAAACACAAAGTTAAACCACGCTCTGCTACCCGTTGGTACGGGCATTGCACGTAACAATTATGACAGATATTAACGTTATATATTAACAGTGAGTTACTGCACCAACGCCACTAGGTCTCCACTCACACACTCAATGCTAGTGATAATCTGCTAGGCCAACACTTGGCATATGTGTAGGAACTGAAATGAATTCTGATTTGTACTTTACAAACTTTTTTGTTTTTGCCATGTATCTGTTGACATAAGAAAACTCTATGAATGCGAAGTTGAATTAACTTCAGTATGTTATTTATTCCTTGATTTCTTCCGGGCAAGTTTACAAGTCATGTGTAACACATAATTCTACCTATGCAAAGGGAAACATATTTGTGAAACAAGTCATATGGACCATGTTAGCGATATTAAGATAGCAGACTGTCCTATTCTGGACATCGTTCCACGTATCGAATCAGAAATAACATCTTCAGATCTGGAAGAGTTAAGCACCTTCATGCGTTCTTACAAGACATGACATCTCCTGATCACCTAATAGCATTTTGGGATTAGGAGTTTTATTTTCACTACTATATTGAAGGCAAACTGAAGTGCTTTTCTGTTAGCTTTTGTATAGTACAGAGAGTACGAGCCGTTTTGATGTAAGGATAAAGAACTGAGATATGTAATCCACCTGGGACTTGAACCTGGGACCACCGACAATGTACAATGTTGTTCTGATCACTGAGCTAATGGGGGATGCATCTTAATTATATTATGTGAAGCTAACAAAAGTTTGCATTCAGTACCCACTGTGGACTTAAGTTCAGAATAATTCAATTGCATTAGGATTTCTGTATTCCCCTCAGAGATCCACTCATGGGGGCTAAGCTTTTGCCTTGCAGGCAAATGCTGGGATTGTTTTAACTTATGACCGTGATTACCTCCATCCCAATCCTGAGCATTGCTATAACATGCACTTGGTCTTTTGTGTATACTTATTAAATAATTGAAGATATGAGATAAAAGTAAGAATCATACGAAGAAAGTAATTGTTAATTCTTAAGTCCACTTATTTTAACTTAAGGTACGTTCTGAAGAAACCCTTCTTCTTACCACATTTCTTATAGTTGTTTCTCTTCTATCGCTTAATATCCCTATTTCTGCGGTGTTAGGGAGGAGGTGAAATTAATTATGAACTTATATGTGGCAGTGGTTTTTACAGCCGTTCGCCCTTTTGTTCAGCCTATAAGAGTTGTTAATGGGGATTGGTATTATTGAAATATGATTAGGAGTCGGAAGGAAGCGACCATGATCTGTTAAGTGTTCCCGTCCTAATGTTGACCTGGAGATGAAAATGGGGAACCATGAACAACCATTTCAAGGATTTTTGTTGGTAGGTATCTTGCCCAGTCATCTTCTGACAGTAATCTCATGGCCTGGCATATTTAAGCTCTGTAATGGTTGAAATTAGCTCAGCCTTTTTTTCTGTGTTAAGGCAGGAACTATAAAGGGTGGATTCAATATATAAGTTTCAAACTTGCATTCATAAATTTCTGTATGTCAATTAATACCAACGATGTCTAGAATCCCTTATTGAAAGCATTCTAAATACGTGTGACTAAATATATAAATACATTTGAAATAGACTTCGCTATTAATAATTTACTCCAATTTCTTCCCCGGCTTGTACCTACCTTGCAAACTATGTGCTACCGTTCACCAGTAGACTTATTACTAGCATTGTGTAGCAGCAACATACTCCACAATAAATTCCCTCTAGAGGCATATAATTTATGTACTTACACTAAATTCTTTTGTAATTTTGCTTTAATTGCAGTGTTTTGTGAGAAATGTGTTGTATAATATTGTAAATGTAAGATGTCTGACCTTCATTCTCGAAAGATGGGATGGTACAAATATTGAGGATATAGTCGCTTTTTACTTAATGATAGGTGGATGTGTTAGATCCTAACGCCTCCGAAAGCCTTCCAGTTAAAAAAGTAAAAATACATCCATTTGTCCTCAATCCTTAAAGCGATTACTTCCTTTAAGGCAGTGAGTCAGCATTTTGTGTCGCACTGAGATTTACTTGTTATCTTGAGGAGATTGTCTATTATACGTTTT
This sequence comes from Meconema thalassinum, assembly GCA_946902985.2. Lineage (NCBI taxonomy): Eukaryota > Metazoa > Arthropoda > Insecta > Orthoptera > Tettigoniidae > Meconema > Meconema thalassinum. Next base: position 52,066,858 of record OX336388.2, on the reverse strand, counting down.
AGAACTAGGGAAGACATAACCACTTCACTTCAACTCTGCCGTGATTTACAATTACATAGTTTAAGTATTAGTGATGCCAAATAAATAAAATAATTAATCAATTCACTATACTCCTAGGACATGAAAGAGGAAACCCAGGATGGGGAAAGTGCAGCAAGTGGAAACCATTCTAATGAGTAAGTGTACAACATATGAGGAAACATGTTATTTAACTTTTGTGTATGCATAACTGAATATTTAGGATACAAATAAGTATTGTTTGCAACGTCAGATATATCTGGCATTTTACTGCTTGTCCCGTCAAAGTAGATACATTATTGATAATAACTTAACTCTTCACTTGCCCACGAATTATTGTTCGGAAATCTCTCTGCCTGGAGGTATTTGAGAGAAGTTAGTTAGCCTGGTTGGTTCCTTAGTTTAGGGGCTGCGACAACGCGGTCATGTAGCTCCGCTTACTTAGGGTGTCTGTAGAATCTGTCTGACAAACGGTGTTAATTGTGATGGTTGTATTTGTGTGTGTTATCTGTTTTCAATTCAAGTAAGGACTGCAGACATTCAATTTTTTCAAGTAGTTAATACTTTTGCCGCCAAACGCCACCGTCAACGACCACTAGGTCAGATATAGGTTACCAGATGCCACCGCAGTCGGCTCCTGGTGACAAACGTTGGAACCTAAGAGCGTTAGTCAAGTGTTTAACCTATAATTTGTGGAAGATTCTGTAACATGCAATAAATATATCACATGGGACCGCCGGGTTTACTTTCCCTCCGAAGGAAGGCATACTGAAGGATTTTAACGCTCTTAAAAATTCCGACGGGTTTGAACTCGCGATCTTGGGCAAAGACGCTCAGCATGCTTCCAACTACGCCAGAAATGTTCAATAACTCAATTACTAATGAAGCTATATAAATATTTATTAGCACAATAGATGCCAGCAACTCTCGTTGTAATTGATTCAAATCTGGTTATGTTATGATGAAACTTTTGAAAGTTAAAAATTCAGTCATACCTCTCCTTAATGGAGACTTATCTGGCAATGAGGCAGACTTTGAGGTTCGGCAGGAGGAGAACAGGATCAAGTTTGAAGAAGTGGAGAGGGTGGTAAATAAACACGAATGCTTCAAAGCGGCAGGGTTAGTTGAATTTCAGCCAGAAATTGTAAATTGGAAAGCAGGGCTAAAATGGTTGCTTCGGATAATCGAATTCGCGTGGGGTTTAGGGAATGTACCCTCACACTAGTGAAAAGCAGTAATGACACCAATTTATAAGGAAGGTTACAGAAATTACAGTGGGCAAAGTGTACTCAGGCATTGTAGAAAGGAGAACAATTGGCCGCTAGTAAGATGGATGCTCAACATTTCAGTATGTGTCAAGTTACTGAGAAATGAGAGGAAGAGATAGTTGTGTTTGTGTGTCTAGAGAAGGCGTACGATAGAGCACCTGAGGGGAGGTATTAATAGGAGTGTGGCGAGGCTTATGGGCCATTTGTTGAACTGGCTGGGTGAATTTCAAGGTGAGTAATCTGGCCTATTCGGATGACCTGGTGGTAATGACGGACTCTGTCGAAAGTTTGCAAGCCAATATGTTTGAACTTGAACAAAAATGTGGGGAGTATGGTATGAAGATCAGCATTTCAACAATTGGGAGGAAATGCTAGAAAGTAGAATGCTAGGTGGAATTAACAAAATAGGAGCAGTGGAACATTTATTAATTCTGAATTAGACCAGAACGTGACTTTACATACTCTGTTTCATCTTCTGGGGGGACATTACCTATTCAAATTAGTAACCATGGTCACCACTGCACCTGAAATACATGCTAAATTATGTAAGTATATGTTTTTATTTATTGCTCTTTTAACATAAGTAACCATGTTCCAACCGTGCTTGAATCTCATTCAACTGTCAACAAAGTGCTCCCACCGCGGCGCACACATTGTTGCCAACATGTGGGATACAAAATACACCACTCTTATTAAAGATTATTGGGGCGTGACAAAAAAAACAGGGATGTATATATCGCTAACGCACCTTGCAGGCTAAAACCATTGTCAAAACTCATTGGATTAGACAAAACGAAGGTTCGGATTGGATTTCGCCTAACAAAAATTGGTTTAAAATTTTGGTCTAGGCAAAATCCATAGGTTTGGTTGAATATTATTGATGAGTTTCTACCCCCATTCTGCGTGACAAAATCAGGGTTGCTTATGTTGGCTGCGGGTCGCGCTACCTAACAAGTATTGCCCTAGGCAAAAACATTGGTTTGGAAGAAAATTATTGATGCATTATGATTTTCTTGATCGTTAATTTGCAACACGCACAATCCATGTCTAACTTTAAGACTGAAACTTGGCGCACTTTCAAATTAACTTGATGGTGCTGTTTTGTTTTACGATACTGGACATGATATAGTACCAAATGCGCGGGGTTCGCAATATTGTCTTTAACGAAAAATCACACGCATAATGGCGGACACAGCTGGACTCTTTTTTACCCATATATGTTATCATATAAAAACGGAATTGTGGGTGGGTTATGGTCAGCTGAGGAGTAATCAATATTACTACATCAATTCATGGTTTGTTTTTCAACATTTGATAAGGTATTTTGGCTAATGTATGTACTGTAGAAAATTGAAACGTTCGTTGGTTTATCGATCAGCGCTAGCGAACATTTTAAGTACTTGGGCTGTGCATTCTCTCAGGTTGGTAGTACTGTATGGTGAAGGAAATAGGGTCGAGATGTGGAAAAGCCAATGCAGGGAGTTCTCAGTTGCGTTGCTCAGCATTCTGTAAGTGTAGCGCCGAAACACTCCCCACATCGCTCAGCATTCTGTTAGTGTAGCAATGAAACTCTCCCTACATCGCTCAGCATTCTGTTACTGTAGCAATGAAACTCTCCCTACATCTCTCAGCATTCTGTAAGTGTAGCGATGAAACTCTCCCCACATCGCTCAGCATTATGTAAGTGTAGCAATGAAACTCTCCCCACATTGCTCAGCATTCTGTTAGTGTAGCAATCAAACTCACCCTACATCGCTCAGCATTTCGTTAGTGTAGCAACGAAACTTTCCCTACATCGCTCAGCATTCCGTTAGTGTAGCAATGACACTCTTTCTACATCGCTCAGCATTCTGTAAGTGTAGCAATGAAACTCTCGCTACATCGCTCAGCATTCTGTTAGTGTAGCAATGAAACTCTCCCCACATCGCTCAGCATTCTGTCAGTGTAGCGATGAAGCTCTCCCCACATCGCTCAGCATTCAGACCGCCCCTGCTGTATGGAAGTGACAGCTAGTACTTAAGCTAGAGTTAACTGATATGAGTGTAGCATGAATGGGACAAATAGATGGGAGCAATGGCAGGAAGGTACTCGTTATTATGAGATAATGGCTAAGTTGGAAATGAACATTCTAGATGAAGCTGTTCGTATGAGCCGACTCTGATGGTGGGGTGATGTGTAGAGAATGGGGGAGGAGAGATAACCTAGAGGTTAATGACTTTTGCTGAAGACGGTAAGAGAATAAACGGTTGGCCAAGGAGGCGATTGTTATATTCAGTGGTTTAGAAGCAGAGGCTAACTGCTAATAGGGGATCTAGGTGGCGACTTGTTTGGAATTACAAGCTTTCAGACTAGACTGGACGCTCAAAAGGAAAATCGGATGGGAAACATGACAATTGGATTCTGGCTCAACAAGGCGCAAGTATGAGCCCCAGCGTCTCACTGGCTGCCAGTGGTAGAAGTCTTATAACACTTTGCATCATTTGGACAGGTGGTGGTGGGTTCAATGTTTTAAGGTGTGTAACATCGAGGTCACCTGTCGCACTGGGATCCACCTCCATCATGGAGGACCCAACCCTGGTTGGACCCCTCCCCCGCGCCATAGTTTTTATGAAACTATTAGAAAACTCATTTTTAAGTGTAACTGTTAAAATCAACTTCAGAAAAACGTTGTTTTTTTAGTTTTTTTTATAATGTAAAACGCCATCAAACAAGTTTGTTAATTTTCAACGCAAAAAGGAAAGGGAGAAACTCCTGCGCAAAATTAATCGTGACTTGCGCATTATACGTTTCTTCTAGACAGTTGTGCGATCGACATGAGAACATACCGTAACACTTTTGTGAAGTAAACATTGAGTAGGATTTCGACATAATAATTAAACCATGAGTTTTGAAATCGAGCTGTTTTATTCCAGGCAATAATCAAGATCAAGCTGCAATAAAAAACTTACTGAATAAGCATCGAACACAAAAAATCAAGCTACAATACTAGAAATACAATCAATACAACACATTCATAAATGAGCTTCGAAATCAAGTTGAGACAAAAATCAAGCTACACAATCAGCTGCTAAAACAAAAGGGTTTTTGCAAGCAGAGAGCTCTTGGATGCGAATATGTCAATGACTTTTTCAAAACCATTATCCCACTCACTTGCAATGATAAGTAAAGCCTCCAGACGATCACCACTCATGGTTGTGCTCAAGTCTGTTTTTACGCGTTTAAGCTTGGAAAAGGAAACTTCATTCGAAACGCTCGCTGCTGGGAGAGTGACAGCAATCTTCAAAATAAAATACAAATTCGGGAAGACACTTTTAAGTTTAGCTAAGCAAAACGCTCTGAAAATCTCAATAAGGCTGCCAACATTCCGCGGTTCATCTCTTTCCTTGCTATTTTCATCTTCCTGATTCGCTTGTGCTTCGTTTTCCACTTCCTCCTCTACCTCACTGTTACACACCGAATCGCCTACATCTTCATGAAGATCTTTCTCCGGTACCGTTATGATGTCGCCGTCTGTTTCATCATCAAAAGCAACTATCGGTCTCAGTTCATCCCCTAAACCGCCTAGATCCTTATCCTCCGTCCAAATCTGATTCCGATTGCACGGGCTCGAATGACACAGGCTCATCATGAAGTCTCTCGGGTAGAAGTATTGATTTTAGAATACGCTCAAAGCAACGGGAAAATGCTATGCATTCTTTCATCGCCCCTTCATCATCAACGAATTTGCCATAAACTGATATGAAACAAGCAAAGGCATCCACAGGCTTACTTTCACTATTTTCTCGAACTTGAGTTAAGTGGGCTTTAGACAACAAAGCCGTGTCTTTCAGGAGTCCCCAAAACAATTTTGTCATTATTGGTCTCACCCATGAAACGCTCTTTCTTGACTCACGACAATGTCCACAGATTCAAGGAAAGTGTGTACCCTAAAGATTTCTAGAGGGTCAGCAATAGGCTCATCGTTTGCTAACTCACCTTCTTCTCTCTCAGACAACTAATTTGGTTTAAAGGCACAAACTCAGTGTTAGATTTCTGCATGAAATCCTCAGCTTCCGACTTGATAGAATTAATATTTTGTCGCAGTTTTGCAAGCCTTGCTAAATTTGATTTAAGCACGGTCATAGCTGATAAAAGATCCATATCTGGGCATTGTTAATTTTTTGTGAACGGATCAACAAATACACAATTTAATACAGACATCAGAACACACCGATTATCAGAAATATTCAAACATACAAAACGCAACCAAAGTACTCGGGGCTAAATGACCAAGATGTACATGCTCCTTAAATGAAGCTACAGAAATATCCAAATGTACATAAGTGTTTTTAAGTAGGAATCGTTTTATACAGCTTATTGAAAGATTAAGAATTATTTCGGATAAAGATGGCTTAAGTGCTCTAATATTAGTGACTGAGGTGAAACCCTTTAATAGGTATAGAATAGAAGGTAGACTGATAGAATGAACACATAGAGCGTGTGTATAGGGCTAAGAATATCAAGAATAATGAAGTGAAAGAGGAGAGGAAACCGCTGAGGATAAAAGAGAAGATTTAATATTTGAATCAGAATTGGTTGGCCGCTAGAAGACCCACGTAGTTAGGGACCACCAGACATCGGTTATGTACGAACTGAATTGCTACGATACATAGGGGCTGAAGATCTGGTCAGTTTATTTCGCTTATTATTACTTTGGATCTTTGACCGGTAAGTGGAGGGTTATCGAACAGTATGCCATTGTCTCTATACTGAAGAAAGCAGGAGCTGACAGATTGGAAGGTTCTCCGAGAATGTGTGTGATGAGTAACGCTTCCAAGTTTTTATTAGAAGGATAAACAAATGCTGATGATGAAGAAATTGAAGAAATGTATGATCAAATAGAAGAATTGTTTGTCATAGTAAAGGAGAATTCAAACATTATTTTAATGGGTCATTTTAATGCTTCCGTTGGCTCTCAAACTAATGTTAAGTATGCTAGAAAGTTTGGCATGGGTGATGTCAATGTGAGAGGCGAAAGATTACTCGAATTCTGTGAGCAACATGAGATGGTAATAACTTATACCTGTTTCGAAGTTCCCACCTGGATAGCACCTGAGGATAGAAGAAAGTGGCAAATTTACTGCATCATAGTTAAACAAAGATATAGCAACCAAGTGAACGCCAGTCATAGTTACCCTGGGCCGGAAATTGATAGTGATCACATCCTGGTTGCAGCTAAATGTGATATAAGGTTCAAGAGGAATGAAACATTTGGACAAAAAGATAGTGTTTAAATAAGCTACATGATTCTAATGGAGTACAAAAATTTAAAGATGTTAGATAATTGGTTAAGGATGAGACTTTAGTATGGGAGGATAAGAAATGGCTTAGAATCAGCTGCAATGGAGGTACTAGGCAAAGGGAAATTGGGACCGAAAAAGAAATGGATTACCCAGGAAGTCGGTGTGCGTGGGTATTGAGGATGACCTGAAGAATGGGAAACCCGACAAAGCTTATTTTAAACTGAAATCTTTGAAATATCAACTACGCATCACAAGCAACGTAGTTGAGGATTCGAAAGGGAAGCTATTGTTTGAAAATGAGAAGATATGTGATCGATGGAAGGAATACCTTGAAGATTTGTATGATGGACCAGATATTACTGACAATAGTATTTATAGAGAAGATGAAGAACTAATTGAAGAAAATGATAAAGGTCCAACAATAACTAAAGCAGAGTGTTATGCAGCACTCACTAAACTGAAAGGAAATAAAGCAACTGGCACAGATAACATTCCTGCAGAGCTCTTAAAATGTTGTGATGTAAGCATTAATGAATACCTTTTTCAAATCATTACTGAATGCTATGACGACGGATTTGTACCTCCTGATTTTATTAAAATTTGAACAATCACACTACCCAAGAAAGGAAATGCTTGTGAATGTTCTAATTATAGATTTTTACCCATTCTTTCACATGCATCAAAGATTGTATTGATCATCATCAAAGATAGACTAAGCTAGAAAATTGAACATCATCCGGATAGTGATCAGTATGGATTTAGAAAAAGGAAAGGGACTAGGGAGACTATCCTAGCATTACGTCAGATTTTAGAAAGAAGACTGGAAGTTAATCGAAAAACTTATCTAGTATTCATTGATATAGAAAAGGCATTAAATAATGTCAATTGGAAAACCTTATTTCTTATATTTGCCAAACTCGGGATTGACTTGAAAGACAGGCGCCTTATTCTGAACGTATATAAAAAATCTATCGGAATAACAGTTGATGGCAATAAAAGAGAAGCAAAAATAAGAAGAGGTGTAAGGCAGGGTTGTACTCTATCAACATTTCTTTTTAATATCTATACAGAAGGTGCAGTAAATACATTAAAATAGAAAACAAAAGAATTAAAATGTAATGGATTACAGGTACATAGCATTCGCTTTGCATATGATATAGCAATTTTAGCAAACTCTGCATGTGAAATGAATAGCATGTTAAAAGTATTTCATAAATCCTTAGGAAAATTCGGGCTAAGATTTAATTCTCGGAAGACATAATTAATGGTAGTTGATAAAAAGAAACAACCAATTTTAGCTAATATAATGTTAAATGAAAGTGTCATTGAACAAGTAGCGGAATTTTGATATTTGGGAAGTGTGATTAATTATGACAATAGATGCATCTCAGAAATTAAGAAAAGAATAGCGTTGCTAAGTAAGCCTTTCAAAATAAGAATTTGCTGCTCAATGGCCACCTCAACTTGAAGATAAGGAAGTCATTTCTCAAGACCTTTGTTTGGAGTGTGTTGGCCTATGGTTGTGAAACATGGACACTTGGGAAAAGAGAAGAATCAAAACTTGAGGAAGCTGAAATGTGGTTTTGGAGACGAATTACCCGAACAAGCTGGATGGAAAGAAAGACAAATGAGCTTGTTCTGAACCAAATTCAGGAGAATCGATGCCTGTTGAACACCATCAAGTAAAGGAATGCAAAATCCGTGGGACACATACTTAGACATGACACTCTCCTCCAGGTAATTTTTTAAGGAAAAACTGTGGGGAAAAACAAATGGGATGACCAAAACAATCGTATCTCAAGAACATTGTCAAGGAGATGGAATGTAACTATTATGCCAATGTGAAGAGGACTGCTGAAGACTGTAAGAAATGGCTGCAACGACAAGGCTTTTAGCCTTTAGAAGCTGATGACGATGATGAAACAAATGGATTGGATGACATCAGAGTTAGGTAATAATAAGTTCAGTGAACAAGAATCAGGGGAACAAGGGTAGTTGTATTAAGTATTAGACTGTTCTTGGTAGAATAAAGATCGAGAGGAAAACGTTCTTGGCATATTTAGTGTAAATAAAGCTGTTTATAATGTTGATTTTTGATATTGTTTGACAGTTTGAAAAGTTTCGGAATACAATTCAGGATTCTGAGTTTGTCTACAACCAGTTGGTATTTATTAGATTCGATAGACATGAGAGAGAAACTGGTATTTAGAATGATATAATGTAAGACTGCATTTTATCATTCGTACTATACAATCTATACATACGGCAAGTAACGAAGGAAATGCCAAAGAAATTTGAAAGAGAATTGAGGACGAAGATAAAGTAATTTCGACTCGGTGACCTACTAACGACAATGTTATCTTAGCCTCATCACCAGAGGATTTGATCATGTTTCTAAACGGTGTGTACGAGGTGTTGTGGAAAGATTTCATAATATAATCATTGTATTTGAAACAGAAAAAAGGGAATGCAGCAATAAGATTTAAAATTAAAATATTGAAATCGATTGGCTGTTGAAACACTAAGAGACGTTGGTGACTCCAACTTGGGCGCAGAATGGACAAAGCAAAAAGTTTGGGTGACATCTGTTTAAATAAAATATAGATCTAGGTATTAAAAAGTCATTTTTGAAGCCATTGCCAGGCGTTTGGCGCTATATGGATGCGAAACTTGGATTGTTTTTGCTGCAGAATATATTAAAAAATAATTGATTGTGGTGTAGTAGGAAAATAGTGATGATTAAAAAATTAAATATAGTACTTAATGAAGGGTATTAGGACGAGAGGGAGAAGGTAAATGAGTCTGACGAGTGGTTATGAATAAAAGAGAGAGCTTGGTATGGCATATACTAAGGCACTGGAATTGTAACCTTACAGTCGTTACGGAAGGACGGGTCGAGGACAAGAACTCGAAGGGATAACCAAGAATAGTTTATATTGAACGAATTCCTTCGGATGTAGGGTGTGTAGGTTCTGCGGAGATAGAATGGTAATCTCAAGAATGAGTGACGTCACTCCACAAATAAGCTCAGCCACTTTTGCACACGCATATACGGATTTATTTAAGCAAATGCATCGATTTGTGCAAGAAGTGATATCTCTTACTCTAATTCGTCACTTTTAGGATATTGTGCCAGGATTGACAAACCTCTGAGATACTTATGTCAGATATTTTGAAACATAGAATGTAACATCGATTATTTATGTAGATTAACAGTGTACAAAGTGTGAATTTGTTGACGTCTAAATAGGAGGTCGTTGGGGGAAAATTGCTTATTTTATGTTCTCAGTTACAGTACGTGGTTAGACGGGAGTCACATTGTGGTTAGACGGGAGTCACATTGTGGTGAGCCAAGAGTTGGATAAATGTTCGCTATATGAAGTGTTTAATGTTAACGAGTTACCACTTTCTGTAGGTTATAACAAGCCACCGTTATATGTAGTATCTGATATTTCCTTGGATCTAAAGCTAATCACTCAACTCCACATAATACATCCGCGATGTATTCAAGAGTAAAGCATAATAGCCCATATGGTTTCGAAATCACATGATTTGCATATCCAAAATTCCCACCTTAATCCAAATGCCAGCATGGCTATTCTGTAGGGAATATAATATGGAGTATTCTGTCACCTGTACGTGCACGCACTTCCTAAGTCAGATGGATATCAGTTATCCAGATTCTATTAAATAGTCATATCCCCGAACATCCATGTAGTTAAAGCAGCGCAATGTGGTGTAAAATAAGTCGAACACTTTCAATGCGCATATAAATTAGCACACAATTTCCGTAACCATTCAATAATTTCAATTATATAACTCATCAAGGACAAAGTTGACTTTTGGCAAACAGAATGTGTCTGGAAATAATTTGCCATTTCCATGTATAATCAGTACTTTTGAAACAGATACGGATTTCATATTTATCAAGGAAACCTATGACTCCAAATACTCCCATGTGACGCACCATTTTGTTTTTATAGTATGTACGTAAGTAATTTGAAAATAATCAGACTGAATGAAAAACATAGCATTGAATATTAAAACTGAGATAAGTTCCAGGTTTTAGATAAGGAGAGTATTCCTGGTAGTGATATTAATGAATGTTGTTCCAGTTATCATTTCATAAGTTAGATCTCTGTATTTTGAAAGTATTATTCACCATTCTCAGATAATTCAACATATATGAGCGCACTGCATTGTATTAATACCAATGATTTCAGGCTGGGATGTCCTGATACTTCGGATCCTGCTGTAAGGAAGATATTCGCATTATGTAATACTAGAGGACAGAATACCAGCACTGTATCTGATAGAAATATTACAAATCAACAAAATTTGACGACCAAGAGGTTAACCCATACTGGGGAGAAACAATACATGTGTGTAGCACTTGCGATGCCAAATTTAGTCTGAAAGGTAGTTTCAAGAGACACTTGTTAACCCATACCGGAAAGAAGCCTTACACGTGTAGCACATGCGAAGCCAAATTTAGTCGGAAAAGTCATTTGAAGAGACACATGTCAACCCATACTGGTGAGAAGCCTTTCTCGTGTAGCACATGCGAAGCCAAATTTGGTCGGAAAGTTAGCTTGATGCGGCACAAGTTAACCCATACTGGTGAGAAGCCCTTCTCGTGTAGCACATGCGAAGCCAAATTTAGACTGATAGGTAATTTGAAGAAACACATGGCAACCCATACTGGTGAGAAATCCTTCTCGAGTAGCACATGCGAAGCCCAATTTAGTCGGAAAAGTCATTTGAAGAGACTCATGTTAACCCATACTGGTGAGAAATCCTTCTCATGTAGCACGTGCGAAGCCAAATTTACTCAAAATGATAATTTGAAGAAACACAAGTTAACCCATAGTCGTGAGAAGACAAAGTAGAATGTTCCAAATCAAATTTGTTGGGACATTTCAAGATACTCCTTTAATCATACCTGTATAGCAGTTATGATGAGAGACATCTTATCCCTTTTGATGCCAAGCAATTAATAAGTGAATATGCTAAAATTTCCAATCCATGCTTAGTGATATTACAAGTGTTACAAATTATCTCCCATCTATATGTTAAGGTAGTGTGTTGTTTTTTTTTTCTCTAGCAGGTAAACAAACAATTCAAAAACTTGAAGCTAAATAATAACAATTTCCTTCATTTGGGTATTAATAAAATCTTAATATAAATATGACAGTCTACACAATCTAACTAGTATATTTTGTGAAAGAAATGAACACATGCAACGAATAAGGGACTCCGCGCACTTTTTGTAGTTTTGTGTAAAGTTTTTGTTGTTGTTTGAAAGCGCGATATTAAGTGAATTTCGTCCAAATTTTATACGAGTAATCCCTAATATCATATAAACAATGTAGTTTACTCGTGTGATGCTTCAGTGACAACTGAACATAAATATAGGGATTTTTTTGTCTATAAAATAGGAAGAACGACCCCCGTAACAGGTTTTGTGGTCTCGGTGCCCACTCGTTAACAGCATGCATTTCTTGTGACTGGAGTCCTTGCTCCATTGAACGGTTGGTAATAGCTATATTCATACACACACTGATATTTGTTTGTTGTAGTTGTTGTTGATTCTTTTAAAGGCTTTGCGACATTGTGGTCATGTTGCCACGTGTATTTGGGTATGTGTAAAATTTGTCTGATAGCCTGTGTCACTGTGAAGTTAGTACTAGTATGTGTATCTGTTACTGAGGTACGAATTGGGTAGGAAGAGGCCGTGGCCTTAAGTAAGATACCATCCTAGCATTTTCCTGGATTAGAAGAGGCAAGTCACGCAAAAAACAACGTCCAGGATGACTGGGATGGGAATTGAACCCGTCTCTTCTCAATTCTGCCTCAAGATATTGAGTGTACTCCGTTTTAGCCCTCAGACCAGAATTAAATTTCTTGTCAGAGCCGGGAATCGAACCCTAACCTCCAGGGTGACAGCCAAGAATGCTAGCCACTACGGGACGAGGCGGATAAAACACTGCTTGGATGGCTCCTCAGTTTAGGGGCTGCAACAACGCGGTCATGTTGCCCGGTGTACTTTGGGTGTGTGCAGGATCTGTCTGACAACCAGTGTTAATTGTGATGGCTCTATTAGTGTGTGTTATCTGTTTTAATTTAAGTAAGGACTGCAGATGATCAATTTCTAGTAGTTCCGTCTTTTGCTACGAAATGCTACCGTCAACGACACCTAGCCGCATAATTGGCAATTAGATGCCACTGCTACTGGCACCTGGCTACGAACGTCGGAACTACAGAGCGTTAATCAAAACTAACCTACAAATTTGACTTCACAGAATTGTAGTTAGTGGAAAGTTCTTTTACATGCCATAAATCTATGACATGAGACCGCCGGCTTTACTTCCCCTCCAGATGAGGGCGTAATGAGGGAATTTTAATGCTCTTATAAATTCCGACGACTTTGGCCGGGTTTGAAGCCGCGATCTTGGGCATAAAGCTCAGCATGCTACCGAGGGGTGCGAAGGGGACGCTCAAGTTAGTCTTGGGGAACAACTAAAATGTAGTTCTCTTTCTTTTCCACACCTATTGTAACAATCCTATAGTGGTTTTTGTCTTCTGGGTGGGAAGAAACACAATCATATTACTGACATGATTTAGGAAGAGTGAAGATTGACAAACATAATTTGGAAAGAGTGAGTCATTTGGGCATCAGATAATGAGCTAGGTGGGATTTCAACAGGTTACCACATTCAAATGACGTCTTCCTTATAAGCGTGGCGATAATGAAACCTATGACAACACCGAATGATGTGAAAAGATACATCTTGCAGAGGGTCTCATTCACACTTCTACACACAGAACGTTAGTGGGCTGCAAACACAGACTTGGATCTCTGAAAGGAAATGTGTTTTGAATGTTTTTAAACATTCTCTCGATTATTCCCCCACAACATTGAGAGCGCGCTGAAGTGTCCGGAGGAGATGGATGCGTGTGCACTAGCAACTTTTAGCACCCCTTGGCTACCCGCGTCCCTGCGCTCATATTCTCATAACAGCATTAAAGATCCTCAATCGTATAGCTGGGGTTCGAACCTGGAACCTACGATGCATGTCTCACAGAACTGAGGATATTACACTAAATTTATATAAATTAGGACTTTCGGGGACAAGGTTGTACTGTGGTGTCTCCCCCCTTCCGGGTTCATCCTCATGGCAAACAGGACATTGATTATCGTAGAATATATCACGCTAAGACATTACGAGCCACTTATTCTCTACAGTAGCTGTGAGTGGTAGTAACCGCCCTTTTCAAGAAGACTCAGGTTAAATCCCCGTGTTTGCTGTTGAAAATTTAAATCCTGGGGTAAATTCATTGGTCATGGGAAATGGTTAACCATTCGTAGTCATATGACACCTCACTTGACCCTCTCTACTGATAAGTTTATAAAATCTTAGGTCAATGACCTTGCTGTTTTGGGTATTTTGGGTATATTCGTTGGTCATGGAAAAGGGTTGACCATCCTGAGTCTTGTGACACCTCACTTGTCCCTCTCTGATTATTATTTGATAAAATCTTAGGTTAATGACCTTGCTGTTTTGTGGGGTAAATTCATTGGTCATGGGGAGGGGTTGGCCATTTTAAGTCCTATGACACCTCACTTGACCCTCTGTGATTATTAGTTAGCGAGATATTAACGAAAGTGCAGTTAGGCCCTTTTGACAAAAAATGAATAATACATTCAAAAACAGGGCGTCACCCCAAGTCCAACGACCCCTCATACAAGTCCCTAGCTTTCTTAGTTCATAAGATATTAAAAAGCCGATGACCTATTAGTTTTTGGATCTATGGTTAATTTGTAAAAAAAACGTATCAAAAAATCATTATTCAAAAAGCTCGCCCTCTTACAAAATCCCCAATTGCGCATTCGTAAAACAAAAATGATAAATCATAGCGTTATTCAGTTGTATGTATGCATGCACTTTACGTGGAACGAGTTTAATTTCATATTGGCATACAAACTCCCACATGTTGCACATGGAAAGCGACTATTACCAAAAAATTATTATTTCACCTTCTAGTAGGGGTAGATTTTATTTTGGAGTGGAAATAAGTTATCCATAGGAAAGGGGTTGTCTGCCGGAGTAATTTGACTACTCGTACATGTCTCCAGCCTTATTCCCACCACTGTCAAAACAGGTTTTGACTTGTTAGCTCTTATCGTGCAAGTGCACATGTGTACACTTTTGTGTTAGGTCATATTACACATGAACTTGCATTTTCACACGTATGAACCAAAACAGGATGTGACTTGTTTCACAAGGAGGACGGTAATAAGGTCATCTCACTCGTGTTCACATGTATTTCGTCACTTTCCTTTCCTATCGTTATCCCATTACAGTAGTGGGGGATTAGTGAACAACGTCAGTTCAACACACTGCTTTACACGCAAAATGCAGTTAGGCCCTTTGACATAATTTAAATAAATTCATGGGCTAGTCCGTAGGAACCAGGCCAAAGGGACCGGTCCAAAGGGATCAGTCCAAAGGGACTCATCCACAAGGACTCGTCCACAAGGACCTGTCCACAAAGACTCGTCCACAAGGACCTGTCCAAAAGGACTTGTCCACAAGGACTTGTCATCAATGACCTGTCAACAATGACCCGTCCACAGAGATCCGCTTCCCCACAATCTTACAAAAGCCATAAGTGGGCATGCGTAAAAAACAGAAAACAAGCATGTTAATTCATAGTGGCTTTCCACAGTATACATGTCTCTTTTGTAGAACAACGTTGCATTCCATATTGGCATTCAAACTCTCACATGTTGCAATTGGAAAGAGAGATTCTCTAAAATTATAATTTCACCCCCTAGTAGGGGTAGGTTTTATTTTGGGGTGGAAATATGTTGTTCATTGGAAAGAGGGTGTCAGCCCGAGTTCAATGACACCTCATTCGTCAAAATCCGACCACGGGTTCGAGAGATATTGTGCCGCCGCCATCTTGAGAGGTGGGTGAGGTGGAGGTGGCTGTAGAACTGTCACAAAACCACTACTCTGGTGGCTCCTAAGAATACGCTCAGTCATATCTGCTTATGTACTCATAGCACATACGAAATTTGGTTGAAATCCAATTGATAGTGTAGAAGTTATATACATTTAAAATTTGGACCTATCAGCAGGCTCATAATCATTTTTGCAACACTGCCGTATATGGTCTCCTGGAAATTAAACTGCAATATTATCTATACGTGTGCCAATTTTGAAATAGCTCCCATTCATACCTTCCAAGATATCCAACATGGAGCTCAAATTTCAATTGCGATTTTTCAGCAGTTGGTAGCACTGACATTATTTTCAAATATGGCCGTGAGATATTCAGGTATAGATCTTTACTCCTACCAAACTTTGTTTTGATTGCAGCAGCCGTTTAGGAGTTGATAGGGTGTGGGGCACACACAGACAGACAGACAGAAGGACAGACAGGCACACATTTGCCCGATCTCATAAGTCTACTTTTTCCTCATTTTTGCAAAATGTGAAAAGTAGGCTAAAAATAGTGCACAGAATTATTAAAATCTAATCTGTTTTTTTTTTTCTGAGCAGGACAAACATACAGATTTAGAATGCTCCGGACAAATTAATTTATTGCACGAATTACACACTTTTCGAGTGTTTTTATTACGCGCTCTACCGCAATTGTGGCATCGACCGAAATAATTCCTTCGCATGGGCTCTGGTGCAGATGACTGAGTTTCAACTTGCGGAAGGCCTAGAAAATGTTTTATTGTGAACGTTAGACTACTTAGCAACGCGTTTTCCTGCAACCTGCTATGAGCCAATGGTTTCATTATAGCCTGAGACAGGCTGATAAGAAAGTCACGACGGCAAACGGATTCATAGTTTTTGTTTGCTGTATGTATGCAAAGCGCGTTGAGAGAACTGAGGTTGATTAGATCATAGAAAACAGTTACAGGCCATCTTCTTGAGTTTCTGAAAAGAAGATAGTAGCTTTACGTCACCGTGAATCTTGTGATTATGAGCCACGGGACCTCCTTTTTACGTGGAATCCGAACCACAGGACATGGCATTTCACTTTGAAAATCTCATATGTATTGACCGGGAATCGAACCCAGTCCACCTTGGTGAGAGGCAAACAGCAGGACCGCTGCGCCACCATGCCCCTACTCTGGAGTTTCTGGACTCGTCATAGACAGAAGACATCAACACCATTTTTAGTACTATTAGGCTATAGTACGTAATGATTTCAGATTTCCTTTGTTCTGTTTCGTTATCAATCACCTGGCATTTATTGCTCGGATTCAGAATAGGTGATCTGTTCCTCAAGATAGTCTTCATCCTCGTCTGAACTTGAATGTTCGTCATAATCATCTGTCTGACTATCGGCTTCTTCCAACCACGCTGCGATTAGAGCCGCTTGCCTAACCTCCTCGATTTCCTGAAGAAGGAAAAAAATAAAAATTCCCCGACAAAATAGAGTAAAAATACTTATTTACGATAATGTTAAGCCAATGTCAATTTTAAAAGCAATAATAAATGCACAGTGTAGATTTAGTCAAACTAAGTCTCTAGCAAAAAACTTACGTAATTGGTCGCACGGCATATCAGTGTAGACCACGGACTTTACAGGACTCCTGTAACATAACCTCGCGCAACTGATTTTCGCGCAGCACTGAGCACATGGGTCAACTATCCATCTTAAAGTACACGGAGTGTCAGCTACGTGGCGCAATAAGTTTTAAAGCAGTGTTTGTTTTCACGCGAATGGAGTACATATGTAGACCACGCGACCACTCCAGGGTTAAGCTGTGTTACTCATGTCGGAAAGGAAGGTGAGCTAGCCTGATGGGTAGAGTGTATTTAACACACATTCACATTTCTATAGGTTCGGAGACAAGGCAAAAGGACGGCCGGATCCTTTCCCGACGCCTGCTATGCAGATAAAAAGGTTCAGTTAGACAAACTACCGCTGATGCTGATATCCCGACAGAGGATCATGTAGACACGCATCTAATATTTGAAGCCATTCTTTCAGTAATTTTTGTAAATATCTGATACAGTGGGTGGAGGGGTATATGGTGTAATTAATATTTGTTACGCATTGAGAAATGTTTGCAATTATTAACCATGTTGAATGAGTGACGTGATTGAATGTACCATTCGTTCTGGAAACCACAGAATAATAATCGTACGACTTCCAGCGGTAGCTTCTTCTGTGTCTGGATACCAGGCTCCATAGTCTAAAGCAGGTGGACGACAGCTAATAGGGAGCGTGCAGAGCCCTGTAAAGGCGAGGCTTTATACCAACAAACGAAAACTATATTCCCTCTAACAGAGTTAATTCAGCAGTTTGCTTGTTGGCACTAACCAACGCGTTTGTGTCAGGATTTGGCTGATTCGTTTGTGCTACGCATCAGATTACTGAAGTTTATCATTATTATTATCACTAAGATTAATATTATTTCTATTTAGGCTATTTGTCATAGCGGAAAGGTGAAATGTCAAGCATAGATTGATTGACGACAAATGCGGCACTTGAAATATTTACTAGCGAGGTAAGTGGCAAACTGATAAATCATTCAATATATTCAGTACCAGTATATTCTCATATTTCGCAAGATATATTTCCTGCTCTTCTTCTTTCCTTCATTTGGTATCGAATTCCTCAACGATTTATATATTAATATTGTGCCCTTTTCAAACCACTTACCAATATTCAGATGGGCGGATCGCTGCTTCTTCGTGGCCCCAGCTAGGTAAACCACCGAAGGAAATGCCTGGTAAATGGGATGAGTCGGGAGACATAAGAAAAAGACGTTACAACTTTCCGCATTAACATTAATGTTTCAGCTCCAAAGAGTGCTTCTGATCTCACTACAGAATCGTAATGTTTAATTTTAGTGTCCCATGATAATATAAAACATTTCTTCTTATGGTTCCTATCCGTTCCGGATGTTGGCTACCATCTTGACTGTGCTGTTCCTATCACTTGCAGCTCGGAATAAATCAGTAGATGTTTTTGAGGTCCAGGCTGTGAGATTTTTTAACCAGGATATTCTTCTTCGTCCAACACTTCTCTTCCCTGGTATTTTTCCTTGAAGTATAGACTGTAGGAGATGGTACTTGGTGGTATTCCTCATGATGTGTCCTAGGTATTGGATTTTCCTGATTTTCACGGTGGTTAATACCTCCTTAGTTTTTTTCATTTTTTGGAGAACCTCAACATTTGTGACATGGTCAGTCCATGGTATCCGCAATCTCCTTCTGTACAGCCACATTTCAAAGGCCTCTAACCGTTTACATAAAGACTAGGTCAGAGTCCATGTCTCAGCACCGTAAAAAAAAGAGTAGAGAACACATAACAACGCAAGAGCCTGATTTTCGTAGTCATTGTCAGCCCGTGATGTCTGAACAAATTCCGCATCTTATTGAAAGTTGTCCGGGCTTTCCCAATTCGAGACTTCACCTCATCAGAAGGGTCCCATTGGTCATTTATGGTAGTGCCAAGGTATATATACTTACGCACTAGTGCAATGGGTTTCTGGTCTATATTTAGTTTGCATGCAGAGACTTTGTTTTTACTAATGACCATCAATTTTGTCTTCTGAGGGTTTATATCTAAACCATATTCATGGCTTTTTTGGATAACTTTATCAATGATATGTTGCAGGCTTTCTTGACTATCCGAAAAAATCACAGTGTCATCGGCATATCGAATGTTATTTATCCAGTTACCATTTAAGAGCACTCCCATCTCAACATCCTCTAGAGCTTCTTTAAAGATATATTCCGAATAGATGTTAAATAACAATGGAGACAATATACAGCCTTGTCTTACACCTCTTAGAATATCTATACCTTCCGTGTTCTCGCTATCCAACCTCACATAAGCAGATTGATTCCAGTACAAGTTCACCATTATTCATAACTCTTTATCATTTAAGCCAATCATTTGTAAAATTTCTATCATCTTATGATATCTTACTCTATCGAAAGCCTTTTGATAGTCAATAAAGCAGGCGTATATATCGCAGTTCACATCACGGCACCTTTGAAACAATACTTGAATGCTAAATAGGGCTTCACGAGTGCCAAATGAGTTTCTAAAACCAAATTGTGTAGAAGAAACTTGTTCTTCACATATTTTGTATATTCTGCGATGAATGATCTTCAGAAATACCTTCAAGATGTGATTCATGAGACTGATTGTTCGGTACTCACTACAAAACTTAGCTCCGGTTTTTTAGGTAGTGTGATGAATTCCGATTTAAGCCATTCCAGAGGAATGTTCCCAGAATTGTAAATGTCGTTGAATATTTTAGTCAACCATCTCACATTATCTTCATTCAAAAGCTTTAAAAATTCAGCATTCACATTGTCAGGGCCAGTGGCTTTACCATCCTTCATGGCTTTTATCGCGGTTTGCACTTCATCTACCAGAATTTGGGGTCCTGTTTCACCATATATTCGAGGTGGCTCCTGTCGAGTATCATAAAACAAGTGTTCTATATATCTTTGCCACGTATCTTTAAACTGTTCTTTTCCAACAATTAGTTTTCCTTCAATATTGACCAATCTATTTCCTTGTCTAGTTCTATAATTCCCTGTCACTTCTTTAACTTTTCGATGAACATTGAAGCTGTCATGTTTTAATTGTAACATCTCTATTTCATTACATTTTTCTTGGATGTCCCTATCCTTAGCTAATCTTATTTCTTTCCTGATTTCCCTGTTGCTGTTCTTATATTCATCCGGATTACCCTTTGCTTTCCTTCTCTTATCCATCATTTTAAGAATCTCTTCAGTCATCCATGGTTTCTTTTTAGCGATATCTGTTACTAAGTGATCTTTCTTCATAGATTCAACGGTATTAGTTAATGTTTTAATTTTCTCATCGGTACATAATGCATCAGATAGGGATCCAAGTTCATCATTGAGCTGCTCTTCTACATTTTGTCTTACTGAAGGTTCAATTAATTTACGCATATTATACTTTATTGCTCTTCTCTTTTGAATCTTTTTCATTTTGATTTTAAAAACTCCAACTAGAGGGATATGATCGGAATGAATGTCCGCACCGGGATTTGTTTTCATTGAGACACAGCTGTTCCTATATCTTTGATTTATCAAAATATAGTCAATTTGGTTCCTTATAATTCTTTCACATGAATCTCTAGGAGACTTCCAAGTGTACAAACGTCGTGGTGGTAATGTGAAGAATGTGTTGGTTACTACAAATCCCCATTCTCCCGCAAATGCGCAAAGTTGATCTCCTCTCTCATTCCTTTCACCAAGCCCATATTGACCTACAATACTGCCTTCAGATCCATGTCCTATTTTTGCATTGAAATCTCCCATAATTATTGTTACATCTTTCTTTGGTAAGTGGTGCAAAACACCTGTGATTTGGGAGTAAAACTCTGCAACTCCTTCATCACTATGGTCTGTCGTAGGGGCGTACACCTGGATGATGTTAAGATGCGCAGGCTCAGTATTTATTTGGAGCAACAATGCTCTCTCTGAGATAGGTATAAAATTGGTGACACACTTTGCGACCAATTTAGATACTATAATTCCTACTCCGTGTTGATATAATCCATTGGATGTCCCTGAATAGTAAACTACATGTCCATTGATGTCACAAGAATCCGATCCTGGCCAACGCATTTCACTTACGCCCATAATTTCTATCTTCATTCTGTCCATTTCTTGGATCGCATTATGGGTTTTCCCAGCTTGCGCCATTGTTTGCACATTCCACGTGCTAATCTTTATTCCATCTTTCACTGACAACTTTCCCGAAGCCGGAGATTCGATTGGGGGACTTGACACTCCGGAACATTTGGTTTTGAACACAGCCATGATGTGTTACTAGAGAAATCCATATGGATCTTGAATGCAGTAGTTTCTCATTGCTTTCTGCATTCTCATGCCGTTGACCAACTAATAGCTCGTCCGCCTTCAGGGGCAATTTCTCACCCCTAGGACAAGAGAGTGCCCAAACTTACATCCACTCTTCCACCCTCCGAAGAGGTTGTTAGAATAGGTTGGAAGTGGATCTCCTTATACCGGGAGATATTTGGTCCCTGTATTCGTTAGCCGCTTGAGTATGTAATTATACACCAAACGTTGCCCCCTCTCTACAGCTGGAAGGTGAATAACCGGTATTTCCTGTCATTGAGTTCAGGACCATGATGGCATTACAAATACTAACATAAATGAAATAAAACCCCTAAATTAAAATAATACCAAAAGTTCGGTTCATCAAAAAAAAAAAACAGGAATTTAAGGAAAACGAGAACCATCTACTCAAATTACCTTGCTTGTGTTCGTCGTATTAGTGTTAGTTATGGCCGTTCAACATAGCTCATGCTTTAATAATCTAGCTCTCGTTGAATATAATAATAATAATAATAATAATAACAATGAAATATTGCTTCAATGCAATTTCCTAATTCGTGCGTTTTCTCTCGATACATGACCTTCTATAGCCGCCTTTAAACATCAGATTAACGCATCATTATCTTATATAGCTTCCTCATATAATGTAATACAGACACATGACCTTCTATAGTCGCCTTAAAAATCAGATTAACGCATCTTGATCTTATACAGCTTCCTCATATACTGTAATACAGATACATGACCTTCTATGGTCGCCTTTAAACATCAGATTAACGCATCTTTACCATATACAGCTTCCTCATATACTGCAATACAGACACATGACCTTCTATAGTCGCTTTTAAACCTCAGATTAACGCATCTTTATCTTATACAGCTTCTTCATATACTTTAATACAGACACAGGACCATCTATAGTCGCCTTTAAACCTCAGATTAACGCATCTTTATCTTATACAGCTTCCTCATATACTGTGATACAGACACATGACCTTCTATAGTGGCCTATAAACATTAGATTAACGCATCTTTATCTTATACAGCTTCCTCATATACTATAATACAGACACATGACCTTTTATAGTCGCCTTTAAACCTCAGATTAACGCATCTTTATCTTATACAGCTTCCTCATATACTGTAATACAGACACATGACCTTCTATAGTCGCCTATAAACATCAGATTAACGCATCTTTATCTTATACGGCTTCCTCATATACTGTAATGCAGACACATGACCTTCTATAGTCGCTTATAAACATCAGATTAACGCATCTGTATCTTATACAGCTTCCTCATATACTGTAATACAGACACATGACCTTCTATAGTCGCCTATAAACTTCAGATTAACGCAACTTTATCTTATACATCTTCCTCATATACTGTAATACAGACACATGACCTTCTATAGTCGCCTTTAAACATCAGATTAACGCATCTTTATCTTATACAGCTTCCTCATCTACTGTAATACAGACACATGACCTTCTATAGTCGCCTTTAAACATCAGATTAACGCATCTTGATCTTATACAGCTTCCTCATATACTGTAATACAGACACATGACCTTCTATAGTCGCCTATAAACATCATATTAACGCATCTTTATTTTATACAGCTTCCTCATATACTGTAATACAGACACATGACCTTCTATAGTCGCCTTCACACATCAGATTAACGCATCTTTATCTCATACAGCTTCCTCATATACTGTAATACAGACACATGACCTTCTATAGTCGCCTTTAAACATCAGATTAACGCATCTTTATCTTATACAGCTTCCTCATATACTGTAATACAGACACATAACCTTCTATAGTCGCCTTTAAACATCAGATTAACGCATCTTTATCTTAAACAGCTTCCTCATATACTGTAATACAGACACATGTGGAATAGATCGTCACACCTCCACAAGATTCAGTTCGCAATATATAGCTTCACCTTTAAGCTGGCACAAAAAATCAAAAACAACAACTTCCCACTTATGAACTCTGTTACAAATATTCCCATCGTCAACATGATCGATTGGAATCCACTTTCCAATATAAAATACTTTCTTTCATGCTCCATTATTACAACAATGCGCACTTCCAACAATTAAAAATCTGCAGACTATCTCCTACGTAAGACATGTTTTACATACTTACAGTACTTCAAATAATTAAAAATCCCCAACATTCATCATTACAAGTTAATAATAATAGTTCCCTGCTTGTCGTTCGTAATTGTTGAAATCATCAATGCTTAAATTCTCTCTCCACATTCTAATGCAATCTGTAAAATGCTTTAAATGTACCATTTGAACAAGTATAGTCCTTACAGTTCGTTTTAGCATTTAACAAAACCTTTATTGAGTTTCTGTCGCATTTCAAATTGACTTCTGCGTAATATTAAGTGATCAGCTGTTATCGTCTGATACTCAAGAAATCTCAATTATTTTCGTTTAAAAATTGCCAATCATAATATTGTCCTGTTATACAAAGTCTATCTCACATTACTTTAATGTTCAAATAAGAACCAATATAAAATCAATTCTTGCACACTTATAAGGACACTATCTAATTCCTACTTCCTACAAAAATACGGTCGGTTAAGCACATCTCCCATCAAAATATTAACGAAATATCTAATCGCACACAAAAACTAGTATTTACGGTAAAATCCACCTCATTAAAATCTCGCTCGTCGAAGAATGAAAATCAAATCTAAATTCAAAAATATATACGAAGTCCAAATACTAAATATTGTTGTAGCTTTTATGGGCTATAACTATGTTGCAGGGATGCAGGGTTTTGTATGTGTCACCTACCTGATGTTTTGATCAAGTGTTACAATTTAGAGCCTCTAGACGCTTGGCACTTCTGGAGGTGCTCCTAGTCGAGGATTAAAACCGCGCTACTTTCTAAGTAACAGCGAGTGCTAAACAATTATGGGAACGCGCACGGTCGCTAGACGGACAATAGCTTGCTCTATGCCTGGAGACGAGCTGTCCACAATGCGATGTGGGCGAGCAGGTTATTAACAGCGATGGCTCAACAGGATCTGAGTCGCATGGGCAAATGGTGAGCTTACTATAAAATAGACAAGAGCCTAGTTGTGATGGAATGTGGAAGTTTAATAAAATCACTTTGGAGAAGTGAGTAGACTTCTTCAATTAAATGTAGTGCAGTAGCCAACAAGTTACAATGCAAGATGAAGGCGATTACAAGTATTACAGGGGTGGTGTATGGATAGGAAATAACAGTGGGATTACCCGTTCGTACACTTTAGTAGCGAGCCGCCAGCGACAATACAAATGTTAGCATCATATGCATTGTCTTCAGCACAAAACGCCATGTCGCAGTGGTCCAATGGTTAGCGCGCCGGACTCACAACGAAAGATCGTAAGTTTTGTGGATCGAACCCCACCAGTTCCAACTTTATTGCTTATTAGTTTTTGTTTGTATGTTATGCTTGGTTTTTCTGCATTATCTTTTATATGTAGCCTACCAGTAATCACTTGGGGTGATCCTATGTCCAACAGGGTAATTAATAATAACTCCGCGTCAGTCGAGAGCATCATGCTGGAGATGCCAAGAATGAATGTAGAAAGTGATGCAGAGGCTCGCTTATTAGAAAAACCAAGTTAAATCATCGCAAACCCTAAATTCGAGTGAACTATTCATATATGTACATGAAAATGTATAATCTTAATAGCAGCACGGTAATTACATACATATTATTAAAGAAAATAACGAAAGAAGGTCACTGACATTACGTACGTAAGCATCATATGCGCAGTCTTCAGGAAATTACGGTGGTCCAGTGGCTAGCATGGTCTACCCGCGAGTATAGATTTACAATTTTTGCAGATCGAATCTCACCAGATCCAACATTTTTTTCTTATTATTTTTTTGTTTTTATGTTATGCTTGGTGTTTCTGTATTATCTTATATATGTACCGGTACATTTGGGGTGATCCTTGGTTCAACAGGGTATTAATAATAACTTTGCGTCAGCCAAGAGCCTAGGATACCGCACTCATAATCATTCAAGAGAGCATTCATGCTGATGCGGAGGATCGATTAATAGAAATAATATTTCTGCAAAGGAGAAAAGCAAAGAAGATCAGACAGCGGCCGGCTCATTTTCTGAACTGTGATGAAAATTAATTCTTTATACGGTTCAGACGGGAAAAATACACAGTTTTGAGGTTATTAGATCAAATTATCGATGGACTGGAACATATGACTGACAGGTAAAATGTATGATAATAACATGTAGTATCCTATCCTGCACTTACCAGTACTTAATTATTGGATTCTTGCATTATATTTACGTATAGCCTACGATTTATACTATTATTTGTAACCAATGCATGGATTTATTACGGTATGTTTGTCCACGGCCGTGGTTTGTTATTCTCACGGCCTCTCGTGGAGTATCGCAGTAGTCAATTCGATATTCATCTGTTTCCAAAGAAGTTCAAACTTCGTGTCAATATGTCCACAAAGTTAGCTCCGTTTGTTACCAACTTAGCTAGTCTCTCAGACAAACATGGAATAGCGAGCCCCGGAATAAAATCTTGTAATACAACCCATCCTTGGAGATATACCAAGGAAGACGCTATCCCAGTTATAGCTACTCCGATGGATAACTGGGCCTAACTGTACCCTGTGCGGAGCCTCAGGGTATAACAATCCTCCTTCCCGGCTAAATCTGTGCCCTCACAGATTAAAACTTGGACGTAAGGGTGCCTTCTTCTTCTTTTCTTCTTTTCTTTTCTTCTCTTCTTTTCTTCTCCTGGGCGTGTAGATGTAGGGGTATGTGGGAAGTGTAGCAGTCTGTCAAGTGTCGATTCATGTGTAGTTGTCGTAGGCGTGTACTTTGGGTGGGTAGGGTTGAAGGGTGGAACAATGTTATATATTGTTTAGATCACAATTTTTACATAGCGTTATCGAAGACATAATACATCACAAAAATATATATGGCAATGGAACATGTGTTGCTATAAGTGTTGCAAAGAGAAAAAAACAAGTTGGAAAAGAGAAATACAATGCACTACAGTGTTAAAGAAGAAAAAGAGAAAACATGATCTGTGAGGGTTAGAAGTTTGGAAGGATATGCATCGTTTTTATTGATAGGTGTAAATAGAGCATTTGAACATCGTGTATTAGGAAGAGAGAAAAGAAAAAAGAGTGTGCATGTAAGGAATACAGTGGAATAAATATGGACAAGTAACAAGGAAAAAAATGTTGACACCAGTAGTACCGTATAACAATAATAATAAAAATAAATTAAAAAACAAATGTACATACAATGTAACAATAAAATAAAAACAAGTGTACCATCGTGTCGTAGAGCTCTGTTGTATAATTGTTTATCCCTATGCGCGCTATACCTCGTTGTTGTTTATAGAACAAACTTAGGGTCCAAAGTTATGAATTAACTTAGTAACTAGACGGCCGTTCTAAAGTAACTTATACCTAGGTGGCCACTGTATTTTAAAGTTTGTAAGTCAGTCACCCTCGGTGGGCGAGTGAGCTTACCTTAGCAGCGAAAGTCGCCACTTACAAGCTTGTGACGGCTCTCACCACATGTGAGCGTTATATTGGGTATCCGTCACTAACAACTGGTATCCCACAGATATCAGCCATCGCTGTGCGGATTTATCTTGGTCGTGCTAGTGTAAGTAAAGGAATGAATCGAGGTATTGTGGTGTAGTGTAATAAAGAGTGTGTTGTGTCAAAAGGAGAGAAGGAAAGGCTGGTGCCCAGGGGCAGTTACAGTGAATAGTTCCATTACTAAATTCCTGTAATAAGGGTGCAGCTATTACATGAAAAGGAAAGTACAAAGATAAAGTAAATTTTAAAAAATGCTCCTGTTGGATTTGCTGCTGTCTGGAAAAGAGGAACAGTTTCAGTGCTACCGGGAAGTAAAAGCTTATATTAGTACCTTTTATTTTGATTCTTGGCCACTTGATGTGATCCAAAATACAAATACAAATGCAAAAGGTTATTGTTCCCTGTTTGGTAAAGGGCAACACTGGTGCGGTATGGAAGGAGAAATTTTTCATGTTAGTATATTGTTATCATTTGAATTTGGTATGTCAGTCATGTAGCGCTGTTTGTTTGTTTGTTTGTTTGTCAATTCGTCTGTCCGTACGGCGTAGAGGTTAACCTTGTCGATTTATTAACTATTTTACTTATTTACCTACTAGCTGTACCCGGCATGCGTTGCAATGCCAATCAAAGAAAGTGTTTGCGTTGTAATTTCGTTTCCTGAAATACCTTTGGAAACAATCTTTTTTCGATTTTCGCTAACTGCCTCTAAACTATCGTAGAATGGATTAACTAATTTAAAAACATTCGTAGGAGCACGCACAACAATTCACCAAAGTTTCATCGCAATCGGATGAATGACAAATGAACGCATACGGGATTTTGTTTAAACGATACGCGTGCCGTCACTCATTTGTTGAATCTACTCGTACGCTACCTATTCTAAAATAGATTTACTAAGCCTGAAACCTTTCCTGGAGTGTACTCAACAATTCACCAAAGTCTCATCGCAATGGGATGAATGGTATATGAACTCATACTGTACTTGATTGAAGCGATTCACGTGCCGTCGCTCGTTTGTGCACTACCTATTGTTAAATGCATGTACTAGCCAGAAACCTTCCCTGGAGTGTACACAAAAACTCACCCAAGTTTCATTGCATTCGTACGAATGGTATATGAACGCATACGGGACTTTGTTGAAACGCATCGCGCGATGTCGCTCAATTGTTGACTCTACTCGTGCGCTACCTACTGAAAAGTGGATGATCTAAGCCAGAAACCTTCCCTGATGTATACACAACATCTCACCCAAGTTTCATCGCTATTTCACGAATGGTATATGAACGCATACGTGACTTTGTTGAAACGCTTCGCAAGTCGTCGCTCATTTGTTGAATCTACTCGTTTGCCACCTATTGTAAAATGGATTTACTAAGCCAGAAACCTTCTCTGGAGTGTACACAACATCTCACCCACGTTTAATCGCAATGTGATGAATGGTATATGATCGCATGTGATCTATGTTGAAACGATTCGCACGCCATTTTGTTGAAGCTACTCGCGCGCCATCCATTGTAAATTGGATTTACTGTGCCTATAACTTTTCCAGAAGTGTGCACAACAACTCACCAAAATTTGATCGCAATCGGGTGAATTGTATATGAACGCATACCAAACGGGGATATGGAACTGCTCCCATAATCAGTGGTATTTCCAGATCCTTTTAATTTGGCCGATTGAACTGTGCCCGTAGTCAAGTTGGCTGTTAGCCGAAGGTCGGCTTAAGGGGAAGTGACGGACTGTCTCCCACCACTAGCTTCTGCACTGCTGAGAATAAGAGGTAGTCCCCCGTTCCGATAAGCAGCTGTACTACGGAAAACCCATTTCCATTTAGATTCGAAAAACAAATAGGTCTTAATAAGTTTCTTGTAGAATGCTGGTTTTGAATTATTTAATTATGATTTTTTTAGGTATTAATTTGTTTCTTTGATTGTTAATTTATAATAATTGTATTTAATCGCGAATTTGTTTATGTTTATGTAGCCTGCAAGTGTCACAACTTCGTTTCTGAGAACGAATTCCTGTGTTTCATATTTGTCACCTACATGTTTACTGGGTAATACACCAAAAAAAAGTTAAAAGTGTGTAAGAAAAAACCCCACTTGTTTCCAAATAGGACTCTTACACTAATCTCTTATCCGCAATCTGGACGGGGTATATTTAGTTGTTCGCAATCTGGACGGTTTTTGACTTGTTCACAATCAAGACACAACCGATTTGAAATGAGTCACTTCAAATTCACGCCACTCGACACAACATAATTCGGTAGAGGGGAGGAGGGAGGGAACCTACCTGACCACTCTCAATGAGCGCAGTTCCACTGTCACTTTTCGAAGGTTGATGCTAATGACCAGGGTCATTAGAGAAGCTTGGGTGCAGTTCCATAGGGGCAGATAACCTCGTAGTTCCACCCCTTAAAACAACAATAACTAACTAACCCACGATACAGAGTAAATCGTTATTGCCTAGTGACAACCTGTCCATCAGTGGTGCGGCGTTGACTATCATGATACAGTGTCAGTCGTTGTTGCCTAGCGACAAAACATAAGACAATCTCTTCATAATTGATACCTTGACTTAACCTGAAGTTATTCATTGAGCTAACTTCATTGCTATTTAAGTTGTTCCTTCCACTCTCGTCTAGTTCGTATGCAGACATTTGATTTGACTTATGGACCTGTTGAGCATAAGGCTTCTTCATTGGTTGTGTTCATATGGTGAAGTATTGTGATTTTTGCCAATTCAAGCTTCGACCACTGTTTTGGAGCGGATTCATGAATTAACTGTCCACTGATTCTCTGTGTTTTGATGGCAGAATATCATCGCTGTTACATATACGTTTTTAGTTTTGCTCAATATTTTCCTGTGACCTACTTATATGGTGTACCATATTAAGTTAAATAGCCATTTATTTTTTGAGTGCTACGCTATCTTATATCTTTCTTCGGATATTTGTCTTGGCTGATGAAGGGGATAAAAGCAATTAATCCCCGAAACATGTTCCAGGAGCAAGTGTAATTATAATTTATTGTTGTTTATGTATTAACTAAGGCGGATATACAATTTGTTGTTAAACTATATAGCGACAATATGTCCGTCAAGTTATTAGATTCTATTTTCGTGTGACCTTGAATAAATGAATTTACACAATTATTTTAATACACGGATGATATAAGTAAGGTGGGGTTCAATCGATAATGCTTGACGGACATTACATTTTAAGACAACAAACATCGTCGTAGCGCAAATACTTCCCGAGATATGTCAGTTTTAGTAAAGGGTGAAATTTCTTCAAAACTATTTTAATATATAAGATTAACAGGTGTACAGACGATATCAATATTAGTATTAACAGCTGTACAAACGATTTTTATTAGTCATGAAAAGTGATCCTACAGAGCATCTGATATGTAATGGCAACACTGTTTTCATCAGCGATCCTAGTAGTGATCGTTGTATTCTTGTAGTCTATTGTTGAGCAGTCTTTGTTGTATAAATCTGTAATATTGTAAGTCTCGAAATAGCCGATATTTGTGAATACATTAACTGTTTCCCACATTCAGTAAGTAATACCGCCCTAAAAAGATGTTTAGTAGATATTCATTCATTTATTTACAATTGGGTGTGTGTCCCCCGGTATAAAAATGGCGTATACATAACAATTAAACTGGATAATTTACTCAAATCGTCAGTCTTTTCTTAAACACACCTACTGTATAAGTTTGGGGAAAAGCTCTATGACTGCGATAGGTAGAGAATTCGAGTTATCAATGACACGGTTTGCGAAAGAATATATGCCATAGTTTGTACGCTGTGGTTGTCGCTTAACTTTGAAAGAATTATCGTATTACTCGTGTAAGTAGGCTTTCCCATTCGTTTGTTAAGCTCACCCCATGCTGGTTGATTTGTATGTGTGTTGTACATAGTGCAGAGTCTAGATTTCATCCTCCTAGCCTCAAGTGATTCCCACCCAAGTTTCTTTAACATACGGGTTACACTGCTCCTGGGATTAAAGTCCCTGAGCACAAATCAAGCGGCCTTTCTTTGTACCATATCCAACTCATTGATGAGCCCTACTTGATATGGATCCCAAACCACCGAGGTGTATTCCAGAATAAGTCTTACAAGTGACAAATATCCTAATTCTTTAGAAACTACACATCCTACATGACTACTCCATTTTATATCATTCCTTACGTGAACGCCCAAATTTTTGCAAGAATCTTCTTCTACAAGTATTTCTGAGCCAATGTTATATTGAAAATCTTACCTTCGCCATTTCCCTAATTTTATGAGACTACGGTACATTTTCTTGTATTTATATTCATTTTATTTTCAATCGCCCACTTATACTTTACACCAGGTTCAGGTCATCTTGAAGTGCTGCGTTGTCTTGTGAGCCATGTATCTTTTGATATATTACACAATCATCCGCAAAAAATCGACAGTCACTGCGAATCTCATTTGGTAAGTCATTTATAAACGCCAAAAGAAATGTCTGATCACGCTGCTCTGAGGGACACCCGACGTTACGGTAATTTCATCTGAGAATAGGCTTCGACTTTCACTTTCACTTTCACTTTCTGGGAACGACCCGTCAAAAATTTTTGGATATGATCAAAGGTGCTTCATAAAATCCAAGCTGCAAAAGGAAAAAGTGCAACTCAGTGCTTCAGAACATTGCAAGAAGCTTGCGGGAGAGAAGTCCTACCTTATCGAACTTTTGCAAGTTGGGTAGAAGCCTTCCGTCAACACAGAGCCCGTGCTGGTTGACCCGTTGCTGTAACTGACGATCCCCATGTTCAGGCTGTAAGGGCATTATTGGAAAAGACAGGCACTGGAAATGTGTGGAGATGTGTGAAGACTTGGTATTGCAGCATCGTCTGTCCATCACATTTTAAGAAAAAAGCTGAAGATGCAAAAAGTTTGTGCCCAATGGGTTCCGCACTCTAACCGAAATTGGAAAGTGGCAGCAAATGGCGACAGCAAGAATGCATTTGGAGCGATATGAACATGAAAGTGAGGCCTTTCTTTGGCGCGTTATCACAATGGATACGATTGTATACACCTGAGATGAAATGACAATCAAGCGAATGGCGACATACAGAATCACCACGCCCATAAAAGATGTTGAATATTGCAGGACCCTTTGAAACTGATGAATATTGTGTGTTATGATCTTGGTACACACTGTACATCATGGTATTAAAGTAAATGCAGACTACTACTTGCGTAACTTGGACCATTATTTGCGCCCAACATGGCACCGTGAACGACCTCAGGCCTATTGTGTTAAAGTCTTTTAGAGAACTGTATTTAAACTAGGATTGTAGCGAGTCCCTGTTGCTTATAAGAAGATTCACAATTTGAATCTCATTACACTGTTGGTTTGTTTCATGCAATATTTTGTGAATTACTTGAATATTGGTATAAACGCACATGTGTACAATTTAGAATAACACAATCTAAAAATAAGGTAAAATAACAATAAAGAGGGACGAACCTAGTGACAAGGCGACTGCTGTGTCTGATATCTCCACTCAGGTTAGTAAACATATACGGTACTATGACTTAGCCCAGGGCGCCAGGAAACCTACTGTTTCCAATAACCATAAATATAGAGCAACGAATATCCTCTCCCTCTCAGTGTCAGACACATTAACTTGTGCTGATCGATGACACTAAATTCTGACTGACATTATGTGAATTGTAGGCTTTAACTTAATTGACTTTTATTTTCAATCATACTATTCAGTAGAACATCTAAACAAAATTTCAAAGCATGGCATCAATAACAGACCAACAACCGTTTCTATAGTTACCTCGGTTGAAGACCTTAATAAAGGAAAAACAACAAGCACACAATGACAAAGAAATATGACATGGCCCCATATACATATATTGTAATGTGGATACTCCCCTTTAATTCGAGAGTTGAGAAAGAATTATTACAAATTAGCAAGAAATTACAATACATAAACAATTAATTCTCTAGGTGAGAAGTGCCCTTGGCACATACAGTATATATCTTCTTAGGTTGGATATGTTATAAGTACCGATCGACTTTTGGTCATCATAAACCTGATAAGCACACTGTCCAATGGCCTTCCGAACAGTGGAAGGTCCCTGAAAAAAAAAATGGAAATATTTTGATAAAAACTTTTGCTCAGCATTAATTTGATGAGGTACCAGAAGCAAAACCTGTTCTCCTATCTTAAGAGAGTTAATGCCTTTGCTCTTTGTTGTCGAGGTTGTTTATTAACTGACCTGACTAAGTTCCCTCGGGATAACTCAATAACTACTTCCTTCTGGACGTTCTCCCGCATCACCTACTTTCTTTCCTTCTTCTGATTCACCTTCTCTTTCCTTCGTTTTATTTTCTCTTCTACCTTTTCCTTTCCTTCATCTACTTCCTTTCCTTCTTCACTATCTTTCAAATTACCTGCTTTCTTCTCTTCTTCCGCTTCACCTCCCTCTTTTGTTTCTTCTTTCTCTTCCTTCAGTGTCTCAATGAACCTTCTTCTCAGGTCTATCTTCCAAGTTAACTCTTATCTTGGCTCCAGAAATGTCAATACCTTAAGGCTCATTGTCATCATCATCAAGGTCATAAACAACTTCCTTTACAACGTTGATCAAAACAGCACCTTTGGACTCTGCAGCAGACCTATCAATTACGGAGTTCAGTCTTAGTTTTAAGGCTCTTGATTTTGTTCATGGTAATTATCGTTTTCCTGCCCTCTTTGCCTAACTATATTACGTTCTCTACCATTTTGATTTTCTTCTTCTCTCCTATTATGATTCTCTCTAGGTCTCCGCTCATGGTTGTAACGAGTATCCTGGTCTATCCGAGAATTACCACCATTATTCCCTTGTTGATTATTCGTTCTATTTCCTCCTGGCTTACTTCTAGTGTTCTGATTATTATGGAGAACGCCCTCCCCTTCGATTCCTGACTGAAATATTATTCCTTGCTGATCTTCGAAGGACATCAAAGCCTTCCAACAATAGTTACATGTCTTTAATACTAGTGACATTCTGCATACATTTAGCAAGTATAACCTCTTCAGGAAAATGCTGTGTCATCCTTCGCACAAAATCTTCCTCGGCCATGTTCTGATCTAAATTTTGACTAATTGAAACATGAGTCGAAAAAATATTCCATCATGCTGATTCCCTCATCTTGATTATATCTCCCACTCATTAATTTATCCCGTCCAATACCCTGGATGCGGCTGTTCCAAAATTTGACAACAAACGTCTCATTGAATTGACTCCTAAACGATATACCATCTCTATATACCTGGTTCCAATGTATTGTTTCGCCAACAAAACAATTGGCCAACAACTCATCCACCACTGCAATTCTATCAACCCTTCTTCCAATGCCTTACTAAAACGTTTTTCTACTATTTTCATAAACTCTAATGGATTAAACTAACGACCCTTAAATTTTGGTATGTGCAAGTCTTTGATTAAGTTATGACTAATATAACACTGATTGTTACTAGATTGACATCTCAGTTGCTGTATTCAACCTTTAATCCACTCATTCTGACGCAACATGTTCTCTTCTACTTCCAATACTTTCTGACCATTGAAGCTATTGCTACGCTCTACCAAAATAATCCTCTCCTCTTGCCTTAGGTTATCCCCATTGGCTTTGGTTACATCTGCTTGAACTTCTTTAATAGTCACTCCATTTGTTTTCATAAGATCTCTGACCTCTTTGTTCATACCATTTATTTGATCAACAATTATCCTAGTTAATGCAGCTTTCTGTTCCTCAACTTTGCAGTTTATCTCTTCAGTCCTATTACTGACTTTATCAATCTCTCACTCTATTCCTTTTCTTGATTATTAAGTTTAACTCCTAATGCAATGACATCCTTCTGAATCTCTGTTATTCTACTTCCTAAATTTTCTTCAAATTCTCTTCCATTCTCACCTGATTTTCTGCCAATTTCCTGTTATCCTGTCTCATCTCTAATAACAGGTTCAGAATGTCTTGAATATTCACTGCCGGGACATAAATAGCATTACATTCACTACCAATATGTATCTCATTGTTCACTTCAGATTCTAACCTCTCTGTTGTTATGCCTATTTGATTGGAACTAACCTCTAAACCAGTGGTATCAGCTCACTCTGTCAAGGTGGCATCATCGCTTGAGTTAATTTCGCTACCCGACTTGCTTTTGTCAGCCATTTTATTGCTTGTGGCAATCTTCCTATTCCTAATTTCCAAGATGTTAGACTCATATTTTCTCCTACTCATAACCTAAAATAGTTCCACCTTAATTGTCATTGTAGAATGTACTCAAGTTTCAGCCTCAGCCAGATGTCAGATCTTCTTCGCGCCCCACGTTGGTGATCCAAACTGTGACTTAGCCCAGGGCACCAGGAAACCTACTGTTTCCAGTAAACATAAATACCGAACATCGAATATCCTCTTCCTCTCAGGGTAAGGGACATTATTTTGTGCTGATCAATGGCACTAAATACTGACTGACATTATGATAATTGTAGGCTTTAATTGACTTTATTTTCTATCATATTATTCAGTAGAACAATTCCAAAGCATGGCATCAATAACACATCAACAACCGTTTCTAAAGTTACCTCTGTCAAAGACCTTAAGAAAGTTAAAACAACAAGCACACAATGACAAAGACATATGACATGGCCCCGTATACATGTATTGTAATATGTCCATATTATTTCTCGGATGTTTGTGTTTCAATTGAGACGCTTGGACTTCGTGGTCATTTATCCAAGTTTACTTTGTTGTGTGTATATTTTTTTCTGATATAACCTCTGTTATTTTGATGACTGTTGTAGGGAACTTATAATTAAGGATTGGAAAGGAGACATCCATTGTCCGACATTCGCCTAGAGAAAATGTGGGAGACCACGGAAAACCACTTCCATGATGGCTGAATTGAACCGACTTCTTTTCAGTTCTACCTCACGATCATTTCTCCCCGGTGTGAAGAAGATATTGAGGTTGAATTTGCCGTTAAAGGGGAAAATAACCACTTTATTAACAGGACATGGTAAATTAAATTCGTATTTCTTTCCTTTCAAAATTGAGCACAGTCCTCTATGCACGCGTGGAGAAGATCAAACAGTCCATCATTTGTTATTTTCATGCATTAAACTGGATAAAGAAAGGGAAATATTTCGGAAAAATGTTGGTCAACAAATGTGGAAAATGGTCATTCGAAACGGAAAAATTAATAGATTAATAGAAGGATTTAATTGTACCTAGGTATTCCTTAATTCACTGGAGATAGACAGATTGTAGAATGTTACTTTAAGTATTGATTGTTCATACTGTAAAAGAACTATAAATTAAAGTTAGTGCGATTTAGACATATTCTACTGTAGATAATATAGTTGAATAATAGTGGTTGCGAATATATAAACACTAGCAGGCGTTGCAATGCCAATTAAGGAAACAAAGTGTTTCTGTTTTAATTTTTTTATTGGCATATATTTTGTGTTTTCCGTCTGGTAGTTGCCAACATGTCGGATACAAAATACACCAGACGACACACGTAACGTTGCAATTATGCGAAAAGAGAAATAAATGGGCTCTTGTGTAATATTTGTAAATAATGCTTGTATGAGGCTAAGGTGCCAACTTCACTTTACCGCAATCCCCTGTAGTAGGTTTAGCGACTGTCTGCATGAGAGATACTAATGAACTGAAATGGGTGTCTGGACTAAACCATTGGTCTGCACGAAACCATTGGTCACTACTTGGTTAGACGAAGCTATTGGTTGCTACTTGGATAGACGACTGTCTGGACGAAATCATTGGTCGCTAATTGGTTAGACGACTGTCTGGACGAAACCATTGGTCTGGAAGGAATCATTGGTCGCTTCGTGGTTAGATGACTGTCTGGACGAAATCATTAGTCCCTAATTGGTTAGGCGACTCTCTGGACGAAACCATTGGACTGGAAGAAATCATTGGTCGCTTCTTGGATAGATGACTGTCTGGACGAAACTATTGGTCTGGACGAAATCATTAGTCCCTAATTGGTTAGACGACTGTCTGCACGAAACCATTGGTCTGGACGAAACTGTTGGCCGCTACTTGGTTAGACGACTGTCTGCACGAAACCATTGGTCAGGACGAAATCATTGGTTGCTATTTGGATAGACGACTGCCTGGACGAAACAATTGGTCGCTAATTGGTTAGATGACTGTCTGCAGGAAACCATTGGTCGCTACTTGGTTAGATGACTGTCTGCACGAAACCATTGGTCGCTAATGGCTAGATGACTCTCTGGACGAAACCATGGGTCGCTAATGGCTAGATGACTCTCTGGACGAAATCATTGGTCGCCACTTGGTTAGATGACTGTCTGGACGAAATAGTTGGTCGCTCCTTGGTTAGACGACTGTCTGGACGAAACCATTGGTCACTAATGGCTAGATGACTCTCTGGACGAAACTATTGGTCGCTACTTGGTTAGACGACTGTCTGGACGAAATCATTGGTTGCTACTTGGATAGACGACTATCTGGACGGAATCATTGGTCGCTAATTGGTTAGACGACTGTCTGGACGAAACCATTGGTCTGGAAGAAATCATTGGTCGCTTTGTGGTTAGATGGCTGTCTGGACGAAACCATTGGTCTGGAAAAAATCATTAGTCCCTAATTGGTTAGGCGACTCTCTGGACAAAACCATTGGTCTTAGAGTGTCAGGCACTCGCTGGACAACTGAAATAAAGTCCAGCCGCTGAGTCTTCGGTAGGGTGTCCATCCCCTTATCTCCACTAAGGCACTTGCTCAACAGCTTATGAGACTCCGGCAGGGTGTCCATCCCCTTATCTCCACTAATATCTTCCCTGGTCCTTTCTCAACAGCTTATGAGACTCCGGTTGGGTGTCCATCCCCTTATCTCCACTAAGGCCCTTGCCCAACAGCTTATGAATTGTTTGGAAAATCCGTTTCATGTACCTGAGTTTCTAGTGAACAAATATATTTCACTTGCGAAAAAATATTTTTCTTTTACAGTAAGTGACAGAATATGTAATTTTAAATAAATCAAGTAAAGTTATATTAAAAATGACATTTTGATCAAATATGTAAAATTAAAAACACAGAATATTAATTTTAAAGTAAAAATATCTAAAACAAATGCCATTATGATCAAATATGTAAAATATGTAACAATAAAATGTAATCATTTGATATTTAAGGTTCTAATTCATGGACATTTATCATTTTTAGTTGTTGTGTAAAAGCTAAGGAAAGGAATATGTATTTATATAAAAATCCTAGCCCTAATGATCGGTCTAGGTTGTGAAGTTTCGGGTACGTTCGGTTTGCCCCGCTGCGTTGGTGTGTCTCGGTGCGTGTCAAAAGATCGTGAAAGGGGATGGATGATCGGTTGCGGTCGTGAATATTCGGGTCGCTTCCTTAGCCCCGCTGGGCTGTCTCTAAGCGCTAGTGTGCATAATTAATGGCGAGAACGCAGACACAGCTGGAATATCATCTATATAAGTCGTGGTCCTATTTGGAATGGAGGGATATATTACTATATAATCTCCAGATACCATTACTACAGGTATTTTGGTTAATTTTTGTACTTTATTAAAGTTATGAGGGAGTGATCAATGGTTTAGTCCAGACACCCATTTTAGCTCATCAGAATTTTTCGTCCACAGTCACCGGCCGGTAAAGTGAAGTTGGCACCATTGCCTCATACAAGTATTACCGGTACCGGTAGGTAAAAATACAAATAATACATAAGAGCCCAATTATTCCTTTTTTTTTTCATATAATTACAACCCTACGTGTCGTCTGGTGTATTTTGTTTCGGACATGTTGGCAACTACTGACGAAAATGTGTGCGCCTCATTGTGAGCGCTCGCTGTGGCAGTTTCATATACTAAATATGCTATCAAACATGGCTGCGGTTGTTAAACTAGCAATAAATAAAAACGCAGACCAAGGTTACAGTAGTAGGCTGCAGTAGCGTAGCCAGGTTCGACCAATTGGGGGGGGGGGGGGGGGGGGTTATAGTTACTCAAGCCAAATAATTCTACAAGCATCGTCAACGGCTTAAATTAGTTCGTTGACAT
Source organism: Meconema thalassinum (assembly GCA_946902985.2). Lineage (NCBI taxonomy): Eukaryota > Metazoa > Arthropoda > Insecta > Orthoptera > Tettigoniidae > Meconema > Meconema thalassinum. Next base: position 52,027,682 of record OX336388.2, on the reverse strand, counting down.
TTTAACGAACCATGGTCAACCCGGCCCAGAGGATAAATATATCTTTCTCTCGCTTCCCTTCAAGGAAAATTTGATCACTTGAAGTGGGCATTCTGTGTTTAAGAACGCCTATTCATAGCTGCCACTGATTCGCAAAGCAGCTTGTGGCAAGGATCATGTGAGATCAGTCGTGTGGATAGGTGTGTTATGCGTCAGATTGTCCCCGCCTCGCCCTAAGATGTTTCTGGTTTACTGTGTATTTGTGAATAAGGGAACCGAACATAAGATTGCCGCATTCGAGAGTTGCTCCATTTCACTCCTTTAGGCTGTATAGCCTACATAAGATAGCCGCTGGTAATACTTCCTCATTTCATCCTTTCAGTCTCAATGATAAGCTTGCCACGGTGGGTGAGTGGGTAGCGTGTCGGTCTACTAACCCCAAAATTGCAGGTTCGCCCCTGGCCAGTGATCTTTGAAAGGCGGCAAAAATACGATACGCATGTCATACGATGTTGGCATGTCAAATAACCCATTGGAATTCAGTAGGCCGAGTTCATAATGGCAAAATTAATCTCGGGAGTTTCCGCCAACACAAAGTTCCTCATTTCTCTACTAGAAAGCGCTATAATGTTCCAGGAGCTTAGATATCTATTATCTAACCTCCTTGACTTTCATAGTGATTCAGGAACAACGAAATTCGACATGCAAGCTACCCTCTGGGTGTCAAATTGCAAAGCTTGCACCAGGCACCCGAGGCCATACGATATTATTATTAGTCTCAATGATGAATCATTATTCCGTAGCTCATCAGGTCGGGCGTAATGATCAAGAAGGATTTACTGTTATTGACACTGCACCTCGAGGGCTATAGCCTACTCGCAATACGGTACCAGTATTCCATTTGAAGGATTGATGGACCGGTAGGCCTATTACAGTATATATCAGGTTATTTAGACGAATACGTGCGTATTTAATTAATTTGAAAGTGAATTTCTGTGTTCTAGTTTCCTACACATAATGGAGGGGCAATCGTTGATCAAAAGTGAGACGGAGTGGTCGACACAAACAAATGACTTGGCCGACATTGTAAGTTGTTTTTTAATTCCACATATCATAGGCTACTTTGTATCATTACAACCTTAATACTTGTCACCAAGCAGTGGACTAATCAGTATCTGTTAACTTAGCCGGCTTGCTTCACCAAACGTTAGCAGGCCATCAGTAAATTTTAACTGGTTGGCGTTTCACCAGCACATTCGCCGATTGGTGTTAGCAAACGAATCGTTATGTTTAAGGGCTGTACAAAACTCATTGAAAGATGATGATTGAGGCGGTATTTGTATATTCTTTGGTGTAATGAAACAGGCCGTTAACTGCAAAAAGCTTATATACTCCTTGGTTAGAAACGAACATGAGGAAAAGAGGAAGAAGAGCTGGGGACTAAGAAATGTTCTTTAAATAAATAAATCGTACTTGTTCACCCTTATCCACTTGGTGGATGAGTTTCATGAAATCGTTGAAAATAAGAGGACGGATGATGTGACGTCTAGGTAGTCTTTTATTGAACTAACTACATGTGCTATACCGAAATGCATCACCTAAATAAGAAACAGTGGCCTACATATATTACTTATGAAGAAATAAGACCGTTTCAATTTTCCCGCCTATTCAATACTTTTAAAAGTAATGCCTCGTCAATTTTAACTCGTTGGCGTTTCACCAACACATTCTTCATATATCAACTTACTGTTAATACGGAACCTAAAATGAATATTATTTCTAATAAACATATATTACTTGTCAGATGGGAATTCCAGGTTTGTGCTATCATCTGTAGAACATTCTACACAGACAACTGAAATCTCATGATAAATTCTGTGTCGTCGCATTCATTAAGCAAATCCTTCGCTGTTTATTAGTTAGTGGTCTTCAAAAATGACGTCATCGTTCAGAATAACGTTAAATGGACGCTCCATTTTGGATTTGAATGCTACGTCACATCGTTAATTATTTGTAGACAAAGAAATTAGTTTTAATGGCTCGTTAGGTGAACCACAACATTTTGGTAATCGTCCGTTAACGGCCTTAAGGGAACCGGGTAGTGTAGATTAGCCAACAACGCAACTGTTTAATAAAAGCTTTGTTATTAGATAACCATGACAACTAGAAGCTTGACATGTTTACAAGTTATCAGCAACATCCATGGCAGTGGTTTGATACTGAATTGTAGAAATTGAAAACATAATTGAAAGATAATGAACATTTGAAAATTCTGTATTTTGGTACCTTCTTCTCTCATGTTAAAATAGATAATTCGGTGAAATCTATAATTCCTAATCTAATGTTATTGATACATCTTCTGAAGCAAAGTTATTGTTATCAGGCATTTGGTTTCTATTTTATGAATTTTTGATTTCGTCAATATCTTTTAGCCTTTATTTGAGTTCTTTATTAATTTTTAATTTTTTAAATCTTTTCTTCGATGACTTTCATTTTCCTTCACAGCTTTTGGTTACAAAGCATCTATAACTACAGAAAATTTCAACTTGATCAGGCTTGTGGTTCCTGAGAAAAAGGTCCAAAATGTGGAAAAGTTTAAATCTTGAGAAAATTAAGGTTAAAGATTCAGTCGTTTCATATAATTGATGTAGGCATGGTTACATTAAAATATCACTAAAGGCCTCACAATTGGATTTTTTACCTATGTATTATACATTGGAGCAATCGGGAAAGAATGGAGAATTGTTTGAACCTAAAAACCAAATATGGTATTTTCGGTCATTCCACACTACTTGGTTCCCTTAATTGGTTTAACATTTTGACGAACCGTATACTTAACATCCCAGGAGACAACCTGCTGGTAGAATCAGGAGTTGAAAGTAAGGCTGTCCTAGAGGAACATAAAACAAAGGTTTATATTTCTTCCGTGTAATAATATGTTCCATTTTCACAAAAAAATTGGTTTTGAAGATTTTAATACTCAGTATTAATGTCAATGGGGAATTAATACGCACTTAGATATGCTGATGACTCGGTACTTCGTGCCAGTAGTATTGAAAGTCTACAACTGTGCATTGATAAGCTTAATATAGTTGGAGAAGAAATGGGTCTCGATCAACACCAAGAAAACAAAACTTATGGTTTTCAATCGAAGAAGAGAAAAAGTAATTCGAACACTGAATGGGCAACAAATCAAAAAAGTTGATAAATTTAAGTACCTTGGTTGTCAGAGGATTTGAATCCAGACCTTGAAATTAACACCCGTATAGAAATGGCAAGATCGACTTTTAAGAAAATGAGGCCTTTATTGTGCGATGATGCCTTAAATTTAAAACTAAGGCAGCGTATTGTAAAATGTTTTGCTTCGTCGATTTTGCTTTATGGAGTGGAAGCCTGGACTATGAAATCGTCCATCATTAAGAGGCTCGAAGCTCTGGAAATGTGGTTTCTTAGAAGGATGCTGAAAGTCTCTTGGATAGATCATGTCTCTAATGACCAGGTACTGTGGAAGGCAAATTCTCAACGAGAGCTACTGACCACCATCGAATGCAGGAAAATTGCATACCTGGGTCTTGCGTTAGGTGGTGAAAAATATACAATATTACATCTCATTTTAAAAGGCAAAATTGATGGGCAACGAAGAGCGGGAAGGAGAAGGACGTCTTGTCTTCGGAACCATCAAGATTGGACTGGAACAAGATCTATTGAACAGCTCTACAGCTCTGCTGAAGATAGACAAACACTATCCACATTGATCGCCAACGTCCGGGAGACTGGGCAGGGCACATAGTAGAAGCAGAAGAAGAAGAAGGTTGTTTTCTAGTTCAGCAGTAACTCGCCACCATATTGCACTCAGCAGGATGGCCACACTGGTAGAGACAGAGATAATCTAGAAAACCCATCCCAGCAGTTGGCTAATTACATCTCCTTTTTTTACTTGAACAAGCGGTGAATGGCACTCCAGTACGCATTCCATTATGCCTAAAGAAAATACTTCTACTAATGCACTGAATGACATCTATTTCATTTTGTAGTGTTCAATTAAAACTTTTAAGACATTTGAATTTAAAATTATAAAATGGGCTTCACAACTCTAAATATGTTTTAAAAAATGGGATAGATTTCTAATTTTCTTATGTGTCAAATCACCATTTCAGTGTGGAAATACGTTCTGACTTTTAAAATTTTGTGTGATGTCATCATTTTAAAGAACATATTTTATCGGCAGGTGTTCGATAAGTGAGTCAAGGAAAATAGACGGTAAATAACCAGTTAAACCTTTATATTCAGAACATTCATATGAAGATAGGAATAAAGAATTTAATCTCGAAGGGATTGTCGCTTGGATTTATAATTTCCAAAAACGGCCATATTTTAATCAGTCATGTTTAAGGTGATATTTGCTTGCATTTTCGGGCTAATCTTAGGTCTTAAGCATCCGAGCCCTACTTATTAGCATGCCCAACCGCCATCTTAAATCTATGGAGTCACTGTTCTTTTACATTGGGCATATGAAGTGACAAATAAGTTTCTATCCAGTTTCTACATTTTGTTACTACAGCTAATTTGTAGATTTCAAGATGTCTGCTGTGCGCTATATTCAGCGAGAGGTTTTATATGACACTCACTTCGTGGCAAAAATCGTCCTATTTACCCTATTTCATTTTGAATTGTCGATAGTTCGCGCAGCCTCCATCATTAATGTATGGAGTGTCTTGGCTCTGCCATATTAGCCACATATACAGTCCTATCATGGCACCAACTTTCGTCACTGTAGTTCTTAATTGCTGAGAGTTATTTAATTTTATATTTGGTAATTTCAAGATGTTGGCTGTGCGAAATGTGCATTCTCACGTTGTTAAGGCAGATGATCTTGTACTTCCGTCCCTTAAAACAACAAGTATTATGAGTAAGGTTCGGTTGTTTAGGAAATGTATTTTAATTTACTACATTTTCATTAAACACTGTAATTTAGCCGGATTTCAATGTTGCTGTTTTTAGTGGATTTTACAGAGCATTTAAATGTTTATTTGGGTCATTTTGATAGTTATTGTCATATTTGAACAATATTAATGTTTTAAGCTCATATTGTGGTGATATTTAGGGGTAGGTGGTGGTAGCGCTGGCCGCTGCAGGTTTTCTGGGCGTTAGCGGCGCTAACTTGCCAGTTATTGCAGACAATCAGAAAATATTTAACTGTAACTAAACTTGGCAGTATAATTTGTGTCACAGTTTTTAACGCGAGGAAACATTCTGCGATAAATATTTGAGGAAAACATTTTTATCGTAGGACTTTCCATGAAATCAGCGTACATTTCAACAATTCTTAGGTTTGATGTAGAATTAATACTTAAAACAAGATTTCTCTATATCATTAACACTTGTCGACTGAATACCAAAACCGAGCTAAGTGCCAAAATCTAAGTTCTGAGATATGCAGAAAAAACATGGTCGTTTTCACAATTGTTCATTTTTTCTTCCAAAAAAGTGTAGAAAAGTAAAAAGCACTTACATTATAAGCACTCGTGAGAGCTTAATGTTACCTAAGAAATAAGATTCTTTTAACTACCTCTTTTGTCGGCACATTTCATGAAATGAGGTATGTGCCAACTCCTGTTCCTTTAAAACTGGGCTAAGTACCCTAAAGTATCACAATAATGAAAGGCAACATTTACAAGAGAAAAGGTTATGGATAACATTTCGGTAAAGAAACGAGAAAATCTTTTTATTTTGTGAATCTTATTCATAAAACATAAAAATTAAGTACTCAAGTCTTAATAATATTAGGCCCGAAGTAAAAAGTAGTGTTCTTGAACACATTGTTTTTGAAAAATTAATAATTAATTTGAAAATAATGCAGTGTACAGTACATTTCTCTAGGCCATACAATTATTATACAAATATTAAAAGTTTTAATAAGTAATCAGTGTTCTTCAAACCATGGCTACTGTGTTAGTTCAGTGTAAAAATGTTTGTTGTCTTCCTTTTGGTATGGAATCATCGCTTTTTTTGGCACATTCATCGTAGAATCACCACAACACTCTTAAAACACTGAACTCGCGCCAAATAGCAGCACACAATGTAACCTCCAAGAAGTCCAAGCAACTACACAACCAGTCACATAACGCTTGGCACATAGCCCGGATTTTGATATACAGCAGGTGGCACTTAGACCCAGACTATAGTTTGAACTACTTGCAGACTGAATATCACACTGGCATAGGCACTTAGCACACATTTTAGCAATAGAATGGAATTTGATTGTTTTGGCACTTAGCTCGGTGTTTGTAGTCAGTTGACCTTGTTTTCAGAAAACACGTAAATATATCAGATCATATTGTACCTGTTTTTGGATGATATTTCAGTGTTTTTAGGGCATATTTGGCTGCACTTTACTCGTTTCTTTAGGTCCTAATCATCTGAACCTCAATTATGAGCATTGATTCATTGGATAATAAGTTACTGATTATAATCCTTGCATGATTCACACGGCCGCCATCGTGCAATTGTTTGGCTTATGATTTTGTAATTTGGGACAAAGACGCTTTGCGCATGAAGGTATGCATTTTCAAAATTTGGTCGAGATCCGATTACTAGGTAAGTGGAAATTTGATTTAACCCTCCGTCGGTCGCGCACAAAAAGTTACGCGATTGGTCGCGGTGTATGTGTAGGGTACAGACGCAATTTTACCTGATAAATCTAAATATTTTTTGACAGTGTAATTTATAACTTTTCAAAGGCATTCTAAAAACATGTAACCTCTGGCAAAGAGTCCATATTTTAAATAATCTAGGTAACACACATTTCAACACAACCGCACTTCACATTCTATTATAGAATGACTATGGTTTACACCTGTCTTCAGAGACCACCTCGTTTTGTAGCGATTACCATTCTTGACCGTCACCCCGAAGATCAGGGTTCGATTTCCTGCTCCGCCAATAAATGTATGTCTGATCTGATGGCTGGGACGGGGTACACTCAGCCTCGTGAAGAAACCGGGAAGAGGTGGGTTTGATTCCCGTTTCCACCATCCTGGAAGTGGTTTTATAAAGTTTACCACTTCTATTGTAGGCAAATGCTAGGATGGTTCCTAACTTAAAGCCACGTCCGTCTTCTTCCCAATCCTCACGAGACTTACAAATACATACACTACTACAGACATCACAATATCACAGCTTATCAGACAAGTATGTATTTACTCACTCTCTTGATTATAGGAATACAGAACTAATATTGTCATCGTGATTGCCACTTCCTCAAAGTTCAGAGTGAATCAATTCAACGCAATTTTCATTTTCTGGGTCTAAACTCTCCTTACTTGCCACTGTTTACACACGTCCAGATGTACTCGGTTATACACGATCGGTCGCACTGTATCTCACATAGCAACTGTTTACACACGTCCAGATGTACTCGGTTATACACGATCGGTCGCACTGTATCTCACATAGCAACTGTTTACACGCGTCCTGATGTACTCGGTTATACACGATCGGTCGCACTGTATCTCACATATCAACTGTTTACACACGTCCAGATGTACTCGGTTATACACGATCGGTCGCACTGAATCTCACATAGCAACTGTTTACACACGTCCAGATGTACTCGGTTATACACGATCGGTCGCACTGTATCCCACAGATACAAACACAAGACTGACAATGAACGTGACGAGCAGGAAACCCCAAAGGGGAACACTTAGAATGGTGACAATGAGCTACAGGGTGAACAACCTCACCACTTGTGACAATACATTATGAAATACGCATGTATCTCACATAAATGGGTTAAGGGTCGGACATTTTTGTGGCCGCCATTTTGTTTTGGATACGATGGTGGCAGTATAAAACATGACACTGATGTACACTTTGCTAGTGCTTCCTCTGTACCAAATTTGATACACTGAGAGTCATTTTGTGAGATATAAAAACTAACTTCCATTCTGTGTGTAAAGAGGCCTACTGATCTAAGTCTTGTATTTTGCATTGTGTTTGGAAGAAATGCAAGGAAATTTGGAACCAAACAAAAATGTTAACTTTATCTTTTGATTCCATCGGAGTAAGCTAGCAAGTTATGTGTAAGTTGTAATTCCACCTATGCAAAGAAATATATTTGTGAAATAAATCATTTCTCTGCAGGATAATACTGACCTTACTGGGGACATTAAGACTGAAGAATGTCCCTCACCAGAGTTTGTTCCATGCGTCAAAATAGAAACAGCATCGTTGGATTTTCAAGAGGTAAGACATTGTGTTACTGCCCTAAGTCTCTTTACAAGACATGACATGTTCACATGTTCTTCATCTCCCTTTCACCAAATGTTATTTAGGGATTAAAGAAATATTTTTCACAACAGTATTGATGATAAGTGGAAGCGTTAGGCAGAAAGCGCAAGCCTTTAGATGAAAGGCGCTGAATTAAAATATCTGACCCACGTGAGACTTGAACCTGATGTTGCTCTGACCTCTCAGCTAATCTAAATTCTCATTGGCTAAATTGATATTATGTGAAGGACTTTTCAAGAGTTCAAACGTATACCAATTGTTGTTGGTTTGGCCAGATGTATGTACTCTGGTCAGGAGGCAGAAACAAGATGTTCACTTAAGGAGAACACAAGGGAGGTGGCCATCCTGGAAGTGGCTTAAGTGGTTTCCTACTTCTCCTCCAGGCTATTGGTGGAATGTTTCCTAACTTATGGTCACTGCCGCCTCCTTTCCAATCGTTCCCATCACAATAACACAGATTATCAGGCGAATTGCACACACGAAGCTACATGACCATGACATTGCAAAGCCCCTGTAGAATCAACAACAGTTGTTTTGAGCCCAAAATATGTACCTATAAGATAATTTAGCCCCAAATAACATACCTATTGACTGTGTGGATCCTTCAAGCAATATTGATAACTCTAATAATATCGTATGGCTTCGGGTGCCGGATGCAAACATTGTTAATCGACGCCCAGAGGGCATCTTGCATGTCGAATTTTATCGCTCCTTGAAGCGCTATGAAAGTCAAGGAGGTTAGATATCTAAGCTCCTTGACACTATAGCGCTTTCTAGTAGAGAAATTTGGAACTTTGTGTTGGCGGAAAATCCCGAGATTAGTTTTGCCATTATGAACACGGCCTACTGAATTCAAATGGGTTCTTTAACATGCCAACATGGTATGACATGCGCATCGTGATTTTTGTTGCCTTTGAAAAATCACTTACCATGGCCAGGAGCGCACCTGCAGCTTGGGGTTGGAAGTCCGACACGATAACCACTCACCCTCTGTGGCAATACTCAACAAACCACACTGGATTATTTCTAAGCTATTCATAGGAAGATATTTATTTTATCATGGCCACTGTGCGCTTTATTCAGTGTGATAAACGTATCTCTAACACTACTCCTCTTCTATCAAGTTCTGCCTTAATTGTGCTGTGACATCCGTGTACATGAATAGCATGTCCAGCCACCATCTTGAATCCATGGACTTATTGTTCTTTTGCTTTGGGCATACAAGGTTCTATTTTATTTCTACATTTTTTGATGTGTAACATCTTTCCATTCGGTTGCTGGATATGTTTGTGGGAGTGATTTTGAAAAATCGGACGGAAGTGGATTGGACGGAAGAGTGTAGGACGCACTGTCGGCCATGTGGAATGTACATCACATATGGATTACTTCAAGGTTTGAAGGCGCCATTAAGAATGTTCCTACAGTAAATCATCTTCAAGTTGTCGTTCTTTGGTGTATAAATATTCATTATATCATATTTGCTGAAAACAGTTATGATTTATTAAGAGTCTCTTTTCCAATCTCTGGGTAAAAGTGATAGTTACTCCCCGAGTAAGTTTGGATCAACACTTCCATACTGAACGGTAAACGCTCATGCGAACCACATGTTCAAAATCTTCGTATCAGTACTTAAATATGATATGCATTAATAATGAAACATTGTAACTAGTCGGCAAAGCCGGTATTATGATTCTACACAATGGCTATTCAGATATTAACCCACATTGCGGTAATGCAGTGATCAATATCATATATGTATCGATTTTTTATACGGGAACTGGGCTAGCCTTTCGTAGGAATTCCCTTTACTGTCAAGTAGGCGCATTCATAACTAATTTAAAACTCAATTCCACGCAGGAACATTATCGAAAAAAGCAAAATATTAATGGAGCATTACAAATTACTTCCATATTATTACCGGCAAGTGAAAATAAGTAGGCCCAACTGTCTGGTACTCTAAATATCTGTGGTTGTAATAGCTGTTTAGCTAGCCCCTTGGTCTGCGAATCATTAGGTCTCGGGTTCGAACCCCTGTCCCGGCAAATGATTTTGCTACCAGATTATCGATTTAAACGATATCTATCATAACATTATGCGTCATTTTAACAGAATCTACATGAAATTACGATTTATCTCATTACAATAGTTTGCACCAAGCAGGAGTTGGGAAATTTGATTGTATTGAACATTATTTCTAGGAGTCTATAGATAGGCTAGAGACTATGGTTTCATTCCACCTCTTAATTTACAATATAATATGTGATGTTTGTTCAAACAAGTGTGACAATAGCATATCTTCAATTCAATCTATACATTCATCATAGTACCAGTATGAAAACGGAGCGTAAATTAATATTTTAGGAATGTCCAAGCTGTGTAGTATACGAGTATAATAACATGTCAGATGACTTCATATACATTTCATCTCAATTTCATAGTAGGATAACATGTTACACATCATATGCGACTACTGTAAGGCTCGTATCTTTTTATAGCAGCTCTCTGATACCAAAAATGATTTATGTGAACATTTGAAGATGACCTCTGTGCTATAATCGTTTGACTAACGCAAGTGAGAGGTTTAATATGATACTCTTCTCGTGGTAAGATTCGTCCTAATTTCCCAATTTTACATTGTGAATGTAGGGAGAGTCTAGGCCTTATATACGGTTCTACCTTGCTACTAATTTTCGTAAGTGTAGCTCTTAAGTGTTGCTAGTTATTTAATTTTATATTATATAACTTCAAGATGGCGGCTGCGCGCAATGTGCACTCTTATACGTTGGTAAGAAACAGTCCTCAGAATTACGAGGATTGATTCATTAGATCATACGTTACGGATTATAACCCTTGTATGATTAGCACGGCCGCCATTTTGCAATTGTGTGGCTGATGACCTTGTAATTGGGGTATGTGATGCTTTGCGCATGAAGATATACTTTTTTAAATTTGGTAGAGATCCGATGACTAGGTAAGTCGTAATTTGATTTAAGCTTTGGACATTCTAATGGCCGCCTTTATGCTTTGGATAAGATGGTGACGATATGAAACATGGCACTGAGGTGCTCTTTACTAGTGCTACCTCTGTAACAAATTTCAAACACTCAGTCATTTTTTGTGATAAAGAAGTAACTTGCTCCTGATGTAGGTCTTCTATGATGCATTGTATTTGGACCGGGTCGTCTGATAGGCTTAAAATTGACATTTTTCTTTTAGCTTTAAAGAATCTCCCATCTATCTTGAAGAATTTGGTGTGCCAATTATTGTGCTGAATTGATATTTGATGCAATACAATTCGGTTTAAACAAAATGTTTTAAGGCTATACTGTAGCTACTAGTCAGATATTCTTTTTGTGTTTTCCGTAATTCATATTTGTTCCATTTTCTCGGGAACTGATCAATGTATTTGAAACTTGGTAGTCTCTAAGACCCTATATAGATCTACCTGTTGGAAGTAAATTTATTCAGGTATCTTGATTAGTTCATGGAGCCCAGCTTGAAAAGCACTGACAATTTTACAGAAAATATCAGTTTTCAACTAGGATATACAAAAATAAAATAATACTTGACTTCTGTAAACAATAGGACAATGTTTTTATTTCAGTAGCTCATAACAAGTTTAAATAATATGCATGTAATGTTTGTTGGGTCTGGTTTGAATATTTGCTCAGAAAAAGGGACCTGAGTTAAGGGAATTTTTAACAATATATTTCTTTAAGATAGTGTTTGTAATGCTCTCTCTGACACACAATATTCAACATAGAAGCTTCAAATTTAACCCAAAACATGAGGAATGTACTCTGAATGTACCAAAAGAACATTCAAGGAAATATGGCAACCAAACAAATGTAACCTGTATTTTTTGATTCCATGAGTAAGTTTACAAGTTATGTGTAAGTTGTAATTCGCAAAGGAATATATGAAACAAATAATCTTTCTGCAGGATAATACTGACCTTACTGGGGATATTAAGACTGAAGAATGTCCCTCGCCAGAGTTTGTTCCATTCATCAAAATAGAGACAGCATCTTCGGATTTCCAAGAGGTAAGTCCCTTATTGTGTTACTACTTCATGCCTCTTTAAAACGCATGACCTGTTAATCATATCACCAAATGGTATTCAGAATTTCACACAGTTGGTCGGTTGGTTCCTCAGTATAGGGGCTGCGACAACCCGGTCATGTAGCCCCGTGTACTTTTGATGTGTGTAGAATGTGTCTGATAACCGGTGTTAATTGCGATGGCTGTATTAGTGCGTGTCATCTGTTTTTAATTCATATAAGGACTGCATACATTCGATTTGCAAGTAGTTCCATCGTTTGCTACCAAACGCCACCGTCGACGTCCAACTAGTTCTGAACTTCGTTACTAGATGCCACCGCAGTCGGCTCCTGGTGACGAACTTTGGATCGTAAGAGCGTTAGTCAAAGATAACCTATAATTTAGTTTCACAAAGGTGTAATTACTGGAAGGTTCTTTATCATTCCATAAATCTATGACATGGGACCGCCGGCTTTACTTCCCCTCCGAAGGAAGGCATACTGAGGGATTTTAACGCTCTTCAAAAATCCGACGACGTCGGACGGGTTTGAACCCGTGACCTAGGGCTACCAACCACGTCACCGAAGCAGTATTAATGATAAATGGAAGCGTTCAGCTGTTATGTCGTGCAATGTAGAGAAAGGCAAGCCTTTTGATGAAAGACGGAGAAATACAATATCTGACCTATGTGGGACATGAACCTGTGAGCTGCGGCCGAGCATGCTGTTGCGCTGACCACTCAGCTAATGGGGGATACATCTAAATTCTCATTTGCCTATGTTATATTATGTAAAGGACTTACATGAAGGACTCGGCTGGATTTCAAAGGTATACCAATTGTTCTCGGTTTACCAAATGTATGTACTGAGGTCAGAGGGCTGAAACAAGGTGGGTTTCACTGCCTCAGCCATCCTTGGGTAGGCTTTCACTGGTTTACTACTTCACCTTCCAGGCAATTGCTGGGATGGTTCTTCTTCCTAGCATTTATCCCACATTGCAGGGTCTGCTTTCTTGTACCTTTGCTTCCATTTCTGCCGGTCTTTGGTGTCCCTAGGTAGAACATTCATCGTGCGCATGTCTTCCCGTGAGGTGCCCTGGGTTGTCCTTCAGGACAAAAATCTAGTGCAGTTTGCAGCTTATGAGTAATTGAATCGCTCGTTTTTGAAAGGCACTAAGTCCAACTTTGAGATAAACTCACAAAAAACTGTTTTTCCGCTCTTGTACTGAAACATGAGACGTACCGTAGTGTTTTGTAAGTGGAAAGTGCACACACACACGTCGATATAATGAAGCATAAATAGCATTGTTCTGTATGTTACTGACACTGTTATTGGCAAAATGCGTAAATGGACTTAACTTAGTTCATTTCAACATGGAACGAGCAGAACCTTCACATTCTTAGTTTATTTCCTTTATCTCTCAATGAACTGATGTATACGGAAGCCTGAAAAAGAAAGGTAACATGAATGTAATAACTGTTATTTTCTTCGTGTTGAAACGCACTAACTGCTGGACTAAGTTCCTTTCAACACGGAGTAACTAACTTGACGGCTGTGGTAATAGCACAAGCCCTGCCAGGACATGGTTCCATTCAACACAAAACATGCATCTTGCTTCCTAGGACGCAAATTCGCGGTAAAAAGGATTTGTAAAAAATGTGGACTTAGTGCCTTTCAACAACGAGCGATTCAATTGTTGCTGCGTAATTCATGACCATAACTTACCATCTCAAACGACTCTCAGTTATTGGAGCTACAACAAATGTTGCCAGAACATCCTCATTCCTGATGCGGTATAGTCTACTGTAGTAAGTCCTTGCGACCAGCGAATCATCTTCATTTCCATGACAGGCAGCTGTTGTACATGTCTCTTCGTGACTGGACAACATTCAGATCCATAAAGTGCTACTGGTCGAACGTTGGCTTTGTATATCTTCGATGTCAAGTACAATGGCACCTTCCGATCGGAAAGGGCTTCAGTGACTTGGCGCCATTTTATCCAAGCAGCGTTGATTCTACTTCTGATGGCGCGAGACCATCCGAGCGGATCAATGTCCCTGGATATTTGTACTCAGACGTGTTGCTGGGATGGTCCTAACTAATGATAATCCCAGTCTTAAGCTGTCCAAGTACATTGACAAGGCTATAAACGTAAAAGTAATAAATATGAGATGAAAGTGAGAGAATTTTATAGTAATATGGAGAATTAATTTAATCCTTTTAAGTACGGCTTGAGATATCTCCCTTTTTACCGTAAATCATATAGTTTTTTATGTTGTGCTTACATAGGCTAAGTACTTCTACCCCCTATTATTGCCATTCCTTCAGTGTCAGGGAGGAGGTGAATATAGATTGTTTGTGGCAGTAATTTATACACCCAGATGCCCTTCTGCCCAGCCCAAAAGCCTCCGATGGTCGAGCTAGACAATTAACATCAGTAGTCTCGTGGATTACAAACGTAGGCCATTTTTTAATGTTAGCTACTTTTAAATTTATAAGAAGGATGGAGTGTGATTAATATTCTAACCATGGACAAATGCATGAAATACCAAATATTTTGACACAGCATGAATGACTTATTTAATTTGAACTTTTAAGAGGAATTCAGTAATATTTCCCGCACCCTCAGATAGTGAGAGGCGAGGGGAATCACCAAAATCAAGCACCCCGAAGGGAACAAATTACTACCTCGTCCCCGTCGTTGTTCCTGGGTAACGTTAAATATTGTCTAGGAGTGCATTGCGGAAGGGTTAACGGTGTCACATGATATCATTTTCAAAAATATCAAAAACATTACTTTGATTTTCCTAATCTGATGTGCTTTTTTTTTGAGATATTAAAATTTTTCAACAATTTTCAACTAATATTCATTTTTTTCCGATTACGGTGCCATCTATCATGAAACAAAATAAAATGTTTCATACAAAAGTTACATATTTTTCATGGAGAATCCAAATCTGCAATAAAAATAGCAGTTCCAATATAAGGTTTCAAAGTCCTGACCCCGGGGGTGGTGCAGGGGGGTCGAGCTTTATGTTATTGGATGTCCCTCTTTGAGGTGAACATCTTTTATTGCAACTATTTCGATCCGATTTGTATTTTTCCAAATATTCCGAAAAACAGTTATAATAGGGAGAAGGGGCAGATTACCATGCTGTTCCGCACCTTAAAACAATCATAACTAACTATAATAGGGAGTAGGAAAGAAGTTACCGTCCCAGCATTTGCCTGGAGATGAAAGTAGGGAACCATTTCAAGGTTGGCCGATGCTGGGGATCATACCTACTTATTTAATTGCAGTGTTTCATGAAAAAGTGTTGTAAAATATTGTATACATGATGTATCTGATTAATTATACCTTCATTCCCAAATGGGGTGCTGGTACAAATAGTCACTTGTTACTCCATGAACATTTACAAATGGATGTTTATTTTATCTTAATCCTAAAAGATATAATTTCCATGAAGGCTCTGATCTCGCTTGGACTTTAGAGGAGTGATGGTGTACTATAAGTTACAGAACTAGGGGATCTCTGGGATGTGATGGACAGTATGAAGCTAGTGTCAGGGAGTCGTCAATTAAGCTGTGAAGTACAATTACAAATGTTTTTATTCGTGAACAAAATATGAGATGATATCAAACATATAAATTATTCCATCTTATCCCCAAGATGTGAAAGAAGAAATCCAGCATGAAGGAATGGATGCAAGTGGAGAAAATTTAAGTGAGTAAGTGGACAACAAAGTGTTCTTCCTCCTTTATGAATGCATAACTGGAAATGAATAGGGTTTCTTTGGAGCAAAATATATGTGTTTTTGTATCTGCCTTTGAAATTATTTTTCTTACTGCCAGTCTCATTATAGACGCGGCCGCTTGGGTGGCATAGTTGGTAGCATGTTGAGCTTCTATGCCCAAGATCGCGGGTTCAAACCCGGCCGAAGTCATCGGATGTTTTAAGACTGTTAAAATCCCTCAGTATGCCTTCCTTCGCAGGGGAAGTAAAAAGGAAAGGAAGCTTGTAGTTTAACGTGACCGTTAATCTTGAGATCATGAGCCACGGGACCTCCTTTTTACGTGGAATCCGAACCACAGGACATGGCATTTCACTTCGAAAATCTCACATGCATTGACCGGGAATCGAACCCGGACCGCCTTGGTGAGAGGCATACAGCTAGACCGCTGAGCCACCACGCCCCACACAGGGGAAGTAAAGTCGGCGGTCCCATGTCATAGATTTATGGCATGTAGAAAAAGCTTGCCTAGGTGGGTGAGTGGTTACCGTGTTGGACTGCCAATCCCAAGCCTGCAGGTTCGCACCTGGCCGTGGTAAGTGATTTTTGAAAGGTGACAAAAATCACGCCATGCTTGTCGTACGTTGTTGTTATGTTAACGAACCTACTTGAATTCAGTAGGCCGTGTTCATAGTGGCATAATTAATCTCGGTTTTTCCGCCAACACAAAGTTCCTCCTTTCCCTACTAAAAAGCGCTATTGTGTCAAGGAGCTTAGATATCTAAGTTCCTTGACTTTCATAACGACAAAATTTGACATGGAATCTGCCCTCTGGGCGCAAATAACAAAGCTTGCACCCGGCATGTAAAAGAACCTTCCCCTAACTACAATTGTCTGATGCTGAAATTTGTAGGTTAGATTTGATTAACACACTAGTATTTCCAACTTTCGTTGCCAGGAGCAAGTTGCGGTGGCATCTAGTTGCATTTGGTAGCAAAAGTAGGAACTACTTGAAATTGACCGTCCGCAGTCCTTACCTGAATTACAGATAACACACACGACTTCATCCTTCACAATTAACACCGGTTATCAAACAGATTCTACACATACCCAAAGTACATGCGGCTACATGACTGCGTTGTCGCAGCCCCTAAACTGAGGAACCAATCAACCGTTATAGAAGCGGATGTTGATATTAACATTCTATTTAGCAACCCACAAATTATCCGTTCTCATACAGTTTTCACTGACTGGCGTATATAAGAAACATTCGTTAGTCTGCTCATATGAGCTATTTCTGACTTGTGGAAAGCCCTTTAATTTGATTTAAAGAATTATACATACCGCAGGGATAAGAATATGACTGTGATATTAGCTTTGTAAGGAACGTCCCCTACTTTAAAACCTGTCCCAGTTTGCTACTGTGCCTTTTGACTCTTTTGTAACCAAAATTGCGAACGTAAATAGCATCCGCATCTCCCGGTTCGCTAGAAGTAAATCCAATCAAATATCTGCTGCAACGTATTTCTTGGAGAATTTAAGGAATTTGCCAGTTCTTTATTTTCTATATTCGTGTTGCCAGTACCTATATTATGAGTTCAGAATATACATATAAACCAAGATAACAGAACATTATGTGTAACTAAGAGCCAAAGTCTGTGCCCAGTGGCGGGCGATGTCAACAGCATGTTGATGGGCACAAGATACGCTGTTAGGTTTATCAGCAGGCTCTTGGTACACACTGCCTGGAACGCCTCTCGGGTAGTGGACATCTAGGCCATGCTCTTTTGAAGCTTCTTGTCATTCGTTGTTCATTAAGCCTGAGGTGCTAATCAATAACCCAGGATCTTGAATGACTGTACCTCGCCATATGCTTTAAATATGGTCACTCGAATGGGGCCTTGGATATTGTCGTCAATGTTGCAGATACAAGGTCGTGTGGTAATTTTCTTTGGGCCTAAAACTCTACAATGGCTTTTAAGTGCAGGTATATGAATTCTCCGATTGTGATCTGACAATTTCTTCTTTCGCTTAACAGCTGATGTTCGCCCACTGATAGCGCTAGCAATTTCATCGATATTCCAACTTTGCTAATCATGATATGCATTAATTTTGTGGACATTAGATCTCAAATGAGGTTTACTTTTTGGAAACATCTGTGTCTTTTTTTTACAATACTCACAGCACCTAACTATTTTCCTGAAATGCTCTTTGCTTCTGTATTTGTACCTTTTCGCTCATTTAATTAGTTTAAGACCTAGTGCATATTGTGTGGATATTTTCGGTGTGTTTAGTAGAAGCTACGAGCAGTTTAGAAGCGTGTGTGAGAAAGCGCATCTCGTTTGTTAACTTAACGTCATGCTGAAATCAGTGTAAACCAAGGTAGCACTTTCCACCCGGATATACAGAGTACCCTGCTTTCGTCCTGAAGGCCATTATGACATCGTCCAAATGGGCTACGAACCATCAGATATAAACGGTCCTTTTTAGGACCAAATAAAAATGCACTTGTCGGAACAGGCCATAGCACATCTACTGTAAACGGCAATAAACGAAGAAGAAAGTACCAGTCTTGGGATCGAACCAGCTACCAGGCAGTATAAACATGTTGAACAGTGTGTTAGAAACGCTCTATAAAGTTCCAACGTTCGCCGCTAGGTGTCAGTGTCAGTGGATTCTATGGTAGCCAATGTTGGAGCTACTTGAGATTGAACGTGATGGGGAGCCTGCCCCGCTCTGGCCATTGGCCGCAATATGACAAGGTATAATACACTCGTGTCCGAAAGTTAAGTATAAGTTTCGAATAAGCACGGCAACAGGAAATAGACCGCAAATCGCACGACGTATGCACCCACCAACCTTACGTGTTCGCTCTGTATAGAAAAGGAGTATTCCCTGAGTTGACTAGGTGTGTAACCGCAAGGTAAACACAGTCAGTGCCTGCGCTCCGTATTCCCTCAGTCGTGTTTGCCCTGTTATAATGTGCGGAGTGTAGCCTCGTGGTGAACGTGACATCATAATGGCACAATGACGGCATTTGCACTACGTTTTGCAGGGTAGAATCCTCGGCCGCCTGGAAGCAGGCCAGACACAGACCGAAGTCGCCGTATCCATGAATGTGGCACAATGTGTCATTTGCAGGCTTTAGAGACGATTTCGAGATACAGGAGATGTTAGTCGTAGGCCAGTACCAGGTCGAGCAAGAGTAGCCATCCCACGGCAGGACCGATATCTGGCCTTAACCGCCCGACGAAAAGACAATTGTGGGTGGACCTTGCAGCCGTCTCAGGGGTTGCCGTTTCCCGGCAAACTGTGTTCCGGAGGCTCAGCAGGGCGAAAGTCTTGGAGGGTCCTTGGTGGAGACTGACGGGATGCAATTCGCCTCCTCAATGCACCCAGGCATGATCTATAGGATTCAGATTCCTGGACCTCGATGGCCAGTCCATGCGATGAATGTCTTTCCCAGCCAGAAATTCACCCACCAGAGCAGCCGCGTGCCGTCGGGCATTATCGTTCATAAGAGGAAGTCAGGACCAACCGCACCTCTGAAGAGTCGAACAGGTGTTTTCAGTTCCTCATCCCTGTATCTTTGAGCGTTCATTGTGTTCCGCGGACCTCCCATTAAGGTGTGCAGGTACGTACGGCCATTCAACATGTTGCCGCCCCACTCCCATTTAAAAGGAGCAGTGCTATGCTTAAACACCACTTTTTTCAGATTCATATGCTCAGACAGCTCGGATCCTGTTGTAAGAAAGATTTACACATCAAGTAATGCCGGAGGACAAGATACTAGCACAGCATCTGGAAGATATTGTCCTCAGAAGCAAACTATATGTTCGAAGGCGGAGTACACCCTTATTAGTGATACATGCACAGCCTCATTCTATAAACTTGCTAACATGAAGGAAGGCTCGCTAACACAGAGTGGTATTAAAGAGACGTGAGCCTACTCATACCAGCCATGAGCTGTACACATGTAGTTTATGTAGACGGACATTTGCTCGAAAGAGAAGTTTGAAGTCGCACATTTTTACCTATAGTGGTGAGAAACCACATGCTTGCAGTGAATGTCAAGCAGATTCGCTCTGAGAGGCACGTTAAAAACACACATGCTAACCCATAGCGGCGTGAAGCCATTTTCGTGTAGTTTATGTTCTGCCAAAAAGGTCTTTGCAGGCACACATATGCTAACTCATAACGGTCAGAGGCCGTACTCGTGCAGTGCATGTCAAGCCAAATTTGCTGAAAGGGGAAATTTTAAGAAACACCTGTCAATCCATACTGGTGAGAAACTACACTCTTGTAATATATGTCCAGCCAAATTTGCTCAGAGATGTCAGATGAAGAGACATCTCCTAATCCATAGTGGTGAGAAGCCACACTCATGTACTATATGTCCAGCCAAATTTGCCCAGAGATCTCGTCTGAAGAGACATATGCTAACCCATATGTCCTGCCTAATATGCTGAGAAAGGAACTTTGAAGACACACATGCTAGTTCTTAGCGGTAAAAGGCCGTTCTCATGTAGTGTGTGTCTAGCCAAATTTGATGATATTGGAAATTTGATGAGACACCTTATCACCCATAGTCGTGTCAAGCCTTTTTCATGTAGTATATGTCAACTCAAATTTACTCAGAGAGGACATTTAAATACACACATGTCAACCCATAGTGCTGTGAGGTCACATACACATATGTGAAGCCTAGTTCGCTCGAAGAGAACCTTTTAGGAGCCATATGTTAATTCATAGTGGAAACAAGCTTTACTAATGTAATATCTGCGATGACTATTTGCTGACAGATGACGTTTGAAGACGCGGATCAGTTCATGGTTGCGCGAAGGCATATTTCAAGTAATCAAATGTGAAAACAAAAGAGGTATGGAATCGAAACTCAAGGCACTTGTTAACACATAGCAGGAAGAAGCAATATCAATTAACGCACATAAGTAGGAGTTTAGCCTACTTTAATTCTGGGAGCATGAATAATAGCGCTATTAAAAAACAAACAAAATTTACTGCAGACGGATATCAGAAGACACATCGAAGTTCATAGTAGTCCTGAGACATTCTAATATCATTAAATCTGAAGGTTCACGTCACACTTGTAAATCAAAGTGGCAGTAATAGATATATATATATATATATATATATATATATATAGTACAGGCCAAGCAGGAGGAGTTTGTACCACAGGTTTCTTCGGAAACAAGCCGCACAATACATACACTAATATTGGTCAGAACACGCCAACTACGTTACCGACAGCCAGGATAATCTATTTCGAAATCCTGAAGAATACTTGGCGTACATGCTTAGAGATGGCATCGTTGGTAAAAGCCCTGTCGAACGCAATAGAACGAAATGTATAGATGTACACGAAGTAAACGCTAATAGGCCTATATTACAGTGTACAGGTTTTTCCGAAAATATGCATTTACTTTTCACGGGGAAAGCCAGATGTAGGCACTAATGGTTTGACGACTGCCAGATGTATATTAACATATTAGCAAGGAGAAATAACTAAATGAATGGAAGTTGTCAGGCGATTGTGAAATAGCTTTAATTTTATAAGTATGCCAGATAAATGAAAATTAAAGGAAACACACCAATAATGGACCCAGATGAGTAAAAGGTGACCTCTTGAGGGTAACATAATATTGTGCTCCAGTCCGCCATCCAACCGAGTCTTTGCTACCGGTACGTTGAAGGGCACGTCTAGCCCCCGTAGATTAAGGTGCCCCTCTCCCCGTTCCTGCTGCCAGTCATCATGTTGAACCTCATCAATTTCTTATAGCACTCACGTGGTCAGTCTTTTTAACATGTCGGCTATATGCTCCAGCATCTGGTGCAAGGTGTGCACCAGATTTCGCGTCAGGAAAAGGTGCAGGTCAAGTTCTTGTTGGTCTCCAAAGCTACTGCCGCTTGTAGATCATGGTTTGTAGCGTAGTGAGCCTGTGTTCTAGCAGATACAACCTGGGGGTCGATGATTCCACTTTCTGTGTTGCACCTGACGATGATGTCGGGCTTGTGTCATCCATGGGAAGTCTGGAAGTTTGGCTCTCGTTCCAGGTGCCACACTTTGTCCTGAAGGCCTGCAGATTGGGTTGCACAGATCGCATCATGTTGCTTGATTCTGCCTCCATGAGTCCTCCCGCTATTCTGAAACACGTGAGACGCTGTTTTGTTAGCGTCGTGGTAAACTCGGCAGTGAGCTGCAGTAGTTTCCGGACGTGTGTTCGGCCCTGGACATCGAAATCGCTGTTGGGAGACGGTTGATGCGCCCAGGATATCACTGGACATACTCTCAAAACTGCACCAGTTATGTATGGACAATTTTCATAAGAAGGGATCTACTGAAATTGCTTCCTGTTTATTCAATTCTCTGAAGAAACTTGACCTGGAAGGAATTAAGAAAGTCCGTTTCTTTCCGACGTCTTTGGAGGGCAGAATAAAAATAAACCCTGTTGCTATGGTTGCAAATGGCTACTTCACCTACCCACAAGTGTACAGGAAGTTGAGATGTATTTTTGAGGTCACTCTTATATCCCGCCTGACACTCTACGGGTTGTGTTCAAAATATATTTGAAAACGACAGGTAATAGCAAACCCTGAGGAGTACATCGAAATAATCTCATAAAATCCAAAATAGTGAAGGTTGGAACTGAACACTGTAAAATATTGGATTGGAATATAAAAGCAAAAAGGATACTGAAGCCTCTAAATGCTTGGCATTTCCAGTTTCCTCCCTGCAAGAGATGCAATCTCAAGAGACCTACCAACAGCAAACGAGAGCACTTCTACATGTTAGACAAAGGCTCCTTTAATATTTATCACAAAGAAGGGACACCCATATTGCTCAAATGGTTCCGAAACCACAACAACATATCCTGAGCAATCCTAAGGAAATTGCTGATGTCAAACGACTGCTTGAAATTCACTTCAGTGAGAACTGGCAGACAATAAGGACTAAGCATGTGAATAATAGAAGAGTCTCCAGAATTGTGTGTATAAGATAACGTCCTAATTTTTCTGTAGTTTCAACAAGATGGACAAAAAAAGCGGGAGTGTTGATATTGTAAAACACTATTTTTGAGTGTATTCTTTATTGCATATATAACAATTTCCTTTAATCCATATTTTAATATGAAGCCTTCAAATAAATTCAGAGGTTGGCTAAGAACTTAGGTTTCTTTCTCATCTGAGGTGCAAAGTCAGCAAAATACCGTACACATATGAGAAGCAAAAGCTACAATCTCCCAATCATTATTATCTTGTCTCAGAGTTGCTAAACAATAAAAATATTATGTAAAGTTGCTTTTCTGATGTCAATTCACGTAATCAAATAGTTCTTGATCGATTTCTCATTCCATGAACACCTCTAAAATATTTTTTGCTCTAATGTAAAATTTTCCAACGTGGAGATTGCTGTCTTTGCTTTCCTACAACACCTCAGTTGTTTTGAAGAATCAAATAACATACAAGGGTTATTACTTGTTGTTTTTGTTTCAATTAATGGGGCTTGGATATCATACTTGGTCAGACAACCTGTGTTATTCTGTTATCGAGAGGTATTAGTATGTCTGGTAACCCATGTGTTGCTGATGATTGTGGGGGTGTTTTATCGATCGTAAGGATAAGGAAGGAGGTGGCTGTGGTGGCCATAGCTATCCAAGTCAGTGACAATGTCAGATGATTATTCTACTCTATCACATCTAAATGGGTTGAAGTTTTCAGTTGTTGCTTCATTGAAGAGCTTGGACATCTCCTTTAGATACCTAACTTGTTCTAAGCCATTGGTGTGTTAACATGGGTATTTGTTATGGATGTTCTGGTATGTATTTGTAAATTGAGGATACGATTGGGAAGAAGGCGCCCGTGGCCTTCGGTTAGGAGCCATCCCAGCATTTGCATGTTTTATTTGTTATTAAGTATATATTATTTACTAATTATTTACTTTTATTTAATTATTTATGTATATAATTTAAATAATTTTTAATTTTAATTTTTTAAATTTAAAATATCATTTATTAATTTTTATTTTGTATTGTGTTAAAACACTAAACTGCAAGGTCATTAACCCACAAAAACTTCATGTAGGATTTTCTATTTTACATTTTAGATTTTAAGTTTTAGATTTTAATTTGTAGATTATAGTTTTTGGATTTTAGCTTTGTTTTAAATTTTGATTTATTTTTAATTTTAGTTTTTACATTTTGTGAAAAAGACCAACCTACCTGGTCAGAGACCTAACTTTTTTTAAACTTAAAAATTTGTAATGAGGTACAAGTTTTTCGGGCTTGTAGGCCGTGGTCCAGACAGGATATCTCCCGACGTTTCACCGGAAACTGCGTCCGGCATTATCAAGGGTTCCGCTCCTTACCTTGGTCAGCAGTGGAATGAGGAAGAGGCTTGAAATAATGGGTAACGGATTGTAGTGGGGTATTGTTGTTTGAATATGACTGTTGGTTGGGTGGATATGGCGATGAACTAACGGCTCGAATGTAGTTTTGGATCTTCAAATGGCATGGTGAGCCGAGCGTTCTCTTCGGATATCGGCTGGATCGTCTGGTCCCACGTACATGTTGCGGGGTGCGGTGCGTGCTCCGGCTTCGGCGACCGAGCTTGTGAGGGTCAGGTGTTCCCTGGGCGACTGCCGGGCTGTAGCGGGAAGGTTCTTCAGGTTGACGTGTGAGTGATGTCTTGGCCTTGGTGTTCCGAAGGGCCGGGAACCATGTATTACGCACACGTTCAATTTCTTCCTTCCGATTGAAATTGTCGGGGTGTTCGAAGATTTCTATGGCTTCCCGTTGCAACCTTGCGTGGTAGTGTGCGGTCGTGGAGAGTATCTCCGTGTCCCCGTACTGTACAGCGTGACCGGGCAAGAGAGAATGCTCAGCGACTGACGATTTATCAGTTTGACCCAGGCGGCTGTGTCTGTTATGTTCCTTGAGTCTGGTGGTCACGCTCCTCTTCGTCGTTCCTATGTGCACCTTCCCACAGGAACACGGGATTCTGTAGACACCTGCAGTGGAGTGTGGGTGGCGCTTGTCTGGACCACGGCCTACAAGCCCGAAAAACTTGTACCTCATTAAGAACGCCGGCCGTGAAAGCCTAAGCTGTTATATTAAAATTTGTATTTATTTAATAATAATTTATTTTTAGCACAGGGCTAATGCACAAAATGGTCACTACACACAACCACTTACACATAGCATGCTAACCTAACTTCACCTAACCTAACTTTACCTAACCTAAATTCACCTAACCTAACTTCACCTAACCTAACCTAACATAACCTAACTTTACCTAACCTAACACACAAAAACCTCATTAAAAGATTTAGATTAATGCATGAAAGATTTTCTACTTTTGCACTTTAGATTTTAGATTTTTAGATTTTAGATTTTAGTTTTGTTTTGATTTTACATTTTTAGATTTTACTATTTAGACTTTAGCTTTTGATTTTAGATTTTCCGAAAATTGTAAACTACAAGGTCACATACCTAACCTAACCTTACTTAACCTAACCTAACTTTACCTAACCTCAGTTCATCAAACATGTCCTCACATAACTTAATATACCTCACCTAACCTAACCTAAGCTAACCTTTAAAGCTAAGCCAAAAGGCTAATGCACACACCCAAAGTATATAAGGGCACACGCAACTATTGTATATCTATACTAGTCTTATATAGAGTAAGGTAAAGCTAAGACCTGCACTGTGGCGTCTGTGCAACATGTTCGCTACACACAACGAGCTTAAGATTACAAACTCAGTTAAGTTATAAAACGTAAAAGCTTTAATTCATTTTATTTATTTTCATTTTCATATTTTACACTTTGCAATTTGTCAATTTCCAATGTACAGTTTTTAGAAATGTCAGTCTAACTTTTTTGAATTTTGTCAATATTGAAACATGGATTTCCCAATTTTGTTGTTTACATGTTTTGATGTAGTCCTTGTTCAAAGTTCATATTTGCGAAACACGATTTTTCATTACGTGTAACAAGGCTGATCCCAAAGCATATAGGTAATAAATGGGTTATACTATACTTTTGACTATCTAGTTTTAGCTAACTAAGGGTAATTTCTAAAGATTACTATTGGATTGGGTGTGGCAGGTGGGTAGTAATTAAAATGTGCAAGCAGTGGCCATACAATATTTTGTTCATTTTTAAATACATGTACAATATTTACACATAATACTTTTTCTTTTCTTATCAATTGTACAGTTGTTTAATTTGTTTTCTATTTTTATTTATTCTTAAGTATGAATACTTTTTTCTTTCTTTTTTTGCTTGATTGGAGCTGTTTTATATTTATAGTGCTATTGTTTTATTTCCTAAATTGTTTTGGTTTATGTATTTGCTAGATATAGGTAGAGGATTTTGATATTCATAAATTTACCCTTTACGCATGGTTAGCGGTTGAGTAATGATCAAAGGCATGTGTACCTATACCATCCGAATAAATTACTCTTTTATTATCACCAGGACACAAAGCAATTTTGTTTAGTCTTACAGATGATATGTCATGTTGTTTAGAAGCAATAATGTTCATTGGTATTCTTTTCATCTCGATTTTCACGATGCAATCCTTATAATCTCGAAAACTTATACATTTTTTTGATAACGCCTCTGCTAATAACTTAAATCTTTTTGATTTCTTTGCCAATTATGTCTAAAGCATACATTTTAGCCCTAAGTCCAACAAATGCTTTAATAATTTGTCCACAAGCCTCGTCTTTAAATTTTCCCAACGTTTTCTTGTTTGATAAAGAGTAACACACATGATTAGTAGGATAATCTGATATGTACAGGTGTTCTAGGAAATCCAACTTGTCTTGATATAGAGCTTTGGTGTTAACCAAATAAATGAACGAGTCCGTATCCATATACATAAGTTTAAGATTTTCCATCCCATAATAGGGCAGCAGGATATCATAGTGGTAGGAATACCTTAGAGTTTCTGAAATATCCTGTATACACATTCCAATATATATAGGCTTATTGAATACAATGTTACGTTTAGCCATGTGGAAAGCAGCTAGGTTAGGACCATAAATTGTTCTGTCAATGAATGTTGGTTTAGCTATTAGCTTTTCAGCCTTTTTTTCTGTCAGTCACAAGACGTATTGCCCCCGAAAAATGAATTATTTGGGACTAAAATGAGAATATTTTCGAGCCCATGATATAATTTAACATAGCAATATAAATCCTGGAATCTGACGCAAACCAGTCATGTTAGTGTCTCGAGCAGGCAGGGAGATTCCAATCACGTGATATGTTGCGCAATAGAAGATTCTAGAAGCTTGAAATTGACATAGCGACATTGAATTAGCTATGGATTATTTTAAATATTGTTATAATTTATATCATTAGACATAAGCCCCAAGCCAATGAGGAGAGATCTTATTGAATACGGGATTACCTTCAACCATATTATATGGAGAAATTTTACATTTAGGCCCCAAGAAGGATATTTTATTCATTGGTAATGAGAAGAAAATTAAAGGAAAATATTACAGATATTTTGAAAGTAGCCGAAAGGACGAATTACGCAGTATTAAGCATTTTTAAAGTGGGTGCTAAATTTCTGGAGGGAGGCAGAAATGGCGGCCAGATTTTCGACTTGGAGAGGGAACGCCAAGCATCCGAGTTCTTTTTCCTACAAACTTTGAAGAGTATAGAGTTGTATTCCGGGGTAACCGAGGTCCCGAAGGCTTTATCCGAGTACGGTGTTCGACTTCTCGTGGAGATAGCACGATTGCAGGGTAGATATTTGGAGATCCCCGAGCATACAAACTAGGCGAAGTTCGCAAGAGACTTGATATTGCGTTTTATCATTGATAGTTGAGATTATACTTCAGCTAATTGAATATATATATATATATATATATATATATAGTACAGAGCGCATACTATTATTGTACGAAATTTAAACGTCACAAGCAGAATACTTTCGAAGATATTAACTTTTTAGAAGTATAAAACAAAAGTGGTGGACGCAGAGCTGTAAAGCATTATTAGTTGGAACGAGATTGCAGCGAACAAAGTCCAGGTGAGTAAGAGCGATTGACTTTAACATTGGAACAGCATACTAACATTATTTCATTATGACTGCTTATGTTCATCGAGAATTATTATTCGATATTTGTCACATATTTGAGATGATGAACTAAGGACTGTATGCGCCAGGGACATATTTGAAACAGAGATATAGTTGCAACATGGAGCTTCGTTAACCAGAATACTTCTGAATGTAGACGTCATGTACAATTACATCTCGTGCATTAACGTCATTTCACGAACTTAATATATCTACGAGCTATAGAAATACTTCATAAACCATCTATATGAATTTTTGTACAATATTACTCGACAATGACATTAAACAATACAGGGTGTATCTTCATTACACCGACAAAACAATCAGGGACACTCGGCGTGTTATGTAGAAGACAATGCCGCAATCGGATAGGTTGAGAAAATGAGGTTACTTTGTTACTTCCGGGCGCACGATTCAAATTGACAAGCTCGCCGTATACGCTGAGCAAGAGTGCAAGCCGCTGACCACTGGTGTGCTTCAGGCAAGGGAAGGGATGAGACAGGCATATGCTAGTGCGCGGACACACTCGCTACTCGGCCACAGAGGACAGTGTTCAGTTTGTTCTGCACACATTGGCAACTACTTTTGCGGCATAAATGGGTGAAAATGGCTCCATTTCGGTACACTATCGAAGAAATGGCTGATATGCACCTAGCGTATGGCGCAGCAAATGGCAACGGGAGAGAAGCCGTGTGGATTTATAGCCTCCGACACCCTAATCGCCGCCAACCTCATCATTCAACTTTCATGTCAATTGACAGGCGACTGCGTGAAGGAGGGAGCTTCGTGCCTCAGATGCACGACGCTGGCAGGACGTCGACGGTACGGACCCCAGAGTTTGAAGAAATAAATGATAATCCTTCAACCAGTACGAGGTCTGTCGCGAGGAATGTTGGCGCTTCCCATATGACGGTGTGGAAGTTTTGGAAGGACCAGCAATTGTACCCTTATCGCTATCAATCGGTGCAAGAACTAACACCTCTGGATTACCCACAACGCCTAACATTTGCAAGGTGGGTCTGAAACAGCCATGGAAATATTCCACACTTCTTGTCGTAGCTCCGCTTCTCGGATGAAGCTACATTTACGAGAGAAGGTGTGGCAAATTCCAGAAATCGGCATTTTTGGGCGGATGAAAACCCCCATGGGACAGTGGTTCGCTCATTTCAGCATAGGTTTAGTGTTAACATTTGGGCCGGCATTGTTGGTGACTATTTGATCGGGCCGTATGTCCTTCCTCCTCGTCTGAATGGTGAGGAATACTACCGTTTCTTGGCAGAATCACTGCCTGACTTATTGGAAGATGCACCCCTGGGTATTCGGCTGCGAATGTGGTTGTGTCATGATGGTGCTCCACCGCATTTTACTCGCCGTGTAACACGACACTTAAATTCTCATTATCCAGGAAGATGGGTAAGCCGTGGTGGGCCAGTTAAATGGCCCCCGCGCTCGGCCGATTTAACTCCCATGGACTTTTTCTTGTGGGGTTACGTGAAGACTTTAGGGTATGTGAACCCCGTAGAAAGACAAGATGAACTTATAACAAGAATCCAAGCAGCTTTCCAAGTCATTCGTAACACACCACATATCCTGAACAGAGTCCAAATGTCACTAATACACCGCTGCGAAATGTGCATCGAAGTTGGAGGGGGGCATATTGAACATTGGGTGTATTGTTAGTTTCGTTCAGTATTCAATTCCATTTACAGTGTTGTATGTAAATGAATGCACGATCATACAGCGGCATCTGTGTCAAATAATAAAGAAATTTATTGATACGAACAGACGAGAAGAGAAATTATCGAGTACATTTCATGACTGACAGGTGTGTCCTTTTACTGTGTGTGCGATTACGGCTGCTTAGTAAAGAGATGATGAAGATAATTGTTGTTTTAAGGGGCCTAACATCGAGGTTATCGGCCCCTAATGGTCTGGGTGATAGCAAAAAGGGCAATGCAATGGAAACCATAACGAAAACCAAGGTAGATTGAAAACACGTAGGAAATGTAACTTTGACTGAAAGCACTCACAAAAAGCAAGTTAAAGGAAAAAAAAGTCCTCTCGGCACGCCGGAAGGCGGAGGTAGATTTCACCGGACAAACTTGGAGATAGGCGAAAATAGGCAGAATATGCAGGTTTTCGTAGAAGGATCAGACCTCATTTATAGCGTGAAAGTATTTTATAATTGGAGATTAATTAACTTTGTTTTTCTTCATTTTAAACATATTTTAAACATTTTATTGTCTTACGGGGACGGTAACCTTCTTGTCATTTGGAGTCCATTTTTAGCCTATTTTCAATTTTGAAAAAATAGGCTTATGAGATCACCTTTTGTCCGTGTGTGTGTGTGTGTGTGTGTGAGGTGTGTGTGTGTGTCCCCCTAATTAAAACTAAACGGCTGGAGCGATTTCAGTGAAACACAGTAAGTTCATAGCACTATTCCCGGCGACGTCGACCGTGCCCATCGAATTTTGTTACGTCTCACCAATCCAACATGGCGGCTGTGCGAAATATTTCACTAGCATTCAGTATCTCCGAAACTATAACGGATATCGCCCTGAAATTGTGTACGGTGATAAAGGGTACTACTAGAAGTTCACCTATGAAACTTTCAAAAACCTGGTTATTACATAACCAACATGGCGGCCAAGCGAAGTGGAGACTTTTAAATAGACTTTTCTCGCGATTTAACTATCCAAACGTAATGAAACTTGGTACAGCAAATATTTATACACATTGCAATGCACTGGAGTCTAATTTAGTTCAATTGTTTGCATAACCTCAAAATGGCGGCTGTGCGAAATATTTCACTGACATTCTATATCCCCGAAACTATTACAGATATCACCCTGCAATTGTGTACGGTGATAAAGGGTACTGATACAAGTTTACCTATGTATAATTCATAAACCTGTAAAGTACAAAACGAACATGGCGACCAAGCGAATTTGAAATATTTTAATAGACTTTTCTCGTGAGTTAACTCTCTGAGCGCAGTGAAATGTGGTACAGTAAATGATTTTGCAGATTGTAATGTACTGCCATCTAATTTAATTCAATTGTTTACATAACCTCAAGATGGCGGCTGTGCGAAATTTTAAAATTAAGTTTTTATTTCTTGTGTCGTAATCATGCGATCGAAGTGAAAGTTTGAATAATGAACCTAGGCAATAAGTGACCTTGAATGGTACATAACTCTATGGCCTATACATATAACAATCCTAAATGGCAAGCTTCCGTAATATTTAGACGGTTCTCAATATATATGAATCTTTTACAGCAACCAAACTGAAATTTTTATGTTCATAGAGACTATGAACATATGTTTACCTATAGGACTTTCAGTAACCTGGTGAGCACGAATCCAACATGGCGGCTACGCGAATTATAAATATTTAAATGGACGTTTCTCGCGAATTAACTATCCGAGTGCCGTGAAACGTTGCACGTTTTAAATGCTTACACAAATGTTGATCCACTGGCATCTAATTTATTTCAATTGTTTGCATAATCACAAGATGGCTGCTGTGCGTAATTTTAAAATCTCGTTTTTACTTCTTGTGTTCTAATCATGCGATTGAAGTTTGAATACCACACTTACACAATAATCTTAATATAATAGTACAAAAATAAAAATCCAACCTGGCGACCATCTGAAATATTTAGACGGTTCTCAATATCTACGAATCTGATACAGCAATTAAACTGAAATTTTGTATGTTGATAGAGGCAATTAACATGAGCAGGATATATGAAAATAGGCTGTACAGTTCTTCACGGAACTACTTGTTATACTTGTGGTCACACTGTCCTTATGCAAGGTTTCGACACTGATGTGTAACTATGTAACGGTCTGTTACTTCTTCACGCAAAATTATATCTCCCGCAGAGATGTTGGTTGGTTCCTCAGTTTAGGGGCTGCGACAACGCGGTCATATAACCCCGTGTACTTTGAGTGAGTGTAGAATCTGTCTGATAAACGGTGAGAATTGTGATGGCTGTATTAGTCTGTAATTCAGGTAAGGAATGCAGACTGTCAATTTCAAGCAGTAGTTCCTAATGTTGCTACCAGATACTAACGTCAACGCCACCCAGCTGTGAACTTGGCTACTAGATGCCACCTCAATCAGCAACTCGCAACGAACGTTGGAACTTCCCCTCCAAAGGAAAGCGTACTGAGGGATTTTTAGCGCTCTTAGAAAATCCGACGACTTTGGCCGGCTTTGAACCCGCGACCTTGGGCATAGAAGTTCAGCATGCTACCAGTTACGTCACCAAAGCCGCTTCACACTTAGTCAGATGGAAATCTGAATCTGATCTCGCGCAAATGCGTTGTCATGGCAACGTCTGATGGCTCATCCCTCATCAATTTAGTAGTGTTGCCATGTCAACCACTGATAGCTCTTGGCATTTTCTTATAATTCCGAAATCATTTTTCTCATCCCTTGGCGCAATGGTGGCTCATATCAAAAATTCTTTCAGACAAACGTTTTAGGTAATTATTAGGGGAATATTGTCCATTTTGTACGGTTTTGATATTGTGCCTATTAACAGAGATATGATTAATGTTTCCCGAAAAAAAAAACACTTTTTCCCACCCCTTTGGTCAATGGTTGGTGCTATCAAAAAAACGTTTCAAACATAAATTTCTGAGCTTTATCCGACACATACTATGAACTTTGAACGGATTCGATATTTCACATATTAAGAGAGTTATAGCAATATTTCATTTTTTTCGGAAAAAAAAGTCCCCCATTTTCATCCCCTTCGACCGATTTAGCCCAGTAACGAACTCGTCCGAGATTTTATGGGTATACATATTCGGTAAAAAATTCAAAGTGATTGGTGCAAAATTACGGCAGTTATCGTGTCCACAAGAAACTGATATACATATATATACATATATTACATAAATTATATATAAACTTTTGAACTGACGGTGGTTTTGGGGTCTGGGGGATGTGAAACGCGAAGATATGTCGAAATTTTCCGGAAATCGAAAAAATGGTACCCATTGCAATAGTTAGCTTTCTAATGAAATCTACCTAAAATACTGCCGTCAACGACACCTAGCTGTGAACTTGGCTACTAGATGCCACCTCAATCAGCAACTCGCAACGAACGTTGGAACTTCCCCTCCGATGGAAAGCAAACTCAGGTTTTTTAGCGCTCTTAGTAAATCCGACGACTTCAGCCGGGTTTAAACCCGCGACCTTGGGCATAGAAGTTCAGCATGCTACCAGTTCCGATACCGAAGTCGCTTCCCACTGACATATGAAAACTGAATGTGATCTCGTGCAGTGGCGTTGTCATAGCAACTGCTGATGGCTCATCCCTTATCAATTAAAAGTAAAGTTGTCATGGCAACCTCTCTTGGCACTTGGCATTTTCTTATAATTTAAATCATTTTGTTCACCCCGTGGCGTAATGGTGGGTCATATCAAAAATTCTTTCAGACAAAAGTTTTAGGTAATTATTGGAGGAATATTGTCCATTTTGTGCGGTTTTGATATTGTGCCTATTAACAGAGATATGATTAATGTTTCCCGAAAAAAACACTTTTTCCCACCCCTTTGGTCAATGGTTGGTGCTATCAAAAAACTTATTTGACAAAAATTTTTGGCACTTATCCGACACATATTATGAACTTTGAAGGGATTCGATATTTCATGTATTAAGAGAGTTATAGCGATATTTCACTTTTTCGAAAAAAGCCCCCATTTTTACCCCCTTTGACCGATTTTGCCCATTAACGAACTCGACCGAGATTTTATAGGGATACATATTCTGTAAAAAATTCAAAGTGATTGGTGCAAAATTACGGCAGTTATCGTGTCCACAAGAAACTGATATATATATATAGATAGATACATATATACATAAATTATATATAAACTTTTGAACTGACGGTGGTTTTGGGGTCTGGGGGATGTGAAACGCGAAGATATGTCGAAATTTTCCGGAAGTCGAAACATGGGACCCATTGCAATAGTTAGCTTTCTAAAGAAATCTACCTAAAAACATTAATTCCGATCAGTTTTTTCTATCGATATAACAATCCCTAAATGAGGTGGCACCCCCTATACGTTTGTCCTATGACTACTTGCAAACTCTCATTCAACAATATTTTGATACATATCACCCCCTGGTCGTTCGGACCAATTCCACAAAGAGAAACACTTGTACTCCACCCTGGTGGGATGACGAGTGCAAAAGATTAGTCCAACGAAGAAAGAGTCTTCTCAAGATATACCTAATACAAAGTGGAATTGAGATGGAAAAGACGGACAAAATGGAGTTTGGATTCAAAATACTTACAAAATACAAGTTAACTTAGATTCGAAATATCCACAAAATGCAATGTAGATTCAAAAGACTTACAAAATGCAATGCAGATTGACCATACTTACAAAATGCAATTGAGGTTGATAATACTTACATGTTACAATTGAAATTCAAAATAATCACAAAATGCAAGTGAAAATCAAAATGCTTACGAAATACAATTTACTGTAGATTGAAAGTACGTGCAAAATTGCAAAATATAATTTGGATTGAAAAAAGAACAAGCGAAATTTAGATTGAAAAGATGTACAAAACGTAATTGGTAAAGAAAAGACGTACAAAATTAGAAGAAAAGGAAGGCGGAACCCTCAAAGAATGAGGGATCCGGAAAGATGAGGGAAGGGCCAATTAAGGCAGAGAATAAAGAGACTCCCTAGGCCTCGGACAGCCTAATACCGTCGGGGTTGGGAGAGAACAAGAGTTGACCAAGGGAGGCCGACAGGGAAGATAACAGAGAGGAGCCCACCACAAGTAAGTGGAAGTAATGCCGGACTCAGCTGGGGTCCCGTGAACGCCAACCCACGTCTCAGATGTGAGCCCCTACCTCAAAGGGACAAGGACAATTCTGTGCGAGGTGAACGAGGACACTTGCGCATTCCAAGCAGCACATCTCTGCACCTTGTATCTCACTCCCTTCCCTTGCCTGAAGCACACCAGTGGCCAGCGGCTTGCACTCTCGTTCAGCGTATACGGCGAGCTTGTCAATTTGAATCGCGCGCCCGGAAGTAACAAAGTAACCTCATTGTCTCAAATGGGAACATTTTCTCAACCAATCCGATTGCGGAGTTTCCCTGATTTTTTGTCGGTATAATTAAGATTCACCCCGTATATACGACGGAGAATGAAGATTCATCATAAGAAGATTTGTCAATATGCCAGGGAGGACCCGGCAACAAGGAAGACCTATGAACGGCAGGTTGCTGTTCGATTCCAGACGGAGATTGGTGATTACCGGAGAGGAAATTGTTCGAGGAAACGGACTGGGGTCCAACTCAGTATCTTGGATTGAGGAAAAACCTAGGTATTTTCCAAATACTTAACCAGATCATCGAGATATCGTTTGATAAGGTAGAAGTGTTATTTTCCTATGTTGTAAGAGCGTTATAATGACATTCAGAGCAAACGTTTTACTCCATATTTTCTGTATTTCCATGTTTTCATATATATTTATACTTCATGTGTGTAACAAGATTTTATTCTACAAGATCATGTGAGATGATCGTCATTCATCATTTTCACATTTACATTCTACGATTCAGTTTCTGAACTGACATGTTTATTTGTTTAAGGAATCAGTATTCCTTATTTAAGATCAGTCATTTTAACTTTCGACGTTTTTCATTTTTATTTTGAATTAAGGATGCAGACATTTAGTCGTGGATGCCAATTACATTCCTTTTAGTAATTTAATTTGGGCATCTTTTTGTAAGAAATGCTTCAAGAACAGAAGAAACTACGACTGATATATTGTTGTGTTATCATAATTACTATGAACTTTACGTCGATCTGACAAGAAATATTCGTCATGATACGATAGAAGTCATATACACATAGACATTCTTTGTATAGAATGGGAACACTTTTCCGAATTGACAATCCTTACTTTATTTGAGAAAGCTCAGAGCTTTAGTCATTTAATTTTATTAGGAGATATATCTTTATAGAAGATAGTTTTTGTCATACGACAGGGAATTCAAAGCTAGTTTATCCCAGTCAAGATTGAATTCTATTGTGTGGTTATTTATACACAATATGTGGTGTCACGTCATATTGTGGACATGACATTGCAAAGACGTGTAATTTTAATGCTAGATAAGAGTGGTGGAACATAATAGTATTTTTATTAAATGTATATGTAAAAGTTTAGTGGACAATTAAGTAACATTTTATAAAGTAGACTCATGGAGGTCCTACACAATACGTCTAAGAATGGAGGTCTCGTTTAAGAACAGAACGAAGTGTTCAGTATGCCAGTAATTGAGTGTTACAGTGCTGAGGAATATGCCAGTAATTTAAACGCAAGTTCTACAGAAGTGATGTTGGTAACAATTAATGTGTGTTAAGGAATTGTTCAACATAGTAGATGAGAGTTGTCATACCATATACAGGGTGTATATGAGGCTACGTGGAGCAATGTTTGAGCTCATGCGAGGTTGTTCCGCATTTGAGGGAAGTTACAAAAGTATAGTTCTTTTGGTAAGAACGTGGCATTATAGCAATAGAGTCGTTGTGTTAAGAACTCCGATATATGTGAATTTACGGCTTAGAAGTCACGATGAGAGTGTAAATGAGCGGAAAATAATTTGGGAATTATGTTGTCAACTTCTGTTAACTAATACTTCTATTAAACATTTTATTAAAACACGGATTTGAGTATCTACGTGCATTTTATCTTTGTTGATTGAACGCATTAGACTGATATTGACTATAAACCCAATTATGACAGGGTGTTTTAGTATATTTACATTGGTGAGTGATAAAGAAATTATATGTGAGGATCACATTGTATATACTAGATAGAAAGGTATATTTTGAAAGAGAGCTACGACTCTAATATATGACGTATGTATATCGATTGTTATACAACGTTAAACATAACGAATACAGTGTTTGTAAATACTTTTCACAATTATTTAATTAAGAGAATAATTTAGCAATAATTATTTGATCATATGTTTTTGAAATGTAGTGTATTTTAGAATGAATGTTTTTGGAGCGAGTGTTTTAACGTTGTTAAGTGTGTATTAACCACTCCGTTGGCCTAGAACAATGCGAGGGAATGCATGGATTGTAGTGTTAATATTTGAGTGTATTTGACAGAGAATTGTTTGAGATATGGCCAGTTTTGTAAAGAGAAAATGTAACTTTGAGACAGTGCTACTGTACACGCAAGCAGCGTGGTCGCAGCGATTGCAAAAGGGAGAAGTGTATCCCGTTATAATTCAAGGCCAGTATTTTACATAAAATGGAAAGAGTTGTTAGCAAGCCGCAGCTTTATGAACGGAAACAGCTTACCGGCTGATTGAATGTGTGTCAATCTATGAATGGGTCGACTGACCAGATGTGCAAGGCATGGCGCGTGCCAGTTTTAATAGCTTCTTGGGAACGCTAAGCACGCCGGAATTGTTGTAAAACGTTTTATTGTTCGTAATAGGCTTAGGTCGTTCAAAATTTATTTCTGTATAACTGACAGTATAGTAACTTCAGTAGTGTGTGTCTTGTTAGAGAGGAGAGCGTGTGAATGTATTAAATAATTTATTAATTTAGGAATTGCTATTATTTGTTTAAATTTTAGATATAGCTTACATTTGTCAATACATTTACTTAGTTCGATTTCTATATCATATTTCGAGTGATTTATTTTAGATATAAAAGGAACAATGGTATTGAGGATCCCCTTTCAGGATGGAGCTAAGTCCCTTTATAAGACCCCGAGAATAAAGGTAGGTGTTCATCTGAGCCCTAGTTTATTTTGTTGTGTATCCATAATATCATTGTAGAATACTGTGTAAATTCCCGAAGACCTTGTTGGAGCGATTTCTGATGGAATTTTTAGCCGGACCCCTTTTAGAAATTAGCAATCCGACAGGCAACTTCCCGAATTTACGGGTACAGTACCATTAAAGGAAAATTATTGCATAGCTTCATTATTCAAAGTTTCACTTCAATCGCATGATTATCGGACAAGATATAAACGCTTAATTTTAAAATTTCGCACAACCGCCATCTTGAGGTTATGAAAACAATTGAACTAAATTAGATGCCAGTGCATTACAATATGTATAATCATTTACTGTACCACATTTTACTGCGTTCAGATGGTTAAATCACGAGAAAAGTCTATTAAAATGTTTCAAATTCGCTTGGCCGCCATGTTCGTTTTGTGCTTTACAGATTTTTAATGTTACAGCAGCAGTGCCGTTTATCACCGTACAAATTTTCAGGGTGATATCTGTAATAGTTTCGGAGATATAGAATGCCAGTGAAATATTTCGCACAGCCGCCATTTTGAGGTGATGTAAACAATTGAACTAAGTTAGACGTCAGTGCATTACAATGTGTAAAAACACTTGTCGTACCCAGTTTCATTACGGTTGGATTGTTAAATCGCGAGAAAAGTCTATTTAAATGTCTCAAATTCGCTTGACCGCCAAGTTGGTTTTGTAATTGCCAGGTTTTTAAAGCCCCATAGGTGAACTTCTAGTAGTGTCCTTTATCACCGTACACAATTCCAGGGTGATATCGGTAATAGTTTCGGAAATACTGAATGCTGGTGAAGTATTTTGAACAACCGCCATGTTGGATTGGTGAGACACAATAAAATTTGAAGGTCGGGGTCGGCCAGAATGGTGCTATGATTTTACCGAGTTTCATTGAAATTGCTCCAGCCGTTTATAAGTTATTAGGGGGACACACACATGCACACACAGACACACGGACGAAAGGTGATCTCATAAGCCTTTTTTTTTCATAAAATGAAAATAGGCTAAAAATGGCAATGTCGTCATATAGAATTAGATAATCCAACAAAAAACTTTGGATTTAAATAATGAAGGTGGCACGTGGTTCAACTAAAACTTAAGTGCCCACAATTGGATACAAATTCCAATTTCCTAAATCAATAATTCCTTGAATGATCCCATAAAAAAGAAAACATTGGACCCACTTCGCCAGGAAATGATTATCCTAATCATAATAGTTTACTTTTACTATCTTAAACATTTTTCAATATTATTGTTAATAATATTATTCAACGCTGTTCAATCATTTGTATAATATTTACATATATTTACTGTGCATGAATGTGAAAACCTCCTTAAGGATTTCTCAAACTGAGTTGCTTACGACAATCGCATCTGCTTATAATTCTTCCAATAATTGATTCATTTCATTCAAATTCTGGTTACTTCCATCGAGCTGTTAAGCTTAGTTGAATAATTAGTTTAATCCAATACGTAATAAAAATAAATCATAATTTACGTAATTGTTCTGGCATCGTTATTCAAACTCCAATTATAATATTAGGAACTGATGATCCAGTTGCTGTGCCACGTAGGTCTATCCTGATATTAATGAACAGCTGACCATGTCTCCTAGGTCATCCTAATACATCCACACATGGGTTTAATTCAACAAATATCTGGTGTAAGACTTCAGTAAGTCCGAACACGATTGGCACTGACTGGCTCAATCCTTTACACGAGAAAGCATCAACAAGCATAATACTCTTAAACAACAATTACAACACCCACTTTCTACAGATATGCCTAATATACATAATATGTGGGCACCCTTAATCGATGACCATCAAACCTTGACTGTTTCATTAATCCGAGTATCATTATACCTAGAATCGTGCTGAGAAAAATAATAATTAAATAATTAAAGCTGTAGCAAGTTACTGAAAGTTGTTATAGTGGATTTCAGATAAATACCACAAAATCTTTAAAATCTCACCTCACAATTATACGACACATCATGAGTTACAACTAGATTTATAGACTTCCAGTAAGTCTTCCCTGGGATTTGCTTTCAAAAACTTGGATGTTCATCAAACTCAATGTTATATCTCCACAAACTATTGCATTACTAGCAATATATTAATTTATCTTACTTCCTAATTCATTCGACAGCATATCTTCATAATGTCTAACCTCACTCTGTATACAAGTCTCTAAATAGAAGTCGAGATCGATCTTCCCAAAAACGAGATCACCTCTAACTCAAACGAACTCAAAAATACTGACAGATAACGCATACGCCATGAGTGCAGGTAAACAACTAAGGCTAAACGACTGTTGACCCAGTGGGGATATCCGCCAAAAAATCTCGCTCCCAAAAGCCAAGTGCACTCTCAAATTATTAGAGGAAAGATCAAAGACTCACGTATCAACTGACTTTAAGTAACAGCAATATATCCAAAAGATATATGCGAATCAGTGCTCATCATCCAGAAATTCGTTAACATAAACCAAAGAAAGTGGGAGCTGACAGATGTGAAGATTACCGTACAATCAGCTTGATTACTCATGCTTCAAAGATCCTGTCTAGAATAATTTACAAGAGGATTGAGAGCCAGATAGAAACGGAGTTGGGTGAAGACCAGTTTGGTTTCAGGAGAAATGTAGGAACAAGGGAAGCTGTACTAAGTCTTAGGCTGATTTTGGAAGGTAGAATAAGGAAAGATAAGAGAACGTTCATGGCTTTTGTAGACTTAGAAAAAGCTTTTGATAACGTTGATTGGACTAAATTATTTGACATTTTGAAATCGATTGGAATAAAGTACAGGGATAGGAGGGTGATATACAATCTATACAGAAACCAGACAGCAGTCATTCGAGTTGAAGGACATGAGAGAGAAGCTGGTATACAGAAAGGTGTAAGGCAAGGCTGCAACTTATCACCCATACTTTTCAATCTTTACATTGAACAAGCAATGAAGGAAATTAGAGAAAAATTTAAAGTGGGAGTGAAGATTCAAGGAGAAATAATTTCAACTCTGAGATTTGCTGATGACATCGTCATCTTGGCCGACAAGCCTGAGGATTTGAATGAGTTTTTGAATGGTATGGACTCTGTCTTACGGAAAGATTTCATGATGAAAATTAATAAATGTAAAACAAAAATACTGGAGTGCAGCCGAAATAAATCAGAAACCTCTATGGAGATCAAATTGGCAGGTGAAAAGCTGAAGGAAGTAGGAGACTTCTGTTACTTAGGAAGCAGAATAACCAGTGATGGACGAAGCAAAGAGGATATAAAAAGTAGGTTGGCTCAGGCAAGAAAAGCATTTCTACAAAAAAGGAATCTGCTGACATCGAATATAGATTTAGGTATTAGGAAGTCATTTTTGAAAGCCTTTGTCTGGAGCGTGGCGCTCTATGGAAGTGAAACTTGGACTAATGGTGCAGCAGAAAAGAGGAGAATTGAAGCATTTGAAATGTGGTGTTACAGGAGAATGATGAAGATCAGATGGGTAGATAGGGTTACAAACAAAGAGGTATTAAGACGAGTGGGAGAGGAGAGATGTTTCTGGCGACTGCTAATGAAGAGAAGAGATAGGTTGGTAGGACACATACTAAGACACCCAGGAATAGCAAGCTTAGTTATGGAAGGAAGGGTCGAGGACAAGAACTGTAGGGGTAGACCAAGGTTAGAATATGTTAAACAGATTGCCTCGGATGTAGGGTGTGGTAGCTATGTAGAGATGAAACGATTAGCTCAGGACAGGGAGGCATGGAGAGCTGCATCAAACCAGTCAAAAGACTGAAGACTCAAACAACAACAAATGAAAAACAAAGTGTACACAAGACACTTGAAAAGTCTTTCAAAATTCTAACACTGTTTGTAGTAAACACATTTAACTATTATTCTTTACAAAAATACGAAGTTCTTCCCCTACCGGTTAATGTTCACAACAATGAGACTATGCATATCAATTTAGATAAATACTAACATTACTCAAATCTAATCACCAAAATTAATAGTACACAATGGATGCGTTCGTTATTCGAACCAAAGCCCTGGTTGAACAGAAGGTCAGTCTTGAAACAGACATCGAACCAGGGCCTTTGCTCAACCATTTTAACTCGACTAAGCTATCATAATAAACTGACGTTCCAGTACCTTACGAAGATTCTTGTAGCAGTATAAGGAGGATATAAGTTTGTCCTGGTAGCCTATAGGCTGTACCAAGACACAGTATGCACCTTCTCCAGACGTCAGGGCTCGAACCAAGGAACATCCCATGTTCCTATTTCCTTCGACACGGCTCTGTGTCACACCATGGCCTCGCGAAACCTCTCCGCACTCGGGTAGATGAACACGATTTTCCCGGATTAAGTTCTTCAATTCATTACAACACACAGGCATTCGCAGGCAACCTCTAGTAAATTCCATGTTCGTAATGGTCGCTATACTACTTCGACTCATGCTTGAAAAGTTTGGAGTTGCATGGAGTACGTTTCCCGAAAGCATGGCAGAAAAAGTAGTTTCACGATGCTCCCACTATTGCCTTGAATGAGGTGTTACTATCACACTTTAGCCGGGCATAATTACGGCTTCGGTAGTCATTTTATACCTTCTCTCCGACGTCTCGGGTAACAATACGCCGTAAACAAAGGGAAGAGTTCACTGAGTAAAAGTACTCCTTATATCGGCTTGTGTTCATAGAAGATTAAATCACAGCCATATCTCGTTGAATCATTATAGCACGCTAGACCATAATGGCGTCCTACAAGCATGGAGACTGATCAAACAGATCATTCCGCGCGTCTCGTAACTGAATAATGTACAGGTCCATTAATCTGCATACTATGGGCTGAACATAATGTTTAAGTCCCATTTCAATAAGATTATCTATCAGTTCAAGTGTGGAAAGATAATTCTAAGTCTTTGCGGCTAACACTGAACTTAGATATCGGCGTGCGAACGAATTCACTTTTCACTCCGCGGTCTAAATGTTCCCGACCGACTTCCCAACAAGTTCTCTTCCGCTGTCGTGAGTGTAGATTTTAGGAAGACATCAATCTACCCCACTCCTAGCGACGCAGATCGATGATTATCGCCTCAGGTAGAAGTATATACATATTATTCCATAGATCTTCTACAGATTACCAAATATTCATATGAAATAGCTTTCTGCCATATTAATGTGCATTCTGACAAGCACAATACCTCGTAAACGGTTTTTAATATCATTTAATCAACATAAATCTTTCTTAGGTGCTGAGATCGATGCGTCATAATCGATTGGGTTCTCGTCGCTTTAACTTCGGTTTCCTTCGGAAATTTTCGGAAGCTGGCCTAATGGCAGACCCAGCTGGGAGGAGCCGTCGCACTTGCGAGTCGAACGGCTTCTCGCCACGCCACAGTGCCATGCTCGTAAATATTACAACTTTTAATCCTCAAAATAACGGTACTGTACCATTTTTTGTAAGGTTTTTAGTCCAGGTAATGTGTATAGTTACGTCAGAAGGCGTGACGTAATTGAAATCACAAGACAAGTCATCCTATGCAGCTGAGAAGTTGTAAGAAGTGTCATTCGGTTCCTTATGGGAGGCTTCGAGCATTTCCGAATGGACGGCCCGAATTTCGAGCCAATCAATACATCCATAAATGACGTAATGTCATGCATCAACCCCTACTAGAGATTTTTTTTATTATTTTGAAGAAAATAAGAGCTATTAAAGATATTATGAAGACTGTAGAATGTGTATTCATATATCAGAAGGCTATTATACATGTAAACTGGAACCTAGCAAGTGAATT
Source organism: Meconema thalassinum (assembly GCA_946902985.2). Classification (NCBI taxonomy): domain Eukaryota; kingdom Metazoa; phylum Arthropoda; class Insecta; order Orthoptera; family Tettigoniidae; genus Meconema; species Meconema thalassinum. Next base: position 51,983,912 of record OX336388.2, on the reverse strand, counting down.
GAAGTAATAACATGTACTTAATCCAAGCTACAAACGATATATTGACATATCGATATATAACGAGGAGGAGAGAGGGATGGTGTCTTCCCTCGGTGATGTGCACGACGGAGGAGACACTCACTCGTCATTCAGCAGTTGTCTTATAGCACTTGGCTGGTAACACTCCGCGAGCTTCACGCCGTTTGAAATATCTACGTGTACAGTCAGCCAGCAATTTTCTCCGGCTAGGCCCGGCCGCGAAGCGAGTTGTAATTTCGACGGTCAGATTATTGTGTACTCACGAATGAACGTATAACGTGTGACTTTTTTTAATGCAGTTACAGTATAGCAATGGAGTTTAAACTTTTAGTTAAATCCATGTGTATCTTGTCGAATTGGGATATACAGATCAATCTATAGTTGGCACGCGGACTGATATTTCCATGTCCAGCGGTGTCCACAATCCAATCCGCCATTACATGATTCTAGCGTGGAAACTTTCACGAGATATGGTAGTGTGGATTCTCGAAGAGAACACATGCCGGCATCAAGACTTTATTTCCAGTACATTATGCTACTTTTAAGAGGCATATTTTTGTTCGAGACGTCAGTGGGGAATAATCATTTTGTATTAATAGTTCCCAATATGGTAGGCTGAATTGTAAGGGGTAACTGCATGTGAGGCATTAGCGAGATGCAGCACACAATCTATGAACTGTATCATCCTGTAAGGAAAAGATCCTTATTTCGGAATGAATTAGTGGTTGTTGGCGAATGCTATTGCGAGCTATCTTGGGTCTTATCAGTTGGCAGTCAAAGTGAAAGGTCGTGTTTTTTCCGAGCTCTTAGGTGTGCTGAAATGGGTTGTTCTCTGGAGTGTTATCGGGCGAGGATCGGACTGTGGTATGCGAAGGGTAGTCGGGATTTCCGGTGTTTGTGTATGCGTACGGGACCTAGCAACTTGTGGTTCATAGCCCTAGTGATAGCTGCATTGCTAGTTATTGGTGGAGTGGAAGTGAATCCAGGGCCTGTTACTCGAAATGTGAATCAGGCAAATGATCCAGTGGCAGCTTTAAAGTGTTCGACGTGCAGTAAAACTTTGAAGAATGGTGTTGAGTGTGGACTATGTGAAAAATGGTTTCACTTCGGCTGTATTAAGGTCAAGAAGGAGGATTGTGATAACGGAAATTGGTTTTGTAAAGTATGCGATACGCCAGACTGTTTGAGGGTGCAAATCAAAGCAAGGGATCAAATAATACAGGAACTTAGAGCAAAGCTTCGTGAATCAGAAGAAACGGTGAAGGATGTGACTGAACGGCTTTCTACTGGGATCAGTGTGGAAGAGGGCGTGCAGGAGCAAACTGAGGATGACGTTATCGTAATGGGTGATTCAATGATACGATGGAGTGCGAATATCTCGAGGAAATCAGGTGCGAAAGTGTGGTGTTATCCGGGGATTAAAATTGACCAGCTTGCCCAGCAAGTGGAAGAATCAAATGTAGAGGACTGTGACAAAGTTAAAGTGTTCTTGCTACATGTTGGGACGAACGATTTGAAGAAGAGGGCTACAGCTGATTACATCATGGGGGAGCTATACGAACTAGGCAGAAAAGCTAAAAGCAAGTTTAGAAATGCAAAAATTATAATGAGTGGCATTGTTCGGCGGGGAGATGTTCCGTTAAGGCGAGTTAAGACTGTAAATGACCGCATGGACTGGGTATGTGCACAGCTGGGATTAGTGTACGTAGAAGCTGACTGCTGGATTGGTGGCCGTGACTTCGCCCGAGACGGGCTGCATCTAAATCAACGGGGCGCTTTTAACCTAGGGAGCCTACATGACAGGGTCATCGGTTCGTGCCGGCTTTTGTGAGGAGGAGCAGGTCCAGAGGTTGCCAGCCGATGGGAACAGAAGGAGCTATTTCGAGATATTTTCTGCGGAGGTAAGACTCTAAGATTACTGCAGGTTAATTGTCAGAGTTTAGGAAATAAATTAATTGAATTTTGGAATCTTGTAGAGACGTATTCTCCGGACATTGTCATTGCAACTGAATCTTGGTTATATGAGGACATAAATAGTAGAGAAATAATTCAAGGGACCTACGAAATGTACAGAAGGGATCGGGGGAAGCGAGGTGGTGGGCTATTTATTTGTGTGCGCAAAAATATAGCTAGTTTCTTAAAGTGGTCTGATATGGATCATGAAATGTTATGTGTACAAATTTCGGATAAAGGAAATAAATTCCCTCTTCAGGTGATAGGGGCGTATAGAGCACCGAAAGATAACTTTTCTCTCCTCGAAACACTGTATGATAAAACTTGTACGGGTAATGAATACTATGAAAAAGAGCATAATAATTGCTGGAGATTTAAACCTCCCCAAAGTAGACTGGTCTGGTGAGTCAACTAGCTGTGGTCAAGCTCAGAGCGCTGCAAATAAATTCTTAAGGGAGGGGGGATTTTCCCAAGTAGTTGACTTCCCAACTAGAGACCTTAGATGTTTATCTCGTAAGGCCTGTAGAGCTGTATATTAACTGTCTGAAAGTACCAGGAATTAGTGACCATTCTGGGGTTGAATTAAATATTAGATATGGTGACATTACAAAATTAGACTCTGATGTAGCAAAAAGGATCATATTCCAGTATCGCAGGGCGGATCAGGGGTATTTGAATGAGCTATTTGTAGGATGGGCATCGGAAGGAAATCACATTAATATCCTGTGGACTAACTTTTTGAAAATTTTAAATAGCGCTGTTGATAAATTTGTCCCATTTAAATTGCTGAAACAAAACCCAGATCCTGAGTATTACACACGAGAAATTAGGAGTCTAAAACGGAAAATCAGGAAATTATACAATAAAAGACATGATAGTGACAAGTTTATGTTGAAATTTAAGTCCTTATCAAGAGAGCTCGTCGTAAAAAAGAGGGCTGCTCATGACAGTTATATGCAAGGTTTACTTGGTTCGGGAGGTGATGGGTGGGAAAAAAATTACAGTTATGTTAGGAGAAGAAAGGGAAATTCAAATAATGTGTCGATGATAATGTCCGGTGACGGTAAATTAATTACTGAGAAACAGGCCATTGCTAATGAATTAAATGTCTTTTACGGTAGTGTGTTCAATAAATCCAATAGCTGTGTGTTGGACCTTAACGACGAATCAGGGGCTCCCCTGTTCCAAATAAACCAGTCAGCAATTGTAAAGCTAATACAAAAACTACGTTTTAATGTATCAAAGGGTCCTGATAATATTGTTAGTGAAGTACTTAAACTAGGAGGTAGGGCCGTGGCACGATACTTGGAGGTGATGTTTAATGTGTCCATTAACAATGCGCAAATCCCAGATGACTGGAAAAGAGCTACGGTAGTCCCAATATTTAAGGGAGGGAGCAGACTTGAATTGGGCAACTACAGGCCGGTTAGCCTTACGTCCATCGTTTGTAAACAGATGGAACATCTCATTTGCGACTACTTGAGGGAACAGTGGGAAACATTATCATGGTTTAATGATAGGCAACATGGATTTCGGAAAGGTTACTCATGCGAGAGTCAGATGCTATCACTTTTTCAAGACATTAGCGAATCGTTAGACCATGGAGTTTCAGTCGACGCCGTGGTTATAGATTTTGCGAAGGCATTTGATGTCGTGCCGCATGACATGCTACTCCATAAATTAGCTTCGGCGAAGATTGATAGAAGAGTAATTTTATGGATCCAAGAATTTTTGACGGGTCGTTCACAGAAAGTGAAAGTCGAAGGCATATTCTCGGATGAAATTACCGTAACGTCGGGTATCCCTCAGGGCAGCGTAATCGGAACTTTGTTATTTTTGGCGTTTATAAATGACTTACCAAATGGGATTCGCAGTGACTGTCGATTGTTTGCGGATGATTGTGTAATATATCGAAAGATACATGGCTCACAAGACAATGCAGTGCTTCAAGAGGACCTGAACCTGGTCTATAAGTGGGCGATTGAAAATAAAATGAAAATAAACACAAGAAAATGTAGTCTCTTAAATATAGGGAACTAGCAGTAGTGCCCGGCTTCGCTCGGAGGATTTATTTGTTTTATGGATGATAATGAATACTAACTTACTACAGAAATTATATTAAATCTAACAGAAAATGAATAATATAACTTTTTGTGATGGTGGTGGTGGTGGTAGTGGGGGTGATAAGTAGTAGTCTACAGTCTAATTGACGTAACATTCAGGTCATTTTCCCGTACTATAATGATAATAATGAATAGGGAAACGGCTATTTGCTAACTACTGTACTGACATATGTAATTTACAATAGAATTGAAAGATATGATTAGAAAGAGGAGGCAGTGAACTAAAATACACTGCCTAGGGCCTATATCTCATTAGCTGTTCGAAAATAGACACCAATAGTGTCGTCTCTTGTCGCATAGTGCCGTAGGAAATTATGCAGAGCAGTTTGGAAAAACGTCGGCTGGCCCAAGCTCCTGAGGTACCGGTAGCAAAAATGTTATTTATCGTCACATAGCACTCAACGATAAGGTTCGGAATAAATGAAGGTAAATTTGAAAGCACCAACGCTTATTGTCGCTGATAACCTCAATGTACTGCACCAACACCATGGCACTTATACAGAGGCATAATATTTTCAAGATGACAATTGTTTTAAGGGCCTAAGAAATCTTTTTGAACTTATTAGTCCCTGTGACTGCCATTTATAAGCAGCTTAAGATGTAATTATTTTCCCAATTCTGCACCAGAACACTGGTAGGGGTGACGTAATACAGCCCGTATTGCCAGCCAATAATAGACTTATTAAAATATTCTTACAATTACACTACAACGGACATGAATAGTTCTAGCGCCTTAAAATGTGTTTTTTAAGATACATTTGTCTGTTGTTCTAAATATAAGGAATGGAGAGGGTTGTCCAAAATATCAAGTGGACAGTGTTACCAGTAGGGTTTCAAAGGGTATTGTAAGTACGTAAAATTCGGTGCAATTAGGTGGAACGGTATAAATTTGTGCTTAAGGGCCTAAATGCAGGGAATAGAGTGGTCTGTCCAAAATATCATGTTGACGGTGTTACTCGTCGGATTCCAAAGGGTAAGTATGTAAAATTAGGTTCAGATCGGTGAAACGGTGTAGATATGTGCCGAAGGGCTTACATGCAGGGAATGGAGTGGTCTGTCCGAAATTTCAAGTGGATACTGTTGCTCGTCGGGTTCCAAAAGGTAAGTATACAAATTTTTGTTCAGATCGGTGAAACGATGTTGATATGAGCCAAAGGGCCTAATTGCAGGGAATGGAGTGGTCTGTCCGAAATTTCAAGTGGACAGGGTAAGTAAGTGGTCTGTCAAAAATTTCAAGCAGACAGTGTTAGTCGTCGGGTTCCAAAGGGTAAGTATAAAAATTTTGGTTCAAATCGGTGAAACGTTGTAGATTTGTGACAAAGAGCCTAAACGCAAGGAATGGAGTGGTCTGTCCGAAATTTCAAGTGGACACTGTTGCTCGTCGGGTTTCAAAGGGTAAGTATACAAATTTTTGTTCAGATCGGTGAAACGATGTTGATATGTGCCAAAGGGCCTAATTGCAGGGAATGGATTGGTCTGTCCGAAATTTCAAGTGGATAGCGTTACTCGTCGGGTTCTAAAGGGTAAGTATACAAATTTTGGTTTAGATCGGTGAAACGGTGTAGATTTGTGCCGAAGGGCCTAAATGCAGAGAATGGAGTGGCCTGTCCGAATTTTAAAGTGGACAGTTTTACTTGTTGGGTCCAAAGGGTAAGTATGAAATATTTGGTTCAGATCGGTGAAACGGTGTAGATTGGCGCCAAACGGTCTAAATGCAGGAAATGGGGTGGTCTGTCCGAAATTTTAAGTGACAGTGTTACTCGCAGGGTTCCAAAGGGCAAATATACAAATTTTGGTAGAGATTGGTGAAACGGGGTAGATTTGAGCCAAAGGGCCTAAATGCAGGGAATGGAGTGGTCTGTCTGCAATTTCAAGAGGACAGGGTTACCCGCAGGGTTCCAGAGGGTAAATATATAAATTTTGGTTCTGATCGTCGAAACGGTGTAAATTTGTGCCAAAGGGCCTAAATTCAGGGAATGGGGTGGTCTGTCCGCCATTTCAAGCAGACTGTGTTACTCGCAGGGTTCCAGAGGGTAAATATACAAATTTTGGTTGAGATCGGTGTAACGTTGTAGATTTGTGCCAAAGGGCCTAAATGCAGGGAATGGAGTGTTCTGTCTGCAATTTTAAACAGACAGTGTTACTCGCAGGGTACCAAAGGGTACGTATACAAATTTTGGTTCTGATCGGTGAAACGGTGTAGATTTGTTCCAAAGGGCCTAAATGCAGGAAATGGGGTGGTCTGTCTGAAATTTTAAGTAGACAGGGTTACCCGCAGGGTTCTAAAGGGTAAGTATACAAATTTTGGTTCGGATCGGTGAAACGGTGTAGATTTTTGTCAAAGGGCCTAAATGCAGGAAATGGGGTGGTCTGTCGGAAATTTTACGTGGACCGTGTTATTCACAGGGTTACAAAGGGTAAGTATACAAAATTTGGTGGAGATCGGTGAAACGGTGTAGATTTGGGCCAAAGGGCCTAAATGCAGGAAATGGGGTGGTTTTTCGGAAATTTCAAGTGGACACGGTTACCCGCAGGGTTCCAAAGGTTAAGTATACAAATTTTGGTTCAGATCGGTGAAACGGTGTGGATTTGTATACATAACAGACAAACAGACAGACAGACAAACATTGAGCTTTATATATATAGAAGTGCGAAGGCAGGATTTTCAATATAACATTGGCTCGGAAATACTTGTAGAAGAAGATTCTTGCAAATATTTGGGCGTTCACGTAAGGAATGATATGAAATGGAGTAGTCATGTAGGATGTGTAGTTTCAAAAGCTTACAAATCCCTGCACTTTGTAATGAGGGTATTAAAAGGAAGTAGTACCTCTGCTAAAGAATTAGGCTATTTGTCACTTGTAAGACCTATTCTGGAATATGCCTCGGCGGTTTGGGATCCATATCAAGTAGGGCTCATCAATGAGTTGGAAATGGTACGAAGAAAGGCCGCTAGATTTGTGCTCAGTGACTTTAATCCCAGGAGCAGTGTGAGCCGTATGTTAAAGAAACTTGGGTGGGAATTACTTGAGGCTAGGAGGAAGAAATCTAGACTCTGCGCTATGTACAACACGTATACAAATCAACCAGCATGGGGTGAGCTTAGCTAACGATTGGGAAAGCCCACTTACATGGGTAGGAGCGATCATCCTTTCAAAGTTAAGGGCCGACCACAGCGAACAAATTATGGTAAATATTCTTTTGTAAACCGTGCCATTGATAACTGGAACTCTCTACCTGCGGCAGTCCTAGAGCCTTTTCCCAAACATATAGGTGTGTTTAAGAAAAGACTGACTATTTGTGTAAATACTCCAGTTTAATTGTTGTATAATTGTTATTGAATTATGTATAATTATTTATTTGTTATGTATATCCAATTTGCCACCGGGGGACACCCCCCCCCCCCCATTGCAAATAAATGAATGAATGAATGAATGACATGATGACGGACTCTGTCTGGAACTTTGCGTTTTTGCGAACGTGTGCGGACAATCCTGGCTTGAACGATGAGGGAGCGAGATGCCAACCGACAGCTGGTCGAGTATGGTGCGTTCCAGGGTTCAAATGGAAGATCCACGGAGGAAGTATGGTTTGTCTGATTCTAGCGTGGAGGCTAGTCAGACATTTATATACTTTTTACGACGCTTCGAGAGGCAACGCAAGGTACTGGAAAGACATCTAATTTATCGTAGCTTAGTAGAGCATTTGTTAGCAATCACAATTGCCATAAATTTTTCTTTAGTATTGTAAATAGACATGCACGAGTTTTGGTTCGATGTTTCTGTCGAAAATGACTTGCTGTATATCCGGGATATTGTTGATTTAATGAATTCATCCCTTGGGTATTTTATAGATTTGATATTTAACTTATGAGTAATTCACAGTAGTCATTTAATTAGATATGCGTGTTTTCATTGCCAAGAAGACCATAGTTAGGGGAAGATCTCCAGATTTTTATATAAGAATAACTTTAATTGCGTTTTCGTTTAACAGTGTAGGGCACTGATGGACATTTTCTAGTGGCTAGTACATATTTGCATGTACTCTTTTGATATTTCTACAGCATTTTTGAATTAGTAACTTCGTTTTTCCTCGCATCGATTTGAAACTAGGAAGTTTTTTATGTTTATTGCCTTGATAGTTTTGATTCACTTTTCTGGATTATTTTCATGGAAAACACTTAGCTTTTGTGCGTGAAGATCTATTGATGAATTTCCCTAATGGATAGTCAGTGGATTAACCAGCGAAGTTGACCTGCGTTCATAGTGTAGGTGTTATCCATTAATATTTCTGAATTCACTAAAGATGGAGGCGATCCTAGTTTGGGGAAGGATCGTTTTAACTTTCTACTTGGCATTAATTTGAGAGTAATTTAATATTTGATATCATGCTGAGACATGTATATTTTATAAACGTAACGGAAATGATTGATTTTAGTGCAATAGTGTGTGTGAAACTAGTACAGCATTTGTGAACACCATCCAAGTTTTTGAATGAATTATTCCCATGGAGGAATGACTTTAAGTCGATAAATATAAGCACTATACTTGATGTATACTTTTGTAAGGCAAGATTTATAGGCTAATGTAATACTTTGATTCCATATCAATGAACAACGTGGTTCAGGTTAGTTGTTTATTTTCAAGCACGAATATAGGTTCTTTTGTGATAGTAACTAGATTTGGTAACATATATTTGAAGGTTGTTAAAACCTATCTCTAAGTGTAATGCAGATGATTAGGTGATTGTGTGGTCACCTGTATTAAGATGCACAGTTGCATATATTAGGCACATGTTCCTGATTATGCTGGGTTTTTGTGGTATTATGCTCGTTGAAGCAATTTTGTATAGAAGATTGAGCCAGTAAGAGCTTGTGAGTGCCAATCGTTATTAGACTCCGAATAGTCTAACACCCGGTGGTTGGTGTAGTGTAAACCCAGGTGGGATTTTCCTGTATTTTATGTCTCTAGAGACATAGTCAGCTGTTGATCATTGTTGGATCAGGCCTACGTGTTTTTTATATAAACTGATTCTGAGCAATGTTTGGATAATTTGTGTATGTTATCGATGATATTACTACAGCTGTTAAATGAAACCTTTACAAAAAAAAATTATGATCTTGTCATTTATATGAAACATGAACGTTGGCAATTAATTTTTCACTTAGCTTGATCGCTTGGTGAAATCAAACCTAATTTAAAGAATATTTTCCATGAATCGAACTAATGCGAATGATATGATTCAAGTCAACATTGGGACCAATTTTGAGTGTCCAGAAACACAATCCTGTATAAATGTTTGTAAATTATTGTACATAATATTTGACGAATGCCACAGCATTAGGGCATCGTACAGATGATATATTTAAGATTCTTGCGTGCTAATTCATGTTTATTCGACGTCCAGTCCAATATTAAAATTTCTTACTATGATTCTGAGATTGATTTTTAGAATTTTGTCATTACATTGCAAGTAATATCTATTATGATCACCCCAGCGGGAAGGTGATGTTAATAATCCACTCATGGATTTTCTTGTGACAGTTTTAGTCACTCTTCTTTTGGTCGTTTTGACGATAGGTATTTTTTATTGGTGTCATGTTCTTTATGAAAAAAGTTTGTTTTCTCATTTTAAAATTTATTGCGTGATATTTTAACGAAGTGATGGAAGGTCGTGTTAAGAAGGCCATCGCTTGGTATTTTCAGGGTATACCACCCTTTGAGATAGTTCTCTTTTGAGAAGCTTTTCATGTTCTTGAGCTAGTAATTTTCTTTTGAAGCCATGGTAATTCTTAATACAACCTGTTAGGATGACTGGTTACCCTATTACTCCTTTACTTGGTGGTAGGACTTGGGGGTTCTCTAGCCGGGTATTTTCAGGTTCTACGATCCAGTTGTCATCGAGGGATTTCACCAGGTATTGGTAAGTGATTTTGGGTACAGTACAGTACCTACTGTAAGACCACGGCCGCCTCCTTTCCCCTTCCTTGACTATCCATCGTACTCTTCCCCTCCCTTTCCATCCCTCATGAGGCCCATGTTAGATTTGCAAGTGAGGCCGCCTGGGCGAGGTTCTGATCACACCTCCACAGTTGTATCCACTCCGACCAGATGTTCCCAGCACTAGCACACTGCCCGTAGAGGCGGTAGTGGTGAGTTCCCTCCCTGAGTCCTTGGGAAACACCAACCTGGAGGATGAATTTGACTTTAAAAATCCGATGACTCCGTCCGGGTTTGAAACCGCGATCTTGGGCACAACAGTTCAACATGCTCCCAACTATGCCACTGAATCCGCTATTATCAGAACGATCCGGGATTTCAAAGATTATGTACCCCTAAGTGATAGAGAGAGAGAGTCAATCTTCATAATATAACTTACAATCGTGAATGAATATGGTAGTTGTAAATTACAATAAAATAACTTGTGGGGTGGAAAGACCCCACGCGTGTGCTCTAGGGTTAAGAAATAACTGACCAAATTCACACCACAAAACCTGCTAATCGTGAACTAAACAACAAGGTAAATTGCTCACGCTAAACAGGAAAATTGCAGTAGATGATTTACATGATTGTTATAACGCGGAATTCAAGTTACCATTTAGTAATGATTTTACGTAAATCGATGACCCACTTGTGCCGGATTTAAATAAAATTAAATACATTATAATATGATCCCAATAAATAAGGCAGCAGGTAAAGATGGAATTAAGGCAGAGTTGTGTTAAGTCCTAGATGATATCATCTTAAACTTATACATTTATTAGATACAATTTGGGAGAATGACGAAATGCATAAGCAAGGTCAAAAAACTGATCCAAATAACTATAGAGGCATTTCACTTGTGCCGATGACATAAAATTATGTTGTTAGCACTGCCCAAGTGCACAGAACTACAGTTGGATCAGCAAATAGGAGAATATCAAGGTGTTTTTCGGAAAAATAGATCATGCATTGAGCAAATCTGGAATCTTAAAACTGTTTTACAAATAAGGCAACTCATTTAGAAGAATTCAGATTAGATTCAAAAACAATAAATATTATACATGATATAATAAAGTTAGATTCTGTGGAGAAATGTCCAGAACTTTTCCCATAAAAGCAGGAGTCGGGCAGGGAGATGGACTACCTCCTTTGCTTTTTAACTGTGCTGTGGGGAAGGTGATAAGGGAATGGAGAAAATCCGACACTAAAGGCATTTGATTGAAAACCACAAAGATAGCATCTAATAGATTGTTTGGCATTCCTGGATAACATTGCTCTGATTATGGACACCTGGGAAAGCCAAAATTCAAATAGAAGACTTAATAGAGCCAGTGGGAAATATAGGTTAACAAATCTCCTTCCCAAAGACAGAATTTATAACTAACATTAAAATACATATTTTCCTGATATAATAATCGTAAATCAAAACAAAATTCGCAAAGTCAAATCGTTACAATATTTATGTGAAATGAAAAAGAAAAACAGTTTAGAGGTCCGAGTAAACAAAGGAACGTAAGATTTCAGATATACTGTACAAGAAAATTAAACATTACACAACAGCGGTGAGGCTTGAGGCAAAAACATTAAAAGTACTGCGGGGAGGTTTATATATTTATTGGTTATATAGCATTTGGCTTTAGACCCGGGAGTGGCCGAGGACATGTTCGGCTGCTTCAAGCGGACACCCATAGGGTGTGCTACAAGTTCGGTTCAATTTCAAGTAGTTCCTACTTTCGGTACCAGATGACACTGACATCTAGTGGTGAACGTTGGAACTTTGATAGAGCGGGGAGGTGAGATAAACAAAATCGTGATCAGAGAAAGAAGACTGGTTTGAAGAATACATGGTCCAAGGGCAACTGGAGCAGAATTCGACAGAACACAATCTAAACAAAAATGTACAGTTATGTAGAAAATATAATACATATGATGCGCAAAAGAATATTGTAAATTTTCGGGCATTTAAATAGAATGAATAACGACTGGATGACAAACCAAATTTTTATTTAAAAAAATCAAGCTTAAAGTACAATTAGCGCGTTTACAGACATTCAATGACATAACGAAAGCCAACATTGACAGTAAGGTTACACATACTAGGGGTTTATTTAGAGGCAAACTTCGAAAAGTGATCTTCAAGGATGAACAAGAAATAAGCCACGTAACTGCGAACAAATCAGGAAGCGGAGATCAGATATGAGAAAACAAATCTGGGCAGAGAGAAAGAAGAAGTTTAGCAAGAATTGAAGTAATGATTTATCGTGCTCTGTAAAAGTTCTCTTCGATTCATCATCATCATCATCATCATCATCATCTTGCACAGTTTCCAGCCACTACTGGCCGGGTCTGTTTGTAACACAAGCCTCTCCAACGTCTTCTGTCTTTCCACCATCTCTCAGCCTCCACCCTCGTCCAGTCTTCTCATCTCTTCTTCACGCTTTCTTCCTCCCCCTTCAGCTACCTGTCTCACGGTCTTTCTTATCTGTCTCTTTCCTTCCCACTTCTTCTCGTGTATCCTCATCTCCTCCATTCGTTTTACATGTCCATACCATCTAAGTCTAGACTTCTCTATACCATCCTGGAATGGTTCCTCCTTCATTAATTCTCTGGTCCTCTCATTTCTTATTCTGTCCATCCTTGTAGCTCCAATACTGCTTCTCAAGAACCTCATCTCACTGGCCTGTATTGTGTTCTTCTCCCTTCCTTTCATAACCCAGGTCACCGAGGCATACGTCCGATACATGACCTTTTTGCTGTTCTGAGGGACATCCTTGCTCCATATCATGCTTCTCACACTCCTCCGGAATGCTTCTGCTCGTCTCCTCCGCGCATTTATTTCTCTATCGTTTCTTCCATTATATTGTATCAGGATTCCCAGATAATTGAAGTTCTCCACTTTCTTCAGCTGTTCCCCACCAATTGTTATTCCCGTTGTGGTTCTTTCCATCTTCCTTGTTGTGATCACCATCTCACTCTTATTTATGCTAAATTTCATCCCATATCCTTGTATTATTCCTTCCCACACGGTCAACTGCTCCTGTACCTCCTCCTCTTTGTTCCCTCAAATCATCAAATCACCTGCAAACACCATTGCTTTCATCTCTCCTTCCCCAATTACTTGCGCCACTCGATTAAAAATATAAATATTTGGAAGCACCATAGATAATTAATTGTGCTTTACACGAAAAAATTAACACGAATTTTGTATTCAGGGAAGCAGCTGACCTGAAGCAGCGTGTAACAATACTAAACATATAACAGCAGTTAAATAGATAAAGATGGGAATAATCGGGAGAGGCATTGTATGAATAAGAATTAAATATATTTAACATAATTGAAATAAGTGTTAGGTCACCGAGAAGCTCATATTTGGTGTGAAATAATACAGTGTCAGTATACTCATTGCCGAGCAATTATTATCAGTGAAATTAGGTGACTAACTTCTGCCGGGAATAATAATTCCATTTTTGAATTATTGTTAATTTCCCCAAGCTTTACATTTTATTTGTCCACAAGTTTGGAAAAGAAACCAGAAGATTTTAGGCACACGATACAATTAAATTAATTAAACGTTAACACAAGGTGTTGCATTAACATTATAAAGAGTGCTATTCACCCTATGTCGGTGTGTGCCTGCTATGCGTCTTGCTAGGTGTTCCTTTACCAACTGAAGAGCCCAATTGGCACACTGGGGCGAAACTCTAGCAATTTGTTGAGTTAAGCCAGACATTTTTATCACTTTATGTGTTAATTATAATGGCTCAACGAACAATATTCATTTTGATTCTCTTTCGAGAATATTTGATTATAGTCAATGCCAAAGCAAGGTTTATTGTTTTGGAGTGGAGTTTTTGACTCCCATGGTACACTGGCATGCTCGTGACGTGGCTACATACGCAGCAAAGCGTCTTGCATGGCCTTCTCAATTTGTGCCTGCCACGCGTCTTGGTATGTGCCTTTACCAACTGAAGAGCCCAATTGGCACACTGAGGCGAAACGCTAGCAATTTGTTGAGTTATGCAGGACATTTTTATCACTTTATGTGTTAATTATAATGGCTCAACGGACAATATTCATTTAGATTCTATTTCGAGAACATTTGAATATTGAGTGGAATAAATGACGTGGAGTGATGGGTTTTACAGATTTACTGTGTTGATTTTTAGTTAGATTTTTGTAGTTTGGTTAAGTAGGTCAGGTCTGTGCATTGTTGGAGTTGGATTAGAAAAATAACCCACTTACCAACGATCCTGGCAAACCCCAGAATAAAAGGATCCCCTTCCTACCGAGCTAGAACAAAATATATTTATGCCCAAACAGAATACAATGAACGAACGTAAATAAGGAGACGTGGACTTCTACCAGGAGGGATGTATTGCCTTCTAGTCCGGCCAATAAGAGATTACGCACAATGCCTGGTCTTCTATGCTGTTTTCTACAATGGGATCATTCTTTGGTTGATGTCAGCAATCGATCCTATGGGATTTCGGCGTAGACTGGGACCATAATGACCAAAATTATTTTCAATTTTCGACACGTGCATCACACTCATTTATTATTTTCCATCGCTCATTCTGTAATATCGCGATTCATAACCTCTCCGTGATGATCAGAAGTCAAAATGGTAATTATGACCACATCACTTTCACTCATATGCAAGAACTGCCATCAATTCTCACAATGAACTTGTCTTAGAAATGGCTGTCAATATATACAGGGTGTTTCAGGAGGAACAGTATATATTTTAGGAGGTGGTAGTATAGATAAATTGCCATACAATATTCCATATAACATGGGTCCAATTTTTATTGCGTACAGGGATACAGCTGGTAGTATGTAACCCAAACAAATGTAAAGCCAAGGCAAATGATGACGTTCAAAGTTTCAATAATTCCATCACCAATGCATTTTGCAATTCTCACCCCGTGTAGCTCTTCGGAGGGCGTCTTGTCGTTCTTTGATGAGGGCTCCACTATGCATAATCCGAACGACCAACTCTCCTCTTGTGTTACCTTATTCCTTTTTTAAAATTCGCTTTTGAAGCATCCCCAAAGGCAAAAATCCAAAAAGGCAAGGTCCGGGGATCTTGGTGGCCAAGAAACGTGGCCATATCTCCCTATCCATCTGCCGGGGAATGTTAGGTTTTGATGTTGCATCACCAGACGACTAGTACGTGCAGGAGCCCTGTCATGCTGAAAGAACATAATCATTCTTGTAGTCAAAGGAATCTCTTCCAATAATGCTGGAAGTTCATTTCCAAGAAAGTGTAGATAATTGGTTCCAATTAGACGATGCGGTAACACAACAGGCCCAATCAACTGATTATCAATCAACCCACTCCACACATTTACAGAGAAGCGTTCCTGAAAATGTTTGTCCACAACGGCATGTGGGTTTTCTTCTGACTACTGATATTCAATACCAGTGTTATTTATGCCGTTACGAGTGAACATGGCTTCGTCAGTGAAGGTTACAAATGGGATTACTTGGCGAATTGCACGTATCTAACGAAAAAAATCCAATCGTCTATCAGCATCTCCTGCTCGAAGGTGTTGAACGGGCTGGTGATCACACGGATGCAACCCGTGCATACGTAATGTCCGCCATACTATTATACTTGGAACACCGATACGTGCAGAAAGACTACGTGTACCAACACACGAAACGACAACTGCTCTGTTTACATATCAACGACTGTATGTCAGTACGCAATAAAAATGGGACACATGTTATACGGAATTTTTATTGCAATTCATCTATACTACCACCGCCTCAAATATTTACTGTTACTCCTGAAACACCCCGAATATTGCATGTATGTTCAGCTGGTAAATTAATTATATATTATCATAATCTTAGGACGTACAGTATTTTATTTCATCTTATTCATGAATGATTGTTATTTGTTATAATTGTTTTACCCATGTTCACTCTCAAACACAATATAATGATTATTCATGGACACATTTCAATCACCTGCGAATAAGCAAATGTCATGCCTCTCTCTCTACCTGTCTTTATATGAAACTGTGAGGGAAAACAATTCTCGAAGCGTTATATAAAAGTGAAATACGGCCAGTTAAGATATACATCTTTGCCAAACAGCCACAATGTGGAAAAAATATTTTCATGCAGTACCTGAATCGTCACCCTTTTCTGCAATATAATTATTCTACATTTCATATATTTCCATTTACTTTAATCTCCGCTTAATTTGGTTGATTCTGGCTGTTGGGTACTATTGCTTGTCATTCTTACATTTGGAATGCTTGCTCGCAACTATTACATGAATGTAGCCATCGGCGAATATCGATTAGCACAGGTCACAATTTAAGACAGTTTAGTAAACCTTCACCCCCAAAAAATATGTGCAAAATCTCACCAATAAGGTGGCTATATATTTTATTTCTACTGGACTGACTCTCACAATAATGTACCAAGTGTTTCAAATTAATACAAATTTAGGTACTGAGGATTAATATGTTTCTCAATATCCCAGAGAGAACCCAGTTTTGAACGTGGTTTTGTACAGTACAGATAGAAGTATGATTAAAAGACCAATCTTAAAAATAAGAAAACACGTATCCATTACAAGCATACCTGCAATATATCCCCCTATTTAATATGTTATCATTGAATCGAAAGTTAATTTAACACAGTGACTATGAACTAACTGGTGTCCCTCTAAACCGTCTAAGTAAAAGAATTTAGCTTGGCTTGAACTACGGGAATTATACCTAGTGGCAACAACTCACTACTCACCCACTACTCTGTCCACCGTTCTACCATGGTCCATAGAGTAATTTCTTGCAGCTGCTCTCTGGTGACGAACCGAGGAATTTATCTATATTTTTTGTAATTTGTGTAATCTCATTGATATACTTTCTTTGGCCACATCGCTTGATTTCCATTGAAAAAGGAGGCAAGGTTTTTCCGAAACGTATGGTTCTAATCGAAATAAATATCACGGCATTAGCCCAAAAAACATGAATTATGAATATTCTTAAACGTATTACATAATTATCGCTCCTGGATATGCTTTACCATTGAAGTATTTTATATATAATCTAGTATAAATAAATACATCCTTAAAACATGAATGGAGATTCCAGTCACGATGAGTACTAATGCGTTATTTCAAATACCATAACTGTCAAAATTCCTTGATTGGTTAGACGGTGCTGTGCATAGCAGCTATGTGCTTCTTCAAATTGTGTTTATAAGTAAAACCTGCATCACATGCACTGCACGTGTATGGCTTTAGACTACTATGAATTAACATGTGTCTCTTCAGACGATTTTTAAGAATGAATGTTGCATTGCATTTGGTACATAAGTACGGTCTCTGACCACTATGATTTAACATGTGTGTCTTCAGATAAGTTTTATCAGTGAATGTTGCATTGCATTTAGTTCATAAGTACGGTCTCTGACCACTATGAAGAAAGGTATGCCTCTCCAAGCTTTGTTTATAAGTGAATTTAGCCGTACAGGAACTACATGAATAGGGTTCGCCACTGTGAATCTTCATATGGGTGTTTAAGTGTTTTTTCTGATTAAACTTCGCTTCGCACAGGCTGCATGAATGATGTCTGAGACCACTACGAATCAACATATGATTTTGTAAAGCCCTTCTGCCGATAAACTTGGCTTCGCACAGGCTGCATGAATATGGTCTGAGACCTGTATGAATCAACAAATGCTTTTGTAATGCCCCTTTGCTAATAAACTTAGCCTTGCATGCACTGCACAAGTATGTTTTATGAATCAATACATGTGTTTTTAATTCTTCTTTGCTATTAAAGGTTACTTTGCATGTACTGCACGACTTTGATCTTCGCTCACTGTGAATTGCTATATGATTTCTCAATTTATATTTGGAAATAAATTTAGCTTCGCATATATCGCATGAGTAGGGCTTCTGGTCTCTATGAAGGAAAGAGTGATTTTTCAGATACTGATGAACCTGAAATTTTGCTCCGCATGTAGGACATGAATACAGCCTTTGATCACTATGGATAGGCATGTGTCTCTTCAAATTATCTTTACGGGAAAAGCGCGCCATGCATATGCTACATAAGTACGGCTTTTCGGTTGTTTGAGGAAGCATTTTCTTTTTTGTAGCATTTTGGAAGAGCATGTCTTTCTTCAAGTTTCCTCGTTGAATGATTGAAGCTCTGGATGTATCATGAGTTAAACTGTTCTCCGCACTGTGGGAGATAGGTTTCTGAGGGTATTTTCTTGCAGATGCTGTCCTAATATATTGTATTCCAGTAGTATCCGATATGTAAATCTTCTTTACGGCAGTATCTGACGCATCTGGATGTATCTGCCTGAAATAGTTAATGCTCTAGTGATTATGCTATATGTTCCTGAAATATGAAATAATTGTTCTTTCGAGGTCCAGAGATCTAACTAGAAAAATTATAATTGGGGCCACATTCAGCACGACCAGAGGTAAGAAATAATCTCCCTCCTACTCTTAAATGATATGGTGTTTACACATATAAAAGCGCACACTTTTCCAACTCCCGGCTTCCCTTACAAGACACCTCTCTAACGTCTCCCCCTCACCGCTTATACTCACTTTCTCCAACAAAAGGCTTAATCTCATACCTTCTATGCTGCCTCACAAAATCTTGACCAGTACTCACAAGTTAACTTCTTCCAACAATACACACAGTTTTTCCAAATTATACAGAGAAAGTTTCGAAATTACGGCCCAGAAAAACTTAAGATATTTGTCAAATTTCCGAGTATTCTTTAAAAAGTGTGAAGTATAAGTAAATGATTTCGATTCATGCACAGTTCACGTGTGACAGCCTTTAGCCCTTGTTGGATTCACCATCGAGCAAAATAGCTGTGTCTGTGGCACAACCAAATACTATCACAAATTATCACTCAATTGCCTTTTGAGAACTCCATCATAAGGATGAATAACAAGTTGCGGTTTGGTTGTGAAATACATGTTTAGTAGCACACTAAGTGAAAAGGTGGGGACTTTAACGCGTGTCAGATCACGTTATGGACTTAATTAGAGGGACGAAAGCACGAACATGAACAAAAATCACACATACACATGTTCGGAGTTGTCCATTCGGCAGCCAATTGTGTGGAGAATATTACAACGATGGTTGTGGTGTAAGATGTGCCACATTCATCTTGAATAAGCGTTGAGCGATAGCGATGAACAGAGAGAATATAAGTTATTTGTAGACTTAAGGAACACGATGGGAAATGGAGGATATTGGGTACAGGGACATCTTGGAGCATACACGAGACTCAGCAATGACCTTCTAATACCTAAATGTATATTTGCTATCAACAGCTCTCTTTTCCGTAGAAATGGATGAGGATGATAATTGTTGTTTAAAGGGTCCTAACATCTAGGTTATCGGCCCCTAATGGGTTGGGTGATCCTAACGATGATAGTGAAAGGTAAACTGTAACTAAAACTAACGAAGTTACGAACGTTTATACTAGAAGAAGAAATGGAAAACAAAAGGAGAATGAGGCAAATAAAGGCCAGGAGGAAAAGAAATGCACTCAACCCTCGAAAAATGCGGATTGAGGGACTTGGAAGGAAGGAGAGCCATGAAAGGCAGATAGGAAAGTGACATAGGAGAGCGTCCGCCCGAGAGGTATTGGATAAAAGAGGGAAAACCGGACCCAGCTCAGGAATCCCTACGGGTCGCCAACTCCCGAATTCACCAGCCGTGAGCCCCTGAGGGTGTAGCAATATCCAGGGTGCACCAGAAGTGGTGGGGCTACATCCACCCTGCCTCCTTGAGGGCCTTGAGCAGAAGGCAGGAGATAACATGATAAGAAAAAGAAGGCTGACCCCTCGCAGAAAGAGGGTATCAGAAAAGTTGAGACAAGGGCTAATTCAGGCGGGAAAGGAAGAGACTGCCTAGACCTCGGATACCCTAATACCGTCGGGGTCGGAAGAGAACAAGACTTGACCAAGTGAGGTCGATAGGGAAAAAGACGGAGAGGAGCCCGGCACAAGTAAGTGGAAGCAATGCCGGACTCAGCTGGGCCCCCGTGGTCGCGAACCCACGTCCCACTATATGTGAGCCCCTGGGGGGCATAGAAATGGTTTCCTTGCCTGTGCCACCCCATTATTTATCCATTCATTCACTTACTTTATTTGCAAACGGAGACAATTCCCCGGTGGTAAATTGTACAACTACAGAAAATTACCAACAATAATATCAACCACACTTAATGTGCACGAGTCGCGATTTGGGAACTGGAGCAATTACTTCGGAGTATTTTCACAACGTTTAAGTGTTCTCTTAAATACAGCACATCAACATGTTTGGGGAAAGTTTTTAAGAGTTCCAATCAATACCACGATTAATGAAAGAATATTTTCCATAATTTGTACACTGCAGTCGGCCTATTCCGTCCTTTTATCTTCTAGAGATTCCCACGCTAGTCTTTCTATCATTCGAGTAATACTACTTATAGGATTAAACTCGTTGAGCACAAACCTAGCATCTCCAGCTCATTGATGAGCCCTGGGTCCCAAGCCTCTGAGCCGTATTCCAAGATTCGCCTCACCACGGTCAAATATCCTAATTCCTTTGTGGTGTAATTACTGCCTTTTAATACCCTCATTACAAAACGAAGTGATTTGTACGCGTTGGAGACGACACAACCCACAATATTACTCCATTTCATTTCATTTCATTCCTTACATAGATACCCAAGGATTTGCACGAGCCTTCTTCTACAAGTATTTCCCAGCCGATATTATATTGTAAATTCTGCCTTATTCCTCTCCTCATTCTCATGAGGCTGCACCATTTCCTCGTTTTTATCTTCAATCTGTTGTCAACCGCCCATTTACGGACCAGGCTGAGGTCAGTTTGTAACTGAGCGTTTGTCTTGGGAGATTGCATATTTTTGGTATATTACACAATCATCCGCAAACAATCGACAGTCACTTTGAGTCATTCGGTAAGTCGTTAATAAGTGCCGTAAATATTAAGGGTCCAATCGCATTACCCAGGGGGACACCTGAAGTTACCAAAACGAGATCCAACAATAAATTACGCATTTTAACCTTTTACGAGAGACCAGTCAAGAACTCTTGAATTCATAAAATTACTCTTTTATCAATCTTCGAAGCCACTAAATTTTGGAGTAGTACGTCATGTGGGACGACATCAAATGTCTTCACAAAATCTATAATCACGGCGTCAACTTGCACTTCCTGTCTAGCGAGTAATAAATATCCTGAAAGAGTGACTGCATTTAGCTCCCGCATGAGTACTCTTGTCTATCATTAAGCCACAATTTTACTTGCGCGGAAACAGTGGGGAAAAGCTATTAGAAATAAGGTTTTGCAACAGTTTACATATGCTGGATGTGAGGCTAATAGGCCTATAGTTCCCATTTCCAATCATTGAAAGGATTGAGATCTTGAATATTGGACCTATTGTAGCTCTTTTCCAGTCATCGGGAATTTGCGTGTTAATTGATACATTAAACAGCACCCCCAAGTATCACCCAATGGCTGTACCTCCCAGGTTTAGCACATCTTCACAAATATTCTCTGGGCCATTTGATATATTTCTACGTAGCTTTACAATTCTTGCTAGAATTGACGATTGGTCTATTCAGAAAGGTGGGCGATCGTTACGGTCTTCCTTGCTTTGTTAATCACTGCTTATTTTGATTCTCAAATAGGAGTCACCATATTTCTTTAGCGTGTCACCTGCCAATCGATGTTAATCAGGGTTTTGTAGCATTCCATTATTGTTGTGTTACATCTATTGATTCCATCATAAATTCTTTCTTCAAGACGTAGTCCTTGCCGTTTTGAAACTCATTCTGATCCTCTGGTGAATCGGTTAACAAATGAATGCCGTTAGCAAATCTCAGAGTCGAAATAATTTCACATTGATCCTTTACTCCTACTTGAAATTTCTTTCTTATTTTATTTATTGCTTCTTAAATGTATAGGTTGAAAACTAACTAAAAGTTACAAGTTACAGCTTTACCTTACACTTTTGGAATGCCTGCCTTTCTCTCATGTCCTTGAGCTCTAAAAACTGACGTCTTGATTAAGTATAGACTGTAGGCCCTCACATATTCCTGCATTTTATTCCATTCATTTTCAAAACGTTAAAGAATTTTTCCAGGCAACACAATCAACAACCTAATCTAAATAATGCCACGAACGTTCTCTCATTATTCTTAATTTTTCCTTCCAATATCACTCTAACACTTAGTACAGCTTTCCTTGGTCCTATGCTTCTCTTGAAAGGAACTGATCTTCACCCTACTCGGTTTCGATCTGCCGTTCCATCCTCTAGCAAATAAATCTCGTCAGGATCTTTAAATCAGGAGTCATCAAGCTGATTGTTGGATAATCTGCACATCTGTTAGCTCTTCCTTTCTTAAGAGAAGGGTTGATAATATACTTTTTTAAATCAGAGAGCACCTCTCACCTGTCGTAAATCCTACACATTAATAAGTGAAATAAGCTGATCAGACCTTCAGGTACTAAGTAACGCAGGAATTCAGTATATAATCTAGGTCTGGTGGTTTCTTTCTACATGTACTGTATTTTAGCGCCCAAATAAATTCTGATCGCAATATTAAATTGCCTTTATTATGTTCATGAATTTCCCCTTCCATTGCATCATCTTCAAACTCCTTAGGCCTATAAAAATCTCTACGTATCCGTTCCATCTCTCTACCGTTTATTCTCTAAGTATCAGAGGTTTTCCATCAGAGTCCTCAATATTACTGCACCTGCATTACTTTCACCAAAAAATTCTTAATCCTTCGATAAGCTGCATCTTTCTTTCCTACCTTCGAACAAGTTTCCATTTGCACATTTATATTATTGTTGATGTTCTATTTGTGGGTCTTCGACAACGTGGTCATTTGGCCCTGTGAACTTGGGTGTGTGTGCATGTAATTTGTCTGCTAATCTGTGTTATTGTGATGGCGGTATTAGTGAGTGGATTTGTAATCAAGACTAGGACTGGGAAGGAGACGGTAGTGGCTTTAGGTTAGGAATCATACCGGCAATTGCCTTGAGTAGTAGTGTGAAACCATGGAAAACAACTTCCAGGATGGCTCAGGTGGTAATCGAAGCCACCTCATCTCACTTTTGCCCTACGAGACTGAGCGAACGAGACCAGAATAAATGTTTGGCTGAGCCAGGAAGAGAACAGCCGGCAGCTACACAACCTTTGCACGTTTTGTTTACCTAATTCCTTCACACCTCTGTATTCTGCCCTCTCCCTTTTACCTGCTCAACTTATCAAACGTGCCCATTCCTCTGCATTCCAAGCTCATCTTTACTCCCTTCCATAATCTTCATAACAACCAGTTTATGTTCAATTTCTCTAAATGTTGTCCACTTACTCATTTACACAGCTCAATTGGTGTAAAGATGAATACTTTCATTATGTCCATCATATATGTTACTGATGAATATTGTACTGATCAATGGTCATGTCTTCCCTTATTCTGAAACATAATACAGCATCGAGCCATCACTTCTTCAGGGACCCAAAAGAAGATCAGTGCGAGAGAAAATAGTGAGACCAGTGTCTTCAGGATTGATGAAGAATAAACAAACATTATTAAATAGTTCACAGGAATGAACATGTCCACGTATCATGGAGTAGGTCCTCAATATTTGTACCACCACTGATTTTGAGAATAAGTGTATAACAAAAATGTATACACAACACAACCTACAAATTTATCTAATGAATTTAGAGTAAGCCAATGAAGCACGTCAATACTGCTGCTACATAATGCTACTAACTATTTGCATTATAAAACTACTGGTGTATGGGAGCAAATAGTTTGCAATGTAGATACAGGCCGATGGAGATTGGAGGGCAAACAGAGAAGTCTATTTCAAATGTTTTATGAATGTAGAAATATGTCACTTGCATTGTATCTTGAGTACTAACCAATAAATCCAACATTGAACCTTTACAGGATACTCCCTGCCTTAGAACAGTCTAAGAGCGAACCTTTACAGGATAGCCCTGCCTTAGAACAGTCTAAGAGCAAAGCAATTCAAATATTGAAATGAAAATCCACAGCCTGCTTCCAGTCTCCGACCGGGTCAGGAATGGAATGAATGAAGCCCCCATCCAGCGGCAAGGATATGAACTGTGCCGGCTGCCGAGGCCTGACGCACTCCTCTGGGGCAATGATGAAATGAATGACAGATGAAAATGAAATGATAGTGGAGAGTGTTGCTGGAATTAAATTTTGACAGGGAAAACCGGCGTACCCGGAGAAAAACCTGTCTGCCTCTGTTTTGTCCAGCACAGATCTCACATGGAGTGACCGGGATTTGAACCACGGACCCAGCGGTGAGAGGCTGGCGTGCTGCCGCCTAAGCCACGGAGGCTTAGCAATTCAAATATTATGCAGCTTAAATGTGCCAGACCATGTAGTCAGCCTATCTGCAGACTCAGAAGACGAGTGGGTATAATACCCACCATTGGCCAACCTTTACAGGACAGTCCCTGCCTAACAACAGTCCAAGAGCAAAGCAATTCTGCCTATCAGCAGATTCAAAAAATGAGTGGGTGAGATCCCCACCATTGGCCAACCTTTACAGACTAAGAACGAAGCAGCTTAACAGCGCCAGACTATGTGATCAGCCTATCTGCAGACTCAGAAGATAAGTTGGTGAGATCCCCACCATTGGCCAAACATGAAATGGTTTTCTATGGCCAAATTCACTTCCTTCCAAGTTCTAGCCATATTTTAATCATTTAAATTCTCTTTATCATCTCTTATGGGCAGGGTGGATATAAATGCATACATGCAACTTAAAAACTATAAGAAATAAGGAATATGGTAAGAGAAATATTTGTTCAATTCACACTTACGAGTACAAGTAAAAGTAAGTGGATTTAAGTATTAACAAATACAGTAGTATATCCACATGTTCCTAGAACATTCTCTTAAATTTATCTCACTTAGTGTTTATTGCCTTTGTGCTAGTTCTAGCAATGCTCAGAATTGCGAAAGAGCCAATCACTTTGATATGTTACAACCATTTCAGCATTTGCCTAGAGTAAAAGTGCAAAACCACGGAAAAAATACTTTAAAGATTGTGAAGTGCTGAATCCCACCTCCTCTTTGTGGGTGTCTGACCTGAATAGAGATATTTGGACACAGCAAGTTCAATTGGCATTGACCTTTGAAAGCCTCCAAGTTCTTCATGATAAAATTCAAAGACCACAGTTGGCAACTAATGTGATTATGCCAAACACATGCTGGCTTCATATACAGACGTGTGCAAATTACGATTAATAGAGAAATTAAAATAGTCAGAATTTGTTTATTCAAAATCATTTTACTGAACAACGGCTGACATATTTTATGACTCTACTTAGTAAAGTTTTCTTCCCGGTAGACTTATAACGTTTCCCATAAGGAATTGCGACTGGGAATTTTCAGAATAGGGTATTCCGAGGGATACCTGTGCTGGGTCCATTTTCTCTTGTTTCACTGACTTTGGAATGTGCCCTCTAAATCAGGTGATTTCAATCCATGGTCAACGAATCTTTGTATAGATCAAGAGCGGATGATCAGTATAAAATACTTTGATTCCTCAGCTCTAAATTCATTCAAAAAGTTGAATATAGTAACCAAAAGAAAACTGGTGGCATTTTGCATTAACGAGGCTCCTCTTTTCATAGAAAGCCATCTCGTCAAATTATAAGCCTCAAAATAAAGAACAGAAAGAAATTTTTTGTATGATAAAAGATTCCAAAAACAGATCTCATTTCAGTGGATCCCTTCTCTTGTTGGAATAGCAGATTAGCAAAAAAAGGTACCACACTACAACAACCTGTCGGTCAGAATGATTTTATTTCAGCAAAAAGGATTATGAAAAGTATTATCAAAAACAGGTATGAAGAAATGGCAAAGAAAACAGCATAAACCAAATCATGTAAGGACATTGATGCTAAATGGGATCAATATAAATTAACACCAAGAAGAGAAGCTGTAGTCTTCTTCAGACTTAACACTGGTGGGTGGCTGAGGAATAACCTAACCACCAAGGGAAGATGATTAAGAAAAGGAGGTAGATTTTGGACTGGAGAAAAAGGATAGGAAAATAGGAGGAGAGTCCCACAAAAGTTATAAATTTAACCTTAAATGCACTTAGAGGCAGTTGCCACCGCAAATCCGCTCTCGGATACCTAAAGTGGGTAAGAGCTTGGTCCAAGCTGACGGGAAACACAGCTGGAACTTGGGCGGTTTGCAAGAGAGTGGCTTTAGTGTAATCCCTCTCAAGCATGTATCTGCGTACTATGGGGAAGAGTGATGGTCTGGCAAGACTGAGAGTAACAAATTTATTGTATGCCTGTTCAAAGCAATTCGTTTTCCAAAGTATTTCGAAGAATACCAATAATTTAAATAAGGTTTGGTATTTCCAATTTTCAAAGTTATGGAGATCCCTAAAAAGCGACCAAGTGCTTCCAAGAAGGAGAATAATAAAAAATTATACCTTGGGGAGTAATTTTGGTAAATGAACCAATGGTTGCATTTGGAAATGGCTAAGCTTTTACTCGGCGAGGAGCCGGCTAAAAGTTTAGACAAAGAGAAACACTTATCTTTTGGAAAACTGACCATAAGTTTTCGGAGAGGATCTCCACAAGCAGGTAGCTGGCGTAGCGAGCTTTACTTGCCTTACTGGCCAATTAGAATTAGCTATTAAAGCTAAAAGAAACTTTAATGAGATTACCACTAAGAGTTCTTGCTCAAATGCAACGAGTGGTGAAAGCCCTATTGATGGATTTAATGGCATTGAGTAGGGAAAGCCAGGGAAGACAGGATCTTGCCTAACCGTTGTATTAGAAAAATGAGAAAGCGAAAAGAAACGCTTAATTTATTTAACAATTCAAAAGAAGTTGCTAACTTTAACAAATATATAATTTCAATTTGATTAACAAATTTTGGGTCACAGACCTCAGAAAACATTAAACGTTTGCTCCAGGCAATTTACAATTTATGAGGTTTCAAACCTTATATATATTCAAAAATCTTTATAAGATTTAAAAAAGACAATTGTAGTAATTAAGGTGTAAACATTAAATTGAGTACAAAGAGTGTACTTTAAGAAATTCTTGAGAGAATGTTCTAGAGAGAGTGACAACTTCGAAAATAACAATAAGAAAAACATGAAGAATAAGATAGAAGTTCCTACAACTTCTTATATTTAAGTTGAATTACTTTATAACAATTATACAAAGAAGAGCAGGTCACTTACGGTGAAACCTGAAGAGAAAGTCAAAAGGAAGGTTCTAGACTTCCTATGTTTAAGTAGGAATCACGAGCCAAATGGGGCAGTTTCCATTTCGTGAAACCTAGAAATAACTCACTCAAGAGTTGAAAGTATTGTTTTCCCTGATTATAGGGAAGAAACAATGTAAGTTTGAACCGTGTATAAAACACGTAGTTATACAGAAAGTAATTAATGATAAACCAGCAAAATGGAAGGGCACTTCGTGGAGTGACACCTTATAGAAAAGTTACAATTTTATTAATATGGTTTGTTAGTAGAAGGTGGAGGAAAGATCATTGGGATTTAGGATCAATGTTCATGGCCTTATTTAATATAAGCGGACGATCGCGATGCGGTAGAAAAGTAGAACAAGCACTAGTTTTCACTATAGTCTGTAAAATGGATGCAAAGTTCACTGTAAAGACACGGAAGTTTATGGGAAAGAAAGTTATTGCAATAATGAAAAGAACTGGTTGCACTAGGTAGGCAAGAGTCTATTTCTTGAGAAGTTTGTAAATTACAATTAAATGCGCCATAGAACATTCCAGCGGTGGAAGAAAATTTGTTATTGCGGTAATTTATAAGGAAGATTCCTCATTTTAAATAGTATTCCCACAAGTGAGTGAAAAATACATGACGGCAGGACTTGTAGATAAAGTACAGGATCTGGAAGGTTCCAGAATGATCTTAATAGAAGTATGGGGCAAAGATGATCCAGCGGAGGAACTGGCTTAGTGATTTATAGACAGCGGGTATCAGATAATATCCCACGTAGTGAGAAGATTTCTCAATTAAATAGCTTAAGAAAGGCTACTTTCTATTAAGGTTGGCTTAGACAGACAAAAGCTCAACATGGCAAATCCCACGAAGAATGATTTTTGCCCCAAAATAAGTAATCTCACGCTGTCTATAAAATATTAGTTAAAAGCATTTAGAAGTTAAAACCATGAGGATGAGGTTAAAACTTGAAGTTTGTACTTAACTTGATTTCATGTCGAAGGTGAAGTTCCCCTTGACGATATCTAATGTGCCAACATGGCGTAGAACGTAGAGAGTGTCTCTTGGTTTGAGGAGACTGGCTCGAGTTGAGCCTTAACTGACCGAGTCAACTGCCGACTTAGAAGTGAGACCTGCTCAGCGAAGCACAGAGGGACCTAGGAAGGGAAAAGAGTGGGGGTAGGAAACAAAAGGTATACATATAAGCATGACCAACATAATAAAAATAAATGTTCTTCTTGATGAATGGTCTTCAAAGAGTTGATAGCAGGCGATACTAGCACAGCATGGTGAGTGAAAAAGGAGACGAAGTTCTCTTGCTCATGAAGATAATAGCTGGCGATGGTAACCAAATCTGGTGGCCAGATTGAGAAGGAAGTCCTCTTGCACCAGGAAGAGTTGAAGAGCTTCAGAGATTCGCTGCTAGATGACGCTAGGTGGGTCATGGAAGATATATATCTAGAACAGACTCATAAAAGATATAAGCGACATGATAACCAAAGAGAAAATAGAAGATCACTGTTGGTGTTTGACAAAGAGGAAGGAATGAATATGCAAAGAGCATTAAACTTTATATTCTCTCGTACCGTGTATTCCAAGAATACACCATGCTGGGAGGGGTAAACACCAGCACAGAACAAATAAGCAGTTAAACATTTAAAGGTAATGGAGAGATCAAAGACAGTGGTCTTGTGATCGGACCATTAGTAGTCAAGATTTTGGCCACCCTGACTCTCCCATCCCTTCCAGGATAACACTCGGTCACTCTACCAGAGGTCCAAACTAGAGGGGGTGAAACATCCCTAACCAAGACCAAGTCCCCCACTTTAATGTCGGGACTGGAAAGAAACCACTTCTGTCTTCGTTGCAAGGAAGTTAAATATTCCAAGTTCCACCTCTTCCAAAAGGAATTACGGAGGGCTTCAAGTTTACGCCAAACGATAGGTAGATTAGAATCCCTGAAAGAATTGGGAAGAGGAGGAGGGGCAGAAAGAGAAGTGCCGATAAGGAAGTGACCAGGTGTGAGTGGAAGCAAGTCATCAGGGTCATTGGAAAGAGGAGTTAGAGGGCGAGAGTTAACAACACCCTCAATCAGAACGGATAGTGAATTGAATTCTTCATAAGTCAGAATGCGATTACCTAAGACTTTTCTTAAATGACGTTTAGTGAGCTTTACACAAGATTCCCACCTACCACCGTGATGAGGAGCGTAGGGAGGTATAAAGCGCCATTTGAAACCCTTGGAATAGGAAAAATTAGAAATTTGTTTCATGGCAGAAGAAGATGTGAGAGCTTTCTTCCACAGAGAAGCTGCGCCCTGAAAAGTGGAAGCGTTATCAGAGAACATCTCTGAAGGAACACCACGCCTAGCGGTGAAGCGAGAGACAGCTGATAAAAAGTAAGAAGTAGAAGCATTCGTTACTAGTTCCAAGTGGATTGCGCCGGTAACCATGCAAACAAAGAGAGAAACATAAAGCTTACCAAACAATTTGCGTTTAGCTTCAGGAGAATTTCGTTGATATTGGAACGGACCCATATAGTCCACACCAGTTAAAGCAAATGGGCGTATAGGAGAAGAGCGAAAAGAGGGCAGATCGCTCATTAATTGAGTATTGATTTTAGGTTTCACTTTGAAACAAGGAATGCACTTTTGAATTACAGAAGATACTTCATGAATTCCATTTATGATCCAGTACTTTTCCCTTAAGAGGCAAAGCAGAGTGCGTGTGCCAACATGCAGATTACGATAATGAAAGTCACGTATAATTAAGGAAGTTACGTGATGTTTAGAAGGCAAAATAACGGGATGCTTTTTATCCTCAGAGAACAAAGATTGCGAGAGCCTTCCACCTACCCTGAGTAACCCATGGTCATCAAGGAACGGGGCTAAAGCACGTAGACGACTTGATTTGGGAAGATCCCTTTTAGAAGAAAGTAAAGACAATTCGGAAGAAAGTCTTCTTGCTGTGTCAGTTGTAAAACCTTAATGGTAGCGAGATTCAATTCATGATTGGTAAGGTGTGGTTTAGGGAGAAGAGGTTGGTCAACCACAAGATATTTCCATCTAAGGAGATAGGCGACAATTCGTATTAATTTATGAAAAGAAGAATAGTGGGACAACAAGGGATGAGAAGCGTTGGAAACAAGACACGAAGCAATAGATAGAGGTACTTCAGCGTCAGGCAAGTTGGAGTTTATAGTTGGAGGTTTAGAAGGCCATGAAGAAGAGTCTTTGATTAACCACGAGGGCCCATGCCAGTACAATTGGGAAGCTGCCAATTGAGAGGGTAAACAACCACGAGAGATAATATCGGCTGGATTATCAGCACTGGGCACATGCCTCCATTGACATCCAGAAGAAAGAATTTGAATTTTGGAAACTCTGTTTGCAACAAAAGTTTGCCAGTGAGAGGGGTTCTTGGCGATCCAAGAAAGGGTGATCATGGAATCACTCCAGAGATAGATTTGCGAGAATTCGACTTTTAATACTTCCCGTAATTTCTTAACAAGTTCTGCAGCCATGAGTGCAGCGCACAATTCAAGCCAAGGCAAAGTGATAGTTTTAAGAGGAGCGACCTTCGATTTGGCACAAACAAGGTTGGAAACTGAAGATCCATAGACTGAACCGTGATAAACTAAATATGCACAGCAACCGTAAGCTTTTTCGGAACTGTCCGCGAACACATGAAGAAAGAAGGATGCATTAGAACGAGCGTTAATTAAATTCCTAGGAATTTCAATAAGGGAAAGATCCAGCAAATTGCTGCGAAACGAGAGCCAACGATTAAGAAAAGAAAGAGGGAGAGTGTCATCCCATTCACATTTGAGCGACCACAGCTCTTGCATGAAGAGTTTGGCTATAACGATAACTGGGGCAAGGAATTGAAGAGGATCAAAAATTTTTGCAATTTCACAGAGAAATTGTCTTTTTGTGTTGGGAAGCTCTTCTGCGAGCGAAACTTTATAGATGAGAGTGTCAGTGCTAGTGCACCAATGAACTCCTAGAGTTTTTATGGATTCGGAGTTTCCACAAATTTCGACAGAAGAAGGATCTACGTCTTCGATGGGAAACTGGGCGAGAAACTCAGGGGAGTTGGAATTCCACTTATGAAGTGGGAAACCTCCATTCCTTAGCAATGCCTGAAGTTCTAAAGACACAAAAGAAGCTTTCTCCAAAGTGGTGAAGGACTGCAAATAATCGTCAAGATAGAATGGCTTAGTTAGTGCTTCAGAGGCTTTGGGATTAAATAAATGACCATCTTGTGAGGCTAGCAAGTGTAGGGATCGGATAGCAAGGAAAGCAGAGGGTTTCAAGCCATAAGTAACCGTTTTTAAGCGAAATACCTTAATGGGCTTGCTGATTTCATCACGCCACAAGATTCTTTGGAGATCTCGTTGTTCCGGTTGAATTAACACTTGACGGTACATCTGTTTTATATCAGCTATGACAGCTATGGGAAATAATCGAAAGTTTAAGAGTATAGCAGATAGATCTGACTGAATTGCAGGACCAGAGTAAAGGGTGTCGTTAAGGCTGTTGCCATTAACGTCGGGTGATGAACCATTGAAAACAACTCGGATTTTATCTTTTACAAGAGGGTTTTTCCACACGGGATGATGATTTAAATAAACTGTTTCAATTGGGGGGTACAGTTCATCATCAGATTTGTTAACAACTTCCATATGATCTAAGCTTTCATACTCATCCATGAAATCAGTGTACTGCTGTTTAACAAGAGGTTCTTTCATGAATTTGCTCTCGATGGCAAAGAGAGCTTTTCGAGCTTTGGGCTGAGAGTTAATAAGTTTGGGAGGATTATGTAATCTTGGCATTTGAACAACGAACCGGCCATCAGAAGAACGAGTGGTGGTGTTCAAAAAAAGTTGCTCACAAAATTCATTTTCTGAAGAGGTTACATTAGGAGGATCAACATTTTCAAGCCTCCAGAACTGTTCCAGGTCAGTATTGGAGAAGTAACATTGCGATGCAGGTTGGGGAGAATAATGGGGAAGTTGACCTGTGACGATCCATCCAAAATTAGTGTCTCTGGCGACCACGTTTGAGGATAACTTACGAACCTGTTTACGTAGGCAATTCCAGAAAACATTGGCACTAAAGAGTATGTCAATAGGGTTTTGCATGTTGAACAAAGGATCGGCTAGCCTTAAATGCGAGGGAATGTTTAACCCTGAAATATCCACAGAGTGACTTGGAGTGTCTTCTCCAATGCTATTGAGAATTAGGCAATTAAGTTTAAAAAGTTGTTTCTATGACAAATATCTCTTATAGTTAGCTTCGAGAATTGTAAAGCTTGAGATTTTGAGCTGTTGATGCCCGACACATTGATAGAAGTGGGGTTTACAGGTAGGCCTAGTTTTCTAATCAAGGAATTTGACACAAAATCATGAGTTGCCGCTGAATCTAGAAGACCGCGTGCACGGACCCAGTTGCCATAGTTATCTTGAACTTCGATTTGGACAGTAGACAACAATACTTGAGCACTGCGAATGGACTTGGCATTTTGAATATACGATGAAGCATTAGAACTGTTAGCACTATCATTTTTCGGAGGAGTAGATGCTGTCGATGACCTTGCCTGATCATGACGATGTAGCAAAGTATGATGAGCCTTTTCACAATGGTAGCAAATTCTTGTGGACTTGCAATTAGAAGCAGAATGAGTAGGCGCTAGGCATTTGAAGCAATGTTTGTTCTGGGAAACTAATTTTCTTCTGTCGTCGACTGACATTTCTTTAAAGGATTTACAGAGGTATAGGGCATGGGGATCTTTACAAAGTATGCACTTTAACGGTTCGTTTAAACTCTTGCGAGGTTCGCTTTGAGTGTTTAAAACAATAGAGTTAGCAACACGACGTTCAATAGACCTAGTTGGGTAACCAGTAGTGTTTGATTTGAATTTAGATGAGCTGGACCCGGGTTTTTGGGTATTAGACGCTAAGCGTTCGCTTTTAGGTTTGATGGACATTAATTCAAACTTAGAACTAGGAGATGGGGGTTCACTTTGATTAGCTAGAGCGGTTAAGAGTTGGCATCTAGCGTTTATGAAAGTGACTAAATGCTCGTAAGAGTAGTCGTCTTCTTTAGAAAGTTCAATTTCCCAAGCGTTGAGGGTAGCAGCATCAACTTTAGAAACCACTAAATGTATTAGGAAAGTATCCCAATGTTCAGTAGGTTGATCTAATTGGGACAGAGCCTTAACGTGAAGTTGGGTAGTGTCAACTAGAGTACGCAAACTAGTGACGTCATTGTGCTGTGACGCAGGTAGGTTGAAAAGAGCCTTCATATGGCGTTGAATACGTAACCGTGAATTTCCATATCTTTCTTTTAACAAGTTAAGAGGCAATGGGGTAATTTTCGGCACGTAGAGGAAGTGCTTCGACTAACTGCAAAGCTTGACCTCGGAGAATAGATCTTAAGTAATGAAACTTGTAAATGACTTGAATGTCTTCATTGTCATGAACAAGGGAGCAAAATAATTCAGAGAAAGAATCCCAAGTAGATTCATCTCCAGAGAAATGAGGTAAATCAATTTTAGGTAAAATTGGTTTGGGCTTGTGAGTACCCTCACGGAAAGAAGTGTGTGGTTCGTGAAGGGAACCAAGAACAGAAGCGTCCTTTTTCTGCTCCTCTTCGAGTTGGCGTATTATTTTGAAAGCAGAACCTATGCCTTCGTAATATTGGTTTTCTACTTCAACTCGATCTTCGGTTTGATTGAGCATGCAAGTTTCTATTTCAGTTTGAATGTTGCAATAATTTTCATAAGAACGTTCAAAATCCCTTACGCGATGTTTCAACAAGTCTAATTGCGCTTCTGAGAGATCTAATTCTTTTATGTACTTTCTGAATCGGGTAATTTGCCCTTTATAGGATGCTCGTTTAGAAGTAAGTTTTTCATCCTTATCATTATCAGTAGGAGCCATGTTAAAGAAAATAGATGAAAATGTAACTCACGAAAATGTGGAACCTTGGAAATGCTGTCAAGCTGGCAGCAGCAAATAGGTTGAAAGAACGGGACACACCAAAGGAGACAGGAGCGGCCTCTTTCCCCTTCACAGGCTTTGCACGATGTGGTTATAGCTGAAAGATTCAAAGCAGAGATTAATAAATTGCAAAGTATTGCCAAATGACACTTGACAAAGAATAGAAATAGAAAATGGACTCTCCCGGGTTTCCGGGACCAAAATTTGGGTAGATTATTGGCTGAGGAATAACCTAACCACCAAGGGAAGATGATTAAGAAAAGGAGGTAGATTTTGGACTGGAGAAAAAGGATAGGAAAATAGGAGGAGAGTCCCACAAAAGTTATAAATTTAACCTTAAATGCACTTAGAGGCGGTTGCCACCGCAAATCCGCTCTCGGATACCTAAAGTGGGTAAGAGCTTGGTCCAAGCTGACGGGAAACACAGCTGGAACTTGGGCGGTTTGCAAGAGAGTGGCTTTAGTGTAATCCCTCTCAAGCATGTATCTGCGTACTATGGGGAAGAGTGATGGTCTGGCAAGACTGAGAGTAACAAATTTATTGTATGCCTGTTCAAAGCAATTCGTTTTCCAAAGTATTTCGAAGAATGCCAATAATTTAAATAAGGTTTGGTATTTCCAATTTTCAAAGTTATGGAGATCCCTAAAAAGCGACCAAGTGCTTCCAAGAAGGAGAATAATAAAAAATTATACCTTGGGGAGTAATTTTGGTAAATGAACCAATGGTTGCATTTGGAAATGGCTAAGCTTTTACTCGGCGAGGAGCCGGCTAAAAGTTTAGACAAAGAGAAACACTTATCTTTTGGAAAACTGACCATAAGTTTTCGGAGAGGATCTCCACAAGCAGGTAGCTGGCGTAGCGAGCTTTACTTGCCTTACTGGCCAATTAGAATTAGCTATTAAAGCTAAAAGAAACTTTAATGAGATTACCACTAAGAGTTCTTGCTCAAATGCAACGAGTGGTGAAAGCCCTATTGATGGATTTAATGGCATTGAGTAGGGAAAGCCAGGGAAGACAGGATCTTGCCTAACCGTTGTATTAGAAAAATGAGAAAGCGAAAAGAAACGCTTAATTTATTTAACAATTCAAAAGAAGTTGCTAACTTTAACAAATATATAATTTCAATTTGATTAACAAATTTTGGGTCACAGACCTCAGAAAACATTAAACGTTTGCTCCAGGCAATTTACAATTTATGAGGTTTCAAACCTTATATATATTCAAAAATCTTTATAAGATTTAAAAAAGACAATTGTAGTAATTAAGGTGTAAACATTAAATTGAGTACAAAGAGTGTACTTTAAGAAATTCTTGAGAGAATGTTCTAGAGAGAGTGACAACTTCGAAAATAACAATAAGAAAAACATGAAGAATAAGATAGAAGTTCCTACAACTTCTTATATTTAAGTTGAATTACTTTATAACAATTATACAAAGAAGAGCAGGTCACTTACGGTGAAACCTGAAGAGAAAGTCAAAAGGAAGGTTCTAGACTTCCTATGTTTAAGTAGGAATCACGAGCCAAATGGGGCAGTTTCCATTTCGTGAAACCTAGAAATAACTCACTCAAGAGTTGAAAGTATTGTTTTCCCTGATTATAGGGAAGAAACAATGTAAGTTTGAACCGTGTATAAAACACGTAGTTATACAGAAAGTAATTAATGATAAACCAGCAAAATGGAAGGGCACTTCGTGGAGTGACACCTTATAGAAAAGTTACAATTTTATTAATATGGTTTGTTAGTAGAAGGTGGAGGAAAGATCATTGGGATTTAGGATCAATGTTCATGGCCTTATTTAATATAAGCGGACGATCGCGACGCGGTAGAAAAGTAGAACAAGCACTAGTTTTCACTATAGTCTGTAAAATGGATGCAAAGTTCACTGTAAAGACACGGAAGTTTATGGGAAAGAAAGTTATTGCAATAATGAAAAGAACTGGTTGCACTAGGTAGGCGAGAGTCTATTTCTTGAGAAGTTTGTAAATTACAATTAAATGCGCCATAGAACATTCCAGCGGTGGAAGAACATTTGTTATTGCGGTAATTTATAAGGAAGATTCCTCATTTTAAATAGTATTCCCACAAGTGAGTGAAAAATACATGACGGCAGGACTTGTAGATAAAGTACAGGATCTGGAAGGTTCCAGAACGATCTTAATAGAAGTATGGGGCAAAGATGATCCAGCGGAGGAACTGGCTTAGTGATTTATAGACAGCGGGTATCAGATAATATCCCACGTAGTGAGAAGATTTCTCAATTAAATAGCTTAAGAAAGGCTACTTTCTATTAAGGTTGGCTTAGACAGACAAAAGCTCAACATGGCAAATCCCACGAAGAATGATTTTTGCCCCAAAATAAGTAATCTCACGCTGTCTATAATATATTAGTTAAAAGCATGTAGAAGTTAAAACCATGAGGATGAGGTTAAAACTTGAAGTTTGTACTTAACTTGATTTCATGTCGAAGGTGAAGTTCCCCTTGACGATATCTAATGTGCCAACATGGCGTAGAACGTAGAGAGTGTCTCTTGGTTTGAGGAGACTGGCTCGAGTTGAGCCTTAACTGACCGAGTCAACTGCCGACTTAGAAGTGAGACCTGCTCAGCGAAGCACAGAGGGACCTAGGAAGGGAAAAGAGTGGGGGTAGGAAACAAAAGGTATACATATAAGCATGACCAACATAATAAAAATAAATGTTCTTCTTGATGAATGGTCTTCAAAGAGTTGATAGCAGGCGATACTAGCACAGCATGGTGAGTGAAAAAGGAGACGAAGTTCTCTTGCTCATGAAGATAATAGCTGGCGATGGTAACCAAATCTGGTGGCCAGATTGAGAAGGAAGTCCTCTTGCACCAGGAAGAGTTGAAGAGCTTCAGAGATTCGCTGCTAGATGACGCTAGGTGGGTC
Source organism: Meconema thalassinum (assembly GCA_946902985.2). NCBI lineage: Eukaryota > Metazoa > Arthropoda > Insecta > Orthoptera > Tettigoniidae > Meconema > Meconema thalassinum. The sequence goes on along the minus strand of OX336388.2, from coordinate 51,946,636 downwards.
ATGGAAGATATATATCTAGAACAGACTCATAAAAGATATAAGCGACATGATAACCAAAGAGAAAATAGAAGATCACTGTTGGTGTTTGACAAAGAGGAAGGAATGAATATGCAAAGAGCATTAAACTTTATATTCTCTCGTACCGTGTATTCCAAGAATACACCAACTGGCCATGACTGCCTTGCAGCTCGTCTGAAACGAATCATCATCCTGAGATCTGAAAAATATACACTTTGTCACGAACCTGGAAATAAAATGGGTAAGGGCACCTGCTACATTGCAACAAACTTGATGTGACTAATAGAACTTCACGCAGCCTCACACAACTCTATTGGAACGCAAGAAAGCTGATGGATTGGAATTCGGGCTAGCCATAAGAAACAACCTTTTACTATAAGTTTCTTAAAACAAAATGTAATTCAGACTAATGATTAAATATTTGAAATGACCTCAGCGCCTTGTAAATATACTTAGTGCAGTAAATCATGAAAAGTATGAATGACATTTTGGAAAACTGTCCTTGAGTCTAATAATATACCGTGGGATTGGCCAATGAGATTTCAGATGCATTCCCCATTAGCTCCATGGTAGGGCATCCATGTAAACAACTGGAGGTCACTGGTTGAAATCTCCCAAGGGTAAGACTGAAATTCTCCAGCATCCATCAAAGTAGCTTGTACTTTCTGAACAACACAATACCTTACAGCCGAAAGCTTCCATTAGTCATTGATACAGTTGTAATAATTCAATTCCGGAATCCCTAAATACCATTCGGTGCTAACGAGACAGGTCATGTATTGTAAAAAGGCATCAAGTAGTAACCCGACAAGGAACTTACCTCTTCCAGGTCTTCAGATGGTGTCTCTTCTTTGACGCATCGAACGATCTCTGCTGTTAGACATTCTTCAAGCTTAATATCCTCAGTATGATCATTTTCAACCTGCAGAAAAATTATGTGTGTCACAGATATGTTCTTTGCATAGCTAGAATTACATCTCACACATGACCTGTGTACTTCTGCTGCAGGAATCAAGGAATATTGTAAAACAAAATCCTTAATGTTATTCCAAATACGATGCAACAAGACCAAGATCAATAGACGTATATATTAGAATGAAATGCGCACAAGTTGTATATAAGTTATAATGGTTACATAAGATTTGTTGGTATCTTTGTACCCCGCATTTGTATATATAGTTTATTGTGCACTAAAGTCTACTAGGGATTTTACTAGTTTTTAGCCTATTTTCAATTTTGAAAAAATAGGCTTATGAGATCACCTTTTGTCCGTGTGTGTGTGTGCGTGTGTGTGTGTCCCCCTAATAAAATCTAAACGGCTGGAGCGATATCAATGAAACTCGGTATGTTCATAGCACTATTCCCGGTGACCTCGACCGTACCATTCAAATTTTGTTACGTCTCACCAACGCAAAATGGCGGCTGTGCGAAATATTTCACTAGCATTCAATATCTCCGAAACTATTACCGATATCGCCCTGAAATTGTGTACGGTGATAAAGGATACTACTAGAAGTTCACCTATGAGACTTTCAAAAACCTGGTGAATACAAAACCAACATGGCGGTCAAGCGAAGTTGAGACTTTTAATAGACTTCTCGCGATTTAACTATCCACACGTAATTAAACTTGGTACAGCAAATGTTCATACACATTGTAATGCACTGGAGTCTAATTTAGTTCAATTGTTTACATAACTTCAAAATGGCGGCTGTGCGAAATATTTCACTGACATTCTATATCTCCGAAACTATTACAGATATCACCCTGCAATTTAGTACGGTGATAAAGGGTACTGATACAAGTTTAACTATGTATATTTCATAAACTTGTAAAGTAGAAAACGAACATGGCGACCAAGCGAAGTTGAGACTTTTAAATAGACTTTTTTCACGATTTAACCATCCAAACGTAATGAAACTAGGTACAGCAAGTGTTTATACACATAGTAATGCACTGGAGTCTAATTTAGTTCAATTGTTTACATAACCTCAAAATGGCGGCTGTGCGAAATATTTCACTGACATTCTATATCTACGAAACTATTACAGATATTACCCTGCAATTTTGTACGGTGATAAAGTACAAGTTTACCTATGTATACTTCATAAACTTGTAAAGTAAAAAACGAACATGGCGACCAAGCGAATTTGAAATATTTTAATAGACTTTTCTCGGGATTTAACTCTCTGAGCGCAGTGAAATGTGGTACAGTAAATGATTTTGCAGATTGTAATGCACTGCCATCTAATTTAAATCAATTGTTACATAACCTCAATATGGCGGCTGTGCGAAATTTTTAAATTAAGTTTTTATTTCTTGTGTCGTAATCATGCGATCGAAGTGAAAGTTTGAATAATGAACCTAGGCAATAATTGTCCTTGAATGGTACATAATTCTATGGCCTATACATATAACAATCCTAAATGGCGAGCTTCCGAAATATTTAGACGGTTCTCAATATCTATGAATCTTTTACAGCAACCAAACTGAATTTTTTTATGTTCATAGAGACTATGAACATATGTTCACCTATAGGACTTTCATTAACCTGGTGAGCACAAATCCAACTTGGCGGCGACGCGAAGTATAAATATTTAAATGGACGATTCTCGCGAATTAACTATCCGAGTGCTGTGAAACGTTACACGTTAAATGCTTATACAAATGTTGATCCACTGGCATCTAATTTATTTCAATTGTTTGCATAATCACAAGATGGCTGCTGTGCGTAATTTTAAAATCTCGTTTTTACTTCTTGTGTTCTAATCATGCGATTGAAGTTTGAATACCACACGTACACAATAATCTTAATGTAATAGTAAAAAATAAAAATCCAGCCTGGCGACAATCTGAAATATTTAGACGGTTCTCAATATCTACGAATCTGTTACAGCAATTAAACTGAAATTTTGTATGTTGTTAGACGAAATTAATATGAGCAGGATATATGAAAATAGGCTGTATAATTCTTAACGGAACTACTTGTTTACAGGTGGTCACATGGTAACGGTCAAAGGGTTGATCGCACAATTCACAAGTTGTATATACATTCACCGTACTTAGTTGGTTTTTTTTAACTTTTTATAAGGACCCAAAAATGCTACGGGTACATTATCACTAATTTGGAGATCATTGTTAAGGTCTTGAGCATTAAAAAGCCGTCAGCCGAGTAGCTTCGTTGCATCCAGCAATTCCTCGAATTACGTTTATCTCACAGTTACGAATGAGTGAAATTATTTTTTATATGTGTTATGCAAGTGCTGACATTTACCGGCTGCATACAGCCTTTAGAAGTTAATATGGACTTAGACAGGAGACCAAAAAATTAAGCGTTCAGTACTAATCTCTCTCTATATAAAAATGAACGTTTGTCTGTTTTTTCTGAATTTCCACGGAAGTTTGAGTTATTAACGCGTTTCAGACTGGTTTATGACGGTTGCGCGCAAAAACAAAATTTTTGTCTGTCTGTCTGTTTGTCTGTCTGTGTACAATTTTGCACGCGTATCACTCGAGAACGGCCGAGTGGATCAACGTAAAATTCGGTACAGATGTCCATGAGAGGCACGAAAGTAATCATTGATGTAACTCTTCTCCATACCTCTCATAAAAGAGGGCCTACCTCCTTAAAATGCATGCTGAAATGGGCGTAGAAAGACGGGACAAAGCTCATTTTCAGCGTCACAATTCGAGAAACAAAACTCTGGAGCCCTACGGGCCCCGAAAACCACATTTTAAAACCAACAGTCCTAAAACCAACAGTTTTTGAGATATACCCAGAAAAATAATTTCATTTATTAAGCTATTGAAAGAATGCAATCCGGTAACCATGGCAACACATTCTCTGAAGTCCATCTATTTCTATAAGACGCAATGCCATTCCATTTATTACATTACTGTGAACGTTCGCAAATGGTTATAAGGTTATCACGGAACCAACTTAAGCTGTAAAATTCATCAATACGTATATAATGCGCTTAAGGGGATCAAGGGGTACTCTTGAATTTTTTCACGTGATTTACACGGGCGGGTGTGGTACTAAAGATCTATTATATCGCTATCCCTATATTAATCAATTATTATTATGATTATTATTATATTATGACGTACAAGGACGAGACAAAACTCATTTTCAGCCCCTCGGTGGCTCGGAGGCTACTACGTTTTAAGGCTCTAAAACTACGTTTCTGAGATATTCCCAGAAAACTAATTTAATTTAATAAACTAATAAATAGATGACGAGTACAGAAGAACACCAAATCAGGAGCTATATAAATATACTGAGAAAATCACAGATGTGGCCAGGAAGAGACGTCTGGCTTTCTAAGGACATGTGTCATGGATGAAACCAACAAGACTAACTAACCGGCTTCTCAACCACTGGGGGAATAGAAAGAGCTTGACACCGTCGCTAACAGTAGTTAACAAGGGCAAGATGGCGACGGAGTGAGTACAGGTGGAAGTTGAGCTCCGTGTGAATGTGTATTTCAAGTGTGTAATACAGGAATTATCACAGTAAAAGTTGGCACAGGAACAACATATGAACGTTAGGTTAATTTAAAGTAATATCTCATAGGCAGCTGTGTAAAACAACGTGAAATTCCGGTTATTTGTGTTAGGGAACATTCACTTCACTTTGCCGTCATAAGCTCGTGCGCAATGTGCAAGAAGGAAGTGGGAAAGGCAGCAGTTAAAGTACAGTGTGGTACGTGTAAAAACTGGTTCCATGGAAAGTGTGTTCAGATAAATGGAAACGCTGGTGAATGGCTATGTGAATTTTGTTCCACTAAAGACACATCTCCATCATTAGGAGATGTGATGGTGTTATTGAACGAACTAAGAGAGGAATTTCGTTCCATGAAAAGCGAGCAACTACAGAGGGAGACAGATCTGGGTAAGTCACTGGACATGTGTCACAATAAATTAGATGATAATATGCTACTGCTAAAATCACAGCAGGCAGACATAGCTCAGTGCGTAGCACAAATAGAATCCCTGAAGCAGGAAAACTCTGATCTACGCACTAAAGTGAAAGCATTGGAAAATCGTGTGTTAGAATCTGAACAGTATTCCAGGCGCAATACAATTGAGATACAAGGTGTTCCCGAAATAAAGATTGAGAACGTTCTTAACACTGTCAAACTAGTTGGACAAGCCTTGGACGTAAATGTGACTGATGAAATGGTGGACGCTTGCCATCGTCTTCCAAAACAACCAAGCCAACAATGCAGTGGCATTGTCGTTAAATTTGTGAGGCGTTTCGACAAAGAAATCTTCATGGAACGGCGCCGTGTAAAGAGGAATTTATCTACTAGACATATGGGACTCCCTGGGGACAGCATGGTGTATGTGAACGTAAGTGTCGCCCCGGAAAAGAGGAGACTACTGGCAGCGGCTCGTCAGAAGCGGAGACAAAAGGAGTTTGCGTATCTATGGGTAAGAAACGGAGTCATAAAAATGAAGAAAAATGAGGGTTCCCGTATCATAGTAGTTAATAGTATGGACGATCTGATCGGAATTTAAAATAGATAAATTGTCAATTTACTATCAGAATGTACGTGGTATGAAATCTAAATTGTATGTGTTTAACGAGAACCTATTGTGTAATGATATAGATATATGTATTTTAACAGAAACTTGGTTAGACTCCAGTGTTTATGACACTGAGGTCATTAACACTGGATACAGAGTATACAGGCAAGAGAGAGGTTCAAGCAGGACTGGTGGTGGGGTGCTAATAGCGGTAAAGGAGGGGATTACCGTTCTCAAGGCTGAAGGAAGGTCTCAGAACTCAGAAGTCTTGCTGTTAAAGTTGGAAACAAAAGGAAGAGTCTGGTATGTCTGTTCCCTGTACATTCCTCCTAGCTCGGACCTTGAGTCTTACCGTGAAATGCTAGGGTGGATAGAGAGCCATTATGAAATGTACAATAATAACATCATTATAGCGGGAGATTTTAACATTCCTACAATAACGTGTACAGAAATTAATGATGTAGATAAAAATAGCCATTCACAGTTACTGTATAACTTCATGAACCTACTTCAACTTAAGACTTACAACAGCATTCAGAATTCGAATGGAAGAACTCTTGACCTAATACTCACTAACTACACAAACCTAAATCTTGTAAGACATAATACTCCTCTTTTACCCGAAGATGCCCACCATCCCACACTGGATTTAACTGTACCTCTCAATGGAGCCAAAAACACCTTCAGAATTAAAAAGGAAACTAAATTTAATTTAAAAAAAGCTTAATTTGATGAACTGTACCTCGGTTTAAGAGACACAAATTGGGACGATCTCTACAAAATTATGGAAATAAATTCAGCAGTATTTTTTTTATGATAAAGTTTACGAAGTTTTCCAAAATACCGTCCCGGTATTAATGCCTTTTAAAACCAGTAAATACCCTGTTTGGTTTACAAAACAAATAATTAATGATTTGAAAGATAAAGACTTCCACAGAAAAAGAAAGGACTACTCTGAATATAGCGAATTGAGATACAAACAATTAAGAAACAAGACCAAAACAGACATCAAACTAGCTCATAACGGATATATAACAACAGTTGAAAATAACATTAATAGTGATTGTAAAAATTTTTGGACGTACGTGAAAAGCAGGAGAAGGGCCAATGGTACATGTACTATAATGCAATACAATGAGGAAGAGCTAAAAAGCGGGGAAGCGGTTGTTCAGGGTTTTGCAAAATACTTCCAGTCGGTGTATTCACACAACCCTTCTTCCTACAGAATATCGCAAGATGAGGCAAATACGCCAGTAACCCTGCACATAGAAGTAACAATGGCGTAAATTGATAGAGCGTTTAAAAAACTGAGACCAAAAACATCAGCGGGGCCGGACCAAGTACCCCCTTACGTAATTAAGGGTTGCTCACAGATTTTAAAAGATCCCCTTCATTTTCTTTATAACCTAGCAATTAGTACAAATACGTTCCCAGATATTTGAAAAAAAAACTCGCGTCTGTCCTATTTTAAAATCCGGTAACCAAACATTAATAAAGAACTATCGACCCGTGAGTATAGTATCAGCTGTTGCAAAGATATTTGAATTTATTTTACATGACAGAATTGTTACTCATGTAGCGCCAGCCATATCAGAACAACAACATGGATTCATGCAACAGAGATCTACAGTCAAAAATCTGATGAATTTCTCCCACGATGTTTCATCTGAGTTGGATATCGGAGGACAGATAAATGCTATTTTCACGGATTTTGAAAAGGCATTTGATAGTATAGATTATGATATTCTTTTGACAAAATTAAACAATTTCGGTTTTTCACAAGCAAATTTACGATTTTTTAGCTCGTATCTGTCTGGTAGACAACAATATGTATACTTTCTCGGAAATTCATCAATGGAATATACCGTAAATTTCGGAATTCCACAGGGATCGAAACTTGGACCAATTATGTTTCTGATAGCAATCAATGACATTTCTGAATGTATTAAGCACTGTAAATGTCTTCTATACGCCGATGATTTTAAGATATTCCGTCCTGTATCCTCTGCTCATGACTGCTATCTTCTACAAAATGACTTGGACAACATCTTTGAATGGAGTAGGAAAAATAAACTTAATTTTAATCTAACGAAATGTGTCACAATGTCATTTACCCGAAGGAAGAATACAGTTAGTTTCCAGTATAAGCTGGGGTTGAATACGCTGCGGGAGGTTAATGGTGTAAGTGACCTTGGTGTGGAACTGGATAAAGGTTTGACTTTCGCTTCTCACATCAACAAGGTAACAAGTGAGGCGTACCGAGCACTAGGCTTCGTCATTAGAAATGTAAGACCTTTTCGGCAGGTGAAAACGGCCATTACACTCTTTAATGCTTACGTAAGGGCGAAATTAGAATATGCAAGCGTAGTGTGTAATCCGTGGCGTAAAAAATACATAAGATTACTAGAAGGAGTACAGAAGCGATTCGCCAGATTTATACATTATAAAATGAGCGGAAATTACCCATATATGGTCCCATATAAAATTTTAACGAATAATCTAAGAATTATTGCTTTGGAAGACCGTAGGAAAATAAATGATTCCAAGATCTTACACAAGATTGTAAATTCTGCGGTAGATAACTCTTATTTTTTATCGTTGCTGAATTTCAATGTTCCACGTCTATCTTCAAGAACGTGGACAACTTTTAGGAATAAGAAAACATGCACCACGTCACACAAACATTCACCGCTTTATAGACTCTGCAGTAATTACAATAAAGCTGTAGTGTCTAATAAAAGTCTAGACTTCGATCTTAGTCTCCAAAAATTTGTAAAGGTATTTATGACCACATTACCATGAGTGTAATTAATTAATAAAAAGGTAGAATATGTAACAGCATTAAGGTTAAGCTAATTTAGATGCTAATATTAGATTTAAGATTAGATTTAAGTTATGAAAAAAATTAGAATTACTGTTAAAATTTTGTAGGTTTACTGTTATTGGGGTTAACGACCCTGTTGTAAACCAGCATAAATAAATAAATAAATACATAAATAAATAAACAAGGATATCCAAGAACAGAAGATAATGAAATCTGATATTCGAAGCCGATCACATCTCAGAAAGATACTTAAACATAAGAGTTTTCAGGACAGACCACCCTGTAAGAAAACCGGCATCATCTGGACAAAAGAGAGAAAGGAGAAACATAGCCAGATAATGCGCGAATATTGGGCAAACATCAAGTCCCTCGCCAAACTGAAAAGTTGAACGTCGTGGTCCTTAGCTGGCCCATCCGAAAGAAGAAGAAGAACTAGGAGAAACTAATGAAGTAATGCAAGCCGGTAAACATGACAACAGTATCACAAGAGGTGACATCCAACTTTCCATTTATTTCTGGAAGAAGCAATGCCACTCAATTTATTACATTTTTGTGAAAGTTTGCAAATGGCTATAAGGTTATCGTGGAATCAAACATAGACTGTAAAATTTAACAATGCGATTAAGGGGGTCAAGGGGTACCCTAGAATTTTTATCGTGACTTACACGTGCGACATGTTGTACAAAAGGTCTATTAAATCTCCAAACCGCAACATTATTTTCAAATATTCCTGGATTGGAATAGTGTTTTTTGCAGCTTTTGGAAATTTGGGCCATTGGAGTCTAAAAATCCCGAATTTTCATGCACCATAAGCCTTTATAATTTATTAAGGGAGTCTTCCTGGTGATGGGGACTTTCCATAACGGTGAGGGTCAGTTTTAATTTGACATATATGGCGTTTCGTCTACGAGGTTTTCAATATTATTGTCACGTCAGGAAGTACACGTTAGGTGAATTTAGTTTGAGAGCACATTTTAAGTAATCATATTTTTGTCGACAAACGGGTTCATTGTAAAGATGATTTTGTTTGATACTGTGTGGTTGATATATATTTATGTTTATGTACGCCTATAATTCATGTTGGGTGTTTGAAGCATCGTAAAATTCGGTATTTTAACAATGAGTCAATCAATACACCAATCATTTAGAAAACTCTTCAACGTACTTCTCATAGAAGGGTGGGTATAAGGAACAACTTTTCAAAATACATGCTAAAATAGGTGAAAAATAAACAATATCCTAGAAGGACGACCTAATCAAATGTTGCGCTTCTCAATGTGTGACACAAAACTAGGGAGTCTATAAAGGGTATTCGAAAACCACATTTTATGACCCTTAAATAAACAGTGTCTGCGATATACCCAGAAAACTAACTTTGTTCTGATAAACTTATGAAGGAATGACAAGCCCCTAACCATTTCAAACGTAGCTCAAATGATAAGGTCTGGTTATTAATACCGAAGACCGTTCGAAGAGCGGGTACTTCTGCTAGTAACAATACAAAGCATGGGATTCTGTTGACAAAAGTAAATAAGCATAAACATGTGCCATACATCATTGTGAAAGGACATGCCCACTTTAGCTGAGACTTCTGTAAATGTCTTCTACTAGATAACGATGAGAGCAAAATAAGTGAGCACATCCCCCTCTTGTAGAGAGATATCCAGTCTTCATGTTGGTAGCACAAATAGATTCAAATTTATTTTGTTCCTGTCAGTGGAGCAGAAATTTTCTAGATTTACTATTGAGGTAAGACAATTCAGTCATAAATTTACTTCATATTTTTCAAATCTGATTTTTCTTCATTTTGCCGTTTGAGCACATTGCTTGAAACCCACTGGACCAAAGTACATGAAACTGTTCTGGTGTAATAATATCTCGTTGAGAAATCCAAATACTTGTAGAGTTGTTTTTATGGTTAATTGATTTGAGGGGCTTGAAAATTCTTGATCATCAGCCCCGTGTAGTTGGGTGTGTGTTGAAGTTGTCTGATATCGCTCTGACGACCGTAGTAGTGTGTGTAACTTTATCAGACGATACGGGGCTTGAAGTAAGGCACTATCGAGTACTATCTCGGCAATTTCGCGCGTGGGAAATCCGCGGGAAAAAACACCGAGGATAGCCGCTTTCTGCAACGGGATTCGAACCTACAGTACAACTGCAGCTGCCCTCCCGACCGCGGTGAACGCTTGACGAGCACGACTACGCCACGGACGAAATGCTTGTACAATTCGGCTTGAGTAACTATAATCCCCCCCATTGTTCGATATTGGCTACGCCACTGCTTATCAATCACACAACAGACTTGGAGCAAGCCAGTAATCAATAATGATTAGAATCTAAAAAGGCAGCCCAAACATGCCTGCAACATTCATATCTCAAATGCCTCTAAACATTCAGTTTCAACACGAGATTCAGTGTAGACTTCGCCTATAATAAGGCCAAGAGTGCCAACAGAGTGAACATGACCTATCAATACAATAACATGAGCTACTATTAGCAAAGCTAGCGAAGGCTTCGCCTACAATAAGGCCCAGGGTGCCAACAGAGTGAACATGAACTATCAATACAATAACATGAGCTACTATTAGCAAAGCTAGTGAAGGCTTCACCTACAATAAGGCCCAGGGTGCCAACAGAGTGAATATGAACTATCAATACAATAACATGAGCTACTGTTAGCACAGCACATAGTGAAGGCTTCACCTACAATAGGACCCAGAGTGCCAACAGAGTGAACATGAACTATCAATACAATAACATGAGCTATTATTAACACAGCACTTAGTGAAGGCTTCACCTACAATAAGGCCCAGAGTGCCAACAGAGTGAACATGAACTATCAATACAATAACATGAGCTACTGTTAGCACAGCACATAGTGAAGGCTTCACCTACAATAGGACCCAGAGTGCCAACAGAGTGAACATGAACTATCAATACAATAACATGAGCTATTATTAACACAGCACATAGTGAAGGCTTCACCTACAATAGGACCCAGAGTGCCAACAGAGTGAACATGAACTATCAATACAATAACATGAGCTATTATTAACACAGCACTTAGTGAAGGCTTCACCTACAATAAGGCCCAGAGTGCCAACAGAGTGAACATGAACTATCAATACAATAACATGAGCTACTGTTAGCACAGCACATAGCGAAGGCTTCACCTGCAATTAGGCCCAGAGTGCCAACAGAGTGAACATGAACTATCAATACAATAACATGAGCTACTATTAGCACAGCTAGTAAAGGCTTCACCTACAATAGGACCCAGAGTGCCAACAGAGTGAACATGAATTATCAATACAATAACTTGAGCTATTATTAGCACAGCTAGTGAAGGCTTCACCTACAATAGGACCCAGAGTGCCAACAGAGCGAACATGAACTATCAATACAATAACATGAGCTACTATTAACACAGCACTTAGTGAAGGCTTCACCTACAATAGGACCCAGAGTGCCAACAGAGTGAACATGAACTATCAATACAATAACATGAGCTACTATTAGCACAGCTAGTGAAGGCTTCACCTACAATAGGACCCCGAGTGCCAACAGAGTGAACATGAATTATCAATACAATAACATGAGATACTATTAGCACAGCTAGTGAAGGCTTCACCTACAATATGACCCAGGGTGCCAACAGAGTGAACATGAATTATCAATACAATAACATGAGCTACTATTAACACAGTACTTAGTGAAGGCTTCACCTACAATAGGACCCAGAGTGCCAACAGAGTGAACATGAGCTATCAATACAATAACATGAGCTAATATTAACACAGCACTTAGTGAAGGCTTCACCTACAATAGGACCCAGAGTGCCAACAGAGTGAACATGAACAATCAATACAATAACATGAGCTACTATTAGCACAGCTAGTGAAGGCTTCACCTACAATAAGGCCCAGAGTGCCAACAGAGTGAACATGAACTATCAATACAATAACATGAGCTACTATTAGCACAGCACGTAGTGAAGGCTTCACCTACAATAAGGCCCAGAGTGCCAACAGAGTGAACATGAACTATCAATACAATAACATGAGCTACTATTAGCACAGCTAGTGAAGGCTTCACCTACAGAAGACCCAGAGTGCCAACAGAGTGAACATGAACTATCAATACAATAACATGAGCTACTATTAGCACAGCACGTAGTGAAGGCTTCACCTACAATAAGGCCCAGAGTGCCAACAGAGTGAACATGAACTATCAATACAATAACATGAGCTACTATTAGCACAGCTAGTGAAGGCTTCACCTACAATAGGACCCAGAGTGCCAACAGAGTGAACATGAATTATCAATACAATAACATGAGCTACTATTAACACAGCACTTAGTGAAGACTTCACCTACAATAGGACCCAGAGTGCCAACAGAGTGAACATGAACTATCAATACAATAACATGAGCTAATATTAACACAGCACTTAGTGAAGGCTTCACCTACAATAGGACCCAGAGTGCCAACAGAGTGAACATGCACAATCAATACAATAACATGAGCTACTATTAGCACAGCTAGTGAAGGCTTCACCTACAATAAGGCCCAGGGTGCCAACAGAGTGAACATGAACTTTCAATACAATAACATGAGCTACTATTAGTACAGCACGTAGTGAAGGATTCACCTACAATAGGACCCAGAGTGCCAACACAGTGAACATGAATTATCAATACAATAGCATGAGCTACTCTTAGCACAGCCAGTGAAGGCTTCACCTACAATAAGGCCCAGAGTGCCAACAGAGTGAACATGAACTATCAATACAATAACATGAGATATTATTAGCACAGCACGTAGTGAAGGCTTCACCTACAATAGGGCCCAGAGTGTCAACACAGTGAACATGAACTATCAATAGAATAACATGAGCTACTATTAGCACAGCTAGTGAAGGCTTCACCTACAGAAGACCCAGAGTGCCAACAGAGTGAACATGAACTATCAATACAATAACATGAGCTACTATTAGCACAGCACGTAGTGAAGGCTTCACCTACAATATGACCCAGAGTGCCAACAGAGTGAACATGACCTATCAATACAATAACATGAGCTACTATTAGCACAGCTAGTGAAAGCTTCATCTACAATAGGACCCCGAGTGCCAACAGAGTGAACATGAACTATCAATACAATAACATGAGCTACTATTAGCACAGCTAGTGAAGGCTTCACCTACAATAGGGCCCTGAGTACCAACATAGTGAACATTAACTATCAATACAATAACATGAGCTATTAGCTACTGTTAAATATTCAAATAGAACAGAAATAGCAGTCAAAACATACAACCAAAACAAAAATATTCATGAGAGAGGCAATGTAGATTCTATAATTACCTTTATTTGATGTTCCTCTTTAATAGCCAAGTTTTCTTCTCCAAATATATCACCAGTGTCATCCAGGAAGGTGTCGGTGGGTATGTGCCCTTTTGACTCCTGGGAAGGACAGTAAGCATGACGTAATAGCAATCCTAAGTAACGTGTAACACACAATGAATAAGTTTACCTTGCTTGTCAATGCTAATCAATAATATGGCAATGTTACACAAACTGTATGTAGAATTAAAATACAACTTACAACTTTAGCGAATTCATTCCTTGGAGGAAACCATTCTGGCTCACATTTGATGAATAGTTTTTGCTCCATATTATTCAGGAAACTAGAACTAGAGCACCGTAAGAGAACACCAAATCAAAAGTAGTATCGGTATTACAGATGTAATCCGAATAAAACAATTAAGGTGCACATCGAGAAATATATGGGCAATAACGGGCTTTTACACACGACTTGTTATAAGTGAGTAATGCCCAGTGAATTAATATCAATAAATTATTGAGACTGAATGGATGTTGTTGTTTGAGTCTTCAGTCTTTTGACTGGTTTGATGCAGCTCTCCATGCCTCCTTGTCCTGAGCTAATCGTTTCATATCTACATATCTACCACACCCTACATCCGAGGCAAGCTGTTTAACATATTCTTACCTTGGTCTACCCCTACAGGTCTTGTCCTCGACCATCCATAACTAAGCTTGCTATTCCTGGGTGTCTTAGTATGTGTCCTACCAACCTATCTCTTCTCCTCATTAGCAGTCGCCAGAAACATCTCTCCTCTCCCACTCGTCTTAATACCTCTTCGTTTGTATCCCTATCGACCCATCTGATCTTCATCATTCTCCTGTAACACCACATTACAAATGCTTCAATTCTCCTCTTTTCTGCTGCACCAATAGTTCAAGTTTCACTTCCATAGAGCGCCACGCTCCAGACAAAGGCTTTCAAAAATGACTTCCTTATACCTAAATCTATATTCGATGTCAACAGATTCCTTTTTTGTAGAAATGCTTTCCTTGCCTGAGCCAACCTACTTTTTATATCCTCTTTGCTTCGTCCATCACTGGTTATTTTGCTTCCTAAGAAACAGAAGTCACCTACTTCCTTCAGCTTTTCACCTGCCAATTTGATGTCCATAGAGGTTTCTGATTTATCTCGGCTGCATTCTAGTATTTTTTTTTACAATTATTAATTTTCATCATGTATTCTTTCCATAAGACGGAGTCCATACCATCCAAAAACTCATTCAAATCCTCAGGCTTGTCGGCCAAGATGACGATGTCATCAGCAAATCTCAGAGTTGAATTTATTTCTCCTTGAATCTTCACTCCCACTTTATTTTTTTCTCTAATTTCCTTCATTGCTTGTTCAATGTAAAGATTGAAAAGTATGGGTGATAAGTTGCAGCCTTGCCTAACACCTTTCTGAATATCAGCTTCTCTCTCATGTCCTTCAGCTCGAATGACTGCTGTCTGGTTTCTGTATAGATTGTAGATCACCCTCCTATCTCTGTACTTTATTCCAATAGATTTCAAAATGTCAAACAATTTAGTCCAATCAACGTTATCAAAAGCCTTTTTTAAGTCTACAAATGCCATGAACGTTCTCTTATCTTTCCTTATTCTACCTTCCAAAACCAGCCTAAGGCTTAGTACAGCTTCTCTTGTTCCTACCTTTCTCCTGAAACCAAACTGGTCTTCACCCAACTCCCTTTCGATCTGGCTACAATCTTCTTGTAAATTATTATAGACAGGATCTTTGAAGCATGAGTAATCAAGCTGATTGTACGGTAATCTTCACATCTATCAGCTCCCACTTTCTTTGGTATAGGGATGATTACATTCTTCTTGAAATCAGGGGGTACCTCACCTGTCTCATAAATCCTACACACCAAGTGAAATAACCTGATCAGACCTCATCTCCTATGCAGCGTAGCAACTCAATCGGTATATCATCTATGCCTGGTGCTTTGTGCCTGCTTAAGTCTTCCAAAGCTCTATCAAATTCGGATCTCAATATTAAATCTCCTTTCGCATCCTCATCAATTTCCTCCTCCCTTTCCATTACATGATTCTCAATCTCCTTTCCCTTATACAAACTCTCTATGTAAGCTTTCCATCTCTCAACATTTTCTTCCCTATCTGTTAGAGGCTTTCCATTTGTGTCCTTAATATTACAGCACATAGTCTTCTTTTCCCCAAATGTATTCTTAATCCTTCGATAAGCTGTGTCTACTTTTCCTAATTTCAGACAATTTTCTATACCCGCACATTTCTCTTTCAACCATTCTTCTTTCGCTTCCTTGCACTTCTTGTTGACCTCATTTCTCAGACGTCTGTATTCTGCTTTCCCCTTTTCATCTCTTACATTCTTGTGTTTCCGCCATTCATCCATCAATTCAAGTATATCCTGAGCGATCCACGGTTTTCTACCTATTCTTTCTTTCCTACCAATGTTTTCTTCTGCGGATGTTGTTATTTCATTCTTCATAAGTGCCCATTCGTCTGCAATTGAAGTTTGTTTAGGGTTTTTCATTAGTCCTTCCTTTATACTCTTCTTGAATCTTTCGTTTACATCCTTTACATTCAGTCTGTCTATTGCCCACCTTTTTGGCTTTTGACTTTTCTTCAGTTTCTTCAACTTTAATCTGCATTTCATTACAACCTAATTGAGGTCAGAGTTTATGTCAGCACCAGGATATGTTTTACAATCCAAAATCTGGTTTCGAAACCTCTGCTTGACCATAATGAAGTCGCTTTGGTAACGCCCTGTATCTCCTGGTCTCATCCATGTGTATATTATTCTATTATGGTTATTGAATAAGGTGTTAGCTATAACCAACTCATGCTCTGTGCAGAATTCCATCAGCCTGCTTCCTCGATCATTCCTTTCACCTAATCCCAAATCTCCTTGTATCTTCCCTTCTCTCCCTTTTCCTACCACAGCATTCCAATCTCCCATTACTATAACATTTTCATCACCCTTGATATACCTCAGAATTTCGTCTATTTCTTCGTAAACCTTTTCAACATCCCCATCATCAGCTCGACTGGTAGGCATATAGACTTGTACCACTGTGATGCACATAGGTTTAGTATTGATTTTTGCTACAATAATCCGTTCACTATATTGCTCATTATATTCCACCCGCTGTCCAAGTTTCCCACTCAATATGTGACCAACCCCTGCTTGGCCATTGTTTGATTTAGTGCTAATGACCCTATAGTCTCCTGACCAACAGTCCTGTTCTCCCTGCCAGCGCATTTCACTAATCCCAACCAAATCCGACCTCAACCTATCCATTTCCCTTTCTAAGTTTTCTGGCCTTCCACTTGCTAGCAGACTTCTAACATTCCACGCTCCGATCCGTAGAATGTCAGATTTCCTCTTTGTCACTTCTGTGATGTTAACCCCCTCTCGAGTAGTCCCCACCAGGAGATCCGATCGGGGGACTAGTTTACCTCCGGATTAAAATTTTACAAGGGAGTAGGCCATCATCACATGGAATTATGCATAGAGAGGTGCATATCCTCGGGAATAGCATTATGGCTGTAGTTTCCCGTTGCTTTCAGCCGTGCAGCAGAACGCAGTGTAGCCATTAGTAGGCTTATATTATCAATATCTTGAGCGTCTATTAGACTAGTAAAGAATTGATTTATTCTGAAAGGCTGCTACTCCCTTTCAGAATAAGTAAAGAACAATTCTACTAACAAAAATACTAACCTTCTACTAACAATTAAATATCAAAATTCTACTAACGAAGAAAAAAAAACTTAAGTTCCACCAACAACAAATACTACCACTAAAACAGTCTGTCACCAGGCATACTCACAGGCACCCTCACACATCACAGTCTACTGAAACAATGAACTATAACTAATAAACAATGCAACTGCTATCAGACACACACACACACCACAGTCTAATAGACAATATCTAATAAACAAACTAACTACATACTTACAACTAAGTATGGATAAAATGAGAAAATTAATGGGTCCAGCAGTGAAATCCCAAGAAGCCTATACACGAATCGAACATATAATGTCGGAGTCAGGCGAAGAGAATCTGATTGGCAGAATTGACCATAACTGACGCTATATTTTAAGTTATTTTTGTTTTAAGGTGTGGAACTACGAGGCCATCTGTCCCTATAGCTGACGCTGACCAGGTGGCTGAACAAGGTTGCATATAAGTTAACTCAACTAATAACTAGACGAGTTTTTGGAATTCGGAAAAGTTGCATACAGCCATTCAGTAAGTACAATTTGTGAGTTCGGTAGCCTCCTCGCGTTACAAGGCGCCCTGTTCAATGTAAACACCATAAATAAATAAATATAGCCTAGATAATCCCATAAGGGCAAAGGCCTCCTGCGAATAGGGACGTGCTCTGGTTTAAACTCGCTGGGCGAGCAAGTCGTAAGGAGTTATGTACAAGTTTTTACTCCACTTGCTACACTTCACTGTAGTTCACTTCACCAACACTACATTTTACTTCGCTTTACGTGCGTTGTTTGGCTTGTTACAGGTTGCAGAAGTGTATCTTTCATGTCATAGGTGTGCTGTCTACCAGAATCTTTCATTGTTGAAGCTCTCCTCTTCCCTTCTTATAGTTCCATACGTCTCCATTCTTGTCTCTCCCTTGCTATCCTCGTCCAGTGTTTGCCTGTCTTCCTTACGATTGAGTCATCCCAGCGGGTCCTCTGTCTACCCACGTTCCTTCTTCCTGTCCTGGGGTCCCATACCGTTAGTTTGTGCGTCCATCGATCGTCTTTCATTCTGGCCACGTGGCCTCCCCACTTCCATTTTAGCCTGTCAGCTGTTGTCACGGCATCTTTCATGGCAGTTTTCTTCTTATCTCCTCGTTTCGTAATCTGTCCCTCAAGGAAACTTGAAGGATCTTCCGTTCCATTTTGCGATGAGATACCCGGATTGTTTGCCTTTGCTTGTCTGTTAACGCCCAGGTTTGACAGCCGTATAGCAGTACCGGCATTACACACTTTTCTAGCACTTCTGACTTTAGACTTATTTTCTGAGATTTGCCCATCAATATAAATTTTAAGAACCAGAACATCTTCCATGCTTGTCGAACTCGTCTCTTGATTTCCTTCTCCTGGGAGCAGTCAAATGACAGGTTTTGTCCAAGGTAGACGTATTCCTGTGTGTACGCTAGTGGTTTGCCATTGATGAGGATTTGTACTTCCAGTGAGTTGGTCATCAGTTTTGTTTTTAGGGGGTTCATAGATAGACCTACTTCTTTACTGACAGTGTCCAGGTCGCGTATTTCTTAAACCTCCAGGACTACAGCATACGCCATATTTTAAGACTTCTGATTGGCGGATATTTAACTGTATGAGAATATCGATAGTTCAAAGTCATCGTCGCTGTAACGCCCTCGGTTGTAATCCAGGAGCATTATTTCAGCCGCTTATACTGTAGCAGTAGTTCAGATTCGTCCAATTCATCTGCTTTGCATTTAGGTGTAAAAAATTCATTAAACAAAGTTGAAACATGTGCTAATTAAAACTGTAGTTCCTGGAATGACTGTGTATGTTTTAATATCATTTTAAGAGTTCTTTAGTGAGGGCATTTTAACACTAATAAGCCCCCAGGTGAGCGATTATAACCTATATTAGTATTTCTTGCACAATTTGTGTGAGTAGCTAAGATAAGCCGGTTCTGGGGCAGGGGCTAATGCGCAAGATGGCCGCCGCGCGCAATCAGTCCTATGTTATTCTTATGGATTGGTCATTCAGAGCTGACGCAAGGGCTAATGCGCAAGATGGCTGCCAAGCCCTGAGACCGTGATTGACGTCACAGGGGGAGTTCGACCGTGTAGTCGCTAAATAGAATATTTATTATTATTATTATTATTATTAATTTTATTAGGTAATTATTGATTGATAGCTTGCCACGGTGGGTGAATGGTTATTGTGTCGGACTACCAACCCCAAGCTTGCAGATTCGCTCTTGGTCGTGGTAAGTGATTTTTGAAAGGCGGCAAAAATTAAGGCACGCATGTCATACGATGTTGGTATGTAAAAGAACCCAGGAGAGGTCTGCTATGTAGTTGCTAAGTGGAATATTTATTATTATTATTATTTATTATTATTATTACTATTATTATTAGGTAATTATTGATTGATCATGTACAATCAAGACCAGCCTTATATTGCCCCACTTTATGGTGTAGTGGTTAGCATTATTGGCTGTTACTGTGGAGGCTCGGGTTCGAGTCCTGGCTCTGTCAAGACATTTAATTCTAGCCTGAGGGTTGAAATGGGGTAAACTCAATCTTGTGAGGCAAAACTGACAGGAGCTGGCTTTTGATTCATACCGCAGCCATTCTGTCTAACCCCAACTTCACCTAACCTAACCTAACCTAACCTAACCTTATCTAACCTAACCAAATCCCACCTTACCTAACCTAACCTAACCTAACCTAGCTTCAAAGTCAGAATGTACAATACATTTATTGTTTTTTATACCCTCATAAATTAGATATAGAGAATGTCCACCAAGATTTAGATCCTCGAGCACATTTTTCTGCCATATATCATTAAAACGTGTAGAAAGGAATGTCTGATAATTTTCACTAACACATAAAACAAGTTCACTATACATTGTGTCCACTTTTTGAATGTTAATGATACGGAAAAGAGTATGCATTGGTAATTCAGTGAGCTTTTTTCTCTCTAATCAACAGTTCTACCCCCCCCCCCCCCCATAGCATTGTGAATATTTATTGTAGTAGCCTATAAAGAAACCAAAAAAATCATATCTATTACAGTTTAGCTATAAGTGACCAGAACCACTATAACATTTTATTCTAATAAGGAGATTTCCATAATGATAAGAAAAAAAGCTTACCATAATGATGGATTGTGTGTAAGTAAACGTCTTTCGCTGCATGATGCCACTACTAAACTGATAGTCATACAACAGACAAGTGAGTTCATGTTTCGCTGACGTAATCGTATGTTCCCACGCACTTCCTGTGCGTTGCACGCGCCGTAGTGGCTAAATTTGAAACTAAATGAGATGATTTGCTGATGTAATCGTATGTTCACTTGCACGCACACGCAAGCCCCTGTGGACGGGTCCTTGTGGACGAGTCCCTGTGGACGGGACCCTGTGGACGGGTCATTGTTGACGGGTCCTTGTTGACAAGCCCCTGTGGACGGGTCCTTGTTGACGGGTCCTTTTTGACTAATCCCTTTAGACCGGTCCCTTTGGACTGGTCCCTATGGACTGGCCCATGGTCCTTAATGCTGTGATGAAATTAAACGTTGTTCCACATGAAACGCATGTGAAGAGCCGATTGCTACTATGAATTAACATGGTTTTTTTTGTTTTTTACGCATGCGCACTTGAGGTTTTTGTAAGCGGGCGGGGTTTTTGAATAATGATTTATAGATGAGTTATTTTTTTTAATTACCAAAAGATCCAAAACTAATAAGTCATTAGCGTTTTTAATATTTCATGAACCAATAAGGCTAGGGACTTGTATGAGAGGTCGTTGGGACTTGAGGTGACATTCTGTTTTTGAATGTATTATTTATTTTTTGTCAAAAGGGCCAACCTACACTTTTGTTAATATCTCGCTAACTAATAAACAGAGAGGGTCAAGTGAGGTGTCATGGGACTCAGGTTGGTCAACCCTTTTCCATGACCAACGAATTTACCCAAACGATCTGATACAGCATGGTCATTGACCTATGATTTTATAAACTAATCATCGGAGAGGGTCAAGTGAGGTGTCAAAGGACTTAGAATGGTTAACTCTTTCCCATGACCAATGAATTTACCCCAAAAATCCAAACACAGCAAGGTCATTGACCTAAGATTTTATAAACTAATAATCGAATATCATCATGTGAGGTGTCATAGGACTTAGAATGGTCAACCCTTTCCCATGGCCAATGAATTTACCCAAAATACCCAATACATCAAGGTCATCGACCTGAGATTTTATAAACTAATAATCGGATACGAACATGTGAGATGTTTACCATGCGTGATGAAACATAACTAGGTAGAGAAAGAATTAGTGTAGGCTACATGTATGGTGACTGACAAGTCTTTTACCATTGAAACTTGTTTTCAAATCAAACAGCAGTATAGAGAGAGTATAGGTTGCAGGTATGGGTTAATAAATGAGAAACGGTGTACGCAAACTGTGATTTATCAAGAATTAAGAGTAGACTATCTTTCATTGATTGGTTAAAGATGATAGCTAAAACACAAAAATGCTCAGTGGTTACCGAGACAAAATGGTCGCTACACACAACAAGCTTTAAATACTTGAGGCTAATAATCTATACACACACACACTCGCTTGTTCTAAACTGAACTGTGTTGCTGTCAGTGCTCAGACAGTAGGCTGATGACAAAATGCATTGTTAACAGTAATATAATCATTTCCGGTTGTCTAATGTTACCAGCTATCCATTTTTTTGTGTTGTGTTGCAGTGGTAAGCACTTTCAGCTCTTGTACTGGTGGTCTTAACTCGATTTCCAGGTCTGAAGACTAGAACGAGTCGAACTAAGAAACAAGGGCATGGTGGTGCAGTGGTTAAGCTGTTAGCCTTTTCACTAGGGGTTCGATTTCAGGTTAATATGCATGTCATAAACATATTAAACAAAACAAAACAGAGATAACGTTTAAAACTGATTACATTTGTGTCTTTTTCAAATTATTACTTGGATTACAAATACAAAGGTGAACTGGGTTTGATATACAATTAATGCAGTCTATCACACACGAGACTGTAAGAAAGCCAAAAGAGGAAAAGGCGTAGGTAGAGCAGTGGTAAAATTGCTATATGTAGAGAACTACCTAGCAAAGCTATATTGCATAAACAGTGCAGGATACAATCCAGCAATCAAATTTGTATCTTGTGGAACAGAGAAATGCACTTACGTGAGAAAATGCAAGTTCATGTGTAATATGACCTAACACACAAGTGTTCACCTGTGCACGTGCATGATAAGAGCTAACAACTCACATTCTGTTTAGTTCGTACGTAACGTTAGGTTAGGGCTAATGCACACACCCTAGTACACGAGGCACATGCAATTTGAGAGCAGGTCAAGGGGATCTAACTTGGTGGATGGATGTGTTCTACCGAGTCATTTGTAGTTGAAAGAGAATAATACTTGCTCTTAAGATGTTAAAACTGAGGAGATGGTATGTACAGTAAGACGTTTGTTATATCCTGTGTAATATTACAGACATGGCAGAGAGCACACAGTTCTGTTGCTATGACTAACTCTGCAGTAATTTGAAACCCCCACGTGTTCATTAAGACAATGCGTGATGATTATACAAAGTTAGCAGTCATTGGATATTACACAGGTGTTCCTTCCGGTGTCATGTTGCTGACATGGCAGAGAACGCACAGTTCTATTGCTATGACTAACGCTGCAGTAATTTGAAACCCAAGGTGTTGATCAAGACAATGGGTGATGATCATGCAAAGTCAGTAGTAATTGGATACCACACATCAACATGGACTAAATCATAAATGTGTTGTCATAACCCGCAGAAACCTCATTTAAAGATTTTAGATTCTACATTTTAACATTTTAGATTTTATATTTGTTTTAATTTTACATATTGTTTATTTTTTATAGTTTTTACATTTTTAAATTAAAGATTTTTAGATTTTTTAGATTTTACTCTTTTTACATTTTCCTAAAAGTGTAAACTACAAGGTCACATACCTAACCTCATTAAACCTAACTTTACCAAACCCAACTTAAGCTAATCCAAAGGCTAATACACATACACAAAATATATAAGGTACATGCAACTATCCTTATGCTAGTCTTACAGGTTACTGTACAACATGATCACTACCCCAAACGGATTCTTTTTTTCATTTTGTTGTTTACACATATGTCAATTTTCCAATTTCCCATTCTCAGTTTTTTTATGTCAGATTTTAGTTTTTTCAATTTCATAATATGGAAACATGGATTTTGCATTTTGTTGTTTACACATTTATTAATTTCACAATTTCCCATTTACAGTTCTTAAAATGTCAGTTTAAAGTTTTTCAATTTCATGATATAGGAACATGGATAACATAATTTGGATAAAATGTAAGGGCCAGTCCATAGGGGTAAGTCCAAAGGACCCGCCCACAGGGACCCGTCAACAAGGACCCGTCCTCCGGGACCCGTTTAAGCTATGACCACCATCTTGAAAATTTTTTGATCGCACCTCGTAGGTTTAGGTTATGTTAGGTTAGGTTAAGTATAGCTAATGCCGCCATTTTGAAACTTTTTGAACACACTTTGTAGGTTAGGTTAGGCTAGGCTAGGTTTGGTTAAGTCGCAGCCACATTTTTGGAACTTTTTGATCACACCTCGTAGGATAGGCTAGGTTAAGTTAAGCTACGGCCGCCATCTTGTTAGGTTAGGCTAGGTTAAGTTAAGCTACGGCCGCCATATTGTTAGGTTAGGCTAGGTTAAGTTAAGCTACGGCCGCCATCTTGCAGGAGGGAGGAGGAGGAGGCTGCGGAACCCCTCAAAACACACTACTGCACAGTTTTTGTCCTAGGCACCTGAAATTTATTTTTGGGGTAGAGGGGGTAAAGACCTTTCATTTACTTTAAACAAACTTTTTTGTGAAATTCTTAGTTCCCAAAATATAGACAATTTTGAAAATTGGACTTTATTGGAAAAACTGAAAAAAATGTCAAGTTTTGTTCTACCAATTAAGGACATAAAAGCCAATGGTTTGAGTCTATATATGACTTTTTAGGATGATTAGTTTTCAAAAATATCGCATACTTTCCAAATTGAACTTTTTTGGATTTTGCCCCAGAGACTTGGGACTTGGTTTGTGGATAGTGGGGATAAATACCTGTCATTTACGGTAAACAAACTTTTTTGTAAAATTCCTAGTTTCTAAAATATAGCCCCGTTTTAAAATGAACATTTTTGGAAAAAATGTCAAAAATTCCATATTTTGTTCTTACGATTGAGGATATAAAAGCCATTGGTTTGAGTCTATATATGACTTTATATAATGGGCCTACTTTCCAAATATTGTTTTGGAAAAAATTTGAAGAATATTATATTTTTTGACTGAGAGTGGGATAGACGTAGGTGTTAGAGTTAGCATATGATTTGATATGATTTTTAGTTTAAACATATAGCCTACTTCCCCAATTTACCTTTTTTGAAAAATTTTAAAAAAATATATAACGTTTTTGACTAGTCGTTGAATGGAGTTGAGAGACAATCATTAACCTTAGAGTACTTTGGATTCTTGGAATTTTAGTGTGTTGTTTTTGCTTACAAACATGGCGGTAAGCATTATGCTACCATAACAAAAAGGGTTGAGATATTTTCCAAGACCAAGAGAAAAATCCTCTAAATACATTGACAAAAATAACTTGTCAAATAAGCCATTACAAATAACGTATTAACGTAAACCACCAAAAATAAGTCACCAACATATGCCACCACTATAAGCCACCACCATAAGCCACCATAAGCCACCACCATAAGCCACCATCATAAACCACCACCATAATTCACCATAAGCCACCACCATAAGCCACCATAAACCACCACCATAAGCCACCATCATAAGCCACCACCATAAGCCACCATCATAAGCCGCCACCATAAGCCACTACCATAAGCCACCAACATAAGCCACCATGGACAATTTTGAAAATTGGACTTTTTTAGGAAAAATAAAAAAAATGTTAAGTTTTGTTTTAACGTTAAATAACTTGAAGCACATTTGTTTGAGTCTATATATGACTTTTTAGAATGATACGTTTTGAAAATATCGCCTACTTCACAATTAAAACATTTTTGGATGTTGTCCCAGAGATCTGGGACTTGGCTTGTGGGTAGAGGTGGTAAATACCTGTCATTTATGTCAGACACACTTTTTTGTAAAATTCCTACTTTCCAATATATACCTCCTTTTTCAAAATGATCATTTTTGGAAAAAATGTCAATAATTCCATATTTTGTTCTAACGATTAAGGATATAAAATCCATTGGTTTGAGTCTATATATGACTTTATAGGATGAGTAGTTT
Source organism: Meconema thalassinum (assembly GCA_946902985.2). Taxonomy (NCBI): domain Eukaryota; kingdom Metazoa; phylum Arthropoda; class Insecta; order Orthoptera; family Tettigoniidae; genus Meconema; species Meconema thalassinum. Next base: position 51,920,827 of record OX336388.2, on the reverse strand, counting down.
TCAAAATATAGCCTACTATCCAAATATTTTTTAGAAATATTTAAAAAAATATAATATTTTTCGACTAAGAATGGAATAAACGTAGGTGTTAGAGTTAACATATGACTTTATGTGATTTTTTTAAATTTAAACATATAGTCTACTTTCCCCATTCAACTTTTTTTTGCAAAAAAAATAATGTTCTTGACTAGGCACCTTAGTCATCTTAGGCACCTTAGAGTACTTTAGTGTTTTTTTTTGAAAGTTTAGTGTGTTGTTGTTGCTTACAAACATGGCAGTAAGCATTATGTTGTGATAAAATGGACTGATATACTTTCCAAGACCAAGAGAAAAATCCACTAAATGCATTGACAAAAATAACTTGTCAAATAAGTCAATACAAAATGCTCAACATAAGACTCCTCACATAAACTAATACATAAGCGAATTTGTAAAAATGTTAAACACTTGCATGGTATTACATTTTTAGTAATGCATGCGAAACATGAACTCACTTGTCTGTTGTATGAAAAGAACTAGTCAACAATGACCTGTCAACAATGGACACTGCCTGCACATTACAATTACTACCCACCTTTCTCCACTCCCAATGCAAAATGAACATGTAAAACACAAATTGGAAAAAAATCCTTGTTTCCATATTGACAAATAGAAAAAAATACATTATACTGAAATTTTAAAAACTGTAAATGGGAATTTGGTAAATTGACAAATGTGAAAACAACAAATTGGAAAATCCATGTTTCTATATCATGAAATTGAAAAACTTTAAACTGACATTTTAAGAACTCTAAATGGGAAATTGTGAAATTGATAAATGTGTAGACAACAAAATGCAAAATCCATGTTTCCAGATTATTAACTTGAAAAAACTTATAACTGACATTAAAAAAACTGAAAATGGGAAATTGGAAAATTGACATATGTGTAAACAACAAAATGAAAAAAATATCCGGTTGGGGTAGTGATCATGTTGTACAGTAACCTACAAGACTAGCATAAGAATAGTTGCATGACATGTAAAACACAAATTGTAAACAATCCATGTTTCCATATTGACAAATAGAAAAAAAACATTAATATGAAATTTAAACAACTGTAAATGTTAATTTGGTAAATTGACAAATGTGAAAACAACAAAATGGAAAATCCATGTTTCTATATCATGAAATTGAAAAACTTTAAACTGACATTTTAAGAACTGTAAATGGGAAATTGTGAAATTAATAAATGTGTAAACAACAAAATGCAAAATCCAGGTTTCCATATTATGAAATTGAAAAAACCAAAAACTGACATTTAAAAAAACTGAAAATGGGAAATTGGAAAATTAACATATGTGTAAACAACAAAATGAAAAAAAGAATCCGTTTGGGGTAGTGATCATGTTGTACAGTAACCTGTAAGACTAGCATAAGGATAGTTGCATGTACCTTATATATTTTGTGTATGTGCATTAGCCTTTGGATTAGCTTAAGTTAGGTTTGGTAAAGTAAGGTTTAATGAGGTTAGGTATGTGACCTTGTAGTTTACACTTTTAGGAAAATGTAAAAAAAGTAAAATCTAAAAAATCAAAAAATCTTTAATTTAAAAATGTAAAAACTATAAAAAAAATAAAAAATATGTAAAATTAATACAAATCTAAAATCTAAAATGTTAAAATGTAGAATCTCAAATCTTTAAATGAGGTTTCTGCGGGTTATGACAACACATTTATGATTTAGTCCATGTTGATGTGTGGTATCCAATTACTACTGACTTTGCATGATCATCACCCATTGTCTTGATCAACACCTTGGGTTTCAAATTACTGCAGCGTTAGTCATAGCAATAGAACTGTGCGTTCTCTGCCATGTCAGCAACATGACACCGGAAGGAACACCTGTGTAATATCCAATGACTGCTAACTTTGTATAATCATCACGCATTGTCTTAATGAACACGTGGGGGTTTCAAATTACTGCAGAGTTAGTCATAGCAACAGAACTGTGTGTTCTCTGCCATGTCTGTAATATTACACAGGATATAACAAACGTCTTACTGTACACACCATCTCCTCAGTTTTAACATCTTAAGAACAAGTATTATTCTCTTTCAACTACAAATGACTCGTTAGAACACATCCATCCACCAAGTTAGATCCCTTGACCTGCTCTCAAATTGCATGTGCCTCGTGTACTAGGGTGTGTGCATTAGCCCTAACCTAACGTTACGTACGAACTAAACAGAATGTGAGTTGTTAGCTCTTATCATGCACGTGTACATGTGAACATTTGTGTGTTAGGTCATATTACACATGAACTTGCATTTTCTCACGTAAGTGCATTTCTCTGTTCCACAAGATACAAATTTGATTGCTGGATTGTATCCTGCACTGTTTATGCGATATAGCTTTGCTAGGTAGTACTCTACATATAGCAATTTTACCACTGCTCTACCTACGCCTTTTCCTCTTTTGGATTTCTTACAGTCTCGTGTGTGATAGACAGCATTAACTGTATATCAAACCCAGTTCACCTTTGTATTTGTAATCCAAGTAATAATTTAAAAAAGACACAAATGTAATCAGTTTTAAACGTTATCTCTGTTTTGTTTTGTTTAATATGTTTATGACATGCATATTAACCTGAAATCGAACCCCTAGTGAAAAGGCTAACAGCTTAACCACTGCACCACCATGCCCTTGTTTCTTAGTTCGACTCGTTCTAGGCTTCAGACCTGGAAATCGAGTTAAGACCACCAGTACAAGAGCTGAAAGTGCTTACCACTGCAACACAACACAAAAAAATGGATAGCTGGTAACATTAGACAACCGGAAATGATTATATTTCTGTTAGCAATGCATTTTGTCATCAGCCTACTGTCTGAGCACTGACAGCAACACAGTTCAGTTTAGAACAAGCGAGTGTGTGTGTATAGACTATTAGCCTCAAGTATTTAAAGCTTGTTGTGTGTAGCGACCATTTTGTCTCGGTAACCACTGAGCATTTTTGTGTTTTAGCTATCATCTTTAACCAATCAATGAAAGATAGTCTACTCTTAATTCTTGATAAATCACAGTTTGCGTACACCGTTTCTCATTTATTAACCCATACCTGCAACCTATACTCTCTCTATACTGCTGTTTGATTTGAAAACAAGTTTCAATGGTAAAAGACTTGTCAGTCACCATACATGTAGCCTACACTAATTCTTTCTCTACCTAGTTATGTTTCATCACGCATGGTAAACATCTCACATGTTCGTATCCGATTATTAGTTTATAAAATCTCAGGTCGATGACCTTGATGTATTGGGTATTTTGGGTAAATTCATGGGCCATGGGAAAGGGTTGACCATTCTAAGTCCTATGACACCTCACATGTTGATATTCGATTATTAGTTTATAAAATCTTAGGTCAATGACCTTGCTGTGTTTGGATTTTTGGGGTAAATTCATTGGTCATGGGAAAGAGTTAACCATTCTAAGTCCTTTGACACCTCACTTGACCCTCTCCGATGATTAGTTTATAAAATCATAGGTCAATGACCATGCTGTATCAGATCGTTTGGGTAAATTCGTTGGTCATGGAAAAGGGTTGACCAACCGGAGTCCCATGACACCTCACTTGACCCTCTCTGTTTATTAGTTAGCGAGATATTAACAAAAGTGTAGTTAGGCCCTTTTGACAAAAAATAAATAATACATTCAAAAACAGAATGTCACCTCAAGTCCCAACGACCTCTCATACAAGTCCCTAGCCTTATTGGTTCATGAAATATTAAAAACGCTAATGACTTATTAGTTTTGGATCTTTTGGTAATTAAAAAAAATAACTCATCTATAAATCATTATTCAAAAACCCCGCCCGCTTACAATAACCTCAAGTGCGCATGCGTGAAAAACAAAAAAAACAAACATGTTAATTCATAGTAGCAATCGGCTCTTCACATGCGTTTCATGTGGAACAACGTTTAATTTCATCATAGCATTAAGGACCATGGGCCAGTCCATAGGGACCAGTCCAAAGGGACCGGTCTAAAGGGATTAGTCAAAAAGGACCCGTCAACAAGGACCCGTCCACAGGGGCTTGTCAACAAGGACCCGTCAACAATGACCCGTCAACAATGACCCGTCCACAGGGTCCCGTCCACAGGGACTCGTCCACAAGGACCCGTCCACAGGGGCTTGCGTGTGCGTGCAAGTGAACATACGATTACATCAGCAAATCATCTCATTTAGTTTCAAATTTAGCCACTACGGCGCGTGCAACACACAGGAAGTGCGTGGGAACATACGATTACGTCAGCGAAACATGAACTCACTTGTCAGTTGTATGACTATCACTTTAGTAGTGGCATCATGCAGCGAAAGACGTTTACTTACACACAATCCATCATTATGGTAAGCTTTTTTTTTCTTATCATTGTGGAAATCTCCTTATTAGAATAAAATGTTATAGTGGTTCTGGTCACTTATAGCTAAACTGTAATAGATATGATTTTTTTGGTTTCTTTATAGGCTACTACAATAAATATTCACAATGCTATGGGGGGGGGGGGGGTAGAACTGTTGATTAGAGAGAAAAAAAGCTCACTGAATTACCAATGCATACTCTTTTCCGTATCATTAACATTCAAAAAGTGGACACAATGTATAGTGAACTTGTTTTATGTGTTAGTGAAAATTATCAGACATTCCTTTCCACACGTTTTAATGATATATGGCAGAAAAATGTGCTCGAGGATCTAAATCGTGGTGGACATTCTCTATATCTAATTTATGAGGGTATAAAAATCAATAAATGTATTGTACATTCTGACTTTGAAGTTAGGTTAGGTTAGGTTAGGTAAGGTGGGATTTGGTTAGGTTAGGTAAGGTTAGGTTAGGTTAGGTTAGGTGAAGTTGGGGTTAGACAGAATGGCTGCGGTATGAATCAAAAGCCAGCTCCTGTCAGTTTTGCCTCACAAGATTGAGTGTACCCCATTCCAACCCTCAGCCTAGAATTAAATGTCTTGACAGAGCCAGGACTCGAACCCGAGCCTCCACAGTAACAGCCAATAATGCTAACCACTACACCATAAAGTGGGGCAATATAAGGCTGGTCTTGATTGTACATGATCAATCAATAATTACCTAATAATAATAGTAATAATAATAATAAATAATAATAATAAATATTCCACTTAGCAACTACATAGCAGACCTCTCCTGGGTTCTTTTACATACCAACATCGTATGACATGCGTGCCTTAATTTTTGCCGCCTTTCAAAAATCACTTACCACGACCAAGAGCGAATCTGCAAGCTTGGGGTTAGTAGTCCGACACAATAACCATTCACCCACCGTGGCAAGCTATCAATCAATAATTACCTAATAAAATTAATAATAATATTAATAATAATAATAATAATAAATATTCTATTTAGCGACTACACGGTCGAACTCCCCCTGTGACGTCATTCACGGTCTCAGGGCTTGGCAGCCATCTTGCGCATTAGCCCTTGCGTCAGCTCTGAATGACCTCTCCGTAAGAATAACATAGGACTGATTGCGCGCGGCGGCCATCTTGCGCATTAGCCCCTGCCCCAGAACCGGCTTATCTTACCTACTTGTGTGCAATAAAACGTTAATAATAGTATTTCGCAAAATGGGCATTGAATGGGTAGTTTTCTGGGAGTTACAAGGGAATGTTAGGCATTATATAATTGCATAATTAGTAGGCAGGCAATGAACAGAAAATAATGTTCCGACTTGGTAGGTCTCCTGGCGATTTAAGACATAGGCTAATATTATTGTCGTTTAAATGTGTAGGTATGTAACTTATATAGCCTAATATAATAAAACTAGGAGATATATAGGCCCATATTTATTTCCACATTTCATGTAAGGGTCCCAAATCCCTATCATTGGCAAATTTTTATTTGAATAGGTTTTTGTTATTGGCACAGGAGACAACCACTTTGACTCTTGACGGACTGTTATACGAAGCCAGGTCTAGTAATGTACAATAGATATCAATGAAGTTAAAAAGTTTGTTTTGAAGTCGAGAGTTTAAAGTTCTTTCAAACAGTAGCCTACAAGTGAGGTAAGAAATCACAAGGGGTAACTCTAATAAATGAAATGGTATAGCTTAGGCTATGTGCAAGTGGCAACTTTCAGATCGTTGACGTAGTTGTACTAGGTTACACAGTATAGTCCAAGGTTTGAACGTAGCTCATCCAAGAAAAGATGATGATGATGATAATTGTTGTTTTAAGGGGCCTAACATCTAGGTTATCGGCCCTTCCAAGAAAAGAGAGAGGCATGGTATTAATAACATAAAATTTTAAGTGTGTTTCTGTTTTAAGTAGCTTAATTGTATTTTTTAAGAGTTATTGGAGCCAAGTGGCCATACATTAATTTTTTAATACATTTGATTGTTTGAGATGTATCTATGTCTTTACTCTTCAGAACTAAGTTCCATTGGTGATCTTGTAATGTTCTTGCATAAGAGGATGTGGTATTTGTCGCATTTTTCGTTGCACTGTATGCACACGCATTTCTCCGAGATGCTGTGGTATGATGTTATGCGGCATGTCTTGTGATGGAAGCCATGGACCGCCAGCCTGATGACTGCGCTTCTCATCTGCTGGTTAGCTTTTGCCCAGCTTCGGTCGATCATGGCGCTCATGCCGTAGAATTCTTCGTCTACTTTTTCCTTCTTTTGCTGCCTTTCTGTTAGGAGATTGCTGTATGCTTTTGTGGTTGGTAGTAGTAGAGTATATTTTAGTTCCTCTATCAGGAAAGATTCTCTTGCCAGTAAATATGTATACCTGGAGGGTGTATATTTTGAGATGCCTAGTGCTTTCTTTAGATACAGTGCTTTTACATTCTCTATTGTTCTTAGATCTCTTGTTTTCAAGTAGTCCCATATTATTTGAAGTCCATATGTCAGGATTGGTACTATTTTGACTCTGAAAATCTTCATTGCGGTGTCTAATGATAGTGATTGAATTTTTCTGATGTCCCTCATTGCAGCGATGGCGGTTATTGTCTTTTGTTGTATGTGTTTGTTGAAGGAGTTTCCTGATGTTTGGAAGGTGATTCCTAGATATTTGTATTCGTTTACTATTTCTATTTGCTGTTGTAGTTTGTCTGGCTAAGAGAGAAGGTGATTTCCATGGAGGCTGCTAGGGTCATTTATTTCATGCCAAGTGAGATTTGTGCCAGAGCCGTACATACAGAAGGGGAAACATGGTGTATTCTACAGTGAGGTACTTCTCTATGAGACGGAACCTGCCGTTGTACTTGCGGTCACCCGAGCCTTACCTACAGAAGGGAAAACGTGGCGTATTCTACAGTGAGGTACTTCTCTATAAAACGAACCTGCCGTTGTACTTGTGGTCATGTGTATTTGTGTTTATTATCATTTTTTGATACTCGTGAGCTTTATTGTTTAGTTCTGGTGCAATATTCTCAATTCAATATAATTGTGGTAGCAGTGCCTAACCAAAATACCTGTAGTAATGGTCAGGAAAATATCTGGATAAAATGTAGTAATAGATGTTTCCACCTCCGCCGTCTGTGACCCACCCAGCCTTCCCAAATAGGATCACAACATATATAGCCAAAATTACAGCCGTGACCGCCATTAGTCCAAATCAATCATCATCGGTTGCGGTAGTTGAGTATTCAGGTTTCTTCGTTTGGTCTGCTGGTCTGTCATTAAAACAGTACTGCCAACCTTGCCCTTACGGCACTATATAAAACAAAGAAGTGCACAGTTCATTCTCTAGTGCGCATATTCGTGTGCGGCACTCTGTTCATTTGATAGTGTGCTGAATTGAATCGTTTATTCACTATGGATTGTCGAGTTGCCAGATAACAATCAGTAACTTCAATCGCCGGTTCTATGATCAACCTGAGAAGTTGCTGAAGCTATTGCAACACCACATTTTAGTACCAAAAACACTACCGTGCACGAAATGCCATTGTGAAGAGGAAGTTAGGAGAATAAAACATAACCTATCTGTAACCTTCAATGAGAGGGAAGTCGAGGCCACACCCACACCCGACCGTTCTAACCTTCGTTTTGTCCAATCCAATGTTTTTGACAATGGTTACAGCCTAATGCGCCCAGATCATTAGTTTTGTGTAAACCTTACCCCGCTAGCTGCGTGCGGCTAAGGCCGCACCTACACCCGACCATTCTAACCTTCGTTTTGTCCAATCCAATGTTTTTGACAATAGTTACAGCCTAACGTGCCCAGATGAATAGTTTTGTGTCAACCGTGCCCCGCTAGCTGCGTGCGGCCGAGGCCGCACCTACACCCGACCATTCTGACCTTCGTTTGGTCTAATTCAATGTTTTTTGACAACGGTTACAGCCTAACGCGTCCAGATCAATAGTTTTGTGTCAACCATGCCCCGCTAGCTGCGCGCGGCCGAGGCCGCACCTAAACCCGACGATTCTAACCTTCGTTTTGTCCAATCCAATGGTTTCTGACAATAGTTACAGCCTAACGCGCCCAGATCAATAGTTTTGTGTCAGCTGTGCCCCGCTAGCTGCGTGCGGCTAAGGCCGCACCTACACCCGACCATTCTAACCTTCGTTTTGTCTAATCCAATGGTTTCAGCCTAACGCCTCCAGATCGATGGTTTTTGATTGCGGTATAGTGAAGTTGGCACCATTGCCTCATACAAGCTATATTTACAAATACATTAATACACAAAAGCCCAAGTATTTCTTTTATCACATAATTACGTTACGTGTTGTATTTTGTATCGGACATGTTAGCAACTACTGACGTCAATGTGAGCGCCTTGTTGTGAGCCCTCGCTGCGGCAGTTACTGCTCGCGTCTAAGCTCTGTGAACTTGCGGCATGAAGGGCAGAGGTAGGGTAGGAGCTGGCGAGAATTGACAAGCCTCTCGACAGGCCGCCGTGTTACCTGACATTCTCGTCTATTCCAATACTGTTAACATAGGGTCTTTTCTGAAACCAGTGTGGCGTTGGGAATGAGTGAGTGAGTCACCGACGAATGTATTTGCTTCTATTACTACGCAAGGACCGAGAAACCTCATCACTCGTCACCACCACTACTCATAGTCTGCGATGCACATTCCTCTCAGGTCCATGCAGCTTAGACCCGAGCAGTACACATACTAACAAATCTGACGAACATGGCTCCGGTTGTTAAATAAAACACATATTTACGTGATTTAGCACATACAGGGTGGCGCACGAAATGTCATACACCGAAAATGGTTTATCAAATGTGTAAATCTGGGCTCACAAGCATGTCCTTTCGTGAACAGAAACCTTATTTCTTGCGTGATTCGACAGACAGCAGCACATGTCGCGCATGCGTACCGGCTTCCAGTTATACAGCATGGCGGACAAAGGGAGGCTGACGCGCGAACAGAAGGTGAAAAGTGTTATTTTATGCGGAAAGAATCAGTGTGTAACTCGGATTTTGGTAAGTTTCGTGTTCATTTCCTTACCCGGTGGGCTCCCTGCTGGCAGACGGTGTATAGACTGGCCAGCCAATTTGAAACAGAAGGCAATATAATGGAGAGAAAACGAACCCGTCTCACGCCAATCCGCTCACCGGATAATCTTGCTGCTGTGAGAGCGGCTGTGGCTCGGAACCCCTCCAAATCCACCAGAACTGCCGTTGTTCATCTGGACATCTCTCGTCGGTCAATTCAGAGAATACTGCAGTCTGAGCTTGACCAATTACCATACAAAATGACAACAGGTCAGAAACTAACGGCGCTTGACAAGCAACGGCGAGAACAGTTTGCTGGGTGGTCTACGGCAGAAGGTGATCCCGTACTGCATAACACATGGTTCAATGATGAGGCATACGTTTATCTCAACGGTGCTGTGAACAAACATGTCCGGTTTTGGGCGAAAGAACGGACTGCTATTGTGCACGAGTTTGAAAGTTATGGTGTGAAAGTGTGTGTGTGGATTGCAATTTCCAGTCATGGAATTATAGGGCCAATCTGTATCAATGACACAGTCAACAGTGCACGTTACATGACATGTTGCAAATCAGTTTCCTTCCACAACTCTTTGCATCACGACTACCAATAGAGACACAATGGTCCATGCAAGATGGAGCTCGTCTGTACACAGCAAATGTTGTTCTGTACTTCCTGCATGAACATTTCGGGCCCCGTGTGATGTCCCATCGATATCCCGAACGTTTTCAGACTGGTTCAATTTGGCCACCACATAGCCCCGATATTAATCCCTGCAACTTCTTCCTGTGGGGATATTTGAAGGAGACAATCTACCGCCAGAAACCAGAAAATGTACTGCAATTGCAAGCGGCCATTGTGACTTTCTTCCGAAGGTTGAATGAGGACATGTGTCGTAGAGTGGTCAAAAACATGCAGGTTCGTCTCGAAGCTGTTGTATGCCGAGAAGGTGGGCATATTGAGTATGTCCTGCATACTGACTAATCATGCACATTTCAGTGAATGTTGTAATGCCAATCTTTATTAAATATGTTGTATATTAAATATTCTATAAACAATTTCCAGTGTATGACATTTCGTGCGCCACTCTGTATATCGGGTGCAGTCGGTGCAAAAGTGATCAAGGTTGGAAGTTAAAATTGATAATGTTCCCCAAAAGGATAAAATATGGTATGAAAATTATATATTGTCGAAATGGAAGCGCAAATCAATAATGTCATACGTCATGCATAATTAATATAATTTTTAGCTAGATTATGTATTAGAGTATGTTGGTCTACTGTGAGACCCAAACTTAACCTTTATGAATGAGACAGGCTTAATGACATGTAGTGATGTTAAATACCCAGGTATTTATAAACCGGGTTAATACCCAGGGTATATACCTGCGTAAATACCGAATTTGGGTAAATACCCGGGTATTATAGATTTTTCATTAAAAATCATGTGTCGTGGTAAGTTGAACCTTAAAAAAGTGTACCGGTATGCAAACTATTTTATATTAACTTTTTAGAAATGTAACAACATTAGATAGTTAATAAAATAAAATTTAATTAGAATTGGGACTTAAAAACAGAATTAGAATTGGGAAATAGATCAGGAGATAAAATTCAATAGTTATAACCTGAAAAACTCAGGGTTAGAATTGAACTCGGCTTTTTTGCAAACATTGAGATAAAAGTTGGGGGAAATTTATTCAGAGCATTGGCCAAGTTCTACAAAAGGTGTAATGTACAGTTTTTCAGAACAGTTTGTAATATCATCTCTACTTAGTATAAAACTAAGTCCCCGATTCTTGGATGTCACAGGTAATCTCGAGAACCTCTGGATAGATTTTGATGTGGTTTTCACAATTCTGTAAAGCATATCTCGAGGATGATTTCTGTACAAAATGATTTATTTATGATCAAATGAAGCAGAGCAGTAACGATTTCAGTGAAAAAATAAACAAAAAAACCTGGCGTCCGAGCGCTTTGTAAGTTTATTTTTGGCAAACCGTTAAACATATCTAAATACTATGAGTCTAAGAATTGTTCAGCATGAAAAGTTCTACATAAAATCCAGGAGAGCATATCTCTATCTTCAAAACATCGCCCACTATAAGTATTTTTACGTTTTCATTTCTTCCAACCATGTCCATTCTAATATTGAGGCGACAGTTTACAAGCTAGCTAAGGGCGAGTCTTATCACCCCTGTTACAGCCTAACTATCGGGCGAACCTATTACCCCAGATACGCCGCATCAAACCGTCGAGTCGTGTTGAGTTAAGACTTCAGAGAATGCTGGTTGTGTTTGGAGTTTCCCTGGATGTTCAACTCGGGTTTTCTTCATTTCACCTGTGAACTTTCCGTTCCGCAAAATACACAGTTACGTTAAGATTGGACAGAAGGGGGATTTGTGTTTCATGCACCTTGCCATTCTTAAATTACATCTGACAAGAATTCGTTATAATTAATAGTCCAGTCAGTGATGTTAAGCCATCATGCCGAGATGTAAAACGGATATAGGTCATAGTTCATTGACATCGCAAAAAAAAGTGCTCATCACGTAACAATAAAACAGAGCAACAAATAATTTCTAGATTGCCACAAGAGAAAGAAAGACTTCGTTCTCGGCACCTTCAAACCGTTGCTCAAGAAGAACACTGTCTGAACCACGATCAGAAACAAGATTATAACACTAAGAAGGAAGGTAAGATATTTTTTCTCGATGCCCCTGTAGGCAAAGGCAAAACGTTCTTGATTAATGTGTTGCTCGCCAAAGTGAGGTCTGGTGGTAATATTGCTCTTGTCGTCGCATCATCTGGAATTGCTGCCACTCTTTTGGAAGGAGGAAGAACAGCACATGCAACATTTAAACTTCCTTTGAAAGTCAGCAGTAATGATGGAAATGTATGTAATATTTCAAAACAAAGTAACACTGCCAGTTTAATCCAAAATTGTTCTTAAGTTGTATGGGATGAGGCTACAAAGTCGCACAAAACTTCCGTTGAAGCTGTAGACAGGACCTTGCGTGATCTAAGGAATCGGAACACACCTATGGGTGGCCACACAGTTTTGTTCGCCGGAGATTTTCGTCATATCTTACCAGTTGTTACCAGAGGAACGAGAGCCGACGAAGTGAACGCTTCATTAAAAATATCGTACATCTGGCCAGATATATCAAACTGGCACTCAAAACTAACATGAGAGTAGGCTACTCTTTATCTTCAGAAGATAATAGTTTGTTTGCTAATTTGTTACTTCGAGTCGGAAATGGAGATTTACCGGTCATTGATGGGGAAATTACCCTCATTGACGATTTCTGTGTTTTAGTAAGCAGTATTCAAGAATTGATTGATAGCGTTTATCCTCAAATCCATGGCCTATCTAACAAGTCTCATTCATGGTTTAAAGAAAGAACAATATTATCGCCGACAAACGAACAAGTTGTGAAAACTTATGACTTGGTGTTCTCCAAATTCATTGCCCAGGCTCTAGTATAATACTCAGTAGGCTAGACGCAGTAGTCGATAGTGAAGAAGCTGTTCATTACCCTACAGAAATCCTAAATTCTTTATTTCCTTCTGGGTTGCCACCATACAAGCTTATTATAAAAGTATGAGTGCCTATTATATTGCTACGTAATTTACAACCACCAAAGTTATGCAATGGGACACGATTGGTAGTGAAAACTTTGAAAAACTGTTTCATTGAATCAACTATCTTAACTAGCTGTGGTACAGGAGAAATGGTCTTAGTACCCAGAATCCCTATGATTCCTTCAGATTTGCCTTATCGTTTCAAACGAGTACAATTTCCAGTAAGAGACTGCTCTGGTATGACTATAAACAAAGCACAGGATCAGACACTTAGCGTGACTGGAGTTGATCTTAATTGAGAATGTTTTTCTCATGGACAGCTTTATGTGGCTCTATCGCTTGTCACATCAAACCGAAATTTTTTCGTGTTCACTGCTGGAGGGAAAACGACTATTGTCGTATACAAGGATATCTTATAAGACCTCCGTTAGAAGTAGCTTATCACCTTGCATTCATAACTGTTCCCGGGTGAAGCCGGGGTGGGTTGCTAGTTCATATATAAAATAAATAATCAAATAACCAAAAAGGCTAGTAAATAGAATATCAAACAAAGAATAGAAAATGGGAGGGAAGTACAGTGTCAGTTTGAATTATGGGTAGGATGAGCTAAGCAGTGTTGCCAACCCATATGCTTGCTGGCATACAGTACATCTTCACCCATTATAGAGCCCACATACTACAAAAACTTCCTGACATGCATTTGTATTATTTAGAGTATGATTTAAAGAAATTATATTTCTTTAATATTTAAAATTGAATAAAAAATAACTTAAAAGCACTTTTACTAAGCTTTTTTTTTTTCAAATGTCCTTTCTATTGAATATATTTTATTACCTTTTGAGTTTTGGCATACACTTTTAATTAATATGCAAATAGCCTACTCTTATTACTACAAAAGTAGCTTTTCCCTCCCACATCTTTGTTGCTTATTTCCAGTATCGTAATAAAACTCGACCTTCTCAATATCTTGGTATTTATTAAAAATTTAAAACACAAGACAACCAAAATGTTTTATTCAATATTTTACTTTAGTTTAAGGAAAAAAACAATTAAAGACAATGTTATAGTGTCAAAACATCTTATAAATACCCAAAAATACCTGGACATCCATTTTCCCCCCTTTTTTTTTTTTGAAGGATCAATATTGTTCCTGATTTCAATTTAAGGCATCAAATACCTGTGTTTCAGTCCTTGTTTGTCCAACACTTCATCAACACATCAAAATGTGTTGTACAAAGCTCAAAAAACTGAAAATACCCTCATTTTGGGTATTTAAAAGACCACTGGGTAAATACCCAATTTATATTTACCTACCCACTGGGTATTTACCCGTCCCACATCACTAATAACATGTCAGCCTTTACATAGCCCTGATTTATTGGAACAGGGTTAAACTGTTAATCTCATTGTATTTCATTTTGTTTCACAGGGCATGGCCCTCTTCAAGAAAGGCAACAGATTATATACCACAGTTGTCCAGTAGTGGGACCAGAAAGCCTACAGGCTGGAATTGTCTGAACTCTTATCCGAGCAGTGGAATCGGGCAAAGGTAACTTATTGATGAAACTTTAATCTATTAATTTTTCACTAGTTTTGTGTAGGCTAGATCAGAATTGATATGGAAATGATGTAGTTCACTTCGGCTGTCTATAACCCACCCACCAACCTAAATTATAACACGACATATAGTACAAAATTCAAGCTGTGTCGGCCATTTTTGGTGTTCGCAGTATTGCCAACCCCACGCAGACGGTAGCCTACTGAGGTTCATCTATAGCTGGCGATACACCGGCGTTTAGGGAATTTTTAGGGATCTCAGTGATGTCACGGCATGTATCGATATTGACTCACTTTGGTTGCCGGGAGTCACGGCACGTATCGATATTGACTCACTTTGGTTGCCGGGAGTCACGGCACGTATCGATATTGACTCTCTTTGATTGCTGGGAGTCAGGTGATTCATATGTCAGTTTCGCGCGTGCTTTTCCCCGAAAAGGATGTGCATTTCTTTTCCACCGATTTCAGTTTTGTAACCGTAATTTTAACAATTATTATTCTCTGAATAACCTATAGAGCAAGATTTTGATATTAGCAATGTCGTGTGCCCGATTGTGTTGGCGATTTGTGATAAAATTGTTGAATTCCTGAAGTTGTTGCATTCAAATAAATTCCGTTACTTGTGATGTGAGAGGAAAGTGTGGTCGAAAATTAGTGCTTCTTCTTGTACATGTGGAATAATACGTCATTTGGGATCTATCGGTGAGTTTTTTACATTGTTTATATATAATTATTTTGGTTGTTGCATTCAATAGGAAAGTTGCACTGTACTCTTCTAAAGCCATAGACAATGCCATTTGTCTAAACGATAATATTACGTCAGGAACGGTGTTTGGGAATACGCCTGTTAAAATAGTAATGGATGGGTAAAATTTAGACAAATTGGCATTCACATGAACACCTGCAAAATATAGATATGACAGTGTTTAGTATTAGACCTATCGGCCTATAGGTCATGTTTTTCATATAGTATGTCTGTGAGGCATTATTAAACAGTATGTTAAGGATTGTGATTTCTAATTGAGATACAAGTATTTGCAGCCAATATTGGAAAACATAAAAATACCAAACTTGCGGAGGGGGGGGGGGGGGGGGGGGGGAAGCATGACTATATTATAAAAACAAATTGGCTGCTTTTGTGATGTTATCAACCACTTGACGAAATGCTTCTCTGGCAAGATTATGGGAAAAGCCTTGGTTATAGGTTATTTTGGGCGGTGACAACTCGATAACAGAAATGAGCATTAAAAAACCTTCGAAACCCATTGTGTTTCGTCAGATATAATTTATTTATTGGCCTACCTCAATTTGGCACGCCATACATACGAACATATTTTAATTTAGGGTTACATTTATGACATATTTTTAAAATTCCATTTCGGGATCTGTAATTCGCCTATATAGTTGAATTACAGATGACGTTACGTGTCGTAATTAATTTAATTTTATATTTATAAGACATTGTGTCGAAAGCCGTTATTGATCTATATAGCCCAATTAAAGATTTTGATGCAATGTTTTATTAATATGAAATTATAATAATTACGATGTGTATCGTCATCTGTAATTGATCTACATAGGCCAATTATAGATTTCGATGCCTAAATTAAAAATATCAACTGAAATTACGATGTGTATCGGAATCTGTAATTGCCCTATATAGGCCAATTATATATTTCGATACGGAAATTTTAAATGACGTGAATTTGCGATTTTTTTAATGTATCGGAATCTTTAATTGAGCTATATAGGTAAATTATAGTTTTCAATGCAATTTTATTTATTCATAAATGAAAATAATTGCGATGTGAATCGGAATATTTAATCGACCTACCTAGGACAATTAAATATTTTGATACGGAAATTTAAAATTAATGGCGTGAATTTGCGTTTCTTTTATATCGGAATCTTTAATTGAGCTACATAGGTCAATCATAGATTTCGATACATTGGTCGTTTCGAGGCTTTTTTTGTTTCCCCACCCAAAACCCCCTATTACCCAGGCTTTTCCCGTAAGCTTGCTAGAGGAATATTTCGTGACGTCGTTGATGACGTCCCGAAAGTCGCCATTTTGTTTCAGGGGAATTCTATCCGCGGCTGGATCGCAATGTATAGTAGTCCCGCCTACTGATATAGGCGGTTTCCTAAAATTAAAGAACGCCAATCTCAACACATTCAATCCAATGGTTTTTGGGTTAACAGTGCCCCGGTAACCCACCTACACCATTCTAAACTTCGTTTCGTCCCATCCAATGGTTTTTGACAATGGTTACAACCTAACGCGTCTAGATCAATGCTTTTGTCAATGGTTACAACCTAACTCGTCCAGATCAATGTTTTTTTTTTGGTCAACCGTGCCCCGCTACCTTCCTGCGGCCTAAGGCTGCACCTATACCAGATCATTCTAACCTTCGTTTTGTCCAATCCAATGGTTTTTGAGAATGGTTACAGCCTAACGCATCCAGATCAATACTTTTGACAATGGTTACAAATTCTATTGTCAATTTTACGTCATGTCTCGCCCAGCTGGAGTGAGCCAACATGGCCACCGTAGTTCAAATTCAACAAGAAAGAAACACAAATAATTACATAATTTAGCAAATATTTCCAGTATATTGGTCGTAATGAACCAGAATTTCAGTAGGTATTGTCGCCTGGAACCCCTGAAAAGGGGTAAAATTCATATATTATCATTTACCATCTAAGTGAAACTGTAAAAGTCAGATTCCTGTTTCATGCACTGGTAATCTAAGGCATTTCATATGCTGAGTGCGAACTGTGTACCTGTGAATTGTGTGAAGAAAGGTGTGATAGATATCACATACTTACTTGCCCTGAATGACTTGAATCGTTACGGTACAGTATTAAATTTCTGTACTCATATGTAATTGTATCTATGTACATTGTGCGCGTTTCTCTTATTATTATATTAATAATATATATTTCAGCCGAAAGGCCATAGAATTCATACATTGATGTAACAATAAAGATCTATAATTTTCTCTTATTATTATGGGACAGGTTAATAAGTTTACTTCCATTCTATGTACCGGCTTAGCCCCGTTCAATAAACTAGGGCTATGTAAAGGCAGAAGACACAGACATGTAATTAAGCCTCGACTACCCCCACTGTGCATGACAAAATCCAGGGGAGTTTATAATGACTAGGGTCGCGTTGCCTAACAATTGTTGGTCCAGGCAAAGACCATTGGGCTAGGGAAAAACCATTGGTTTGGATGAAAATTATTGATGCGTTATAGGTGGTATATAGCTGGCCCCGTGGTGTTGGGGTAGCGCGCCTGCCTCTCACCCGGAGGCCCCGGGTTCGATCCCCGGCTCCGTCAGGGATTTTAAAACTGACGTGAGGGTTGCAACGGGGTGCACTCAGCCTCGTGTGGACAATTGAGTAGCTGTCTGACAGTGAGACAGTGCCCAGGTCACGAAAACCAAGATTAACGGCCGAGGGGACCCGACGCGCTGACCACGCGTCACCCCAAAATCTGCAGGCCAATTGGCTGGGCACCGGTCGCTTGGTAGGCCTAGGCCCTTCAAGGGCTGTAGTGCCACGGGGTTAGTTTTATAGGTGGTATAAGTGAAGAAAACCAGGCTTCTTTTCAAGAAATTGCAATTTTGTACTAAAATCATTATAACTTTTGTATTTTTGAAGATATACCCCCAAACGTTTTCCTGATCATTGAAAATGAATGGTTTTACCATTCTACTAAGTAACATACTATGTTACAATAACTCTACAACATGTAAAAAAATATTTGTTTTATTACTGTGAAAATAAAAAGAGAAAAGTCAAAATTGAGAGAAAGAAACACAATTCAAAATGAAAACTACACACAAACGGTTGTTATTGTCTGCAGTCACATGTTGTTGGTTTACTCTCTGGAAAGTTTCATGATGTTAGGTACTATAGTTTCTAATTTAAAAAATATTTTAATACACCAGGCACTGTTCATATTTCACATTTTATGCTGGTTCACTTTTAGCATTTGTGATTCCCTATGCAGGTACCATGAAGACCTTTCATACACTTGGAACATGCAGTTCGTGACCTTTTTACTGGGCCTCCATCTATTTTGCTGCACACATTGCATGTTTTTAGTAATCTACCACTTAATTTCACCAAAAGTTCCCCTTCCCTTGGTGGAAGGTTTGGTTTGTAGGTTTTTATCCTAGACCCATTCCTATTCTATGTACTCTGTTATGGAGGAAGTAACTTGAGCCGTGTCATAACTTTACTTGAAGTATTTTCTTTGTATATCAAATAGGCATTCAGCACCATTCGATCAAAGATGCAAAATACCACCTTCTTCCAATATTTCAGCGTTCGTCGCTCATCGAATTACGTGTACAACATCATGTCTGATGGGTTCGAACCGACGGTCACTATCAATTGGAACTTCACTAAACCCTGTATTAGGTAGGCCTACGCAGGCATTATTGTCTTTACCGCCTACACTGTCTTCATTTGCGTCATGTCACACTCCGAATCAGTAAAATTGTCACTTACACTGACAATACCACGAGATTAGTGGTAGGCCTACTGCGGAATGTCATCGCTGCTCTCACTTCCTGTTTCAGAAATAAAATCACCAACATCATTTCTACACGACCCTGATATTGCTACATCTTCATCAGACTCAATGTAATCATAATCGGCGCACACTCTATTGATATACTCGTCTAGATCATCATCGTTTACGAACAGATCCCGCGCGGCTGAGGCCATATTCGTACTATCAACGGTGCGTGGTGGACAAAACAGTAAGCGCTTTCAAAAATATCATATCTCCGTAAATAAAGCTATTACCATGATAGTTGTGATAGATTTAGGGACTGCATGCTTTGCCGATTCTGGATCATCTGGGTTGTGCTGTGATCTGTGAGAAATCTGAAAACTACAAGCAAATATAAAACTGCCTGCATGAGGAGCGCTATTTTCGCTAACACGCCAAGGAACGCTTTTGCGCTCCTTGGTATTCTAAGTGTTAGGGACCCTGATTTATGGTAAGGCTTCAAAGCAGTGAAATGAATTGTTCAAAGTGGTGAAATAAAATATCCATAGCGTTGAAATAACAAAAGCGAGGTGTGAGTGTGTATTGTACAGCCCGGGGGGGGGGGGGGCAGTACCCCCTGAGAGCCACCCCTCCATCTTCTACCAAAACCACCCCAACTGTTGTTGTTTGAGTCTTCAGTCTTTTGACTGGTTTGATGCAGCTCTCCATGCCTCCCTGTCCTGAGCTAATCGTTTCATCTCTACATAGCTCCGACACCCTACATCGGAGGCAATCTGTTTAACATATTCTAACCTTGGTCTACCCCTACAGTTTTTGTCCTCGACCCTTCCTTCCATAACTAAGCTTGCTATTCCTGGGTGTCTTAGTATGTGTCCTACCAACCTATCTCTTCTCTTCATTAGCAGTCGCCAGAAACATCTCTCCTCTCCCACTCGTCTTAATACCTCTTTGTTTGTAACCCTATCTACCCATCTGATCTTCATCATTCTCAACTGGAAACATTATATTTCCAGAACATATCTCTAGGAAAAATTTCTAAAGTTCTCTTGGGTTCTCAGGATCACCGTAGCACTATGTCTTTGCGACACTGACATTCGTGATAACTGAGTCCTAACTTCTCTTTAAATTAACATCATGAATGTGGATGTAAAAATATTATTAATCTGTCTAAACACACATATTATAATCACATATTTAAATATCACATAATTTATGGCTTGCATGGCATTATTCAAATGCTGAATATATTAGTAAAATGCTCCTAAACATCGAATAATTAATTTACACTATTTACACTGTCATTAATAATTGCTTGTTTGTGAATCACAGAAAATCCACTACTCATTGGTTATAATCACCATCATCATCAAAATTAAATATTTCTCACATTATTTCTCATCTCAAAATTCAATATATTCAAGTCAGAATAATTAATTCATTATCATCAAATCATTTAAATGAATATTATAATCAATTCTTTATGCTTCCTAATTATTCACACACTCTCCTTTCATCATCTCCTTCAGATTAAATCATCTTAAATCATCAATATAAATTGTTTAATTCATCAACTCAAATTGCAATTCTTCAAATCATTCAAATCAAATCTCTCAATTAAATTTATTTAAATCCATTTAAATTTATTAATCATCAGCTTCTTTAATTAATTATCACCTTCTAATTCAGTTATTCATCATCTATTCAATCATCTATTAATTTATCTAAATCAGCTTATTTATTCAATCTTTAATTCATCCATTTATTTAATTCATTGATCTATTCCAAAATTTAATTTATCAATTTATTTAAATGTTATTCTTCTGGTCATTTAGATTTTTATTATTTCATCTAGTCATTCTGATTTTTATTTCATTAGGTGACAGACTGTTTTAGTGGTAGTATTTGTTGTTGGTGGAACTTAAGTATTTTTTCGTTAGTAGAATTTTGGTATTTAATTGTTAGTACGGTAGAAGGTTAGTATTTTTGTTTAGTATAATTGCTCTTTACTTATTCAGAAAGGGAGTAGCAGCCTTTCAGAATAAATCAATTCTTTACTAGTCTTACAGACGGTTAAGATATTGACAATATAAGCCAACTAATGGCTACACTGCGTCCTGCTGCACGGCTGAAAGCAACGGGAAACTACAGCCGTATGCTATTCCCGAGGATATGCACCTCTCTATGCATAATTACATGTGATGATGGCCTCCTCCCTTGTAAAATTTCAATCCGGAGGTAAACTAGTCCCCCGTTCGGATCTCCGGGTGGGGACTACTCGAGAGGGGGTTAACATCACAGAAGTGACAAAGAGGAAATCTGACATTCTACGGATCGGAGCGTGGAATGTTAGAAGTCTGCTAGGAAGTGGAAGGTTAGAAAACTTAGAAAGGGAAATGGATAGGTTGAGGTTGGATTTGGTTGGGATTAGTGAAATGCGCTGGCAGGAAGAACAGGACTTTTGGTCAGGAGACTATAGGGTCATTAGCACTAAATCAAACAATGGCCAAGCAGGGGTTGGCCTCATATTGAGTAGGAAACTTGGACAGCGGGTGGAATATTATGAACAATATAGTGAACGGATTATTGTAGCAAAAATCAATACTAAACCTACCTGCACCACAGTGGTACAAGTCTATATGCCTACCAGTCAAGCTGATGATGAGGATGTTGAAAAGGTCTACGAAGAAATAGACGAAATTCTGAGGTATATCAAGGGTGATGAAAATGTTATAGTAATGGGAGATTGGAATGCTGTGGTAGGAAAAGGGAGAGAAGGGAAAATAGTAGGAGATTTTGGATTAGGTGAAAGGAATGATCGAGGAAGCAGGCTGGTAGAATTCTGCACCGAGCATGAGTTGGTTATAGCTAACACCTTATTCAATAACCACAATAGAAGAATATACACATGGATGAGACCAGGAGATACAGGGCGTTACCAAATCGACTTCATTATGGTCAAGCAGAGGTTTCGAAACCAGATTTTGAATTGTAAAGCATATCCTGGTGCTGACATAAACTCTGACCACAATCTGGTCGTAATGAAATGCAGATTAAAGTTGAAGAAACTGAAGAAAAGTCAAAAGCCAAAAAGGTGGGCAAAAGACACTGAAAGAGAAGGATGTAAATGAAAGATTCAAGAAGAGTATAAAGGAAGGACTAATGAAAACCCCTAAACAAACTTCAATTGCAGACGAATGGGCACTTTTGAAGAATGAAATAACAAAATCCGCAGAAGATAACATTGGTAGGAAAGAAAGAATAGGTAGAAAACCGTGGATCACTCAGGATATACTAGAATTGATGGATGAAAGGCGGAAACACAAGAATGTAAGAGATGAGAAGGGGAAAACAGAATACAGACGTCTGAGAAATGAGGTTAACAAGAAGTGCAAGGAAGCGAAAGAAGAATGATTGAAAGAGAAATGTGCAGGTATAGAAAATTGTCTGAAATTAGGTAAAGTAGACACAGCTTATCGAAGGATTAAGAATACTTTTGGGGAAAAGAAGACTAAGTGCTGTAATATTAAGGACACAAATGGAAAGCCTCTAACAGATAGGGAAGAAAAGGTTGAGAGATGGAAAGCTTACATAGAGAGTTTGTATAAGGGAAAGGAGATTGAGAATCATGTAATGGAAAGGGAGGAGGAAATTGATGAGGATGCGAAAGGAGATTTAATATTGAGATCAGAATTTGATAGAGCTTTGGAAGACTTAAGCAGGAACAAAGCACCAGGCATAGATGATATACCGATTGAGTTGCTACGCTGCATAGGAGATGAAGGTCTGATCAGGTTATTTCACTTGGTGTGTAGGATTTATGAGACAGGTGAGGTACCCCCTGATTTCAAGAAGAATGTAATCATCCCTATACCAAAGAAAGTGGGAGCTGTCAGATGTGAAGATCACCGTACAATCAGCTTGATTACTCATGCTTCAAAGATCATGTCTAGGATAATTTACAAGAGGATTGAAAGCCAGATAGAAACGGAGTTGGGTGAAGACCAGTTTGGTTTCAGGAGAAATGTAGGAACAAGGGAAGCTGTACTAAGTCTTAGGCTGATTTTGGAAGGTAGAATAAGGAAAGATAAGAGAACGTTCATGGCTTTTGTAGACTTAGAAAAGGCTTTTGATAACGTTGATTGGACTAAATTGTTTGACATTTTGAAATCGATTGGAATAAAGTACAGAGATAGGAGGGTGATATACAATCTATACAGAAACCAGACAGCAGTCATTCGAGTTGAAGGACATGAGAGAGAAGCTGGTATTCAGAATGGTGTAAGGCAAGGCTGCAACTTATCACCCATACTTTTCAATCTTTACATTGAACAAGCAATGAAGGAAATTAGAGAAAAATAGAAAGTGGGAGTGAAGATTCAAGGAGAAATAATTTCAACTCTGAGATTTGCTGATGACATCGTCATCTTGGCCGACAAGCCTGAGGATTTGAATGAGTTTTTGAATGGTATGGACTCCGTCTTACAGAAAGAATTCATGATGTAAATTAATAAATGTAAAACAAAAATACTGGAATGCAGCCGAAATAAATCAGAAACCTCTATGGAGATCAAATTGACTGGTGAAAAGCTGAAGCAAGTAGAAGACTTCTGTTACTTAGGAAGTAGAATAACCAGTGATGGACGAAGCAAAGAGGATATAAAAAGTAGGTTGGCTCAGGCAAAGAAAGCTTTTCTACAAAAAAGGAATCTGCTGACATCGAATATAGATTTAGGTATTAGGAAGTCATTTTTGAAAGCCTTTGTCTGGAGCGTGGCGCTCTATGGAAGTGAAACTTGGACTATTGGTGCAGCAGAAAAGAGGAGAATAGAAGCATTTGAAATGTGGTGTTACAGGAGAATGATGAAGATCAAATGGGTAGATAGGGTTACAAACATAGAGGTATTAAGACGAGTGGGAGAGGAGAGATGTTTCTGGCGACTGCTAATGAAGAGAAGAGATAGGTTGGTAGGACACATACTAAGACACCCAGGAATAGCAAGCTTAGTTACGGAAGGAAGGGTCGAGGACAAGAACTGTAGGGGTAGACCAAGGTTAGAATATGTTAAACAGATTGCCTCAGATGTAGGGTGTGGTAGTTATGTAGAGATGAAACGATTAGCTCAGGACAGGGAGGCATGGAGAGCTGCATCAAACCAGTCAAAAGACTGAAGACTCAAACAACAACAACAACAACATCTCTACACAGCAAGCGGCGACCACCTAAAGCTAGGAGGTTGGCCAACGGCTTGCAAAACACACACAAACATTTACACTAACAAATATCTGGGGCAGCTACATTGACGCAATGCTGACCAAGCAGCGCCGAAACGTATAAGAGTGGAACCTGGACAGGAGGAATTATCTGTTCTGTTGTGTTCTTCGCCAGCGGCTCCGCCCGACGTCCGTTCTACACCAGGTGAGATCCAGCTTGTGCTCAGACTCCTTTAATTCTTGTAAACACCTACCCGAAACTGGTACACATCACAAATTGTATTTTATATCTGTTCAAACTTCCCAAGAGGGACATCAAACTACATCTACTGACCAATAAATACATGGTCAGTAAACTACACGCTTGTTACTAATTACACTCCACTTCACATCCTCATACCCCACCTGACCTTAGCCATAAGTGCCCCTGACCGTGGAGGTCAGTAATTGCTTCGTCAGACTCCATTGTACTCACAGCACGCGACTCGACTGCAGAGCGTCGAGCCGCTGACTCTGCACATTTATTGAATTACTCATTCCGCTCAGCTGACAGGCTAGCTTAGTAGCCTGCACTTAGACGTCCATCCCCTAGCAGATACTTGCATCTCGCAGGGACGCCCCCGAGAGATTAAACACTAACACCAACACACTACACTAGTAGTTTCTCC
This sequence comes from Meconema thalassinum, assembly GCA_946902985.2. Lineage (NCBI taxonomy): Eukaryota > Metazoa > Arthropoda > Insecta > Orthoptera > Tettigoniidae > Meconema > Meconema thalassinum. The sequence continues at coordinate 51,895,830 of OX336388.2, read as the reverse complement.
CAACCACGAGAAGCTACTCTCATCCAGGAACAGCCTTCCAACTACCCCCAACCAAGGGATTAAAACAGTATTATAACTATGTGTACGGTGCGCGGATTTGGTTAAATAATGAACACTATACAAACATTTGGAGGAGTAACAAACAAGCCGGCCCCGAGGTGTTGGGGCAGCACGCCTACCTCTCACCCGGAGACCCCGGGTTCGATTCCCGGCTCCGTCAGAGATTTTAGAATCTGACGTGAGGGCTGGAACGGGGTGTACTCAGCCTCGTGAGGACAATTGAGTAGCTGTCTGATGGTGAGGCAGCACCTCGATCTCGAAAACCAAGATTAACGACCGAGGGGACCCGATGCGCTGATCACGCGTCACCCCAATATCTGCAGGCCAATTGGCTGGGCAGCAGTCGCTTGGTAGGCTTAGGCCCTTCATGGGCTGTAGTGCCAGGGGTTATTATATAACAAACAATTTATTCTAGTTCTTTTTTTAATTTTTCCGAAAGAACTTAAACTCAAATGAATTTGTGTTCAATACCTAACATTTACTTCTCCATGACTACCAGTCCTTTTCTTTCTAACTCGTGAAACGTATGTTGTCCCCAAAATTATGCAGAGCATTGTTTCCATGTTTTCAACCAATCGAGTCTGAGAAGGGACTACGTTATTCCGCATCTTATGAAAAGTTTATATTTTTAAGGTTTCTTATTTTCAATTAATTAATATTTTAAATAAATCTTATTACCAGCGTTTCGTTGGCATTTGAATTTTAGGGTGAAAATAATATACAGGGACTTTGTTTTATTTGTGACGGGGATTTTCGCTCGCCCGCATTGCGAGCCTGTCTCCCGCCAAGCACTTGGCCGTAATGCGGCGCTCGCCCAGCACTGAGTCATTGAGTAGAGGAATTTGTACTTACCTAGTACACAGCTGGTGCTGAAAATGTGCCAGCAATATGTATCAGTGAATGGTGAACATTTCACCGACCAGGGCTGGTCCTTCATCCAGCTCACCTGATATGATCAAGATAGTGGAGAAGAGGGAGATGGTGCGATGCCATTTCTCTCGCCCGCCAGCTAATGGGGTGGCTACTGCATCTGCTGGCCCTTCCGCTCCCACGACCATCAAGCGAAGTCGACAGAAGCCAAACCCCTTACTGGGGAGGAACTTACTTATACTAAGAAGAAATCGCCAGCGGAGAAGAGAGAAACGACGTGTTAGGGACGGACACCCAGTCTTCAGAAAGGGAGAAGGTCCCTCGACAGCGCTCTCGCTCTTCTCCAAGAGTGAGACAGGTTTAAGTCCGACGAGGACTGCGCGCCATATAAGCAAGCGCTCACTCCTTCATATTCGGATGGAGATGTACAGTCGAGATGTGCTCTCCCACATCATCTCCACCTAGAGATGGGGGTGGGTGGAAAACGGTTAAGCGGAAGTCCACACTATGGCACTATTACAATGGAACTGGATAGCTCGTGTAATGAATTAAGAGTGGCTGGAGGTCCCTTTATATCCTGATGATGAGCGTGTGTTTTATATGCTCCTCAATAATATTATTACTTGTATAAGGTATTTACAAATTTTGTTCTCTTTGCAGGTATTTTATGTGAATGGATGCAGCCTATGATTGTTATTCTGTTCATCTCTTCGGAACATCAAGATAACTGAAGAGATTAATTTTAAGAATGAACATTGTAATCTCGTCTTCTATTAGCTGTAAAGTCAACCAGTCTTTATCATCTCTGTAAATATTTTAGTAAAGTACGCATTATGCAATTAATACCTCTTAACTCATTTAAATTTAATATTTCTCTCTCTTTTCATAATGTTATCATTTTAAACTTATTGTAACTTGCAGGTTGGTTGTAATACAGAGAGAACAATGTTTTCTCCGGAGGTGGCATGCATCTGCATAGAGAGATGTCTCATAAGTAATGCCGTTTTTTAAAGAAAATTTTATTTGGGGAGTTTTCTGACAAGAAATTAAACTATTCTATGGTCTTGGGCCATCTTTCAGGGAGGTTTCTTAACCTGTGATGGTACTGTCCCCGATAATTCGGATAGTAGGCTGTCAGATATCTGCCCCCTCAATCGGATTGCCAAAAATCAAACGCAGCGGCACAGCTACATCAATGAAAATGGCACTGACAGATACTACCGAGTTTAGAGCACAGCAGTTAACAAGAAATTATTGTGGAACACACCAAAATATACGGGGGTTCATATTACCTTTACTTACCTATTCAAATTAATCTCGGGTATGGGTTGCCAACTGGATCACTTAAAGTATGCCCTCACAATAACCTCCACCATGATATTTAAAATGAACCAAGACGGAAACAAGAAACTTTAAACTGTACAATAATTTATTTCACATAAAGGGAATGATTCTAACAAAAATTCAACAAAATACACGTGGCAATCAGAAGCCATTGTCAATATAATCATGTCCTCCTGTAGGACTTGTAGACGTTACATACAAAATCTCAGCTTTACTAGCTTATAAAGAACGTAATAATAGTAATACACTTGGAATGGATGAGGGAATTGGAACGAGACATGTAGCAATTGTTTTCCTTTTAATAAACATCACACTTTATTTATAACTGCAAGCCTGTTATGTAGTCGGCCTTGGCCTCTAACATACAGTTGTCAGGCCAGCTGCGATCCACCCTACATCATGTCGCATGCCTACGTCGTCAAGTGGACCCACCTGTCCAGTCAGTGTTAGCATATGCTCGTAACCTCAGAGCTTAGCTCCTTTTCAAACACTTTAAATGTCCTCAACTCAACTCAAATATTATCACGCAAATCTTTTAAATGCTTCAATCACATGTTACTGGATTATTCTAATAATCCCAAAACTTGTTTAATTACATAATCCATGTGTTTCATTAGCGTTGTTTAGAGTATATTAACAAAACTCTTAATGTTTATAACAAATGCTCATTAATTGTTTTTTAACAATTATAAATTGTTTATAATATTGTCAAACGACAATTGAAAAATTTATACACGCCTCTCTTAATTCCTTTCGTTTCACATTATTGTTAAAGATATTTACACAATTATTTACAATATTAATATTATTTATTTTAGAAATACATTAAACCGCACGTTTATCCGGTTGATAATTACTCAAATCAGGTTAATATAACCGACCAATGAAGGTTAGTTATATTTAAGCTTATATTCAGGTTTAATAAGTTTTAATAATTATTATTATTATTTGTGTCGGTAACCTCCATTCAAAATCGTTATCTCAAATTATTTAACACTCATGTTAATTTTAACAGTAATTTCACATGATTAATTTTCAAAGGACCTGGACAATAAACTCAGCGGAAAAATACTTCGCTCAAATGCACAAAATTGCATAAAATAGGCCCAGAATTCATCATATATCTCCATATATATGGCATAAAAATCTTCCACAATATATTCAAAAAAACCTCCACTTACAAATTCTTCAACATCATTAATATTACTGTGGGAATCTCCTTCACTTATTCAAGGGCATTATTCATCAGTGACTTTTACACGTCCACTGAACTAACGATTATACATCCATAGTTCCACTTTAAAAATTCTTATATTCATTAATTGTTTCAAAACTGTTATTTATTTAACCTTCGTGGGTTTCATTCATGAATCGATATGAAGTAAAAAACAAGATGTTCAGTAAAGAACATATAGCCTACTTTCTCCTAAATGTATGAGTATAGTTATAACTCGTTGTTATTATCAAAGAGTATAATAGAACTATTCTTTGTTGAAGACCTTAGAAACGATTTACCTCTACCAAACGCCACGACCTAGATAAAAACTGCTACCATCATTGAAGAAAGAAAGAAAGAAAGATAAGAAGTATATCAAGAATGTTATGGATCTGGAGACATAATCGACCGGACTGGCGGCGTGGCTCAGCGGTAACGTTCTCGCTTGCTGGGCCCTAGGTTGCAGGTTCGTATCCTGGCGCAGTCAGCTGGCATTTGAGGGTGCACAAATGCGAGGGAGCCGTGTCAGTACATTTACTGGCACGTTAAAGATCCCCTTCGGGCCAAAATTCCGGCACCCCGGTGTCTCTAAAAGCAGCAGTAGTTAAAAGGGATCTAAAACCAATAACATTATTATTATTATTATTATTACGACCTGCCGTGGGCAACATCCAACTTTGAGTTGAGGCATGTCTTTACACGTCTGGTTGTGCATGGCTTTCACAACCCTAATTGAATTAACAAATCTTTCCATGACCCTACAGAGACGTGTGTATACAAACTATGTGGATATTTTCGATAATATAATCCTAACAGAGCGAGTGCATTCTAGCGGCCAGAATAAGAAACTTTTCAATAAAATCTGGAAGTTACCTTTTTGGCAGCTAGATGTCTCGAGTAAATCTGCTGGCGAATTATGTTTTAAATAAATATATATTTTACACCATAATGTGGACAATATAACGCTTAATAACATTTTCAAGTAACGCAAAATAGGCTGTTACAAACCCTTTAAAATAAAAAGTTAAAATGTATCGTAGTATCAACTTGTCATTCTTCAAATTCGATGCGCATAGAATGATAATGGTATAGTAATCAATGGATCCCCACGTAGACTAGTCGGGACATCTAGTGGTGAAATATCGAACAATATAATTCTAACAGAGCGAGTGCATTCTAGCGGCCAGAAGAAGAAACTTTTCAATAAAATCTGGAAGTTACCTTTTTGGCAGCTAGATGTCTCGAGTAAATCTGCTGGCGAATTATGTTTTAATTAAATATATATTTTACACCATAATTTGCACAATATAACGCTTAATTTTAAAACATCTGAGTCATTACAAAACAATAAACATATAACATTTCAAGCAAAAAAACTAGCTCTGATCGGGTCTGAACCATAGGAATCTGAGCGACAGGCTATCGCTCTACCACTGAGCTAATTGTGTCAACGAATATCGTTCTATTTAAAATGACTTACATAGAACTTGTTAGCAAATAATGATTTATACTAAACGATTTCATCACTGGAGTATATTATTTATATATAAAGCATTTCACACAAAGTTTATTTATTTTTTATCAGTACGCTATATTGCATTCAATACTCAAATTAGTGAAATATAAGTCAGGCACAAGATATCCGCTGCCATCTTGTCTTATTAATGAATCAGCTGAGCTTTTTAAAATCACGTCTGCACTATAGTATTACAAAATAAACTTTTAATTTCGTACGTGCCTCTTCCTTTAGAACAGTTAAAACGATTCTCGGCTCGATAATCGGAACTGGTGGGTCCCATGATATGGATTATAAAGTTTGCATAATTCGCACGGCCGCCATCCTGAAATGGTATGGCGGACGACCTTGTAGTTTGGTCACAAGACGCATCCTATACGAAGGTATGTTGTTACCAAATTTGGTAGAGATTGGATGATTTGGTTAGTCGTTATTTGATTTTACGTTTTGAACGTTTGAGTGGCCGCCATTCAGTTTTAGTAAAGATGGCGGCGATATAAAACATGACACTGAGGTGTCCTTTGCTAGTGCTACCTTTGTACCAAATTTCGTTCAATTCGCATTCACCGTGTTCGAATTGATAGGGGGGGACAGACATTCAGAGTACACACACTCACACACACACACAGACTCACACACACATACACACACACAGACTCACACACACACATACACACACACAGACAGACACACTTTTTTCGCCCTGTGTTGATCTCATAAGTCTACTTTCATTTTTTGCAAAAATCGAAAGTAGGCTAATTTGCCAATCACAAATAAATTTAATAGCAAATACGATTATACACGCCTCTCTGGTCTATCAAAATTGAGATTAATATCTCCTAAGTATCGTAGTATAAAAATACTATCTTCAATCAAAGTTCATCTAAACTGCATAAATAATTGAATAGAATACAATTAGACCGTGGAATGCAAACATTATTGTTCCAATCTAGAATTGAGAAAAATTCCTATCAAATGTTCATTACTATAGTGTATTCAATAAATCGTAATCAAAGTTCATAGTTCATAAAATTGTCTGTAATGCCATGGTATTTTAGAACTGATGATAAATGTCTATGTTGCAATCATGTTCATAAAACGACTAGTATTTCCAAGATCGTCGATACAGAAATAGATTTTAACGCTCTAAAATCTTTTAATTATTCTTCTTTCTTGAGGATGACATAAAATTGGTCAAAGTAATTTACTGAATAGAATTACTTTAATAAAGTGACACGCTGTCTGAATTCAAATCTGCCAAAGAAAATCATTAACTTTACAGTCAAATCGTGACTACTAAAATATGCAAATTACTGAAAGAATCTATTAATATCAGTCTCAACTGATCCAAAATTATTTAAATCTGCCAATGACATAACAATGTCTTAATAAATCGTCGAAAAAGGCATAACTCATCGAAGTGTACTGAGTACAGAAATATCAAGCAAGAATATGGGGCAAAATATAGGACAGAACATATGGGAAAAATGGTTGCTCAGATATCGCTAAATGACTCAAATAAAACAAGAAACGTTCACGACTACCTTATCTGTTGATTGAAGTTCCAGAGGAAAATCTTCCAAAGAAGACTGCTGATGGTTCCATTTCACCAAAGAGATGTGCTCCGACCTCGAACCTGGAACCAGCGCCTTCGGAGAATAGGACTGCTTCCTCCTCCGGAAATTGCACTGATCCGTGTAGACAATAGACATCCTTCTGGCAAAACTCTTCTTTGTGAGCCGGGTCTACCCTGGCCTCTCTTGATAGTTCCCTGAAGTTCTGGTAGAAATTCGCCATGAAGTTTATTGCAGTTATTTCCGCAGAAATATTCATATTTGTGGAGTATGAATATGTTTCCACTGCCATTTGATATAATTCAGCGTTGGACAACGATGCATGAGTGTAGTTGGATGTTCACTACATGCTCGCTCTTGTAGAAAGACGATTAGCGAAGTTCCATGCTGCTATTTCACTCCATTGATATATGTCCCAATTGCATTAACGTCCTTAGCCTTCCATCTCCATTTCCGTTATAATAGTTGAAAGAATTGCCATATTATATTGTTCCATGATAGAATGCAGCGTTGTATCACCAAATGCAATATGTAATATCACGGTTGCACTACACGTGTCAGCCGTAGCGTAGATTGTGATGTTATAAAAGTGCTTCTCAGGTGGCGAGAAAATCACTTTTGTCCGCCGTCTTAAAATGCCAATATCTTCCAAATTATAATCTTGAAAATGTTCAACCTTTCTACACACTTTAATATAGTACTGCACAATAGAATTAACTTAAAGGCATTAGTCAACTCTTGATATATTATCTCGTAGACTCGTTAATGTGTGCGTTTCAACTTCGCCTAGTTTCAATCACCGTAAAATGGAACTGCGGCACTCTCGAAGCTCGTTCGATGCGGTGGGCTATACCACACGCGCTAAAGATGACTTGCTTCACTTATTCACTCGAAAACGACTATATGACATCAGAAATATATATGCGGTATGAGAGCTTCTCTCTGCTGTGCAAGACCTTTTATCAACTTCTTAAGGGGCGTATCCATCCCCTCCATAGCTTGTTTCTCCGTCATTGCTAGAATTTCTAACTTTGGCTATACTTGACGGATTTTCAAATTTCAAAAACTCAAAATTAATTTCTTCAAAATTCCAAATCAAAGCCATAACTGAAAATAGATTTCCACAATTCTGCATGCCAAAAGTAATTAAATATAGTAGTTTCAGTAATCTCCGTCTACCTCCAAACTATCGTTCATTGGTTCGAGTCTTTCCTCCAATCGCGTAACTTCTTCCTCAGCACAATTCCATGTTTCCCTGCGACTGCGTCGTAAATCTCAGATCTTTCTCGAACAAAATCATGACGTCACCAAGAATCTCAGCTCAATCAGCCTACTTGCGTGAAGTCTGCGTCATCCGTGCTTACGTCATGAATATCCACGTCACAACTATGACAACCATAACTTTACTCACATTTTCCAATACAGCCATCGTGGTCTCAATATAATTCAATTTACGGGGGCATTACCAGTCTCTGAGTTCTGATGCGAAGCATTCTGAGGAACCTACATCCACAGCTTCAATGTTTTTGACATTTTTTCTATGCAGGAAATGGGCCATGGATCTGAAGGCGCAAGACTAGGGCTTTATGTGGATGTGGTAGCAGTTCAACTCCTCCCATGAAAATACAGTGGAACGTGGCTATTTCGAACTTCTATAATTCGAAATCTTCTTTAATTCAAATTTTTCTCTTGGTCCCTAGCATTTTATATACAATCAATGCTAAAACATCGTGGTTAATTCCAATTATATTTTGGATAATTCAAAGATTTTACGTGTAAAAAGTCGAAAATGTCGCAGTTTGTGATGAGCTGACTGACGCAGAAATCATCACCGATGTACTGAACTCCGAAAAAGCAAGATGGTGACGATGCATATGGCGATGGACTCGTGGAGGAGGTTCCCAAAAAAAAAAGAAACTTTTCCGAATGCAGCCCAAGCAACAAACCACATCACAGAACTTGGACGTTCTTTTGAAAGTAGAAATGACATAAGTGATTCTTTTTTCCGTTCCTTAAATTTGTTAGATTCTTTTGTGATGGCCGAGTGTCTTAATTGGAGCAAACAGATAAAAATCTCAAACTTTTTTGAAAAACAGTCGATTTCTCTAAGACTTAACTAGATTGCAGGAATACTACCGTCGTTAAATAGGTGAATAGTACATTTTGGTTTTATTTTATCATTTGAAGCTTGGGAGGTTATTCACATTACTGTTGTCTGTTAATATGCTTTCTTGAACGTAAATCATTATGTGAACGTAAGAGACCTACATAGTATATAAGCACTTTACTTATTAAAAACCTATGTAATATAATGTTTAATACACGTTCTTGCATGAAAACTTAAAATTTGAATATCTTCTCTACCCTTTTCAAAGAACTTTCTTAATTCGAATTTTTGGATAATTCGAATTTTTTTACTGGTCCCTTGTGGTTCGAATTATCCAAGTTCCACTGTATTCTGTAAATGGCCATAAAGGATTACGGCATTTAGGTCAAGGATTTTACAAGTGTACAAACCATGGACGGTAGAAAATTAAAATATTGGACTCATACAGGGACCTTCAGCTTTGGCGTCTGTTACTCTACCTCTGAGCTTATGTCTGTACTAGTGTGTGTACTGTACTTGTCATCAACGTAGGATGTGGATAGGAAGCAGCCATGGCCTTATGTTAGGTAACATCCTGGTATTTTCCTGGAGTAGAAGTGGAAAACCATTTCCGGGAAGGCTGAGGTAGGAATCGAATCCTCCCCTTCTCAGTTTTGCCTCACGGGGCTGAGTGTACCAGCCCTCTGACCAGAATTTCTTGGCAGAGCCACGAATCGAACTTGGGCCTCCACAGTGACTGAGCATATTATGTGGAGGCACCTTTAATTCTTACGTCAAGGTTGCATCTGTGTCATAGGGCTATGCATTAGCATGTCCAACGTATAGGTTCAGAGGAAGGGCAACATCTGTCGGAGTTGGATGTCACAGGTTCGTTTGTTCAACTCCATGTTGTTGCATTGAGGCGGAAAATCTTGTTACGTTTATTCTTATCATTACTAGGCTCAGCCTTGCTTATTACAACAAACCTCTAAGCATGTACCTTGCATAGAAATTCATACTCGGCCTCGGTAGCCATAAGATTTTGCAACGAAGAAGGAAATCTGGCTACCTGGCGAATGTTATTCCCCTCTTAGAGTATCCCGTTTCCTCCTGAGAACACAGCCTGCAAGGTGCCAGGCCAGCTTCAAGACCAAGATCAATAGTGTTGACTTCCTGCCTCAATGCAACCTTTGTAAATAAGGAGTTACGATACTGAATGGAGCGACGTGGATGAAGTGGTCTAAGCAACAAAGAACCTACAATGTACCCATTACAGAGCCTCCCCTTATGGGGAAAGCAGGATTAGCCAAGAATTGAAAAAGATTTAGAATTTGTGGGCATATAAAATAAGGATAATTATAACTCATCAATTTTTCTAGGTTTGTGCAGTATCTTGTGTGGGGTTTCGCCTAGGACACCAAGCTGGCTCATCAGCAGGCTCCTGTTGTCTCCGCCCAGACACCCACAGGAGTAGCAAACTGCGCGCTACCTCCCGTTTTTGAAGCGCACCTGTGCATCTTTACTGCGAGAACTAAAAGCGAAAAACTAGGCGAAACCCCACACAAGACACGGCACAAACCTCGACAAATTGCTGAGTTATTCACTGGATGTGAAAGTCAATATACCATTTTTAACGATAATTAAGTTTCTTCATGATTTTCCCCCCTCTCTTGACTGAAAATAAGCATCTCTGTTAAAACACACTTTTTTTTAAAAAATACTGTATTTTTCAAGGTTCCTTGGATGTTATAACCAAATTCAACTGAAATAATACAACAAAAGAATACACAAATGAGGCATCTGCACATTTGATTTCCTTAAACAATTCCATGTAAACCAGAATTGAATAATATATTACATTACATATTAAAACTTCTGGAAACCTTACACAACTCTATTGGAATGCAAGAAAGCTGATGGGCTGGAATCCGGGCTAGCCATAGGAAAAAACAACACATTACATATTTTTGAAATTACAGTAAATAAACTTAATACATCTACAGTAGGTACAATTTATTTGAGGAGTTCAGTGTGAGACTGAAGGATTTCTCAAAAATGAGGTATAAGTAGAAGTGTTAGTTTTTGTTAATTCGCGATAAAACGAAAAGTCATATTTAGAGGTTAGGATGTTTTATTTTCACGTATTTACATGTTTCGTGCCTCCCAGGAGTGAAATTGAATCGCGAATTTTGTGAATAACACCACAAATACCGCAATCTGCGAAATAAAAACAAATTTTCATATTTTTTCCCCACACCAATCCGAACATTTTTGTCCACAAGCCGATAATCGAATTTGGTTGGTGTTCAATTCGAGAGAATGATCGATTGTATAGTTTCGCGAGGGGTAATACTACGATATACGTCATATTACGATATACTGTCGATATTCTCGGTACTCGTTGGATTTTAGCGCTGTGGTAAACAGCTGTTATATCGCGGCGTGAATAGTTTGGCCGACTACCTCCAAAAGGTTATGTGATAGTTGTTCATAATGTAAACTACCTTTGCCTCCTGTTACATCGGTAGCGAGTGTAAATTATAGTAGAGAATTCTATATAATTTAATAAAAAGTGCGCAAATTGTGCGTTATCATCGAAGCTAGTGTGTTATTTGCGTGAATCAGTTGGCGACCACGTGTTCGTCGTATTAGTTCCGAACTTAGCAGTACAGGAAGATGAGACGCGACGTAATTTAAATATTATGACACGAATTCAGAAATAAATTTTGCGTGTGGTTACGAATTTATACTGGCGTGTGACTACAGTCAACCGTGTGATAACAGTGTTTGTTACTGGGCATCGCTCAGTTGAGTTTAAAAATGCCGAAGGTAGCTGTTTCTGCCACAGACAGACTTAAAGAATATAAGAATGAAGGATTTATAATTTCTTGTGGCATTCTTATGTGCAAATATTGTGATTGTCGGTTAGATTATCGCAGGAAAGATGCATTAGACAAACATTGCAAATCGGAGAAGCATTCAAAACGCCGAGAAAATTCGCGTCTTGAAGTTAGTGTTCCTAGAGTGGCCACCTTGAAAGAAACATTATCAAATGCTAGTCGTGTGAAGGATATGAAAGAAGAGTTTATTTTGGACACTACTACTGCGTTTGTGAAAGCTAATATACCAGTAGAGAAACTAGACAATCCTGCTATCCGTACTTGGTTTAATAAGTACGGTCGCGGAAGTGGAGATTTACCATCAGCAAATCAGATTCTTCAGAAATACATCCCCATGATTGGCGAAAGAAGGAGGGAAGAAATTAGGGAAGATATAAAAAACAAAGACGTGTTTCTGCTATGTGACGAAACAACTGACAAGAATGGTAGGTGTGTTTTCAACATTCTTTTTCGTCCATCAGTACCATCTGTTGTTCTAGATTCTGCCAATAGCGTAAATTGCTCCAATGCGATATTAGACACCTTGAATTCCTATGAAATTGAACGGGAGCGTGTAGTGGCAGTAGTTACGGACTCAGCACGCTACATGACTAAATGTGTAACTACTCTTCAAGGATTGATTGAAGAATTGAGTCATGTCCAGTGCTGGGCTCATAAAGTCAATCTTATCGGCTGCGTATTTGAAAACGAGCTGGACGAATTGAACATGTCTATAGTGAAGACAAAGAATGCCTTTTTAAATACGCGAAAAAAAAAGCAATTACGTTGCATTTCTAAGGGAGAAATATGAAAACACAGAAAAAGAGAATGAAATTCTAGCTTTCCCAATGCCTATATGTACAAGATAGAATTCATGGTTTAAGGCTGCAATGTATATGGCCACGCATGTGGAAGATCTGGTAGAATTTTTCAAAACATTGGAAGATTCAAATTCTGGGGTCAAATTTTTCCAACAAGCATCGACTTCAACAATACAATTTATACAATTACAAGCATTGTATGTTTCTGTTGTTGGTGCCTCTCTTATGGACTTGCTTAATTTCTTGGAGGGATCTAAGTACCCAACAATTCACTTACCGGCTGGGAAGCTAGATGACCTTGAGGTAAAGCTCAAGGTATTAGGCGATGGTGGAATGTTCAATCATACGATCCTCCAGAACTTGGAACAGCTTCCTCAAAAGATGCAGATAAAGGTTAAGTCCAAGCTTACGTGTGTTGCCCAGTCAGCTCTAGTGAAAGTCAGGACTTTAAGGACCACGGATCCAGCCAGGAAGACTGTAGAAGCCATCGGGTCATTGTTTGATCCTCGGCATGCACCTAAGAACGTATCTCCCACAGAACTGCTCCAATTTAAGAAGAATGCCCCATTTCTTACGAAGATGGAGTCTCAACAGTTTTTAGAGGCTCACGGCATTTACCTGACTGCAATCAAGAACCAACTGCGTCATGAAGATAATGTGAATGTTCCAGAGATCCTCATGGGATTAAGGCCTGATCACCGAGACTATGTAACAGCTGCATTAAAGTGTGTGTGGTATCCTTGTCCAAATGTGGATTCTGAAAGGTCATTTTCGAAATACAGTCTCATAGTAAGTGATAGGAGGCGAAAATTGACAGCTGCAAATGCTGAGACTTTAATCATGATCTACTTCCTGTGATTTCACCGCAGTATTTGGATAAAACTGATAAAGGTATTCACTGAAATGTGTTTCGAGATAGTGAATGTAAAATAAAAATGTGACTTCCATATAAGTATTATCTCATTCTTCCATAGCCATGTTTAACGTTTTACCCTGCTGTTTTGTTTTTTACTTTGTTTTATTAATTGTTTATATTTTTAAATGCACTTATTGTACAAACCTTATCGCTTTCCAAATTTTAACATGTCATCCCCCGAAAAAATAATAAAAACACAAAACACCACCTTTTGAATTTTAAATCAACAAATCTTCAAAAAAATAACACCACTTTCTAACACCTCTAGGTATAAGTTATATATAAAAAAAGAAATGCACGAGCACTAATATTGTCAATGAATTAATTATATGACCAAGTACCAATGAAATTTCTGTTTTCTTGTTGTGTTGCCAATATGTGATAATCTGGCAAAACACCCGAAAACCTTCTTGGAACCTGGTTTTAGAATCACTGATGTAAAAGGTGCCTTCAAATAGTAAGTTAGACATACCGTTCTACGGTAATAGAGTTCACGTTCTGGGCTTACTGCAGGCACAGTTCTGCTGCGGTACTGATAACAAAGTTTAAGTACTTAGGACACTATGATTCTCATGTGATAACCATGAAATTCTGGTGGTATATATTGACCAAAAGCAATTTTGCGTCCAACCATAGTAAAAGGCGCCAACAATTTGACCAAGACTGCACAGACGAGGGTGATGCTGATCAGGAAGAAAGGACAACAACATTCACCACAGATGAGGAGGTCCAGGCCATCAATGAAATTATTTGCATAAATCATAGATAGCCTCTATCACGGACATTGCTCAGCAGATGAGCATCCCAATAGGCACTGTTAGTTGTACAGTTCGAGATTGTCTGCAGTATCGTAAATTGTGCGGATCTTGGTTTATAGCTGCAAGAATCTCAGATAATTGTTATGTCGTTATTCACCAACGCAATTATCTCGGTTAATAGGGATTATCCTGGTTAATCACTTTACTGGAGGAAGGTTGACCGGTAAAATGCCAAAAACTAAGATAATCAACAGAACAAGATGGCGTGCAGATGAATGTAATACTTAATAAATGCTAGAGAAAACGATAGTGACGAAGAATATCAGCAATAATATGTAGGGGAACGACATATATGGATAAAAGACCGTGCCTCATATTTTGAGGATTAGCCTACGATGATGTTGATTTTCTCACACTTTTTAGGTTATCTAAATCTTCTACTTTGTCAGTATTGTCCATCATAGAACCAAACCTTGAATTTACAATGAACAGGTAAGATGATTACTACAACTACAATAGGGAGTATATAGAAAGCATTCACTGTAAATTTAACAACTGAATAGTTATATTGTGGTGTTTGAAGCCATATTTTCAGTGTTGCCTTAGTAAACAAGAGTTTAGTGCTCATTCAATAACATACATCTTATCTAGGTTGGCAACACCTCACATAAACACATCGCTATCACTCCCCACAGCACGTAGGGACAGGGGGGAGGAGGCAGGGGAAAATCCAGTCGTTAAGATAACCACCGCAGTCGACCGCACAGCGAGTTCCAGTGAGCATGAAAACTGCGAGTAGCTGTAATACGGAAGACAATCAGATAAGTAGTTAGCCAAAATTTTATAGTTTAACCATAGTTTACAACCATATAATCTCTCTAAAGTACAATCTCCGGATAGCTATCTCCATTTAGCATTTCACCTAACATATATACTGCATTTAGCATACACTGACAGTTGCAGTACCAATACTGCAACTAAATAATTGTACATATTGTAAATATTTTCACCTGTATTTCAAACATTGATTTTGTAGCCTAAGTGTAATGGATCTGATGATGATCGCTTGACGATCGAAACTGGTCATCCTAGTGTTTTATTAATCTCATGTAATTTATTTCAGGATTAGGGCATAACCCATCTCTTTTGGGTACATTCGTGTTGACCGACTGAAAAGCACTAAACTCTTGAATAGTTATATTTGTGGTCTTTCAAGAACCATTCTCTGTCGCCAATAAATCAATTGCTACTTGAATTAAGGTTTTATGCTACTGGTAGTAATCAGCTGTGCGTAGCGGATTATGCAGGGGTGAGTCAACCAACAGTTTGCCAAATCGTACATCGTGTGAGCGCTGCCATAGCCTCTTTACGACCTCGCTACATCAGTCTTCCGCAAAGGAGGCTATAATGCAAATACAGATGGATTTTTATAACATTGCCAGATTTCCAAAAGCAGTACGGGCAATGGACTGTACCCATATTAGAATAGGGTTTCCTGCAGGTGATCATGCCGAACTATTCCGAAACAGAAACGGTTAATTTTCGCTGAATGTGCAAGCAATATGTAATTATAATATGGAATTTACTAACCTTGTGGCTAGATGGCCAGGAAGTAGTCATGATAGTACGATTTTCAACAACTGTGTACAACGAGCTAGGTTCGAACACGGTGTCTACGGGGATTCAGTATTATTAGTAGATGCTGTCTACCCTTGTAGATCGTACCTAATGCCGCTTCTGGATGTGGTTCGCACACCTGAAGAGAATCTTTATAACGAGTCACAAATAAGAACAAGAAATGTGATAGAGCGAATGTTTGGCATATGGAAGCGAAGATTACAGGTTCCTGCTTTAGGTATGAACTTGTACGGGACGGTCAAATTGATGGACAAGCTGATCAATATAATGTGGGTCGTCGGGACAATTTTTTGACGAGAACACTAATTGATACGTACTACAGAAGTATTTCATTGGGAATGTAACACTTGTATAATGGGAATAAAAATATTGAATTACATTGATTTTAATTGCTTTTCCATTATTTGAGTTTTTAATTGGCCTCTTCTTACGTTTCAATTCAACACTTGACATTATTTACGAATATTTACTGTACTATATCTCACACCTAACCTATAACGCTACAGAACAGAACTTTGTTTTGACAATAAACATATGATAAGCGCGGCGCTAGTCAACTTTTTCCAGTGCATCTATATGAAAATTTCAGCGATGCAGCAAACATTGAAACGAAAACCGGGATAATAAAGGCAGTGGTGAATACCGATGTTTATGTTATCTGAGATAATAGTATTAACAGAGTTTTCGGAATCTTAGATAATGGAAGAGTTTACCGGCGATGGTGAATACGGCCCTAATAAATGTTTAAGGCTTCGGAATTAATTAATATTGCAACTTTTCAGTTGGCCAACACAGTATAATCTCAATTACCGTGAAATGTAAAAAACAATCTGAAAAAATTACGTATGATAAAACAAGATTTATTACGGATTGCAGAGGAGAAAACTATAAGTTGACATGTTTTTCTCGACATGTGAGCATTATCAGATAGCCAAAGTTCAAACCTACAAGCCAAAATAGTTGTACAGGGTGGCGCACGAAATGCCATACATCGAAAATGGTTTATAAAATGTGTAAATCTGGGCTCACAACCCTGTCCTTTCGTAAACAGAAACGTTATTTCATGCGTGATTCGACAGACAGCAGCACATGTCGCGCATGCGTACCGGCTTCCAGTTATACAGCATGCCAGATAAAGGGAAGTTGATGCGCGAACAGAAGGTGAAAACAGTGTTGTTTTATGTGGACACAAAGAGTGTAACTCGGACTCGGAAAGGTTTCGTGTTTATTTCCGTACCCGGTGGGCTCCCTACCGGCAGTCGGTGTGTAGACTGGCCAGCCAATTTAAAACAGAAGGTAATATACTGGAGATTAAACGAACCCGTCTCAAGCCAGTCCACTCACCGGATAATATTGCAGCTGTGAGAGCAACTGTGGCTCAGAGCCAATCCAAATCCACCAGAACTGCCTGTGTTCAGCTGGGCGTCTCTTGTGGGTCAATTCACAGAATACTGCAGTCTGAGCTTGACCAATTCCCATACAAAATGACAACAGGTCATAAACTAAAGGCCCTTGACAAGCAACGGTGAGTACAGTTTGCTGCATTGGCTACTGCTGAAGGTGATCAAGTACTGCGCAACACATGGTTCAGTGATGAGGCACATGTTTATCTCAACGGTGCTGCGAACAAACAGAATGTCCGGTTTTGGGCGAAAGAACAGCCTGCTATTGTGCACGAGGTTGAAAGTCGTGGAGTGAAAATGTGTTTGGGCTGCAATTTCCAGTCATGGAATTGTTGGGCCAATCTTTATCAATGACACAGTCAACAGTGTGCGTTACATGGACATGTTGCAAAACAGTTTCCTTCCATAGCTCTTTGCAACACGACTACCAATAGAGACACAGTGGTTCAAGCAAGATGGAGCTCGTCCGCACACAGCAAATGTTGTTCTGGACTCCCTGCATAAACATTTCTGGCCCCTTGTGATGTCCCATCGATATTCCGAATGTTTTCAATCTGGCCATCACATAGCCCCGATATTTATCCCTGCGACTTCTTTCTGTGGGGATATTTGAAGAAGACAATCTACCGCCAGAAACCAGAAAATGTACTGCAATTGTAAGCGGCCATTGTGACTTTCTTCCGAGGGTTGAATGAGTACATTATGTTGTCGAGTGGTCACAAACATGCAGGTTCGTCTGGAAGCTGTTGTACGCCGAGAAGGTGGGCATATTGAACATGTCCTGCCTACTGACTAATCATGCACATTGCAGTGAATGTTGTAATGGCATTCTTTATTAAATATGTTGTATATTAAATAGTCTATAAGCAATTTCCAGTGTATGACATTTCGTGCGCCACCCTGTAGCTCTGCAGAACGATATTAGATCCCACATCAACCATGAATAGCAAAGAAACATGTAAAGGATTGAACCACGATGAATTTCTTGCAGCAGTTCTCGAATGGCTTCGTGACTTAGGAGCAGAATGCTATAATCGAGGAATTGAACAATGGGTGGAACGTGTCGACTGTTATTTAGACCAGGGGTTCCCAACCGGTGGTACGCGTGGGTGATATGAGCGAGAGGCTAGTAAGGGCCTCGTGTGTGCGTGACTTCGCAAACTTTACTCTGCTGCCTGTCTGCCGGGCTTTTTTGCTTAGTTTATACTAATTATATAAAATTATGTTTTTAGACCTATGAGTAATAAATGAAACTGTAATTTGCAATAATCGTTTTATTTTTTCCTTTATTATAAAAATGTTATTAATATACATATACTGTATCTCTATATATTTTAAAATAAAAATTAGCAAGAAAAAATTTATAAAAATCTACATATATATATATATACAGGGTGAACGTAAAATGCCGCACTTGGGGGTCGGCATGCGATTCCTCATCCAATTGCAAGATAAAAGTTTCTATAGCAAAATCGGATCGGGTACTGTTTAAATACCACAAGTATGAATGCGAGGAGCTGGCAACATTGTCACATACTGAAGTGCATCGGAATGTACACAGAAATGTGTATCATCCCGCAATACCGTACTATTCGTCGCAGCTCACTGAGTAGACTGTTGGGTTATTAAACCCACATGCACCATCGAGCTACGGTTCGAATCTACGTCAGGCGCTTTTTTTTTGCTATTTCGTCAGTTCCCGTCTGTGCTTGTAATAAGCATGACATCACATGATTTTCTCACATGACAGTGTGAGTCACCTCCGTTGCGTAGTGGTCAGCGTGATTAGCTCCCACCCCGGAGGTACGCGGTTCGATTCCTGGCTCTGCCACGAAATTTGAAACTTGGTTT
This sequence comes from Meconema thalassinum, assembly GCA_946902985.2. Lineage (NCBI taxonomy): Eukaryota > Metazoa > Arthropoda > Insecta > Orthoptera > Tettigoniidae > Meconema > Meconema thalassinum. The sequence goes on along the minus strand of OX336388.2, from coordinate 51,876,898 downwards.
GAGGACTGGTACGGGGTCTACTCAGCCTCGGGTGGTCCAAATGAGTAGAGGGGGGCTTGATTCCCATCTCAGCCATCCTCAAAGTGGTTTTCCGTGGTTTCCCACTTCATCTTCGGGCAAAGGCCATGGCTGCCTCCTTCCCCTTTCCTTGCCTAACCCTCCCACTGTTCCCATCCCTTCATCAAGCCCCCATTCGCTTTGCAGGTGAGGCCGCCTGGGCAAAATGCTAGTCACACTCCGCAGTTGTATCCCCGACACAGAGTCCCAAGCTCCAGGACACTGCCATCAGTGGCGGTAATGGTGGAATCCTCGCTTAGTCCGTAAAACGATAGCGGAAAAAAGAACGCACGGTGTGATCCATTAAACGGCATGCATGAGTCTACTAACCAGGCATTGCACAACCATAACTGATCCTGTCAAGTTCATGTAGGGTGGCTTCATGATGGGAGTTCACAAATGGGGAATACGTCGATGTGCTTTCAGTGTTGGGTGCTGCCCGTGAGTATGCGGCACGGTAACCTCAAAGGCACGATCCCGATAAGAATGTTTTTCGTCGCCATGAGCATCGCCTGTGGGAAACCGGTAATCTTCACCCACAAGTAGTGGACAGAGGTCGTCCAAGGACTAGACATAGCCTACTCCACATAAGGAGGACGCAATTCTTGAAACCGTTCACCAATCACCTCGGTGAAGTACCTGTGATATTGCAAGGCAGTTCCAGGTATCTCCAACACTGGTTGTTGACGTGTTGCACGACGAAGAACTGAATCCATATCTTTACACGTCAACTCAACACCAGCGGCCAGAGGACCACATTCAACGAGTACAGTTATATGAATTGCATTTGCAATACGTTAAAGATAACGAATATTTCATCAAGAATGTGCTATGGAGTGATGAATGTAGCTTCACTCGGGAAGGTATTTTCAACCATCACAACAGTCATTATTGGTCTGACCACAACCCATATGTCACCCGTGAATGTGGCTTTCAGGCACGCTTTGGTTAAGCCTGTGGGTTGGAATCGTGGGAGGAGTGCTTTTAGGTCCTTACCTATTGCCAGACAAGTTTATTACCCCCATCTTGCGTACGTTCCACTTGGTGTTCGGCGACAGCTATGGTTTCAGCATGATGTTGCACGGCCACACTTTGGAATGACTGTGCGTAACTGTTTAAATGACGCATGTTCAGGGAAATGGATTGGTCGTGGAGGTCCAATGTTCTGGCCGCCACGTTCCGCGGACCTTTATCCACTATATTTTTATTTGTGGGCACACTTCAAGGAACAAGTTTATAGTACTCCACCCATGGATGTACAAGACCTAATAGGTCGCGTGCATGCTGCATCGGTAATATTGGATGCAGGTGTGTTGCATAGGGTCCGGCAAAGTAGGGCTGGTTCCTCGGTTTAGGGGCTGCGACAACGCGGTCATGTAGACCCGTGTACTTTGGGTGTGTGTAGAATATGTCTGATAACCGGTGTTAATTGTGATGACTGTATTAGTGTGTGTATCTGTTTTTTAATTCAAGTAAGAACTGCAACTTTGAATTTTTAAATTAGTTCCTACTTTTGCCGCCAAACGCCACCGTCAACGACTACTAGGCCTAGTTGAGAACTTAGCTACTAGATGCCACCGCAGTCGGCACTTGGCAACGAACGTAGGAGCCTTAGAGCGTTGTTTACATTCTTAACCGATACAATTTAGCTTCACACAGGTGTAATTAGTGGAAGGTTCTTTAACATGCCATAAATCTATGACATGGGACCGCCGGCTTTACTTCCCCTCCGAAGGAATGCATACTGAGGGATTTTTAACGCTCTTAAAAAATCCGACGGCATCGGCCGGGTTTGAACACGCTCTCTTGGGCATAGCATAGGGGTTTCTATTGGTTATAAGAGGGGGGGGGGGGGTAACGGGACTTTGTGGCCACCCTGTATATTGCCATAACCTTACTTTTCGCCTATTATACCAGCTGCCACCCCACCCCTCGCCCGTCCCCCTAAACCACAATTTCCATTGCTATGCAAAGGAGAATGGGTAGGAAAACAAACAGGAGATGAAAAAGCACACATTTATTCTCTATTTAAAAAAAAAATCACAATCAACAAAATATTTGAGATTAGTCCATATTGCCCACTCATTTTACACATGGTCAACACAACAAGTCAAGGATAATTCGCACAAAAAATAAAGGAAATATTCCAATAACAGTGTACAGTACATTCATGCACACCTGTTTTATAACAACACTTTCTCAAACATAGGGCTACTGGTAAGTTAGTTCCATTGCATGTTATTTTGTCACAAATTTCACTGTTGGCTGTAACTTGTGTCCGAGTATAATGTTCTTTCTAATGGTCCTTTCCATGAAATGTATGTACACAAATATAGAACATGCACACAAGTTTGAAATATAATTTCAGTGTCATTCCTTAGACAAATGAAAGACGTATTGGAGTACGTATGGATTGCATATTGTATTAAGGCACTTGTTCTTCTCGATTGCAACTCGATACTCGTACAACTTTCCATTTCTTTGCCAGCAGCAGGGGCTCCGGAACCTGAAAGAAAATGAAATATGAGATCTCTCACTGTAGTTCAGTGGTTGTCTGATTTGGTGGCCCGTATCATCGAGGGGTATATAACTGGAAGGGGGAAGAGGGTGAAATTTCAAGAGTCTTCTTTGCTATGCAAATGCACACTATCAAGTTGCCAAAACTTCAGCCTACTAAACTGGCTACCAGGTTGCGCTTTCATTGGCCAGCGAATGCAGATAGAACCAATCTTCGTGCTTCCATAGTAGAGAGCAATTGATACCTAATGGCACAGACCTGCATGGACTTAAGGGCTTGGAGGGGAAGGTAGTGGTGGGGGCGCTGCTGCTGTGCTACTGGGAGCGAAACAAAACCTCTTGTCACCAGCTGTAGCCACACCAAGTTTAGAGAGTGATATTTTGTCACTTGAGATCTTAACTCACACCAAGAGCTGACGCGAACGTTCCTCTTTTATCAATTACGATGAAGCACGAGGACTTACCTGCATACGAGATTCACTGTGTGCACAGCTGAGGTTTAGCGCCATGAGGTATTAATTTCAGTATACAACAGTTTATGGGTATGCTTGGAACACACATTATATGATACCATGCCACATGTTGCAGCTACTGTGACAGAACACATCAAGTGGGAGTAACTTGCGGTACTATGCAGTGCTGGGGGCCACCAGGTCAGACTAGCACTGTAGAAACAACATGTTCACTAGCTTACAAGGGGAGGATACGATGCATGGGTCACTGATTCGAACCATCTTTAGAACATGTGTAGGACATGACCAGACGTATACCAGGTGCAAGTAGTAAGGTGCGCTTCTCATCCGTTTCTGAGAAATTAATTGCAATTGCAGTGCGGCGTCTATGTGCGTTGAACGCTAGCAAGAATCCAACGAGTGCGTGGTGCAGCGGTAAGAGCCCTGCTCCATAAGCATGGGATCGTATCCCACCGGCGAGCCGTTGCAGAGTGTGTTTTTTTCTTCTTTTTTTTTTGGTAACCATTGGCAATTTCCAACCAATATGCATAGCATGAGTCACTGCTTGCGGGGTACAGGGTGGTCTGATGGTTCACAGACGTGCAATGATCGGAACAGCCTGGGCCTTCAGCGTATAAATGTATACCGGTACATATAATAGAACACACATGACCGTGTATATTACCAATGTATTTGCAATGCAATACTGCACATTATGTAATGTGACAAACTTTGACCCCCATACGATGATTTCAGAATCCCTTTTTCCGCTCACGTAAAACGCTATTACAATTGACTGCAAAATAAACAATGTTCACGACACCTACATTTGAAAGAATTGCCGATGTTTACAACAACCACAAAAAAAAAACACAACACACTGCAAAAGCTCACCAGTGGGATTCGATCCAGCGATCCCACACTAATGAAACAGGTCTCTTACGGCTGCACCACGCACTCGTTGGCTTCTTGCTAGCGTACAACGCACATAGATACCGCACTGCAATTACAGTAATTCATTTCTCGGAAACTGCTGAGAAGCGCACCTTACTACTTGCACTTGATATACGCCTGGTCATGCCCGACACACGTACTAAGGATGGTTCGAATCGGTGACCCATGGATCGTATCCTCCCCTTTTAAGAACAAGTCAATATCCTATGTACAGCAACCCTGCAATGAAGGGACATTCTTCCCTCTCAGAAATTTCATCTCCCCTAGCCCTAACTGAGATTAAAGATTAATGTAAGTGCTGGAAGAGAGTGAACTGAGTCCCACGAGGACAATAGAGTAGCTGATTGATATGAAAAGTAGCCCCTGGGTCAAAATGTAACTGAATGTGTAAAAATCATAAGCATCTCAGTGGTCCTCTTCCTTTCCCCCAAAGGCAACACTGACCTTATATCACCTGAAAATAATAATAATGAAGATAGCAAGAAATAAAAACACATATTTACGAACTTTAGCCCATATATGAGGTTCAGTAGAGACCAGGGTTCATAATTTCAATACGTAATATCGCCAAGGGTGTCTGAAATTGTCTATTGGAGGGCAACTTTAAGAATTTCGCTAACCTATCTACCCATTAGAGGTTGTCACATCCGAACAACCATAACACAGAAGTAATCCAGTGCCCCGGGACCGTTCGGTAGCTGTGAAGGTGAAGGTCCTACAGGAACCCTGAAAAGTGACGGCTAACGGGGCTCTGGTGAAGCTACGATAGGCCCAGCAAGCTAGTAGTGGATAAGACTTTTGCTTTCAAGAAGGGAACAGGCCTCGGACAGGACGGATACAATGGACGAAGACCTAGCTGTGTTCATGGACTAAGATTTGGAACTTAAAACATAAGAACGCTGACGCGGAAGGTGGAGGAGATAGTGGATATGATGGAAAGAAGGAAGTTGGATTTATTGGGATTGGCAGAAACACAGTGGAAAAGGGAAGGATGGAGAGAGCTGAGAAAAGGCTATAGACTGTACTGGATTGGGAATGAAGAGGGAAAGAGGAATGGAGTGGGAGTAGTGGTACGAGTTGGTTTAAAAGAAGAAGTGAAGAGAATGAAAGTGAAAGTAGCACTGAGGGTAGGGATCATAGAAATAGTGCAAGTGTATGCACCACAAGTAGGCTACGCCTCTGAAGAGGAATTGCAGAAGCAGCTGGGAGGAAGGAACATGATTGTTATGGGGGATCTGAATGCCCATGTAGGAATATAAAGACAAGGGTATGAGAGTGTGCTTGGACCAGAGGGTTGGGGCAGAAGAAATGAGGAAGGAAAGAGACTGTTAAACTTCTGTCAAAATAACAAACAGCCTGCTAGTTTGGAACTCCTGGTTCAAGAAAAGAGAGAGCCACACAATCACATGGTACAGTGATGACTTGACCAGGAAGTCGGTGGTCGACTATATACTGTATGAGAAAGAATTAAATAAGAACATCACGGACATCAAGGTTATACCATCGGAGAACTTGGATAGCGACCATCGATTGCTGGTAATGAACCTGAGAGGGCTAAGGAGAAGAAAGGGACTGAGAACCAGGAAAGACGCGTAAGGATATGGAAACTGAAAGAAAGAGACAGAAGGGTGAGTATCTCAAAATGGTAAGGGAAGGAATTCCAACATATGAAGAAAGAGTGGTGGAAGAGGAATGGGCTAGATTTAAGAAGACACTAGTAGGTGCAGCAGAAGCAGTATGTGGGAGGACAAGTAGTAAGAAGAGGTGGAAGGAAACACCACGGTGGAATGAGAAGACAAAAGATATAGTAAGGGAAAAGAATAGAGCCTTTAGGAGGTGTTATCAAAATAGGATGGTAGAGACAAGGGAAGAGTACCAGGAAAGAAAGAAGGAGGCAAAGAGAGTAGTGGCTGAGGAGAGAAGAAAGTGGATGGAAGAGTGGACAAAGATGATGGAGGATAGTGAAGGTACAAAAAGGTCCTGTATGGGATGGTAAAAACTAAGAGGCGGAAGGATCCTACGGATTATGTTAGAATGGTGAACAAAAGGGGACAAGAGACAGAAAATAGGGAAGAACTGAAGAAAATGTGGAAAGAATATTTTGAAGAACTTCTGATCCCAAATGGAAACCACGGCGAGGAGGAAGAAATCGGGAAAGAGGAAGATGGACTGCAAACAGAAAATGACTTAACATGGAAAGAAGTGGAAGATGCAGTGAACTAGATGAAAGGAGGGAAGGCACCGGGTGTGGATGAGTTAAGTGTGGAGATGGTGAGAGCAGCAGGAGAGGTGGGGATACAATGGTTGTACCGAGTGATGAAGACAGCATGGAAGGAAAGTAAGACCCCAGACGACTGGAAAAAGGGAATAATTGTCCCGATCTTCAAGAAAGGTAGTAAAACAGAATGCAGAAACTATCGGGGAATAACACTGATGAGTCATTGTGCAAAGATGTTTGAGAAAGTTTTGGAAAGGAGAATTAGGACAAGGATAGAGGGAGGGATGAGGGAAGAACAACATGGCTTCAGAGCAGGAAGGTCCACAGTGGATTTGATTTTTGCTGTAAGGCAGTTACAAGAACAGCACTATGAGTATGGAACAGATATACTGATGACCTTCCTGGACATTGAGAAAGCAAATGACAGTGTATGCACAAACAAAGTATGGAAGTCCCTGGAGGATAGAGGAGTAGAAAATGGACTATAAGGAGGATAAAGGAGCTGTACAGGGAAGCGTGAGCTGTGTGAAAGTGGATTGGTTGGAACAGAGAAACAGCCTGAAACAAGGAAGTGCACTGTCACCGTTACTTTTCATTGTGGTGATGGATAACATAATGACCCGAGTGGAACAAGTAATTGGAGAAGGAAAGATGAAAGCAATGTTGTTTGCAGATGATTTGATGATTTGGGGAAACAAGGAGGAGGAGGTACAGGAACAGTTGGACGTGTGGGATGTAATAATGCAAGGATATGGGATGAAATTTAGCATAAATAAGAGTGAGATGGTGATCACAACAAGGAAGAAGGAAAGAACCACAAAGGGAATAACAATTGGTGGGGAACAGCTGAAGAAAGTGGAGAGTTTCAAGTACCTGGGAAGCCTGATACAAGATAATGGAAGAAACTATAGAGAAATACATGAGCGGGGAAGTCAGGCGGAAGCATTCCGGAGGAGTGTGAGAAGCATGTTATGGAGCAACGCTGTCCCTCAGGACAGCAAAAAGATCATATATCGGACGTACTATGTCCCTATCCTGACGTATGCCTCGGAGACCTGGGTTATGAAAGGAAGGGAGAAGAGCAAAATACAGGCCAGTGAGATGAGGTTCTTGAGAAATAGTATTGGATCTACAAAGATGGACAGAATAAGAAATGAAAGGACCAGAGAATTAATGAAGGAGGAACCATTACAGGAAGGTATAGAGAAATCTAGATTTAATGGTATGGACATGTAAAACGAATGGAGGAGAAGAGGATACCCAGGAGGATACACGAGACGAAGTGGGAAGGAAAGAGACCGAGAGACTGGTGGCTGAAGGGGGTGGAGGAAAGCGTGAAGAAGAAAGGAGAAGACAGGACAAGGGTGGAGGCTGAGAGATGGTGGGAAGACAGAAGACGTTGGAGAGGCTTGTGTTCCGAACAGACCCGGCCAGTGGCTGGAAACTGTGCAAGATTATGACAAGTGTGTGATATAGTTGGTAATTATTTCTGTAACATATGCGTTTTCCTATTTCCTGCTCACGTTCCGAGTTTGGTAAGAAATGCTGGTGACGAACACTGGATGAAAAAATCGCACTTTACCAATGCTCGTCATTTGTGATGAAAACTGGCACACTGTCATTTCTCCTTGTAAGACCTAACTAACAGCGGCAATATACTTATAATGTCGCCCTCATGCACCCCGCATTAATTAAATTGTCGTTTGATCATCGTGTCCAATAGTCGTCATGGCTGACGATCTTTAGAGCACATGCGTGACGAATACTAGTGCATGATAATGTTAAAGTTCGCGTTAACGCTTCAGAACCAATAAACATTTACAGTGTGCCGTTATTAAGTAGATCTGTCTCTTTGACGGACGTAGGTCTACGCTGGCTGCGTGGCTCAGCGGTAACGTTCTCGCCTGCTGTTGCAGGATCGAATCCTGGCGCAGCCATCTGGAATTTGAGGGTGCGCAAATGCGAGGGAGCCGTGTCAGTAGATTTAGTGACACGTTATATATCCCCTTAGGGGCAATGTTCCGGCACCCCGGGGTCTCTAAAAGTCGCAGTAGTTAAAAGGGACGTGAAACAAATAACATTATTATTATTATCAGTAGATCTTGGCCTAGGGTTTTTTGCTGTGCTAAAGAGGTTTCTTTTTAAATTGAAATGAAAAATATATTCTAAGACTAAATCTTTGCTTTCAAGCAATATGTCAAAAAGCACACGATATTCAGCAAATGGAAGCTGCTATTAAGGTCGTTGAGGAGGACGGCATGTGTATTACAATGGCCGCGGAGAGGAATGGTGTTCCGAGAAACGCCCTCTCGGACAAAATTAAAGGAAAAACTAGAGAGAGGAAGATGGGCCCACGTTCCTTTTTTACAAAGGGTGTTAGTTCAATGGGTACTCTCACTAGGAAAAGCGGAGTTCTCCGTAACAAAGGACGATTTGCAAAATAGCGTCCAGTGCCTCACAAAAGAATTGAAGAGGGACTCTCCTTTCAAAGATGGGCGGCCGGGGAGAAAATGGTGTGAATCTTTCTTATAAAGAAATCCAAGCCTGTCTTTATGAACCCCTTAAAATTTGACAGTAAACCGTGCTGCAGTTACAAAACATCAAATTAAAACCTACAGCTATCTGGTGGAAAACGACTTGCAGTCTATCTTGTCAGACCCTCGGCGATTGTTCAACGCAGACGTTACATTATGCCATGGTCTGGTCTCACTTTTTACGTGACTACGTCTCCCATCTCCCGGCAAAAAAATTAAAAAGATCACGGCATAACAGCCCGGAAAATGACATTTGCTCTTGAACAACAGTCGGGGAAGCCTACATCAATAAACGTTCTTGTGGTTATATTGTTCGAATTTGAATTATTATTAATATTATATCTGTTGTATTTCTAATGCACTTTAAGAAATGAAAATGAAAATCCACAGCCTGCTTCCAGTCTCCGACCGGGTCAGGAATGGAATGAATGAAGCCCCCATCTAGCGACGAGGATATGAACTGTGCCGGCTGTCGAGGCCTGACGCACTCCTCTGGGGCAATGAGGAAATGAATGACAGATGAAATGAAATGATAGTGGAGAGTGTTGCTGGAATGAAATGTCGACAGGGAAAACCGGAGTACCCGGAGAAAAACCTGTCTGCCTCCGTTTTGTCCAGCACAGATCTCACATGGAGTGACCGGGATTTGAACCACGGACCCAGCGGTGAGAGGCCGGCGTGCTGCCGCCTGAGCCACGGAGGCTCTCACTTTAAGAAATATATAAATAAATTATAATAAATGTGTTTAGAGCAGAATAACGATCTTTTCATGCCCGTATGTCTACCCGCCATTCACGATTGCTGATGCCCATTTTTTGTCTTTCCCTTTTTTAAATAGTTACTGGTACTGCATTATTCGTAAATGTTAGCCTCCATGTCAATAAATCGGTGCCTTACCCAACAATATTGACAGAAATGCATTATAAACAGCAGATAAGGACAACGAACAATGTGACGGCAATTGGTGCAAACGGATGACGAATATTGGAAAAATCTAAATACATCGTGACAATTACTAACACAAAAACCCATATTTCTTTTAATACATAATTTTTCCGAAAATGAATACTTTCGACATTGAGAGTTTCCTAGTGTTTGAGTAGAGTTTGAGGTAAGGTACAGTGGTCGTGTTGATTTAAATTACCAAAAGGTATAAGATATATATTTTCTTGACTAAATCAGTCTTAACATGATGACTATTGGTGCATTTAACTTACTAGTCAAATAGGAATATCAGTCAATTCGGACCAATATGATGTCGAATACTCCTAATGCCTGTCTCTTCTGCCTTTACATAGCCCTGGTTTATTGGAACAGGGCTAGAACGTTACGAAGAATGGAAGTAAACTTATTAAGTCTGTCTCATATTAATACTAAGAGAAATGCGCACAATGTACATAGATACAATACAGAGGAGTACAGAAATTTAATACCGTACCGTAGTGATTCAAGTCATTCAGGGCAAGTTAGTACATGATATCTATCACACCTTTCTTCACACAATTCGCAAACAAGTTCACACTCGGCATATGAAATGCCTTAGTAGCACACTCTTTATGCGCTTTTGTCCAGTCTGTCCCTTTCACATAGGTTAAGTTCGTAGCACCCAATACATCATCCTGAAGACTGGTATAAGAGATTTCCCTTTAAAGCGTATCCTGATCTATAGAGCGTCTCAACCTTAAAAGACAGTATGGAATTAAAAGTAGTAGTTGCCTCTCACTCGCGCTCCTATGTCCTGCAATTAGCTTCGTCCTCTTCCACCCCGGCGATGTTGCCATTTCCCAATAATTGAAAGTGACAAATCTAAGAAACTGTTTGCGTGGTCTTATAGAGAATTTTCCGCTCTTTATGATGATGTAAAAATAAAAGCCATAAATAATTAACACATGGCCCAATTTTCACAATTACGATATTTTAGCTCGAATCTATATTTTTGCAGATATAAAACTTATCACGCCATAGATAATGAACTAATGATCGCAACAGATCAAGAATTTATTTTTAGATTGCCTGATGTTGGTAGAAGATACTCTATTTCTCAGGGCAGTAATTATTTTCATAGTAAGAAAGTTATGAATTTTTATCTTAAATGTTACTTCAAAAATCTGAGATGGTATCACAGGAAAGTCACGTAGCGACAAACTTTTTTGCTATTGACTTTACGTTGGTGACTAAGCGAGAAGAAATGTTCATTAATATGTGAAAAAGTTTTTAAAACAAACCCGAGCTCGATATCAGATAGTATTCATAAGTTATCGCACTTATCCCTCCCGCCCAGCGCTGACGCTGCGTAAGTTTGTTTACTCAGGCCAGTATCTCCCCGACTGATGGTGTGAAGTTAAACTGTGAAATGAAGTGGTCCTTGAGTTCTTTATAAATTGTCCGCCTCATTGCGTACCGTAGTGGCTAGCATTCCTGGCTGTCACCGTGGAGGCACAGGTTTGAATCCCGGCTCCGCCAAGAAATTTAATTCTGGTCTGAGGGCTGGAACGGGTGTACTAAACTTCATGAGACAAAACTGAGAAGAGGCGGGTTCGATTCCTACCTCAGCCATCCTCTAAGTGGTTTCCGTGGTTTGCCTTTGTTCATCCCGGTAATAACATATTATAATATTCATGAATAATTGAAAAATATAAATTGTTATAATGTGTGCATTAAACTCGCGCTCTGAGGTTCGGCGTATCATATCTAAATATTGTAGCATTGTTCGCTGCAAGGTATGAGTTACAGTTATATACAACAAACAAATATTTTGGAAATTTCCCGAGTTTTCCGTAAAAGCACGCCTGTATACGAGTTATATTACATCATGTGCCCGCCCTTGCAAAACTTTGTATATGCAGTAGATCTGGCATCAGCACGCCCCATTTAATGCATACTGTCTTTTAAGGTAGAGACGCACTATAGCCTACCTATATAGCCTATACAAAACTGGTGTAAAATTAATAGATAAAAGTTTCATCAATAAGTTACCTTTGCCCGATTCCACTGCTCGGATAAGAGTTCAGACAATTCCAGCCTGTAGGCTTTCTGGTCCCACTACTGGACAACTGTGGTATATAATCTGCTGCCTTTCTTGAAGAGGATCATGCCCTGTGAAACGAAATGAAATACAATGAGATCAACAGTTTAACCCTGTTCCAATAAATCAGGGCTATGTAAAGGCAGACATGTTATTAAGCCTGTCTCATTCATATAGGTTAAGTTGGGGTCTCACAGTAGACTAACCTACTCTAATACATAATCTAGCTAAAAATTATATTAATTATGAACGACGTATCACATTTTTGTTTTTAGCTTCCATTTCGACAATATATAATTTTCATACCTTATTTTATCTTTTCGGGGGACATTATCAATTTTAACTTCCAACCTTGATCACTTTTGCACCGACTGCACCCGATATATGTGCTAAATCACGTAAATATGTGTTTTATTTAACAACCGGAGCCATATTCGTCAGATTTGTTAGTATGTGTACTGCTCGGGTCTAAGCTGCATGGACCTGAGAGGAATGTGCATCGCAGACTATGAGTAGTGGTGGTGACGAGTGATGAGGTTTCTCGGTCCTTGCGTATTAATAGAAGCAAATACATTCGTCGGCGACTCACTCACTCATTCCCAACGCCACACTGGTTTCAGAAAAGACCCTATGTTAACAGTATTGGAATAGACGAGAATGTCAGGTAACACGGCGGCCTGTCGAGAGGTTTGTCAATTGTCGCCAGCTCCTACCCTGCCTCTGCCCTTCATGCCGCAAGTTCACAGAGCTTAGACGCGAGCAGTAACTGCCGTAGCGAGGTCTCACAACAAGGCGCTCACATTGACGTCAGTAGTTGCTAACATGTCCGATACAAAATACAACACGTAACGTAATTATGTGATAAAAGAAATACTTGGGCTTTTGTGTATTAATGTATTTGTAAATATAGATTGTATGAGGCAATGGTGCCAACTTCACTATACCGCAATCAAAAACCATCGATCTGGAGGCGTTAGGCTGAAACCATTGGATTAGACAAAACGAAGGTTAGAATGGTTGGGTGTAGGTGCGGCATGCAGCTAGCAGGGCACGGTTGACACAAAACTATTGATCAGGGCGCGTTAGGCTGTAACTATAGTCAAGAGCCATTGGATTGGAAAAAACGAAGGTTAGAATCGTCGGGTTTAGGTGCGGCCTTGGCCGCGCGCAGCTAGCGGGGCACGGCCGACACAAAACTATTGATCTGGACGCGTTAGGCTGTAACCGTTGTCAAAAAACATTGGATTGGACAAAACGAAGGTCAGAATGGCCGGGTGTAGGTGTGGCCTTAGCCGCAAGCAGCTAGCGGGGCAAGGTTGACATAAAACTAATGATCTAGGTGCATTAGGCTGTAACCATTGTCAAAAACATTGGATTGGACAAAACGAAGGTTAGAATGGTTGGGTGTAGGTGCGGCCGCACACAGCTAGCGGAGCACGGTTGACACAAAACTATTCATCTGGGCGCGTTAGGCTGTAACTATTGTCAAAAACCATTGGATTGGACAAAACGAAGGTTAGAATGGTCGGTGAAGGTGCGGCCTTGGCCGCACGCAGCTAGCGGGGCAAGGTTGACACAAAACTAATTATCTGGGCGCATTAGGCTGTAACCATTGTCAAAAACATTGGATTGGACAAAACGAAGGTTAGAATGGTCGGGTGTGGGTGCGGCCTCGACTTCCCTCTCATTGTAGGTTACAGATAGGTTATGTTTTATTCTCCTAACTTCCGCTGCACGATGGCATTTCGTGCACGGTAGTGTTTTTGGTACTAAAATGTGGTGTTGCAATAGCTTCAGCAACTTCTCAGGTTGATCATAGAACCGGCGATTGAAGTTACTGATTGCTATCTGGCAACTCGTCAATCCATAGTGAATAAATGATTCAATTCAGCACACTATCAAATGAACAGAGTGCCGCACACGAATATGCGTACTAGAGAATTAACTGAGCGCTTCTTTGTTTTATATAGTGCCGTAAGGGTAAGGTTGGCAGTACTGTTTTAATGACAGACCAGCAGACCAAACGAAGAGACCTGAATACTCAACTACTGCAACGATGATGATTGATTTGGACTAATGGCGGCCACGGCTGTAATTTTGGCTAAATATGTTGTGATCCTATTTGGGAAGGCTGGGTGGTTCACAGACGGCGGAGGAGGAAACATCTATTACTACATTTTCTCCAGATATTTTCCTGACCATTACTACAGGTATTTTGGTTAGGCACTGCTACCACAATTATATTGAATTGAGAATATTGCACCAGAACTAAACAATAAAGCTCACGAGTATCAAAAAATGATAATAAACACAAATACACATGACCACAAGTACAACGGCAGGTTCCGTTTTATAGAGAAGTACCTCACTGTAGAATACGCCACGTTTTCCCTTCTATAGGTGCGGCTCGGGTGACCACAAGTACAACGGCAGGTTCCGTTTCATAGAGAAGTACCTCACTGTAGAATACACCATGTTTCCCCTTCTGTATATGCGGCTCTGGCACAAACCTCACTTGGCATGTAATGACCCTAGCAGGCCAAGCCTCCATGGAAATCACCTTCTCTCTTAGCCAGACAAACTACAACAGCAAATAGAAATAGTAAACGAATACAAATATCTAGGAATCACCTTCCAAACATCAGGAAACTCCTTCAACAAACACATAAAACAAAAGACAATAACCGCCATCGCTGCAATGAGGGACATCAGAAAAAATCAATCACTATCATTAGACACCGCAATGAAGATTTTCAGAGTCAAAATAGTACCAATCCTGACATATGGACTTCAAATAATATGGGACTACTTGAAAACAAGAGATCTAAGAACAATAGAGAATGTAAAAGCACTGTATCTAAAGAAGGCACAAGGCATCTCAAGATATACACCCTCCAGGTATACATATTTACTGGCAAGAGAATCTTTCCTGATAGAGGAACTAAAATATACTCTACTACTACCAACCACGAAAGCATACAGCAATCTCCTAACAGAAAGGCAGCAAAAGAAGGAAAAAGTAGAAGGAGAATTCTACGGCATGAGCGCCATGATCGACCGAAGCTTGGCAAAAGCTAACCAGCAGATGAGAAGCGCAGTCATCAGGCTGGCGGTCCATGGCTTCCATCACAAGACATGCCGCATAATATCATACCACAGCATCTCGGAGAAATGCGTGTGCATACAGTGCAACGAAAAGTGCGACAAATACCACATCCTCTTATGCAAGAACATTACAAGATCACTAATGGAACTTAGTTCTGAAGAGTAAAGACATACAGGGTCTTTCATTTAAAGTAAGAACGCCAAGCGGCGGGTTTGTTATCCGCTAGTGTGTTGGCCTTGACTGAGCTTGTGGCGAGCCGTGGCCCCCGCTTTAAGCGTGTGTACAATCCTCTATGAAATATTACCTTATAAAAGTTGCTGGAAGTGTCGTCCTTCCTGGGTTATACTGGCATTGTATCTGGTAACCACATTTTGGCTGACGCGAGCGAGTCATGCCACTGTATTTTTTCTGATTTTTTATTTTGTGTTTTTTATTGAGCACTGAACCAGTAGTGTCAAAGTTATTTACAATTACGTGAATCTGTGATAGTGAAGGTGGCACTTCATCAGGAAATTGCTGAACAAATGCATCACGTACCCGCCAAGCCGAATCGTAATTAAAATAAAATTTACATACAAAAATACGATGATGCAATGATAACTGTCTCAACATGTTAGCAGCTGAGGTTCAGACTGGTGACTGACAACACCTGCACGCAAGGTCAAGTTTGTTCTATGCGCGCTCTTTCAATACTACAGCAGGGGGCCGTGGCGCGTCACAAGCTCGGCCAAGCCGGCTTCAGCAACAAATGACAAAACCGCCACTCGCCGTTCTTACTTTATATGAAAGACCCTGTAGATACATCTCAAACAATCAAATGTATTAAAAAAATTATTGTATGGCCACTTGGCTGCAGTAACTCTTAAAAAAAATACAATTAAGCTACTTAAAACAGAAACACACTTAAAATTTTATGTTATTAATACCATGCCTCTCTCCTTTCTTAGATAAGCTACGTTCAAACCTTGGACTATACTGTGTAACCTAGTACAACTACGTCAACGATCTGAAAGTTGCCACTTGCACATAGCCTAAGCTATACCATTTCATTTATTCGAGTTACCCCTTGTGATTTCTTACCTCACTTGTAGGCTACTGATTGAAAGAACTTTAAACTCTCGACTTCAAAACAAACTTTTTCACTTCATTGATATATATTGTACAGTACTAGACCTGGCATCGTATAACAGTCCGTCAAGAGTCAAAGTGGTTGTCCTGTGCCAATAACAAAAACCTATTCAAATAAAAATTAGCCAATGATAGGGATTTGAGACCCTTATATGAAATGTGGAAGTTACATACCTACACATTTAAACGACAATAATATTAGCCTATGTCTTAAATCGCCAGGAGACCTACCAAGTCGGAACATTAATTTTCTGTTCATTGCCTGCCTACTAATTATGCAATTATGTAATGCCTAACATTCCCTTGTAACTCCCAGAAAACTACACATTCAATGCACATTTTGCGAAATACTATTATTAACGTTTTATTGCACACAAATTGTGCAAGAAATACTAAGTTAATATAGGTTATAATCGCTCACCTGGGGGCTTATTAGTGTTAAAATGCTCTCACTAAACAACTCTTAAAATGATATTAAAACATACACAGTCATTCCAGGAACTACAGTTTTAATTAGCACATGTTTCATCTTTGATTAATGATTTTTTTACCCCTAAACGCAAAGCAGATGAATTGGACGACTCTCAACTACCGGTACTGCTACAGTATGAACTTCCATGATCCTTGGCTGAAATAATGCTCCTGGGTTACAACCGAGGGCGTTAGAACATCATCGACTTTGAACTATCAATATTCTCATACAGTTAAATATCCGCCAATCAGAAGTCTTAAAATACGGCGTATGCTGTAGTCCAGGAGGTTTAAGAAATACGCCACCGGTATATGCGACCCATGGGAGAATTCACCACTGGTTCACAGTCCACCATAGAACAATTTCCCAACTGTCACGTTCAAAGTTAAAGCCCCAAAACAATCCTGGAACCAGTCTGAAAAGCAATACATGGACTCCATTACACCGTCCAATCTAGATCTAGCTTCCAGCATGTTTCTAATAATAAATTGAGCATTCCAAATACATGTGGTCATATAAATTTGATGGGCCTTTATTATACGCAAATGAATTTTGATCGATTCCGTCCAGTCTAAAGCCCTACTTTTCTACTCGCATAAAAATCCTATACCTTTCACTAATTTGGTGAATGTATTAACTGTGGTCGCCCACCGCCGAGTGTCTGCAGTGTGGAGTTTTATTACATGTCGTTGTCTAATATGGGGTTCGTGGTTATACGAGAGAAAATGTTTTATTACATCAATTCCACAATTATTATTTATTATTGCAAACCACAATCCGGCAAATTTCAGTAGTTTAGCAAATGTATGTTTGACTTTCGTGCAGTGTTACAGAATATAAACTGAACTGTGGTTATTAGCTACATAATATATACAGTAGGCTACTAAACTATATTTTAAAATTAGATTTTAGATTGTGTTATCTTGTTCAATGTACATCTTGTGCGGCTATAAACCATACGCTTAATAATATTACTGTATGTTATGTGACCAAGGGTAAATTCAAAGTCATTTCCGTTCAATTAAATGTATTTTGTTTTGAACCAGGCGGTTTGTAACACCGGGAAGATGTGTTATATGAAATTAGTGCTTTTCATTGCGATCCCATAATTTGTGGCAATAATTTACAAACTGGGAACTCTTTTCTATTTTCAGTTGATGACAGATCCAAGTAAGGGAACTTCAAATGTTGTGTATGGGACAAAATAAATTTCAAGTACCGGTAATTATTTTACGGCGGAGGGATATTACAACCGCAGTGCCAAACGCAGGTTATCAGTGACACTCGGTTTACAATATTGCATTGTCGAGGATAGAGAAGTATCCTTGACTCCTTGATAGAGGTAAGCTGCTAGGAACATCTTTATGATGATATTATACAAGTTACTTTAGTATTGTAAGTGTGTGTGGATAAGTACATCTTTCTCTAACTTCCGTTCAGTGAGGAGAATGTAAGAGATTTCGTTTGAACTCGGCTTTCTGTGGTCTACGGTTTATGCAACTGGCCTTGATTCCCAAAGAAGATCAGTTAACTAAAACCTATTTCAGTCCAGTTGAGAGGTGTTTAATGTACAATGTGTTTTTCCCCGTCTCGACAAGACAATGTTTAGGTTTGTGTGTGTATCGGAACAAAGGAACTGAACATAATGATAGACTCATCCGAGTGTTGCTCCATTTCACTTCTGTATAATTAGACTGTGTACAAACTGGCGTTAATAATACTCATGGATTCCTTTTTATCCGCTAAGTCTCAATGATGTGTATTGGAAATCACTCGACATTGTTCACTTGAGCGTAATGATCAAGTAGGATTTACTGTTATTGATATTGTGAACCTCGCCGGATATATTCGGAATACCAATATTACATTTGGAGGACTGAGATTACCCCATTTGAAGTACCGTACCGGTACCGTGTTATATATAAGGCTATATTGGTGAATTCGTGCATTTGTAAATAGGCTAATTTGAATTTGTGTGTTCTAGTTTTCTAACATAATGGAGGAACAATCAGTGATCAAAAGTGAGCCCGAATGGTCGACACAAACAGATGACTTGGCCGACATTGTAAGTGTATTTTAACTCCATATATTGTGTAACATTGCAATCTCAGTGGCGTCCAAGATAAAATGTTTGTAGTTAGCAGGGTTAACTATGTTAAACAGTAGGTTAACTAGAGGTCACATTGTGTAACATTGCAATCTTAGTGATGTCCAAGATAAAATGTTTGTAGTTAGCAGGGTTAACTATGTTAAACAGTAGGTTAACTAGAGGTCACATTGTGTAACATTGCAATCTTAGTGATGTCCAAGATAAAATGTTTGTAGTTAGCAGGGTTAACTATGTTAAACAGTAGGTTAAATAGGGGTCACATTGTGTAACATTGCAATCTCAGTGAAGTCCAAGATAAAATGCTTGTAGTTAGCAGGGTTAACTATGTTAAACAATAGGTTAAATAGGGGTCACATTGTGTAACATTGCAATCTCAGTGGCGTCCAAGATAAAATGTTTGTAGTTAGCAGGGTTAACTATGTTAAACAGTAGGTTAGCTAGGGGTCACATTGTGTAACATTGCAATCTCAGTGACGTCCAAGATAAAATGTTTGTAGTTAGCAGGGTTAACTATGTTAAACAGTAGGTTAACTAGAGGTCACATTGTGTAACATTGCAATCTTAGTGATGTCCAAGATAAAATGTTTGTAGTTAGCAGGGTTAACTATGTTAAACAGTAGGTTAACTAGAGGTCACATTGTGTAACATTGCAATCTTAGTGATGTCCAAGATAAAATGTTTGTAGTTAGCAGGGTTAACTATGTTAAACAGTAGGTTAAATAGGGGTCACATTGTGTAACATTGCAATCTCAGTGAAGTCCAAGATAAAATGCTTGTAGTTAGCAGGGTTAACTATGTTAAACAATAGGTTAAATAGGGGTCATATTGTGTAACATTGCAATCTTAGTGACGTCCAAGATAAAATGATTGTAGTTAGCAGGATTAACTATGTTAAACAGTAGGTTAAATAGGGGTCACATTGTGTAACATTGCAATCTTAGTGACGTCCAAGATAAAATGCTTGTAGTTAACAGGGTTAACTATGTTAAACAGTAGGTTAAATAGGGGTCACATTGTGTAACAATGCAATCTTAGTGACGTCCAAGATAAAATGTTTGTAGTTAGCAGGGTTAACTATGTTAAACAGTAGGTTAACTAGGGGTCATATTGTGTCTGTATATTCATACTTATGTATTACTTGCTTTTGAGAAGGTGAAACAATGTTTAAACATTCAATCTCATTTTCCTTCCCTAAATTCAATGCCACGTTTTTATGCAATAGAGATAGAACATAGCCGTTGTTTTGAGTTATGCTCTACCGGTACAGTGCTGCCACTTAGTAATATATATGTTACTACACTGACTCAATAAAGATAATTAGATTTGGAATCCCCTCTGTTCCAAGTCTTGGATTGCTGGAGAGGGCATTATTTATTGCAATTAACTTATCACTTGTTGTCTACAACAAAAGCATACTCATTATTTAACTAAAATCAATAAATTAACCACACTAAACATTATTGCAATCAAGTTAAAATATCCTACGGTGTTTGAAGCCATTTTCAGTGTTGCCTTAGTCAACGAAAGTCTGATGCTTTTCAGTCGGTCAACACGATTGTACCCAAGTCCTGAAAAGAATTTACACGAGAATTATAAATACAGTTCTGTCACGTTCCTGTTCCACATTCCCCAGATAACGTTATGTTCAGTTCCCTGTTCTCATTCTTATCTCCAGCATCTACAAACTTTGATGTATTTTTATTTTAGTGTATTTTTGAGCACATATACTGCATCCTTTACTTTCCCACATAGGAGGCCTTGTTCCTCTTTGCTACCTATCTTTATGCCTTGATTTTATGACCCCCCTTAACCATTCCCTTATCGCGAATACTTGTGGTCTATTGTTTATAGCGAGGGTTACTTATCTAGAGATCAGCTGAATACTGGAATGTTCAAGATACCACACAAAACAGAAAAGTCTGGTGGCTTTTATTTTATTTTGTGCCCTTTGAAGAAATAACTACCGTTCTGTATGTAAATAGGCCTACTGATCCAGACCGTCTGTGTTGTATTACGTTTGGAAGAAACCAAAGGAAATGGATTCCTGTTAAATGTTTATTTTATTCTAATATTCCTGTATCGTAATTTTTCACGTCAGATGCCTGATAAAACTCCACCAATGGAAAGGAACATATTTGTGAGACAAGTCATTTCTCTGCAGGGCGTTACTCGCCATAGGAGGGATATTAAGATTGAAGAAAGTCCTTCACGGCAGATTGTTCCATGCAATAAAGCAGGATGTCCTACACCGGAGATTGTTCCATGGATCAAAGTAGAATCAGCGTCTTCAGTTGTGAAAGGAGTAAGTACCTTATCGAGTTAATACTATATGCCTCTTTAAAACACAAGACCTGTTCATCTCCTAATCACCAAATGGTATTTAGGGATTCCAGAATTGTATTTTCACAACTGTGTTGCTGACAAATTGTCTATTTAGCCCAGGCATTGGAAGTCAAAATATCGCCTTAACCTCAAAAAAAATGTTATAAAGCTATTTTTTTCAGAATCCATTAATTCGACCCTAGGGAACAACATATCAAAATACTCGGCCGTACATGTGCCGGCTTCCTTGATTTCCAGGCCTGGAAACATGGAATTCCAGTAATTTTTCATCGCTGTCCTGGAACACCCGTAAAAACCGAGCGACTCGGCCTAGGTAGACAAAAGCGGTGTCAAATGAAAGATAAAATCACGCAGACTCCATATATAAAGCTTTAGGCAATGTTTTTCTCATTTCGGGGGTAGATTGTAACCAAAACAACGAGCGAAATTCAAACATTTTGTAACGTTGAATTTACTTGCACTTTTATTAGAGACTAAGACGGCAGCTCATGCAAAAAATGCACCTGAAATAAGAAAGAGCATCGTTTTAGCTTTACAGATGTGGTCTTATTTTTGTTTTACGTCTAATAATTCAACAGTTACAGAAGAAACAAATTTAACCCGAAGGTAAGTTGGTATTACCGGACGGAAGTAAACACCAAACAACTCTGCGTAGTTAAACGAAAGTGGTATCAAATGAACGATAAAAGCATGCAGATTCCATAAATAGTACTATAAGCAATGTTTTCTCTGCTTTCGGGGTAGATTCGTAACAAGAAACAAAAGGAAAATTTTAATTTTTTGGTTAGAATTTGTTTGCACGTTTAGCAGACTAAGACGGCTACTTACGCAAAGCAATATACCTCACATAAGAAATAGCATCCTTTAAGCTTTACAGAGGTGCTCTTGTGTTTGTTCTGCGTCTTATAGTTCAAAAGTTACAGACGAAACAAATTTAACCCGAACGTGCATTCCCCCTAGCTTCAGAAAATTTCCATTCTCTCGGTACTGGCGTCGTTGCAAATAACAAAGTAAACTACGACATGGCGTTTGAAATCGGCGAGTTAGAAACATGATTGGCAAGTCTTTCGCTGAAATGAAAATTTCTAGAAGGTCAAAGGTTGTCCTCCTATGAGCTATGAATGGTACTGTGACGATCAGAAATGAAGTAACGCCCGTAAACTCGAGTCAGCTATTTATGAGAATAGTGTGTGTTTTAAAAAACGAAACTGAAAAAGCGGAGTAGGCCTACTTTCATTATGGGCTACCGCCAACTCCACCCTCTCTTTTTGACCGATGTTCAATGCGCAAAACAGACAAGTCAGCGTTTGCGTCTCTCTTTAAGCACTTAGAAATTGGCGATCAACTTTGTCCAGAGACCACGTATGTCATTGACGGAGGCTATCTCATGTACGCTGTTAGTTGGCCTCGACAGGCAACATACGGATAAATTTGCGACCTTTACGTCAGACACGTTATGACTCGATACCCATCTGCAGTTGTTGTTTTCGACAGATACAATGGCCAGCCAACTACGAAAGAAGCGGAGCAAAGGCGACGCGCTGCAAGATATCGACTTTACCGAACATTCGACATCGACTGCATCAAAGGCGGACTTTCTGACAAACAGGAGAAAAAAATCTCGATTTATTGATGTACATGTTTCAAGATTTGAAGCTGTAAAAGTTCGAGTATACCAGGTAAATGGGGACGCCGATCATCTCATCGTGCACACTGCTTTGTAGATAGAGAGCTAGGGGAAGTCTGTAGTTGTAGTCGGCAACGTTACCGATCTTCTGGCAATGCTGATTGCCAGGCGTCAGACGGGAGATGTCGTCATGCTGCACCCAGGGACTTCCAAGTGCCCCGGAAAGCTCTACGATATTGGCGCTAAGTAGTGGAGTAAGGCGGTTTCTAAATAGTGACACGAGCCACGCGGCTACGCTGAACACTCATGTATATTTCATGAAACCATGGGCATGCGACACATCGTTGGACTCGGGCTGATGTTCTCTTTCCTATGGACCATGTATTATATTTTTCAAAAAAATTTTGAAATTTTTCGTTTTCGAAAATAGGCGATAGTTTGAAAACCAAACATGATAGTACGTTGTGCCATGGCGCAAACGAATGGTCTTTAAGACCTTTATATTTTGTAATAAAATTTTTTAAATTTTTATGTTTTTTTGAAAACACTCGAATTTTGAAAATCCCATATTTTGGAAACTGTGAATTATACAAAAAAGTTTATTTGACGTAAATGAAATGGCCCTACGCCCTCTACCCCAAAAATAAATTTCATGTCTCTAGGGCAAAAATTTGTGTTTTGTAAGTAGTGTGGTAAGGGGAAAGCTGCTTCCAAAAGCAAGTGGTGAGCCCCTGCGACCTTGGAATGGAAGGAGTCATGCTAGGAAGGCGTGCTTGGATTCGTTTTTTTCGTCTCGTTGCGCTCTTTACGGAAATGTAGGTGTCGAAAAGGTGAAAATTTGGAAACATGTTTTTTTGGGGGTAAAACCGTGATTTTGAACTTTTTGCTATATCTCGCGAACCAATCATGATAGAGGCGTGTACGACGGGTCCAAGGACTCGGGGTGACGTCCTCCTTGCTATGGACCACTCGTTAAAAAAAATTGGAAACTCGATTTTGGGGTAAACACGTGTTTTTTGTGATTTTTGCCGATATCTCACGAACCAATAACGCTAGAGACGTGTACGAGGTGTCCTAGGACTCGGGCTAACGCCCCCTTTCAAATGTGGCAGATATTTTTTTCCAATAAAATAATTCACTAAGGGCCTAACGCCATACATGTTGAAAAAACTTTTTCTTTTTCTTTACCTGTTTATAATGTTTATGAAGCGTGGTGGTTGAGAGAGACTATACGGCTGGGTGTGTGTGTGTGTGTCAACGAACCTGTCGCTAACCATAAGGACCATGCTTAATAGAACAATCGCTATTTCGGCGGGTCGGTGTATGACAGAGCGAGCGTGCGTTTTCTGATATTTTACCTTTAACGTGTAAACGGTGATGAGAACTTGGTTCTATTTTGGTCGAAGCGAGTAGAGAAAACAAACTTGCCGAGGAGCAAGAGGTGAATGTCATTTGAGCTTATTGAAAGGCGTTGATCTGACTTGACAACAAGTGCAATGGAAAAAATGACCATGACGCTTGAAGGTGAAATAATCTGACCATCGTGGTGGCAGGGTAGTGCGAAATGCATGTGAACACATGTGAAACCACATGTAGGCTAAACAATTTACATCCTGTTTGCTTCGTACGTGACAAAATGCAAGTTCAGGTGAAATTTGATCTGCCACAGGTGTTCGTCTTGGACGTTATCTGTCCACGTGCGCGATAACTGTTAACAAGTTACATCCTGTTTTGCTTCGTACGTGACAAAATGCAAGTTCATGTGAAATTTGATCTGCCACAGGTGTTCGCCTGGGACGTTAGCTGTCCACGTGCCTGATAACAGAATGTTCAAAGCGTGGGAAAAAAAAAGATTATGCATGCAATGTAGCATATATAAAGACATGTCGTTATCATTTCCACGCTCACTTAGGTGACTACCTTTGAACACACTGCGTTACATGAAACCCTGGTCTTGTTTATCAGTTTTGGTGTTGGTGGAAAATACTTAACCTTGTTGTGGGGTAGGTATATATTTATTCATTTATATATTTATTGATTTATATATATATATTTACATGCAATTATTTATTGCTTAGGTAATTAATGATTTTTTAATTTATTTGTTTGCAGATAACCGGTATACCTTACATGTCTGCGAGAGAAGAAACCATTGCACTTTTGAGCCCACTAGAAGGAAGCAGCAAGAAGCCACTGCAAGAAAAGGTGGGATTTTTTTTAACTAACTTGTTTTATTTTTTTGTTTCATATTTTATTTTATGAAATATATGTATTAACCTGAATTTAGGTATTTATAACGGTTTATTTTATTTATTTTTAGAAACCTGGAAAGAAAAGCCTTACCGCCGTAGCAGTCGCTGAAAACCCGAGACGCAGTAAAGTGCAACCATTGGTTCCAGGCAGTGAACTATTTAAAACTCAGGTAAGCCTAACATAAAATGCTATTCCATTTTACCACTACTGAAAGCTCATAGACAAAAAAAAAATTCATTACCTGTACATGACTAGGACGATGATTGCTTTCTTGATTAATGACTATGTATTGGTACAAGACCATATTGGTTGTTTACCGGGAAAGTACAAGGCCATATTGGATTTTGTAAAAAACAAAAGTTTTAATTTAACTGACAGGTCGTTCCCTATAATAATAATAATAATAATAATAATAATATCGTATGCCCTCGGTGCCGGGTGCAAGCTTTGTTATTTGACACACAGAGGGTGGCTTGCATGTCGAATTTAGTTGTTCCTTGACTATGAAAGTCATGGAGGTTAGATGTTAGATATCTAATATCTTTAAACTCTATAGCACTTTCTAGTAGAAAAATGAGGAACTTTGTACTCTATGAACTCAACGAATATTCACAGGTTTGAACATGATAATCTGAACAAAATGACATGACATTATAATTTTTTGTTTATGTATTGGTTAAAGGGGAATGTAAATGACTATAGGTTTATAAAAAGAAAATAAGTACTTGGGTTCTGTTAGTGCCGACATACAGTTTATTATAATTTTTATGGTGTTTTGATATATTAATGCCAATTAACGTTAAAGTTTTATTTACAAGTATTGATTGATTGATTGAGTG
The DNA here is from genome assembly GCA_946902985.2 of Meconema thalassinum. Classification (NCBI taxonomy): domain Eukaryota; kingdom Metazoa; phylum Arthropoda; class Insecta; order Orthoptera; family Tettigoniidae; genus Meconema; species Meconema thalassinum. The sequence continues at coordinate 51,851,263 of OX336388.2, read as the reverse complement.
ATTGGTTATTTTGTTTGCTTTTAAGTGTCACTATGCGCCACTAACGTAATGAACAGACAATGAACAAGCATACATTGTGCTTTAAAGTACTCTGTGCAACGTTAATAACTTACAATAAGAAAATGTTTTATTATAACACATGGCGTTAGTACGAAATACAACAAGTGAGCAAGTTGGTTTACCACGTGGGTTAAATTTAAAATCAGAACATGACCGTTGGTTAACATTTGAATCCTGGCCTGTAGGCTTTTTGTCGACACATGAACTTGCAAAAGCAGTTTTTTTTACTTGAACCGAGAAGATGTGGTGCGCTGTGTGTTTTGTCGTATTGAACTTTCCCACTAGGAAGAAGGGGATGATCCCTTTAGAGACCATTTGCGATGGTCTCCTTGTTGTCCTTACATGCTTGGAAAACAAGTGGGTAACCTACCCGTGCATTCATTTTACCGAACCACAAGACCATTGGCCGCTACTTACGTTGCTGAATCACAACTAAATAATAATAATGATGTATTACCAGCCAACAACGGTAGTGTCGATATATGTGGTCCATATGCCATAGACAGTGTTGAATTGGCATGTGCTTTTGAAAAATTGGGAGTTTGCAAGACTAAAGCACTAGCACACTCAGAGTACAGCTCTGTTGAAAAACGTTTCGAATCTTATAAAAATGTTTGGCCATTAATATTAAAACACCTTACCAAACAGCTAAGTGAAGCTGGATTTTTTTATACTGGTTAAGGGGATAAAACGATATGTTTTTATTGTGGATTTGCTTTAAAGGATTGGCAAATGACTGATGACCCTTTTGTGCAACACGCTCGTTGGTTACCAAACTGTAAATACATGGTGTTGCTTAAAGGTCAGGAATTTGTGAACACTATTCGTAAAGAAAAAGTGATTGCAGCACAAGACATAAAAGTACCTTTAGAGTTAGAGCACGCGGAGCAAATACATAAGGCTGAAAGAAAAGACTTGTCTCACGAACAGATACAAAAGTGTGACCAACAATTATGTAAAATTTGTTATCAAGATGAACTAGGTGTTGTATTTTTGCCTTGTGGACACATGATAGCCTGTGTCAAGTGTGCATTAAAACTTAACACTTGTGCTATATGCAGAAAAGTAGTATCCGCTACAGTTAGTGCATTTCTTGCGTAACTAGTATAATTTATTCGCCATGCATAGTGCAAAATCCCTAATTGCACAATATTATTAAAGCTGTTTTAGAGTGTAATAGATATGCTTTTGTTTTGTTTATAGACTACTACAATGAATGTTTTGAATGCTGTGGGACAATCATGTGGCTTAGAGACAAAGAAGCTCAGCGAATTGCCAACGCATATTCCATTCCGCATTATCAAGATTCGGAAATTGAAAACAGCATATGGTGATCGTGTACTTTGTGTATGTGAAAACTTTTAGACATTTCTGCCTATACGGTTTAATGATATGTCGGAAAGTGTTTTTGATGAAGTCAATAATGCTGTGCAACCTGTACACTTAATTTATGAAGGTTTTAAAAACAATAGGTGCATGGTTCGTTTTAATTAAATAAATTTAAAAAAATGTGAAATAATAATGGAAAATATAAATAATGACAATATACTGAAAAAGAAAGAAAATATGTGTATAGAATAGTAATGTTTTAGTGTTTAGTGTTGTATTTAAAAATATTATGATGAAACAAAAAAAAACAAGAAATGTATATAAAGTTTGTAAATAAATGCAAAATCATGTTACAATGTTGTTTTATTTATACAAAGTTAGTATATTTAACATTGCAGAGTATACATGATTTTGACAATAAATGCACACTGAATACAAGCCTTTCTCACTTTATAATAGTCTGTTATAGTTTTAAACACAAGGCTTGTTGTAGATTATTTTATAGCAATGTCCATTCAACGTTGTTTTCGAAAAGTGGGAAGCCGCAATGGTTGTATAGGCATAAAAACCTTATGGTTATTACTATTTAGTCACTTTGATCCCCTTGCATATCAAGAGCACATGACCTAGTTGTTCCACTCTTTAAAACGACAACAACAACACTACCTCTTGCATAGTTTGTGATGTTGATGGCTCTTGCGACGTGGAAGATGGATTAAAAATAACTTTTAGAACTGGGGTTAAACGTTGATCATTAAACAATGCACTATTTTGAGTAGCAATATGGTTTTCTTGATTTTTTGTCAACGGCAACTGTGTTTCATGCAGCACACTACATTGATGATCACCGACACTTAAAACCTCACTATTTTTACTTTTTAGGTCACCACGACAATGTTTGGAACGTTGCTTTGAACAACACCAAATAACAGTTCCATTTTTATTGGTTCGTTTCACAATATATGAATATCCTTTATAGTATGCGTAAGGCTTACCATACCTAGTCACTGATACTTCCATATCAACTGTCAAGCATAGACTAAGCTCTAGTAAAGTCAACTTGGTAATAAGAATACTAGTTTAGTGTGAGAGCAAATATGGATCCAAAGAGTTCAGGTAAAAGTAAAAGCAAATAAGCAAATATAAGAAACAAGAGTGGGGGGTAAAAGTGGTCGCAAAGTGGCAGACTCATTACACAATAATTTCAGCACGACGAAGCTCTTGTTCAATTTCTTTGATTTCCCAATCGTGACCGATATGCCCAGCTTGTCGTAAAGCATGCAATTGTCGAAGCCGTTGAATTAGCTTACTGAGTTTGTTCCAGTATACAAATTTAACAAATGATTTTTTAGGTGTAAACAAAGCATTACCATTATCATGATCATTATCATCATCATCATCATCATTATCATCATCATGATCACCATTATCATCATCACCATCATCACTGTTACTATATAGTCCTTTTTGATCCTCTTGCAATACCACTTTATTTATAGTCTGAGTTGATTTTGATAGTGTTGAAGGTTTCTTGGACGTTGACAACTGTCCTAACATGACGTTTTGAGGACATGATAAGTCCTTTTGAACAAACACTGCACTATCTTTAGCCGCAATATCGTTTTCTTGAACTTGCTTTTTAGCATTTTGATAATTGTTTGTAAACAGTAAGCGTGGTTCGTTTCGAGCACTACATTGATGAACACTCACACTTAAAACCTTTCCATTTTTACTTTTCAGATTGCCTCGACATTTTGTTGACCTCTCTTTTGAGCATCGCCAGAATATTATTCCATTCACATTCTGGCGATTATAGTTATAGGAGTAGCCTTGATAGAGTGCACGTAGCCTACCTTTGTTGGTTGTAGTAAGTTCCATAGTAGTAACTGACCTGTCAGTACGATGTTCACACTACAAAGGTTACAAGTGTTTTGCTGATGGAGTGACCTACCATAAGCTTATATATTGGTTTATGTGTTGGCTTTTTGTGTTGGCTTTTCGTGTTGGCTTTTGTGTTGGCTTATGTGTTGGCTTTTTGTGTTGGCTTTTGTGTTGGCTTTTCGTGTTGGCTTTTTGTGTTGGCTTTTCGTGTTGGCATTTCGTGTTGGCTTTTGTGTTGGCTTTTCGTGTTGGCTTTTTGTGTTGGCTTTTCGTGTTGGCATTTCGTGTTGGCTTTTCGTGTTGGCTTTTTTGTATTGGCCTTTCGTGTTGGCTTTTTGTATTGGCTTTTCGTGTTGGCTTTTTGTGTGGGCTTTTTGTGTTGGCTTTAGTATTGGCTTTTGTATTGGCTTATTTGACAAGTTATTTGTGTCAATGTATTTAGTGGATTTTTTCTTGGTGTTGGAAGGTAGTTGAAAGAGAGGGAATATTTAAAGACTTAACCTCAGCTCACTAACCTAACCTAACCTAACCTAACTTTACCTAACCGAACCTAACCTTTCAACTCTCAGATGTTAATTAAATTCTGTGCATAGTCGAGTTGGAACCCAAGACCTCGGGGGTAAAAAAACAATTATTTTTGACGGCTTATTTTGGTAACTTATTTTAATGGCTAACCTAACTTTACCTAACCTAACCTAACCTCAGCTCAATTTGGATATTACTAGTAAGTGTTCATATCCTCTGCTAGGTAGCATGCTAGTAGTACAGGTAGTGCTCATATTTACCGCTAGGTAGCGGAAACATACTTTGCATGTTGCATGTGACACTTGTGAAGTTTAACCACATGCAAGACGTGCTTGTATAAGTTCTCTATTTAAACTCAATATACAATTAACCACTAAATGTTCAGAACTAACATGTATAGCCATGTTTAGGGCCAACACAAAAAGCCAACACATAAGCCAACACAAAAGCCAACACGAAAAGCCAACACAAAAAGCCAACACATAAGCCAATATATAAGCTTATGGTAGGTCACTCCATCAGCAAAACACTTGTAACCTTTGTAGTGTGAACATCGTACTGACAGGTCAGTTACTACTATAGAACTTATTACAAACAACAAAGGTAGGCTACGTGCACTCTATCAAGGCTACTCCTATAACTATAATCGCCAGAATGTGAATGGAATAATGTTCTGGCGATGCTCAGAAGAGAGGTCAACAAAATGTCGAGGCAATCTGAAAAGTAAAAATGGAAAGGTTTTAAGTGTGAGTGTTCATCAATGTAGTGCTCGAAACGAACCACGCTTACTGTTTACAAACAATCATCAAAATGCTAAAAAGCAAGTTCAAGAAAACGATATTGCGGCTAAAGATAGTGCAGTGTTTGTTCAAAAGGACTTATCATGTCCTCAAAACGTCATGTTAGGACAGTTGTCAACGTCCAAGAAACCTTCAACACTATCAAAATCAACTCAGACTATAAATAAAGTGGTATTGCAAGAGGATCAAAAAGGACTAAATAGTAACAGTGATGATGGTCATGATGATAATGGTGATCATGATGATGATAATGATGATGATGATAATGATCATGATAATGGTAATGCTTTGTTTACACCTAAAAAATCATTTGTTAAATTTGTATACTGGAACAAACCCAGTAAGCTAATTCAACGGCTTCGACAATTGCATGCTTTACGACAAGCTGGGCATATCGGTCACGATTGGGAAATCAAAGAAATTGAACAAGAGCTTCGTCGTGCTGAAATTATTGTGTAATGAGTCTGCCACTTTGCGACCACTTTTACCCCCAACTCTTGTTTCTTATATTTGCTTATTTGCTTTCACTTTTACCTGAACTCTTTGGATCCATATTGCTCTCACACTAAACTAGTATTCTTATTACCAAGTTGAATTACTAGAGCTTAGTCTATGCTTGACAGTTGATATGGAAGTATCAGTGACTAGGTATGGTAAGCCTTACGCATACTATAAAGGATATTCATATATTGTGAAACGAACCAATAAAAATGGAACTGTTATTTGGTGTTGTTCAAAGCAACGTTCCAAACATTGTCGTGGTGACCTAAAAAGTAAAAATAGTGAGGTTTTAAGTGTCGGTGATCATCAATGTAGTGTGCTGCATGAAACACAGTTGCCGTCGACAAAAAATCAAGAAAACCATATTGCTACTCAAAATAGTGCATTGTTTAATGATCAACGTTTAACCCCAGTTCTAAAAGTTATTTTTAATCCATCTTCCACGTCGCAAGAGCCATCAACATCACAAACTATGCAAGAGGTAGTGTTGTTGTTGTCGTTTTAAAGAGTGGAACAACTAGGTCATGTGCTCTTGACATGCAAGGGGATCAAAGTGACTAAATAGTAATAACCATAAGGTTTTTATGCCTGTACAACCATTGCGGCTTCCCACTTTTCGAAAACAACGTTGAATGGACATTGCTATAAAATAATCTACAACAAGCCTTGTGTTTAAAACTATAACAGACTATTGTAAAGTGAGAAAGGCTTGTATTCAGTGTGCATTTATTGTCAAAATCATGTATACTCTGCAATGTTAAATATACTAACTTTGTATAAAATAAAACAACATTGTAACATGATTTTGCATTTATTTACAAACTTTATACACATTTCTTGTTTTTTTTGTTTCATCATAATATTTTTAAAGACAACACTAAACACTAAAACATTACTATTCTATACACATATTTTCTTTCTTTTTCAGTATATTGTCATTACTTATATTTTCCATTATTATTTCACATTTTTTTAAATTTATTTAATTAAAACGAACCATGCACCTATTGTTTTTAAAACCTTCATAAATTAAGTGTACAGGTTGCACAGCATTATTGACTTCATCAAAAACACTTTCCGACATATCATTAAACCGTATAGGCAGAAATGTCTAAAAGTTTTCACATACACAAAGTACACGATCACCATATGCTGTTTTCAATTTCCGAATCTTGATAATGCGGAATGGAATATGCGTTGGCAATTCGCTGAGCTTCTTTGTCTCTAAGCCACATGATTGTCCCACAGCATTCAAAACATTCATTGTAGTAGTCTATAAACAAAACAAAAGCATATCTATTACACTCTAAAACAGCTTTAATAATATTGTGCAATTAGGGATTTTGCACTATGCATGGCGAATAAATTATACTAGTTATGCAAGAAATGCACTAACTGTAGCGGATACTACTTTTCTGCATATAGCACAAGTGTTAAGTTCTAATGCACACTTGACACAGGCTATCATGTGTCCACAAGGCAAAAATACAACACCTAGTTCATCTTGATAACAAATTTTACATAATTGTTGGTCACACTTTTGTATCTGTTCGTGAGACAAGTCTTTTCTTTCAGCCTTATGTATTTGCTCCGCGTGCTCTAACTCTAAAGGTACTTTTATGTCTTGTGCTGCAATCACTTTTTCTTTACGAATAGTGTTCACAAATTCCTGACCTTTAAGCAACACCATGTATTTACAGTTTGGTAACCAACGAGCGTGTTGCACAAAAGGGTCATCAGTCATTTGCCAATCCTTTAAAGCAAATCCACAATAAAAACATATCGTTTTATCCCCTTCACCAGTATAAAAAAATCCACCTTCACTTAGCTGTTTGGTAAGGTGTTTTAATATTAATGGCCAAACATTTTTATAAGATTCGAAACGTTTTTCAACAGAGCTGTACTCTGAGTGTGCTAGTGCTTTAGTCTTGCAAACACCCAATTATTCAAAAGCACATGCCAATTCAACACTGTCTATGGCATATGGACCACATATATCGACACTACCGTTGTTGGCTGGTAATACATCATTATTATTATTTAGTTGTGATTCAGCAACGTAAGTAGCGGCCAATGGTCTTGTGGTTCGGTAAAATGAATACACGGGTAGGTTACCCACTTGTTTTCCAAGCATGTAAGGACAACAAGGGGACCATCGCAAATGGTCTCTAAAGGGATCATCCCCTTCTTCCTAGTGGGAAAGTTCAATACGACAAAACACACAGCGCACCACATCTTCTCGGTTCAAGTAAAAAAAAACTGCTTTTGCAAGTTCATGTGTCGACAAAAAGCCTACAGGCCAGGATTCAAATGTTAACCAACGGTCCTGTTCTGATTTTAAATTTAACCCACGTCGTAATCCAACTTGCTCACTTGTTGTATTTCGTACTAACGCCATGTGTTATAATAAAACATTTTCTTATTGTAAGTTATTAACGTTGCACAGAGTACTTTAAAGCACAATGTATGCTTGTTCATTGTCTGTTCATTACGTTAGTGGCGCATAATGACACTTAAAAGCAAACAAAATAACCAATCACTCAATCAATCAATCAATACTTGTAAATAAAACTTTAACGTTAATTGGCATTAATATATCAAAACACCATAAAAATTATAATAAACTGTATGTCGGCACTAACAGTAACCCATGTACTTATTTTCTTTTTATAAACCTACAGTCATTTACATTCCCCTTTAACCAATACATAAACAAAAAATTATAATGTCATGTCATTTTGTTCAGATTATCATGTTCAAACCTGTGAATATTCGTTGAGTTCATAGAGTACAAAGTTCCTCATTTTTCTACTAGAAAGTGCTATAGAGTTTAAAGATATTAGATATCTAACATCTAACCTCCATGACTTTCATAGTCAAGGAACAACTAAATTCGACATGCAAGCCACCCTCTGTGTGTCAAATAACAAAGCTTGCACCCGGCACCGAGGGCATACGATATTATTATTATTATTATTATAGGGAACGACCTGTCAGTTAAATTAAAACTTTTGTTTTTTACAAAATCCAACATGGCCTTGTACTTTTCCGGTAAACAACCAATATCTAACATCTAACCTCCATGACTTTCATAGTCAAGGAACAACAAAATTGTACCGGTTGACAATACATAGTCATTAATCAAGAAAGCAATCATCGTCCTAGTCATGTACAGGTAATGAATTTTTTTTTTGTCTATGAGCTTTCAGTAGTGGTAAAATGGAATAGCATTTTATGTTAGGCTTACCTGAGTTTTAAATAGTTCACTGCCTGGAACCAATGGTTGCACTTTACTGCGTCTCGGGTTTTCAGCGACTGCTACAGCGGTAAGGCTTTTCTTTCCAAGTTTCTAAAAATAAATAAAATAAACCGTTATAAATACCTAAATTCAGGTTAATACATATATTTCATAAAATAAAATATGAAACAAAAAAAAAACAAGTTAGTTAAAAAAAATCCCACCTTTACTTGCAGTGGCTTCTTGCTGCTTCCTTCTAGTGGGCTCAAAAGTGCAATGGTTTCTTCCCTCTCAGACATGTAAGGTATACCGGTTATCTGCAAACAAATAAATTAAAAAATCATTAATTACCTAAGCAATAAATAATTGCATGTAAATATATATATAAATCAATAAATATATAAATGAATAAATATATACCTACCCCACAACAAGGTTAAGTATTTTCCACCAACACCAAAACTGATAAACAAGACCAGGGTTTCATGTAACGCAGTGTGTTCAAAGGTAGTCCCCTAAGTGAGCGTGGAAATGATAACGACATGTCTTTATATATGCTACATTGCATGCATAATCTTTTTTTTTCCCACGCTTTGAACATTCTGTTATCAGGCACGTGGACAGCTAACGTCCCAGGCGAACACCTGTGGCAGATCAAATTTCACATGAACTTGCATTTTGTCACGTACGAAGCAAAACAGGATGTAACTTGTTAACAGTTATCGCGCACGTGGACAGATAACGTCCAAGATGAACACCTGTGGCAGATCAAATTTCACCTGAACTTGCATTTTGTCACGTACGAAGCAAACAGGATGTAAATTGTTTAGCCTACATGTGGTTTCACATGTGTTCACATGCATTTCGCACTACCCTGCCACCACGGTGGTCAGATTATTTCACCTTCAAGCGTCATGGTCATTTTTTCTATTGCACCTGTTGTCAAGTCAGATCAACGCCTTTCAATAAGCTCAAATGACATTCACCTCTTGCTCCTCGGCAAGTTTGTTTTCTCTACTCGCTTCGACCAACATAGAACCAAGTTCTCATCACCGTTTACACGTTAAAGGTAAAATATCAGAAAACGCACGCTCGCTCTGTCATACACCGACCCGCCGAAATAGCGATTGTTCTATTAAGCATGGTCCTTATGGTTAGCGACAGGTTCGTTGACACACACACCCAGCCGTATAGTCTCTCTCAACCACCACGCTTCATAAACATTATAAACAGGTAAAGAAATAGAAAAAGTTTTTTCAACATGTATGGCGTTAGGCCCATTGTGAATTATTTTTTTGGAAAAAAATATCTGCCACATTTGAAAGGGGGCGTTAGCCCGAGTCCTAGGACACCTCGTACACGTCTCTAGCGTTATTGGTTCGTGAGATATCGGCAAAAATCACAAAAAACACGTGTTTACCCCAAAATCGAGTTTCCAATTTTTTTTAACGAGTGGTCCATAGCAAGGAGGACGTCACCCCGAGTCCTTGGACCCGTCGTACACGCCTCTATCATGATTGGTTCGCGAGATATAGCAAAAAGTTCAAAATCACGGTTTTACCCCCAAAAAAAATGTTTCCAAATTTTCACCTTTTCGACACCTACATTTCCGTAAAGAGCGCAACGAGACGAAAAAAAACGAATCCAAGCACGCCTTCCTAGCATGACTCCTTCCATTCCAAGGTCGCAGGAGCTCACCACTTGCTTTTGGAAGCAGCTTTCCCCTTACCACACTACTTACAAAACACAAATGTTTGCCCTAGAGACATGAAATTTATTTTTGGGGTAGAGGGCGTAGGGCCATTTCATTTACGTCAAATAAACATTTTTGTATAATTCACAGTTTCCAAAATATGGGATTTTCAAAATTCGAGTGTTTTCAAAAAAACAAAAAAAATAAAAAAGTTTTATTACAAAATATAAAGGTCTTAAAGACCATTCGTTTGAGCCATGGCTCAACGTACTATCATGCTTGGTTTTCAAACTATCGCCTATTTTCGAAAACGAAAAATTTCAAAATATTTTTGAAAAATATAATACATGGTCCATAGGAAAGAGGACATCAGCCCGAGTCCAACGATGTGTCGCATGCCCATGGTTTCATGAAATATACATGAGAGTTCAGCGTAGCCGAGTGGCTCGTGTCACTATTTAGAAACCGCCTTACTCCACTACTGCGCTATTCAAGATGAAATAGGTGACATGCAGAAATGCGTGCTGTACTCCCATGCTGTCTCAGGTGTGATAAAACATCTGCAATCTACGTGAAGGGGAATAAGAAGGCTTAAAAATTGCTTCAAAAAAAGCGGACCTCCGGGAAGAAACTGTCAAAACATATACCATCTGCGAGTCGCGAAGAAGTTTGCACTGTTGGAGAAAGGTTCATAAGGGCACTGTATCCTGGAAGAAATGAATTGGAGAATTTCGATTATCTTCGACATCGTCTGTACCAGATGGCCGTTGCGCGCCAAGCTCTGACTTCTCAGTTTGAACTTGCGACTCTTCCTCCAACAAGGGTAGCTCTGCGGCAGCACTCAATGTGGACTTACTTGCAGGTAATTTTCATTGTTTTCCTTTACACTACACGTATACAATATTTTTCTAGTATTTCTCAGGAGAGTTAAATATGTTGAGTTTGATTTAAGGTTCAAGAATGGCTGGGAAGGAACCTCAATCCAACAGAGTGGGGCTGGCAAGCCATTGACAACTCTCTTTTGCCCATTCCCACAACCCTACCACCAGCTCCTGACTATCTTCTCCTCCTAATTGCCGGCGATTGCAAGACGGACTGCGGAGTACATTTTGGATGTAGACCATCCGGCCAAGAGTGCTCAGAAATGTGCTCTCAATGTCACAAACAAAATTGTGATAGCACAGTACATAGTTATGAAACAGATCAGGATCTAGATACACCCGATGTCACTTAAACTACCAGTTTCCTGTATTACACCTTTTCATCCAATGCCTTTTTCTTATGATTTCGAAGGCTTAACTCATACTTAAATATTATGTGTGTAAATAAAAATTTCATCTTGTGTTGCTTCCGTAGAAAAAAATCATTAGCTGAACCTGTACTTTTCAGGTGCTAACCGAATAGGCTAAACCCCCGACGACACAAAGCAATCCTGCACTGTCAGCTGACAGCTACTACACGTTTAATTTTAGCTATAACTTTTCAATGATAAACGTAAAGCAAACATGACAGATGGTCTGAAAAGCTAAAAATGTGGTCTTTGTTATATTACGCATGATTTTTGGGTACCGGTATATACTTCATTTTCAGTCGTTGCTGTACCTGCAGCAAAATCAAACCTCAAAAATTTTGAATTTCGCGCGTTATTTTGTTACAATCTACCCCGAAAGGAGAAAAGCATTGCCTCAAGTCTTATATATGGAATCTGCATGCTTTCTTCTATCATTTGATACTATCGTTCGGTTTTTACGGGCGTTCCAGGACGGTGATGAAGAATTCCTGGAATTCCATGTTTCCAGGCCTGGAAATCAAGGAAGCCGGCACATGTGCGCCCGAGTATTTGGATATGTTGTTCCCTAGGGTCGAATTAATGGGTTCTGAAAAAATTAGCTTTATAACATTTTTTTGGACCTAAAATCTTATTTTCCAGGGCTAATTCTACAGAAAGCACAAACCTTTTGATGGGCCCTAATTTGTACCGGACATCCTACTTCCTTCCTTTTGCCAGCTTAAGGTCAGCACTTGCCACAATCTGTGCAGGCTACTGATTACCGTTTGACCCTCCTCGGAGCCATGAGTCTGAGAGTCGAGCGCAACAACTGAAGGTCATGACGGTTGCCATGTCTGGCCACGATATGTATTGGGGGGGATTCCCATCGTGTGTATGTGAAATATACTTACATTCTCCTTAAATCCCAACATTTCCCTAAAAGTCTACAAGATTTGAATTTTCGCATTGTCTGACCATTATAAACGAAACACTTTTGCCATGGGGACCTTGCAGCAGTCTGGTTATTCAGTGTTGCCAACCTGTGAGTGGTGAAAATCGCCCAGTGTTTTCACCCAAAATTCTGCAGATAATTAACATTCTTTTGGCTAACTGTGCAAACAAAAATGGGTTGCCATCGTGACCAAGTTGCAATGATCTTGAATAATCTGGTTTGCCAACCTGTGAGTTGTGAATTTCACGCAGATTCTCTCCATAGATCACCGAGATTTGAATTTTGGTACCATTTGGCACCCTCTATAAACTAAACGGGTTGCAACGGTAACCTCGTGTTCCCTCATTGGTCATGATGGTTGTCATGGTAACCAGGCACGTGGTGACACTCACGTTGGTCTGACAGGGAAACTACCTGACTTAACAATCAGGTGGAATCTTGTTTTGAGACAGCCCATGACGCCACGTTATGACAGTCTTTAGCAGTCTCATATCAGATGAGTTATTCGAGGATTAGGTTGGGGAAAGGCGGGTCAACTAAGTTGGTTCTTGGCTGTGGCCCATGAGAAAGTAAGTAGCCAGCTTTTAAATTGTCCTAACAGCTCTGAATACTAGGCAGGAGGAAGAGGGCCGACCATATTAGGGTTTAGTGGCCACCATTTTGGTTCTTTGCTAGGAAAGAAGAATCAGCTGTTTGTAGATTGTTAACCTGTGGTAATGTTGTCCGTATTGACCTGTGTCTGTTAATTTTAAAACATATATTTATATTGAATACATGTTCACAAGGAATGTTACTATGCTGCTCCCACTTCTCGTAATGCTTTGCACTCTATTAATCATCAAATGTTTTCTCTCAATTCACGATTATTCCACAGCGAGAAATTACTTCATACAGCTCAACTGAATATCATAATTAGGATGCTACCTAATAAAACAATCGCCTGCATTGAATGTATTTTGTTAACTAAAGAAAATAACCTGCATCTTTTATGTTAATGGATATTAAATTAAATAGGAACCAAGCAAATTTGGTCTTTCGATTACGTCAGTGTAAGTTAACAAGTAATCTGTAAGTTGTAATGGCACCTATGCCAAGGAATATATTTTTGAAGCAAATCATTTCTCTGCAGGATAATACTGACCTTGCCGGGGATATTAAGACTGAAGAATGTCCCTCACCAGAGTTTGTTCCGTGCATTAAACTAGAAATAGCATCTTCGGATTTCAAACTGGTAAGTATTTTATCAAGTTACAACTTGATGCCCTTATCATCAAACGGTATTTAGAGATTCTAGAACTGAATTTCACAGCAGTATTGATAGTGAATGGAAGCGTTCGGCTGTTAGGTTATGTAGAGTACAGAAATCGCAAGACTTTTGTAGAAAGGCAACAAATATCTGACTTTTTTGGGGGCTTGAACCTGCGGCTTCACACGCTGTTGCTCTGAGCACTGAGCTAATAGGGGATGCATCTAAATCTCATTGGCCAAAGTCATTTTATGTGAAGGGCTTAATACAATAGACTTGGAGGAATTTTATGGTATACCAATTTTTCTTGGTTTGGTCTAATATATTCTAGTCAGAGGGCTGAAATAAGATGCTCTCATGAGGGCAACTCAGGGTAGATGGGTTTCACTACATCAGCAAACCTTGAAGTGGTCTTCAGTGGTTTATTACATCAACTTCCAGGCAATTGCTGGGATGATTTTAACAAATGACCGTGATTGCCCCCATCCCAATGCTGAGCAATACAAGTTCATGCACATGGCTATGAACATAAAAGTAATTAATTAGGATAAGAGATGAAAATGAGAGAATTTTACAGACATATGCAGAACACAATTAACTCTAATTCTTTTTAGTAAATATTGACAAATCTTCTCTCTTACCAAATATCTTTTTTGATGTTGCGTGAGGATAGGCCTTATTATTCCCATTCCTGGGAACCATGTAAAGCTTAGCCGAGGTACGTGATCATACCCACTTATCTTCTGGGCTTACAGACAGACTGACCATGTGGCCTGGCACATTAATCTAAAATGTGCTGAGCTCTTAGTCTGTTCTAAGGCAGGAACTAAAAGGGTTCGATTCAATTCACAAGTTTCAAGCTAGGATTTCTAATTTCCTGAATATCTGTTTATACTACAGATCTCAGGAAATCTGTTCAATTAAATGACGTGTGACTACATTCATAACAGCATTTGAAATTAGACTTCTCTATTAGTTCACCAAACACTTCCTAGGCCTGTATCACCATTGCAAATTATGTGCTCCTGTACACCTGAAGACATATAGTGCTTGTAGCTAGTAGTATCAAGTTGCTGCAATATTGATGTTATACACTGTTACGTGCCACCCCCCTAGTGGCACTTTTGTTAACTGGATTTCGGTGGGTAGAAAACACAACACCAATTACTGCTTTAAAGAGAAGTTAGCTTTATTGCTTGCAGGAGGATACAGCACTCATCAGTAAATACAAGCAATTATTGCCTTACTCCAGTTTCCTCAAGTCTCTGCCTTTGGAGAGTTCTTGCCCCCCTTTCACTTGTCAACAACCCGCAGAAGTTAATCCCTCGTAATGAGGTGGCCCCGTGCGTGGCTGGAAATATCTGCACTCAGCCTGTCACCGTACTACACACTGTTTCACAATACACCACAATCACTTCCTCGCTGTCAAGAGAATCAGCTTCACTAGGGGTTTCGCAAGTCACCACACTTCTGTCGCTCAGGATAAACACTCGCACTAGCTCATAAAAACACAACAACAACCACTGCTTGACAGGTCGCACTTATATAGCCGGCCGGTGACTCAATAAATGCTTCTAGATCCATCCAGGGTTCACGGCTTCTCGAGGTTTCCATCGCTGGCGCAGTCACGAATATTCTGGACTATCCCTTTGTCCTAGTAGCCCTGTTGCATAAGGCGCACGCAATACACGAGGCAGGGCACAGCCCAGTCCTGGGGCAGTTGTGACTCATGTGGCGAGCGATGACACAAACTCACAGCCGTAACAATACTCTACATAACACTCCCCCTCCTACGACCCCTTCTGGTCTTATTGTTAATTTTTTTTAAATAAATGTTCATTTTTCCATTATTCTTAAGGATAATATTTCCATTAAGTTAGTGATGTCAGCATTTTCTCTCGCACTAAGATTCACTTGGTCTCTAATGGAGTGACGACTCGATGGTGTATTATACGTTACAGAACTAGGGAGGTCATAACGATCATCTCCATAAGTAAGATGTGATGGACAGTATGAGACTAGAGTCTGGTAGTTGTTAAGCGAATATATCTTTACTTCAATTGAGCTGTGCTGTGCAATTACATATCTTGTAATTTGTGTGAAATGTATAAGTAGTTCGCAAAGCAATGAATTATTCCATCTTATTCCTAGGATATGAAAGAAGAAATCCAGGTTGAAGAAAGCGATGCAAGTGGAAGTCATTTGAATGAGTAAGTGGACAACATAATGAGAAATGTGTTCTTCCACTTTTATGAATGTATAACTGAAAATGTTGAATTTGAATACGGTTTCTTTGGAGCAAAAGATAATTGTCTTATTGTATCTGCCAATGAAGTTATTTATCTTACTGCCTGTCTCATTATAGAAGTAGATATTAATATTAACTTTCCATTTAGCTACCCACAAAATATCCATTCCCTTTCAGTTCTCACAGACTGAAGTATTAAGTTACTTGTGGAAAACCCTTTTATATGGTTGGAGGAAATATTCACACTGCAGTGAAAAGAATGTGACTGTGATATGAGTTTGTGAGGAACGTCCACTATTATAAAACTCCCCTAGTGTGTTGCTGATCACTCCTTCATAACCTCAAATACTGAGCGTAAATAGCTTCATCTTCACCTGGTATTGGCACTAGTAAATCTAATCAAATATCTACTTCAACTAATCTTAAGCACTGAGAGGATTGGAGTAATTTGCCAGGTATCAACATATCCCACGTAAGCTGCTGCGGTGATTGTAGGTTTACTGTTTAGAGCTTGGGAATTCCAGACAACATTATGTGGGGTTTTTCTGAGAGAACATAATGGTGGGTTGGGGTTTGGTTATGCAGCATAAAGTTCACCAGCTTCTCGGCCAAACTGAGAGTTGTCCCTTCCTTGTGTCTGAGGAGTCTTTCTTGGGTACCTTGCTCATGTACACATTGGGCAGACAGGTCTTGCTGTAGTGTTTACCCACGAGCACAACAGGTACGTTAGTCTAAATCAGCTAGATAATTCAATTCTTGCGAATAATGATATTTTTATTGGAATATATGCTTTCGTGTCTACATCATGAAGTTCCAGCAAATATTCTAGGATTTTGCCGTGTTTGTTGCGGGGTTTCGCCTAGGTGCATAAAGGCAGGCTCATCAGCGAGCTCTTGGTCCACACTGCCCGGACCGCTGGAGGGGTAGCGGACTTCTGGGCCATGCTTTTTATTAGCGTCTTGATGTTCGTTTTGCCATAAGCCTGAGGCGTAGAAGTTACCAACCCAAGATATTGAGTGACTGTGTTATGCAACCCGCCTTGCTAACACTATGTGCATGCTTCGATATGACAATTGTCTCTTCTTCAGAGTTAATAGAAACTGAAATGGAGATCCTTACAAATTTGAATTAAATAAGATGAAAAATTCAACATGAAAATTTAATTTTTCGACACTAGAAACATGTGGTTACTAAAATGGAGTTGTGATTGATTCCGGTGAAATGTTAAAACAATGGCTTATCACCGTTGTAGCTGTAGTGGTAACGTGTCCGGCAAATGTGGTGGTACAGGAGCCATACCAAGGTGGCTGTGGGGGTCTATAACCCCGGACCAATGCTGTAGTGGGGACGTGTCCGGCAAGTGTGGTGGTACAGGAGCCATACCGAGGTGGCTGTGGGGGTCTATAACCCGGGACCAAGCTGGTAGTGGTGACGTGTCCAGCAAGTGTGGTCGAGGACTGTGGTGGTACAGGAACCTTACCGAGGTGGCTGTGGGGGTCTATAACCCAGGACCAAGGCTGTAGTGGTAACGTGTCCGGCAAGTGTGGCGGTACAGGAGCCATACCGAGGTGGCTGTGGGGGTCTATAACCCAGGACCAAGGCTGTAGTGGTGACGCGTCCGGCAAGTGTGGTGGTACAGGAGCCATACCGAGGCGGCTGTGGGGTCTATAACCCAGGACCAAGGCTGTAGTGGTGACGTGTCCGGCAAGTGTGGTGGTACAGGAGCCATACCGAGGTGGCTGTGGAAGCCCATAACCCGGGACGAAGGCTGCAGGGGTGATGTGTCCGGCAAGTGTGGTGGTACAGGAGCCTTACCAAGGTGGCTGTGGGGGTCTATAACCCAGGACCAAGGCTGTAGTGGTGACGTTTCCAGCAAGCGTGGTCGAGGACTGTGGTGGTACAGGAGCCATACCGAGGTGGCTGTGGGGGTCTATAACCCGGGACCAAAGCTGTAGTGGTGACAAGTCCGGCAAGTGTGGTGGAGGACTGTGGTGGTACAGAAGCCATATTGAGGTGGCTGTGGGTGTCTACAACCCGGGACCAAGCTGGTAGTGGTGATGTGTCCTGCAAGTGTGGTGGAGGACTGTTGTGGTACAGGAGCCTTACCAAGGTGGCTGTGGGGGTCTATAACCAGGGACCAAGGCTGTAGTGGTGACGTATCCAGCAAGTGTGGTCGAGGAATGTGGTGGTACAGGAGCCATATTGAGGTGGCTGTGGTTGTCTACAACCCGGGACCAAGCTGGTAGTGGTGATGTGTCCTGCAAGTGTGGTGGAGGACTGTTGTGGTACAGGAGCATACCGAGGTGGCTGTGGGGGTCTATAACCCAGGACCAAGGCTGTAGTGGTGACGTGTCCAGCAAGTGTTGTGGTACAGGAGCCATACCGAGGTGGCTGTGGGGGTCTATAACCCGGGACCAAGGCTGTAGTGGTGACGTGTCCAGCAAGTGTTGTGGTACAGGAGCCATACCGAGGTGGCTGTGGGGGTCTATAACCCAGGACCAAGGCTGTAGTGGTGACGTGTCCAGCAAGTGTTGTGGTACAGGAGCCATACCGAGGTGGCTGTGGGGGTCTATAACCCGGGACCAAGCTGGTAGTTGTGACGTGTCCAGCAAGTGTGGTCGAGATCTGTGGTGGTACAGGAGACATATTGAGGTGGCTGTGGTTGTCTACAACCCGGGACCAAGCTGGTAGTGGTGATGTGTCCTGCAAGTGTGGTGGAGGACTGTTGTGGTACAGGAGCATACCGAGGTGGCTGTGGGGGTCTATAACCCAGGACCAAGGCTGTAGTTTTGACGTGTCCGGCAAGTGTGGTGGAGGACTGTGGTGGTACAGGAGCCTTACCAAGGTGGCTGTGGGGGTCTATAACCCGGGACAAGGTTGTACTGGTGACGTGTCCACCAAGTGTGGTGGTACAGGAGCCATACCGAGGTGGCTGTGGGGGTCTATAACCCGGGACCAAGGCTGTGGTGGTGACGTGTCCACCAAGTGTGTTGGAGGACTGTGGTGGTTCAGGAGCCATACTGAGGTGGCTGTGGGGGTCTATAGCCCGGGACCAAGGCTGTAGTGGTGACGTGTCCACCATGTGTGGTGGAGGACTGTGGTGGTACAGGGGCCATACCGAGGTGGCTGTGGGGGTTTATAACCCGGGACCAATGCTGTAGTGGTCACGTGTCCGGCAAGTGTGGTGGAGGACTGTGGTGGTACAGGAGCCATACAGAGGTGGCTGTGGGGGTCTATAACCCGGGACCAAGGCTGTAGTGGTGACGTGTCCAGCAAGTGTGGTGGAGGACTGTGGTGGTACTGGGGGCATACCGAGGTGGCTGTGGGGGTCTATAACCCGGGACCAAGGCTGTAGTGGTGTCGTGTCCACCAAGTGTGGTGGAGGACCGTGGTGGTACAGGAGCTATACTGAGGTGGCTGTGGGGGTCTATAGCCCGGGACCAAGGCTGTAGTGGTGACGTGTCCACCAAGTGTGGTGGAGGACTGTGGTGATACAGGGGCCATACCGAGGAGGCTGTGGGGGTTTATAACCTGGGACCAATTCTGTAGTGGTCACGTGTCCGGAAAATGTGGTGGAGGACTGTGGTGGTACAGGAGCCATACAGAGGTGGCTGTGGGGGTTTATAACCCGGGACCAATGCTGTAGTGGTCATATGTCCGGCAAGTGTGGTGGAGGACTGTGGTGGTACAGGAGCCATACCGAGGTGGCTGTGGGGGTCTATAACCCAGGACCAAGGCAGTAGTGGTGACGTGTCCAGCAAGTGTGGTGGTACAGGAGCCATACCGAGGTGGCTGTGGGGGTCTTTAACCCGGGACCAAGCTGGTAGTGGTGACGTGTCCAACAAGTGTGGTCGAGGACTGTGGTGGTACAGGAGCCTTACCAAGGTGGCTGTGGGGGTCTATAACCCCGGACCAATGCTGTAGTGGGCATGTGTCCGGCAAGTGTGGTGGTACAGGAGCCATACCGAGGTGGCTGTGGGGGTCTATAACCCGGGACCAAGGCTGTAGTGGTGACGTGTCCGGCAAGTGTGGTGGAGGACTGTGGTGGTACAGGAGCCATACCGAGGTGGCTGTGGGGGTCTATAACCCAGGACCAAGGCTGTAGTGGTGACGTGTCCAGCAAGTGTGGTGGTACAGGAGCCATACCGAGGTGGCTGTGGGGGTCTATAACCCGGGACCAAGCTGGTAGTTGTGACGTGTCCAGCAAGTGTGGTCGAGGACTGTGGTGGTACAGGAGCCATATTGAGGTGCCTGTGGTTGTCTACAACCCGCGACAAAGCTGGTAGTGGTGATGTGTCCTGCAAGTGTGGTGGAGGACTGTTGTGGTACAGGAGCATACCGAGGTGGCAGTGGGGGTCTATAACCCAGGACCAAGGCTGTAGTGGTGACGCGTCCGGCAAGTGTGGTGGTACAGGAGCCAAAACGAGGCGGCTGTGGGGTCTATAACCCAGGACCAAGGCTGTAGTGGTGACGTGTCCGGCAAGTGTGGTGGTACAGGAGCCATACCGAGGTGGCTGTGGAAGCCCATAACCCGGGACGAAGGCTGCAGGGGTGATGCGTCCGGCAAGTGTGGTGGTACAGGAGCCTTACCAAGGTGGCTGTGGGGGTCTATAACCCGGGACCAAGGCTGTAGTGGTGACGTTTCCAGCAAGCGTGTTCGAGGACTGTGGTGGTACAGGAGCCATACCGAGGTGGCTGTGGGGTCTATAACCCAGGACAAAGGATGTAGTGGTGACGTGTCCAGCAAGTGTGGTGGTACAGGAGCCATACCGAGGTGGCTGTGGGGGTCTATAACCGGGGACCAAGCTGGTAGTGGTGACGTATCCAGCAAGTGTGGTCGAGGACTGTGGTGGTACAGGAGCCATATTGAGGTGGCTGTGGGTGTCTACAACCCGGGACCAAGCTGGTAGTGGTGATGTGTCCTGCAAGTGTGGTGGAGGACTGTTGTGGTACAGGAGCCATGCCGAGGTGGCTGTGGGGGTCTATAACCCGGGACCAAGGCTGTGGTGGTGACGTGTCCACCAAGTGTGTTGGAGGACTGTGGTGGTTCAGGAGCCATACTGAGGTGGCTTTGGGGGTCTATAGCCCGGGACCAAGGCTGTAGTGGTGACGTGTCCACCATGTGTGGTGGAGGACTGTGGTGGTACAGGGGCCATACCGAGGTGGCTGTGGGGGTTTATAACCCGGGACCAATGCTGTAGTGGTCACGTGTCCGGCAAGTGTGATGGAGGACTGTGGTGGTACAGGAGCCATACAGAGGTGGCTGTGGGGGTCTATAACCCGGGACCAAGGCTGTAGTGGTGACGTTTCCAGCAAGCGTGTTCGAGGACTGTGGTGGTACTGGGGGCATACCGAGGTGGCTGTGGGGGTCTATAACCCGGGACCAAGGCTGTAGTGGTGTCGTGTCCACCAAGTGTGGTGGAGGACTGTGGTGGTACAGGAGCTATACTGAGGTGGCTGTGGGGGTCTATAGCCCGGGACCAAGGCTGTAGTGGTGACGTGTCCACCAAGTGTGGTGGAGGACTGTGGTGGTACAGGGGCCATACCGAGGTGGCTGTGGGGGTTTATAACCTGGGACCAATGCTGTAGTGGTCACGTGTCCGGCAAGTGTGGTGGAGGACTGTGGTGGTACAGGAGCCATACAGAGGTGGCTGTGGGGGTTTATAACCCGGGACCAATGCTGTAGTGGTCATATGTCCGGCAAGTGTGGTGGAGGACTGTGGTGGTACAGGAGCCATCCAGAGGTGGCTGTGGGGGTCTATAACCCAGGACCAAGGCTGTAGTGGTGACGTGTCCAGCAAGTGTGGTGGTACAGGAGCCATACCGAGGTGGCTGTGGGGGTCTTTAACCCGGGACCAAGCTGGTAGTGGTGACGTGTCCAACAAGTGTGGTCGAGGACTGTGGTGGTACAGGAGCCTTACCGAGGTGGCTGTGGGGGTCTATAACCCCGGACCAATGCTGTAGTGGGCACGTGTCCGGCAAGTGTGGTGGTACAGAAGCCATACCGAGGTGGCTGTGGGGGTCTATAACCCGGGACCAAGGCTGTAGTGGTGACGTGTCCGGCAAGTGTGGTGGAGGACTGTGGTGGTACAGGAGCCATACCGAGGTGGCTGTGGGGGTCTATAACCCAGGACCAAGGCTGTAGTGGTGACGTGTCCAGCAAGTGTGGTGGTACAGGAGCTATACCGAGGTGGCTGTGGTGGTCTATAACCCGGGACCAAGCTGGTAGTTGTGACGTGTCCAGCAAGTGTGGTCGAGGACTGTGGTGGTACAGGAGCCATACCGAGTTGGCTGTGGGGGTCTATAACCCAGGACCAAGGCTGTAGTTGTGACGTGCCCGGCAAGTGTGGTGGAGGACTGTGGTGGTACATGGGCCATTCGGAGCTGGCTGTGGGGGTCTATAACCCGGGACCAAGGTTGTAGCGGTGACGTGTCCGGCAAGTGTGGTGGTACAGGAGCTATACCGAGGTGGCTGTGGGGGTCTATAGCCCGGTACCAATGTTGTAGTGGTGACGTGTCCACCAAGTGTGGTGGAGGACTGTGGTGGTACAGGGGCCATACCGAGGTGGCTGTGGGGGTTAATAACCCGGGACCAAGGCTGTAGTGGTCATGTGTCCGGCAAGTGTGGTGGAGGACTGTGGTGGTACAGGAGCCATACCGAGGTGGCTGTGGGGGTCTGTAACCCGGGACCAAGGCTGTAGTGGTGACGTGTCCAGCAAGTGTGGTGGAGGACTGTGGTGGTACAGGAGCCATATCGTCGTGGCTTTGGGGGTCTATAACCCAGGACCAAGCTGGTAGTGGTGACGTGTCCGGCAAGTGTGGTGGAGGACTGCGATTGTAGCGGTGGTGCTGCATTCATGTGGTGAACTAAAACCTCGCTGACCGGTATTGTGGTTGTTGAGACCTAGTCAAAGAAGAGGCGCAAACTGAAGGGCAGAGGATCTGGAAAGTACCTGTGTTGTGCCTGTGCAGACCCGTCTGCGAGCAGACAACGCGCATGTTAGCTTGGGGAGGAGTCCGGGAGACCGCCACAGAGGGTTACCTATCTCCGGTGAAAACTTACAGGGCTGGTAACGCGCAGGTTAGCTTAGGGAGGAGTCCGGGAGACCGCCACAGAGCGGTAGCTGGCTCCGGTGAAGACTTGCCGAGCTGGTAACGCGCAGGTTAGCTTAGGGAGGAGTCCAGGAGACCGCCACAGAGCGGTAGCTGGCTCCGGTGAAGACTTGCCGAGCTGGTAACGCGCAGGTTAGCTTAGGGAGGAGTACAGGAGACCGCCACACAGCGGTAGCTGGCTCTGGTGAAAACTCGCAGAGCAGGTAACGAGCAGGTTAGCTTAGGGAGGAGTCCGGGGACCGCCACAGAGCAGTAGCTGGCTCCGGTGAAAATTTGCAGAGCTGGTGACGTGCAGGTTAGTTTAGGGAGGAGTCCGGGAGACCGCCACAGAGCAGTAGCTGGCTCCGGTGAAAACTCGCAATGCTGGTAACGTGCAGGTTAGCTTAGGGAGGAGTCCGGGAGACCGCCACAGTGCTGTAGCTGGCTCCGGTGAAATCTTGCAGAGCTGGTAGAACGCAACTACTTACTGCTGTGTCGCATAATGATTGAGCACTAGAGCCACGGAACTCCGCTCTCTCGTTTGTAATAAATATGATATCCAAACTCAGGGTAGCGTAGCGATGTACTAATATACACTTATTTATTAATAACTAAACTAGATACACAACACAGTGACAGTTCAAATGCAAATACCGTGAAGAAAGGTTTAAATCACAAACATTTTAATAAAAAATATTCTTCACTTACAATTTTTTTCTGGTTGTTCTCTGGCAATCGATACTATCAATACTTGTTTGTGAACATGTAAGCAAGCTTCCATTACCTGCATCTCTTGTGCAGTGTCCACAACAACTTTCATGAAGAAAGGGCCCCTCACATTATTTAATATCCTTCGGCTCCTTTCTTTTCTTCTTACGTTTTCTTAAACGTTTCTTTCTACATCAGCATACCTCTGGACATAAAATCTATTTATCCAAAACATAACATTGCCATACCTCAGAACATAACATAATCTTGAATAAAACATGACATCACCATAGTAACAAAGCCACCTGTCACCCACTGCTGGACCACCACAAAACACTAGACTCTCTGTGGTACTCCATCAATAGGTGGCCATGGTAGGTAACCTCATTTACCCACATCACACACCATGGCGCTAGTACATACTTACAGAAACCCAAGGGTGGGTTATGTAACCAAAGGTTTTGGTTACAGTGTACTTATCTGCTGTGTCACACTCGACTGATTCGCATTAGCCCACTTTGTTGACTGACTGTACCGTCGTACACACATCACTGAACTTTGCCGAGTGGCGTCCTTACATATTTGGAGGGATAGTAACGGCCTTTCCAGGTGGATTTGAAATTCTATACCTTACGAGACCTAGCATTAGCTTTTGGGACTTTCTTGAGATTCTCTCGGCATCTCTTGAGACCTTTCGGAGCTTCTTCTCATGAGTACCTCCTCCCGTTAGAACCACCTATGTATGTCGTCCACCCACAGGCCATTTGTCCAGCGCGCTCTGTCTGGTGTTGAGGCAAACTGATAGATTTAAGGCTTTAGGGGACGGAAGTAAGACAAAATGGTGGATTCGCCACCATATAATATAATTATTTTGACTAAATTATTGGGAAGACTGAGAGTATTTTAATATTTCATACAGATGCTTTGCAGATTCTTCATGTAATGTTATACGGTTATCTTGGCTTACAGGATTGAGCCGCGTCGCATATCGGTTATTATTTCCCGGCGTTTCGGCTGACATTGCAGCAGCCTTAATCATGGGTAGGTACGAGTTGGTGTCCGTCCTCAAACTAACGGTTATTGCCAGTCAGATGTGCTTGCTTGCCCTGCATTGTCGTCACGCTGCTCGCTGATTGGTCCCCGCCCCTGGCAGTCGCGCGCTAGGAGAACTTTCCAAATGTTGCAAAGTTTGAAACCATCTTCGCGATTGAAATTATTGGGATGCTTCACGGCCTCTATTGCCTCTCTAATTAATCTGTTGTGATATCTGGGAATTTTAGCAACAGTTTCGGCCTTAAATTCGATGGCGTGTCTCGTGACGTCAGCATGTCAGGTATTGCAGATCTGTAGTTTATCTGTTTCGTGTCTCGAATGTGCTCTGAAATCCTAATGGAAACGCGTCTTTTTGTTTGCCCTATGTAAACCTGTCCACGGGAGCAAGGCACTTTGTTAACTCCCGCGTCCTGGTTTGGCAGCTTTATCTCGTTTGATTTACGCACCACTTGCGTCAGCTTGTTTATAGGATGCATCACAGTTGTCACATCGTGTTTCTTAAGCAGCCTGGCGATTCTATCTGTCAACCCCTGTACGTACGGCAGAAAGGCTTTATGGTAGGTCCTATCTTCGTTCTTTTTGCCAGTTCTTCGGCTTTGTTCTAACTTCCGTGTGGCCCTATTTATTTGTCCTTTGCTGTATCCATTAGCTAAGAGCGTGTTCCAAACATGTTTCTTCTCTTCATTCATGCTATCCTTATCGCAAATGTGGTTGGCTCTGGTGAGGAGTGTTCTAGCTACCATCTCTTTCTGCGATGGAGGATGACTTGAGTTAGCATGTAGGTACCAATCTGTGTGAGTATCATTCCTATAGATCCAGTGTCCGAGCGTGTTATCTGTTCGTTTATAGAGCAGGACGTCTAAGAAGGCCAGCTGATTATTTTCTTCTACTTCCATTGTGAAGTTGATGCTCGGATGTCTGGAGCACATGACGTCTAGAAAGTTCTGAAGTGTGGTGCGTCCATGTTCCCATATCAAAAAAGACGTTGTCTACGTATCTGAACCAACACTTAGGCTTCAATGGGCTCTCCTTTATCGCTTCTTCTTCGAAGTTAGCCATAAACACGTTAGCCAGTAGTGGAGAGAGGGGGGAACCCATGGCTGCTCCCTCCGTTTGCTGAAACATCTGCCAATTGAATACGAAGACTGTGGAGTTAACGCAGTGTTCAGATAAATCCACTAAGTCCGTTGGACCTCCTGTGGCTGTAAGTTTTTCCCTGATTAACTGTGTGGTGTCAGGTACAGGAACACTGGTAAATAGGGTCCCCACATCGAAGCCTGCCACTAGATTACCGTCACTCAGGTTTATTCTCGCTATGATATCTGTAAAGTGCTGCGAATTTTCACGTGAGAGGCTGGCGTAGGGAATAATGGCTGCAGTACCTGGTACAAATATTTAGCCAGGGGGTGAGTTGGATACGCTATGGCGCTAACTATAGGCCGCAGAGGCAATCGGGCTTGTGTATTTTAGGTTGGCCGTAGAACGTGGGATTTCTTGAGTAGCAAGGTACTAGGGATTTCTGCTTCTCTTCTGGAATAGATGACTCCTCACTTAGCCACGTGGTCGTTAGTTCTATCTTCCTTATGGGGTTCTTCGGGAGTAGGAATAAAAGGGCGATTCTGGCGCAGGGGCTAATGTGCAAGATGACCGCCACGCGCAACCAGCTCTATGTTATTATTATGGAAGGATCTGTCAGAGCTGGCGCAGTGGCTAATGGGCAATGTGGCCGCCACGCCCTGAGACCGTGTGTGACGTCACAGAGGTCGGCCAATTATTATTATTATTATTATTATTATTATTATTGTTAGGTAATAATTGATTGATCATGTACAATCAAGAGCAGCCTTATATTGTCCACCTCTTGGTGTAGTGGCTAGCATTCTTGGATGTTACTGCAAAGGCCTGGGTTCGATTCCTGGCTCTGCCAAGAAATTTAATTTCTGGTCTCGAGAGTGGAACGGGGTACACTCAGCCTTGTTAGGCAAAACTGACAGGAACTAGAGTTTATTTTCATACCTCAGCCATTCTGCCTAACCAAACTTCACCTAACCTAACCTAACCTAACCAAATCAAACCTAACCAAACCTAACCTAACTTAACCTAACCTAACTTAACCTAACTTCAAAGTCAGAGCAATAAAGTAAGAGCAAATGAGAGAGCACAAATAATAAACTTAGTTATAACCTAACCTAACTTCAAAGTCAGAGCAAATATGAGAGCAAATGGGAGAGCACACATAATAAACTAAGTTATAACCTAACCTAACATAACCTAACCTAACTTCGAAGTCAGAGCAAAAACAAAGTAAGAGCAAATGAGAGAGCACAAATAATAAACTTAGTTATAACCTAACCCACAGAAACCTCATTTAAATATTTTACATTTTACATTTTAACATTTAACATTTTAGATTTTTGATTATTTATTTTACATTTTTTAGATTTTACATTTTTGAATTTTATATATTTTAAATTTTAGTTTTTTTAGATTTTACATTTTAAATTTAAGATTTTTTGATTTTAGATTTTACATTTTCCGAAAATAGTAAACTACAAGGTGGGTAGATTATTGACTGAGGAATAACCTAACCACCAAGGGAAGATGATTAGGAAAAGGAGATGGGTTTCGGACTGGAGAGAAAGTTTTGAGGTTTTTTTTTAAGTTCAATTTTGAAATTTTTATATTTTGGAAACTAACAAGTCTACAAAAAAGTTTGTTTGACATAAATAAATGGCCCTGACCCCCTCTACCAACAAAATAAATTTCAAGTCTCTAGGACTAAAACTGTACAGTAGGGTAGTGAGGCCGGTTCTACTTCACCCATTTTATTTGTTCCCGACTGTACATGTTAAAATGGGTGAAGCAGAACCGGCCTCCCTACCCTACTGTGAAACAAACTTTTTTGTAGAAATCCTAATTTTGGAAATATTGCCCATTTTTAAAATTTTATTTTTGTTGACCTGGAGACCTGAGACTTGGTATGGTTATAGACGGGGTAAAGACCATTGATTTACGTTAGACAAACGTTTTTTTTTAATTTCTAATTTTGGAAATATAGCCTATTATTAACATTTTATTTTTGTTGTTCTAGAGACTTGAGACTTGGTTTACAGGTAGAGAGGGTGTAAAGACCACTGATTTACGTCAGACAAACGTTTTTGTAAAATTCCTAATTTTGGAAATATAAGCCCATTTTCAAATTTTTATGTTTGTTCTCCTAGAGACCTGGGACTTGGTACGACGGTAGAGGGGACAAAGGCCATTCGTTTATGTCAAACAAACGTTTTTGTAAACTTTTTAATTTTGGAAATATAACCCATTTCGGAAATATGTTTTGGAAAATTTGAAAAATACACTATTTTTGGACTGAGAGTGGTATAGAGGTAGGTGTTGGAGTTAACATATGTCTTTTCAGGATTTTTAGATTAATGACATAGCCTACTTTCCAAATATTTTTTTAAAAATTTGAAAAATACACTAATTTTTTGACTATGCATGGGATAGAGGTAAGTGTAAGAGTTGAGAGTCATTGATAAACCTTAGAGTACTTTGGATTTTCTTTGGAATTTTGTGTGTTGTTGTTGTTGCTGCGGCTGCTTACAAACATGGCTGTAAGCATTATGCAGCCATAAAAAAGGACTGACATACTCTCCAAGACCAAATAAGCCCCCCACAAGCAAGAGCAAATATGAAAGAGCTAATACAAAAGCCAACAAAAGCCAACAAAAAAGCCAACAAAAGCCAACAAAGGCCAACAAAAAAAGCCAACAAAAAACTGACCAAAAAAGCCATGTAGCATGTTGGTAGTTGAGTGAGTTGTCATATTGACCGTTAGATAGCAGGCTGGTAGTTGAGGAGTATTGCTATCGACCGCTAGATAGCATGCTGGTCGTTCAGTGAGCGAGTGTTGAAATGGAGCGCTAGGTAGCATGCTGGTCGTTCAAGTAGTTCTCATAGTCACCGCTAGATAGCGGCAACATACTTTGCGTGTTGCATTTGACTATTTGGTAAAGTTTTACCGAGTGAAAACGTACTCGTATATGCTGTGTATTTAAATGTATTATACAATTAACCACTAAGTGTTTAGAACTAACATGTATAGCCTTGTGTAGGGAATATAGAGGGCCTTTAGCAAAAAAAAGACTGTCTAACACATGAGTGTACAGCCTTTTGATATGCAGTAAGTACCTGATAACCTTGAGTATGGTGTAAGAATATGTTCAGTTGACTACTACCTTTCGCAGTGTTTACATTGTGAAAGACCGTTGAAACAACCAGTCTTTAGCTTTGTCATAAGCAGTGAGCAGCTGTTACCCTTAACTAGGGGTATATTAGAGGACCCTTAGCAAGAATATCATCAGTTGATTATCACCACTCCCAGTGACCACATCGTGAAAGATTGACAAAACAACTATTGTACAGCCTTGTACTACACAGTAAGTAGCTGTTGGTCTTGACTATTGTATATTAGAGAACCCTTAGCAAGTATATAATCAGTTGACTACTACTGGTTACAGTGTTCACATCGTGAAAGACCGTCTCACTGTCCAGTCTACAGCCTTGTCATACGCTGAAAAGAGCTGTTGGTCTAGACTAGGGGTATATTAGAGGACCCTTAACAAGAATATCACCAGTTGACTACTACCTCTCATGGTGTTCACATCGTGAAAGACCGTCTCACCGACCAACCTCTAGCCTTGTGATACGCAGTAAGCAGCTGTTTTCAGAAATCAACTTTCATAATGGAAGAAGCCATTCCCAGCTATATGTGTAAAGAGTGTGGAAAGACTTTTCTTCGAGACTATCATAGGAAGCGACATGAAGTATTGTGTGGTGAATTTCATGAGTGAAAAACGTGTGGCAATAAATTCAACAATGCCTACAATGGACGTCGTCATGAAGAATGTTGTAATGTTGTGTCGGCAGCTAAAAGACAAAAATCTGAGCCTACAAAACATTACCTACTGTCATTGGTCCCTGACAAAAATGGACTTATTGAATATGATACATCTTTTCAAGGTCGACTTAAATCCTATTTCATTCGTTGCGATACGTGCAAGGATTTAAATTCATACCTTAAAGAGTCCAAACAGCAAATAATGCAAGCTATGCAGAAAGAACTAGCAATGCACAAGTCGATAAAAGTTAATCTTGTGGCTGAATGTAGATTCATTCATACATCTACCAATGAAATTACAGATCGTGCTTTTAAAACATGAAATCAGGCCCTAGTTTTGGAAACGGACTTAAGTAGTTTCTTGGAAACACAATTTACAAAGTTAACTACGGAAATGGAGGAATCTGAGCTAAAAGGCAGTAATTGGGCTTTGTTAGCAGTGGAAGGAGTACGATTGAAAATAAATAAGTACAATCCCTTGCGTGGAAGCACATATATTCCATTACCAGCAGCTATACAAGCAAGAAAAGCCTGCATTAATCCTGAAAACTTGAAAGATGAAAAGTGTTTTATGTATGCCATTTTAGCAAAACTGGTTAAAAAGAATGCTCATCGCATTAGTAAATACAAGGACCTGGACAACAAGTATGATTTTTCTGTAATATCGTTTCCTACATCGCTAGCTGACATTCCCAAATTTGAAAAAGCCAACGATATATCCATTAATGTATTTGGATTGGAACAAAACAATAAACTGTTCCCTCTAAAGGTTGTTGATCAAGAGCTGCAAGACCATCGTGACCTCCTTCTGCTAAGTTCATAATCCGGCCAGAACCACTACGTCTTTATCAAAGATTTTGATAAACTAGTAGGACATCAGATTACTCACCATGGACATAAGATATATACGTGTAAACGGTGTTTTACTCACTTCGATAATCGATATGGTCAACAAGGAATGGAAAAATTGAAAGAACATAGAGCTTTGTGTGTCCAGCATGACATTGCTAGGGTTGAAATGCCTATTAAAAACCCCATTGTCAAATTCTTAAATGTTGAAAAAATGCTGAGAATACCTTACGTTATCTATGCAGATTTTGAAAGTATACTCTTACCATATCAAACATGTTTACCCAATCCTAAAGCAAGTTATACAGTGCCATACCAGAGTCATGTTCCTATGAGCTTTGGTTTATACGTTAAACCCTCACCTGCTGTGGAACACATAAAGACAAACCTTCCAAGCCAACCTGTTATTTATCGTGGACCTGACGCTGCAGGAAAGTTTATGGACTGTTTGATCTCAATAGCTAATGAAATTGATCGACTTTACAGCTTAAATGTTCCAAAGGCCTTAACTCTGGTTCAAGAATCAGAGTTCCAATGTTCTGAGACCTGTTATTTGTGTCAAAAACCATTTACCAAAGAGGACTGGAAAGTTCGAGACCACTGCCACATTACAGGGGAGTACCGTGGAAGTGCTCACAATAACTGTAATTTGAGGTGTAAAACACGTAACCCCGTTCCTGTGTTTCTACATTATATGAGTGGCTACGACGCAAATTTCATTGTAAAGCAATTGGGATGTACTACTGAGAGAGTGGATGTTATCGCTAACTCCAAAGAAAAGTACATTTCCTTTACCAAATATGTAGGAAATGTTAAGCTTCGATTTGTGGACACGTTTCGGTTAATGCCGAGTAGTTTGGAAAACTTGGTTTCCAACTTAACATCATACCCTGAAACAGACAAGTACTTTGGAAAAGAAAATGCAATGCTCATGACTCGTAAAGGGGTATTTTGTTATGACTACATTGACTCATGGGAAAAGTTAAGTGAAACGTGTTTACCTCTAAAAGAGGCATTCTTTAACAAATTAAGTCAAGAAGATGTTAGTCAAGAAGACTATGAACATGCCAAAAATGTCTGGAATCAGTTCAACATTAAAACTCTAGGGGAATATAGTGACCTCTACCTAACATCAGATGTACTCCTTCTTGCAGACAGCTTTGAAACGTTTAGAAACAAAACACTAGAAACACACCGAGTGGATGCTGCACACTTTTTTACTTCGCCTGGTTTAAGTTTCGAGGCAATGCTCTTTTACACAGGGATTGAACTGGAATTGCTACAGGATTACGATCAGATTCTTTTAATCGAGTCTGGAATACGTGGAGGCATATGCCAGGTGTCTCATCGGTATGCTGAAGCTAACAATAAATACATGGAAACCTATGAATCTGAGAAACCATCGCAGTTTATTACCTATGATGATGCCAACAACCAATACGGGTGGGCTATGTGCCACTCCCTTCCTTAAGGTGGATTTCAGTGGGTTTCTCCAGATACTGTTGATCTAGAAAAACTAAAGAAAGACGATCCTGTGGGATACATTCTAGACGTTGATGTTGATTACCCATCTGACCTTCATGATCTACACAACGATTTACCTTTCCTACCAGAGTGTACACAACCTAAGGATTCGTCTCTGAAAAAACTAATTCCTCATCTTGGAAATCGAAGGCGATATGTTGTTCACTACATGGCATTAAAACAGGCTTTAAATCATGGAATAAATTTGATAAAAATTCATCGTGTGTTAAAGTTTAAACAAAGACCTTGGTTAAAGGCATACGTTGATTTTAAAACAACCTTCGAAAACAAGCCAAAAATGATTTGGAAAAAAATCTGTACAAATTATTCAACAATGCCATTTTTGGGAAAACAATGGAAAATATCCGTAAAAGAATAGACATACGTCTTGTGACTGACAGCAAAAAGGCAGAAAAGCTAATAGCTAAACCAACAATCATCGACAGAACAATTTATGGTCCTAACCTAGCTGCTTTCCACATGGCTAAACGTAACATTGTATTCAATAAGCCTATATATATTGGAATGTGTATACTGGATATTTCAAAAACTCTAATATATTCCCACCACTATGATGTCCTGCTACCCTATTATGGAATGAACAATCTTAAACTCATGTATATGGATACCGACCCGTTCATTTATTTGGTTAACACCCCAAGATGTATATCAAGACAAGTTGGATTTCCTAGAACACCTGGACACATCAGATTATCCTACTAATCACATATGTTACTCTACATCAAACAAGAAAACGTTGGGGAAATTTAAAGACGAGGCTTGTGGACAAATTATAAAAGCATTTGTTGGACTTAGAGCTAAAATGTACGCTTTAGACATAAATAGTAAAGAAATCAAAAAGATTAAAGGTATTAACAGAAGTGTTGTCAAAAATTGTATAAGCTTTCAAGATTATAAGGATTGTGTCATGAAAAACAATGTAAAAAAATACCCATGAACATTATCGCTTCTAAACAACATAACATATCATCTATAAGACTAAACAAAATTGCTTTGTGTCCTGGTGATGATAAAAGAGTGATTGATGCTGATGGTATAGGTACACATGCTGGTGCATTCTTGGAATGCACGGTACCTGAGATTACAAATTTGAATGCTTTTGCACGTTCTTTCCTTCCTTTTTGTCAAACACCAACAGTGATCATTTGTTTTCTCCTCTATGTGCAAATTTCTTATATTTTGTGTGAGTATGTTTCAGATATATATTCTGTGATCCACCTAGCGTCATATGACAACAAATCTCTGAAGCTCTTCAACTTTTCCTCGCGCAAGAGGAATTCCACATCCATTTGGCTACCAGATACTGTTGTCAACTCTTTGAAGACCAGCTCAGCAAAAGAAGATTATTTTGTTTTTATTAAGTTGGTTATGCTGATATGTATACCTTTTGTTTCCTCCCCCCACTCTCTCCCCCTTCCGTGGTCTCTCAGTGCTCCGTTGAGCTGCTCTCACTTCTTCGTCTGCAGTTGACTCGTACAGTCAAAGCTCCGCTCGAGCTTAGCCTCCTCAAACCAAGAGGCACAACCTCTTCTACGCCATGTTGGCTAGATAGTCTTCCTAAGGAACTCCGACTTCAACATGAAATCGAGATAAGTACCATTTTTAAAAAGTTTTAACCTCATCTTCATGGTTTTAACTTCCAAGTGATTTTAATTTTAATTATAGGCAGTGTGAAAATATTTACTTTGGGGCAATAATCACTCTTCGTGGGATTTGCCATGTTGAGCTTTTTTCTTGTATAAGCCAACCTTACTAAAAAGAGCTTTTCTTAAGCGATTTAAACGAGAAACCCTCTCGCTACGTGGAATATTATATAATACCCGCTGCCTATAATTATAAACTATTTCCTCCGTTGGATTTTCTCAACCCCATTTTCTGCTAAGGTCGTTCTGGAACCTTCTAGAACTTGTTCTCTATCTGCGAGTCCTGCCATCATATATTTCTCACGTACTTGGGAGAATTCTGTTTAAAACTAAATTACTACAACAGTGAATTTTCGTCCTCCGCTGGAACCTCTGGAAAATTCTATGGCGCATTTAATTGCAAATTACAACTTTTTTAAGTAATAGACTTTCACCTACATAGTGCAATCAGTTATCTCCATAATTGCAATAACTTTTTTTCTCATGAGCTTCAGTGTTTCTCTGGTGAACTTTGCATCCATCTTTACAGACAATAGTGATAATCAGTGCTTTCTCCACGTTTCTACCGCGTCGCGATCGTCCGGTTATATTAAATACGGCCATGAACATCGATCCTATATCCCCATGATTTTTCCTTAACCTTCTACTAACAACCATTATTTATAAAATTGTAACTGTCTATAAGGTGTTACTCACGAGGTACCCTTCCAACTTTGCTAGTTTAACATTAATTAAATTCTGCATAATTTCTTGTGTGATACAAGTTTTAAATTTACATTGTTCCTCCCTTCAAAAGCAAGGAAAACAATTCTCTCAACTCTTGAGTGAGTTATTTTTTGGTCTCGCTAAATGAAAACTGCCTCATTTGACTGGCGAGTCTTATTCAAAGTATAAGAGGTCTAGAACCTTCCTTCTGATCAACTTTTCAGGTTCACAGTAAGTGACCTGCTCTCCTTGTATAAATTTCACAAAGTAATTCTGTATAAATATAAGAAGTTGTAGGAACTTCCTTTTTATTCTTTATGTTTTCCATTTTGTTATCTTCGAAGTTGTTATTCTCGTTAGAATGTTCTTTCAGAGGTTTCATATAGTACACTGCTTGTACTCCTGTAAATGTTAAAACCTTAATTATTCCATTTTGCCTATTTATGAAATCTTACCAAGATTTTAATACACGGTTAAAAAACCTTAAAATTTGTTAATTGCCTGGAGCAACCGTTTAATGTGGAGAGGTCTGCGACCCTATTTGTTAAAAGGTTCAAATGAACCATGTTTATCAAAATTATATTTCATAATTGTTAATTGCCTCAAACTTCCTGCATTGTTAAATAAATTGAATATTTGTTTTTGGATTCATCACTTCTCTGACACTACAGTTAGGCAGGATCCTGGCTTTCCTAGCTCCTCCTAGGTTTATGCCCTCGTTAATGCTTAATAAAGCTTTTACTATCTGTCTGGCCAGATCATCCCCCTTCCCTATAGTACTTTCATTCGTGCTTGGGAGGAAATACACTACAGGTTCTCTCTGGCAAACTGCCCAAGCCTTATCTGCGGCTCCCGTTAGCCTCGACCAAGCTCGTAGCCATTTTAGGTATCCGAGCACATATTTGCAGTGGCAACCACCTTTAAGTGTGTTTAACCCTAAACTTATTACTTTTGTGGGACTCTCCTTCTATTCTTCTATCCTTCTTTTCCAATCCCAAATCTACTTCCTTCTCTTAATCATCTTCCCTTGGTGGGTGGGTTATTCCCTAACCTATAATCTACCCAAAATTTGGTCCCAGAAACCCGGGAGAGCCCATTTCTTCTTTTCTCTTTTTAAAATATTGTCATTTGACAATACTTTGCAAATTTTTAATATCTCCTTTGGATCTTTCAGCTATATCTACATCATGCAAAGCCTGTGAACGGGAAAGAGGCCGCTCCTGTCTCCTTTGGTGTGTCCCGTTCTTGCTATCCATTCGCTGCTGCAAACCTGACAGCATCTCCAAGGTTCTACAGTTTCGTGAGTTGTATTTCAATTTATTATTTTTGTTATGGCTCCTGCCGAAAAAGATGAAACTCTCATTGCCAGACGTTCTTCTTATAAAGGGCAACTCACTAGATTCCGAAATTTCATCAGCAAATTAAATCCCGCCGAGTGTGATTTAGATATCTTAACACATCGTCTTAAGTTGTACGAACGGTCTTATGATTATTATGACCAAATTCAAACGGAGATTGAATCCGCTTGTCCAGAACTGCAATTAGACCGGGATGAGGTCGAACCCTTGTACTTTGAAGGAATTGCAAAGGCCCACCAACTGATCCGCAATATCTCAGAACCGGACACTAGGGTCATCAATCCGGCCCAGTTAGCACCCGCTTCAGTTCACAAGAACAAACCGAAACCGTTACTTCCCAAGATAAGCCTACCCCACTTCTCAGGCAAGGAAGGTGAATGGTATTCTTTTTACGAACTTTACTGTTCTTTAATTCATGAAAATATCGAGATCCCAGACATACATAAATTTTACTATCTCCGCACGTCTTTGGAATCAGAGGCCTTGACCTTGGTAGAGTCACTGCCTTTAAGCGCAGACAACTACCACATCGCCTTTAATCTCCTTAAAGAGAGATATGGCAATTTAAGGTTGAGTGTCGCTCGTCATATCCGCTGTCTCTTCAATTTACCAGCCGTCAAACCTAATGACGTCACATCTTTAAGAGACCTCTTAGATTCTATGCAGTTAAATGTCAGAGCGTTATACCAGCTAAAACAGCCTGTCCAAACATGGGACACCATACTTATTCACCTAGCTACATCAAGATTCGATTTTTCGACACTGAAAGCCTGGGAGATCGAACTCGCCTACAACAAAGAATTTTCCTTCGAACACCTTGTCTCGTTTCTCAACAGTCGATGTCAATTCCTTACAGCACTCGCATTTCAGTGCGAAAAAGTCGAAACGAATCCTCAGTGTCAAATTTTTGAAAAAAAAACTTGCTTCTTCAAAGGGACATCAGCCCCCATTTGTCGAAAACAAACAAACCCGTTCTTCTTTTAATCATTCAAGAGAAGATATCAGGCCGCTTAACAAATCGTTAAAATGCACGCTCTGTAAAAAGCTTCACACATTGTATTCGTGCAAATCCTTTAAAGAATTGTCTGTCGAAGATCGAAGAAAGTTTGTCTTAAACAGCAAGCATTGTTTCAACTGCTTATCACCTAAGCATTCTTCTTCGAACTGTACGTCATTAAATCTCTGTTTTCATTGCAAAAAAACCGCATCATTCTTTATTGCACGTTCACGATAAATCGAGGTCATCAGCACTCGCCTCTTCAAGCTCCATGCAGAGCAGCTCTGAACAAACTAATGCTTCTTCCTGCATTTCCAACGCCGACACTTCTCATAGTGCGCAAACCCTGTTGACCACTGTACAATTTGAAATCCAAGATAGATTTGGAAATTGGTTCAAAACCCGTGGTCTTCTCGATTCCGCTTCAACGCACAACTTTGTTTCGCAATCGTTGATTAAAAAACTAGGTCTTTCGTCATCGCCTACTTCTATCAATGTGACCGGCATTGACAATTTGAACACTCAAGTTTTGCAGTCTTCAAAATTGAAAATCAGAGACGTTTGCCAAAGAAACACCAATCTTAATTTAAACTGTCTCATTCTTACCAGTATTGGCAAGGACACTCCAAGTCACTCTATCAATACTTCCGGTTTAAACATTCCCTCGCACTTAAGGTTAGCCGATCCTCAGTTTAATGCTCAAGGTCCCATTGATGTGCTTTTCAGTGCCAATGTCTTTTGGAACTGCATTCGCAAACAAACACGCAAGTTATCTTCAACCGTGGTCGCTAGAGACACCGATTTTGGTTGGGTTATCACTGGCGAAATCAAACATACCAGTGTTCAAACCAAAGCACAATGTCATTTCGTCACAGCTGACATAAATCCCATTTCTGAAAAAGAGAACGCTCATTTTTCAAATCTCAATATTTTTGAAAACCACTTGTCGAAACGATGTCTTATAGTGAATAACTGCGCTAACCCTGTAAGTTGTTTAAATGGTTTTTCTTTCTTCCCGCACAAAATGGCAATTCAAGTTCGCCTTGCTTTGTGTTATTTCGTATATCTTCTTATGTCATTTTTTATAGCAGTTAATTACTTAAACTATTCCTCGAAAACTATCTTCCCCTTGTGTAAAACCATGGCTATCAGTCACCATCACTTTGCTGTACGCTATGCTTCACTTCTTTCGTTACGTAAAGGGATGGCCACGGCCGGCTCCTCCCCCCTTCCTCGCAATTGGAAGTCGCTCATGAAACCGCTTGAAACTCTGAATTCCATTGCATCTAGAATAACTATTCTTATGCATAACCTTCGTCTCAATGTCCCAGCTTGTCTTCTTTGCTCGGAAGAATTAAGCTTCTTTTTGTTGAAAATTGTTCGATTTCGTGATCCTCTCAATTATGCGAAATTGATTTCCTACTTTATTTCATATAGCTTTAAATTGCTTTTTCACGTCCAAGTTACGATTGACTGCATTCCGTTCAAACTGAATATCTGCTTTAAGTTACAGCTGATTCACCAAATGTTGTGTGTGTACTCCGAACTGCTTGGTTTTCAAACCTGTTTGTTTACCATCCTGAGGAATGCCCAGTTGTTGTTTATTTCCTGTATGATTGCCAAAGTTCAAAGCAAGTTTCTCTTATCTCAACTCTGGCTGATTGCCAAGCATTGTCTGACGAGTTGCTCCTTAAAGTACAGAAGCCGTTTGCCTACCTCCCAAAATAAACTCGTTCCGCTAAAGGACTCTGTCAGCTATTTATATGTCTTATCTCGTTGTACTATGTGTGTCAAGGCCGTGCTTATTTACGTCTTCCGCTTACTCACGCTCGTATCTTACAATTGTTTCGATTCTTACTTTAAAACTTCGTTGCGTATTTCTCACGCGCGTATGTATTGCAATTTGCTTGCATATTTTGCGATCTTAATGTTCATTGATGAACAAACTTGTTTTTTCTCGTCGTCACATTCGATGTGTTTTTGTATTCATGATTGTCATGTCACGTTTTTCGCTGACTTAAGTATTTTTCTGAGTAACCCCTTTGATACTCATTATAACTTGAGGTCATTGTTTATGGCTACTCGTTTGTTACCTATGGCGTTCTTGCTTTCTACTCGCATAGTTCCTTTGTTTATTTGGTATATTCTTGTCCTGAATAGATGTACTTGTTCCTATACGCTTTGTTTAAACTTGTCAATTCTTCTTTCTCATCGTATCGTAATCTTTACTAGTGCTTTATTTCCCTCAGTTTCCAGCTATTTCGTGATTGAAAGTGTCGTTAATTCTCACCTTTTAACTCCGCTTTCCAATGACCCTGATGACCTACTTCCACTCACCCCTGGTCACTTCCTTATCGGCACTTCTCTTTCTGCCCCTCCTCCTCTTCCTAATTCTTACAGGGATTCTAATCTACCTATCGCTTGGCGGAAACTTGAAGCCCTCCGTAATTCTTTTTGGAAAAGGTGGAACTTGGAATATTTAACTTCCTTGCAACGGAGGCAGAAGTGGTTTCTTTCCAGTCCCGACATTCAAGTAGGAGACTTGGTCTTGGTTAGGGATATTCCACCCCCCCTAGTCGGGCCTTTTCGAAAAGTGACTAAGTGTTACCCTGGAAGAGATAGGAGAGTCAGGGTATTCAGAGTCTTGACTACTAATGGTCAGATCACAAGACCACTTTTCTTCAATTATTGTATCACTCTTAAATGTTTAATTGCTTATTTGTTCCCTGTTGGTGTCTGGCACTCCCAGTATGGTGCATTCTTGGAATGCACGGTACCTGAGATTACAAATTTGAATGCTTTTGCACGTTCTTTCCTTCCTTTTTGTCAAACACCAACAGTGATCATTTGTTTTCTCCTCTATGTGCAAATTTCTTATATTTTGTGTGAGTATGTTTCAGATATATATTCTGTGATCCACCTAGCGTCATATGACAACAAATCTCTGAAGCTCTTCAACTTTTCCTCGCGCAAGAGGAATTCCACATCCATTTGGCTACCAGATACTGTTGTCAACTCTTTGAAGACCAGCTCAGCAAAAGAAGATTATTTTGTTTTTATTAAGTTGGTTATGCTGATATGTATACCTTTTGTTTCCTCCCCCCACTCTCTCCCCCTTCCGTGGTCTCTCAGTGCTCCGTTGAGCTGCTCTCACTTCTTCGTCTGCAGTTGACTCGTACAGTCAAAGCTCCGCTCGAGCTTAGCCTCCTCAAACCAAGAGGCACAACCTCTTCTACGCCATGTTGGCTAGATAGTCTTCCTAAGGAACTCCGACTTCAACATGAAATCGAGATAAGTACCATTTTTAAAAAAATTTAACCTCATCTTCATGGTTTTAACTTCCAAGTGATTTTAATTTTAATTATAGGCAGTGTGAAAATATTTACTTTGGGGCAATAATCACTCTTCGTGGGATTTGCCATGTTGAGCTTTTTTCTTGTATAAGCCAACCTTACTAAAAAGAGCTTTTCTTAAGCGATTTAAACGAGAAACCCTCTCGCTACGTGGGATATTATATAATACCCGCTGCCTATAATTATAAACTATTTCCTCCGTTGGATTTTCTCAACCCCATTTTCTGCTAAGGTCGTTCTGGAACCTTCTAGAACTTGTTCTCTATCTGCGAGTCCTGCCATCATGTATTTCTCACGTACTTGGGAGAATTCTGTTTAAAACTAAATTACTACAACAGTGAATTTTCGTCCTCCGCTGGAACCTCTGGAAAATTCTATGGCGCATTTAATTGCAAATTACAACTTTTTTAAGTAATAGACTTTCACCTACATAGTGCAATCAGTTATCTCCATAATTGCAATAACTTTTTTTCTCATGAGCTTCAGTGTTTCTCTGGTGAACTTTGCATCCATCTTTACAGACAATAGTGATAATCAGTGCTTTCTCCACGTTTCTACCGCGTCGCGATCGTCCGGTTATATTAAATACGGCCATGAACATCGATCCTATATCCCCATGATTTTTCCTTAACCTTCTACTAACAACCATTATTTATAAAATTGTAACTGTCTATAAGGTGTTACTCACGAGGTACCCTTCCAACTTTGCTAGTTTAACATTAATTAAATTCTGCATAATTTCTTGTGTGATACAAGTTTTAAATTTACATTGTTCCTCCCTTCAAAAGCAAGGAAAACAATTCTCTCAACTCTTGAGTGAGTTATTTTTTGGTCTCGCTAAATGAAAACTGCCTCATTTGACTGGCGAGTCTTATTCAAAGTATAAGAGGTCTAGAACCTTCCCTCTGATCAACTTTTCAGGTTCACAGTAAGTGACCTGCTCTCCTTGTATAAATTTCACAAAGTAATTCTGTATAAATATAAGAAGTTGTAGGAACTTCCTTTTTATTCTTTATGTTTTCCATTTTGTTATCTTCGAAGTTGTTATTCTCGTTAGAATGTTCTTTCAGAGGTTTCATATAGTACACTGCTTGTACTCCTGTAAATGTTAAAACCTTAATTATTCCATTTTGCCTATTTATGAAATCTTACCAAGATTTTAATACACGGTTAAAAAACCTTAAAATTTGTTAATTGCCTGGAGCAACCGTTTAATGTGGAGAGGTCTGCGACCCTATTTGTTAAAAGGTTCAAATGAACCATGTTTATCAAAATTATATTTCATAATTGTTAATTGCCTCAAACTTCCTGCATTGTTAAATAAATTGAATATTTGTTTTTGGATTCATCACTTCTCTGACACTACAGTTAGGCAGGATCCTGGCTTTCCTAGCTCCTCCTAGGTTTATGCCCTCGTTAATGCTTAATAAAGCTTTTACTATCTGTCTGGCCAGATCATCCCTCTTCCCTATAGTACTTTCATTCGTGCTTGGGAGGAAATACACTACAGGTTCTCTCTGGCAAACTGCCCAAGCCTTATCTGCGGCTCCCGTTAGCCTCGACCAAGCTCGTAGCCATTTTAGGTATCCGAGCACATATTTGCAGTGGCAACCACCTTTAAGTGTGTTTAACCCTAAACTTATTACTTTTGTGGGACTCTCCTTCTATTCTTCTATCCTTCTTTTCCAATCCCAAATCTACTTCCTTCTCTTAATCATCTTCCCTTGGTGGGTGGGTTATTCCCTAGCCTATAATCTACCCACATGCCTATGGTCATTACTCAATCATTGACCATGCTTAAAGAGTTAAGTTCTGAATATCAAAATCTTCTGCCTGCAACTAGCAAATACATAAAACAAAACAATTTAGGAAATAAAACAATAGCACTACAAAAATAAAAAAATAGTGTTCATAATCAAAAATAAATAAAATAGAAAACAAAATAAAAAATAATATATATAAAATGTATTATGTGTAAATAGTGTACATGTATTTAAAATAAAAATATCTTATGGCCACTGCTTGTACATTTCTAATTACTACCCGCCTCTCCCCACTCCTAATGCAAAATGCAAATATGTAAAACACAAATTGGAAAATCCATGTTTCCATAATGATAAAATAGAAAAAACATTAAACTGAAATTTTAAAAAACTGTAAATGGGAATTTGGTAAATTGACAAATGTGTAAACAACAAATTGGAAAATCCATGTTTCTATATCATGAAATTGAAAAACTTTAAACTGACATTCTAAAAACTGTAAATGGAATATTTTGAAATTGATAAATGTGTAAACAACAAAAAGCAAAAATCCATGTTTCCATATTATGAAATTGAAAAACTAAAAACTGACATTTTGAAAATACTGAAAATGGGAAATTGGAAAATTGACAAATGTGTAAACAACAAAATGCAAATTCCATGTTTCCATTTTATGAAATTGAAAAACTTAAAACTGACATTAAAAAAAACTGAAAATGGAAATTGGAAAATTGACAAATGTGTAAACAACAAAATGAAAAAATACCCGGTTGGGGTAGTCATCATGTTGTACAGTAGCCTATTAGACTAGCATAAGGATAGTTGCATGTGCCCTTATATACTTTGTGTGTTTGGATTAGCTTAAGTTAGGTTTGGTAAGGTTAGGTATGTGACCTTGTAGTTTACTCTTTTCGGAAAATGTAAAATCTAAAATCAAAAAACTTAAATGTAAAATCTTAAAAAAACTAAAATACAAAAAATCTAAAATATAAAATCTAAAAAATGTAAAATGAAAACATCAAAATCTAAAATGTTAAAATGTATAATGTTAAAACGTAAAATCTAAAATCTTTAAATGAGGTTTCTGTGGGTTAGGTTAGGTTCGGTTAGGTTAGGTTATAACTAAGTTTATTATTTGTGCTCCCCCATTTGCTCTTACTTTTTTGCTCTCACATTTTTGCTCCCACTTTTTTGCTCCCACTT
Source organism: Meconema thalassinum (assembly GCA_946902985.2). Lineage (NCBI taxonomy): Eukaryota > Metazoa > Arthropoda > Insecta > Orthoptera > Tettigoniidae > Meconema > Meconema thalassinum. The sequence goes on along the minus strand of OX336388.2, from coordinate 51,808,354 downwards.
ATTTGCACCCACTTGTTGCTCTCACTTTTTTTGCTCCCACTTTTTGCTCCCACTTTTTTTCTCCCACTTTTTGCTCCCACTTTTTGCTCCCACTTTTTTTGCTCCCCACTTTTTGCTTCCACATTTTTGCTCCCACTTTTTGCTCTCACTTTTTGCTCCCACTATTTTGCTCTTACTTTTTGCTCTCAATTTTTTTGCTCACCGTTTTTGCTGTTACTTTTTGCTCCCTTATTTGCCCCTACTTTGACGTTAGGTTATGTTAGGTTAGGTGAAGTTAGGTTAGGTTAGGTTATAACTTAGTTTATTATGTGTGCTCTCTTATTTGCTCTGACTTTGAGGTTAGGTTAGGTTAAGTTAGGTTAGGTTAGGTGAAGTTGGGTTAGGCAGAAAGGTTGAGGTATGAATCAAAAGCCAGCTCCTGTCAGTATTGCCTCACAAGGCTGAGTGTACCCCGTTCCACTCCTGAGACCAGAAATTAAATTTCTTGGCAGAGCCGGGATTGGAACCTCAGGAATGACTGCCATGAATGCTTGCCACTACACCAAGAAGTGGACAATATAAGGCTTGTCTTGATTGTATACAATCAATCAGTAATTACCTAATAATAATATAATAATAATAATAATAATAATAAATATTCCATTTAGCAACTACACGGCCGACCTCTCTCTGTGACGTCATGCATGGTCTCAGGGCGTGGCGGCCATTGTTGCCCATTAGCCTCTGTGCCATATCTGACTGACCCCTCCATAAGAATAACATGGGGCTGAGTGCGCGCGGCGGCCATCTTGCCCATTAGCCCCTGTGCCAGCTTCGGCCTATATATCCTACTTACCATACAGTGGATCCCTCTTTGACATAAACTACATAATGCGTTCCTGGTCCTCGGTGATCATCCAAATTGACAACAGCACATTCCTGTTTCCAGGGTCGTGGGGGTAATTGGTTTCGCATAAACACACCTCGAAAATGAGAAAGCTTTAGTTGTTTAGCATAGCTTTCCACTTGTTGATGCGTCAGGGCATGTCTCGCAATGGCTGAGGTTATTTTTTTATATTATTATTTCGAAATGGTGAAATCCCAAATCCTTGTTGATAAAAGGCTGGCTTTAAATTGGCATTTCTAGCCCCCATGGCAATCGCTTCCATCGTTTCATTGTGTCGCTGACTTTCTTTGAGTTGTTGCTTGCCCTGCTGCGCGGCTTTAATGGTTTTCGCCAATGCACTGGCACCGCCCAAAAGTGAACCTAGAGCAGCCAGACCGGCAAATAATGCAGGTAAAAATCCCGCTCGTTTGGGGACGGGAATCACTCGCCCTTGGATTGAAACCTGTCGCCGACGTTTTGGAATAACAGGTCTCTGTGCTGCTCGAAAGGCTTTCCTTATGGTCAATATATTATTTTTTCTTTTTTCTTTCGCAAGGGCTTGTCCACGAATGTCGTAAGCCCAGGCTTTGCCAAGGACAAAGTCATTTTTTAGTCTTTCTCACCGCATACCTTTGTTTCACCATGATGATGACCAACAACCTTTCACAAGAAAGTTTAAATCACAACTAACGTCAGATGGTTATTTCATGGCTGTATATTCCAATTCCACATAAAGTGGGAAATAGTTTATGGTTTTTCCCGCTTGCTTTTCATCCCATGTCAACATGAGATGAAAGGATAATTCGTCACCTCCATTGACCATTTCATGGTTATGGACCAACATCCTATGACCATTTATCTTTATTTGTAAATGGTTCTCATCAGGTATGGCATATTTGATGTGAATGGTTCCATCATAGTGTAATCGATAGTGGCTTAATCCTGAAGCAAGCACATAGATCAAGTGTTGATCATGGACTAGCGGTCTATGGTTTCTCTCATTCAAAGGTTTTTCATTTGTCAGATACACTAAAAATACAGATGGGATAAATTTATAAAGCCTTTTCATTTCATAGGTCACGTAACGCTTGGTACAAACATCGTCTTCATCTCTTCGGGTCTTCCACGTGAATAATCCGATGGTGATTAGCGCTATAGCCATTCACTGTAAGCTGGGGCACTTTGTCATAAAACTCATACACTTTGTTATCCACATACGTTTCCGTAGTAACGTCTGTAGACACTTGAGGATGTTTTACATGGGTTAACCGCTTTCCCTTAAAGTCATAATCTCCCTGTTTTGTGCGTGGCACTACTGACCTATCCACATAGTGTTTATTAGCAGGATCTGTTTCTTGTTTAGGATCATGTATGGGGACAGGCCTAGCTTTGGCCATCAACGCACGTCCAAAGACATCCATCGTCAACCTGTAGTACCAGTCTACTGTTTCTATGACAAGGTTCGGTGTCCTGTATATAGACAGCCTGCTAGCCTGTCTAAGCCTTAGTTGAAATGAAGATTATTAAGCAGCAATAGTCATTCCCCGTGGGGGACATGGTTTCCCATCTCTGTCCCACATTACATGAACAACGCCATGGTTGACTGTTTCCATCTTCCATTCGCTGCATCATTGTGGGGCCTTCCGGCTGTGGAAAGACTAATCTTTTGCTAACGCTCATTACAGCGCCCAATGGTCTGCGTTTTCAAAATATTTATATTTTTGCAAAATCTCTCTACCAACCCCTCTACGTGTTTCTGGATCAAGTCATGTCTGGATTACAAAAGGAGAATATGGGTTATTTTACATTTTCCATGCAAGAAAATGTGATTTCACCGGATGAGGTAAAGCCCGATTCACTCATGATTTTCGATGGTGTATCCACTGAACGTTAAGGTATCATTCAAAGCTATTTCAGCATGGGTCGTCACAAACATATCGATTGCTTCTATCTTGGACAAACGTATTCTAAAATGTCCAAACAGTTGATTCGTGACAATGCCAATGTCATTGTTTTATTTCGCCAGGACGAGAGGAACAGTCGTCACATTTATAATGAACATGTGAATCCGGATATGACCTTTCAAATGTTTACTGAATTGTGTGCCAAGTGCTGGAACACTCGACGTCATGCCTGTTTAGTGATTGACAAACAAGGTGAACTCAACCAAGGACGGTATCGCTTAGGGTTTGATCATTTTATTGCTATTTAAGGCCCTGTCTCATTCCCCGGCAAGTCATTTGTCAAGACACCATGGCGTTAGCAGAGAGTCAATTGAAAAAGCATATTATTAGAGAAAAAAATACTATTCGCCAAAAGTTTCGTCAATTGAAACGATCACGTGAAAATCATGCTTTGTTTATTCAGCAACATTTAGCACCTCCACTAAAAGCCATGTTGAAACCCTCTTTCAAGCCATCTGAAACGCTACCCACCGTTTCACAAGCCACGCAGACGCTTACGAGGACCCTGAGGAAGAGGAAGAGGAACAGGAAGATTTGACTAGTGTTAGCGAAGTTGAGGATGAGGAGGAACAAGTGTTTACGCCTCAAAAAAAGGCCGCACCCCTTGCAGAGATTTTGAGAAAAAAGAAATCCTTGGCCATGGTCAAAACACCTTGCCCTTCCAGAGCGTCTCCGTTTTCACAACTCTTGGCCACCCCTCAACATAAAGCTCAACTGAAAACCATTTTAATAAAATATTATGGATCAACATTAGAACCCTATTTCACCGATCTATTTATTGGAAACACAGATACCACGTATGGTGTTCGCTATGAGGATGATAGTTTTAAATTGGCGATTCATCCATCAAATTTGCTCGTACTAAAGCTGTCATTAAAAACATTAACTATAAATTAACGCCAGGACTGTTAAAGCTGCTCTTTTCTCGGACCCCCTCTTCCCATGATTATACACTAGAGGATCTTGACAAATATAAATCAATTTTATTGGATACCCATGCCCACAAAAGACAGTATGATCCCGCTCAACAAGTGAATGCCAATATATCTCAAAAATATAAAACCATCATTGCAAAAATGTTTCCCACCAGTCAAAGTACTCGTCGTAAAGCGTCCGCTTCGGGAGTGACATTTAAACCATTAAAACCCCTTGTGGATGTTACCTACTGGCACAATCCCAATAAGCTCGTCCAGCGGCTACAGTTGTTGCATGCTTCACGTCAAGCTGGCCATACCGGTCACGATTGGGAAATTCAAGAAATTGTACAAGAACTTCGAAATGCCAAAATTATTGTTTAAGCCCTCACCCATTAAAATGGGTATTGCTCACGAGTTGCATCGCCCAGCTAGGCGTCACTATCCACGACTCAAGGTGATTTCACGAGGTGTGGATGAACTTTGGCAGGCTGACTTGGTTGAAATGATACCCTATGCTGGAGTTAACGACGGTGTACGCTATATGTTGACCGTCATTGATGTCTATTCCAAAATGGCCTTTGTTGAACCTGTGCGTCGCAAATCTGGTCCACTATAAAATAGTTACCAAGGCCTTTCAACATATTATTCAACACTCCAAACGTCAACCTCAGCTGCTACAAACTGACCAGGGGAAAGAATTTTTCAACAAGGATTTCTCCAGTTTTCTCAAATCTAAGGATATTTACCATTACACCACGTACAGCAGTCTCAAAGCCAGTGTGGTCGAGCAGTTCAACCGAACATTGAAAACCCATATGTGGAAAGCATTTACCGCTCAGGGCAGTTATCGCTGGATGGACATGTTACCTGAGCTAGTGTCACGTTACAATGACACCAAACATAGAACGATTGGGACCAAGCCACGCCTCGTGACTAAAAATATTCAGCGATTGGATAAACTGTTTAACCCCATAAAAACAGCCGATCCTAAACGTCACCGACTGAAAATTGGGGATTTTGTTCGTGTGAGCAAATTTAAGTCTGCCTTCAATAAGGGCTACACGCCACAGTGGGGGACTGAACTATTTCGAATTCGTCAAGTCAACTTGGACACTCCAGTCACCTATTTACTGCAAGACCTCAACCGTCAACCCATAAAAGGTAGATTTTATCTCCATGAACTTCAGAAAACAGCATTTCCTAAGCATTATCTTGTGGAAAAAGTGTTGAAACAAAAAGGTAATAAACTATATGTCAAATGGTTAGGGTTTAACTCTACGTTTAATTCTTGGATCAATAAATTACATGTTGTGTGAACCTGTGCAATTTTTAATTTATTCACACATTTTGTACACCACCTATAGCTCTATGTGTGCAGTCCTCAGCTCCACATATTTCTTTCTCTTTCCACCTGTTGGGTAGATTATAGGCTAGGGAATAACCCACCCACCAAGGGAAGATGATTAAAAGAAGGAAGTAGATTTGGGATTTGGAAAAGAAGGATAGAGAAATAGGAGGAGAGTCCCACAAAATTAATAAGTTGACTTTTAATTCATTTAGAAGCGGTTGCCACCGCAAATATGTGCTCGGATACCTAAAATGGCTACGAGCTTGGTCGAGGCTAACGGGAGCCGCAGATAAGGCTTGGGCAGTTTGCCAGAGAGAACCTGTAGTGTATTTCCTCCCAAGCACGAATGAAAGTACTATAGGGAAGGGTGATGATCTGGCCAGACAGATAGTAAAAGCTTTATTATATATGAACGAGGGCATAAACCTAGGAGGAGCTAGGAAAGCCAGGATCCTGCCTAACCGTATTATCAAAGAAATGATGAATCCAAAAACAAATATTTAATTTATTTAACAATGCAGGAAGTTTGAGGAAATTAACAATTATGTAATATAATTTGGATAAATATAGTTCATTTGAACTTTTTAACAAATAGGGTCGCAGACCTCTAAACATTAAGTAGTTGCTCCAGGCAATTGACAATTTTTAAGGTTTTTTAAACCGTGAATTAAAATCTTGGTAAGATTTCACAAATAGGCAAAATGGAATAATTAAAGTTTTAACATTTACAGGAGTACAAGCAGTGTACTATATGAAACCTCTAAAAGAACATTCTAACGAGAATAACAACTTCGAAGATAACAAAATGGAAAACATAAAGAATAAAAAGGAAGTTCCTACAACTTCTTATATTTATACAGAATTACTTTGTGAAATTTATACAAGGAGAGCAGGTCACTTACTGTGAACCTGAAAAGTTGATCAGAAGGAAGGTTCTAGACCTCTTATACTTTGAATAAGACTCGCCAGTCAAATGAGGCAGTTTTCATTTAGCGAGACCAAAAAATAACTCACTCAAGAGTTGAGAGAATTGTTTTCCTTGCTTTTGAAGGGAGGAACAATGTAAATTTAAAACTTGTATCACACAAGAAATTATGCAGAATTTAATTAATGTTAAACTAGCAAAGTTGGAAGGGCACTTCGTAAGTAACACCTTATAGAAAGTTACAATTTTATAAATAATGGTTGTTAGTAGAGGGTTAAGGAAAGATCATGGGGATATAGGGACAATGTTCATGGCCGTATTTAATATAACCGGACGATCGCGACGCGGTAGAAAAGTGGAGAAAGCACTGATTATCACTATTGTCTGTAAAGATGGATGCAAAGTTCACCAGAGAAACACTGAAGCTCATGAGAAAAAAAGTTATTGCAATTATGGAGATAACTGATTGCACTATGTAGGTGAAAGTCTATTTCTCGAAAAAGTCGTGATTTACAATCAAATGCGCCGTAGAATTTTCCAGAGGTTCCAGCGGAGGATGAAAATTCACTATTGTAGTAATTTAGTTTTAAACAGGATTCTCCCAAGTACGTGAGAAATACATGATGGCAGGACTCGCAAATAGAGAACAAGTTCTAGAAGGTTCCAGAACGACTTTAGCAGAAAATGGGGTTTGAAAAAATCCAACGGAGGAAATAGTTTCAAAATTATAGGCAGCGGGTATTAGATAATATCCCACGTAGCGAGAGGGTTTCTCGTTTAAATAGCTTAAGAAAAGCTCCTTTTAGTAAGGTTGGCTTACAAGAAAAAGCTCAACATTGCAAATCCCACGAAGGATGATTTTGCCCCAAGTAAATATTTTCACACTGCCTATAATTAAAATTAAAATCACTTGGAAGTTAAAACCATGAAGATGAGGTTAAAACTTTTTAAAAATAGTACTTATCTCGATTTCATGTTGAAGTCGGAGTTCCTTAGGAAGACTATCTAGCCAACATGGCGTAGAAGAGGTTGTGCCTCTTGGTTTGAGGAGGCTAAGCTCGAGCGGAGCTTTGACTGTACGAGTCAACTGCAGACGAAGAAGTGAGTGAGGCTCAGCGGAGCACAGAGGGTCCAAGAAAAAGGGGGAAAGAGAGGGGGGTGGGAGACAAAAGGAGAACATATAAGCATGGCCAACTTAACAAAACATAATTGATTTCTTGGTGAGCTGGTCTTCAAGGAGTTGATAGATGATACTAGCGCAGCATGGTGAGCAAAGAAGTAGACGTAGTCCTCTTGCTCTAGGAGAAAATAGCTGACGATGGTAACGAGATCTGGTAGCCAAATGGATAAGTAAGTCCTCTTGCACGATGAGGAATTGAGTAGCTTCAGAGGTTCGCTACTAGATAGCGCTAGGTGGATCACAGAAGTTATATATCTGAAACATACTTATGAAGACATAAGAGACATGCTCAACAGGGAGAAAACAGATGATCACTGTTGGTGTTTGACAAAAAGGAAAGAAAGAACGTGCAAAAGCATTCAAATTTGTAATCTCAGGTACCGTGCATTCCAAGAATGCACCATACTGGGAGGGCCAGACACCAACAGGGAACAAATAAGCAATTAAACATTTAAGAGTGATACAATAATTGAAAAAAAGTGGTCTTGTGATCTGACCATTAGTGGTCAAGACTCTGAATACCCTGACTCTCCTATCTCTTCCAGGGTAACACTTAGTCACTTTTCGAAAAGGCCAGACTAGGGGGGGTGAAACATCCCTAACCAAGACCAAGTCTCCTACTTGAATGTCGGGACCGGAAAGAAACCACTTCTGTCTCCCCTGCAAGGAAGTTAAATATTCCAAGTTCCACCTCTTCCAAAAAGAATTACTGAGGGCTTCAAGTTTACGCCCAACAATAGGTAAATCAAAATCCCTGAAAGAATTAGGAAGGGGAGGATGGGCAGAGAAAGAAGTGCGTGTAAAGAAGCGACCAGGTGTTAGTGGAAGGAGGTTATCAGGGTCATTGGAAAGCGGAGTTGAAAGGCGAGAGTTATCAACACTTTCGATCACGAAATAACTAGAAGCTGAGGGAAATAAAGCACTAGTAAAGATTACGATACGATGAGAAAGAAGAATTGGCAAGTTTAAACAAAGCGTATAGGAACAAGTACATCTATTCAGGACAAGAATATACCAAATAAACAAAGGAACTATGCGAGTAGAAAGCAAGAACGCCATAGGTAACAAACGAGTAGCCATAAACAATGACCTCAAGTTATAATGAGTATCAAAGGGGTTACTCAGAAAAATACTTAAGTCATCGAAAACCAGGACATGACAAGCATGAATACAAAAACACATCGAATGTGACGTCGAGAAAAAACAAGTTTGTTCATCAATGAACATTAAGATCGCAAAATATGCAAGCAAATTGCAATTCATGAGCGCGTGAGAAATACGCAACGAAGTTTTGAAACGGGGATCAAAGCAGTTATGGAATACGAGCATGAGTAAGTAAGGGACGTAAACAAGTACAGCCTTGACACACATAGTACAACGAGATAAGGCATATAAATAGCTGAACGAGTCCTTAAGCGGGACAGGTTTATTTTGGGAACTAAGGGAACGGCTTCCGAGCGTGCGGTAGCAACTCGCTAGACAATGCTTGGCAATCAGCCAAAGTTGAGATAAGAGAAACTTGTTTTGAACTGTGTCAATCATACAGGAAATAAACAACGACTGGGCATTCCTCAGACTGGTATACACACGAGTCTCAAAAGCAAGCAGTTCAAAGTGCACACACACTAATTGAGTCAGCTGTAACTTAAAGTAGAACCAGTAACACGACATGCAATCAATCGTAACTTGGACGTGAACAAACAATTTAAAGCTATATGAAATAAAGTAGGACATCAATTTCGCATAATTGAGAGGATCACGAAATCGAACAATTTTCAACAAAAAGAAGCTTAATTCTTCCGAGCAAAGAAGACAAGCTGGGACATTGAGACGAAGGTTATGCATAAGAATAGTTATTCTAGATGCAATGGAATTCAGAGTTTCAAGCGGTTTCATGAGCGACTTCCAATTGCGAGGAAGGGGGTAGGAGCCGGCCGTGGCCATCCCTCTACGTAACGAAAGAAGTGAAACATAGCGTACAGCAAAGTGATGGTGACTGATAGCCATGGTTTTACACAAGGGGAAGATAGTTTTCGAGGAATAGTTTAAGCAATTAACTGCTATAAAAAATGACATAAGAAGATATACGAAATAACACAAAGCAAGGCGAACTTGAATGGCCATCTTGTGCGGGAAGAAGGAAAAACCATTTAAACAACTTACAGGGTTAGCGCAGTTGTTCACAATAAGACATCGTTTCGACAAGTGGTTTTCAAAAATATTGAGATTTGAAACATGAGCGTTCTCTTTTTCAGAAATGGGATTTATGTCAGCTGTGACGAACTGACATGGTGCTTTGGTTTGAACACTGGTATGTTTGATTTCGCCAGTGATAACCCAACCAAAATCGGTGTCTCTAGCGACCACGGTTGAAGATAACTTGCGTGTTTGTTTGCGAATGCAATTCCAAAAAACATTGGCACTGAAAAGCACATCAATGGGACCTTGAACATTAAACCGAGGATCGGCTAACCTTAAGTGCGAGGGAATGTTTAACCCCGAAATATCAACCGAGTGACTAGGAGTGTCTTTACCAATACTGGTAAGAATGAGACAGTTTAAATTAAGATTGGTGTTTCTTTGGCAAACGTCTCTGATTTTCAATTTTGAAGACTGCAAAACTTGAGTTTTCAAATTGTCAATGCCGGTCACATTGATAGAAGTAGGCGATGACGAAAGACCTAGTTTTTTAATCAACGATTGCGAAACAAAGTTGTGCGTTGAAGCGGAATCGAGAAGACCACGGGTTTTGAACCAATTTCCAAATCTATCTTGGATTTCAAATTGTACAGTGGTCAAAAGGGTTTGCGCACTATGAGAAGTGTCGGCGTTGGAAATGCAGGAAGAAGCATTAGTTTGTTCGGAGCTGCTCTGCATGGAGCTTAAAGAGGTGGGTGCTGGTGACCTCGATTTATCGTGAACGTGCAATAACGAATGATGCGGTTTTTTGCAATGAAAACAAAGATTTAATGACGTACAGTTCGAAGAAGAATGCTTAGGTGATAAGCAATTGAAACAATGCTTGCTGTTTAAGACAAACTTTCTTCGATCTTCGACAGACAATTCTTTAATGGGTTTGCACAAATACAATGTGTGAAGCTTTTTACAGAGCGTGCATTTTAAGGATTTATTAAGCGGCCTGATATCTTGTCTTGAATGATTGAAAGAAGAACGGGTTTGTTTGTTTTCGACAAATGGGGGCTGATGTCCCTTTGAAGAAGCAAGTTTTTTTTCAAAAATTTGACACTGAGGATTCGTTTCGACTTTTTCGCACTGAAATGCGAGTGCTGTAAGGAATTGACATCGACTGTGGAGAAACGAGACAAGGTGTTCGAAGGAAAATTCTTTGTTGTAGGCGAGTTCGACCTCCCAGGCCTTCAGTGTCGAAAAATCGAATCTTGATGTAGCTAGGTGAATAAGTATGGTGTCCCATGTTTGGACAGGCTGTTTTAGCTGGTATAACGCTCTGACATTTAACTGCATAGAATCTAAGAGGTCTCTTAAAGATGTGACGTCATTAGGTTTGACGGCAGGTAAGTTGAAGAGACAGCGGATATGACGAGCGACACTCAACCTTAAATTGCCATATCTCTCTTTAAGGAGATTAAAGGCGATGTGGTAGTTGTCTGCGCTTAAAGGCAGTGACTCTACCAAGGTCAAGGCCTCTGATTCCAAAGACGTGCGGAGATAGTAAAATTTATGTATGTCTGGGATCTCGATATTTTCATGAATTAAAGAACAGTAAAGTTCGTAAAAAGAATACCATTCACCTTCCTTGCCTGAGAAGTGGGGTAGGCTTATCTTGGGAAGTAACGGTTTCGGTTTGTTCTTGTGAACTGAAGCAGGTGCGAACTGGGCCGGATTGATGACCCTAGTGTCCGGTTCTGAGATATTGCGAATCAATTGGTGGGCCTTTGCAATTCCTTCAAAGTACAAGGGTTCGACCTCATCCCGGTCCAATTGCAGTTCTGGACAAGCGGATTCAATCTCCGTTTGAATTTGGTCATAATAATCATAAGACCGTTCGTACAACTTAAGGCGATGAGTCAAGATATCTAAATCACACTCGGCGGGATTTAATTTGCTGATGAAATTTCGGAATCTAGTGAGTTGCCCTTTATAAGAAGAACGTCTAGCAATGAGAGTTTCATCTTTTTCGGCAGGAGCCATGACAAAAATAATAAATTGAAATACAACTCACGAAACTGTAGAACTTTGGAGATGCTGTCAGGTTGGCAACAGCGAGAGAGTAGAAAGAACAGGACACCCCAAAGGAGACAGGAGCGGCCTCTTTCCCGTTCACAGGCTTTGCATGACGTAGATATAGCTGAAAGATCCAAAGGAGATATTAGAAATATGCAAAGTATTGTCAAATGACACTTGACAAACAATAGAAATAACAAATGGACTCTCCCGGGTTTCGGCACCAAATTTTGGGTAGATTATAGGCTAGGGAATAACCCACCCACCAAGGGAAGATGATTAAAAGAAGGAAGTAGATTTGGGATTTGGAAAAGAAGGATAGAGAAATAGGAGGAGAGTCCCACAAAATTAATAAGTTGACTTTTAATTCATTTAGAAGCGGTTGCCACCGCAAATATGTGCTCGGATACCTAAAATGGCTACGAGCTTGGTCGAGGCTAACGGGAGCCGCAGATAAGGCTTGGGCAGTTTGCCAGAGAGAACCTGTAGTGTATTTCCTCCCAAGCACGAATGAAAGTACTATAGGGAAGGGTGATGATCTGGCCAGACAGATAGTAAAAGCTTTATTATATATGAACGAGGGCATAAACCTAGGAGGAGCTAGGAAAGCCAGGATCCTGCCTAACCGTATTATCAAAGAAATGATGAATCCAAAAACAAATATTTAATTTATTTAACAATGCTGGAAGTTTGAGGAAATTAACAATTATGTAATGTAATTTGGATAAATATAGTTCATTTGAACTTTTTAGCAAATAGGGTCGCAGACCTCTAAACATTAAGTAGTTGCTCCAGGCAATTGACAATTTTTAAGGTTTTTTAAACCGTGAATTAAAATCTTGGTAAGATTTCACAAATAGGCAAAATGGAATAATTAAAGTTTTAACATTTACAGGAGTACAAGCAGTGTACTATATGAAACCTCTAAAAGAACATTCTAACGAGAATAACAACTTCGAAGATAACAAAATGGAAAACATAAAGAATAAAAAGGAAGTTCCTACAACTTCTTATATTTATACAGAATTACTTTGTGAAATTTATACAAGGAGAGCAGGTCACTTACTGTGAACCTGAAAAGTTGATCAGAAGGAAGGTTCTAGACCTCTTATACTTTGAATAAGACTCGCCAGTCAAATGAGGCAGTTTTCATTTAGCGAGACCAAAAAATAACTCACTCAAGAGTTGAGAGAATTGTTTTCCTTGCTTTTGAAGGGAGGAACAATGTAAATTTAAAACTTGTATCACACAAGAAATTATGCAGAATTTAATTAATGTTAAACTAGCAAAGTTGGAAGGGCACTTCGTAAGTAACACCTTATAGAAAGTTACAATTTTATAAATAATGGTTGTTAGTAGAGGGTTAAGGAAAGATCATGGGGATATAGGGACAATGTTCATGGCCGTATTTAATATAACCGGACGATCGCGACGCGGTAGAAAAGTGGAGAAAGCACTGATTATCACTATTGTCTGTAAAGATGGATGCAAAGTTCACCAGAGAAACACTGAAGCTCATGAGAAAAAAAGTTATTGCAATTATGGAGATAACTGATTGCACTATGTAGGTGAAAGTCTATTTCTCGAAAAAGTCGTGATTTACAATCAAATGCGCCGTAGAATTTTCCAGAGGTTCCAGCGGAGGATGAAAATTCACTATTGTAGTAATTTAGTTTTAAACAGGATTCTCCCAAGTACGTGAGAAATACATGATGGCAGGACTCGCAAATAGAGAACAAGTTCTAGAAGGTTCCAGAACGACTTTAGCAGAAAATGGGGTTTGAAAAAATCCAACGGAGGAAATAGTTTCAAAATTATAGGCAGCGGGTATTAGATAATATCCCACGTAGCGAGAGGGTTTCTCGTTTAAATAGCTTAAGAAAAGCTCCTTTTAGTAAGGTTGGCTTACAAGAAAAAGCTCAACATTGCAAATCCCACGAAGGATGATTTTGCCCCAAGTAAATATTTTCACACTGCCTATAATTAAAATTAAAATCACTTGGAAGTTAAAACCATGAAGATGAGGTTAAAACTTTTTAAAAATAGTACTTATCTCGATTTCATGTTGAAGTCGGAGTTCCTTAGGAAGACTATCTAGCCAACATGGCGTAGAAGAGGTTGTGCCTCTTGGTTTGAGGAGGCTAAGCTCGAGCGGAGCTTTGACTGTACGAGTCAACTGCAGACGAAGAAGTGAGTGAGGCTCAGCGGAGCACAGAGGGTCCAAGAAAAAGGGGGAAAGAGAGGGGGGTGGGAGACAAAAGGAGAACATATAAGCATGGCCAACTTAACAAAACATAATTGATTTCTTGGTGAGCTGGTCTTCAAGGAGTTGATAGATGATACTAGCGCAGCATGGTGAGCAAAGAAGTAGACGTAGTCCTCTTGCTCTAGGAGAAAATAGCTGACGATGGTAACGAGATCTGGTAGCCAAATGGATAAGTAAGTCCTCTTGCACGATGAGGAATTGAGTAGCTTCAGAGGTTCGCTACTAGATAGCGCTAGGTGGATCACAGAAGTTATATATCTGAAACATACTTATGAAGACATAAGAGACATGCTCAACAGGGAGAAAACAGATGATCACTGTTGGTGTTTGACAAAAAGGAAAGAAAGAACGTGCAAAAGCATTCAAATTTGTAATCTCAGGTACCGTGCATTCCAAGAATGCACCACCTGTGTTCTCTCTTACATTACCCCTCCCCCTCTCCCTCCCTTCACCACCCATCACTGCTGTTCGCAGCTCTTGCCTATCTATTGGTTGTACATCATTCCCACAAGTTGCATCATACTTTTTACTGATTCAGCGATTCCCACGCTTTGAACATTCCGTTATCAGGCACGTGGACAGCTAACGTCCAAGGTGAACACCTGTGGCAGATCAAATTTCACGTCAACTTGCATTTTGTCGCGTACGAAGCAAAACAGGATGTGACTTGTTAACAGTTATCGTGCACGTGGACAACTAACGTCCCAGGCGAACACCTGTGGTAGATCAAATTTCACATGAACTTGCATTTTGTCACGTACGAAGCAAGACAGGATGTAACTTGTTTAGCCTACATGTGGTTTCACATGTGTTCACATGCATTTCGCACTCCCCTGCCACCACGATGGTCATATTATTTCACCTTCAAGCGTCATTGCCATTTTTCCATTGCACCTGTTGTCAAGTCAGATCAGCGCCTTCCAATAAGCTCAAATGACATTCACCTCCTGTTCCTCTGCAAGTTTTGTTTTCTCTACTCGCTTCGACCAACATAGAACCAAGTTCTCGTCACCGTTTACACGTCAAAGATCCCCTTCGAGGGTAAAAGGTGTGAAAAAAACGCATCCTCGCTCTGTCATAAACCGACCCGTCGAAATATCGATTGATCTATTGAACACAGCCACCGTGGTCAGCGACAGGTTCGTTGAAACACACACACCCAGACGTATCGTCTCTCTTAACCACCACGCTTCATAAACATTATAAACAGGTAAAGAAAAGGAAAAAGTTTTTTCAACATGTATGGCGTTAGGCCCTTTGTGAATTATTTTTTGGAACAAAATATCTACCACATTTGAAAGGGGGGCGTTAGCCCGAGTCCTAGGACACCTCGTACACGTCTCTAGCGATATTGGTTCGTGAGATATCGGCAAAATCACAAAAAACACGTGTTTACCCCAAAATCGAGTTTCCAATTTTTTTTAACGAGTGGTCCATAGCAAGGAGGACGTCACCCCGAGTCCTTGGACCCGTCGTACACGCCTCTATCATGATTGGTTCGCGAGATATAGCAAAAAGTTTAAAATCACGTTTCCCCCCCCCCCCCCCCAAAAACCGTGTTTCTAGACTTTCACCTTTTCGACACCTACATTTCCGTAAAGAGCGCAACGAGACGAAAAAAAACGAATCCAAGCACGCCTTCCTAGCATGACTCCTTCCATTCCAAGGTCGCAGAGGCTCACAACTTCCTAAGTGTAGCAGCTCCCCCATACCACACTACTGTCAAGTTTCTATCCTAGAGACTTAAAATTTATTTTATTTGATTTACGTCAAACAAACTTTTTTGTAATCTTCCTAGTTTCCAAAATATAGGAATTTCAAAATTCGAGTGTTTTCAAAAAAACATAAAAAATAAAAAGTTTTACTATAGAAAATAAATGTCATAAAGACCATTCGTTTGAGTCATAGCACAAAGTTCTATCATCTTTGGTTTTCAAACTATCACCTACTTTCTAAAACAAAAATTTTCAAATTTTTTTTCCAGAAATATTACGTGTGGTCCATAGCAAAGCCCCCTTCATCCCAAGTCCAACGACACCTCTTTCGTGAATCTCCGACCACGGGTTCGGGAGTTAACGGCTCGCATTGGGAGTAGTGGTGGGGGGAGGCAGAACCATCACTACTCCCCTACTCGCAGGTTAGCTTAGGGAGGAGTCCGGGAGACCGCCACAAAGCTGTAGCTGGCTCCGGTGAAAACGTTCAGAGCTGGTAACGTGCAGGTTACCTTAGGGAGGTGTCTGGGAGACCGCCACAAAGCGGTAGCTGGCTCCGGTGAAAACTTGCAGAGCTGGCAGCGCGCAGGTTAGCTTAGGGAGGAGTCCGGGAGACCGCCACAGATAACTAATTCTAGATACCTAACACTATATTTAATATCCTTGTGCTCCTGTCTTTTCTTCTTACGTTTTGTTAAACGTATCTTTCTACATCAGCATACCTCCAGACATAAAATCTATTTATCCAAAACATAACATTGCCATACCTCAGAACATAACTTAATCTTGAATAAAACATGACATCACCATAGTAACAATGCCACCTGTCACCCACTGCTGGACCACCACAAAACACTAGACACTCTGTGTGGCTCCATCAATAGGTGGCCATGGTAGGTAACCTCATTTACCCACATCACACACCATGGCGCTAGTACATACAGAAACCCAAGGATGGGTTATGTAACCAAAGGTTTTGGTTACAGTCTACTTATCTGCTCTGTCACACTCGACTGATTCGCATTAGCCCACTTTGTTGACTGTACCGTCGTACTCACATCACTGAACTTTGCCGAGTGGCGTCCTTACATATTTGGAGGGATAGTATCGGCCTTTCCAGGTGGATTTGAAATTCTATACCTTACGAGACCTAGCATTAGCTTTTGGGACTTTCTTGAGATTCTCTCGGCATCTCTTGAGACCTTTCGGAGTTTCTTCTCACGAGTACCACCTCCCGTTAGAACCACCTATGTATGTCGTCCACCCACAGGCCATTTGTCCACCGCGCTCTGTCAGGTGTTGAGGCAAACTGATAGATTTAAGGCTTTAGGGGACGGAAGTAAGACAAAATGGTGCATTTGCCACCATCTATATATATAAAATTGAATTGCTGTTCGTTAGTCTCGCTAAAAGTCGAGAACGGCTGGACTGATTTGGCTAATTTTGGTCTTGAATTATTTGTGGAAGTCCAGAGAAGGTTCAAAAGGTGAATAATTATGAATGTTGTAGAGCACGAGTAGAATCAACAAATGAGTGACGGCACGCGAATCGCTTGAACAAGGTCCCGTATGCTTTCATATACCTATCATCCGATTGCTATGAAACTTTGGTTGTATTGTTGTGCACACTCCAGGAAAGGTTTCTGACTTAGTTAATCCTTTTTACAATAGGTAGAGCACGAGTAGATTCAACAAATGAGCGACGACGGCCGAAGCGTTTCAACAAAGTCCTGTATGCGTTCACATACCATTCGTCCGATAGCGATGAAACTTGGGTGAGAGGTTGTGTACATTACAGGCAAGGTTTCTGGCTTAGTAAATCCATGTTATAATAGGTAGCGCACGAGTAAATTCAAGAAATGAGCGACCTCGAGCGAAGCGTTTCAACTAAGTCCCGTATGCGTTCATATACTATTCGTCTGATAGTGATGAAACTTGGGTGAGATGTTGTGTACACTTCATGTAGGTTTCTGGCTTAGTAAATTCACTTAACAATAGTTAGCGCACGAGTAGATTCAACAAATGTGCGACGACGGGCGAAGCGTTTCAACAAAATCCTGTATGCGTTCACATACCATTCGTCCGATAGCGATGAAACATGGGTGAGAGGTTGTGTACACTACAGGCAAGGTGTCTGGCTTAGTAAATCCATGTTATAATACGTAGCGCACGAGTGGATTCAACAAATGAGTGACGACGAGCGAACCGTTTCAACAAAGTCCCGTATGCCTTCATATACTATTCGTCTGATAGTTATGAAACTTGGGTCAGATGTTGTGTACACCTCAGGGAAGGTTTCTGGTTTAGTAAATCGACTTAACAATAGGTAGCGCATGATTAGATTCAACAAATGAGCGACGACGGCCGAAGCGTTTCAACAAAGTCCTGTATGCGTTCACATACCATTCGTCCGATAGCTATGAAACTTGGGTGAGTGGTTGTGTACACTACGGGAAATGTTTCCCTCTTAGTAGATCCACTTAACAATAGGTAGCGCACGAGTAGATTCAACAAATGGGCGACGACGGGCGTAGCGTTTCAACACAGTCCTGTATGTGTTCACATACCATTCGTCCGATAGCGATGAAACTTGGGTGAGAGGTTGTGTACACTACAGGCAAGGTTTCTGTCTTAGTAAATCCATGTCATGATAGGTAGCGCACGAGTAGATTCAACAAATGTGCGACGATACGCGAAGCGTTTCAACAAAGTCCCGTTTGCGTTCATATAGCCTACTATTCGTCTGATAGCGATGAAACTTGAGTGAGACGTAGTGTACACTTCAGGGAAGGTTTCTGGGTTAGTAAATTCACTTTACAATAGGTATCGCACAAGTAGATTAAACAAACGAGCGACGACGCGCGAAGTTATTTCAACATATACGTTCATATACCATTCGTCTGATAGCGACTAAACTTGGGTGAGTTGTTGTGTACACTCAAGGGAAAGTTTCAGGCTTAGTTAATCCATTTTACAATAGGTAGCACTCAAGTAGATTCAACATATGAGCGAAGGCGCGCGAAGCGTTTCAACAAAGTCCCGTATGCGTTCATATACCATTTGTCCGAAAGCGATGAAACTTGGTTGAGATGTTGTGTACACTTCAGGGAAGGTTTCTGGCTTAGTACATCCACTTACAATAGGTATCGCACAAGTAGATTCAACAAATGAGTAACGGCGTGCGTATCGTTAAAAATAATCCGTATGCGTTCATATACCATTCATGCGATTGCAATGAAATTTGGAGAAATGTTGTTTCCACTCCCGCAAAGATTTCTGATTTAGTAAATCCAATTTACAATTGGTAGCGTACGATTAGATTCAATTAATGGGCGACAGCGCGTGAATCGTTTCAACCAAGTCCTGTATGCGTTCATATAACATTCATCCGATTATCATAAAACTTTGGGAAGTTGAGCACAGTCCTGCGAAGGTGTATGAATTAGTATATCCGTTTTTCAATGGGTGGCGCACAAGTAGATTCAACAAATGAGTGTCGTCGCGCGAATCGTTTAAGCAAAAACCCGTATGCGTTCATATTGCCATTCATCCGATTGCGATGAAACTTTCATGAGTTTTTGTGTACACGCCAGGGAAGGTTTTCTCTTAGTAAATCCATTTTACAATACGCAGCGTACAAGTATATTCAACAAATGTGTGACGGTGCTCGAATCGTTTCAACCAAGTCCCGTATGCGTTCATATACCATTCATTTCATTGCGATGAAAATTTGGTGAGTTGTTGAGCACGCTCCCATAATTTTTTTGAGATAGTAAATCAATTTTACAATAGTTTAGAGGTGGTTAACGGAAAAAGAAAAACAATATTGGGAATCCAAATGCACTTCAACATACAAAGTTACAATGCCAACACTTTCTTTAATTGGCATTTTAACGCATGCCGGGTACAGCTAGTATAATATAATTATGTTGACTAAATTATTGGGAAGACTGAGAGTATCTTAATATTTCATACTGAAGCTTTGCAGATACTTCATGTAATGTTATATGGTTTATCGTCTTGGTTTACAGGATTGAGCCGCGTCGTATATCGGTAATTATTTCCCGACGTTTCGGCTGACATTGCAGCAGCCTTAATCATGGTTAGGTACGAGTTGGTTATAACTCTAACGGTTATTACCAGTCAGATGTGCTTGCTTGCCCTGTATTGTCGTCACGCTGCTCGCTGATTGGTCCCCGCCCCTGGCAGTCGCGCGCTAGGAGAACTCTCCAAATGTTGCTAAGTTTGAAACCATCTTCGCGATTGAAATTATTCGGATGCTTCACGACCTCTATTGCCTCTCTAATTAACCTGTTTTGATATCCGGGAATTTTAGCAACAGTTTCGGCCTTATCAAATGCAATGGCGTGTATCGTGACGTCAGCATGTTCAGCTATTGCAGATCTGTAGTTTATCTGTTTCATGTCTCGAATGTGCTCTGAAATCCTAATGGAAACGCGTCTTTTTGTTTGCCCTATAAAAACGTGTCCATGGGAGCAAGGGCTTTGTAATCTCCTGCGTACTGGTTTGGCAGCTTGATCTCGTTTGATTTACGCACCACTTGCGTCAGCTTGTTTACAGGATGCATTACAGTTGTCACATTGTGTTTCTTAAGCAGCCAGTCGATTCTGTCAACCCCTGTACGTACGGCAGAAAGGCTTTATGGTAAAGCCTATCTTCGTTCTTTTTGCCAGTTCTTCGGCTTTGTTCTACCTTCCGAGTGTCTCTATTTATTTGTCCTTTGCTGTAGCCATTAGCTAGGAGCGTGTTCTCTTCATTCATGCTATCCTTATCGCAAATGTGGTTGGCTCTGGTGAGGAGTGTTCTAGCTACCATTTCTTTCTGCGATGGAGGATGACTTGAGTTAGCATGTAGGTACCTATCTGGGTGAGTATCTTTCCTATAGACCCTGTGTACGAGCGTGCTATCTGTTCGTTTATAGAGCAGAACGTCTAAGAAGGCCAGCTGATTATTTTCTTCTACTTCCATTGTGAAGTTCATGCTCGAATGTCTGGAGCACATGAAGTCCAGAAAGTTCTGAAGTGTGGTGCGTCCATGTTCACATATCAAAAAGACGTTTTCTACGTATCTAAACCAACACTTATGCTTCAATGGGCTCTCCTTTATCGCTTCTTCTTCGAAGTTAGCCATAAACACGTTAGTCAGTAGTGGAGAGAGGGGGGAACCCATGGCTGCTCCCTCCGTTTGCTGAAACATATGCTCATTGATTACGAAGACTGTGGAGTTAACGCAATGTTCAGCTAAATCCACTGTCCGTTGGACCTCCTGTGGCTGCAAGTTTTTCCCTGATTGTGTGGCGTCAGGTACAGGAACCCTGGTAAATAGGGACACCACATCGAGGCTTGCCAGTAGATCACCATTACTCAGGTTTATACTCGCTATGATATCTGTACAGTGCTGCCAGGTTTTCACGTGAGAGGCTGGCGTAGGGAATAATGGCTGCAGTACCTGGTTCAAATATTTAGCCAGAGCGTGAGTTAGAGGCGCTATGGCGCTAACTATAGGCCTCAGAGGCAATCGGGTTTGTGTATTTTAGGTAGGCCGTAGAACGTGGGAGTTCTTGTAGCAAGGTACTAGGGATTTCTGCTTCTCTTCTGGATTAGATGACTCCTTAATTAGCCGCGTTGTCGTTAATTCTATCTCCTTATGGGGTTGTTCGGGATAGCCTTATAAGCTGTGTCTGAAAGGAGGCTGTGAACTTTATCCACGTAGTCTTGGATGTCGAATACAACCGTAGCATTCCCTTTGTCTTCTGGCAAAATCGTAATGCTTTGATTGCTTCGTAGCTCTTTAAGGGCCTGACGTTCTTCCCTGCTGATGTTGCTTGAAACGGGCCTGGCATGTTTGATGATCTCAGAGGCCTCTGCTCTAATTTCTTCTGCTTCTAAGACTGGTAGATGACGGATAGAAGCTTCTACCCCACAGATAAGATCTTCCGTATAAGGGCGTCTCGGCGTGATTGCGTAATTAAGTCCTTCGGCTAACAGGTCATTACTTGGCTTGTTCAGTGGCAGGGATGACATGTTGATCACTATGCGCTTCCTATCTAGTGCATACGTTGAAGGTGGTTTCTGCCTTTGTTGCAGCAAGTCAAATTTCTTTATATGTGTAGCTGTTGTTTTCTGTAATATGGAATCTGCTTGCCTTGCGGTTATGTTATCGAATATCGTTCAATCGTCAGGAGACAGTCGTAGCATTAGCTTGAACTGTATGTCATATAGTTCTCGCGTCACCATATCTAGTTCACTACGGCAGTTCCAGGCTCGTTCACGTAATAGGGCACTTTCAGTTCGGAGTAAGATTCTCCTCGCTGCAGGCGAAGAAATATGATGTTTTACCTTGACAAACTTAGGTGAAATGTCGTTGTCTCTGCAGCGTTTCAAAAAGGCAAGTGAGCTCAGCAAGCGCGGCTGTTTCTGGCGTAGAATGTCCAATTTCCTGCTGTAGGAGTGAGTTTCCTCCCCGTAGAGGCGTATATATTGAGATCGTAGACTTTCGCGTCTCGTGTCTAGTTTATCATCTTGGCTTACAGGATTGAGGCGCGTCGCATATCGGTTATTATTTTCCGACGTTTCGTCTGACATTGCAGCAGCCATAATCATGGGTAGGTACGAGTTGGTGTCCGTACTCAAACTAACGGTTTCTGATCTCCAGCCGAGGGCTACTCGAGAGGGGGTTAACTTCCCAAAGGTGACAAATGGAATGTCTGGCATTCTACTGGTTGAAACATGGATATTAGAAGTGTGATTATCCAGAGGAAGGTTCAGGAACATGAAATTGGAAATAGATAGGTTGAAGTTGGATTTGTGTTGGATTAGTGACGTATGCAGGCAGGAAGAATGGGACTTCTGGCCAGGAATCTAAAAGATATTTAGCTCTAAATCAAATAACGGTTATGGAGAATAAGTCTCATATTGACTGGAGAACTTGGCCAGTGGATAGAACATTATGAGCATTATAGGTTTATTGTAGTTTAAATTAGAACGAAAACTACGTGCATCAGAGGAGTATAACTCTAGCAGGCTACCAATCAAACAGATAACAAAGAAGTTATAACATTCTACTAACAAATACAGAAGGTGTATTGCTGCAGATTGTAAATGTTGAAAAGTAGATTGAAATGCCGTGTTAAGAAGCGGAAGAGAAGAAAAGATAGCGGCGAAATTTAGAATGCATGAAATATACGAACGACTGAGCAGGCTGGTAGAATTCTGCACCGATAACTAGTAAGGCATAGCTAACACGTTTTTAACAAACACAACAGAATTATAAACACTGGAATGAGACCAGGAGGTATAGGACGTTTATAAACTGATTTTATTGTGGTCAAGAAGAGATTCCGAAATCTGAATTGGGATTACAAAACGAACTCTGAGGGCAACACAAATTCTACCTACAATCTGTTTGTTATGAAGTAGATGGGAACTCCAATGCAAGGAACTCGAATTTTTGAAAGAGAAATCTGTAGATGAGAACATTGTCAGAGAGGAAAGAAGATACAGGACGAGTAGAAGGTGCAGATTTTGGTTCGCTCATAATATACTACAATATGAATGAGTAGAAGGTACAGATTTTGGTTCGCTCAGAATATACTACACTATGAATGAGTAGAAGGTACAGATTTTGGTTCGCTCAGAATATACCACAATATGAATGAAAGATGGATGAACAAGAGTGAATGGCATGAAATAGAGAAAGCAGAATACAGACGTCTGACAATTGAGTAATGATGAAGTACAATAAAGCTAAGGAAAATGGATCGAATAAATATAAGAATGACTATCTCAAGGTGTTGTGGATAGAGTAGGAGGTTTGGATTTGGTTGTTGGCCTAGCCAAGAATTTTAATTCTGGTCTGAGGACAGGGGCAGGGTACATTCAGATTGTTTTTAACTTCAGGCCACACCCGCCTCCTTCCCAATCCTAGACTTGATTCCAAATACACAATTGGACATCAGAACACACAGGGTGTCAGAAATATTCAAACATTAAAAATGCAACCAAAGAACTGGACGCTAAATGACCAAGATGTACATCCTCCTTAAATGAAACTACAGATATATCCAAATGTACATCATTGTTTTTAAGTAGGAATTGTTTATACAGCTTATCGAAAGATTAAGAATTATTTCGAGTAAAGATGGATTAAGTGCTCTAATAATAGTGACTGAGGTGAAAACCTTTAATAGATATAGAATAGAAGGTAGACTGATAGAATGAACACATAGAGCGTTTGTATAGGACTAAGAGTATCAAGAATAATGAAGTGAAAGAGGAGGGGAAACCGCTGAGGGTAAAAGAGAAGATTTAATATTTGAATCAGAAGTGGTTGGCCGCTACGTAGTTAGGGACCACCAGACATCGGTTATGTACGAACTGAGTTGCTACGATGCATAGGGGCTGAAGATCTGGTCAGTTTATTTCGCTTATTATTACTTTGGATCTTTGACAGGTATGTGAAGGGTTATCGAACAGTATGCCATTGTCTCTATACTGAAGAAGGCAGAAGCTGACAAATTGGAAGGTTCTCCGACAGTGAGTGTGATGACTAACGCTTCCAAATTTTTATTAGAAGGATAAACAAATGCTGATGGTGAAGAAATTGAAGAAATGTATGATCAAATAGAAGAATTGTTTGACATAGTAAAGGAGAATTCAAACATTATTTTAATGGGTCATTTTAATGCTTCCGTTAGCTCTCAAAATAATGTTAAGTATGCTATAAAGTTTGGCATGAGTGATGTCAATGTGAGAGGAGAAAGATTACTTGGATTCTGTGAGCAACATGAGATGGTAATAACTTATACCTGTTTCGAAGTTCCCAAGAGAAGACGTTAAACCTGGATAGCACCTGAGGATAGAAGATGGTTGCAAATTTACTACATCATAGTTAAACAAAGATATAGTAACCGAGTGAAAGCCAGCCATAGTTACCCTGGGGGCGGAAATTGATACTGATCACATCCTAGTTGCAGCTAAATGTGATATAAGGTTCAAAAGGAATGAATCATTTCGACAAAACGATGATGTTTAAATAAGCTTCAGGATTCTAATGTAGTACAAAAATTTAAAGATGTTAGATAATTGGTTAAGGATGAGACTTTAGGATGGGATGATATAAGAAATGACTTAGAATCAGCTGCAACGGAGGTACTAGGCAAAGGGAAATTGGAACCGAAAAAGAAATGGATGACCCAGGAAATCCAAGAGCTTATTGAATAAAGGAGCAAATCTAGAAATATAGACACTCATGCGTATTAGTCTCTAAAGAATCAAATAACAAGGAAATGTCGCAAGGAGGAAGCAAATTGGATGAAGCGGGTGTGCGTGGGTATTGAGGATGACCTGAAGAATGGGAAACCTGACAAAGCTTATTTTAAAGTGAAATCTTTGAGCTGTCAACAACGCATCACATATAACTTAGTTAAGGATTCCAAAGGGAAGATATTGTTTGAAAATGAAAAGGTATGTGATCGATGGAAGGAATACCTTGAAGATTTGTATGATGGACCAGATATTACTGACAATAGTATTTATATAGAAGATGAAGAACTAATTGAAGAAGACGATAAAGGTCCAACTATAACTAAAGCAGAGTTTTATGCAGCACTCACTAAACTGAATGGAAATAAAGCAACTGGTGTAGATAACATTCCTGCAGAGCTCTTAAATTGTTGTGATGTAAGCATTAAAGAATACCTCTTTCAAATCATTACTAAATGCTATGAGGACGGAATTGTACCTCCTGATTTTATTAAAATTTGAACAATCACACTACCCAAGAAGGAAATGCTTGTGAATGTTCTAATTATGGAACTTTAGCCATTCATTCACATGCATCAAAGTTTTTATTGATCATCATCAAAGATAGACTAAGCAAGAAAATTGAACAATATCTGGATAGTGATCAGTATGGATCTAGAACAAGGAAAGGGACTAGCGATGCTATCCTAGCATTACGTCAGATTTTAGAAATAAGACTGGAAGTTAATCGAAAAACGTATATAGTATTCATTGATATAGAAAAGGCATTTAATAATGTCAATTGGAAAACCTTATTTCTTATATTGGCCAAAGTCGGGATTGACTGGAAAGACAGGTGCCTTATTCTGAACTTATATAAAAATCAAACTACCAAAATAACAGTTGACGGCAATAAAATAGAAGAAAAAATAAGAAGAGGTGTAAGGCAGGGTTGTACTCTATCACCATTTATTTTTAATATCTATATAGAAGCTGCAGTAAATACATTAAAAGAGAAAACAAAAGAACAAAGATGTAATGGATTACAGGTACATAGCATTCTCTTTGCAGATGATATTGCAATTTAAGCAAACTCAGCATGTGAAATGAATAGCATGTTAAAAGTTTTTCAGAAATCCTTAGGAAAATTCGGGCTAAGATTTAATTCTCGGAAGATATAATTAATGGTAATTGACAAAAAGAAACAACCAATTTTAGCTAATATAATGTTGAATGATTGTGCCATTGAACAAGTAATGGACTATTTGGGAAGTGTGATTAATTATGACAATAAATGCATCTCAGAAATTACGAAAAGAATAGCGTTGGCGAAGAAAGCCTTTCAAAATAAGAAGTATTTGCTGCTCAATGGCCCCCTCAACTTGAAGATAAGGAAGTCATTTCTCAAGACATTTGTTTGGAGTGTGTTGACCTAAGGTTGTGAAACATGGACACTTGGGAAAGGAGAAGAACCAAATCTTGAGGCAGCTGAAATGTGGTTTTGGAGACGAATGACCCGAACAAGCTGGATGGAAAGAAGGACAAATGAGCTTGTTCTGAACCAAATTCAGGGGAATCGATGCCTGTTGAACTCCATCAAGTAAAGGAATGCAAAATCCATGGGACACATACTTAGACATGACACTCTCCTTCAGGTACTTTTTAAGGAAAAACTTTGGGAAATAACGAAGGGGACGACCAAAACAATCGTATCTCAAGAACATTGTCAAGGAGATGGAATGTGACTCGTATGCCAATGTGAAGAGAACTCCTGAAGACCGTAAGAAATGGCTGCAACGACAAGGCTCTTAGCCTTTAGAAGCTGATGACGATGATGAAACAAATGGATTGTATGACAACCGAGTTAGTTAAAGACAAGTTCAGTGAACAAGAATCAGAGGAACAAGGATAATTGTATTAAGTAATAGACTGTTCTTGGTAGAATAAAGATCGAGAGGAAAACGTTCTTGGCATATTTAGTATAAATAAAGCTGTGTATAATGTTCATTTGAGATATTGTTTGACAGTTTGAAAAGTTTAGGAATACAATTCAGGATTCTGAGTGTGTCTACAACCAGCAGGTATTTATTAGATTCGATAGACATGATAGAGAAACTGGTATTAAAATGAAATTAGGTACGACTGCATTTTATCATTCGTACTTTTCAATCTATACATACGGCAAGTAACGAAGGAAATGCTAAAGAAATATAAAGTAGAATTGAGGACGAAGATGAAGTAATTTCGACTCGGTGACTTACTAACGACAATGTCATCTTAGCCTCAACACCAGAGGATTTGATCATGTTTCTAAACGGTGTGTACGAGGTGTTGAGGAAAGATTTCATAATAAAATCATTGTATTTGAAACAGAATAAACGGAATGCAGCAGGAAGATTTAAAATAAAAATATTGGAATCGATTGGCTGTTGAAACACTAAGAGTCGTTGGTGACTCCAACTTGGACGCAGGATGGACAAAGCAAATAAGATATTAAGGTTGGGTTGACGTCTGTTTACATAAAATATATATCTAGGTATAAAAAATTCATTTTTGAAGCCATTACCTGGAGTTTGGCGCTTTATGGTTGCGAAACTTGGATTCTTTTTGCTGCAGAATATATAAAAATAGAAATATTTGATTGTGGTGTTGTTGGAAAATAGTGATGATTAAAAGATTAAATATAGTACTTAAGAAGGGTATTAGTACGAGTGAGGGAGGGTAAATAGGTCTGACGAGTGGTAATGAGTAGGATATAAAGGGCGGTTCTGGGGCAGGGGCTACTGGGCAAGATGGCCGCCGCGCGCAACCGCCCAAAGTTATTCTTATGGAGGGGTCAGTCATAGCTGGGGCAGGGGCTAATGGGCAACATGGCCCCCACGTCCTGAGACCGTGAATGACATCATAGGGGTAGTTCGGCCGTGTAGTTCCTAATGGAATATTTATTATTATTATTATTATTTTAATTAGGTAATCATGGATTATGTACAATCAAGACCAGCCTTATATTGTCCACTTTTTGGTGTAGTGGCCAGAATTCTTAGCTGTTACTGTGTAGGCCTGGGTTCGAGTCTTGGCTCTGTCAAGATTTTTAATTTTGGGCTGAGGGTTGGAACGGGGTACACTCAGCCTCATGAGGTGAAAATGTGGTTTCATTTATACCTCAACTTATACTCTTGGCAAATGCAGGGGTATATCTTAACTTAAGTCCACGGCAGACTCTTTTCTAATCCTTATTTTATTACAAATACACACACTAATACAGCCTTTAAAATAACACAGGTTATTAGACAAATTCCACACTCAACCAAGTACGCGAGCCTATTTGTCAATAATGTCACGAAACCCTAAAAGAAGCATAAAAAAAAAGGTCTGGGTTTGATTCCCACATTAACCAAGGAATTTAATTCTGAGCTGAGGGTTGGAACGGCGTACACTCAGCCTTGTGAGGCAAAACTAAAAAAGGTGGGTTTAATTCATACGTCAACCATTTTGCCGAACCCAACTTCACCTAACCTCGACTAACCTAAACTAACCTAACCTTACCTAACCTCAGTTCACCGAACCAAACATTTCCTCACCTCACCTCACCTAACCTAACTTTACCTAACCTAACCTACTCAAGGTTATGAGGTACTTACTGCATATCAAAAGGCTGTACACTCGTGTGTTAGACACTCTATCTTGCTAAGGACCCCTATATTCCCTATACAAGGCTATACATGTTAGTTCTAAACACTTAGTGGATATTTGTATATTAAATTTATATACACAGCTTATACAAGCACGTTTTTTTTTCACACAGTAAAACTTTGTCAAATAGCCATATGCGACACGCAAAGTATGTTTCCGCTATCTAGCGGTGACTATGGAAACTACCTGAATGACCAGTATGGTACCTAGTGCTACATATCATCACTACTGAACAACCAGCATGCTATCTAGCGGTCGATATCAACACCCCACTTAACTACCTAGCGGCCGATATCAACACTCACTCAACTCACCTAAACTAACCTGACCACGCTCGACTTGTCTACTGAACCTATCCTAATCTAATCCTAGCTAACCTCACCTGACGTGACCATACCTGTTTGTAAGCAACAACAACACACTAAGATTCCATGAATTCTAGAGTACTTTTAGATGAATTATCGACTCTCAACTCTTATAACTATATCTATCCCACTCTGCCAAAAACCCGATATATATTTTAAAAAAATTTTGCTCGATGTCACTACTAAAGTGATATTGTGTTTTCCGATCCTATCACAATAAATTCATTACCCCCGCTCTTAACTTGGTCTCGACAACAACCATGCCTATTTTTATTATGTCAGATGATGTAATGTTCGGGTGCAAAGTGGGTGCAAAGTGGGTGTGAAAGTGAGTGCAAAGTGGGTGCAAAGTAGGTGTATAAGTGAGTTAAAAGTGAGTGCAAAGTGGGTGCAAAGTGGGTGCATAAACCCTTAGCAATCCACAATCAGTGTGCGCACCATGTTCACACTTGTCTGGACCAAGTCCAACTGACCACAGACTGACTATCAGTGACTAACGTACACCTATGACATTGACTTACATCCCATTCTAGTAAAAATAAAAATAAAAATGTACTCCGTGTATAGGTTAGGGTATGACAATAGACATGGGAAACAACAACAACAACAATCTATTTTTATTAGATTATTTTACTGGTATAACAAGTTTTACATGCTTTTATCGTTTTGGGATAGTCACGCCTACTATCAATTGCGCCTACTATAAATCACGCCTACTATGAATCGCTTCAACTATCAATTGCGCCTACTATCAATCGCGCCTACTAACAATGCGCCTACTATCAATCGTTCCTGCTATAAATTGCGTCTATTATAAATCGCTCCCATGTCAAATTGCGCCTACTATCAATCACGCATACTATCAATTGCGCCTACCATTAATCGCGTCTACTATCAATTGCGCCTACTACCAATCGCGCCTTCTAGGACGTGACTTTTCATTAAACCAAAACATATCCTTTTGTCAGCCTCTCACCCCTCCCATCAATCTATGGCGTCATTTTCATAGTCAGTCTTAAAGCAAGTCTAAACTTTTAGAACATGTCACGTGACAAAGTTAGGTTAGGTAAAGTTAGGTTATGTTAGGTGAGCTGAGGTTAAGTCTTAAAATATCCCCTCTCTCTTGTACTTTGTGTAAACATTGACACTGTAACTTCATGATATCAAGGGGGATCTGAATCGCACCCATATCAATCACGTCTATTATCAATCACGCCTACTATCAATCATGCCTACTATCAATTGCACCTACTGTCAATTGCATCTACTATAATTTGCGCCTACTATGAATCGCGTCTACTATCAATCACGCCTACTACAATCATGTCTACTATCAATTGTGCGCCTACTGTCAATCCCGCCTACTATCAATAACGCCTACTATAAATCACGCCTACCATCAATTGCGCGTACTATAAATCGCGCCCATGTCTAATTATGCTTACTATCAATCGCGCCTACTATAATTTGCGTCTACTATAAATCTCGCCCTTGTCAAGTTGCGTCTCCTATCCATCACGCTTACTATCAATTGCGTCTACTATTAATTGTGCCTACTATCAATTGCGTCTACTACCAATCGCGTCTACTAGGACATGACTTTTCATTAAACCAAAATATTTCCTTTTTGTCAGCCTGTCACTTCTCCCATTTATCTATGACGTCATAATCAGTCTTAAAGCAAGTATAAACTTGTAGAACATGTCACGTGACAAAGTTAGGTTAGGTAAAGTTAGGTTATGTTAGGTGAGCTAAGGTTAAGTCATAAAATATCTCCTCTCTGTCTTGTACTTGGTGTAAACATTGACACTGTAACTTTGTGATATCAAAGATGATCTGAGTCGCGCCCATGTCAAATTGCGCCTACTATCAATCGCGCCTACTATGAATAACGCCTACTATCAATTTCATTTACTATCAATTGCGCCTATTATTAATCACGTCTACTATCAATTACACCTACTATCAATTGCGCCTACTATAAATCACGCCCACTAGGACATGACGTTTCATTAAACTAAAACATTTCCTTTTTGCCAGCCTCTCACCCCTCCCATCCACAAAACGTGCTTGTATAAGCTGTGTATTTTAATTCAATTCATACAATTAACCACTAAGTGTTCTGAACTAACCTATATAGCCATGTCTAATGTATATATGGGATCCTTAGCAACAAACAAAAAAAATCCATATCATCACTACTGAACGACCAGCATGCTATCTAGCGGTCGATATCAACACCCCACTCAACTACCAGCATGCTACCTAGCGGCGGGTATCAACACTCACTCAACTCACCTAACCTAACCTGACCACGCCTGACTTGTCTACTGAACCTATCCTAATCTAATCCTAGCTAACCTCACCTGACGTGACCATACCTGTTTGTAAGCAACAACAACACACTAAGATTCCATGAATTCCAGAGTACTTTTAGATTAATTATCTACTCTCAACTCTTATAACTATGTCTATCTCACTCTGTCAAAAACACGATCTATTTAAAAAAAATCTCGATGTCACTACTAAAGTGATAATGGGTTTTCCGATCCTATCACTATAAATTCATTACCCCCGCTCTTATTTTGTTTTCGACAACAACCATGCCTATTTTTATTATGTCAAATGGTGTAATGTTCGGGTGCAAAGTGGGTGTAAAAGTGAGTGCAAAGTGGGTGCAAAGTAGGTGTAAAAGTGAGTGAATAGCGAGTGCAAAGTGGGTGCAAAGTGGTTGCATAAACCCTTGGCAATCCACAATCAGTGTGCGCGACATGCTCACACTTGTCTGGACCAAGTCCAACTGACCACAGACTGACTATCAGTGACTAACGTAAACCTATGACATTGACTTACATCCCATTCTAGTAAAAATAAAAATGTACTCCGTGTATAGGTTAGGGTATGACAATAGACATGGGAAACAACAACAACAACAATCTATTTTATTAGATTATTTTATTGGTATAACAAGTTTTACATGCTTTATCATTTTGGGATAGTCACGCCTACTATCAATTGCGCCTACTATAAATCACGCCTACTATGAATCGCGCCAACTATCAATTGCGCCTACTATCAATCGCGCCTTCTATCAATTTCGCCTACTATCAATCGCGCCTACTATAAATTGCGTCTATTATAAATCGCGCCCTTGTCAAATTGCGCCTACTATCAATCACGTCTGCTATCAATCACGCATACTATCAATTGCGCCTACCATTAATCGCGTCTACTATCAATTGCGCCTGCTACCAATCGCGCCTTCTAGGACATGACTTTTCATTAATCCAAAACATTTCCATTTTGTCAACCTCTCACCCCCCCCCCCCCCCCTCCCTCCCCATCAATCTATGACGTCATTTTCATAGTCAGTCTTAAAGCAAGTCTAAACTTGTAGAACATGACACGTGACAAAGTTAGGTTAGGTAATGTTAGGTTATGTTAGGTGAGCTGAGGTTAAGTCTTAAAATATCCCCTCTCTCTTGTATTTTGTGTAAACATTGACGCTGTAACTTCATGATATCAAAGGTGATCTGAGTCGTACCCATATCAATCACGTCTATTATCAATCACGCCTACTATCAATTGCATCTACTATAATTTGCGCCTACTATGTATCGCGTCTACTATCAATCACGCCTACTACAATCACGTCTACTATCAATTGTGCGCCTACTATCAATCCCGCCTATTATCAATTACGCCTACTATCAATCACGCCTACTATCAATTGCGCCTACTATAAATCGCGCCCATGTCTAATTGCGCTTACTATCAATCGCGCCTACTATAATTTGCGTCTACTATAAATCGCGCCCATGTCAAGTTGCGCCTCCTATCAATCACGCTTACTATCAATTGCGTCTACTATTAATTGCGCCCACTATCAATTGCGTCTACTACCAATCGCTTCTACTAGGACATGACTTTTCATTAAACCAAAATATTTCCTTTCTAGTCAGCCTCTCACTTCTCCCATTTATCTATGACGTCATAATCAGTCTTAAAGCAAGTCTAAACTTGTAGAACATGTCACGTGACAAAGTTAGGTTAGGTAAAGTTAGGTTATGTTAGGTGAGCTAAGGTCAAGTCATAAAATATCTCCTCTGTCTTGTACTTTGTGTAAACATTGACACTGTAACTTTGTGATATCAAAGATGATCTGAGTCGCGCCCATGTAAAATTGCGCCTACTATCAATCGCGCCTACTATGAATCACGCCTACTATCAATTGCATTTACTATCAATTGCGCCTACTATTAATCACGTCTACTATCAATTACGCCTACTATCAATTGCGCGTATTATAAATCACGCCCACTAGGACATGACGTTTCATTAAACTAAAACATTTCCTTTTTTGCCAGCCTCTCACCCCTCCCATCCGCAAAACGTGCTTGTATTAGCTGTGTATTTAAATTCAATTCATACAATTAACCACCAAGTGTTCAGAACTAATATGTATAGCCTTGTCTAGGGTATATATGGGATCCTTAGCAACAAACAAAAAAAACATATCATCACTACTTAACGACCAGCATGCTATCTAGCGGTCGATATCAACACCCCACTCAACTACCAGCATGCCACCTAGAGGCCGATATCAACACTCACTCAACTCACCTAACCTAACCTGACCATGGATGACTTGTCTACTGAGTCTATCCTAATCTAATCCAAGCTAACGTCCCCTGA
Organism: Meconema thalassinum; assembly: GCA_946902985.2. Lineage (NCBI taxonomy): Eukaryota > Metazoa > Arthropoda > Insecta > Orthoptera > Tettigoniidae > Meconema > Meconema thalassinum. The sequence continues at coordinate 51,774,959 of OX336388.2, read as the reverse complement.
CGTGACCATACCTGTTTGTACGCAACAACAACAACACACTAAGATTCCATGAATTCCAGTGTACTTTTAGATTAATTATTGACTCTCAACTCTTATAACTATGTCCATCCCACTCTGTCAAAAATACGATATATATTTTTTTTAATTTATGCTCGATGTCACTACTAAAGCGTTAATGGGTTTTCCGATCCTATCACTATATATTCATTACCCCCGCTCTTATCTTGGTCACGACAACAACCATGCCTATTTTTATTATGTCAGATGATGTAATGTTCCGGTGCAAAGTGGGTGCAATGTGGGTGTAAAAGTGAGTGCAAAGTGGGTGCAAAGTAGGTGTAAAAGTGAGTGAAAAGTGGGTGCAAAGTGGCTGCAATGTGGGTGCAAAAGTGGGGTGTAAAAGTGATACCCTATTTGTAATGGCTTATTTGACAAGTTATTTTGTGGTACCCTATTTGTAATGTCTTATTTGACAAGTTATTTTTTGTCAATGTATTTAGAGGATATTTCTCTTGTTCTTGGAAAGTATCTCAGCCTTTTTTATGATAGCATAATGCTTACCGCCATGTTTGTAAGCAACAACAACACACTAAAATTCCAAGAATCCAAACTTCTCTAAGGTTAATGATTGTCCCTCAACTCCATTCCACGCCTAGACAAAAACATTATACATTTCAAATTTTTCAAAAAAGGTAAATTGGGACAGTATGCTATATGTTTCTCTTGTTCTTGGAAAGTATCTCAGCCCCTTTTTATGATAGCTTAATGCTTACCGCCATGTTGTAAGCAACAACAACACACGAAAATTCCAAGAATCCAAACTACTCTAAGGCTAATGATTGTCTCTCAACTCCATTCCACACCTAGTCAAAAACATTATACGTTTCAAATTTTTCTAAATAGGTAAATTGGACAGTAGGCTATATGTTTAAACTAAAATTATATAAAATCATATGCTAACTCCAACACCTACGTCTATCCCACTCTCAGTCAAAAAATATTATATTCTTTAAATTTTTCCAAAAAATATTTGGAAAGTAGGCTATATTTTGAAAGCTAATCATCCTAAAAAGTCATATATAGACTCAAACCAATGGCTTTTATATCCATAATCGTTAGAAAAAAACATGGATTTTTTGACATTTTTTCAAAAAATGTTCATTTTAAAAAATGGGCTATATTTAGTAAACTATGAATTTTACAAAAAAAAATGTTTGACATAAATGACAGGTATTTATCCCCTCTACCGAAAAACCAGGTCTCTGGGACAAAGTCCAAAAAGGTTCAATTTTGAAAGTAGGCGATATTTTGAAAACTAATCATTCTAAGAAGTCGTATGCGCGCCATGTAAGTAGTTGGACTCACGCGGCCGCCATCTTGTAAGAGGAAGAGGTGCTAGAACTCTCCAAAAACCACTACTGCACAGTTTTTGTCCTGGGCACCTACAATTTATTTTTGGGGTAGAGGGGGTAAACACCCTTCATTTACTTAAAACAAACTTTTTTGTAAAATTCTTAGTTTCCAAAATATAGGCAATTTTGAAAATTGACCTTTCTTTGGAAAAATTGAAAATATGTAAAGTTTTGTTCTAACGTTAAAGGACTTAAGGAACATTTGTTTGAGTCTATATATGACTTCTTAGAATGATTAGTTTTCAAAATATCGCGTACTCTCAAAATTCAACCTTTTTGGATTTTGTCCCAGAGACCTGGGACTTGGTTTTTGGGTAGAGGGGGTAAATACCTGTCATTTATGTCAAACACATTTTTTTTGTAAATTTCATAGTTTACAAAATATAGCCCATTTTTACAAATGATTTTTTTTTTTTGGAAAAATGTCAAAAATTCCATGTTTTGTTCTAACGATTAAGGACATAAAAGCCATTGGTTTGAGTCTATATATGACTTTTTAGGATGATTAGCTTTCAAAATATAGCCTAGGCCTACTTTCCAAATATTTTTTGAAAAAATTAAAGAATATAATATTTTTTGACTGAGAGTGGGATAGACATAGGTGTTGGAGTTAGCATATGATTTTATATAATTTTAGTTTAAACATATAGCCTACTGTCCCAATTTACCTTTTTTGAAAAAATTGAAATGTATAATGTTTTTGACTAGGTGTGGAATGGAGTTGAGAGACAATCATTAGCCTTAGAGTAGTTTGGATTCTTGGAAATTTAGTGTGTTGTTGTTGCTTACAAACATGGCGGTAAGCATTATGCTATCATAAAAAGGGGCTGAGATACTTTCCAGGAACAAGAGAAACATATAGCCTACTGTCCCAGTTTACCTGTTTTGAAAAATTTGAAATGTATAATGTTTTTGACTAGGCGTGGAATGGAGTTGAGAGACAATCATTAACCTTAGAGTAGTTTGGATTCTTGGAATTTTAGTGTGTTGTTGTTGCTTACAAACATGGCGGTAAGCATTATGCTATCATAGAAAGGGCTGAGATACTTTCCAAGAACAAGAGAAATATCCTCTCAATACATTGAAAACAATAACTTGTCAAATAAGCCATTAGAAATAGAGTACCACAAAATAACTTGTCAAATAAGCCATTACAAATAGGGTACCACTTTTACACCCCACTTTTGCACCCACATTGCAGCCACTTTGCACCCACTTTTCACTCACTTTTACACCTACTTTGCACCCACTTTGCACTCACTTTTACACCCACTTTGCACCCGAACATTACATCATCTGACATAATAAAAATAGGCATGGTTGTTGTCGAGACCAAGATAAGAGCGGGGGTAATGAATTTATAGTGATAGGATCGGAAAACCCATTATCACTTTAGTAGTGACATCGAGATTTTTTTTAAATAGATCGTGTTTTTGACAGAGTGAGATAGACATAGTTATAAGAGTTGAGAGTAGATAATTAATCTAAAAGTACTCTGGAATTCATGGAATCTTAGTGTGTTGTTGTTGCTTACAAACAGGTATGGTCACGTCAGGTGAGGTTAGCTAGGATTAGATTAGGATAGGTTCAGTAGACAAGTCAGGCGTGGTCAGGTTAGGTTAGGTGAGTTGAGTGAGTGTTGATACCCGCCGCTAGGTAGCATGCTGGTAGTTGAGTGGGGTGTTGATATCGACCGCTAGATAGCATGCTGGTCGTTCAGTAGTGATGATATGGATTTTTTTTGTTTGTTGCTAAGGATCCCATATATACCCTAGACAAGGCTATACATGTTAGTTGTGAACACTTAGTGGTTAATTGTATGAATTGAATTGAAATACACAGCTTATACAAGCACGTTTTGCGGATGGGAGGGGTGAGAGGCTGGCATAAAAGGAAATGTTTTAGTTTAATGAAACGTCATGTCCTAGTGGGCGTGATTTATAGTAGGCGCAATTGATAGTAGGCATAATTGATGGTAGACGTGATTAATAGTAGGCGCAAATGATAGTAAATGCAATTGATTGAAAGCGTGATTCATAGTAGGCGCGATTGATAGTAGGCGCAATTTGATATGGGCGCAACTTAGATCATCTTTGAAATCACAAAGTTACAGTGTCAATGTTTACACCAAGTACAAGACAGAGAGGAGATATTTGAAGACTTAACCCCAGCTCACCTAACATAACCTAACTTTACCTAACCTTACTTTGTCACGTGACATGTTCTACAAATTTAGACTTGCTTTAAGACTGATTATGACGTCATGGATAAATGGGAGAAGTGAGAGGCTGACTAGAAAGGAAATATTTTGGTTTAATGAAAAGTCATGTCCTAGTAGAAGCGATTGGTAGTAGACACAATTGATAGTAGGCGCGATTAATAGTAAACGCAATTGATAGTAGGCGTGATTGATAGTAGGCGCAACTTGACATGGGCGTGATTTATAGTAGGCGCGATTGATAGGAAGCGTAATTAGACATGTTCGCGATTTATAGTAGGCGCAATTGATAGTAGGCGTGATTGATAGTAGGCGTAATTGATAAGTAGGCGGGATTGATAGTAGGCGCACAATTGATAGTAGACGTGATTGTAGTAGGCATGATTTATAGTAGGCGCATTTGATAGTAGGCGTGATTGATAGTAGACACGATTCATAGTAGGCGCAATTTATAGTAGATGCAATTGATAGTAGGTGCAATTGATAGTAGGCGTGATTGATAGTAGGCGTGATTGATATGGGTGCGACTCAGATCACCTTTGATATCATTAAGTTACAGTGTCAATGTTTACACAAAGTACATCAGAGAGGGGATATTTTAAGACTTAACCTCAGCTCACCTAACATAAACTAACTTTACCTAACCTAACTTTGTCACGTGACATGTTCTACAAGTTTATACTTGCTTTAAGACTGACTATGACTATGACGTCTTAGATTGATGGGAAGGGTGAGAGGCTGACAAAAAAGGAAACGTTTTGGTTTAATGAAGAGTCATGTCCTAGTAGGCGCGATTGATAGTAGGCGCAATTGATAGTAGACGCGATTAATGGTAGGCGCAATTGATAGTATGCGTGATTGATAGTAGGCGCAATCTTACATGGGCGTGATTTATAATAGACGCAATTGATAGTTGGCGCGATTGATAGTAGGCGCAATTGATAGTTGGCGCGATTCATAGTAGGCGTGATTTATAGTTGGCGCAATTGATAGTAGGCGCAATTGATAGTTGGTGCGATTCATAGTAGGCGTGATTTATAGTAGGCGCAATTGATAGTAGGCGTGACTCTCCCTAAATGATAAAAGCATGTAAAACTTGTTATACCAATACAATAATCTAATAAAAAATAGATTGTTGTTGTTGTTGTTTCCCATGTCTATTGCCATACCCTAACCTTTACACGGAGTACATTTTTATTTTTATTTTTACTAGAATGGGATGTAAGTCAATGTCATAGGTGTACGTTAGTCACTGATAGTCAGTCTGTGGTCAGATCCACTTGGTCCAGACAAGCGTGAACATGTTACGCACACTGATTGTGGTTTGCCAAGGGTTTATGCACCCACTTTGCACCCACTTTGCACTCACTTTTCACTCACTTTTACACCTACTTTGCACCCACTTTGCACTCACTTTCACACCCACTTTGCACGTACTTTGCACCCGAACATTACATCATCTGACAAAATAAAAATAGGCATGGTTGTTGTCGAGACCGAGTTAAGAGCGGGGTTAATGAATTTATTGTGATAGGATCGGAAAACACATTATCACTTTAGTAGTGACATCGAGCAAAAAAATTTTAAAATATATATCGGGTTTTTGGCAGAGGGGGATAGACATAGTTATAAGAGTTGAGAGTCGATGATTCATCTAAAAGTACTCTGGAATTCATGGAATCTTAGAGTGTTGTTGTTGTTGCTTACAAACAGGTATGGTCACGTCAGGTGAGGTTAGCTAGGATTAGATTAGGATAGGTTCCGTAGACAAGTCGAGCGTGGTCAGGTTAGGTGAGTTGAGTGAGTGTTGATATCGGCCGCTAGGTAGATGCTGGTAGTTGAGTCGGGTGTTGATATCGACCGCTAGATAGCATGCTCGTCGTTCAGTAGTGATGATATGGAGCACTAGGTACCATACTGGTCTTTCAGGTAGTTTCCATAGTCACCGCTAGATAGCGGAAACATACTTTGCGTGTCGCATGTGGCTATTTGACAAAGTTTTACTGTATGAAAAAAAAGTGCTTGTATAAGCTGTGTATATAAATTTAATATACAAATAACCACTAAGTGTTTAGAACTAACATTTATAGCCTTGTATAGGGAATATAGGGGTCCTTAGCAAGATAGAGTGTCTAGCACACGAGTGTACAGCATTTTGATATGCAGTAAGTACCTCATAACCTTGAGTAGGTTAGGTTAGGTAAAGTTAGGTTAGGTGAGGTGAGGTGAGGAAATGTTTGGTTCGGTGAACTGAGGTTAGGTAAGGTTAGGTTAGTTTAGGTTAGTCGAGGTTAGGTGAAGTTGAGTTCGGCAAAATGGTTGACGTATGAATTAAACCCACCTCTTTTTAGTTTTGCCTCACAAGGCTGAGTGTACGCCGTTCCAACCCTCAGCTCAGAATTAAATTCCTTGTTTAATGTGGCAATCAAACCCAGACCTCGTTTTTTATGCTTCTTTTAGGGTTTCGTGACATTATTGACAAATAGCCTCGCGTACTTGGTTGAATGTGGAATTTGTCTAATAACCTGTGTTATTTTAAAGGCTGTATTAGTGTGTGTATTTGTAATAAAATAAGGATTAGAAAAGAGTCTGCCGTGGACTTAAGTTAAGGTATACCCCTGCATATTCCAAGAGTAAAAGTTGAGGTATAAATGAAACCACATTTTCACACTTTCACCTCATGAGGCTGAGTGTACCCCGTTCCAACCCTCAGCCCAAAATTAAAAATCTTGACAGAGCCAAGACTCGAACCCAGGCCTCCACAGTAACAGCTATGAATGCTAGCCACTACTCCAAAAAGTGGACAATATAAGGCTGGTCTAGTTTGTACATAATCAATCCATGATTACCTAATAATAATAATAATAACAATAAATATTTCATTTAGCAACTACACGGCCGAACTGTCCCTGTGACGTCATTCACGGTCTCAGGGCGTGGCGGCCATGTTGCCCATTAGTCCCTGCCCCAGCTATGACTGACCCCTCCATAAGGATAACATTGGGCGGTTACGCGCGGCGGCCATCTTGCCCATTACCCCCTGCCCCAGAACCGCCCTTTATATCCTACTGTTGTGAATAGAAGGAAGAGCTTGGTATGGCACATACTAAGGCAACTGGAATTGAAACCTTACAGTTGTTATGGAAGGACGGGTCGAGGACAGGAACTCGAGGTGATAATCAAGAATAGTTTATTTTGAACGAATTCCTTCGGATGTAGGGTGCGTTGGTTCTGCGGAGATAGAATGGTAATCTCAAGAATGAGTGACGTCACTCAACAAATACGCCGCCTGTGCGAAAGCTCAGCCACTTTTGCACACGCGTATACGGATTTATTTAAGCAAATGCATCGATTTGTGCAAGAAGTGTTATCTCTTACTCTATTTCATCACTATTAGGATATTGTCCCAGGTTTGACAAACCTCTCAGATACATATGTCAGATATTTTGAAACATAGAATGTAACTTCGATTATTAATTTAGAATAAGAGTGTACAAAGTGTGAATTTGTGGACGTCTAAATAGGAGGTCGAGATTTTGAATCGTTGGGGGGCTTATTTTATGTTCCCAGCTACAGTACGTGGTCAGACGGGAGTCACATTGTGGTGAGCCAAGAGTTGGATTAATGTTCGCTATATGGAGTGGTTAATGTTACCTAGTTACCACTTTCTGTATATTATAACAAGCCACCGTTATGTATAGTATCTGATATTTTCTTGGACCTAAAGCTAATCACTCAACTCCACATAATTTATGTAGCCCTAAATAACCATTCATCCGCGATGTATGGAAGAGTGAAGCATAATAGCCCATGTGGTTTCGAAATCACATGATTTGCATATCCAAAATTCCCACCTCAATCCAAATGCCAGCTTGGTTATTCTGAAGGGAATATAATATGAATTATTCTGTCACCTGTACGAGCACGCACTTCCTAAGTCTGAAGGATTTCAGTTATCCAGATTTTATTAAATAGTCATATCCCCGAACATCCATGTTGTTAAAACGGCACAATGTGGTGTGAAATAAGTTAAGCACTTTCACTGCTAGTATGAATTAGCACACAATTTCCGTAACCATTCAATGACTTCAATTATATAACTCATCAAGGACAAAGTTGACTTTTGGCAAACAGAATGTGTCTGGAAATAATTTGCCTTTTCCATGTATAATCAGTACTTTTGAAATAGATACGGATTTCATATTTATCAAGGAAACCTATGACTCCAAATACTCCGATGTGACGCACCATTTTGTTTTCATTGTATACAGGGTCATCGAAAAATAATGCCAACATTTCAAACAATGATAGCAACGAAACCTTTTATGTTAAACGTGTAATTCTTTCACTGAACGCCAGCTGGTTAAAGTAAGTTTTGTTTTGGAGGGGACGTGACCTTGCTATGCGCACACTAGATGCTCAGTAGCCGAGGTCGACTGGGGGCGCGCCCGTTTATGAAGTCCTGACCTCACCCCTTTGGATTTTTTTCAGGGGGTACGTTAAAAACATTGTGTAAGCAGAAAAAATCGGGATTTGGAGCACCTGCGGGAGCGAATTTCTGCTGCCATCTTGACAGTTACTCCTGAAATGATTGCACGTACCAATCCAGCCATTGGGAAGGCGTGCGTTCAATGCTGATGTTGGTGGGCGCCCTGGCCTAGATTTTTTCTCTACAGTCCTTGTTTCTATAAACTGATTAAACCATCGAATGACAGTTTTGTAATCAGGTGCAGTTTGTCGGGCGGTGCAGTGATAGGGGCGCGCGCCACTGGTCGACCTTGGCTACTGCGCATCTAGTGTGCGCATAGCAAGGTCACGTCCCCTCCAAACAAAACTTATTTTAACCAGCTGGCGTTCAGTGAAAGAATTACACGTTTATCATAAAGGGTTTCGGTGCTATCATTGTTTGAAATGTTGGCATTATTTTTCGATGGCCCTATATAAGTATTTGAAAATATTCAGACTGTATGAAAAACATAGCATTGAATATTAAAAATGAGATCAGTTCCAGGTACTAGATAAGGACAGTATTCTTGGTAGTGATATTAATGAATGTTTGTTCAGTTATCATTTCATAAGTTAGATCTCTGTATTTTGAAAGTATTATTCACCATTTTCAGATAATTCAACATAATTATGAGCGCACTGCACTGCATTGTATTAATACAAATGGTTTCAGTCTGGGATGTCCTGATACTTCGGATCCTGCTGTAAGGAAGATATACGCATTATGTTATACTAGAGGACAGAATACCAGCACTGTATCTGAAAGGAATATTACAAATCAACAAAATTTGACGACCAAACGGTTAAACCATACTGGGAAGAAGCAATACTCGTGTAGCACTTGCGAAGCCAAATTTAGTTGGAAAAGTAGTTTGAAGAGACACATGTTAACCCATACTGGGAAGAAGGGTTACTCGTGTAGAACATGCGAAACCAAATTTACCCAGAAGGCTAATTTAAAGTCACACATGTTAACCCATACTGGGGAGAAGCCCTTCTCGTGTAGCACATGCCAAGCCGAATTTCGTAAGAATAGTACTTTGAAGACTCACATGCTAACCCATACTGGGCAGAAGCCCTACTCGTGTAGCTCGTGTGAAGCTGCATTTAGTCTGAAAGGTAGTTTGAAGATACACATGTCAACACATACTGCTGAGAAACCCTTCTCGTGTAGCACATGCGAAGCCAAATTTAGTCAGAGAGCTTATTTGAAAACTCACATGTTAACCCATACTGGGGAGAAGCCCTTCTCGTGTAGCACATGCCAAGCCGAATTTCGTCAGAATAGTAATTTGAAGAGACACATGCTAACCCATACTGGGCAGAAACCCTACTCGTGTAGCTCATGCGAAGCTACATTTAGTCAGAAAGGTAGTTTGAAGATACACATGTCAACACATACTGGTGAGAAACCCTTCTCGTGTAGCACATGCGAAGCCAAATTTACTCAGAGAGGTTATTTGAAGACTCACATGTTAACCCATACAGGGCTGAAGCCCTACTCGTGTAGCACATGCGAAGCCAAATTTAGTCTGAAAGGTGGTTTGAAGATACACATGTTAACCCATACTGGTGAGAAACCTTTCTCGTGTAGCTCATGCGAAGCCAAATTTAGTCAGAATGGTCATTTGAAGACACACATGTTAAACCATACTGGTGAGAAACCTTTCTCGTGTAGCTCATGCGAAGCCAAATTTAGTCAGAATGGTCATTTGAAGACACACATGTTAACGCATACTGTCGAGCCGCGATACTCGTGTAGGACATGCGGAGACAAATTTGCCCTCAAGTATGCTTTGAGGAAACATAAGTTAACTCATAGTCGTGAGAAGACAAAGTAGAATATGCCAAACCAAATTTGTTGGGACATTTGAAGATACACCTTTTCCATACCTGTGTAGCAGAGTGGATGAGAAACATCTTATCTCTTTTGTTGCCAAGCAATTAATAAGTGAATATAGTAAAATTACCAATCGAAGCTTAGTGATATCGCAAGTGTTACAAATTATCTCCCACCTATATTTTAAGATAGTGTGTTGGTATTTTCTTCTCTAGCAGGTAAATAACTATTCAGAAACTTGAAGCTAAATAATTATAATTTCCTTCATTTGGGTATTAATATAATCTGCAAAATTAATCCTGTGAGAAAGAAAATAATTGGAAATCTTAATATAAATATGACAGCCTACACAATCTAAATAGTATCTTTTGTGAAAGAAATGAACCCGCGCAACGAATAAGGGACTCCACGCCAGTTTTGTAGTTCTGTGTAAAGTACATTTGGTTGTTTGAAAGCGGGGTATTAAGTGAATTTCGTCCAAATTTTATACGAGTGATCCCTAATATCATATTAATATTGTAGTTTACTTGTGTGGTGCTTCAGTGATAATTGAACATATACATGGGTTGGTTTTTTAGTTTTGGCACCTTAGTTATAACTGGATTAATAACTCACCTAGATGGTTCCAAGTTTCACAGGCCATCGATGTACTCCCCACCGTTGCGTACAACGTGTTCCCAGCGATGCGGAAGCCGTTGGATCCCGTTGGCACTGCCCAATCTATTGATAGTACGAAGAGAGCGCTCGGCAGCCTGCTTAACGTCTTCAATGGCACGGAAGCGCTCCCCGCACATTGTCATCTTCATCTTCGGGATGAGATCATAGTAGCAGAGACTGATGTCGGGAGAATAATGGGGGGGGGGGGGTGATAGTGGACCTCCCAGCCCCAGCGATCCAACAATGCCGACACAACGCCTGCTGTGTGTTCCCTAGCATTGTCATGCAGAACGATGGGCGTTGTAACCATGTGGTGGCGCCATTTCCTTCTCAGAGCTCCTCGGAGATGATCTTGCAGAAACGAACAATAGTACGACGCATTAACGGTTTGCCCTCGGGGAACAGTATGGTGAATGATCACACCATCCCAATCATAGGCAAGAATCAACATTACCTTCACATTGGTGGGGGTTGGTCGAACTGTTTGCTTCCGTGGTGATCCGTGGTGCCGGCACTCGTTCGATTGGCGTTTTAACTGTGGCTCATAAGATCTGGCCCACGTCTCGTCAATGGTTATGATACGCCGTAAAAAGGCCTCTCCTTCGCGCTCATAACGCTGCAAGTGCATACGACAAGCGTCATATCGCAGCCATTTGTGCATGTCGGTTAAGTCATGCGGAACCCATTTGGACGCATTCTTCCTCAATTTCAGTAAGTCCTTCAGGATGTGGAGGACAGTTGAATGCGCCAGTCCGGTATCTTGCTCTAATTGATGAATCGTTACGTTCCGATCCTCCTCTACTAACGCGGACACCATCTGTACATTGTCATCATTTACTGGTGGGTGACCAGATTGAGGCCTGTCCCCCACACGTTCGCGCCCATTTAGAAAGGCTGCAACCCATCTTGCTACCGTTCTGAACGGTAACGCAGCTGCAACGCACGCTTCCTGCAATCCTCGCTGACACTGTTTAGCACAGCGACCCCTAGCACAAGGAATTTTTATCCGCGTTCTCTGCTCCTGCTTGGAAAACATTGCGACTGTCTTTCACGAGCGCTGGTCTCACACTACTCATCTAACTGGCGCGACTGCGCACGAGTGGTGGTGAGGACGGGCGAGGTCATGTGCTCTGAGGGAGGGGATGCAGGGCAGCAACCGTCGGTAAAAGTGGCAGCGCCCAACATTGTTGCAACTTGGCACTGAAGCATTGGTGCCTAAACTAAAAAAACACCCCTTTTATATAGGCATATTTTTGTCTATAAAATAGGAAGAAGGACCCCCGTAACACGTTTTGTTATCTCGGAGCCCACTCGTTAAGAGCATGCATTTTTTGTGACTGGAGTCCTTATTCCACTGAACGGACGGTAATAGCTATACTAATACACACACTGATCTTTGTTGTTGTAGTTGTTGATTCTTTTAAAGGCTTTGCGACATTGCGGTCATGTAGGCCCGTGTATTTGGGTATGTGTAAAATTTGTCTGATAGCCTGTGTCACTGTGATGTTAGTACTAGTATGTGTATATGTTACTGAGGTACGAATTGGGTAGGAAGGGGCCGTGGCCTTAAGTTAGGTATTGTACCCGAAAATCCGGAAAAGAGCCTGTTGGAATATCCATTGCCCCAGCTGGATCGCCTATTTCTAACAGCACCGGCAAATCACTACTTTGGAAATCGCTCTCAACACGGCCTTTGGGGATTTACATACAGCAGTAACAAGAATATTGTGGATCAACAACAAACTACACGGGGCACACCTACCTTTACTTACCTCCTCGGGGACTGGGAATTCAGCTTCGCCTACAATATATCCACAATACTCTAGTTCTTTATATTTAAAATGAATCACACGCCAATAACAACAAATAACGAACTGAATAAAATTTATTAACAATGGTGTAAACTAACCTAGTATAAACAAAATAACAATAAACTAATTGAACAATCAAATTAAATTAAAAACACGCAATCATTCACATTTCCTTTCTACTCCACATCTTACCACAATGCTGTGTTTAAAAAATATAAGCATACAAATCTTGGCTTGTTTTCGGCCTACACTATGCGAAAATAAAACGTTTAATGAAGGCTCTTACATTCGTGGCATTCCTGTCACCTGGTATCATTCACTAGTCCGCGTTTGGAGAACGCACGTGCGCTAGCTTGTTTCATCAATGAAACACTAGCACCACGCTGCACTCGGAACTAGTTACAATTTATACAAGGCGGTGAGTCTTCACCTGTTCATATTATGACACACCGCTATCCAAATCTAACGGTGAATCATTCTAGCCAGCCCACATCGAGACTGCTTTTGAGTGTGTTTAAAATACACGTAAATTAACATTTAGATCTTACAAAAATGCACATAACATCTATGTTTCTTTAACAATCATTTTGAAAATTTTTATACACTCTTTCATTCGCACCCTGTATTGTTCTAGAATCCGGTTCAACAATTACTCTTAACAGTGGACAATCATTCATACCAAACAAATCTGCTCACAAAACACACCCTATTCCCAAACAATTGATTAATAGATCCTACGAAATTATTTAACTAACTAAATCATTTTCGAAAAAATATTTACATGTAATATGTTCATAATAATATCCATTATTTAGTGTTGCTAACACGTTTCTTTCGAGATTCTGGCTTCTAGGTTACAATACATCTCTCAATTAATTATATACACTGGTTTTCCACATAACCATTCTCTAACTCTCCGTAGTTTTGATACACTGCTTACACATCACCTTATATACGTTTCATTACATTGTCGGTCTAATTCAGTCGACTAACTAAGGTTAACTGTACGTAATTACATAACTTCGGGTTTAATAAAATTTAATAATTGTATTATAGACATAAGTAGTATACACTTTTAGACTTTGGATATTGCGTAGTCGCGAGACCATATTGCATCATCATGCATTTAATGGTGACGTCATGGGGCACTTAATGGATGCTTAGAGCTAGCATGTGCACATGTTAACGTGGGAAGAGGTTGACCTTTAACCGCTTGAAGCAGATAACCTTTGGCTTATTTATGCGATGGAGATAAAAATTAATGGGTGTTGACGTCATCTGATACCCGTACAAGTGTGCAGCTGTGCGAGCGATCACGTGATATGTCTGCAGTGTTCACGTGAGACGTGGTTGACCTTTAACGTCATTGTGTAAGAATGTAATCTTTGACTTCTTTAAGTAATAGTGATAAAAAATAATGAGATGTTTGCGTCAGAAGCTTGTTTTGTAGCATTTGGTTTCTTGTGTGTAGTTGGGGGTGAAGAATATATAAATGCATGTGTGCGTGGATGAGTTTAACTTCTACGTTTGCGCGAAGAGAGTGTGTGTGTGAAAGTAATAAAGAAAGTCAACGACGAGGAACAAATTGTGTGTGTGATGGATGTTCTAACGAAGTTCAATAACTTAGCCACTTGCGTTGAGTATTCTAATAAGAAACTATCAGAACTAATAATTGATTTACCGTATGTGGTCCAAATTATTCGGGCTGTGGAGACGAGATTTGGAAGAAAAATAGTGGTGGACATTATCATTGAAGATGAAATAACAAGTGTATTTCTACCAGCAGTATTTGCAAAACTAAGCGCATCAGAGTTCGATGAACTAAACTCACTTAGAGGCAAACTGATGTTGGTGTATTTGGGGTTGAAGAACCGCTCACATCAAGTTGTTTTAAAACTGTAAATGTTTGGTGAGTATATATATGCGGATTATATATGTTATGATTGATATAACGATTGATATATATTTAGTTGCTTATTATTTCTTAATTTGTTTAATTTTTTTCAGATTATCTAAAAACTAATAAAAGGAACAGCAAAATGAAGTGGAAAACTGTTAATTTTCTGAGTGGAACTGAACATCGATCGCACCTGGTAATAGAGTATCATCGTGTATGCTTTCATCTGTCTGAAGAAGAAGAAGAAGAAGAAGAAGGAGAAGAAGATGATAATGAGGTGAGTCATAATGAGAAAGGAGCTTGTTTTAACAAATGGACATCTTCGAGTGGAATTTCAACATTTTCAGTCTACGTTACTAATGTTAGCAAATCAGATGATAGTCAGCGAGAGGTGACAGAAACAGTTCTAAGATATTTGTTACAAGAATTATGTGAAGATGAACATTTTATTTGTTTCTTCGGATACAACACATTTGATGAGGTTTAAAAAATTGAATTTTCCATGTCTTGTTTTGAAGTTACAAAATTGAATGAGTATAGAAACAAATTGCTTGGTAAACTTCAGGACGAATTTCCCTTTGAAGCCATTCATTGTTCACTGGAGATTACAGGCAGTAATTTATCTCAATGGCTTGAATATACTTTAAAAGATTATAGGTTTATGGTGAGCCGCTGTTACAGCAACTGCTGGTGGTGTATTAACAACTGTGCAAATTGGACAATTGCTTAGACAACCATGGCAACACCTCCTAGCAAACGTAGAAAGGTTGATATTGTAATACATAATAATAGTGAAAATATAAGAAACCAATTGGACAATGCATTTGAAAGTGTTTCTATTTTTAGAAGTGAACTAAACGGTGCTATTTCAATATCATACCAAATCGGGGAATACACTCAAACGGACTTGATTGAGAACAGTGATGAGTTGATTGAATGTTGGAGAGTTATTAGTGAGCACATATTGCAACAAGCTGTGAATTGTGAAGAAATTACACTTCAAATAAAGGATGAATCTTTCTTAAGCTGTGAGTTAATTGAAACGGCATTCAATTCTAGAGTGTACACACTTGCAGTTTCAAATGTTAAGAATGAGTTTTTGGATCCTCGCAAATTTTTAGCAAATGATAATATTTGGTTTACAAAGTATGTTAAGAAAGCGTTAACTGTACAAGCTTTAAAGATGAATTCAGTTTTGTGTGCACAGTATGTGCTTCGCGACATATCAGAAACAAAATATTTTGCTGTCAAAAATAAAGTAGTTTTCGAGTATACTGATTTAAAGGAATTTTATGATAATCATATCATTGAAGGTACATTGACAAAAATGAGCGAATTTGAAGCAAATGGCTCTGGGTAGGCTTTAGAAAAAAATCATAGTTTGAGAATTAATATAAATAAATATGTTGGATTTCAAGTAGGAATGACCAATACTGATTGCCTGATGTAATAGTCAATAAACATGCAGTGCTTAATTTGTATGATACAAAGGAAGCTTGTTTTGCGTGGAGTGTGGTTACTGGTTTGTATCCAAAAACTCGAAACGCGAATCATCTTTCTTCCTATCCTAATTACAGAGATGTTTTAAATTTAGATGATATTCCAATTCCAATGAAAATGAAATATTTACTTAAGTTTGAAAATCAAAACAATATTTCTGTAAATGTGTATGGAGCACAATATGATGGAAACAATTGGGTGTGTATGGGAACAAAGGAAGTAAAAGAAAAAAAAACATTTACTATTGTACCTTTGTATGTATCAGATAAAGTTTATGGAATGAGTGTGGACTTATTGATGTTGCAGATTGGAAACAGTGAAAGTTATCACTTTTGTTTAATTAGAAATCTCGCTCGCCTTGTGCGTTCAAGCGTCACTAGCACCCAGAGACGGATTTATATATGTAGACGTTGTTTGTCATATTATTTTCTTGAGGATGAGTTAAACGTTCACTTTGCGGAGAGTAGTTTCCTGTTGCAAAAAGCATATTGCCAAATGACGAACAAAGATTTGCTAATTTTACAGAATTTAAATTTAAAGATACAGTTCCATTTATAATTTATGCAGACACTGAATGCATTTTGTCTCCTGTTTCCTCTTGTTTTCCAAATAGTGACATTCCTAACTCTATATTAACACATAAACATATTCCTTACAGCATTTCTTTATACCTTCATTGTAATTTTGATAGTGATTTGTGCAGTTTTAAAATCTTTAGGGGAAATAATTGGATTGAATTGTTTGTAAAGGAACTTAATAGTATTGTAGATAAACTTCAAACATATTATTTATCAGCTAAACCGATGTTAAAGATGACGGAAAATTAAGAAAGATTATTTTTGTTAAGTAAAATTTGTCATATTTGCGAGAAACCGATTGCAGATAATGAACTCAAAGTACGCGATCATTGTCACATAACTGGAAAAAATAGAGGAAGCGCACACAATAGTTGTAATTAAATTACAAAGTAACAAAGGTTCTGCCTATAGCATTTCATAATCTAACGGCCTATGATGGACATTTTATAATTAAAGAAATTTGTGAGAGACAAGATGGTGAGGTGTTACATAATCCTGGTCATATAAGTTTGTTAGCAATGAATATGGAACGTTATAAAGGGATTACAAAGTATGCACGGGTTAAGAATGGATTCATTCAGTTAAGATTTATCGATACTATAATTTCTTGTCCTGTTCACTAGATCAATATGCATCTTCGTTAAGTGAAGGTTCAAAGCAAATAACTAGACGTTATTTTAATGATGATGCACAGTTTCGACTTACTGCGCGAAAAGGCGTGTTTCCATATGAATACGTCACAAGTATGGATGTACTTAACGAAACTAAATTACCTGAAATATCCAAGTTTTATAGCAGTCTTTATAATCAAACAATATCGAACGAGGAGTATGAGTTTGCTCAATCGGTGTGAGAAACGTTTTCCTGTCAATCATTAGGAGAATACGCCGATTTGTATTTATAAGTAGACACACTTCTTTTGGCGGATGTCTTTGAAAATTTTAGATCGAATGGCATGGAAACGTATGGCATTGATACAGCTCATTTTTACACTGCTCCATCCATGTCTTGGTGTGCAATGAGAAAGATAACCAATGTTCAACTTGAATTGCTTCAAGATATTGATATGTTACACTTTTTTGAACGATCTATTCGAGGAGGTAATGATCAGTGTATAACACGACATGCGAATGCTAATAATAAGTATATGAAAACTTATGATGAGAAAAAACAAGACTCGTACATAATGTACTTTCAAGTTAATAATTTATATGGATATGCTATGATGGAATATCTTCCAACAGGTTGCTTTAAATGGGTTGCAAATGTTGAAGGGTTTAATGTTTTAAATATTGATGATACATCAGAAATCGGATATATCTTGCAAGTAGATTTGAGTTATCCTCAAGAGTTACATGACAAACATTCAGATTACCCTCTATGTCCAGAAAAGTTTACAAAGCTAATTATTATTTATTTATTATTTATTTATTTATTTATCGTATGGCTTTTAGTGCCGGAAGTGTCCGAGTAGCTAATGGCTTCCCTAGATAATAAAGAACGTTATGTTTTGCATTATAGAATGTTAAAGCAATGTATTCAACTAGGAATGAAATTAGAACGTATTCACAGAATAATCGAATTCAATCAGAGTCAATGGCTAAAACCATATATTGATGTGAACACAGAGAAACGAAAACAGGCAAAAAATGATTTTGATTTTTTTTAAATTGATGAATAATGCAATTTTTGGTCGTTCACTGATGAATGTGAGGAAGTTAAGGGCCATCAAATGGGTTACCAATTGGCATGGACCCTATGGTGCTAGGTCTTTAATAGCTAAGGCTAATTTTAAACATGGAATTATATTCGATGAACAATGTATGCTCATTGAGATGAGCAGACTAAAGATTTTTCACAATCAACCAGTATATGTTGGTGCATCTATATTATATTTGTCTAAATGTAAAATGAATTTCATTACAATGTTATTTTAGCAAATCCTGAATCAAATATGAGGTAGTTATACACAGACACCGATAGTGTTATGTATATATTCTATTATGATATTTATGAGTTCATAAAACAGCATTCAAATTTGTTTGATACTGGAAACTATGAAACAAACAATCTTTTTGGCATTGTCAGACAAAATAAAGGTGAAATTGGTTTAATGGAAGATGAACATGCTGGAAGGATTGTTGAAGAATTTGTGGGGTTAAGACCCAAAATGTATGCAATAAAAGTGTGTGATGAAATGAATAGCTTGTGGAAGGCTAAAGGCATTAAGAAGAGTGTGAGTAAAACTATGAATATTGATGAGTATCGAAAGTGTCTTTATAACAGAGATAAAGCCAACAAAGTTCAAGTTTGTATAATTTCAAAATCTCATTCTGTATTTACTGTTCGGCAAAATAAGTTGGCAATTTCATCAAACGATGATAAAAGACACATAACTGAAAACGGAATTGTTACTGTACCGTTTGGTCATTTTTCTCTGAGAAAATGATTTGAAACAAATTTGAGATTAAAGCACTTCATCTCTCTTACTTACTTTATTTCTTTCACACACACACTTTTATTCTGTTAATAATACTAATTTTTGTGTGTTCCTTTGCTAATGAAAAAGAGAATAACCCAAATTTTGTGTGTATTATTTACAACTCCTCCCTCCACCATTCTCATTTTCCTGAAATATATATATATAATTACATTATATTACTTATCATTTAGTAATGGTGCGTTGTAAGAGGAGCAAATCTGCCACTCAATATAAACGATCAGGAAGTGGATCATTAATTAGTCGTGTACTTAATAAAACTATTGATAATTTACCCGTGGAATTACACATCCTGGGATATGAATATTGTGGACCAGGAACAAAATTAGACAAGCGATTGAGCCGTGGTGATCCAGGAATAAATATATTAGATAAAGCGTGCAAACAGCACGACATTGCTTATGCAAATCATTACGATTCAAACAAAAGAAGAGAGGCTGATGGAATTTTAGCTTCAAAAGCTTGGTCTCGTGTAAAATCCCGTGACGCATCATTAGGAGAGAGAGCGGCTGCACTAACAGTCAGTGGCATAATGAAAGCCAAGTCTAAGCTTGGAGGAGGTAAACGAAAATTAAATTTAAAAAACAAGAAAAGATTAAAAAAAGAGCATCGCAAAAGCTAGGTGGTATTCTACCCCCACTTCCGATATTTGCAGCCTTGTCGGGCTTGGGGGTCTAGCAGCCAGGGTACCGTCTGCTATAAACAAAGCGAAAGCTGCACAAGAAGAATTAAAAGAAACGAAAAGACACAATCGAATGATAGAAGAAATGCGAGGAAAAGCAGGTCAAGGCATTTATTTAAATCCTCCTGCATATAAAAGATAATTAACCAAATAAAGCATTAAGTAATTTCGATTTAGCTAAATACGCACATCAATTAAAGATTCAAAATTTTAGAGGAGTCTTTATACGAGATACGTTACCAAGACATCCTCGAAAAAATGAAAACTGTATTGTTAACCTGGAACCGATGTTTAAACCTGGTTCACATTGGGTGGCTTTTAGTAAACGAGGTAAATACGTGCATTATTTTGACAGTATCGGTAATTTAAGACCGCCATTAGAACTTTTAACATATCTTAAAAATTGCTATTTACAATATAATTTTCATTCATATCAATCAATTACTTCATCGATTTGTGGACATTTATGTTTAGTCTTCTTGTATTGTATAAATAAGGGAAACACAGACCGTCTTTCAACGATGGCTTTCGAAAGACGGATAACTCTTGAAGGTAAAGACTCAAAGATTGATGTTACATTGGAGAACCCGATTCATCTTGAAGGAGCAGAGTTTTTAGAAATAGGACTTGCAGGATTGTATACTTCTGATTCTATTCGAAATGTTACCAACCGAAATAAGAAATTTCGCATTCATTTTACTATTTATCAATTTATTTAGTGGTATCACCAGGTATTTATGAATATGAAGATCTAGCCTCAACATTTGATGATTTAGTTAGTTATCACTCATTGTCGAAACTTATAGCAAATCATATACAGAAAACAAATCTTTATTTGGAAGAGGATATAAATGGAAAAGGACGCAACCGTCTTGTTTTGTCTTCTCCGTTTAATATTGATTTCAGTGTACCCAACAGTGTAGCAGAGGCTTTAGGTATTGAAAAGAAAGTTTACCCTAAAGAGAATAAAAAGAAATTGAGATTGATCGAAATAGAATCGAAAGTGAAGTAAAAATTAACGAAAATAATAACGTTTTAGCTATAAAGATGAACGATGTGGATACAACACTTTTAATAATACCCGATGCTAGCTAGCTATACGTTTCAACAATTAAGTGCAAATATTAATGAATTATTACTAGCACATTTATTAGCACATTAGGTGAAAAAGACAAATTTCCTTCATATATTTATATTAATTATGATAAAGTGTTCTCTAATTGTGAACTATATTCGAAAAACTTTGCTATAGATTTTGGTGTTGCAGATTCTATTGCAGATTTTTTAGGATTTTCTCATAAAAATTTCGAGGCAAACACAACTCTTCATTCTGAATATATGATTAAAATTAACACTGTTAATAGTATTCGAGTATGTTGCAACCTTGTGCTTGGTACGAGTTCTTATTTGAACCATAAACCACCACACTCTTTATATAATTTTAAAGCTCATGTTCCTGCTGGTTATCCGATTGTTATACAACCAACAACAATTAATATTTTGCCTATGAACAGCAAGGTTATTCAACATGTATCTCTGCAACTCGAAGACCATCTTCAACAGCTCATTGATTTGCAAGATGAAGATTTAACTGTAGAATTAATTATTCGTCCAGCACGATATCTTGCTATATAAAGTAATGAAATACTGTTATATTTTCATTCTACTTGAGTAAGCTTACTATAAAACATTCACTAATATGGTTATACTATATAATACTCAAAATTTGAAAAAAAAAGAAGTCGACTCTGATTCAAAAAAGAAATATAAATCAATCAGCTAAAATTTATAAAAAAAACAAAAAAAACGCCATCGCACCTTAAAATCTAAGAAACAGTTATAGACTAACAACAAACATTTCTTACAGTCTTTAGGCTATCGCGTACTTTAATTTCAATATAAATATATATGCAATTGGTAATCGTATTTAGTTTCTATCTATAGTTGAAGCTGTTAACATGTTTAACATAACGGATAAAAGAGAGGTTGACAAGAGAGTTGTGCGACGAGAAGAAAGAGTTTACCAACCTAATTCAGCTAATAAATTCGAAAATAATGATGAAATTCGAATACCAATTCAAAATGAAGAAAACATAGTTTTATTATCAGAAGGTGTTCTTCACTTAGAAGGACAAATTATTACTTCTAACGTAAATCCGGCTGCTTCTACTACAGCACATCCTGACCAAAATTTTGGGGCTAATCTTTTTAGCGAAATTCGCGTTACGTTAAATGGTAAAGAAATTGATCGTACACGCCATCTAGGTATAACAAGTTCTATAAAACCCTTTGCATCATATTCAAAAAACGAATATACAGCTTTACAAAATGCTGGTTATTTTCCCTCTTTAACAACACCAGCAAGTGAAGCAAATATTGTTGATAGTATCACAAAACGTTTCCATGTAATACATCCTTTAAGCAACCTGTTAGGTTTAGCAGAGGATTATAGAAAGCCGATTTTAAACTGCAAGCTTGAGCTAATACTTTTTCCGATCGTCGAGTGACGCACGTGCGTTGCAATCTGCAACCGAAAATGATCTTTCTAAGGTCAAGTTATTCAAAGTTTATCTAAAAATTCCTATTTTATTATTATCGGACGAAGAACAACTTAAAAGATTTAAACTAATGCAGAAAATATTCCCATTCAGGTTGGTTTTCGATCATGGGATGTTCATGTTTTGCCATCTCTACCTAGAACAACTAAATATAGTTGGACTGTAATGACAACTTCTGAAACTCAAAAACCACGTCAATTTTTATTACGTTTTCAAACTAAAAGAAATGTACTGAATACGTGCTCTTCCTATTTTGACCGTTGTAACATTAAATCTATAAGTGTTTTTTTAATTCAATTTGTTATCCCTATGAAATGCCAACTTCTGAAATTGCTATAAATGACTACAGCGAATTGTATGACATGTTTGTTAAATTTCGTAATGTATATTATCAGATCGATGATTTTCGTTCAGAGACTCTAGTTTCACGAGATGAATTTAAGTCTCATTGTCCGATTATTGTAATTAATTGCCTCGAGCAAGTGGAGGCAGTGAAGACATCTTCAGTTGATGTGCGAATTGAAATCGAGACAAGTGAGAATATACCTGAAGATACAACACTTTATTGTGTTCTTATTCATGATCGTCAAATATCTTACAGACCATTAACTAATGAAGTAATTATCTAAACCATTATTTGCTAAGTTATAAGCAAGAAAGTAAACAAGTATTCTCACTTTAGTTGCAATCATGGAATTGACAACAACAAACTCTCCTTCTACTGATGCTGGCACGTAGAATAAGAAGCAGCCAATAGTTGCAGACATTCGCAAGCTACCAAACGGCAGTTTGGAACTTGCTTTCTGTATGTTAAATAACAGCAATATACCTTCATTCAGTCCTGTGTTCACATGGGTCGCAGCGTATTGTGAAAAAACTCTTTCTTCTTTTTTTGACTCTATTAAAAATAAATATGAATATTTAGTTGTATATAATTTGCCACAAGAATTTTCTTTGTTTGCACTAAAAACACTTTCCCCTGGGTCATTAATCGATCTTAATACGATTGATGGAATGTCAGATCTAATGTTGAAGCATAGCCAACGTTTACCTACAGATTGTCCAAAACATTTACCATCTCTTGCAATGGGAAGCAATAGCTCTGCTAAATTTAATGTCAATGCTGTTCAACATTGGTTAAATTCTTCTGATGGCATCATGAAAATTGTGTGTTCGATAATAAACAAGTTTCGAAACAATGGACTTCAAGATTTTAATAAGTTTGATTGGAACTACTTTCCTATAAACATACTGACTATATATGAGCCACAACGAATTCGTCGGGAGTGGGAACATCTACCAGATCATATAAAAAGAAAATTTCAACTGTTTCATCTTCGCTGCAAATGTGATAACTGTAATCGCTATCCATAAAAGGTAATTCATTAAATCTAGTAGTGTTGTTGACACCAATACATATTTTGTTTTTGTTTGCTTTTTTTAAAACAGTGTATATTTTTTGTCTACAGAAAATAAACATCTGGACAACTAAAAGAACAAGATCATCTCAACACACACTCATCAGGACAACTAAAAGAATGAGATTACTTCAACACTCATACAAGAGAAATAAAATTGTATTAATTGTAATTCTAAATGAATAAAGAAGAGAAGGTCTTTGTACCACTACATATTAAAGTTTTTTAATGATCAAACACCTCCTCACTCCACATGTATATAAAATAATATTGTCAGGTGAGGGATTCGAAACCCCGCTTTCAATTTCTGAAAATTAGATCTTAAGTCTAACGCCTTAGACCGCTCGGCCAACCCAACACACGCAAATCATGCATATTAGCCAGCGTGGTTTGTTGATCCATGTCAGTTCACATTTAGCTTCGTGTGGTGAACATCTTTTTTGTGAAGTAAAGCAGCATCATGAAGTGTTTTAATTGTGTAAAGTATTCCAAGAAACAGTCAATGCAAATGATATTGGGTCAAAAAGGAATGAATTTAAAATCTGAAAGAGATCGGCTAAAAACATTTAAGATTTGGTCTTCAGACAGTTTTACGAACACTGCATGGTTTGCAGCTGCAGAATTTTACTATTATGGATATAAGGATACGGTCAGGTGTGCTTTCTGTAATCTGCAACTTAGTTATTGGGAAGAAGATGATGATCCGTTTGAAGACCATAATAAATTGGCTTTTTCTTGCCCTTACGTAAACAATATTTCTCCTAGCATAGAATTAAAATCTGAGTATGAAAGACTTAAAACTTTTCAAAATTGGCCTCTTCCCTGTCCAAACGAATTTTGTTTAGCATCAGCAGGATTTTATTATACCGGTCATGGTGATAAGGTGAAATGTATATTCTGTAAGATTGAAATTGAAAATTGGAGAGAAAATGATATTCCTTTAAGTGATCATAAAAAATGGGCACCATATTGTCCATATTTAAGAGGGTTTTACGTCGGCAACGTTGATTTAAATCCTGAAAATCCTACTATTATTCCATATAATACAAGTTATGATACGTGTGGAAACAATATAGGTTGATGTGATGTGATTTTTTGTTCAGTGTGCATTCTCAGACGTAAACGTTGACATGCTGAAGTTTGTTAAGCAGTCAAACACTCTACCAGTAATTTCATTTACTAATGGTGAAAACCAGAGTAAAAGTGAAAAAAGAAAGCATAGTGTTTTACTACCAAACTCTATTCGATGTATCATTTGCGGTCCATCGAACTGTGGCAAAACAAACCTAATGATAAATTTATTATGTCACAAAAATGGAGTTCGTTTTGAAAACGTTTATATTTATTCTAAATCACTTGCTCAAAGTAAGTATGTTGAATTTAAAAAGTTTTTGGACTCTATAATAGAAATGAAAAGTGATTTGTTTCTGATAATGATGATGTTATTCCTCCAGAAATGGCTAGAAAAAACTCTATATTTGTTTTTGACGATGTAGCCAGCAATAAACAACAACACATGAATGATTAATTCAGTAGAGGTCGTCATCACGATGTTGACGTATTTTATCTTTGTCAAACATATTCTTGTGTACCTAAACATCTAATTAGAGATAACGCTAATTTTTAATTCTTTTTAAACAAGACGGAACAAACTTGCGTCATGTATATAACGATCATGTAAATACAGATATGAGCTATGATCAGTTCTTTGCTATTGGTTCTTATTGTTGGCAAAACTCTAAGTTTGGCTTTTTGGTTATCGATAAAGATAGCGATTTACAAAATGGTCGATATCGCAATGGATTGGATGTGCATTTTCAGTTATAAATAATAGTTCAAAAGAGCTAAATGCTCATTCACGTTATACACTTTGTGTGGTTAACAACCTTACTATGACATCGTTTAACAAAATCAATAACGTGTTGATCAGACCAGCAACTTCACGCCATGATATTGCAACTAAATCGTATGTTGATGATAAGCTACTGCAATATGGTAATCAAGTAACAACAACAACAAGCGATGGGCATCTAAGTATTAACGGCAAACGGTTAAAGATGTTGGAACACCCATACATGTTGAAGATCTTGCAACAAAGGTTATGTACTGAAGTTATTGAATGAGCTAAATAAAATTGAGTCGAAAGAAGACATACAACGAAACAATAACGACCTTAATTATTTAATTTTTTCAATTTGTGAAATAGAGAAACAACAACTTGACTTTCAAAACAAACGTCTCACAGCCTTAGCTTTACCATCATCTGCAAATGATGAAGTAAACCTTATTGCAATGCAGCAACATACATCGAATATAAAAAAATATCTGGAAAACTGAATAACCGAAGTGTTACGAGTAGAATTCATTCATGGTTTAGTGAGCGAATTTTCAGAAGATCACTTTCCGTTTGATGATGATAGTCTCGACTTGGGTAACAAAAGAATAAGAAATGTTAAAGATCCAATTCAAAATCAAGATGCGGTATCGTATTCTTTTCTTAAAACTCATTATAAAACATTATAAAACTCATGTAACAAAAGAACTCGATGAAATTAAAAAATCTCTTTTGAATATAAGCAAAGATGATGAAACTGTAGATATGTTAAATAGAAGAATAACAAAACATATTTCAACCAATCGATCCGTTAGATGCAATAAACAAATATTATTTAGAAAACTTTGCTGCTTCTCGAAAAGATCTAGAAGACTTAATCACTAAATTTAATAAACAAAACTTCTTAAACGTCGACAATGGTGGGACTTCAAATATGATGAGTATACGAATTACTCACGTAAACAATCCCATATACGATAACGATGTTGCCAATAAGACGTTTGTTGAACAATATGCCGCTTCACGAGAAGAATTTGAAAAAATGAAATAACTGTAAACAATCTACAACATCAAAATCAAACAAATGTCGAGTATCCTGTTAACGACCAAGATGTGACAAATAAACGGTTTGTAGAACACTATGCTGCTTCACGAACTGAAGTTAATCAACTAAAATAAATTTTAAGCGATTTACAAACTCGTATTGAGGGTGTTGCTAACAATCTAAATATTGTTAAAAAAAGAAGAACTAGAAAGTTACGCTGCTGCATCCAAAGATGAATATAACAAGTTAAAAACTGAACTAGAAAAAAATGAGCAATTGGTTAACAAAGAACCACTCGAACGTTTTACCGCATCCAAAGAAGACTATTGTATATTACAAGATGAACTAAAGAAAAAGAACTTATCGAAATTTATTCTGAAATTCTCCAACACACCATCAATCCGTTCACCGGTATACTCGCTTCATAATCATAATATACAGTACCAACTTCCCTATAAAGGTAGATTAAAACCAATTTTTGTTTCACCAAGATCTCCAATTGTGTATGCAGTTTTAAATATACGTCAAGAGATTGAACTGGATGGCAGTGACATTGAAGTTAAAGAACAAGATGAAATACAGTTTCGACTTAGAGTCCCTGAGAAACATAAAACCAATGATCTTCCTCTTCAAATTGATTTTGAATATACTATAAATAAGTAAAACAACTACAATTTTAGTTGAGTCATGGAGAAGAGCTCGAAGATTAAAGCTGAAAGTCGAGTAAAGGATAAACTTTCTCGCTTAAAAAAGATGTAAAGGACAAGTATCTTTCTCTTCAAAATGATGTTAAACGTCAGGAATTAGATATAGAGAGTAAGTTTAAACCAGTAACAAATTCATTAAATCAACTAGTAGCTATTGCTAATACAACGTCAACTAAAAAAAGAAAATAAAAAAAGAAAAAAATATGATGATTCTGAATAAACTGCTACTTCAGACGAAGAAGATGGAGATAGCATCAAAATAATTACACTACTTAACCGCTACTTTGATCCGTTCATTAAACAAAACGTGGATAGAACATTTGGTATAACGATAAGAAATGATAAACAATACTTGGGACGTGAACGAGTTTTCTTTTTGATAAAAAGGGGATAAAAGTTGGTGGTGAAAAATTTCCTATAACAGAAGGTCTACTTGAATTAATTCAAAGGAAAGTACCAGATCACTCTCTAATCGATAGGAGTGATTTAAGTTCTTATTTGAAATTATTAAATGTTTCAAACGTGCACAAAAGAAATTATGCAAGCAATGCAGCTCCGAGAGAAACACAATCTCATAAGTATAAAAATATAATCGAACCCCTTCTTACCGAAGGCATAGATATAATTATAAAAACAACAGATGAGAATGAAGAAGCAAATACCACGATGCATACTGGATATGACCAAAAGAATCACATCACTCCACAAGCCATTTGGAAATTCGAAAGAGGACACAATATTGATTTTGTCCATTGGAATGAACCAAACAAATTAGTATCAAAACTTAAAAAATTAATTGCATCGAAAGCTGCAGGTCACATAGGACTCGACAGCGAAATCTTTGCAATTGAAGAAGAACTAAGAAATGCAGGATATATTGAATAAAAATTCAAACATTTGTAAAACAATGCACAGTAGGTTATAAATCTTTGTTTAGAAAATAACTATAAACGAAATCAGAGGAGAAATTGCAAAATAACTTCATGCACCTCTTAGAAAAAAGTTTAAAAGACGACATGTTATTAGCAAAGGAATCGATGACCTCCATGAAGCTGATCTTGTGGACATGTCAAAACTTGCAAAATGGAATAATTGATTTAAATACTTATTAACCATTATTGACGTTTTCTCAAAATAAGCATGGGCAATTCCTCTTAAAACCAAAAAAGGAAGGGAGATTGTAAAAAGTTTAAAATTTGATTATTCTCAAAGGAAAATATTGCCCAATTATTTTCACACTGATCGAGGAACGGAATTTTATAACAGCGAATTCAAAACATGGTCTCAGAAACAAAATCTAAAGCATTATTCCACTGGGAGCTCCTTTAAAGCGTGCGTGGTAGAGAGATTTAATCGAACTCTTAAGGAATCTATGTGGAAAGAGTTTACAACACGTGGTTCATACCGATGGGCAAATATTTTGCCTGAGTTATTAGTAAAGTATAATCACAAAATACATCGCAGCATTGGCATGAAACCTATTGATGTAAAAAGAAACAATCAACCTCGCTTGCCAACACAATATAATGAAACTTTAAGAAAACCTAAGTATAAAATTGGCGACATTGTAAGAATATCAAAAATCAAGAAACATTTCAGCAAGGGGTATGAAGCTAATTGGACTACGGAATTATTTACAATTTATAAAGTTCAAAATACTAATCCACGAACATATCTTTTAAAAGATAATAACAATTTGCCGATATTTGGGGCATTTTATGAAGCAGAGTTACAACGAACAAAACATCCTAATATTTACTTAGTTGACAAAGTACTACGTAGAAAAGGAACCCGAGCCTTCGTATCTTGGCTAGGATTCGATTCAACTCACAACTCTTGGATTTCGAAGAAAAACATGTTCTAATTAAAACAATGTAAGTTTTTTTAATTCATCGCAAAAAAAATATTATTATTATTATTAATGTGTCTCTATATATTTTCAGCTCACTAAAACCAACACACTTAAGAAAGAAAAGAATGATTGTACTTACCTTCCACATAAGATCACCAGCATATTCAACTCTGCAGACAGCATCTTCAATTCTCAGCATCTTGGCGGAAAAAAAGAACTACTTACCACTTTAAGAAGGAAGATCATACCATTTTGTTTTCACTATTTCGTATTATATAATTAATGTAAACCACAATGATTAAATTAAATATATTTTTAACAAAATATATATTTCAATATGAAAAACACCGTTCACTGTCCATTTAGTATAGTATTTGCACTTCTTCTTCTTATTATTATTCTCCTTCAGCTTCCATATGCTCTCCATCTTCTTCTCTTTCTTCTCTTTCTTGCACAAGATCTTCAAGCCTCACTTGGTCTTGGTATACTCCATTAGGAGGGGGAGTCGCCCTAAATGCTTCCACTCTGGCTAGCATAACATCCAGAATGGTTAACGTTAGCCTGTTAGAAACGAATTCTGTGCAGTAGCGTTCGGCTCTTAGTATCCCAAGGATCTCAACGTCGAAGAGATCCTTCTCTAGCGCAGTGAACGATCTGACAATAATTTCCTCCTCCATTTTGGAGGAGGAAGCCATAAAATTACAACCCAACATCCTGGCTTTCTCTGCTAACGTCTTAACCTCTCTCAGATGTTGCATCTTCCCAATCAAAGAGTAGCAGAGAGACATGTTGAATTGTAACTACTGCATCATAATAATCTTGCTCTTATATACTATGAAGTTAAAGAAACAAAAAGCTCATTAAACATATCACATGAATGACACTTGGTGAACTGATATCCAAACTTGTTCTCTCATTAAAATAATTTCCGAGTTCAATAATGATGGCTAAGAATTTAAAGCAAACAAGCCAATATTCATTTCATGCAGTCAAAGATAGATATATGTATATATATATATATGTGTGTGTGTTATAAAACGGTCTATGCAGAATGAGACCACAGAGCATGCAAGCACACAAAAATTTTTAACTAACAGCTGCACGTCCTATATGGATAATCAAGCCGGACCCCCCACTTTCGGCTCGCTCGCGCTAGCCAAAGAACGATAACAGCCGCGGGCAAAGGTTATCCGCTTCAAGCGGTCAAAGGACAATCTCTTCTTGCTGCTAACACATGCAGAGCACTAAGCAAACGCGTGTGAATAACCAACTGGCTCTCCCTGGGCGTCGCGCCCATACAGTATCATTCAAATGTTAGTACACCCAAAACTTTCTGCTAACAAGACCCCATTTGAACATTTCTTTTCATTTTTGTCATATAGACCTGAGAGTTGGTTTAGTGGTAGGGGGATAGAGAGCTTTCATTTATGATAAATAAACTTTTTTTGTAGAATTCATAGTTTCCAAAATAGTGAGCATTTTTCAAAATTAAATTTCTTTTGTCCTAGAGAGTTGAAATTTGGTATGGGGCTAGAGGAGGCCAAAGCCATTCATTTATGTCAAACAAACTTTTTTATAGATTTCCTAATTTTGTAAATAAAGCCGATTTTCAAAATTAAATTTATTTTGTCCTAGAGAGTTGAAATTTGGTGTGGGGGTAGAGCAAGTCAAGGCCATTCATTTATGTAAAACAAACTTTTTTTAACATTCGAAAGTTTGGAAATATAGCCACGTGCTCGCTCGAAGGACCCATGACGTCACCATTAAGTGCATGATGACGACATATGTCCTCGCGATTACGCAATATCCAAAGTCTAAAAGTGTATACTACTGACATAAGTAGACAATCGTTCTCTAGTTGTATTTCCGCTAAAATCCTCCTGTCAACACAGCTAAATCGTTACTTCACATGAACTGGACTACTTGTATACAATAACTCTTATCATGATCCATGCCTTCTTATCAAAGAACAACAATACTTTGACTTCCTTTAAATTGCGGAACCTCCTTCGCACGAGCTTTCTTCATAGCTCTAAAAATCCTCATATAACAATATATATGGCATAAACAATTATCATCCACTATGTTAAACACTAACAAAAACGGATTAATTGTTATTAACATATCTACTGTAGGAACTTCTCTCAAATAATGGCATGACCCTCAGTATCATTCCACATGACTACTGAACTACAATTTTACATGCTTAAGTTCTTCAAACGAAACTTCCAATTGTAATGAACGATATTAGACTGTCGTGATTGACCTCCTAAAGTTTACTCCACAACAAGATAATTAACCGTTAACTCGTCTGTCGCAAATACATGTAATAAAAATAATACTCCTGGCTCACTTCACTGATCAAGCTTAAATTGAATATTGTTGTAATATCAGGTCCACCAAATGACGTGATGTTACACAAATAGTGTAAAGTAACACACATGTAATTTATAGTGTCAAATAGAATTCAATATTGACCGGGATAAACTAGCTTTGAATTCCTAGCCAAAGATTTGAATACTCTTCTATCAAAAGGTATTTCCTCTAACATATTAAATGAACAAAGCTCTCAGCTTTTAAATAATAAAAAGGTTTGTCTATGTCGTAACGTTTTTCCACTCTACACAAAGAATGTTTATAGGGATTTAGACTTCGGTCTTATCAAACGACTAGTGTTTCTTAGATCGTCGACAGTTTATGTACAATAATGATATAACAATATCATTCGATGTTTCTTCTGTTCTTGAAATTAGATGTCGTTACATTAAAGTGCTAAAATGAAATTAAATAAGAATGTAATTTGAAGCTGTGACAGAATGTCAGAATACTTGGTTTAAATCATATTATTAAAATTCAAGAGTCGAAACGACTAGTCTTCTATGAGGCAATATGATTCCTGAAACAAAATTTTTAATATCAGTTCCACAACTGATCCGTAGAATAAAATTAAAAAATAGATGAAAGGCAATCATCTCCTACATAATCTTGAAGCATAAAAATCTTAACACACATCTGAAGTGTATAATACATGAAAACACTGAAATACATGAAATGTGAAAATATGGAAATATGGAGTAAGATCGTTGGCTCAGGATGTCACTAATCAAGCTCTATACTACAAATAAGAGACATTGCTACCTTATTTGGACGAAAACTTGAAGATCTATGTAAGTATTCACACACTACTTTAGATATTTCCTCAGTTCAAGATACTGAGATGGATCTGCATTCGAACCTCGGATCTGTGACCTCAGAGATAGGAAACGTCCCTCTCTGGAATTCACCAACATTCGCCTGGGCTCGAACGACATCCTTCTGGCAAATTCTTCTGTGTTGCTGGGCTACCCCTAGCATCTTGACAAATCTCTTCTTTAGAGTCTTCATTCTCCGTCGTAAATATGTATCAGCCTCATCATTGGAATATAATTCATAGAAATATTCATATAAATGGTGAATGTAATATTTCCATTGCTAATTGATGTTACGTTAGTGTTCGTATTTGACGAAAATGTACAAGATGGACCGTACACTACGTCTGTATTCAAGAATACGTTGTCTATCGAAGCTCCATCGTTGTATCTTAACTCCTGTTATCGAATATGTCTCTGGCGCATGACTATTTAGTTCATCATATCAACAATGTTAATTATGCTGAATGAAGACACTTGAAGAATAATGATAGTCATTTGATAATGTTTATGTGTTGCGCCAATGTTACAAGTTATTCGCTACTGTTCATTTGAACTGCGTTCGCCAACTTCACGTTTCAATCTAAAATTATATTGAGCTTTATTTCCAACACATTTGAAAATCTGACTTAACAGGCTTATATTGTCGAAACGGTAAGTTTTAGCACGCTCGACTTTCAACAAAATGTAGTATGCGACCTGTTCTTTATATATATTCGCTTAGTTAAATTCAGATCTCAATTATATAAGAGATATAATTATTTCAATGTTCCTCACAACTTCACATAAAATGGAAGTGCGGCAATCTCCTACGTTCCGACCTAGCTATCCTCGCGTCTCCACAAGTCGACAGTCGTCGCACTCGGACAAAGCCTTGGGATCTCCGTTAACCCAGTAAAAACACTTCCTCACTCTCCAAAGACTGCTGGAATAAGAACCTCGATCCTTGGATCTCCCCCTCCAACTCGAAATTTTGGCGGCCATGTCAATCTCCCACCATAATTTTAGCGCGTAGATCACTCATGCTTATTACTGCGTAGATTAACCGATCTGCGGTTTTTTAAGCATCAGCCATAATTTCTTTTAATATTCTCTTCATTACTAAATAAGAAAATCTTCTTCTAAGGGCCTAAATGCATAATTTCATCAAATTATGTAGTTGAAGTTGATCCCGTCTTCAATAACACCTCCACTCATTGGCTCTGGGCTGGGATCCAATAGCATAATTTATAACAATATTTATAATATTTATTTCCAAACTCGCTGTTGCTATGCCAATTTCAGCCTTCCAGAACCGTCTATTGTGCAATATATCACGTGATCGGGCTCTCCCACGGCCTCGA
Organism: Meconema thalassinum; assembly: GCA_946902985.2. Lineage (NCBI taxonomy): Eukaryota > Metazoa > Arthropoda > Insecta > Orthoptera > Tettigoniidae > Meconema > Meconema thalassinum. The sequence goes on along the minus strand of OX336388.2, from coordinate 51,741,413 downwards.
GCTTGTAACACTACCCCGCTGTGTCACACTTCCAGAAATTATATTTGCTGGTTAAATTTTATCATGGGGACGCAAAATACTCTCATTTTGTCCAAAAATAATTCAATTTCCGGGGGCAGTACCATCCTAGCATTTTCGTGGAGTTGAAGAGGAAAGTCACGGAAAACCACGTCCAGAATGCCTGGGATGGGAATTGAACCCGCCTCTTCTCAATTCTGCATCAGGATATTGAGTGTACTCCGTTTTAACCCTCAGACCAGAATTAAATTCCTTGACAGAGCCGGGAATCGATCTCTGACCCCCAGGTTGACAGCCAAGAATGCTAGCCACTACGGAATGAGGCGGACAAAACACTGCTTGGATGGTTCCTCAGTTTATGGACTGCGACAACGTGGTCATGTTGCCCGTGTACTTTGGGTGTCTGTTATATCTGTCTGACTACCGGTGTTAATTGTGATGGCTCTGTTAGTGTGTGTTATCTGTTTTAATTTAAGTAAGGACTGCAGACGATCAATTTCAAGTAGTTCCTACTTTTGCTACGAAATGCTACCGACAACGACACCTAGCCACAAAATTGGCAATTAGATGCCACAGCTACTGGCACCTGGCTACGAACGTTGAAACTACAGTGCGTTAATCAAAACTAACCTACACATTTGACTTCACATAATTGTAGTTAGTGGAAGGTTCTTTTATATGCCATAAATCTATGACATGAGACCGCCGGATTTACTTCCCCTCCAAATGAGGGCGTAATGAGGGAATTTTAACGCTCTTAAAAAATCTGACGACTTCAGCCGTGTTTGAAACCACGATCTGGGGCATAGACGCTCAGCATGCTACCGAGGGGCGCGGAGGGGACGCTCAAGTTACTCTTGGGGAACAACTAAAATGTAGTTCTCTTTCTTTTCCAGACCTATATTAACAATCCTATAGTGGTTTTTGTATTCTGGGTGGGAAGAAACACAATCATATTACTGACATGATATAGGAAGAGTGAAGATTGACAAAAATAATTTGGAAAGAGTGAGTCATTTGGGCATCAGATAATGAGCTAGGTGGGATTTCAACGGATTACCACATTCAAATGACGTCTTCCTTATAAGCGTGGCGATAATGAAACCGATGACAACACCGAATGATGTGAAAAGATACATATTTCAGAGGGTCTCATTCACACTTCTACACACAGAACGTTAGTGGGCTGCAAACACAATATATTTTGTCACACTGAAATCGCGTGGTATCTAAGTCATCCACGGTTAGAAATTCCCGTGATAGCGGTTGCAATATGTGCACAATTAGTGGCGTTTAAATTAATCACACAAACTGTTACTTGTTCATTCACTTTGAAATATTTAGTGTCCTTCGTGGACAGACGATTCTGATAGCCTCGTGGTTAACATGTGGTGTTCCCCGGCCTAAAATTTCACAGATTTTCACTGATAGAATAATCATGTTATTTATACGCACACATGCGTTAATTATCACTCGCTGGCACACAATAAAGTACTTAATAATATACGATGCACACTGATAAATTTCCTCGCCTGATGACGGACTGTTCCTCGTCTAATGAGACGGATTATGAAATACGTCCAACATGGACGGTCAACCATACTCGAGTGCGTAGTGCGGTGTTCCTCCCTGCAGGATCTGGTGAATATGTGAGTCGTTTAGCGACTATCACCTTCCGTCTCGCGTATCTGCGATGTGAAATATCTTACCAAAATATATAATCACATTCACCAGAATGAGCTGAATTACATAAAGTACAACCATAATCCTCTCCAGCCATGCGCCATTCTTCGGGTGCGTTCAAAGACGGTGCATAACATCAGCAAATATGTTGCAAGGAAAAATATCACGGAGCATGAGCTTAGCGGGCTCAATATCCATATTTAAAATGGGGATAATTATTTAGGTATTTTTTATTAAGAACTTATATATTGTTGTTTCAGTTTCTGTTTATTGTTTTTTAATGGGGTTAATGATAGTTATGAATATGAGTTGTTATCGAGAATTATTTCATTGATATTAAGGTCTGGGTATAATTTTTGGTTGATGAACATTTCCATTTTTTCAAGTATGTTCAATATTTGATATTTATTTTTTAAAGATTATTTAAGAATTTTCATAGGTATTTTTTATGGATTTATTAATGTTGTTTCCAAATTATTCTCTTAAAAAGGAATTATAAGGATATCCATTTCTTAATTTAAGTTTATTTTAGGATAAGTTCTATTCTTAATCGGGCTGAAGAAGAAACCATTGTTGTTTCGAAACATGTACACTTCAAATAGTCTATAAATTGTTAGTATTGATTTGGCATATATTTAACATAAGTGCTTCTGTCAATACGGATCCAAACTATTTGCTACTATGCATTTTTTTTTAGCGTATGGCTTAATTATTATAATCAATATCTCACACATAATTTGGAACAGAAAATGCATGTCCTCAAAGCTCTAAAACGACGTCATTGGGGCGCTGACCCGTATTTGTTGTTAACGGTATATAAAATATAATTCGCTCGATTTTAGATTATAGCAGTCTATTTTTGTTACGATGTCAAATAGCCTTGTACTGAGATTGGATTCCGTATTATTCTATTATTCTGGGAGCATTATCCTCTAGTCCAACGGGAGCCTTACTGGTAGAGGTGGGAGAAAGACTTAGAAGGAAATATATGGCTTGTAAATAATTTTTGCAAAAAATTGCACTTTCTGTGTCCCCCATAGTCATCACATTACAACTATTACCGGAATATTATGAGCGCAAATTATTAGATGCGTCCCGCAAACCGGCACTGGTCACAGCATATGGAACATTAAGAAAGTAGCGTAATGATGTCTTACATGCAATGAAACCTTCTATTTGTACAATATACTCTAATACCCAGTACACAATTTTCGACCGGATATCTTAAATCACCAATTACCTAAACTGTGTCGGACCTTCAAAAACCACCCCTTTTTTTCTTCAGCGTACTCTTAAGGACAGTTCAAGCAATTATATGACACATATTACTTTTTATACTGATGGATTGAAAATGGACAATCCTACGCGGGTATAGGCCGCTTTGTTTTCTCCAGACCTCCTGGTTGCATGTTTTGTAGATATAGGCTATGTTACCATCATTTTTGACAATTTTTCATTGTCGATGCTGACTGTTATGTCTTAAATCTATTTATTTTACACAACACACATACACATATTTTTTACATGTCGCTTATATTTACACAGAGTGTCTATTTTTCCACAGAGTCTATATGTCCGTGCAATGATATTGCAAAGATATAACAATCTCCGCCACTTAACTTGTTCATAAGTTTAGACGCTGCAGCGGTCGCCTAACTCTGGTAGATCGACACAGCTGAGGGCTAAGTGTTGGTGGTCCTCTTCCATTTTCATCCGGTTCTTGTCTTCCTGCCGTTGTAGCCGGGTCCTGGTTTGTGACCGTTGTAGATCGACGCAGCTGAGGGCTAAGTGTTGGTGGTCCTCTTCCATTTCCATCCGGTTGTAAATATTTTTTTCAAAAAATTGCACTTTCTGCGTGCAATATATCACGTGATCGGGCTCTCCCACGGCCTCGAGCTTGTAACACTACCCTCCTGTGTCACACTTCCAGAAATTATATTTGCTGGTTAAATTTTATCATGGGGACGCAAAATACTCTCATTTTGTCCAAAAATAATTCAATTTCCGGGGGCAGTACCATCCTAGCATTTTCGTGGAGTTGAAGAGGGAAGTCACGGAAAACCACGTCCAGGATGTCTGGGATGGGAATTGAACCCGTCTCTTCTCAATTCTGCCTCAAGATATTGAGTGTACTCCGATTTAACCCTCAGACCAGAATTAAATTTCTTGACAGAGCCGGGAATCGATCTCTGACCCCCAGGTTGACAGCCAAGAATGCTAGCCACTACGGAATGAGGCGGACAAAACACTGCTTGGATGGTTCCTCAGTTTAGGGACTGCAACAACGCGGTCATGTTGCCCGTGTACTTTGGGTGTGTGTTATATCTGTCTGACAACCGGTGTTAATTGAGATGGCTCTGTTAGTGTGTGTTATCTGTTTTAATTTAAGTAAGGACTGCAGACGATCAATTTCAAGTAGTTCCTACTTTTGCTACGAAATGCTACCGTCAACGACACCTAGCCGCAAAATTGGCAATTAGATGCAACAGCTACTGGCACCTGGCTACGAACGTTGAAACTACAGTGCGTTAATCAAAACTAACCTACAAATTTGACTTCACATAATTGTAGTTAGTGGAAGGTTCTTTTATATGCCATAAATCTATGACATGAGACCGCCGGATTTACTTCCCCTCCAAATGAGGGCGTAATGAGGGAATTTTAACGCTCTTAAAAAATCTGACGACTTCGGCCGTGTTTGAAATCACGATCTGGGGCATAGAAGCTCAGCATGCTACCGAGGGGCGCGGAGGGGACGCTCAAGTTACTCTTGGGTAACAACTAAAATGTAGTTCTCTTTCTTTTCCAGACGTATATTAACAATCCTATAGTGGTTTTTGTATTCTGGGTGGGAAGAAACACAATCATATTACTGACATGATATAGGAAGAGTGAAGATTGACAAAGTTAATTTGGAAAGAGTGAGTAATTTGGGCATCAGATAATGAGCTAGGTGGGATTTCAACGGATTACCACATTCAAATGACGTCTTCCTTATAAGCGTGGCGATAATGAAACCGATGACAACACCGAATGATGTGAAAAGATACATCTTTCAGAGGGTCTCATTCACACTTCTACACACAGAACGTTAGTGGGCTGCAAACACAATATATTTTGTCACACTGAAATCGCGTGGTATCTAAGTCATCCACGGTTAGAAATTCCCGTGATAGCGGTTGCAATATGTGCACAATTAGTGGCGTTTAAATTAATCACACAAACTGTTACTTGTTCGTTCACTTTGAAATATTTAGTGTCCTTCGTGGACATACGATTCTGATAGCCTCGTGGTTAACATGTGGTGTTCCCCGGCCTAAAATTTCACAGATTTTCACTGATAGAATAATCATGTTATTTATACGCACACATGCGTTAATTATCACTCGCTGGCACACAATAAAGTACTTAATAATATACGATGCACACTGATAAATTTCCTCGCCTGATGGCGGACTGTTCCTCGTCTAATGAGACGGATTATAAAATACGTCCAACATGGACGGTCATCCATACTCGAGTGCGTAGTGCGGTGTTCCTCCCTGCAGGATCTAGTGAATATGTGAGTCGTTTAGCGACTATCACCTTCCGTCTCGCGTATCTGCGATGTGAAATACCTTACCAAAATATATAATCACATTCACCAGAATGTGCTGAATTACATAAAGTACAACCATAATCCTCTCCAGCCATGCGCCATTCTTCGGGTGCGTTCAAAGACGGTGCATAACATCAGCAAATATGTTGCAAGGAAAAATATCACGGAGCATGAGCTCAGCGGGCTCAATATCCATATTTAAAATGGGGATAATTATTTAGGTATTTTTTATTAAGAACTTATATATTGTTGTTTCAGTTTCTGTTTATTGTTATTTAATGTGGTTAATGATAGTTATGAATATGAGTTGTTATCGTTAATTATTTCATTGATATTAAGGTCTGGGTATAATTTTTGGTTGATGAACATTTCCATTTTTTCAAGTAGGTTCAATATTTGATATTTATTTTTTAAAGATTATTTAAGAATTTTCATAGGTATTTGTTATGGTTTTATTAATGTTGTTTCCAAATTATTCTCTTAAAACGAATTATAAGGGTATCCATTTCTTAATTTAAGTTTATTTTAGGATAAGTTCTATTCTTAATCGGGCTGAAGAAGAAACCATTGTTGTTTCGAAACATGTACACTTCAAATAGTCTATAAATTGTTAGTATTGATTTGGCATATATTAAAAGTGCTTCTGTCAATACGGATCTAAACTATTTGCTATTATGCATTTACTTATTATAATCAATATCTCACACTTAATTTGGAACAGAAAATGCATGTTCTCAAAGCTCTAAAACGATGTCATTGAGGCGCTGACCCGTATTTGTTGTTAACGGTATATAAAATATAATTCGCTCGATTTTAGATTATAGCAGTCTATTTTTGTTACGATGTCAAATAGCCTTTTATTGAGATTGGATTCCGTATTATTCTATTATTCTGGGAGCATTATCCTCTAGTCCAACGGGAGCCTTACTGGTAGAGGTGGGAGAAAGACTTAGAAGGAAATATATGGCTTGTAAATATTTTTTGCAAAAAATTGCACTTTCTGCGTCCCCCATAGTCATCACATTACAACTATTAGCGGAATATTATGAGCGCAAATTATTAGATACGTCCCGCAAACCGGCACTGGTCACAGCATATGGAACATTAAGAACGTAGCGTAATGATGTCTTACATGCAATGAAACCTTCTATTTGTACAATATACTGTAGTACCCAGTACACAATTTTCGACCGGATATCTTAAATCACCAATTACCTAAACTGTGTCGGACCTTCAAAAACCACCCCTTTTTTCTTCCGCGTACTCTTAAGGACAGTTCAAACAATTATATGACACATATTACTTTTTATACTGATGGATTGAAAATGGACAATCCGACGCGGGTAGAGGCCGCTTTGTTTTCTCCAGACCTCCTGGTTGCATGTTCTATAGATATAGGCTATGTTAACATCATTTTTGACAATTTTTACGGCGGAAAGTTTTGCGATTCGACACACATGTATAAACAGCATATTATCTCTAACGATATTATATGCACGGACTCCATCAGTGTACTTCAAGCATTAACCAACATTGTGGATGCTGACTGTTATGTCTTAAAACTATTTATTTTACACAACACACATACACATGTTTTTTTACCTGTCGCTTATATTAACACAGAGTGTCTATTTTTCCACAGAGTCTATATGTCCGTGCAAAGATATTGCAAAGATATAACAATCTCCGCCACATAACTTGTTCATAAGTTTAGACGCTGCAGCGGTCGCCTAACTCTGGTAGATCGACGCAGCTGAGGGCTAAGTGTTGGTGGTCCTCTTCCTTTTTCATCCGGTTCTTGTCTTCCTGCCCTTGTAGCCGGGTGCTGGTTTGTGACCGTTGTAGATCGACGCAGCTGAGGGCTAAGTGTTGGTGGTCCTCTTCCATTTCCATCCGGTTCTTGACTTCTTGCCCTTGTAGCTGGGTCCTGGGTTGTGCACTGTCCTTCTGAGTGTGGTGACCGATTTAGGTCCTCGATACTTGGATCGGCTTCTGTAGGTTGAGCCTGACAAGCGGAACTCCTGGCGTAACTGTCTGGATTGTTGTCATTGTACATTGTTCTCTTGCGGCTGGTGATGGATTTGGGTCCTCTGCCTCGGATCTCATCAATTGATCCACATGCCGCTTGATGATGTACCCCTGATCCAGTTTCACCATGTAGTGAACTCTTCCCAGCCGTTCAACAATGGTTCCAAACTTCCACAGGTGTGACCCGGTGTAATTCCTGGATTTCACTCTTTCTCCTGGCTGTAGAATTTCTTGGGTTGTGGGTGCACTTTCCTCCTTTCTTGTAGGATGGTCTCCCCTTGTTGTCAGGTGAGGTCCAGTTTTGTTCGGAGCTTCCTTCCTTGATGCAATTCTGCTGGAGTTGCATTGTTTTCGTTCGGTGTGGTGCGATATTTAAGAAGCCGTTTGTTTAACTTCTCTTGCATGGAGCCCATCTCTGTGGCCATGCATTTCAATTTTTGTTTTAGTGTCTGAATTGCACGTTCTGCTGCTCCATTGGTCGCTGGGTGATTTGGTGCAATACATTTCTGTTTTATCCCATTTGCTTGACAGAATGTTTGGAATTCATGTGACTTGAATATGGGCGGCATTGTCACTCACCATTTGTTCAGGAAGACTATTTCGTGAGAATATTTCATTTAATGCCGCAATTGTGCTGAATGACGTTGGAGCATGTTTGGAAAATTTAACTTCTATCCAACGTGTACTTGCGTCAATTACTACAAGGAAAATGTGTTGTTGAAATGGTCCTGCATGATCGATATGTATTCGTTTCCAGGGTGCATCCGGTTGTTCCCAGCTGTGCAGAGGTACCTTATCAGGATTCTTCTTCACGAGGCAACAGGGTGTGCAGCTCCTCACCATGTTTTCTATGTTTTCATCTATGCCTTTGCAGTAGCAGTATGATCGAGCAATCATTTTCATTTTTACAATCCCGGTGTGGGTTGAATGTAGCTCATTTAGGATTGTTTGCTGTAGTACCTTAGGGATCATTACTCGATTTCCTCGCATTATTTCACCATTGTGTAGACTATATTCTGGACTCGATACTTTCCCGTTCATTAGTCGTGTTTTCAGAGAAACAAGATCTTCATCCTCATCTGTTGATCTTCGTATCTCATCTACTGTCACCAGTGCGAGATTTTAAAGTGATGCAACTTGCTGTTCATTTGTCTTGTAGTCATCTGTTCTGAATTTATCATCAATCTGATTCAGTTGTACATGATGTCGGGATAAGTACTCAACATTTCCATGCTGTTTGGATGAGCGAGACCTGACTTCGTAATCAAACCCACTCAAAAAATTGGCATACCGCAGAAGTGTGGTTGCTGACAAAAGGGACAAGGCCTTATTCTTTGCAGAGGGGTATTATCTACGAAGGCGAAGTATCTTCCATAGAGATACTGGTAAAATCTTTTGAAGCTCCAATATACAGCAGTGGCTTCTTGATCTAGCTGGCTCTAGTTCCTCTCTGCTGATGTTAACGATCTAGAAATGAATGCAATCGGTCGTTCTTCTCCTGCAACGTTATGACTGATGACTGCTGCTAGTCCATAAGGGCTGGCATCGGTTGCTAACAACAATAGGTTTATCAGGGTCGAATGGTATTAGTGTCCGTTCGCTAGCTATCTCTCTTTTAATACAATTGAAGGCCTTTTCGCACTCTGTAGTCCAACGAAACCGTACGTCCTTCTGCAGTGGGCGAGTTAATGGGTACATCAGTTTGGCTGCGTCAGGTATAAACTTGATGTAGTAGTTCGCTAGTCCCAGAAATGAGCGCGAATGGTCCACATTGCACGGTTGGGTTGCCTTGATAATTGCGTCAATTTTATCGGTCGATTTCTGAAGGCCCTTTTCTGATATTGTGTGCCCCCGGTAGGTTACCTTCCGAGTGAAGAATTGACATTTCTTTCGATTGAGGTGGATGTTATGCTTTCGCAAACTTTGGAGGCAGGCCTCTAGTCTCTGCTGGGTTCCTTGTACTGTCGCCCCTTGAACTACTATGTCATCAAAGTAGGCAACGACGCCATCCAGATCTTGTAGTAATTGATCAAGAATTAAATGGAATTCATTGGGTGCATTCTCTAATCCAAAAACAGCCGTTTTACTGCATATGTGCCCTGATGAGTTGATATTGCAGCGATTCTCAAACTCTCTTGATCAACTGGGATATGTGAGTAAGCCTTGTAAAGATCTAAGGTGCATTTTCATTTTATTGAAGATATCTTCAATTTTCGGAATTGGGTACCTGGTGTCGTGGATGTTAGGGTTGACTGTAACTTGTAATCAGCGCACAAACGGATGCCTCCATCGGGTTTTGGAATGGGAACAAGTGGGGTGCCCCACTCGGATGTTTCAATGGGCTCTATAATGCCTTGGCTTTCAAGGCTATCCAGTTCTTCTTTTATTTTTGGGAGTATTGCGTACAGTACTGGTCGAGGTTTGATGTAAACTGGCTTTGTGTTTTCCTTGAGCTTCAGGGAGCATTCGTAGTTTTGAATTCTGCCAACTTCTGGATTAAATACATCCGAGTACTACTAGGTGATTTTGTCAACAAAGGAATCAACAACTGCTGAGTTAATGTTGTTCATGGCACTGGGTTCCCCTGGGCTTAATTTCGACAGCTGATTTAGGTCGATATTGAGACTGCGTATCCAAGAACGTCCTAATATAGGGGAATATGGTTCTTTAATGACATAGAGTTTTTCCTCCTCATGCTCAACAGGAACACGTACTTCTCCCAAAGGTTCGAATATGCCGCCTGAATACGACCGGAATATGATGTTGGATTCTTTTAGGGTTACCTTTATTCCCAGGTTGAAAAATGCCTTTTCTGACAGCAAGGTTACGGGACTCCCAGAATCAACTTCAAATTTCTGTGTTGTCGCACCAATTTTTACAGTGACGAAAAACTACCCCTCAATTGAGTGTATGTTAAAACAGTGTTTTCTGCATTAGAGTTCTGGGAATGTGTCATCATTGCTGTTAATGTGTTCTGAGTGCTTAATGTACATACTTCTAAATGGTTGAGGTCAGAGCCTTCTTCCTCTTCCGACAATGATTTCACATGTTTTGTGCGTGTGGACAGACAGACTTTCTCTACATGGCCAGTCTTATTACATTTAGTGCAGTTCAAATACTTTTTTGACCTGCAGTCCTTGGAGATATGGTTGTTTTTACCCCAACAAAGGCATAGCCCTTCAAGTCCAAGTTCTCAGAGGGAGGCTCTATACTAATAATTTGATAGTAAGTCTCCGCCACTTGACTTCGATGGTTTCGGTCTTTTTACTGATGTAATTTCATTGACGTCCTGGTTTTGGAATGGATTACTGCAATAAAGATCCCGATTTTAATTAAAGATTTCCTTTATTGAAACAAAAAACTGTAAGTTACATCCTAACTGAAAACACAATATAGGAAAAAGGATCGCCCGAATGGACATTCATTTTTACTATAATCACTTAATGATTTTAATCTTTTGCGGCACGTCGTAATATGGTATCTGGTACACCTTTCGTTGCATAAAATGCAAACACAACTGTCATTCGGACTATGGAAGGATCTGTTTGAGCATAAAAGAAGCAAGGAAACTCGAGCCTTTCCCGGTTGTGGAGACGGACAGGTGGTGCCATCTTCTGGCGGAAAACAGGAAACACCTCTGAATAATGTTCGAGAAGAAGAAGAGACATCTGGTGACCAACATCACCTACATCATGATGATGGGGGCAGAGTCTCATGGCCTCATGGAAGGAAACAAAGTTGCAGGCATAGAAGAGCTAAATCAGAAAGTAGACTTGGTTATGGACTTCATAACCAATAAAATCAGTAAAGATCCCGATTTTGAATTTTGGATGCTTCAATAGCTAAGGCGGTATTCATTGCCTCGTCAAAGGTTATTTGTGACTGTTGTAGGATACGTTCGCGTATTTCTCGATCATGCAAACCCCGTATGAACTGTGCTCTTAATAAAAGTGCGATCACTGCTTTAGTACACGCGCCATCTTCACAACTTCCATGGAATTCGCAGTTCTTTGCAAGTTCTTTGAGAGCAGCTACGTATTATGAAATGTTTTTCAGTAGGCGATTGCACTCGGGAGAGAAAGCGGTATCGTCTAGGTAATAACTGCGATTTAAGTAGGCCTATGATTTTGTCGTAAGTTCATGTGTTTGGCAAGTCGGGTGATGTTAAGCTCGCCAACAAGCCATTTAACTACCTAGACAGTAAAGCAGCACCATTCTTTTTGCGTCTTTAGCTTCTTGATTGTTTTCATTCAATCCTTTTAGATTCAAAAATTTTTCGAGCCGTTGGCAGTAAATGTCAAAAGTTTCGTTTGCTTCACTGAATGTTTCAAATGTTAAAGATTGTTTCTGTAACATGCTTTTGATACTTGCCGGCTGCTGCATCGGTGTTTGCTGTTGAAGTTGTTGGTAACCAGTCCGCTCAGGGCTTGAATTAGCTGCGACAGTTGCTGTTGTTCCTCCATTATTATTGTTTTCCGTTTTTCTTTATCCTCGTCGCCACTTTGTTGTGTCTTAAAACTATTTATTTTACACAGCACACATACACATGTTTTTACATGTCGCTTATATTAACACAGGGTGTCTATTTTTCCACAGAGTCTGTATGTCCGTGCAAAGATATTGCAAAGATATAACACTGACAACAGGTTCTTATTTCTAATTTCTACTAAAGCAAGTTACTTGAAACTTGTTATATACAGATCAACCTCCGCAAGCCCAAAGAAATTCATAGAATATCTAGGAAACCCTCTCCAGCACTTGCCCACAGCTACACACAGTATATTTATAGGAGATATAAATATTGATATTTAAAATCCTACAAGGCAATATGCCCAAAATATTAAGAATGAGTATTTAAATATATTACATGCAAATTGTTTCATTTCGTACATAAACTCACCAACTATAATAACCAAAAAATCCAGAATATGTATCGATCACATACATGTAAAGTCCCACAGAAACAGCAACTTTAAGCCTTTTGTTCTGCATACCGATATCACACATCACAGTCGTACATTTCTCATACAAAATAAATCTCAAAAATACACTCCACAAACAGGAGAAAATACTTGAACAATGTTAGAATAAATTATGAAACTTAAAAAAAAAACTTAACTAAGGAAACTTGGGAATCTATCATAACTGAACATGATGCTAACAAAGCAGCTGATAGTTCCTGTTGGAGAGCGCTTGCCACAAGGTTCGGTTACTCCAAGCGCTGACATAGCAAGGCAGTGTCTAGTCTTGTGTGTACACTCTGTGGAAACAAACTCTACCATCTCCCATGTTTGTGATGGGCTTAGAGCACATGTGTAATATTGTTATAATATAGGCTATTCTTTAATCATGATTTGCTGGTGAATTGGCCATTAATTAATGTACTTTGTTACGGTTTTCACCTGTGCGCTATCCGCGGTTGGCTGGCGGAAGTTGCGCGCGTCAGGCGGCCCCACTCCAGCAAATGAATCATCCTGTATTTAGGGCAGTAAATCATGAAAAGTATGAATGACAATTTGTAAAACTGGCCTTGAGTATAATAAAATACCGTGCGATTGGCCAATGAGATTTCAGATGCATCCCCCATTAGCTCCATGGTCAGGGCATCTGTGTAAACAACCGGAGGTCGCTGGTTGAAGTCTCCCAATGGTAAGACTTAAATTCTCCAGCATCCATCAAAATGGTTTGTACTTTCTGTACTACACAATACCTTACAGCCGAAAGCTTCCATTAGTCATTGATACAGTTGTAATAATTCAATTCTGGAATCCCTAAATACCATTCGGTGCTAAGGAGACAGGTCATGTATTGTAAAAAGGCATCAAGTAGTAACCGGATAAGGGACTACCTCTTCCAGGTCTTCAGATGGTGTCTCTTCTTTGACGCATCGAACGATCTCTGGTGTTAGACATTCTTCAAGCTTATTATCCTCAGTATGATCATGTTCAACCAGCAGAGAAATTATGTGTCTCGCAAATATGTTCTTTGCATAGCTAGAATTACATCTCACACATAACCTGTGTACTTCTGCTGCAGGAAAGAAGGAATATTGTAAAAATCCTTCATTTATTTCCAAATGCAATGCAACAAGACCAACATCAATATACCTACTTATTAGAATGAAATGCGCACAAGTTGTGTATAAGTTATAATGGTTACATAAGATTTGTTGGTATATTTGCACCCCGCATTCGTATATATAGTGTATTGTGCACTAAAGTCTACCAGGGATTTTACTAGTTTTTGCAGGTGGTCACGAGGTATCAGTCAAAGGGTTGATCGCACAATTCACAAGTTGTATATACATTCACCGCACCTAGTTTTAATTTAAAAAAAACTTTTTATAAGGACCTAGAAAATGATATGGGTACATTAACACTAATTTGGAGATCATTGTTCACGTCTTGAGCATTAAAAAGCCGTCAGCCGAGTTGCTTCTTTGCTTCCAGGAATTCCTCGAATTACGCTTATCTCCCAGTTACGAATAAGTGAAATTATTTTGTATATGTGTTATGCAAGTGTTGATATTTACCAGCTGCATACAGCCTTTAGAAGTTAATATGGACCTAGACGGGAGACAAAAAAAACTTAGAAAACAGGATTGTAGGCGTTCAGTACTAATTACAGTATAAAGCACAGGATTCTGTTGACAAAAGTAAATATGTGCCATACATCATTCTGATACTGGACATACCCACTTTTGCTGAGACTTCTGTAAAGTTTTTCTACTAGATAACGATGAGAGCAAAATTGGTGAGCACATCCCCCTCTTGTAGAGAGATATGCAGTCTTCATGTTGGTAGCACAAATATATTCAAATTTATTTTGTTCCTGTCAGTGGAGCAGGAATTTTCTAGATTTACTATTGAGGTAAGACAATTCAGTCATAAATTTACTTCATATTTTTCAAATCTAATTTTTCTTCTTTTTGCCGTTTGAGCACATTGCTTGAAACCCACTGGACCAAAGTACATGAAACTGTTCTGTCGTAATAATATCTCGTTGAGAAATACAAATACTTGTAGAGTTGTTTTTATGGTTAATTGATTGAAGGGGCTTGAGAATTCTTGATCATCAGCCCCGTGTAGTTGGGTATGTGTTGAAGTTGTCTGATATCGCTCCGACGACCGTAGTAGTGTGTGTAACTTTATCAGATGATACGGGGCTTGAAGTAAGGCACTATCCAGTACTAACTCAGCAATTTCGCGCGTGGGAAAACCACGGGAAAAAACACCGAGGATAGCCGCTTTCTGCAACGGGATTTGAACCTACAGTACAACATTCGGACTTACTGCAGCTGCCCTCCCGACCGTGGCGAACGTTTGACGAGCACGACTACGCCACGGAACAAAATGCTTGTAGAATTTCGCTTGAGTAACTATAATTCCCCCCATTGTTCGATATTGGCTTCGCCACTGCTTATCAATCACACAACAGACTTCGAGCAAGCCAGTAACCAATAATGATTAGAATCTAAAAAGGCAGCCCAAACATGCCTGCAACATTCATATCTCAAATGCCTCTAAACATTCAGTTTCAACACGAGATTCAGTGTAGACTTCGCCTACAATAAGGCCCAGAGTGCCAACAGAGTGAACATGAACTATCAATACAATAACATGAGCTACTATTAGCACAGCTAGTGAAGGCTTCACCTACAATAAGGCCCAGAGTGCCAACAGAGTGAACATGAACTATCAATACAATAACATGAGCTACTATTAGCACAGCTAGTGAAGGCATCACCTACAATAAGGCGCAGGGTGCCAACACAGTGACGTGGATTATCAAAACAATACCGGTAGCATTAGTTACTGTTAACTATTCAAATAGAGCAGAAATAGTAGTCAAAAATTACAACCAAAACCAAAATATTCATAGAATTATAAGAGAGGCAATGTAGATTCTATAATTACCTTTATTTGATGCTCCTCTTTAATAACCAAGATTTATTCTTCAAATTTATCACCAGTGTCATCCAGGAAGGTATCGGTGGGTAAGTGCCCTTTTGACTCCTAGGAAGGACAGTATTATACAAGCATGACGTAATAGCAATCCTAAGTAACGAGTAACACACAATGGAAAAGTTAACCTTGCTTGTCAATGCTCATCAATAATATTGCAATAATATGTAGAATTAAAATATAACTTACAACTATAGCGCATTCATCCATTGGAGAAACCCATTCTGCCTCACTTTTGATGATTGGTTTTTGCTCCATAATATTCAGGAAACTAGAACCAGAACACCGTACGAAAACACCAAATCAAAAGTAGTATTGCATATGCAATCCAAATAAAACAATTAAGGTGCGCATCGAGAAATAAATGTTTCACTTGGCAATAACGGGCTGTTACGCATGACTTGATGTATGTGAGTAATGTCCAGTGAATTAATTTCGATAAATTATTGAGACTGAATGAATAAAATGAGAAAATTAATGGGGCCAGCAGTGAATTCCCAAGAAGCCTATACATGAATCGAACATATTATTATAAGGTCGGGGTCAGGCGAAGCGAATCTGAATCTGATTGGCAGAAGTGACTATAACAGACGATATTTTGTATAGTTATTTTTGTTTTAAGGTGAGGAACTACGAGGCCATCTGCCCCTATAGCTGACGCTAACCATGCGGCTGAACAAGGTTGAGTACAAGTTAACTCAACCAACTAAACGAGCTTTTAGAATTCGGCAAAAGTTGCATACAGACACAGAATAAATGTGAACTGTGTTTTTGTTATTTAGTGAGGTTATCGATGTTATATGATGTTTTACACCAATAAGTGGGCTGAGGAAGAAAACATTATGTGTTTTCGAAACATGTACCTGTAGAATTTTTATGTAAGTAAAAAGTATTGATTTGGCGAGAAAGTTATGTTATACTTCATGATAACATGAACTGTACCAGAAACTTAAGTTACGATAAATGTTGTATGTGGCCAGTAAGCTATTGGGCAACTTACCTGTAGGCCTAATTGACTACTGAGAGCAGTTTAACACATGAACGACAATACCGTTAAGAATAGGTGTATAAATTTAGAACAATGCTCAAAAATCTCCAAGAATGAGGTATTAACTCATTGGGCAGTAACACAATAGAAGTTAATGGGGGCAATCTAGTATGTCAGTTTTTCTTCACCGTAGGCCTACTGTAGTGTTAATATGAAATAGTCTGTTCTAGTCAGAACACCAAATTGCTCCTCTGGATGCAGCCAAGAATGTCAAAGAGTGATTTAATGATCCATCGTAATTACAGCCTTCAATAATAAACCAAGTGCCCTGCGGGTAAAACTGAGCTGGCAAGAGGTCCATGGAAATTGTAGGAAGCTGAGATCAGGATCATTTCGACTGCAGTTTAGTATTGTTCTCCTTAAAGGTACTTCTCACATTAAGAACTGAGAACTGAAAGGAGTGGGGTATGGGTGCATTATGTGGATCTGTTGCACCTGGAATGATGAAGAGCAGCTCATGCCACTGGAACTACCCATAGAATCCGTTACACCCGTCAATTTATAAGTCTAGGACTGTTGCGTACATAAGCCTACCGGTACATGTTCAGTTATAAGTTTGCAAATTAGTAGAAAGAATCAGTAGGCCACTGTTGTGCTTCCAACTCCTTATCCTTGAACCAAACTACATTCTACATTTTAGCAACATTTACCACTTAATGGAACTTATTCCATTTTTCTTCAGATTGTTATTTATTAGTCTTTTTAAAAATCAAATGTATTCTACCTAGCCTAATCCCTTCTCCCTTCGGCTCTATATGGCCCTAGGCCTAGGGCCTATTGGTTCTAGTGGGAACAGCTGGTGTTAGGACTAGAAGCAGTTCAGGAAGCAAGGCTCAAATCATACACAATGTTTTCTTTAACAAATTATTATTCAAATAGAAAACTTAATTTATAACATAAAATTAAACATATGAAAATACACAAGTTTACAGATCATTGGTAATGCACCTCTGGAATGTATCTCATTGTAGAGATAGCAAAATTCAGTTTCTTTCTTCATGTTCTCACTCTGACCCGGGCACTGGGAGGAATTTCACAGACGTTTTGGCAGACAATCCTGGAAAACTGACACTAAGGAAAGTCTAACCTCATGTCATGCAAAGTATGAACCATCTTCAGTTTACAGATTAATACTTACTTACTTACTTACTTACTTACTTAATTCCTGCCGCTCCTTCCGGAGCATAGGGCCTTGGCGAAATTTCTCCAAGCAGTACGGTTCCTGGCCATTCTCTTCACTTGACTCCAGTTCTTGTCCACCTCTGCAATTTCATTTTCGATTGTCCTTTTCCAGGTCTTCTTAGGTCGACCTCGCTTCCTGGCGCCTTGAGGATTCCAGTCTAGCGCCGCCCTCTCAATAGCTCCGTCTGGCTTCCTTAGTGTGTGACCAATCCAGCGCCATTTCCTCTCCTTGATCTGGATGCTAATCGGTTGTTGATTGGTGTTGGTCCAAAGATCTTCATTTGAGATTATGTCCGGCCACCTCAAATTCATGATGCGACGCAGACACATGTTAATGAACACCTGTAGCTGGTTGTTGATCGGTTTTGTGACTTTCCATGTTTCACAGCCGTAGAGAAGAATCGACTTTACGTTGCTATTGAAAAGGCGGAGCATGGTCTTCCTGGAAATGTTTCTATTTCTCCATATGGGGTAGAGCTGGACAAAGGTACCATTTGCCTTCCTGATACGGCTTCGAACATCTTCCTCTGCTCCCCATCATTTGTGACTATACTTCCAAGGTAGAGGAAGGACTCAACTCGCTCAATGTCCTTTCCGTTGACTGTCAAACTAGTCGTGATGTCAGAATTTATCCTCATCTCTTTGGTCTTGTTGGTGTTGATCATCAGTCCTGCACGTTCTGCTTCTCTCTGCAACCTCCCCAGCTTATCTTCTATTAATAATTAACAATCTCATTTATTACCCAGTTAGGCAGATGACCTAGATGTAGTTAGTCATTTCGATCACGACTAAGAGTAAAATTAAGTTACCAAGCAAATTATACAAGTGTGCATTAATTCGGTAGACCTGCATAATAAAAGCCTCCAAATGAACCTCATATTTCTCATGTTAGACCGGAGTTTGACAGTCAGAGTAATCAAGTCGTTGACATAAGCGAACAGCTGACGTGTCTTGCCTCTCATTTACAATGCATTACCAAGTGCTTAGTCACAGAATGTTGGTATTCGATGTGATATGAAACATATTGCAGGCAGCTTCCACACCAAGAGATAGTAGGTTCGACTGCGACTTTAATCATTGGCATTTTAAAATTGTTGAAATACGATAACTCTCCCGTCCTCAGTGTCTGCTGAGGCTGTTAGAATTGAAGTCAGATATGACAATCACTTTAATTACACTGATGCATTTGAAGCCAGCTCGATACGGAATCAAACCTCTTCGAACTGTTAGGCAAACCCACACATAAAGTATGCAGAACACTGACGTCCCAGACGACATTCTCTGCAACCTTTCGCTCGTGTACGGTATGTGTGAACGTATTACACTATTAGTGGTTCGAATCCGACTTTCGGCAGCCCTGCAGATGGCTGTCCGTCGTTTCCCATTTGCCACCACGCACATGCTGGGGCTCTACCTTAATTAAGTCCATGTCCGCATCATTCTGCGCGTACCCTCTTCTATCCCATTGTCACCATTCGACCTATCTGTGTCGGTGAAACGTAAATAATAATAACATAATAATAATAATAATAATAATAATACTGTATTAATATAGATTATTCACCACCCCATCTCTGATACGCCTTTGGCTACTGGGAAGGATGTAATACTGTCGAGAATATTAACAAACATATGTTCCTGCAACGGAACAAATTAATCACTTTTAAGCACATACTGTTGCCGCGCCATTGTACGAAGAACGTGTTGTGACCCGTCGCCTTTGTTATGTGCACTCCAATGATGTTCTGTAGGCAGTTTGTATATTCTGGGGAGACACACAAACACAGATTGTGGCTGTCTCCACATTACAGATACAGATTGAAGGGGTTATATGCACAAACTACCACTGCAGTGCACAGCAAACACAGGACGAGCCGGTACCGCCTAGCACAATACTCGAAACACAGCCTTCTTGAGGTTTCTGGGCTGATAAGAACACGACGATAGGTCGCGGCGCGCTCAAAAGCTCGTGCAATGTTAGAACAAGTTCGAACTCTGACGTCATCTGTTCGAGCAGCTCGAGCCGGGCTCAAGCACATCACTAACACTGTCCACCTAGCAGTGCGCATATTGACCACTGCAGCGCTGAGTTCCCACCTGGCATTAACATGTAATAGCATTGCTATCGCAAGCTGAAACCAGCAAAAATGTACCTATACACTATATTTAGTGTACATGAATACAAATTGTTGAGTACAATGAAGTAAAATATAAGATATGTTCATCTTTTAGTAATAGGAGTTCGTTAGAACTGCGGATTTCGCTTATTAGATAGCACGCACACTGTCTGGTATGTACAAGAGTACGGTACAGTAGATGGTTTCACTGAATATTTTTACCAGCGTACCATAGAGTTTCAGTGAAAAATAACAACGTTTCTTAATGTTTGTGATTCATTCTTCTCATAATTTGTTTTTCTTCTCATGACGTAGTCTCATGTCATTGGTGTAGTTAGCGACAGAGCAGTTTTATCCTGCTCAGTTCCTCAGGATGATCACTTACTCCACACTGCAGAACATGATTTTTAGCAACATGTGGCAACGGTATTCTAGTTAATGTTTGTCCTATTCCTGGATTGCTCAACGTAATCGATAGCATTTCGTCCGTTACTTCTTCCAGCGAAACAAAACCTGGCTTACGATACCGGAGACCACCTCTCCTTCTGTCTTTGAATTTCAAATTAGTGACATTACTGGAGATGGACTCTTGATACCGAGGGGCGGTTGACCTCGTTGTTCCGTCACTTAAAACAATAACTAACTCGGGATACCACTAATTTTATCAAACACTCTTGACATGATATAGGTAGGCTATGGTCTTCAGACCATTGTTATTGTTGTTTCTTCAGGAGCATTGCAACATCGTGGTCATGTATCCCCGTGTTCTTGGGTGTATGTAGAATTAGTCTGATAACCTGTGTCACTGAAATGTCTGTAATAGTTTGCGTATTTGTAATTTAGGTAAAATTTGGGTTGGAAGCGGCCGTGCCCTTAAATTAGGTACCGGTACCATCCCGGCATTTGCCTGGCATATAAGTGGGAAACACTTCAATAATAGCTGAGGTAGAAATCGAACCCGCCTCTTCTTAGGTTTGCCTAATGAGGCTGAGTGTACCCCGTTCCAGCCCTCAGAACCAGTAATCGAACTCGGGCCGTCCGCAGTGACTGCCAAGAATGCTAGCCACTACGCAACGAAGCGGACTCGACAGCTCGTACCAAATACCCTCCAATATAGCCCATTGCAGCTATCGTTATAGAAATTTGGTCATTTAGTCCCGTGCCTGCTACCCTGTGCCATTGCGGCGTGTGCATTTGTAATTCCGGTGATGATTTGGAAGGTGACTTTTAAGTTAGGAACCATCCTGGCATTTGCCTGGACTAGAAGTGGGAAACTACGGAAAACCTGTCCAGGAAGGATGAGATGGGAATCTTACCCACCTCTTCTCAGTTTTACCTCATGAAGCTGAGTGTACCCCGTTCCAGCCCTCAGACCAGAATTAAATTTCTTGGCAGAGCCTGGATTCTAGCATGGATCTCTGGAGGGTGACAACAAAGAATGCTAGCCACTACATGACGAGGTCAGGTATCATCATCATAAGAACTGGAGCAATAATACAAGATCGCCTAATTTTCAGTCGCATAGTCAGCGTAGGCTACATACCTTGTCTTATTGCTTTAATCCATGATTTCCTAGTTGGCTCTGGACTAGGAAATTCATGAAAACTAGTTCCAGGAACATTATTTCTAGAGCCTTGTTTACAAAACGGCATTCAACAGTATACCATCGTAATGCAATAGCCTTAGTTCAGTAATATAACTTGATTCGTGCATACACAAATGTGTATAAATACCGCCAACTGAACTGATCATGTAGGGGGATATGCAGCGCCTCTAGCGGCAAATATAGCATCTGCAGGGCGGACAGCTCCCAGAGGCCATTAGGCAGGCTTTTTTTTTAATTATCGGAGGCTAAGTACCAGGTTGTTAAAACTGTGAGAACTCTGGAACATTTGTCAATCAAAGCAAGGTGTTGTTAATTCCTCGTAAGAACATCTAGCAGCATTTAAATTTGGTATAAATAAACTAGACTCAACGGTAAACATTCAGAAGAGGTACTTTTCAGTACAAAATTCTTAAAGTACTGAAATTAACAATAATAATAATGTTATTGCTTTTACGTCCCTTTTAATTACTGTGGCTTTAGAGACGCCGGAGTTCCGGAATTTTGCTCCGAAGGGGATCTTAAACGTGCCAGTTAATCTACTGACACGGTTCCCTCGCATTTGCGCCAGAATACGAACCAGGAAGCGAGAACGTTAACGCTGAGCCACGCTGCCACAATCTTGGGACCAGCAAGCGAGAACGTTACCGCTGAGCCACGCTGCAGTCAGTACTGAAATTATCCAAATCACCTGAATTAATAGTCGGTAAAATATCTTGAGATGACGTAGTAATAGAAGTTTAATCCTCTGCTATCCGAGTCCCACCCAGCCGTCCCAAATATGAACACAACTTATATAGGCAAAATTCCAGCAGATTCAGCCGTTTTTACCATCATGTACCATATTGCCAACCCCACGCAATCGGTACTATATTGCATCCGGCTGACCAATGGTTTTCATCTGGACCAATAATTGTTAGGTAGCAGAGCCGCGTTAGCGAATACAGGGTCTTTAGTTTTGCTTGGCAAGGTGATTCCGCGAGACCTTAGACGGCTGTTACAGGTTGGTGCGTGCAGTCTCCGGCCGTATTTACACGCTCTTGCTGCGGTAGACGTGTGAGCACCGAGCTAATAGGGTGTTTTATAAAGCTACTGTGTACTGTATATCGTATTGTATCGTGTAGTATTGTAATTGTGTATAGTTCTGTAATGCCTTATGTGAAATATCTGTTACGTGAACGAATATCTGCACAATACATACACAAAGTGCAGGAAATCGTGCACTAGAACAAGACAAATGTTTCGAGTGAAATTGAGTGAAATTTCTAAGGAGACTCATTCCTATAAATCGGACAATACAACAACTTGCTAAGAGATTCAAACGTACAGGTTCAGTAAACAATAAAAATAGATGTCGTTATTTCATTACTGAAGCTAAATTAACCGGAGTAACCGGAAACTTCATAAGGAGATGCCAGTTATGTTTGGCAGCAGATGGGGAACATTTTCAGCATCTACTGTAGACATGGTGAGTAAAAATGCACGATATTGATTTTAAGTACCGTATTCTGCTGTACATATGCGGGCGCTGAGCCGTCACTGACGGAGCTCTTGAGCGAGAATGTCCTTGCCAAGCAAATATAAAGACCCTGTATACACACGTGATGCAGAGCTCTCTATCTTCTCGTTGTTGTATCGAGACATCATGTGTGTGCTGTTCCTCGCCTGTAGTCTGTTTTCCCGACGATCACTATGCTTGCCACGGTGGGAGAACGATTATCGTGTCGGTCTACCAACTCCAAGCTTGCAGGTCCGCTCCTGGCCGCGGTAAGGCCGGTATTACAGTATGAAAGGAATTTTATAAAACTGAACTTTTATAAAAGTTATACAAAGCAATCATCGCACCTTTACACTAGATCAAATATTTTATCATAGTTCAGCAAAATGTATGAAGGACAGTTCCTTGTTCACTTTATGGTAGTTGAAATTCTGTGGTGGCAATACCGTTATATACAAGAAACGGAAAAATAAAGTGAACGTCTATGGGTTAACCCTGGGTCGCACGAGTAAAATCTTGGTGAACGCGCTGCAGTACGAGGACTTGAAAAATGGAAATAATATTTAATTATTAATAATTATGAAGAAATGAATGATGATGACGTTCCAAACAACCACTGCTCGAGCAAATAAAATTGAAACATCCGAAATAAAAAGTAAGCAATAAGTGTAAATCGATCCTTGATCTTATCGCACGGGAGTCGAGCGCTCTAGCCCTTCCGCCAACCAACCACTTGCTCTCGATCCTTGGTCATATTGCACAGGAGTCGAGTGCTCTAGCCCTTCCGCCAACCAACCACTTGCTCTCGATCCTTGGTCATATCGCACGGGAGTCGAGCGCTCTAGCCCTTCCGCCAACCAACCACTTGCTCTCGATCCTTGGTCATATCGTACGGGAGTAGAGCGCTCTAGCCCTTCCGCCAACCAACCACTTGCTCTCGATCCTTGATCATATCGCACGGGAGTCGAGCGCTCCAGCCCTTCCGCCAACCAACCACTTGCTCTCGATCCTTGGTCATATCGCACGGGAGTCGAGCGCTCTAGCCCTTCCGCCAACCAACCACTTGCTCTCGATCCTTGATCATATCGCACGGGAGTCGAGCGCTCTAGCCCTTCCGCCAACCAACCACTTGCTCTCGATCCTTGGTCATATCGTACGGGAGTAGAGCGCTCTAGCCCTTCCGCCAACCAACCACTTGCTCTCGATCCTTGGTCATATCGCACGGGAGTTGAGCGCTCTAGCCCTTACGCCAACCAACCACTTGCTCTCGATCCTTGGTCATATCGCACGGGAGTCGAGCGCTCCAGCCCTTCCGCCAACCAACCACTTGCTCTCGATCCTTGGCCATATCGCACGGGAGTCGAGCGCTCTAGCCCTTCCGCCAACCAACCACTTGCTCTCGATCCTTGATCATATCGCACGGGAGTCGAGCGCTCTAGCCCTTCCGCCAACCAACCACTTGCTCTCGATCCTTGGTCATATCGCACGGGAGTCGAGCGTTCTAGCCCTTCCGCCAACCAACCACTTGCTCTCGATCCTTGATCATATCGCACACTAGTCGAGCGCTCTAGCCCTTCCGCCAACCAACCACTTGCTCTCGATCCTTGGTCATATCGCACGGGAGTCGAGCGCTCTAGCCCTTCCGCCAACCAACCACTTGCTCTCGATCCTTGGTCATATCGCACGGGAGTCGAGCGCTCTAGCCCTTCCGCCAACCAACCACTTGCTCTCGATCCTTGGTCATATCGCACGGGAGTCGAGCGCTCTAGCCCTTCCGCCAACCAACCACTTGCTCTCGATCCTTGGTCATATCGCACGGGAGTCGAGCGCTCCAGCCCTTCCGCCAACCAACCACTTGCTCTCGATCCTTGGTCATATCGCACGAGAGTCGAGCGCTCTAGCCCTTCCGCCAACCAACCACTTGCTCTCGATCCTTGATCATATCGCACGGGAGTCGAGCGCTCTAGCCCTTCCGCCAACCAACCACTTGCTCCCGATCCTTGATCATATCGCGCGGGAGTCGAGCGCTCTAGCCCTTCCGCCAACCAACCACTTGCTCTCGATCCTTGATCATATCGCACGGGAGTCGATCACTCTTGCCCTTCCGCCAACCAACCACTTGCTCTCGATCCTTGGTCATATCGCACGGGAGTCGAGTGCTCTAGCCCTTCCGCCAACCAACCACTTGCTCTCGATCCTTGGTCATATCGCACGGGAGTCGAGCGCTCCAGCCCTTCCGCCAACCAACCATTTGCTCTAAGTGGTTGGTTACATATTATATTATCTACCGGTAAAGATAACATTCTTATATACACTCGCTTGTAATTACCTACAATACAAACATTACAATATAAAATACACTGCTATTCATGGCTTATTTCAGCCTATTTGACTATTTAATTCATAAAACTCAGCAATTCTTCTAGGTTTGTGCCGTGTCTTATATGGGGTTTCGCCAAGGACACCTAGCTGGCTCATTGGCGGGCTCTTGGTGTCCCCGCCCGGACCCCCACTGGAGTAGCGAACTGCACGCCACCTCCCTTTATATAAGGTGCAACTGCACCACTTGACTGCGAGAAATAAAAGCCCAAGCCGCCTCAACCTCCCTATGAAGGCTTCCAAAAAGATGGTATATTGGCTTTCACGGCCAGTGAATTAAAACTCAGTAATTCTTCTAGGTTTGTGCCGTGTCTTGTGTGGGGTTTCGCCTAGAAGAATCGACTGCATGCATTACATTTAACATTAACTCATTATTTCAATACGAAAGCCTACAATACTCTTTATGTTCCAACCTGCCTACTAACGTACTAAGGCTACTTGCCAAGCTCTGTTTAAATGTTTACTGCATCACTTCTGATGAAGGATAACATTTCCTCTAATTCTATCATTTCCTTAGATAAATGTGTTAATTTCAGTTTGTGAAAGTCCATTATGATCAAGTTGTCATGTCTCTGTCACCACAATTAATTATAATTTACCAATGGCATAGGCGTGAAGAAATGTGAACGTTTGCAGCCTCTCTTCAAGAAGTGATAATTTAAATAATTAAAAGGACAATTGCCGCACATTAGGAAGGTAGATAGGTATTCGTCATCAAACTTCTGACAGCAATTATTCCCATAACCTAGAAACAAGATTCGAAGACTGCTGACTACCGGTACTTAAGCTTCCGCAAATATGATTCAAATTCTACAATTAAAATTAAAGCAAATTCTTTCCAAAGCAGTAAAATAGCACTTAAGTTTCTTCTCCAGCAAATAATAATCGTTTTAGATCTCTTTTATTCGTACAGCTTCTGAAAACAAAAACAAGTGGAACATTACACGGGATGACATTATTCATATTAAGTAAGATATTTACCTTAATCGTCAAAGAAAGATATTTGCACAACTTGAAGAATCAAAAATATATTGTTTTGTACTTACCTTAGCCCATCTTCAATAAATAACTTAATATTCAAGCCAGTAGCTGGTAATATACATATCAGCTGTTAACATCCATCTTTGATTTATCGTTCCAAATGGGCTAACCATTGGCTACAACACGGCTAACAAGTCCTGGGAACATGCCTTTACGGCGGATGGTTCAGCGGTAAGACCTACGTCACAACATGGATGCGATTTGGCGTTACAGAATACCAATTAGACCACTAACCAGTATTTAGGGGCCCCAAAGACTTGTTATGGCTTAACCATTTCTTACAGAATCGGGCTGCTGCGGGCTTAGCATGAAAGGCGTTAGATTCACAAATGGAAGATGGATGTATTAGTGTGTGTAGACTATTTGTAATTCATGTGAGGATTGGGAAGGCGGCTGACATGGCCTTTAGTTCCCAGCATTCACCTGGAGTAGAAGTGGGGAAACCACGGAAAACCACTTCCAGGATGGCAGAGTTGGGAGTCAAACCCACCTCTTCTCAGTTTTGCAACACGAAGCTGAGTTGACCCCGTTCCAGCTTCCTTGGCTGAGCCGGGAATCTAACCCAGACCTCCTGGGCGACAGCCAAAAATATTAGCTTCTAGACTATGAGGTGTAATACCTGGTCAACTCGGCCGACTGTAAAATATTAGTACCTAAAGGATATCCTCTGGGAGCAATGGCTGGTTGAGGCCCCGTGCTCACACAGAGTTTTGTTTAGTTCCCTAGTTACTTATTGTTTAAGGGATGCAACAGTAAGGTCATCTGCCCCTAGGGTTGTTTATTCATATTCATACCACAGGTCATAGAAAAGTGAGAAGCAGTATCTTTCTCATTGTTTGTAGACTGTTATGCCTTTTAGTACCGGTATCCAGTTTAGTATGCAAGACTTTGTAAATAGACATACTAATAAATAACTTTTGCGGGCCAAAAGGGGTGGGGTGGCCCATGGCCATTAAGCCGAGAGGGGGGGGGGGAGTTGTTTTAAGGGCAGAGAATTTCTGTCATCTGGCCCTAGCAGTAGGAGGAGAACAGAAATCTTGTCTGTAACTTAAATGTCAACTACCATTTTCTAGTGTTATGTGATACTGGTATTAAATTTTTAATCATGTAGCTTCATCAACCTTGTGCAAATGGGAGGCTAAAACTATTTTACAACTAAATTGGGAAGAGAAGGACTACCCCGGAGCCACATTGGTGAATACCCAAATATTATTTGATCACATGGAAGTTTATTTGTGTGTTTATTTATAAAGTCTTGCTTACTAAACTGGATACTAAGTATTATGTATCTAGTTTATGTCCTCTATGGAACTTGGTCGGAGTGTATATATGCTTTTACTCTGTGACGAAGTTAATTGTAATTTGTGCAATGTGTTAAGATGTAGATTGAGATGTGTGTGCATATTAAAGTGCTATAATATCCTTTATTCAAAACATAATAGCTATAATGCGCTTTATTCAAAAGATAATAGTTCGCGACGAGGAATTGGGACTTGATTCTCCGGTACAGATATAGCCTATATCAATGACGTACGGTATTTACGTCGTCTGTTTCAACGGCCACGTGAGTAAAATTAAGAATCGGCAAATCGACTTGAAATGTACACAGAGTTCTTGTAAACGGTCCTAAGCAACTCATCGTATATTCAGCTGCGTGTGCCTGCATGCCACATGTTCAAAATAATATTTATCGCTGTTCGAACTTTGAGGTTATTCAATGTTTTTTTTTTCTGAAGCCCAGGACAATATTCGGTCATCGATCACTACCCAGTGTGTTTTAAATCGGTTATCCTGAATCATTTTATTATATTTGAACTGTGATTTTTAAAATTATTTTGAAGTTCCGTCAAGATGGACGCAAATCAGTTTCAACAATTACTGAACATTTTTACCGATTCTCAAGAGAAGTTACTTGAAAGGTATCTAGCTCACCAGTCCGTCACACCCCCGCAAGCCACTAACATCACACCTTTTGAAAATTTTGATTCTGAAAAGGAAAAATTTGTGTCGTATTTAGAACGATTTGAGAATTACGCAAACTTCAACAATGTCACCGATCCAACAAAGAAAGCTCAACTCTTGTGTACATCAATAGGGGCAATTCATTATAACAATCTCTCTGCATTTTTAGGCCCTGATAAACCAATCAAGTCTCAAGGTTATAATGACCTAGTAATACGTAACTTTGAAGGAATAATAGATTTTCCGCCTTCAGTACTGTTTATTTGTATTTACTTACAGGGACTAGTTTCGGGGGCTAATACTCCCCCTTCCTCAGCCTGTCCAACAAAACTTCACACTGGAAAAACTTTCCATGTATAAGCTCGTACAAAACACATGAAGAATAAAGAATAATGAAATAATAATTATTTACAATCCCACTCGACGCTCCAAAGAAGATACTCTTATTGGATCACTAAGGCCTAGGCGCACCAGAACTCCTGAATTGGGCCGGTGCTGCGGTCCGCTGTCCCCACTGTGTCATCGTGGGAACACTCTAGTCCTCTTGTTGCTCTTGGCAAACGTCAAGGCGGAGAAAATTTGTGGCCGCGTCACGCGCCGCCAAGAACTGCAGTGCGCAGGGTGTGAACAAAAACAAACCGGATGCGCCTTGCGAAGTCTCTTAGAGCTGAGTGTTAGTGACGTGCTTGGGAAAAGGTGTCGGTTGGGGTTGTGGGAGATGGGAGGCTAAGGAAATGAGAATGAGTGAGGTTTGTTGACGCGCCGTGTATTGCTGTTATGGAGATTGATTAATACGTAGAATGAGAGGTGTCAATCTTTAGTATGTTATGAAAAAAGATGGATATGAATAGTGGAATATAGCGGGAATTTTATCAATTACTATATAATTCGTCTATTAATGTTCTGTATAAAATGCCGCCTCTGCTATAGCGGTAATCCCTACAGATACTTCCGTGCTGTGGGTTCCGGTTATGATTCCCTTGGCGGTCGTTTCGTGACGACGGTCTTCGTTCATCCCTCGATCGAAGCGCCGGTTCCAGTGACTACGACGGTCATCTCTCTGGTCTCTAGCATAAGGAGTGTTGTTCCATTCTCTCCGACCACGATTATAGTCATTGCGCTGTCCAGAGCTCTCTTGAGTCTGTGTCTGTTGTGGCGTCTGGCACACTTTGACCACAGTTGTCAAGTTGACATGTCGTTCTTCACGCCTGTCAGCCTTCTGCTGACGGTGTGTCAGAAACTGTTCGGTGTTAGCGTCCAATCGACGCAAGATTTGGTCGCATTGCTGAAAAGTGGATGCTCCAGCAGCGATCAATACACGTTGCACGTCTGCAGGGTATTGCCAAACGATGGTGTTTACCAGGTCTTGCTCTGACAGTGGGGGTTGTAAACAACGGAGTTTCGCAAGCTGGGTTGCGAAGTAGTTCGCATAGCGCGTTGGAGTGCTTGAGCTGTATCGGCGAATGTACATCTCAGCTCTGATACTCTGCTGGATGTCGCTTGACCAGTAAGTCCTCAGCAAGGCTTCTCTAAAATCTTGGTAGCCTACAAATGAGTAACGGAAGGCTCTAAACCAAGTGCTGGGTTGCCCCTCGAGCAAACGCTCAATAACTCGGAGTTCTCTCTCCGGAGTTACCATTGTGTCTCTCAAGTAGCTTTCTACACTCGCCAAAAATTCGACTGGAGTGATGCCACTTCCAGTACCTGAGAATCGAGCTGGTTGCTCCT
Organism: Meconema thalassinum; assembly: GCA_946902985.2. Lineage (NCBI taxonomy): Eukaryota > Metazoa > Arthropoda > Insecta > Orthoptera > Tettigoniidae > Meconema > Meconema thalassinum. The sequence goes on along the minus strand of OX336388.2, from coordinate 51,711,564 downwards.
CTCTCGAACGGATGATAGTCACATTCCCCTGTGGTGTATTCTTGGAATACACGGTACGAGAGAATAAAGTTTAATGCTCTTTGCTTGTTCATTCCTTCCTTTTTATCAAACACCAACAGCGATCTTCTAATTTCTCTTTGATGGTCATGTCTCTTATGTCATTGTAAGTCTGTTCTAGATATATATTCCATGACCCACCTAGCGTCATCTAGCAGCGAATCTCTGAAGCTCCTCAATTCTTCCTGGTGCAAGAGGACTTCCTTATCCATCTGGCCATCAGATCTCGTCACCATCGCCAGCTATCAACTCTTTGAAGACCATTCATCAAGAAAAACATTTATTTTTGTAAAGTAGATTCATGTTTATGTGCAACCTCTATGTTCCTCCCCTCTCTCGCCCGCTTCCCCCTCTTCTCCCCTCCCCTACAGCTCTTCTCCGCACGCGCAGCCTGCTCGCTCGGTCACTTCAGTTCTACACTTCTCTGCGTCGTGAGCAACCGCTCACTCACTCTCTTAAGTGCACTCAACTTCTTGTTGGTCATGCCGTCTAGGCTAGTGCTTTTCTGCGTCTAGCAGCTCTCACTTGTAAGTCGGCAGTTGACTCGGTCAGTCAAGGCTCAACTAGAGCCAGTCTCCTCAAACCAAGGGACACTTTCTATATTCTACGCCATGTTGGCACATTAAGCTCATACTTCAAAGGGAAATTCAACTTCGCTATGCAAAAAAGATAAGTACCTACTTCAAGTTTTAACTTCATCTTCATCCGTTTTAACTTCTACATGCTTTTAACGATATTTTATAGACAGCGTGAGATTACTTATTTTGGGGCAAAAATCATTCTTCGCGGGATTTGCCATGTTGAGCTTTTGTTTGTATAAGCCAACCTTACTAGAAAGGAGCTTTTCTTAAGCTGTTTAAATGAGAAATCTTCTCACCACGTGGGATATTATCCAATACCCGCTGTCTATAATTTACCAAGCTAGTTCCTCCGCTGGATTAACTTTGGCCCCATTCTTCTATTAAGATCGTTCTGGAACCTTCCAGATCCTGTACTCTATCTGCAAGTCTTGCCGCCATGTATTTTTCACTCACTTGTGGGAATACAATTTAAAATGAGGAATCTTCCTTATAAATTACTGCAATAGCTAAATTTTCTTCCACCGTTGGATTGTTCTATGGCGTATTTAATTGTAATTCACAACTTTCTCAAGAAATAGACTCTCGCCTACCTAGTGCAACCAGTTATCTTTCATCTTTGCAATAACTTTCCTTCCCATAAACTTTCGTGTTTCTACAGTGAACTTTTCATCTATTTGAAGGACTATAGTGATAACCAGTGCTTGTTCCATTTTTCTACCGCGTCGCGATCGTCCGTTTACATTAAATAAGGCCATGAACATTGATTCTAAATCCCAATGATCTTTCCTCAACCTTCTACTAACAAACCATATTAATAAAATTGTAACTTTTCTATAAGGTGTCACTCTAACGAAGTGCCCTTCCATTTTTCTTGTTTATCATTAATTAATTTCTGTATAACTACGTGTTTTATACACGGTTCAAGCTTACATTGTTTCTTCCCTATAATCAGGGGAAACAATTCTTTCAACTCTTGAGTGAGTTATTTCTAGGTCTCACGAAATGGAAACTGCCCCATTTGGCTCGTGTTTCCTACTTAAACATAGGAGGTCGAGAACATTCCTTCTGATTTTCTCTTCAGGTTTCACAGTAAGTGACCTGCCCTTATTTGTATAATAACCAACAGTAATTCAGCTTAAATATAAGAAGTTATAGGAACTTCTATCTTATTCTTCATGTTTTTCTTATTGTTATTTTCGAAGTTGTCACTCTCTATAGAATATTCTCTCAGAAATTTCTTAAAGTACACTCCTTGTACTCAATTTAATGTTTAAACTTTAATTACTTCATTTGTCTTTTTTAAATCTTATAAAGATTTTAGAACATATATAAGGTTCGAAACCTCAAGAATTGTCAATTGCCTGGAGCAAACGTTTAATGTTTTCTGAGGTCTGTGACCCAAAAGTTGTTAACCAAATTGAAAATATATACTTGTTAAAGTTGTCAACTTCTTTTGCCTTGTTAAATAAATTAAATATTCGTTTTTTGGATTTATCATTTCGAAAATAATACAGTTAGGCAAGATCCTGGCTTTCCTAACTCTTCCTAGGTTCATGCCCTCGTTAATACACAATAAATCTGTTACTATTTGTCTTGTTAGACAATCACCCTTCCCCATAGTAGTCTTATGCATGCTTGAGAGGGAATACACTAAAGCCACTCTCTTGCAAACCGCCCAAGTTCTAGCTGCGGTTCCCGTCAGCTTCGACCTAGTCCTTACCCACTTTAGGTATCAGAGAGCGGATTTGCAGTGGCAACCGCCTCTAAGTGCATTTAAAGTTAAATTCATAACTTTTGTGGGACTCTCCTCCTATTTTTCTATCCTTTTTCTCCAGACCGAAACCTATCTCCTTTTTTTTTATCATCTTCCCTTGGTGGTTAGGTTATTCCTCAGCCAATAATCTACCCACCCTGCGTGTGCGCGGGTCTGAACGAATTTGGCATATAGTTATGCGTTGGCGTACTCGTCTCTTGACTGTGTCGGTTGGGTACAGGTTGGAAAGGATGGGCGTCAAAGTTTAACGCTTGACTCTGCGCTGAACCGGTAAATTGAGATGGTTGCGGTTCCATGGGTGCGCTAGGCTGAAAATGTGCAGGCATGATCCCTGCGGATTGCGATCCTGTTGTCGCCTGAGAGTCTCCCATCTGTGAGGGTAAGTGTGTCTCTCGTGGATGCGTCTCCAGTCGGTCGAGACGTCTCTCTATAACTTCGAGCCCTGGGATAGTCTTAGCTGCGACCTTATTTCCCAGATCGTTGAGCTGCAATTCTATTCTTTTAACTTTGCCTTTGAGGTTGGTGTCGACTTCGCGAATAGCCGTCCTCAAGTTATAGCTGAGGTCTAACCTCTCGGTTATCGCTACTTCCTCGAATCGTTTCTGTAGGGAATCGATTTCTTCCTCGACTTTTGACATGTTGTCCTGGATCCTACCAACGTCATCTTTGACCTCGGCTACCTTTGCCTCCATAGTGGTCTTATGTTCATTGAGGTCACCCCTCAACATCATGACATCGATCTTATTCTCTTCACGATGAACATCAATTATTTCATGTAGCCCTGTTACTGTCTCTGTCAATTCCGTAATATTCTTTCTGATTGTGTTCAACTCGTCCTTGACCTCGATCATACCATCGACGATCGTCTTGACGTTGTTGTTGACTGCGTTCGCTGCACCTCTCATCAGTATGACACCTATATTCATGGTGGCCATGTCCTTCTTGACGGTGTCCATGAATCCCTCGACGTGAGTTAAACGAGTTCCGAATTCTTCTCGAGTGTGCTCCAAGTCGGCCCTCATATCGATCTGGACTCTGTTAATCGTTGTCTGGATCTGAGCGGTGTGCTCCTCTAATCGGGTCTGCACGTCCTCCCTAGCTCTATTCATCTGACCAGTTAAACTATCTATACGCTGGTTAGCCTCCTGATGGTGTCGTATAACATCAACTCTAACAGCCGCTAAACCTGCCGTAAGATCATTCCTAGCCTCTATCCTATGAGCGTCAATGTCAGCCCTGACCTGCGTTAGATCAGCCCTAACATTATTGATTTCATCTCTGACTTGGTCCACATGACCACTCACATTGTTAATTGACTGCGTGTTAACTTCTAAGTCCTGCCTTACATTATTAACGGCTTGGGTGTTCTCACCCAAGTCACCCCTTACATCACCTAAATCACCTCTTACAGTACCTAAGTCACCTCGGACTTCACCTAAATCAGCAGTAATCGGCTGGAGATTGGCATTGACACCTGCCATCATCTCCCCAAACACACGACGAATTGTTTCCTCATCCATGACAAGAAAATTATTTGAGAAAGAGAGGGATCAATCTCTAATGGAACTTACAGCTATGATTAGTTACTTGGTGGTATAAAGCTTGTTTCATTTAAATAAACATCACGAGTACAGCTGGAGTATGCAAACTAAGTGCTTCTACATTTACAAAGACAACGGCGAGCAAATCAAAGTATTACATTTACTCAGGATGAGGCACCATCAAAGAAAATCCTATCCATCATTTATCTAACACAAAAGCCTCACCCCATGGACTTGTATCAAACATGAATGCCATGCGGTTAATTGATCTGCAGTACGACTTTCTAAGTTCGTCCCAGTCCGGTCAATTTACCATTGATCAACATTAAGATCCTCTTAAATAACATGGAACTGACGGTCACCACGTTAACGTCGGCACATGAGTTGGGCGCCACTTAAATAAGTATATGTATATGAGCCCGTCAGAGGAGCTGCCAGGATAGCCAACAACCGAAATGACTTCCCTAACATCTCATCCGCCGGACCTATTTGCCGAGAGGATCAGGTGAACTTCCAAACAGGCCAAAACGGCACGAGAAATCATCATCCACGGGGATCGTGGTACATGGTGACAAAGGTCATAGACTGCCTAAGGAAAGGTTCACCTTAAAAGCTAGACTGAGAAAGGAAACTTCCAGACTTATGTAAAACTTCGTGAGAATTTATTTTAGAATCCACAAACCCCTATCCTAGTTCGGAGGGTTTCTATCGGCTAATCCGCAAGCTAATAAATAATCAAAAATTAAAGAGCAGGTCCCTACCTGAGAAGTTACAGTAAACCCTCGCGAAAGATCTATCTCACAATTATTAAAGCAACAACAGCAACACTAGGAAAATGGTACGACGAAAAACCCTAGGTCAAGTTACAAGATCAAGCTAATATCGGAATTTATATTTAACAGGGTAGCAAAACAAATCTAAGTTAGGATGATACCATTTCCACATTTACATTTAATATTAATTCATCTAGCTAAGTATCTACCGACCTACCTAGAGATCTCGGGTTCGAATCCCGGACGGGGTAGATACTTTTGCTACCAGATTATCATTTTAAATTTTGTAAATGTTGTCAATTCAAATTACAGTGCAGTAAGTATGTAGTTAGTTTTAATTGTAAGTATGAAGTTAATTTGTTTATTAGATATATGTCATTGTTCTATTAGACTGTGGTGTGTGAGTGTGTCTGGTGAGGGTGCATGTGAGTGGGCCTGGTGACAGACTGTTTGAGTGGTAGTATTTGTTTGTTGGTGAAACTTCAGTATTTTTTTTTCGTTAGTAGAATTTTGGTATTTAATTGTTAGTAGAAGGTTAGTATTTTGTAGTAGAATTGCTCTTTACTTATTCTGAAAGGGAGTAGCAGCCTTTCAGAATAAATCAATTCTTTACTAGTCTAATAGACGGTTAAGATATTGATAATATAAGCCAACTAATGGCTACACTGCTTTCTGCTGCACGGCTGAAAGCAACGGGAAACTACAGCCGTAATGCTATTCCCGAGGATATGCACCTCTCTATGCATAATTACATGTGATGATGGCCTCCTCCCTTGTAAAATTTCAACCCGAAGGTAAACTAGTCCCCCGTTCGGATCTCCGTGTGGGGACTACTCGAGAGGGGGTTAACATCACAGAAGTGACAAAGAGGAAATCTGACATTCTACGGATCGGAGCGTGGAATGTTACAAGTCTGCTAGGAGATGGAAGGTTAGAAAACTTAGAAAGGGGAATGGATAGGTTGAGGTTGGATTTGATTGGGATTAGTGAAATGCGCTGGCAGGAAGAGCAGGACTTTTGGTCAGGAGACTATAGGGTCATTAGCACTAAATCAAACAATGGCCAAGCAGGGGTTGGTCTCATATTGAGTAGGAAACTTGGACAGCGGGTGGAATATTATGAGCAATACAGTGAACGGATTATTGTAGCAAAAATCAGTACTAAACCTACGTGCACCACAGTGGTACAAGTCTATATGCCTACCAGTCAAGCTGATGATGAGGATGTTGAAAAGGTCTACGAAGAAATAGATGACATTCTGAGGTATATCAAAGGTGATGAAAATGTTATAGTAATGGGAGATTGGAATGCTATGGTAGGAAAAGGGAGAGAAGGGAAGATAGTAGGAGATTTCGGATTAGGTGAAAGGAATGATCGAGGAAGCAGGCTGATGGAATTCTGCACCGAACATGAGTTGGTCATAGCTAACACCTTATTCGATAACCACAATAGAAGAATATACACATGGATGAGATCAGGAGATACAGGGCGTTACCAAATCGACTTCATTATGGTCAAGCAGAGGTTTCGAAACCAGATTTTGGATTGTAAAACATATCCTGTTGCTGACATAAACTCTGACCACAATCTGGTTGTAATGAAATGCAGATTAAAGTTGAAGAAACTGAAGAAAAGTCAAAAGCCAAAAAGGTGGGCAATAGACAGACTGAAAGTGAAGGATGTAAACGAAAGATTCAAGAAGAGTATAAAGGAAGGACTAATCAAAACCCCTAAACAAACTTCAATTGCAGACGAATGGGCACTTTTGAAGAATGAAATAACAAAATCCGCAGAAGAAAACATTGGTAGGAAAGAAAGAATAGGTAGAAAACCGTGGATCACTCAGGATATACTAGAATTGATGGATGAAAGGCGGAAACACAAGAATCTAAGAGATGAAAAGGGGAAAGCAGAATACAGACGTTTGAGAAATGAGGTTAACAAGAAGTGCAAGGAAGCGAAAGAAGAATGGTTGAAAGAGAAATGTGCAGGTATAGAAAATTGTCTGAAATTAGGAAAAGTAGATACAGCTTATCGAAGGATTAAGAATACTTTTGGGGAAAAGAAGACTAAGTGCTGTAATATTAAGGACACAAATGGAAAGCCTCTAACAGATAGGGAAGAAAAGGTCGAGAGATGGAAAGCTTACATAGAGTGCTTGTATAAGGGAAAGGAGATTGAGAATCATGTTATGGAAAGGGAGGAGGAAATTGATGAGGATGCAAAAGGAGATTTAATATTGAGATCAGAATTTGACAGAGCATTAGAGGACTTAGGCAGGAACAAAGCACCAGGCATAGATGATATACCGATTGAGTTGCTACGCTGCATAGGAGATGAAGGTCTGATCAGGTTATTTCACTTGGTGTAGGATTTATGAGACAGGTGAGGTACCCCCTGATTTCAAGAAGAATGTTATCATCCCTAAACCAAAGAAAGTGGGAGCTGACAGATGTGAAGATTACCGTACAATCAGCTTGATTACTCATGCTTCAAAGATCCTGTCTAGAATAATTTACAAGAGGATTGAAAGCCAGATAGAAACGGAGTTGGGTGAAGACCAGTTTGGTTTCAGGAGAAATGTAGGAACAAGGGAAGCTGTACTAAGTCTTAGGCTGATTTTGGAAGGTAGAATAAGGAAAGATAAGAGAACATTCATGGCATTTGTAGACTTAGAAATGGCTTTTCATAACGTTGATTGGACTAAATTGTTTGACATTTTGAAATCTATTGGAATAAAGTACAGGGATAGGAGAGTGATATACAATCTATACAGAAACCAGACAGCAGTCATTAGAGCTGAAGGACATGAGAGAGAACCTGGTATTCAGAAAGGTGTAAGGCAAGGCTGCAACTTATCACCCATACTTTTCAATCTTTACATTGAACAAGCAATGAAGGAAATTGGAGAAAAATTTAAAGTAGGAGTGAAGATTCAAGGAGAAATAATTTCAACTCTGACATTTGCTGATGACATCGTCATCTTGGCCGACAAGCCAGAGGATTTGAATGAGTTTTTGAATGGAATGGATTCCGTCTTAAGGAAGGAATTTATGATGAAAATTAATGAATGTAAAACAAAAATACTGGAATGCAGCCGAAATAAATCAGAAACCTCTATGGAGATCAAATTGGCAGGTGAAAAGCTGAAGGAAGTAGGAGACTTCTGTTACTTAGGAAGCAGAATAACCAGTGATGGACGAAGCAAAGAGGATATAAAAAGTAGGTTGTCTCAGGCAAGGAAAGCCTTTCTACAGAAAAGGAATCTGTTGACATCGAATATAGATTTAGGTATTTGGAAGTCATTTTTGAAAGCCTTTGTCTGGAGCGTGGCGCTCTATGGAAGTGAAACTTGGACTATTGGTGCAGCAGAAAATAGGAGAATTGAAGCTTTTGAAATGTGGTGTTACAGGAGAATGATGAAGATCAGATTGGTAGATAGGGTTACAAACGAAGAGGTATTAAGGCGAGTGGGAGAGGAGAGATGTTTCTGGCGACTGCTAATGAAGAGAAGATATAGGTTGGTAGCACACATACTAAGACACCCAGGAATAGCAAGCTTAGTTATGGAAGGAAGGGTCGAGGACAAGAACTGTAGGGGTAGACCAAGGTTAGAATATGTTCAACAGATAGCCTCGGATGTAGGGTGTGGTAGCTATGTAGAGATGAAACGATTGGCTCAGGACAGGGAGGCATGGAGAGCTGCATCAAACCAGTCAAAAGACTGAAGACTCAAACAACAATAAAATGCTGGTTTCAAATATTATTTCATTAAGATATTGTGAAGGGTTGAATCTCTGTGCTTTATCAATTTCTATTTGTTCCAAAATATTCATGAGCGTGCCTTTATTTTCTTGATGTAAAATTTCTAAGTCATTGTCTATGGTTGTGAATTTATGTCCAGTTTCTGCCATGTGGTTGCCCATCGCTGAAAATTTATTATGTTTGATGGCGTTGACATGTTCCAAAATTCTGGTGTTGAACCCTCTCCCCGTTTGTCCCACGTAATCGGCATTACACTCGTTACATTTAATCCTGTAGACACATGAATTGCTGTATTTGTTGGTTTTGTTGAGAATATGTGAGTTGAAAAAAATTATTTTGATTAGTGTTATTGGTTCTGAACGCTGTTTTTATTTTATAATTTTTTAGCACACTAGTAACATTGTATGTGGATTGGTTCACAAAAGTGAACGTTGCGTATGTGGAAGGTCCTTCGTCTTCTTTTGCTAATATGGAAACGGGTTTGTTCTTAATTTTGTTAATTATATTGTTAACATATTTACTATTGAATCCGTTAGCTTCGGCAATTTGGTGAATTATTGAAACTTCATTACGATAATCTACGTCAGATAGTGGGACGTTCAACGCTCTATTGACGAAACATGCGAGTGCTGCTCTTTTATGGGAAGCTGGATGATTAGAATATTGTCTAATTACAGTACTGGTTTGAGTTGGTTTCCTGAATATTTGATAGCGCAGGTGATCTTTATCATGCATGACTAGTAGTGTGCCCGTTTAGACCGGAGTCCGCACGACCACATATGCATTTTACCAATAATCAGTCAGCACGAGAGTCAAAATATCCCGGAGCGCCAGATGGGTTAAAGCTAATCGCAAAAACGACATCAAATTAAAAAAAATGCTTTACTGATTTTTGGCTCAATGCAACAATAAGGATAGAAGGAGATTTAATTGGGAGAAACACATCTGGTAAAATTATCTCAGTTTATTTTAAGTTAAAATCTGACTGCAAGGATGCTCAAAGCAGCATCATCCCACGTGTGGCGATCCACACTCTTATTTACACACAATATACAGACATTTTCCAAACACATTTGACAATCTTTTTGGAAACACAAGTCCGATTAGTAGTCCTGTGGACTGTGTTCCAAAATTATTAATATTTAATTCCAGTTCAAAGTTAATTGTCTATACTGGAAATAACGTAGATCACTGTTTGAATATTTACATGATATTAACACTCGTAGAATAAATGTTTATAGAATTTTTAAACTTTCACTTGTTTTTCCAGTTTCAAAAATATATCGTCGAAAATATTATCATCATTGAAGCAACACAAATTATTAATACATATTAATAACATCTGAAAAGTATTTGACCATTGAGCATAGCATCGAAGAACTGTGCGAAGCACAACAACATATATTGTTCTTCTGACATTAAACATTCGAGAAGTGACTCGATTATGAACTTCAAGTTCCTAACAAAATACATGATTTCTGAATCATCAACTTGATCAAAAAAAGGTTGAACCATTCAACTATTCAATTATCCACTTGGAAAATATTATTATAAAAATATTTATATTTATGGCCATTTCTAGTAACTTTCACAACTTGCAATTCTTCGACAGAATGCGGAAATTAGAATTGTAGTTTCATAATGAATTCATTTAGTTCATGGCACTAGGATTGAAAATATCCTTCAAATTATTCGTGGTTAAAGAATTATTTTTAATTGGCAGTGGCCCATTCTACTATTTGTGTAAGAACACAATATTACAACAACAACGGCAAAGGTCTTCCTCTGAAGAAGAATAAACTACTATCATGACATATCCGGGTTCTAGCAAAATCAAAGTCTAAATGGAATTCGTAAACAAGGTTGAAAATAAGAACTGATGGTTTCAAGAAATAACCTTCGGGTCATTCATCCGACGAAAAGTGTGGCTCCAATACTCCTACTATAAACCTGAGCCATCGAACCTGCTATTTGATTGATGCTCGAAAAAACCTCTTCATTCCTGCGACTTAACATGCGCACCTGGGAATGGCATTTCAACTACTCCACACACATAAATTATCTTCCCAAAATTTATACAATAAATCAAGCCTCCGCTTGTTATCAACACTGGACGATTAATAAACTTACAAGTTTATTTTATTTTACCATTCAGTTCAACCCGTGAATTTACCATACTTATGAAAATCTTCATTTCACTTTCGAGTGTATTTACGTCATGATTTTATATAAATACAAAAAATATCCTATTTGATACAAATATCAATTGCTTCCCGTTTCATGCCTCTCCGTGTTATCTGAAAAATATACTTTGCTCAATGCAAATATCATCTGTTCAACCAGAACTGAAATGTTGGTTGAATGCGGGCTTGCGCTAACCACTCTCCTTCGGAAAATCTCCTGTTCCAAACTAGAAATGATTAAACTACTTCATAGGCTCTTTCTCAATACATATGATTATTATAAAATATAATATCCAAGAATTATTTAGAAAAATTATGAAAATTATTATTATTATTATTAGTGGATTATTATTATTATTATTATTATTATTTATATCATTTTAAATGCGTTTAATTATCATCTCATTATGTGAGAATCCACATGTTCGAACCTTCGAATATGGAAAAAAAATATCCATTCCTCAACAAAAATAATTTTAACTTTTACAGTTACATCGGGGGTTTTCCGTGGTTTCCTTAAAATATGAAAAATTCAAATAAATCTTCGAAATGCTCGGTCATCGATCCTAAACTGTTCTGAGTGCTGAAAATGCTCAGAATAACTCTAATAAGTCTTGCGTAAATCATTGCAAGCTTTAAATACGAAGAAAAAAATGTGTTGGTCATCTGCAGAAAAATAGTTTGTTCCAATTAGCTAGGCATAATATAATTCAAATGTGGCTTACATTTCTTGATGGTCTTGAAGCGTAGTAAACCTGGTCTGTACCAGATTTATCCATCGACATGCCCTATCGGACAAGCACGTATAATCCTTGTATCGGCCGCCATCATATACCCACAATTCGTCTAGTCAGACATAGTGGTAGTATCTTTTGACGTTTGAATAAACTGTTGTTCCATTTTAATATGAGCTTCTATCAAAGCCATAACAGTTTGTTTAAATAGGGTCAGATCTAAGTGATCTCTTATTAGATATGTCAGTTGTAACATAACTCACTGTAATCTCATCAGTACAAGAAAAACATTGACAGTCTAAGCAATTAACGGCTGTTCTGAAGATCGTTCCCTGGGCATGGTTTGTTATATCACCATCTGCCATGCGCTAAGCAACCTGCAGTTTCCCTTGCGTAGACTAATGAACCCCACCGTTATAGACTAGTCTTCAGTGTACTGACAGATCGAAGTGGTTAACTAGTTACAAAAATGAAAACTGACTTGAAATGGATTTAAACATCCAAGTATTAAGTTATTACTGGACTGTGACAAAATATTATTTTCTAGACAAAGTCTAGCATATGTCCTTGTAGAAATATAAATATTTCCACCAATGTCTGTAGAAAAATCAATCACCTCAGTGATTCTCCTCACCAGAAACTTACTAAGTCCAACTCGTAGCGCAGCACTTTTCGTGACTATCACGACTTTCAAAAGAACTTCTGCGTAGATTCGGCAACCATGTGCCTTGGCTCAGCGTAGATGCAACTTGCTCGCCAAGTGCTTGTGTTAGAATGAGCTAACCATGCCTGCTCCAGCTGGCTTTTATTCAAAACTGTCAGGGTCACGCGTCATCACCTGATATCTAGAAATCCTCATATCTCTTGAATCCCTGGTCCGATTTACTTGATACTAATTGCATTCTCTTTCATTTGGCCGTGCCAGTAATCTGATCCCAGTCTCAAGTCTCTACTCCATAGTTAACTATTTAATCAATAAATAGCCTCCACCTCTGCTATTACTCGCTACGTCACTTGACATCCAACTATCGGTAAATTCCTTCCAAATGCTTCTCGAAGCAATGTAGCGCGATATTCAAATATCTGAACTTTCAAAAGCGGCTACAGCCTTTCCCTTGATATCTAGGTGTCTGAAACTTGGAATACCCATTCCTAGAGTTGGGCACATCCACCCCACACCTAGCAAAAAATAAAAATTGAAAAATTTTTATTTTTCCTATCTACACATTAAATCATCTGGTTCTTGAATAATAGATCTTCAAATTCGATGCATTATAAGTTCCCACGATGTTACCAGTTCGTGTATTGGCTACTTCATAGCTTCCATTATTGTTTACTTCCACAATATTCAAAATCTTCAATTTCACCAGGTTTAATATCAAAAATATCGTGATACTCTTCCAAAATTTTCCCTAGCTCTGGGGACTCCTTCTCAGTGTAGACTTCTCTTCCTTCAGCTTCATGAAAAATCAGAGACCATTGAGCATCTCCCTCGATGTCTTCCTCTTCTTTTCCCTCGAAGTTTATCTCTTCGGTATTCTTGAATCTGATCGTCTCTGTCTTCATATCTATCACTGCTTGATATTTCTGAATGAAATCTGCTCCCAATATCATGTCAAAAGTCATGTCCTTCATTACAACAAATACATGTCGGAAATCATGTCCTCCAATCGTAATTCATAAGTATAATTGTGTTTTACACAGAGATATTTTATTGGGTATTATTCCTTGGATCTTAATTCCTGATACTGGAATCTCCTCTAAATTCTCTTTGAGTTTCCACAGAATATAAAGCTTCTCACTCACCAGACAAAGCATAGCCCCAGTATCGATCAAAGTATCGACAGGCATACCGAATACTTCGCATGATATGATTGGCATTCTAATTCTGGTACCCATTTCTTTTCGTTCGTCATTCTGTTGAATTAAGTCCTCATCCTCTGCTTGCCATTTAATAATTCTGGAAGTGAAAGTGTTCAAAATTCTATCTTCTACTGTGAATTCGAAGTTTTTTTTTCATTACCATTCCCCCGGGATTGTTGTGTTCCCGATGGACCTGGATCATTGGGCCTCTGCTCCAAAAACTGCAAGTTATCTTGGTGTCTTGCTTCCAAATTTTTCCTTGTGTCCTTGTTAAACTCTTCATTGGACTGACGAGTATCTACATTCCCTCTGTTATTGTAGTTGTTTCTGCCATAATATCTTCTTTCCTGGTACCTTCCTTGACTATCTCGTGGTCTTCTCCATCGAGTATTGTATCGATTACTACCATCCGGTCTTGCATATGGCTTGTAACTGTATCTGTTACTATACTGGTTCCATCCTCTCTTACTGGAATCTTCCCTCGGCGTTTTCTCTTCTCGCCCCTCTCGAATCTCTCGAGGTGTCTGAGAATAACTATCAGCCATAACAGCATACACAGCGTTGTTATTCTTTACTCCCTTCTGATGGAAGAATTGAGCGTTTGTATGATCCAGCTTCTGTAATACTTCATCAAATTGTTCCATATTATAGATATCAGCAGCGATCAAAGTCCTCTGGACGTCTGCTGGAAATTGACGTATCAATGCAGTAATCAACTCGTTATCTGGCATCGGCGGATCTAAATGTTGAAGTTTAGACAGCTGTCCAGAAAAGTACGTAGAGTATCGAGTAGGTTGTGACGTCGAGAATCTCTTCGAATATAACTCTGCTCTGACTTGCTGTTGGGTTTCCGGGGACCAAAACTTTTTCAATAGCCCACGAGAAAACTCCTCAAAAGTGGTTAGAGTGGATCTGAAAGCTCTAAACCAAAGAAGTGCAGGACCTTCCAAAAACTTCCATATAACTCGGATCTGTCTTTCTTTAGGGATCTTAGAATCTTTCAGGTAATCACCTGCTTCTCTCAAAAATTCCACGGGTGTCACAGAATCTCGCCCTGAAAATTTAGAAGGCTTGTCTTCTATATTCTTAAATACAGTTATGGGGTTGGATTGAAATACTGTCCTGACCTCATCCTGTCTTTGACTATCCGTTTCTCTAGCTTCTCCTAGATTTATCTGTATCTGTTCCTTTCCCCTTACATTTGGCATTTTTAACAGATGATCAGACTGTTTCTCATCCTTGATTTGAGTTTTCATAGCCTCAAGTTCCTTCTGGTTTTCTTCTGCCATCTTCTTAATTGCTTCAGTTTCTTTACAATTGTCCTTAACATCAATGGATATCTGGTTCATAACAGCCTCATGACTTTTCAATGACCCTGTCATATCTGATATGTCCTTCTGAGTTGCTTGGATATCTTTGGCAATTACTTCAATATGGGATGACAAAGATTCCCTAATCTCCTTGATTCCCTCTTGGTTCTCCAGCTTGAGTGTGTCTTTAATTTCATTGACAACTGTGGTTTTGATTTCAGTTTGTAACTCATTAATCACACCTTCTCTTATTTCTCCCATGACCAGTTCTTTGAATTGTTCCGTTAAACGTTGAACAACTAGAATTCCCATCTCGTTACTCTCCTTCTTCACTCTGACTTCCAGGTTGACCATGTCTTCACCAACTTTCCTAAGACCATGTTCTATCCTATCAGCTAAGCTTTGGGATCGAAGATCGGCATCGCGAAATTTATCGTCCATTAAACTTGCGTTAGTAGCTAATGAAGTTTCGAGCTCATGTGTTTTTTCGCATAATTTATTCATTTTACTCTCAAGTGTCATTTTCAAAATTTCAGAATTCTCTTTAAATTTACTTTCCATTGAATTAAATTTACTATTTATATTTTCTTTTAAGTTCCCTTTTAACCTGCTTTCTAAAGAATCAGAATTTTCTTTAAGTTTATCATTCAAATTTTCTCTAAGTTTATTTTCTAAAGAATCAGAATTTTCCTTAAGTTTATTTTCTAAAGAATCAGAATTTTCTTTAAGTTTCTTTTCTAAAGCCTCTGTATTTTCTTTCATAATGGCGGCTACACGCCGTCCAGCCTCTTTCGAACTCTCCTCCAAACTCCTCATCATCCTCATCATTTCTTCCATAATTTCAATTAATATTCAAAACTTAGGGGTATACAACAGTGGCAAACACAAGCTTATAACTAGAACAAGAAATATGAATAGCTAATTGGAACACTATAATAAAATGAGATTTGTCCTAATGTCGACGTGATGGAAAAACAAAATTCTCTACTTTTACGAATTACATTTACCATAATATCACAAGAAAAATATGCAAGTTCTCAAATATCCTCCACCTGGATTCTAATAATGTGTATATCCAGTCATCGAACGTTTACTACTGAATTTACTTGACGCCCTAATGGTTAAGCCATTATCAAAAATAATCAAACCCATTCTAATTATTAACCAAGTTAAATTTTTAATTTTCCCCACTAATTGGGTTTCCTACTAATTTATTCATCCAAACCAGACATCTCTCAACTCCCAAAATATTTCTATAAAAATTATCACAATTTCAAATCGGCATGCGATTGACCATGTCTAAATCGGGCCCCACGTTGGGCGCCATTTCTCTCTCTATCTTATTTTATGTGCCCGTTTAGACCGGAGTCCGCACGACCACATATGCATTTTACCAATAATCAGTCAGCACGAGAGTCAAAATATCCCGGAGCGCCAGATGGGTTAAAGCTAATCGCAAAAACGACATCAAATTAAAAAAATGCTTTACTGATTTTTGGCTCAATGCAACAATAAGGATAGAAGGAGATTTAATTGGGAGAAACACATCTGGTAAAATTATCTCAGTTTATTTTAAGTTAAAATCTGACTGCAAGGATGCTCAAAGCAGCATCATCCCACGTGTGGCGATCCACACTCTTATTTACACACAATATACAGACATTTTCCAAACACATTTGACAATCTTTTTGGAAACACAAGTCCGATTAGTAGTCCTGTGGACTGTGTTCCAAAATTATTAATATTTAATTCCAGTTCAAAGTTAATTGTCTATACTGGAAATAACGTAGATCACTGTTTGAATATTTACATGATATTAACACTCGTAGAATAAATGTTTATAGAATTTTTAAACTTTCACTTGTTTTTCCAATTTCAAAAATATATCGTCGAAAATATTATCATCATTGAAGCAACACAAATTATTAATACATATTAATAACATCTGAAAAGTATTTGACCATTGAGCATAGCATCGAAGAACTGTGCGAAGCACAACAACAATTAATTGTTCTTCTGACATTAAACATTCGAGAAGTGACTCGATTATGAACTTCAAGTTCCTAACAAAATACATGATTTCTGAATCATCAACTTGATCAAAAAAAAGTTGAACCATTCAACTATTCAATTACCCACTTGGAAAATATTATTATAAAAATATTTATATTTATGGCCATTTCTAGTAACTTTCACAACTTGCAATTCTTCGACAGAATGCGGAAATTAGAATTGTAGTTTCATAATGAATTCATTTAGTTCATGGCACTAGGATTGAAAATATCCTTCAAATTATTCGTGGTTAAAGAATTATTTTTAATTGGCAGTGGCCCATTCTACTATTTGTGTAAGAACACAATATTACAACAACAACGGCAAAGGTCTTCCTCTGAAGAAGAAGAATAAACTACTATCATGACATACCCGGGTTCCAGCAAAATCAAAGTCTAAATGGAATTCGTAAACAAGGTTGAAAATAAGAACTGATGGTTTCAAGAAATAACCTTCGGGTCATTCATCTGACGAAATGTGTGGCTCCAATACTCCTACTATAAACCTGAGCCATCGAACCTGCTATTTGATTGATGCTCGAAAAAACCTCTTCATTCCTGCGACTTAACATGCGCACCTGGGAATGGCATTTCAACTACTCCACACACATAAATTATCTTCCCAAAATTTATACAATAAATCAAGCCTGATTAATAAACTAACAAGTTTATTTTATTTTACCATTCAGTTCAACCCGTGAATTTACCATACTTATGAAAATCTTCATTTCACTTTCGAGTGTATTTACGTCATGATTTTATATAAATACAAAAAATATCCTATTTGATACAAATATCAATTGCTTCCCGTTTCATGCCTCTCCGTGTTATCTGAAAAATATACTTTGCTCAATGCAAATATCATCTGTTCAACCAGAACTGAAATGTTGGTTGAATGCGGGCTTGCGCTAACCACTCTCCTTCGGAAAATCTCCTGTTCCAAACTAGAAATGATTAAACTACTTCATAGGCTCTTTCTCAATACATATGATTATTATAAAATATAATATCCAAGAATTATTTAGAAAAATTATGAAAATTATTATTATTATTATTAGTGGATTATTATTATTATTATTATTTATATCATTTTAAATGTGTTTAATTATCATCTCATTATGTGAGAATCCACATGTTCGAACCTTCGAATATGGAAAAAAAATATCCATTCCTCAACAAAAATAATTTTAACTTTTACAGTTACATCGGGGGTTTTCCGTGGTTTCCTTAAAATATGAAAAATTCAAATAAATCTTCGAAATGCTCGGTCATCGATCCTAAACTGTTCTGAGTGCTGAAAATGCTCAGAATAACTCTAATAAGTCTTGCGTAAATCATTGCAAGCTTTAAATACGAAGAAAAAAATGTGTTGGTCATCTGCAGAAAAATAGTTTGTTCCAATTAGCTAGGCATAATATAATTCAAATGTGGCTTACATTTCTTGATGGTCTTGAAGCGTAGTAAACCTGGTCTGTACCAGATTTATCCATCGACATGCCCTATCGGACAAGCACGTATAATCCTTGTATCGGCCGCCATCATATACCCACAATTCGTCTAGTCAGACATAGTGGTAGTATCTTTTGACGTTTGAATAAACTGTTGTTCCATTTTAATATGAGCTTCTATCAAAGCCATAACAGTTTGTTTAAATAGGGTCAGATCTAAGTGATCTCTTATTAGATATGTCAGTTGTAACATAACTCACTGTAATCTCATCAGTACAAGAAAAACATTGACAGTCTAAGCAATTAACGGCTGTTCTGAAGATCGTTCCCTGGGCATGGTTTGTTATATCACCATCTGCCATGCGCTAAGCAACCTGCAGTTTCCCTTGCGTAGACTAATGAACCCCACCGTTATAGACTAGTCTTCAGTGTACTGACAGATCGAAGTGGTTAACTAGTTACAAAAATGAAAACTGACTTGAAATGGATTTAAACATCCAAGTATTAAGTTATTACTGGACTGTGACAAAATATTATTTTCTAGACAAAGTCTAGCATATGTCCTTGTAGAAATATAAATATTTCCACCAATGTCTGTAGAAAAATCAATCACCTCAGTGATTCTCCTCACCAGAAACTTACTAAGTCCAACTCGTAGCGCAGCACTTTTCGTGACTATCACGACTTTCAAAAGAACTTCTGCGTAGATTCGGCAACCATGTGCCTTGGCTCAGCGTAGATGCAACTTGCTCGCCAAGTGCTTGTGTTAGAATGAGCTAACCATGCCTGCTCCAGCTGGCTTTTATTCAAAACTGTCAGGGTCACGCGTCATCACCTGATATCTAGAAATCCTCATATCTCTTGAATCCCTGGTCCGATTTACTTGATACTAATTGCATTCTCTTTCATTTGGCCGTGCCAGTAATCTGATCCCAGTCTCAAGTCTCTACTCCATAGTTAACTATTTAATCAATAAATAGCCTCCACCTCTGCTATTACTCGCTACGTCACTTGACATCCAACTATCGGTAAATTCCTTCCAAATGCTTCTCGAAGCAATGTAGCGCGATATTCAAATATCTGAACTTTCAAAAGCGGCTACAGCCTTTCCCTTGATATCTGGGTGTCTGAAACTTGGAATACCCATTCCTAGAGTTGGGCACAGTAGATCAAGGCAATTTATGGAACTGTTTATTTCATTTTCTGACGTGAATTTAATGTTGCTGTTTATTTGGTTCAAGTAGTGCAAAAGTTGTTCTATTTTCGTTTTAGAGTTGTCAAGGATTACGAAAACGTCATCAACATATCGTCCCCAAAAGAACAAACCATCCTTTTTGTTAATGATTGATTCGTATTCCAGATTATCTAAGAATATGTTAGCTACTATTCCTGATAAAGGAGAACCCATGAGGAGGCCGCCTTTTTGTTAATAGATTTTCTCATTAAAACTAAATTGGTTGTTATTTAGGATGAATGTTAAGATGTTCAAAAATTCAGAGATCTCAACTTGTGTTAAATCACTATTATTCTTCAAGTTGTTCGCAATAATATCAATGGAGACGGCAATCGGTATGCTTGTGTACATGTCTTTTATGTCTATAGTGTGTAAAGAATGCGTTCTGGTAAGTTTTAGTTTACTAGTTAATTCACAGAAATATATTGAATCTTTAAAGGATGCATTAGCCTTGAGTTTGTAATGTGATTAAAAAATGAATGAGCAAATTGAGCGAGTTTGTACGTCGGACTATTTCTGAAATTGACTATTGGTCTGATAGGAATGTTATATTTTTGTATTTTAGGTAGTGCTCTTAATGTTGGTAATTTAGAGTTCATATTGACCATTTTTTTGTTTTTTTTGTTTTTCATCAAGGATGAATAAGGTGTTTTTCAGGAGCTGTTTAAGTTTCCTTTGTAAACATTGGGTGAGGTCTTTTTGATACATCTCAAAGTTGGGATTAGTAAGTAAATCTTATGTTTTATTAATATAATCATTCTTCTTAATAATTGCGATACACGTGGAATGGCACCGCCGCATGGACAGCAACACGTCGGTAACTCGATAACCAACGCTCTGCTTACCACTGCGACACCTGAAATGGGGCCCTACTTACCTTGTTTCAGAGGTCCGGGTCGCTTCCGCAGCAAAATCACCTCCAGAAGACATGTCCCCATAGCAGAGCTCAAAAGGAGTGGAAGGAAGATGGAGAAGGGGACAACGCACAGGCTATTTAACAGACACCCCCCCACTAACCGCCAGAACTGCTGCCGGTGAAATAATGCCACAACAGATGATTAAAATTTTATGTAAAAATTTAATGTTAAAAATTTCAAGAGAAAACACCTCCACCAGGAACAGAGCATGCAGGCTTGCAAACAAAAACACAAGGATTAAATTGAAATTTAAAAGGTTAAAAAGCCAAAAGCTTAAAATAAAATTATATATATAGGCATAATTAAATGACAACGGGCTGGGTAATTTACAAGGCAAAGCAAAATCGATCCGACATGCAGAAGCTCAGGCCACGCCGAAAAAAAAAGATTGAAATTAAATTAAATAAAATAAAATGGGATTAGAAAAAAAAATGTTATGCACGACGGCAGAAAACACAAGGACATTTACCAAAAATCACAAAATAAAAATCAACAAGATTACATTTAAAAAAATATATATTAAGCTAACACACAACACGTTTGCTTTTCGAGGCCGGCGCCAATGGACTGACATCGAGACCATCATGCATCTCTTCATAACAAAACAAAAACATGGCCACTAAAACGGGAGACCGCATGCCTGATCGAAATTACGGCAAACAATTAATAAAATACATTTAAACATTAGCAGAAGGAAATGAACGGCGGAAAACAATTATATCTAAATACTATTAACAGTGAAAGGCAACGGATCAGACAAAAAAACAAACGACCGACTAATGAACCAATTTAGGCCTAGTGTAAATAGACTCGTCTGGCCAGTACCATAATATTATAAGAAGAAACTGCCTTAGCTAGATGCCAAATAATAAGTTAAGAAGAAAAACAGTTGTGTTCCCCGGACAAAAATAGTTTAACAAACTTTTACATTTTCATAGGTGACATATCTATTCCAAGGTCAACCTTTCAGAACTAAAACAAACACTCAGCACACAATGCAAAATAAGGAGCTGCAATAATTTAAATTAAATAAGGTTTCAAGACATACCTTAATAAGGCCTTTGGGGAGACACTGATGATAAAACAAACATAACACTAATAAATAATTTTAAAAAAATGAAAACTGCCCAGATGGCTGTTGCTGGCACATGCAACCATTGACACCAAACATCTTCAAGTTTTCTCCATTCCGGCGAAAATAAGGTAGACCATGCTTCAGGGGCGACGATCCCACTTCCTACCCACTGCGGTTCACGTTTTTTTGTAATGTAATTTCATTTCTTGGTGAGGCGAGGGCCACAGGCCCCCACCTCAATAGACAATCAAATTCACGATCACTCAGTTCAATCCAGACTGTCCAGTTACCGATGACATCACATAATGGCGCCGACAAGGAAGCCAGGCCCGCTGCATGCATGATATTTGGAAAATGTCCAATCACAGATTGACACATCAAACAACAATGTCATAATTTAGTAAATAATTTTGGCGGTATCATGAATACACCGGCATTTGTTTCATGACGAAGAATATAATTGTCTTTCAATTATGTCATGCATATAAAGAGTTTTATAAGGCGCAGCACACACTATCTATCGGAGAAACAGGAACTACTTGGAGTCTTTCCAAAGTCCGACAGCAGCTACCATCTCGTGGTCACAGGCGGAACTGAGCGACGAAGCGGACGTTTCAAAATGTCAAGAACTGCATCAGGGGAAATTACATGTTTGAAACGTTGGGACGGGCTCTTGCACGTAACAGTCTCCCTCCCTTAAGCGTGAACACTGTTCACGAATATGCCTAGGCATAGACAGTACTCCTTAACTTGTCGATTCACCAAGCATGTTTCCAGAAGATAATGTTCACCTGTTAACTCCAATTGATGGATGAAACCGCATCGTTTTGGTTAGGAAGAATGCAGGGTCAGATTATCAGTGATGGGATAATTGATCACCTCGCAAACCACTTAGTCAACAGCATAACTGTGTCCAAAAATCTTCAGAAACGCAGAACACCAGCACCAGCAGTGCTTTCAGAGTCCGAGACACGTTAGGAAAATTTTCAACAAGTCCAATGTAGGTCGCTTTAGACGAAGTAGGTGGAAGCAATGTGCAAGATATAATTCGACGCGTGGGCAGCCATTTACAAAAATAGAAGTTAATCTAATTTCAAAAAAGGTTTACAGAAATTACAATTTCTTACTACATTTTACAAAAGAGAAACAAGGTTGAATTTAAATGAAGGAAAAATTTCTGACCAAGCCCTAGATCCGTGCTTACAAAATTTCATTAACAAGTTTACCTTTTTACAGATTCGAAGTACATTTCAAGATTACATGAGTTAGACGACTATACATTTAGAAGGAACTACGGTAGAGGAATGACCACTACAATTCCCAAAGGGAACAGGAATACAAGGTTACCATGAGTTAGATCTCCCACCGAGTCCAACTTACATGTTAGCATCTTCCATGAAAACATCAAAATTTAGGTACACTTTTACAATTTACCAATAAAATGGGAACTTCCCAACATTTACATTTTGTATCCCATCGGAGTTTTCATATCCAGTTCAAAATTCCAGAAGGAACAGATGCCTGAAGGCTTCAATGAAGGTTAGGGATACTCTACATTATACAAAATTCGTTTTACAAAAATTTACGGTAGCATTTCCTCATTAGAAACCTCTCCACCTCGTTTAACGTGCGACAGATGCACTCTTGAAATTTTGTTTGCCTTGGGGTTTCTTATACGCAGAGTAACGGGAGTCAGAAATGCCTCTACATAACATGGGCCCTTGAAACGAGGGGTTAACTTGCTTGAAACTAGATTACTGACGCCCTTGGGCTCGAAATTGCGGACGTACACAACATCACCAATTTCCAAATCAGCTGGCTTGCGACAGGCATTGTGTCGCCTGGCAAGTTGGTCATGTGATACCTTAATATTCTCTCTAGCCTTGTCGAATTTCGCCCTCATATCCTCGGATGTGAAACTGTCAGGAAGGAGATCGTGCAGGTTCCACAGATTAGACAACGGAGAATTGGCCATAAAGGAAAACATTAACGAAAAAGGGGTGGCTTGCGTGCTCTCATGCACGGCGGTGTTGAAAGCAAAATTGAGCCAATGCAAATTAGAATCCCACTTGGAATGGTCGTCGTGGTGGAAAGCAATCAGAGCAGAACGGAGATTACGATTGACTCGCTCAGCGAGAGACGGGTTAGGAAAATAGGAAGTGGTGGTTACGTGCGAAATAGCATAATCAAATAAGAATTGACGGAACTGATGAGATACAAAGCACTTGGCATTATCTGACACCAGATACTGACATGGCCCAAAGGACGAAAAGATGGAATTAAGACACTTTATGATGGAACTGGTCGTAGCCTGTCTGGTGGGGAAAATCCAACTAAACCGGGTGAAACCGTCAGTGCAAACAAGCGCAAATTGGTTTCCCCGACCAGAGCGAGGGAACGGTCCAACATGGTCGATAAAAAGCCTCTCCATGGGTCTAGATGCTGGTTCAGATGACAACAGGCCAACCTTAGTAGAAACCGGAGGTTTGCTAATACTGCATGCAGCACAATTCCTAATGAGCCTCCTGATGTCGCCATCCATACCTTGCCAAATGAAAAACTGTCTGATTTTAGCTCGGGTCTTGAATACTCCTAGGTGGCCACCAATAGGAGATTCATGATAGTAACGAAAGATTTCCGGAATGAGGACCGACGGGAGCACAATTTTAGGTAGGCGGTCATGACGAGACGAACAACACAATACACCGTCCTTCAGAGAGTAGGGCTTGATCACTTCACCAGAATTGATTCGGTCAATAAGGCTAGATAAGGAGGGGTCTTCTTTCTGGAATCGTCTCACATCCTCAAAAAGCACAGGGGAATTGCTAAGAACAGCATTGACACAATTTACAGCAGATACAAAGTTTACGGGTTCACATTCCTGAACATCCTCTTCAGCTGTTTCCTCGTACATGCGGCTTAAAGAATCAGCTACCGCATTTTCGGACCCACGAATATGTTGGACAGTGAACTGGAACGACAGAATCCTAGTTGCCCACCTAGCAATTCTACCAGTTTTGCGGGGTTTCCCTAAGACCCAGCTCAAGGCTTGGTTATCGGTCTCAAGGAGAAACTTAGTGTGCTCAAGATACATACGGAATTTTTCTAGAGCGAACAACACAGCTAAACCCTCAAGTTCGTAAATGGAATACTTCCTCTCTGCGTCCGTTAAGGTACGAGAAGCGTATGCAATGGGTTGCCTACCCAGATCAGATTCCTGCAGTAGAACACAACCAACACCACGACCAGACGCATCAGTCTGCACAATGAACTGCTTCCCAAAATCTGGAATGGCTAACACAGGGGCGTTAGAGAGCGCAAGCTTAAGATCTTCGAAGGCTGCCTGCTGAGAGGGACCCCACTCGAACTTCACAGCCTTTTTGCGTAATTGATTTAGAGGAGCAGCACGGTCGGCAGAGTTACTGATAAACTTACGGAAGAAGTTCACAATACCAATGTAACGAGCAACACCCTTGGCGTTCTTGGGTGGTTTAAAATCTCTGATGGCCTGCGTACGAGACTGGTCCACTGAGATACCAGATTCAGAAACAATATGTCCCAAAAAGGAAATTTGGGCTTGGCAAAGGAAACCTTGGACAATTTGACGGTAAGCCCAGCGTCACGCAACCGATCAAGTACAATTTTCAGATGATCAACGTGTTCCTCGAAGGACTCGGAATAGATCACAACATCGTCAAGGTAGTGGTACACAAACTTGAATTTAATTTCTGAAAATACCTTGTCCAGAAGTCTGCTCAACACAGCGGCTCCGGTGGATAGGCCAAACGGGACACGGGCATACTCAAACAGGTTCCAGTCAGTGGAAAAAGCAGTAACATGCCTGGATTCAGGAGAGAGGGGAATTTGGAAGTAGGAAGATTTTAAATCGAGGATCGTGAACACCTTCGCGTTGCGAAACCAACTAAAACATGTGTGAAGGTCCGGCAAAGGAATGGATTGCAAAACAACCTTTTGATTAAGGGCCCTATAGTCGACCACCGGCCGAAAACTACCGTTAGGTTTTGGCACAAGAAATACAGGGGATGAGTAGGCAGAGATAGAGGGTTGGATTACACCTTCTTCTAACATCTTATCGATAATCTTACGAAGTTCAGCCATCTTGGGCGGGGCAAGGCGATACGGGCTGGAACGCACCGGCACAGAATCGGTTAGCTCAATCTTGTACTCCATCAAATGGGTTACACCCAGCTCGTCAGTAAATACATCGCTATACTCCTGACATAACCTCTTAATGGCATCCTTTTGAAGACTCGTTAAATTTTCCAGATCGAGATCCTCAATAGTCATAGGTTCACTAACAGAATTGACAGCAGGAGAAGATAAAACCGGGTTAAATGATAATTTACTCTGTGGATTAAACTTAAACCATAAGTTGCGAGCACCAAAATCAAGAAGCATACCAACGTGTGACATGAAATTAGCTCCAATGACCACAGCACAAGAAAGATTTCTGGCAACCAAAAATTTAAATTTCCAAGAAAAATTTAGAATATGAATTTTGACTGTCATACTACCCAAAATACTTAAGTTTGAACAATTTGCCGAAATAAAAGATTCATTGTTAGGCTCTAACTCAGGAAATTTGCAAACACTCTTCATAGATAAAAACCAGTCCTCACTTATAAAGGATGCGACACTACCAGAATCAAGCAACGCAGAAACGGGCTCGTCATTGACACAAATTTCAATAAACGGGGATATTCCTTTAGCCACAGGAGAAATTCCAAAATCATTACTCACTCTAACACGATTACAATTAAATGGCGAGGACCCTCGCACCACAGGTTTCACATAATATTTAGAATTAGGCTGACTTGCCACGACATTGCTCACCGACAGGTTAGGTAGGCCAGCGACATAAGCAGAATTAGCACGTGATGAATTAGTTTTCATAGAGTTATCAAGACTATCATTGGTAGGGCGACCAGAAACTTCACAGGGTTTTCCCAAACTCTTATGCACATAAATATCCTTGGAGGTAACACCCGAATTGGTCTCCACAACGTCCCGTCATTGGCGATACACAACCTGGTTACTCGGACACACCTTCTTGACATGTCCCACTCCACCGCACGTGTGGCACTTAATATTAGGTCGAGGATGAAACATAACCTTAGGCGGGGGACGAGACATCAAAGAAGGAGGGGGACAAGACATCACGGAAGGAGGAGGAACATTAGCTACACGAAGGGAATCTGCATGCTTCACAGCCATAGCCTCAATAACGACCTGTTTCAGCTCGACGAATGACGAAGGCCTGGTACACATAGTCATGTATGACCTATATTGAGGCGAAAACCCATTTACAATTGATGACACCAACTGTCGCTCTGTTAAAGGGGATGCAAATACCTGGGCATACGCCTTAATGTGGCTGACATAGTCGCTAAGGGACTCGTCCAGCCTTTGGACACGATAAAGGAACTTTTGCTCGAGAGCACTTAGGGCGCTCGCAGGGACAAAAAACCACAACACTTCCCTAATAAACATGGCTAAGGACATGCGGAGGTGGATAGCTTCAACAAGCTTATCGCGCAGCATACCGGATGCAACTGGATACAAAAGTTGGAAAATCTGAACTTCCGACATCCCAAAAATCGAGGCATGGTTACCCAACTCGACCACGTGCTTTAAAAATTGTACCACTTGGGTAACGTCATCAAGGTTGAAATGCTTTAACTTAGTTAAGAAACCAGAAATAGGATGAGGAATCGACCCATAATTAACGGTAGGCGAGAATGTAGCATTAGGAAAAGGGACATTGTTACCAGGGTAGCCCGCTCGCACACCCTCTACAGGCGACAAAACATTTATATTACTAGTGAAAGAACTGGGATGCAATGGGTCGGCAGGACCCAGGAAATCATTAGGTGACCTAACATGAGAAGAATGACCGTATGCAGGGTTAAGTGGTATGGACGAGCCAGCGCCAGGCAACAGAGGGGCAGGCAAACTACTACTGGTAATCGATCCCAAAACCTCAGACCTAGTAAACAGAGGTGATTCACGTTCAACCCCAGAAGAACTCTCCAAATTCACAAGGTTATCTCTTAAGTCAATTAAGTCGAAAACACTATTGTTGTCGGCCATTTTGGAAAACACAGAATGCAGACAGCCAATATAGAAGGAAACAAATTTCAGGAATTACAAGGACAGTTTACACTTTCACAACAGTACCACAAACAGCAATTACCAACACCAAAGATTAGGCTGACACTCGAACACCACCACCATACTACACAAAATCATGCACAATGCTGTCCAGATCTGCATACGTCACCGCCTGCTTGGCTCGAGAACAGAAAGCTAAATTACAAAAATTGGCACAAAACATCTGGCTAACAGCCTCCGACAGAGCTCCAGGACTCCTTCACACGAAGCAAGTAGGCTATCAGAACATTAAGAAATCCCATTTCCGATGCCAAGAACACATGTCAGTCACTCACCGGGCTTCATTTTCAGTGGGGATGTTGCACACCAACAGGACAAAATACAACAGCAAACACCTCGCTTAGAACAGGACACTTACAGCGTACCACATGGATATCCAGAGGCAAACATGAAATAAAACAAACGACAAGGATTAGCTTTACATAACATTAAGTGCACTAGCCCGACAAAATCCCACCAACAACCGCGCCATCAGCCCTAGAGGGGTCCATAAAACAGCCTGTGGGTACTGGGGAGGGGATAG
Source organism: Meconema thalassinum (assembly GCA_946902985.2). Taxonomy (NCBI): domain Eukaryota; kingdom Metazoa; phylum Arthropoda; class Insecta; order Orthoptera; family Tettigoniidae; genus Meconema; species Meconema thalassinum. Next base: position 51,683,543 of record OX336388.2, on the reverse strand, counting down.
TTCCGGAAGCGAACTCGAGCGCGGATTGCTACCACTGCGATACACGTGGAATGGCACCGCCGCATGGACAGCAACACGTCGGTAACTCGATACCCAACGCTCTGCTTACCACTGCGACCCCTGAAATGGGGCCCTACTTACCTTGTTTCAGAGGTCCGGGTCGCTTCCGCAGCAAAATCACCTCCAGAAGACATGTCCCAATAGCAGAGCTCAAAAGGAGTGGAAGGAAGATGGAGAAGGGGACAACGCACAGGCTATTTTACAGACACCCCCCCACTAACCGCCAGAACTGCTGCCGGTGAAATAATGCCACAACAGATGATTAAAATTTTATGTAAAAATTTAATGTTAAAAATTTCAAGAGAAAACACCTCCACCAGGAACAGAGCATGCAGGCTTGCAAACAAAAACACAAGGATTAAATTGAAATTTAAAAGGTTAAAAAGCCCAAAGCTTAAAATAAAATTATATATATAGGCATAATTAAATGACAGCGGGCTGGGTAATTTACAAGGCAAAGCAAAATCGATCCGACATGCAGAAGCTCAGGCCACGCCGAAAAAAAAAGGATTGAAATAAAATAAAATAAAATAAAATGGGATTAGAAAAAAATAAATGTTATGCACGACGGCGGAAAACACAAGGACATTTACCAAAAATCACAAAATAAAAATCAACAAGATTACATTAAAAAAATATATATATTAAGCTAACACACAACACGTTCGCTTTTCGAGGCCGGCGCCAATGGACTGACATCGAGACCATCATGCATCTCTTCATAACAAAACAAAAACATGGCCACTAAAACGGGAGACCGCATGCCTGATCGAAATTACGGCAAACAATTAATAAAATAAATTTAAACATTAGCAGAAGGAAATGAACGGCGGAAAACAATTATATCTAAATACTATTAACAGTGAAAGGCAACGGATCAGACAAAAAAACAAACGACCGACTAATGAACCAATTTAGGCCTAGTGTAAATAGACTCGTCTGGCCAGTACCATAATATTATAAGAAGAAACTGCCTTAGCTAGATGCCAAATAATAAGTTAAGAAGAAAAACAGTTGTGTTCCCCGGACAAAAATAGTTTAACAAACTTTTACATTTTCATAGGTGACATATCTATTCCAAGGTCAACCTTTCAGAACTAAAACAAACACTCAGCACACAATGCAAAATAAGGAGCTGCAATAATTTAAATTAAATAAGGTTTCAAGACATACCTTAATAAGGCCTTTGGGGAGACACTGATGATAAAACAAACATAACACTAATAAATAATTTAAAAAAAATGAAAACTGCCCAGATGGCTGTTGCTGGCACATGCAACCATTGACACCAAACATCTTCAAGTTTTCTCCATTCCGGCGAAAAAAGGTAGACCATGCTTCAGGGGCGACGATCCCACTTCCTACCCACTGCGGTTCACGTTTTTTTGTAATGTAATTTCATTTCTTGGTGAGGCGAGGGCCACAGGCCCCCACCTCAATAGACAATCAAATTCACGATCACTCAGTTCAATCCAGACTGTCCAGTTTCCGATGACAACACATAATGGCGCCGACAAGGAAGCCAGGCCCGCTGCATGCATGATATTTGGAAAATGTCCAATCACAGATTGACACATCAAACAACAATGTCATAATTTAGTATATAATTTTGGCGGTATCATGAATACACCGGCATTTGTTTCATGACGAAGAATATAATTGTCCTTCAATTATGTCATGCATATAAAGAGTTTTATAAGGCGCAGCACACACTATCTATTGGAGAAACAGGAACTACTTGGAGTCTTTCCAAAGTCCGACAGCAGCTACCATCTCGTGGTCACAGGCGGAACTGAGCGACGAAGCGGACGTTTCAAAATGTCAAGAACTGCATCAGGGGAAATTACATGTTTGAAACGTTGGGACGGGCTCTTGCACGTTACAATAATGACTGTGGTGTTGTCTTTGTCTGCTTTAGTTAGGATTAACTGGTTCTGTTCTATTTTGGTTGATAAACTTTTGCAATCTCTTTGAAGTTGTAAATCCATTCTATGTTCCTTCTTATGTTGAATAATTTTCTTAATTTTCTTGTTGACTTCATGCCGTGCCCAATTTTGTTCATCTTGAGGCAGTCGTTTAATAGCTGCCTCCGATTCATCTGTCAGTTTGGTTAGGTTGTGTGCCATTATAGTTAGATATCCAATTATGCTTCATGCCTTTTTCTAGAATTTGTAATTCGGATTGGTTGAATACGGTGTTTGTCAGATTGTTTATTGGTTTTGGGAAAATGTGTTTTGTGACGGGTCGTACATTAGATTCCTCCTGGTTACTCCTAACGAGGTTATCAAATTTATTTTCTAATGTTGCCGTTTTTTTTTTGCTGACTTGGTATTGCAAAGTTTGGTGTAACTGGATCATGAAATCATCCCATTCTTTATCTTTGGACATATTAGCTGCTAATAAGTGGGTGCGGTAGAGTTTATTGTTATCGTTAATGTGATTCTTTTTGATGTAGAGGAATTAATTCTCGCTGAATGATACTGTGATTGACAATTTCTTGAGTCCTACGTTCGTAGTCATTGTTGAACTTTTACGTTGAAAAGTTGCTAGATGTCTCGGTGCGAATTTATTATTCCTACATTTCTTCATGAAATCTATGTCCTTAATTACATTGGAAAGCTTCTGTTTGAGATCTTTGTATTTGAAGCATAACCTCTTTGCTTGGCATGCCGTTGGATTCATAATCGGAAGAATCGGATAAAAATATTATATCACTGTTAAACTCAACAATAAATCACAAACATTTGAGGTCGACACAGGAGCAAAATATTCACTCATCCCTGAGAACGAATTTTCAACCTTGGGTCTTGGTTTGCTATTGCAGCCAACAAATGTCTGTTTTCGATCATATTCTGATCATTTTATCAAACCCAGAGGAAAAATTGTTGTCACAGTATCATACAAAAGAACAGAAATTGTTGCAGATATGTTTGTAGTTCTGCAAGGCCATGCCGCATTGCTTGGTCGTGTTTGGATCAGGGACCTCGGCCTTCATCTGAAGGAAATTGATAAAGACACAAATCAATCACCTCACACTGAATCTGTCAACTCAGTGCAGTCAATTCAGGATATCTTACATCAGTATAGTACAATCTTTGAAGAAAAAATTGGATGCGTTCCCAATATTGAAGTAAAACTGCAACTCAGAGAGGGGGTGAAACCTGTCTTCAATCGTGAACGTGATGTCCCTTTTGCTCTTCGGGAACGCGTCGAAAAGGAACTCGCTTCATTGGAATCATAAGGAGTTATTTCTCCCACAGCTTTAAGTGATTGGGGATCGCCTCTTGTTGTTATCCCAAAACCGGATGGGCGAGTTAGGTTATGTGTTGACTACAAATGTGGAGTAAATTCAAGGTTGATTTCTGCAAACCATCCCATAAGACCAGTTAATGATGTTCTACATAGTCTTAGAAACTCAAATTTTTTCTGCAAGTTAGACTTATACAAGGCAAATCTACATCTGAAGGTTGATGAAGAAGGTAGTATGATTCAAACTATATCCACTCACAAAGGAACCTTCAGGATGAACCGACTGAGTTTTGGCATCAAAACTGCCCCCTCAGAATTTAATAGGATATTATCACAGATCCTTCATGGTCTTCCAAAAGCTAAAGCTTACTTTGACGACATCATTATAAATGGTACAACGAAGGAGGAGTGCACCAAGAACTTAATAGTCTGTCTAGAACGGCTTTCAAAAAATAATCTGCATTTGAACAAAAGCAAATGCTCATTTTTCAAGGAAAACATAGACTACCTAGGGCATATTGTATCATATAATGAGATCCGCAAGTCACCAGAAAAAGTTCAAGCTGTGTCACAAATGCTACGCCCTAAAAACAATGAAGAAGTGAGACGCTTCCTTGGTATGGTGACTTAGTATGCAAAGTTCATTCCTAATTTTTCAACGAAGTCCCACCCATTACGGCAGTTATTGCGGAAAGGTGAACGTTTTTTCTGGTCTGCAGCCTGTGAAGCAGCTTTCTTGAATCTCAAGTCCGAGTTATGTAGTGAACGTGTCCTTACTCCATTCAACCCATCACTGCCTATCATCTTGTCAACCGATGCCAGTCCTACTGGTGTTGGAGCAGTATTAAGTCATGAGCTGGATGGCCAAGAAAGACAGATCGCCTATGCATCCCGTGCCCTAACACCAGCAGAATGTAATTACAGTCAGCTTGACCGGGAAGCGCTGGCAATAATTTTCGCCACAACACACTTCTACAACTATATTTTTGCAAGAAATTTCATTCTTGTGACAGACAATGAACCTCTGTCTCGTATTTTTCATCAGAACAAGGGCCTGCCACAAATGACATCCGCAAGGCTCCTAAGATATGCATCGTTTCTCTCCGGGTTTGACTATACGGTAAGAGTGAAAAAGGGAAAGATAACGAAAATGTTGATGCCTATCCCGAGCCCCTGTTGCATCTACCTGGCCAAACATTGAAACATCAATAAATGCAGAAGTTTCACAACTCTGTGTTGAAACGATTCTTCAAGTGTCAAGTGAAGCCATTACATACGAAACTATCCGTGATAAGACTATGTTAGACCCAGAACTTAGAGCCACCCTGCAACGTCTTCAAACTCTATCCTTGGATGAACCATATACAGTTGAAAATGGTATTCTATTCCGTCAAGACTGAATTGTTATCCCAAAGAAACTATAAAGAAAATTTTTGGAAGAGTTGCATTTAACACACCTCGGCATTGTGAAAACAAAACAGTTAGCAAGACGATATGTCTGCTGGCCGTAATTAGACAAAGACATTGAGAAGCTTATCAAATCTTGTGAAGAGTGCGCGCAGACTCGTTCAAATCCACCAAAAGCTCCAATACACCCCTGGGATGAACCAGAAGAAAATTGGGAACGCATACACATTGACTATGCGGGACCATTTGATAACCACCATTTGTTGATGTGTGTTGACGCGAAATCCAAGTGGGTTGAAGTCCAAGTGCTGAAAGACGCTCCATCCACTGCAACCACTATCAGTCTGCTTGACAATATCTTTACCGTACATGGGTACCCGAATGTGCTTGTGTCAGATAATGCCACTATCTTCACGAGTGATGTATTCTGATGCTATTGCAAGGAGAGAGGGATTTTTCAGAAATATATTGCACCAGGGCACCCAGCAACCAATGGGCTAGCCGATAGAAACATCCAAACTTTGAAGAGACGACTTCGTGCTGCTGTAAATGACCCGGCACCATTATCGACTAAGTTACAGAACATCTTCTTTCAATACAGAGCAACACCATTGGCATGTGGACAGTCTCCAGCTGAACTATATTTGAAACGTCGGCTACGTATCCGGTTGGATGCTCTATTTCCAAACCAAAAGAGCTTGACTGCATCCAGTTTCTCACCCCCTGTTCGCTCTTTCAAAGTGGGAGAGAGAGTGCAAGTCCGGATTCACCAGAAAACCGTGATATATGGCAGTTTGGTGTTAAACGAACTAAACTCGGCCAGCACCACTATGCTGTGAAATTGGCTTCGGGACGAATTTTAAAGCGGCATGTTGACCAGTTATTATCGACTCTCGTGCCAAAGAAAGATAAGCATGTCACTTTTGCTCCAACAAATCCTCCAGTGCGTGGTGTTCCAAATATACCAACATCAACCCAGTCAAGACTAGAGAATGATGATATTCCTCCTGCAACCCACACTTCAGATGATACAAGGCAGACCATCCTGCAACCAGATGAACGCCCAGATCGAACCAGCCTTCCACCACCTGCTGATAATTATTTAAGAAGATCAGCCAGAGACAGGCGACCTCCTCAGTATCTGCAAGACTATGTGCCCAAATGAATATGAATAGTTCCTTTTATTTGTTTTTATATAAGTGGGGGAGACTATTATGTATCTAGTTTATGTCCTCTATGGAACTTGGTCGGAGTGTATATATGCTTTTACTCTGTGACGATGTTAGTGTAATTTGCCCAATGTGTTAAGATGTAGATAGAGATGTGTGTGCATATTAATGTGCTATAATATCCTTTATTCAAAACATAATAGCTATAATGTGCTTTGTTCAAAACATAATACTAAGGCATAATAGTCTACAAGCAACGGATTTCTTTTATTTACTTCAATGTAGAATGTCTGCATGATAATTACAAATACTACACTATTTGTCAGGCTCCTTGAATCATTTAATTATAATGTTCTAATCAACATTCCCCTCGTGTCTTAACTATTGCAAATACTGGGAACTATGAGACAATTGTGGTTTGTCTGAGTGCATGAATTAAATTTAGTCTGGATTGACTAATATCAGAGCGAAAAGGGGGATTCAATACTGCCTATGGCTGTCACTGTAAATCCTGTGTTAGATGCATAGGTGAGTGACCTATTGGGATGTAATGGCCAAAGACCAAATAGAATTCAGTTTGAGGTACAAAATAGATGCTCTGAATACGAGTGAACAAAATTCATGTTACTGCAATAAATGTGTCTCATTTATTTTTCCTTTAGGAATGCTGTACTTTGTTGTTGAGACTGACATGTTTGGTTATACTCCCCTTTTTTACTTGCAGGTTTGTAATGTGCGGATGCAGTGCGTTGAAATGACAAATGAAATTGAAGCAATAATTTGATGAAATTACATACAGTATTCTGGAATGTAGGCTATAAAATGAGAAAAGTATAATATATTCTACTGTAAATGGACTTATTTTTGTACTTAGTTTACCACTTCTAAGTTCCTTATTTGCATCCTGATTTCCATTGAGTATTTCATTTAGCAGGCTAAGGGGAAAATTTGGGTGTATTTTATATTGGTGATGGTTTATTTCATATTCATTTATTTGCTATGATTTTTCTCAATCTGTTTATAACAGTGTATATTAACTTGTATTCTTCAGAGGCAAGTTCAGGTTGATTATGCAAGTTTACTCTCTGAAGCCAAAAGAAATAAATGAGAATAATGTAAACCAACGTAGAAACAAAACATATTCCGGGAAGAGGGAAGGGGGTGGGGCTACATATCTGGCCGCAGGTTACGGTTCAAATTACCCGCGCGTAAATTTTAGTTCCTGCCGTAGCCTTAAGTAGCGCTGCTGTGAAGCGTGCGTCGCAGCGTGTGGGCGGTGGGCGTAATCGGAATTGAATTCAAACCCGGAGTAACCGTTCTTACCCATATACTTTGGCCTGCGAGTCCAGGGGGATGACAGTTCATAGGGAGCGCGTGGGTCGCGGTAAAGCTCTGCTCTGGATGTTCTGCCAACCATTGAAGAATTAATTTCAGTATTATGTTTCCGTAGTTGGCACTCACACCAAACCGACTGGCGGGAGCGGGAATTGTCTGTTTTGATTGGTTGGTTGTTTTGTTCGGTATTTTGGTTATTTGATTATTTAGTGTATTTGAATTGAGACTCAATCATGCCACAGCAAGGGAGAAAGAAATGCCAGGCACAGGGCTGTAAGAATTACAATGATGCTAAGAACAATACGGCAGTTTTCCTCTTCCCGATGGATCCTGTACGGTGAGTTCAAAGTCACAAAGTAAATTACTGTTTCATAACCTTCCCTTATTTCACTAGAATTCCTTCCGTACTCTTCTTTCAGTTGCTCTGCATATTTAGTACCGGTAATGTTCTTGAAAATTTGATTTATATAAGTTTTTATACATATATAAGTGTCTCCAATCAAAGGCAAAAGTAATGACAATAGCCTACCAGATTGGTTGTTGGCAAAATCTCAGTACATGGATTAAGGTTTATGGAAATATGTCTCATAATATCTATTTATTATTATTATTCTCCTAGACGCCGTGTTTGGGTCCAGAATTGTGGCAATCCCAATCTGCTGTCAGTGCCTGTAAAGAAGTTGTCTCGCAGCTGTTTTCTGTGATTGGACCACTTTGAGCCATAGCATTTCTGGAACAAATTTCGAAGGAGATTGCACAGAAATGCTGTGCCCAGTATATTTAGTGGTAGGGGCCTCACAGATGAGGAGATGGCTGGGTTTGATGGCTTCCCTGTTGACAAGGACATGGCAGAACAAGAACCAACTCTCAACGTAGGTAAGTATTCTCTTCTAATACTGGTTCATTGGTGCAGTTGCTCAGAACTCTAGATTGCAGGTTTGATTCTGAGTCCGTATGAAGACATCTAACTCAGGAATAGTCACATATCATAATCAGTTTTATTCCCATATGCATAAAAAATACATTGGACAGACCATACCGTACTGCAAGTATGATTGTGCTAAAACTCTTTAGTAGGCTATTGATATACCGTAATACAGAATTCATATTATCTGCTCGCATTTAAATATACTGTACTGGTAGACAATAGACGACTCGAACACAGATTACGTTACTCGACTTGTGGCGTGGCTTTGAGGTTCTTGAAGTGTCTCACAGAGTGCGCAGGTGGTCTTGTGGGCGAGAGACGAATGGAGGCACATTGTCTCGTGCCAGAATATTATTTACCGAGTTAAAGTGTCAACGACTTGCTGTTGGGAATACGTATATATTATCATAATCCGTATTAAATATACCTCCAATATAGGCGTAATGATAAGGGTTGTAAAATGCACTGTATCTGTACATTTTAATTTATGTCTGAATTTACTGATGCTAGTTAACTTAGTTATTGTTATTGTTTTTTTGGGGGTGGGGGGTGGAACAGCAAGGTTATCTGCCCCAATTTACTGATGTAAAGGATAATACCAACCTAGGCCTAATTCCATGTGATACTCTTATCTTTTTACAAGCAAATAAGAGTGTACAGAATCCCTTTGTAAGCTGCATTATAAATCATACGGGTATTTACAGTAGGCCTAGGTCTACATATAGATATATTTCATCCTCAGTTTTTGACTGACGACCTGGATTTATGCGCACATAGCTCATAGGCCTATACACCAATCTTCCTCTTTTCATTATTTTTAGCCGGCTAAAGCCAAGTTCATAAAACACCAGTACCGGTATGTGTCACTTAAAAATTGATATTAAAGCAACTCAACCGGTATATGTTTTTTAAATATAAACGACTTGTATCGGAAATCTGCTATTTTGTAAGAAAGGTTATTTTTAAGCAAATTCATTTCAAAAATGTCAACTAAAGATAACGCCCAAGGTAATCCTCCAGAACTGCCGTAGGCCTACAGGTATATGAAAGTAACCAAGTTAAGCTCATAATTCTCATCTAAAATATCGGTATTTTTCCTTAGAATTTTCAATATGTTAAGAATAACTAGAAATATTATCTTAGGCTATGACTACAGCTGCAGATTGCACTTCTTTTACTCTGAATTCTGGCTTGTTGTAGGCACTGCACAGACACCGTATTCATCAATAGGGAGATAATTAGTTAAAAATCATAAATTCATCTCGTTAGTTTATTTCTACAGGGTCATTATGTGTGTGCGCGCCAGTAAGCCGGCTGTGACTACAGGTGTATTCTGCAGAGTTGGAATCTGACAGTTCGGCGGAGAACCGTTGAACTAAAGGCAGTGTTGCCACGTATGCTACAAGCCAGCACGTGCGTACTTCCACCCTCCCGTTCTTTTCATCATGGTCGTAATATCAATAGCATCGTTATTACATTTATTATATTTTTACTCAGATGGTTTTCAAAAATCTTAAACAAAGCAATGCTTAAAACTGTTCGGTGCACACTGTAAAATAAAATAACAGCCCATCAAATAGAGGAGAGGCCTAAAATATTGTAATGAATAGCAATATTACCGGTACGAATACCGGTAGCCTACAATCATAAAGCAATAATGTTCAAAGCGAAACGACAGAACGTGATTGTTTCCGTGTTATTTAGCAATTTATATCTCCTGTAGAATAAGTTTCAAGGCACAAGAAAAATAATTATAAATGTATTACAAAATATACGTTCATTGTATAGGCTATTAACTCACCCTTTGCAAGACAGAAGCTAATCACTGGGAAAAGGCTCTATCCCATCCATATCATCATCATCATCATCATCATCATCATCTCGGTCCTCTCCATCACTGGATCCCGCACTGGTGGGTGAGGAATCGCCGAGGGAAATTATGAGGTCGTCCACAGCTGTGTCAATAACACCTTCACGTTCCCGCGCTTTGCTTAATACTCTTTCCACATGCGACACCACCTTCGCCCAGTTTTCAGCTGTCAACACCCTCATCCTAATCGCAACCTATGCTGCCAAGACCTGTAGCATGGAAAAAGTTGCCCAACCCTTCGCGTCACCACTCGCAAACAAACAAAAAAGCTACGGGTAACCTTTATCTAATTCACACGCACCTAAGCTTAAACACACTAACACTATATAAATAAATAATGGACACTAATGAATTATAAATATAGGTATAAAGTATAAATAAGTATAAATCCTACACGAAAAAGTAACTAACTAATTAATTCAATACAATTATAACGCAGCATGGTCAGTGTGCACTTGGGAGGCAACCAAACAAGGGACTGGTCAAGTGACAAGCACGAGGTCAAATAGCGTCATTCAAATTGGCAGCGCTGTATGGTTTCCATGGCAACAAGCCTTGCGTGGGATCTAGTCGTCAACTGTTTTTGACCACTGGCGCCGAACTGTCAGATTCCAACTCTGGATAATACAACTGTAGCGTAGATCGCGGCCACGCGCACCCAGTCCAGCCGGCGGTCGGCGCGCACTATCACACTTTTACCAAACATGTTCAATAATGTGTACTTTGAGAGCTCATAGGCGATGCTGAAGATGTCCTCCCTCTCTTGTAACACAAACCTGACATCTTTTGATGAAAGAATTTATGTCAACTCTTTTATTATTTACGGAGCCTTTTTCCTTGAATCGTTTAGCGAGCCTCCTAATTGTACTGGCATTAGGCACAGGTCTTCCTAGAACCTTGATTCGAAATTTTCGTCTTGTTTCAGAACAATATTTTCTGCTTTTCATACATGGATTATGGATATACACACATTCGTGCAGTGTGAATTGGTGTCTAGGCATGACCAACAATCACAGTAATCACATTACTCGCTAAACGTGCAACACTAACGTCTAAGCTTTACAAATACACGCCCATATGAATGACAAAACATGTGTGAACTAACGATATGAGTTGGCGGCCACGATCTGCGCTAGTCACGGCTGGCTTAGCTTGCCGTGCTTACTGCCACTATTTTAACGTATCATACCAAGCATTTAACAAAGACAGTGTGAATAATACCGTCTTACATCTAGGCGTAATTTATATGCCAGCTTATAACATGGCGCCTTCCATTTTATTAGAGAAAAAGGCGGGAAATACATTTGACACAGCATCATCACTTAAAACTTTCCTTACAGGCAATACTGGCTTGTAGTCTAAAGATAAGAAATGGGCTAAACATACTCTCAAGTGGGCTGATAATATGTGATTTCCTTTCAGCACGACGAATTTTGAAAATACGCTATTTCCTCAAAATACGACCAATGGCAAAGAAGTAAACTTTACTTTGTACTTGCCACATCTGTTTTTGCGCTGGGGAACTGCACATTATTGAACCATTATTCTATAATGTATAAAACAATGAATATTTAAGCGTAATTCGTAACTACAAAGTTACTCATGGTTGCCCACAACACTGGTTTGTAAACAAAGACACGTGATAGCGTGACGTCAGAGGGCGGTACTGGTCTAGTCGTCCATTCTGTAAGGCTTCACTGGATTACTTCTGGGTTATGGTTGTTCAAATGTGTCAATCTCTAATTGGTAGGTAGGTTAGCGAACTTGTTAAAAGTGCCCTCCAATAGACAATTTCAGACACCCTGTCATATATCAATCCATAACATTATTCTTAAGGGGAATAGTCAATAGTGAATGTACCTAATCAGAATTCCTATTTGTATTTCAGAACAGCGGGCAATTTCCCCAGATGGGCTGAATTGCTCTACTCCTGGGCCATCTAATGTGCTCAAAAGGATGCAAGGTATGTATGGTAATATATATTGTTATGTGCGGTACTTAATTGAGCAATGTATTCCCATTCTTGTGCTTTGTTTTTAAAGAAATTTGTATCATCTTACAGAACATCTTTCTTCCACATACATTCCTGGCATAGGTGTTCTGGATACTAGTGTGGCTGAGGAAGAGCAACCTTTTGAGCAGTGTAAGTATATCAGAAGCATATCTGTATGTTCTACGGTATTAGTTAAGGATAGTGTGGTTATACACTTGCAGCAGACAGGAATGTGACTTTTACATACCTTGTGTCCTTGTTTCATCTCGTGGCCGATATTACGTATTTAAATTACGAACCCTGGTCACTGCTGAAGTTCGTAAATTATGTGTTTTTATTTCTTGCTAATTAAAAAAATGGGCGCGTTCATCACGTTCAACTGTCAACAAGGTGCACTCTAGCGGCACGCACCGAGGCGCACACATTGTTGCCAACATGTGAGATACAAAATCACTGTTGATCAAAAAAATATTCATCGGGACGCGTTACAGTGTAACCATTGTCAAAACTCATTTATCTGGGTGCGTTAGGTTGTAACCATTGTCAAAAACCAATGGATTGGACAAAACGAAGGCTAGAAGGCCGGGGATAGGTGCGCCCTGATGCCGCGCGAAGATAGCGGGGCACGGTTGACACAAAACCATTGATCTGGGCGCGGTAGGCTGTAATCATTGTCAAAACCACCGTTGTGCGGGAAAGAAAAACAAATATTTATTACACCGGAGCAATATACTGCATAGTAAATACAGAGCTGATAAAATAAAATAAAAACACTCATTTCAGCTGTGGAAAGAAGAAAAAAGACATATTCTTCACAGAAAAACAGATGAGCGAAATATTGCACACACTAGCCTAATTAGAGTGATGAACTGAGTGCTGCGCACTAGAGACTGAACTGGGCGCTTCTTCTTGTTACATAGTACCGTAAGGGGGAGGTTGGCAGTATTATTTTGATGACAGATCAGTGGGGCTAACGAAGAGACCTGAATACTCATGACCGCAACCGTTGATGATTGATTTGGACTAATGGCGGCTAACAGCTGTAATTTTTGCTATCTAAGTCGTGATCCTATTAGGGATGGCTGGGTGGGTCACAGACAGCGAAGGAAGACATATCAATTAAAACATCGCTCCCTGATTTATATCTCATCGTTTCATAAGGTATTTTGGCTAATTTTTGTACGGTATTGTAAAGAATTTTATCGCACGTTCTATCTTCATTCAGCGCTACCAGTGAAACCTGGTTTCTGTCACATTACATTTCCCTCACTGGTGGCCATGGAAAGCACAGAATGTATGGGCTGTGTCTCGGTTTAGTTAATGTTCGAGTGACGACATGTCTTAATCGCATGTAAAAATATAGAGCAAATAAAACTTCCATATTGAAACACGTTACCTTGAATCCTTCTTAACTACTGCATTGATAATTTAAAAGAATGTATATTATGCAAGTGTGTGTGTTTATTATTATTATTATTTGTTGAGTTTTACTTCATTATTATTATTTTCAGATGATGTAAGTCCAGTATTGCCTTTGGGGAATTGGAAGAGGACCACTGATGATGCACATCTGGATGAGCAAGGTACTTGACCCACACCTTTTCAGTTGCCATTGTTACCTTTCCGTTAGCAGATTTTCAGTGGAAAATACAATTTTTCATATTACCAGAGCCAGCAACATTAAGAACAGTATGAATTTGAAACACTATTATGGGCTGAAAAAATACAGCCAACAAATCAATCCTTCACTTAATCAGTGAGATATACTAACTTGAGAAAGGTAGATAGGTCTTTGATCTACTTATTTCTTGAGAGCTCAGCCCTCAGTCGATAGATTTATGCCTATGATTACATTTAACTGGTGGTTTGGATTCCATTTGAGACAACACATGATTTATTCATGACACTAATGGTCACATAAACATGCATGCTACTAACACAAAAAATAGAGAATTTTCTTCAGAGTATAATTGGTTGAGTAATACATTGCATAGTTAGTACCATTTTGTTTTCCCATGACTGATCGTTGTTTTCATTTCCTGGTTTATTTTACAGATGGGACTCCCAAGAGAATTCAGAAGCGACGGAAGAAGGCGTCTGCAGTGCTTGAGAAGTATGGCCTGGATCAGGACGATATAGACACTCCTCGGAAAATAGCTCTCTTGAAGACTGCTGAGGAGTATAGAGAGCAAGCTAGGAAAATGGCTCTCAAAGTTAACAAGTTGAAAAGTGACTGCAAAGGCCTTCGGCGGGTGAAGAGGGAAAAGAAGAATGTCGAGGACATGGAGAAATTGGTTTCACCTGGAGTTTGGGTGCTGGTAAAAGGTGAACTTGAAAATTTCGAACGGCAGCCATGTGGAAGAAGATGGTCAATGGATCAGAAGACGTTTGCTTTGGCTGCTTATAAGAGAAGCCCAAAGATGTATAGGTTCCTCCGGTGTGTGATGACAATGCCGAGTAAGAGGACACTTCATAGGCTGTTGATGGACATACCTCTAGAGCCCGGCTTCAGTAGTGTCCTTCTAAAACACCTGAAGATGGTGGTGGAGAAACTGGATGACAGGAAATGTGTCCTGATGTTTGATGAGATGGCTCTGCAACCGGGATTGTCCTACGATGACAGCAAAGGTTATGTAGTAGGATATCAGGATTATGGAGAAGGCCTTCAGACGTACGGCATTCCTGATAGAAGCAATAAGGTTGCTGACCATGCTCTAGTGTTCATGATCCAAGGAATCAGGAGAAAATGGAAGCAACCTATTGCATTCTTCTTCTCCAAGGGTAGCACAAAGGCAGAAGTGCTTGTAAAGCTGGTGGAATAAGCCATTAGAACCCTGTTTGAGCACAATGTACCAGTGGTAGCCACGGTTTGTGATCAGGCACCGTGCAATCAGCGAACTGCCACGATTTTACGACAATCTTGTGAAGAAGGTGCTTACGAGCCAGTTTTTAAACTAGATGGACGTCTGATAGTTCTTCTGTACGATGTTCCCCACATACTGAAGAATGTGAGAAACAATTTCTTGACTGCTGATCTGGTCGTAGGCAAAGAAATTGCTTCGTGGGACCACATCGTGGCTATTTTCACACATGACCGAGGATTGTACAAGGTGATACCGACGGTCACGGAGAAACACATGCACCCTCGAGGGAAAGGCAAAATGAGAGTAAAATACGCCGCTCAAGTTTTCAGCAACAACACCCAAGATATGATGATGACGTTCTTTAAACTCTCTGGAGGCGCTGTGTATCCGGGAGCTGACGTTACTGCCAAACTAGTCAAAGATGTCAACAAATTCTTTGACTTGTCCAACGGACCCAGTGGACCCAAGGACATTAAGGAGTTTCGGTGCAATGTTTCCAAAGATTCCCCACATGTTGATGAATGGCGGATGATGAAGGATGCTCTGCGAGACTGGCAATTCGTCAAGAAGTGTGATGGAACGATCAATGTGCCACCTTGTATCAAAGGCTGGATAAGTACTGTGACAGGAATGGAGAGGTTGTGGAATTCAGTAAAGGATTCTTTCAAGTATCTCAACCTTCGACAGTTGAATCAAGATTCTTTGGAGAATTTGTTGGCCGTGCTACGGGACACATGCGGAAGTAACGATTCACCAACTTGTGTACACTTTGTAGTGGCACTTATGACTGCGGTTGTTAATGGACTGATCTCCTCACAACTGAACGGAAAGAACTGTGAAGGTGATGAAGGAAATTTACTCAGTAATCTTCGGACATTCTTGGAAGGGGCTGATTCCAATGCAGAGGAATTGCAGCCGAAGATGATGACTTGGATGTTGCTTCTCTGATTGTTGAAACTCCAGAGGTAGCAGAGACCACCCAATCAGTAGCCGCAAGTTACTACTCCAAAAAAATCGAACGACAGGCACCAACATATGTGTGTGGCTACATTGTGAAGCGAATGCTTGAGGATAGTGATTGTGCCTCATGCCGGAGTCAGTTGACTTGTAGGATGGATGAGAGAAGCTCAGACCACACCTTCATTGAAGAACGTGAGATTAAGGATGGTGAGATGCACCTCACTTACCCTAGCAAGGAGTGCATCAATGCTTTTAGAATATGTGAAAACCAATTTGTAACTACTTGGCCGGTTATTGCCCAAAGAAGAGACTTGCGTGACCTAGCAAGGCAGCTGTGTGCCAATGCAAGGGGCATAGACTACAGTTGGATTTCTTGCCCACAGCACAAGAACATAATGCTGGCTAAACTAATCAGATTGTTTGCTAGGAGTTTGGTGACTACTAAAGTGAAGAGAGAGCATGTAAACATTCAAGAAAATTACTACAGAGGGCAAAAATTTGTTAGGCATTGAAACTTCCAATGATCGAGGTTATCGGCCTCGTATCCTGTTCTGTCCATGTGTTGGCATGAAATTTGTCTTAATGTGCATAATGTCTCATTTATCAGCGTTATATCCTTTTCTGTCTTTATTTACATGATGTTTGTTTTAAGGGGCATAACATCTCATTTATCAGCATCATAATCTTTTCTGTGTGTGTTAGCATCACATTTGTATCACCATGATTTATTACCTGCAATCACAATGTTACCTCCAATGATCCAGAAGGTTATGCCGTCAATGTCTGTCCCAGGTTTGGGGCAGCTTAATGGGTAGCTGGAGGAGAGGGGGCGACAGAGGGTTGCTGTAACATGTCATCACCTTTTTTCGACGAGTTTGATAATTGCTGTTTCAAGGGGCCATGTGTCCCGTAGCACGGCAAACAAATTATCCAAAGAATCATGATTCAACTGTCGAAGGTTGAGATACTTGAAAAATACCTTCAGTGAATTCCACAACCTCTCCATTCCTGTCACAGTACTTATCCAACCTTTGAAACAAATTTGGCACACTGATCTTTCCACCACACTTCTTGACAAAACGACAGTCTTGCAGAGTATCCTTCATCTTCTGCCATTCATCAACATGTGGGAAATCTTTGGAAACATTGTACTGAAACTCCTTCAGGTCCTTGGTTCCACTGGGTCCGATGGACAGTCAGAGAATTTGTTGACATCTTTGACTCGTTTGGCAGTAACGTCAGCTCCCGGTCACACAGCACCTTCAGAGAGTTTAAAGAACGTCATCATCATATCGTGGGTGTTGTTGCTGAAAACTTGAGCGGCGTATTTTACTCTCAATTTGCCTTTCCCTCGAGGGTACATGTGTTTCTCCGTGAGCTTCGGTATCACCTTGTACAATCCTCGGTCATATCTGAACACAGCCACGATGTGCTCCCATGAAGCAATATCTTCACCTACGACCAGTCAGCAGTCAAGAAATTGTTTCTCACATTCTTCAGGATGTGGGGAACGTCGTACAGAAGAACTATCAGACATCCATCTCGTTTAAAAACTGGCTCGTAAGCACCTTCTTCACAAGACTGTTGTAAAATGGCGACAGTCTGCTGATTGCACGGTGCCTGATAACCAACCGTGGCTACCACTAGAACATTGTGCTCAAACAGGGTTCTCATGGCATATTCCACCAGCTTTACAAGCACTTCTGCCTTTGTGCTACCCTTGGTGAAGAAGAATGCAATAGGTTGCTTCCATTTTCTCCTGATTCCTTGGATCATGAACACTAGAGCATGGTCAGCAACCTTTTTGCTTCTATCAGGAATGCCATACTCCGAAGACCTCCAAAATCCTGATATCCTATACATTGCCCTTGCTCTCATAGTAGGGCAATCCAGGTTGCAGGGCCATCTCATCAAACATCAGGACAGATTTCTTGTCATCTTCCGGGAGTTTCTCTATTACCATCTTCAGGTGTTTGAGAAGAACACTACTGAAGCTGGGCACCAGAGGTATGTCCATCAACAGTCTCAGCAGTGTCCTGTCCGTTGGCATTTTAATAACACACCGGAGGAACCTATATATATATTTTGGTATTCTCTTATTAGCAGCCAAAGCAAACGTCTTCTGATCAATTATTGACCATCTTCTTCCACATGGCTGCCGTTGGAAATTCTCAAGCTCACCTTTTATGTGCACCCAAACCTCAGGTGAAACCAATTCCTCCATATCCTCAACAATCTTCCTTTTCTCTCAACTTCTGCTGAAGGCCCTTGTAGCTGTGTTAGAGATTGTCAAACTTTTGGGCCATTCTCTTGCCCTGTTTTCTATACACTTCAGCAGTCTTGAGGAGCTATTTTGCACGGTGTATGTATATATGCCAGGCCTCCGTGTTGCTAAGTTCCAGGATATCTTGTTATCTAGACGAAGAGTAAGGAGTGTCAACACAGCTGTCACTCAAGTCAACCCCTCCTGCTCGTGGTGCTCTCTGCTATAACTTACGGGGCTCTGGCGACCTTAGGGAGATTATATTAATTTAGTAAGGCACTCATTTTGTCAACGTAATTAATTAAATTAGCGTTTAAATTCATAATAATGTACTGCTAGTAACGATAGTAACGAACTAACCAAACACCCCTCAAGTTGAGTGTGCGGGAGAGTCCTTATAGACGAACTTTGGCATGGATGGGAGCCGTTCGTCGATCTTCACTCTTAGCCCCACGTCACCGCGTGTTGCTTCGCTTGCTTGACTAGAGGGATAATAATCTCAAACATCAAAAAAATATAGGACTATTTTGCAATGATAGTGTAATTAATTTTAAAAGGTACTGTAAATACTGTATTTCCATTTTTATAATGTGTTGAATTAAATAAGATTTCCTACTCATTCCCTCTTAACCGAGATTACTGCTATCCGAGCTACCCTCGGTCCCAATTACATCGGATAAGCGGGTTTCTACTGTACCTGAATTTGGGCCATGACCACCTACCACCCAAATTCTAGCTTCTATTACAATACACTCACTTCCCCAGGTGTCACAGGTTATTAGAGAGATTCCACACACATAATTGGGTACCCAGATGTTGTAAGCCCCTGAATTAATCAATCAACTGCATTATGCATATTGGGCATGTATTTGACATAAATTACTGGTGTTCCTTAAGAAAAGGAATATTGTAGTCAAAGTCAAGAATTTATTCTAATGTTTTTATTCCAAAATTGAGATAATATGTACTTCTGCATGGTCCTTATCCTTTCCTATACAAGTCATGCTAAGTGTTCATTCGAAATCTTGAATACTGCAATCATTTCTTTCTCGTCAGGTCCTTCAACTTATAAATAATCAAGTTTCACTGTATGTGTTATTTGAAATTGTTCCCCTGTTTTATAAAGGAGAAATTATCATGGAACATTTGCGGTTTCCTTCAAAATGTCTTGGTAAAACTGTGGTAAGAATATAGACATCCACGCCTATCCCAGGACAACTGCAACCCAGCTTGTATCATGTCAGCTCAACACCCTTAGCTGCATTACCATGGCATTAGGACCAAGGGATACTTTTCATATCAAGCAGCTACTCTATTGTCCTCGTGGGTCTCAGTTCACTCTCTTCCAACACTTGCATTAATCTTTAATCTCAGTTAGGGCTTGGGAGATGAAATTTCTGAGAGGCAAGAATGTCCCTTCATTGCAGGGTTGCTGTACATAGGATATTGACTTGTTCTAACAAGGGGAGGATACGATCCATAGGTCACCGATTCGAACCATCCTTAGTACATGTGTCTGGCATGACCAGGCTGCACTTCAATTGCAATTAATTTCTCGGAAACAGCTGAGAAGCGCACCTAACTACTTGCACCTGGTATTTGCCTGGTCATGTCCTACACGTGTACTAAAGATGTTTTGAATCAGTGACCCATGCATCGTATCCTCCCCTTGTAAGCTAGTGAATATGTTGTTTTTACAGTGCTAGTCTGACCTGGTGGCCCCCGTACTGCAAGTTACTCCCGTTTGATGTGATTTGACACAGTAGCTGCAACATGTGGCACGGTATCATATAATGTGTGTTCCAAGCATACCCATAAACTGTTGTATACTGCAATTAATACCTGATGGCGCTAAACCTCAGCTGCGCACACAGTGAATCTAGTATGCAGGCGAGTGCTTGTGCTTCATCGTGATTGATAAAAGAGGAACGTTTGCGTCAGCTCTCAGTGTGAGTTAGGATCTCAAGTGACAAAATATCACTCTCTAAACTTGGTGTGGCTACAGCTGGTGACAGGAGGTTTTGTTTTACTCCCAGTAGCACAGCAGCTGTGTGCCTACCACTACCTTCCTTTTCATACCTTGCCCTCAAGTCCGTGCAGGTCTGTGCCATCAGGTATCAATTGCTCTCTACTACGGAAGCACGAAGCTCGGTTTTATCTGCATTCGCTGACCAATGAAGGCGCAACCAGGTAGCCAGTTTAGTAGGCTGAAGTTTTGGCAACTTGATTGTATGCACTTGCATAGAAGACTCTTGAAATTTCACCCTCTTCCCCCTCTAAGATATGGGCCACCAAATTAGACAACCGATACCACTGAATTACAGTGAGAGATCTCATTTCATTTTCTTTCAGATTCTGGAGCCCCTGCTGATGGTAAAGCAATGGAAAGGTGTATGAGTATAGAGTTGCAATCGAGAAGAACAAGTGCCTTAACACACTATGCAAATCCATACATAGGCTACTCCAATACGTCTTCCATTTATCTAAAGAATGACACTGAAATTATATTTCTAAATTGTGTGTTTTATGTGTACATTACATTTAATGAAAAGGACCATTAGGAAGAACATTATACTCGGAAAAAAGTTACAGCCAACACTGAAATTAGTGCGACAAAATATCATGCAATGTGAACTAACATGCCAGTATGTTTGAGAAAGTGATGTTATAAAACAGGTGTGCATGAATGTACTGTACACTGTTATTGGAATATTTCCTTTCTTTTTTTTGTGTGAATTATCATTTGACCATGTGTAAAATGAATGGGCAATATGGACTAATTTCAAATAAATGTTTTGTTCATTGTGATAAAAAAAATAGAGAATAAATGTGTGTCTTTCATCTCTTGTTTGTTTTCTTACCCATTCTCCTTTGCATTGCAATGAAATTTGTGGTTTAGGGTGATGAGGGAGGGGTGGTGTGGCAGGTGGTATGATAGGCGAAAAGTGAGGTTATGGCATTATAGTATGTGCATTTGGACAGTTTTTTTATATTCATCTAACATCCCAACAATTCCGTCGAGTAGGAGAGCGATGTTGAATTAGCCTAAAGGTGAATTAAGCTCTAGAACGGCATAATTCTGTCCTTCGTGACAAATCTATTGCCAACGTTGATATATATCAAATAAACCATTTTGCTATCTGGACGTACATTTTTACGACTAGCGAAAGGCGCAGTTATGTTGGTGTTAATTTCGTCAATAATCAATTACTCATCGTAGAACATACTGTTCAATTACGTGTAATAAAGGCTACATTCATATGGCTTTTTACTTTTGATGTTGCCAGACTTGCCGGAGCAGTACATAGCCTCAGGCGGTGCTCTCTCTCAGAAATTCTATAACCAAAAGTGACGAATCTCTTATAGTTTACATGATCCTTATTTTACTAATTCTAAGTTCCTTATTTGCATCCTGATTTCCTTTGAGTATTTCATTTAGCAGGCTAAGGGCAAAATTTGGGTGTATTTTATATTGGTGATGGTTTATTTCATAGCCTATTCATTTATTTGCTGTGATTTTTCTCAATCTGTTTATAACAGTGTATATTAATTTGTATTCTTCAGAGGAAAGTTCAGGTTGATTATGCAAGTTTACTCTATGAAGCCAAAATAAATAAATGAGAATAATGTAAACCAACGTAGAAACAAAACATATTCCGGGAAGAGGGAAGAGTGAGGGGGGGGGGGGCTACATATCTGGCCGCAGGTTACGGTTCAAATTACCCGCGCGTAAATTTTAGTTCCTGCCGTAGCCTTAAGTAGCGCTGCTGTGAAGCGTGCGCCGCAGCGTGAGGGCGGTGGGCGTAATCGGAATTGAATTCAAACCCGGAGTAACCGTTCTTACCCATATACTTTGGCCTGCGAGTCTACTTAGAGAAGCAGCGTCAAGACGTGCTTGTGACCAGTAGGCCTACAGCCACAGAAGTGAGGCACGGTACGGAATGTATCTTGGAACAGTTTTACCGCGACAGAATGTCTCATTTTACAGGGTCTGTATAAGAATCTTCCTTTTAAGTGGATTCGTCCTACGGAGGGTTACCAACATGTCCTGCTTTTCATTCATTGTGGTTATGTCCGACCGGCATTTCTAATTTATCGAAATATTAGGCAATTTTTCTTGATTGCTCATTTAGATTTTCCGCTTAAACTCAGATAGACGTTAAATACATTTTGAGAAGATGGTTTGGATATAGAATGCAAGGTGTTTATTTTTCTATGAAACCTGCAATGAGTACCGGTAGCCTACTTGGATAAATTGGTGCAACCTATGGAGGAATTCAAGTGTTTCAATTGGTTAAGACTTCAAAACAATAAGGACCACAGTTTTGATGATATTTTACCATTTATTCAATACTTACAGTCAAAAGGTGTAGAAATACTGTAGGTTAAAAAATATTCGACCTGTTCTGCAACGTAGCGTAAGGGCTTATTCTAAAAGTTCAACTTTGGATTAAGACACAAAACTAGACCTACAATGGTCTGTTTTCTTTAAGTACCGGTATCAGAACATTGAGTTTTGTTTCTGAACTTAAGTACAATTTGCCAGTTTGCCAGACCAGGCAGCAATGTGTGTTTATTCATACCGTACCCTACATGGTCAATGGAGGAACCGTTTGTTGGTAGAATGTTACTTTTGAAGATCAATTTCAAAGATACGTAGTGTCCTTCAAATATATGTCCTTCAAGAAAATAATTCGCGTCTTCTTTCAAAAGTAGGTTCTACTGAAGAATACAGCTTCAAGGAACAGAACTGAAGCCGGGACTGATCATTAAGTGAAGTATTTCCTTTTGTAAAAAATTATGTGAAAATGAAAATCCACAACCTGCTTCCAGTCTCCGACCGGGTCAGGAATGGAATGAATGAAGCCCCTATCTAGCGGCGAGGATATGAACTGTGCCGGCTGCCGAGGCCTGACGCACTCCTCTGGGGCAATGATTAAATGAATGACAGATGAAATGAAATGATAGTGGAGAGTGTTGCTGGAATGAAATTTTTGACAGGGAAAACCGGAGTACCCGGAGAAAAACCTGTCTGCCTCCGTTTTGTCCAGTACAGATCTCACATGGAGTGACCGGGATTTGAACCAGGGACCCAGCGGTGAGAGGCCGGCGTGCTGCCGCCTAAGCCACGGAGTTTTGCTATCGATTGAACTTGTCAGACATTTTTCTCGAATATCTCGCTCTTTTCTGAGCAATGTCCGGCATTTGGAAATTTCCAGTTGGTAACGCTAGTCCCACGACTCCTACGAGACAATTATGTGAGTTTTGTTGTGAAGTGGTCGCATTGTAACACGAGAGGCAGGGATTTTAGCTAATATCTTTGAACTCGCGGTACCTTAATACTGGAATGCCAACTGTGTGGGAGTAAAGTGCGGTTCTTGCTGCGACTGGTTACGCCTGGTCCTTCCTAGACAACGGAAAGTGTGTTTTTCTCTCGATGTTTTAGTCTAAAGTTAAACCCTAAATAATTCTAAGAAAATTACATGTACCGTAATAGTGAAAAACCGTAGTTCTGTCAATAAGGAACACTAATCGGCAATATCACACTCAGGTAAATTAATTATAGGACCCTCCTGTATTTGTCATATACTATTTAGGCCTATTATATCAACATATGAAGCCTCCGTGGCTCAGGCGGCAGCACGCTGGCCTCTCACCGCTGGGTCCGTGGATCAAATCCCGGTCACTCCATGTGAGATCTGTGCTGGACAAAACGGAGGCAGACAGGTTTTGGCTCTCCTGTAGTATACGTTGCCCGTTTCGAAAGTGCGTTATTTTACTTAGTAGCGCTCGGAAAATGGTTTCTATTTACTCTGCCACGTTATTAAAGCCATTTGCCATTAACAAACACCGCGTAAACACTTCCAAAAAAGGAAATTGTCAACATTAACTTTCAAGTAATAAACTTATCAAAAAGCACGTCGCCATGTTTGATTACGTAATGCTGCCAACTTGCTGATTGTACTACTAGGCAAAATCATTGGCCTGGTTAAAGATTATTGATGCGTGACATCCCCACTGTGCGTGACAAAAACCAGGGGTGTTATCTATTAGCCTAACGCGGCCCGCAGGGCCGCGCTACCTAACCTTTATTGGCCTAGACGAAAACCATTGGGCTGGACGAAAATATTGGTCTGGAAACAATAATGTTGGCACTCTGAAAAAATACAGTAACACTCTCTAGCGATCAAATATTCAACTGCTGTATATTAGTAACATTGGCCATTTCTATAGAAAATTTTTCGGATTTTAATGGCGACGGGCAACGTATACTACACGAGTTCCCAGGTTTTTCTCCGGGTACTCCGGTTTTCCCTGTCACAATTTCATTCCAGCAACAGTCTCCACTATCATTTCATTTCATCTGTCATTCATTTAAACATTGCCCCAGAGGAGTGCGTCAGGCCTCGGCAGCCGGCTCAGTTCATATCCTCGCCGCTAGATGGGGGCTTCATTCATTCCATTCCTGACCCGGTCGGAGACTGGAAGCAGGCTGTGGATTTTCATTATATATCAACATATGATGTAAGACGTATCCACAAACGCAGAATACTTAATTACAAATCTTTATTTGAAATTTAAGTTGATCGTGAACCTAGCGTGTAAGATGTAACGTGCGCTGCAGATCAAAGTTGTTAATCCGCGCAGATATCTCACTCATTAGTTCTGTACCCACGCTGCGTGAAAGTTGTTGGTTCAATCCTCGGCTCGTGTTGTGTACGGTCACAATATATATATAATATCTATGCTCAGTATAGTGCAATTTGTTCCCTTTGCTTTGACAATTCGTATCAAAGTGACTGGGGGTTGAAAGTCTGTACATTATGCTGAGTAATGTAGACATAGTAGGCCTACTGCGCTTCAGCAATTGCACTGCCTCTCTGAATCCCCAGTCCTATTCAGACAATCTAGCACTGATAAACCCACAAACACCTTCTGGACGTTTATAATTTGTGATGATGTAAACATTTCATGTGGAAGGTTCCTACCAAAATAAGGCTATTCATTCCTTATCAGTACCAAATAGTTAGGCCCCTTGAAGCAGCAATCAACACCACCACCTCGTTATTGGTTACTAAGAAGGAAACACGTTTGGAATGTTCCGGAGGGGTAGACATTTACAGGGATACCAATTCATCATCCTCAAAGCCCTTACGTAGATAGAAATTCCATTTTATGTACGGTTGCATACATTTAAAAAATATAGAGCAAAACACATAAAATTTCCTGGAAGGGTATTGGAATATATTGGCCTACCATTAAACTTTTTTGTGTGTAAATGACAAATATATCCTGTGCTTGTTACAGTGTATCCTGATAGTTAAAGTATATTACTTAATTTTCCTGTGTTTTAGATTTCTCAACATTATGGAGGGCCAACCATCTATCAAATGTGAACCAGAAGAATTTCCTGAGATTGCAAGTTTAGTTTAGTTCCATGTATTGTGTACCGTTACTGATGGGCATGACAAATCTTTGTGTACTGTAATTAATAGGAATTATGTCATGTACTTAATACTACCAAATAGTGATGGTTATAATTCTTGTTTTGCGGAGCCTAACATCTAGGTTATCGGCCCCCTACCAAATAGTAATCTGAATCTGTAATGTTTGCTTTTAATTTTCCTAATAATAATATTAATACCTCCGTTCTTCAGTCCATGATTTATTGGTCCTTGCATTCATTTTCTCAGCAAAATGGTGGTTGTTAAGTACTGTTTTAAACTGGGGTCGATGTTATATAATTTCTTCTGTGATTCCAATTTCTTGAAGTTCATTTTCTATTTCACTAAGCCACAGGTTATTGACTTTCATTGATTGAGCAAGGTTGAGAATCTTTTGGGGATCCTGCGATTGTTCATTCTGAGAATGTTACCGTAGAACTTAAAATGCCTTTTCCTGAAAGTGTCAGTGTTCTTTTCAGAATGCTGATAAATTTCCCAAGGCTTTCGTTTCTCCCAGATTCCTTCTGAGCAGACTGGACCAAGGATTGTATTTTCTTGTTTCTCTATGTCCTTACTAAGAGATCTACCTTCAATGATCAATGTATCTGAGCCATATAGAGCTTCAGGTTTGATTACTGAGGTATAATGTCTTACTAAGAGATCTACCTTCAATGATCAATGTTTCTGAGCCATATTGTGCTTCAGGTTTGATTACTGTGGTATAATGTCTTAGATGTTGATTTTTTAATTATATCTATAGGTATAGGCCTTCTGGAATGTTGAAATTTTCTCTTTGTTTGCGTCACGATTCAATCGTGAAGTAAAGTACTATCCCGTCATTTGCCTGGATGAAGTGTGGATAACGCAGGGAAAAATCACTCAGGATGGGTACTGTCAGCGGGATTCAAACTGAATTGCTGCAGCTGCCATCAAGGCCGTGGTGCACGGTTCAATGAGCACGGCTATGCCGTGGGGATTGAATTTATTTACTTGATGATTTTTTTTGCCGTATTTAGTCTTCAGAGGTTTCCTGTCGAGATGACGAGCGGATTCGTCTATGCATTTGGAGTCCGGTATTAATGTATGCTCTTTCCCTTTTTTAAATTAGTGGGTGAACTAGATTGCAATTCCTGTCTTCAGAAATTTTCTCCATATATCTACAAGAGTTACTTGACATTTTTTAGTTAGGCTTTCACCTCTTAATTTCAATATTTCAGTTTCCTTTTGAGCTTTGTTATTTTTAAGTTTAGCTTACGGTTACTTGCTTGATTTCTTATAATGAAGGGCGTTCTGAATCTGGATTTGGAATCCGTTTCTCAAGTCAGATTTGTTCTTCAGGAGGATCGTAGGTTCAAAGGTCATGGAAGTAATCTGTGAAAAGTTTGCAGTTTTCCTTTTTATTTCAGGGCCTCATCCGGTTATTGTAAGTTATAAACTAGGTGCTTGGTAGTGTGATGGTTCGTCAGCAAATGTTCTGTAACAGTTCCTTGCACTGTTTTTTTATGTATCTGTGTTTTTCAGATGTGATGATTCTCGAGGCTTCTTTCTGGTCTTTGAAGAATTCACGCCAATTTTATTTCTATTTCATTGGAACTGTATATTTGAAAGGTTTGAATTAGATGGCCTATGGCCTTATCGCTGGTCTTGTTCAACCATCTGTCTTAACGTTTCCGAGGAAGACCCTCAATAATCTGGGAAACTGCCAATTGTGTATCTTCTAATGCCATCTAAACGACAGGATTTTGGTTCGTGATATTTGAAAGGAGATTGTTTGAATTTGGTTTTAAGACATTCCAGATCAATTCGAGGATATTAAGAAATACTTATTCAGCTTATTTACACTCATACTTAAGATATGGGGTCATATTTTGGGGTATGTCGCCAGATGTACTAAGCACGTTTAGGATACAGAAGAGGGCGATTAGAATTATGGCAAATGAACACTAGAGAATCATGTAGAACTCTGTTTAAAGATTTAAACTTTCTCCCACTACCCTGCATATATATCTTTGAAGGTATTGAAAATGAAAATCCACAGCCTGCTTCCAGTCTCCGACCGGGTCAGGAATGGAATGAATGAAGCCCCCTATCTAGCGGCGAGGATATGAACTGTGCCGGCTGCCGAGGCCTGACGCACTCCTCTGGGGCAATGATTAAATGAATGACAAATGAAATGATATGATAGTGGAGAGTGTTGCTGGAATGAAATTTTGACAGGGAAAACCGGAGTACCCGGAGAAAAACCTGTCTGCCTCCGTTCTGTCCAGCACAGATCTCACATGGAGTGACCGGGATTTGAACCACGGACTCAGCGGTGAGAGGCCGGCGTGCTGCCGCCTGAGCCACGGAGGCTTCCTTTGAAGGTATTATGTTTTTTAAAAGAATTTAATGAATAAGGATGTTTTTCTTAAAACAAACAATGATGTTCATAGGCATAACACAAGACAAAATCAAAACATTCATATTTCACACACACACAAGCATATATCAAAAAGGAACTTATCACACAGGAGTTAAATTATACAATAAACTACCCCAGTATATAAAACTTACCCCAAAAATAAAAACTTTTGATAGAATGTTGAAAGCTTATCTGCAGTGCCATTGTTTTACTCTGTAGTTGAATATCTTAGTGTATAGAAACGATGAAATATATAATTATATTTTACTTATCTATTTTAATTGTAATACCTAGCTGTAAGTTGTTCTATTTATAGAATTAAGTTTTCATATTATGATAATAGACTAAGGTGCAAATAGTTGTCCAATAAGATTG
The DNA here is from genome assembly GCA_946902985.2 of Meconema thalassinum. Taxonomy (NCBI): domain Eukaryota; kingdom Metazoa; phylum Arthropoda; class Insecta; order Orthoptera; family Tettigoniidae; genus Meconema; species Meconema thalassinum. Next base: position 51,655,224 of record OX336388.2, on the reverse strand, counting down.
TATCTCTTAAGATCTGTTATTATAATAAGTTATAAATAGTTATAGTATTAGTATTATATAAATATTAGTACTTTTATTTTATAGATGTATATTCCGACGTGTCCTATATCAAAAATGTATTATATACATGTATTTGATCAAATGGAATTAATAAAATCTCTCTATCTATCTAAATGTTCTGACTTTGGGTCTGTCAGGTTGAAACTTAACTTTAATTAAAGATAAATGATGATCCGAGTAATTAATTCCTTTTTATGCTTCAAATTCATAATAATGATTATCATTATTATTAACAATTGTTCTTCGGGAGGACAAAAGTTCATGGAAGTAATCTATGAGAAGAATTATTTCTAGGGCCTCTTCCGCATGTTTATGACGTAACTATATGCTTGGTAAGGTGATTGTTCATCAGCAAATGATTTTTAACAGTTTCTTGCAATTATTATTATTACTATTATCATCATTAGCTCTTATTCTTCAACTTTTACGTATAGTCATGCTGTTTATTACTTCCCAGGATTTGAATGAGCAGCCACCGTCTGATAGGCTGGTAGGGATAAAAATTGAAGAATCTGATGATGCTTTTGAAGATGGAAGATTCATAACTCAGAGTGCATTTGTTAAAGAACAACTTGATTGCCAGGTGATTGAGTACATTATTTCCTACTTTGGATAATTCTCAAATTTTTTCAAAGTTATGTAGTTCTCAACATTTCATAAAAACTTCGTCACACATATTTCCAAAGTTTCTCTCTACATCATCATCATCATCATCATCATTTCCCCTTATCCAGCTCCTGCCGGGTCGGGGTATTTATGGCACTTCTCCACTTTCCTCTCTCCTTCCACCATTCTTCTTCCACGATCTTGTCCCAGTCCAGATTTCTTTTTCTTACGCTGTTCTTCACTGAATCAGGCCACCTTGTTCTAGGTCTTCCTCTTGCTCTCTCACCCTTGCACTTCGCCTCCAGCATCTGTCTTGGTATTCTATTTTCCTCCATCCTCTTTACATGTCCAAACCACCTTAGTTTATTCTTCTCAATTCTTTCATTTAGTTTTCCCATCCCAACTTCCTTCCTAACATCTTCATTCCTCACTCTGTCTTTCCTTGTCTTTCCTATCATATTTCTTAGGAATTTAATTTCACTGGCTTGGATTCTACTCGCTTGCCTGCTTGTCAGGGTCCAAGTCTCAGCTGCATAAGTTAATATGGGAACATAGTGCACTTTATAGATTACCTCCTTGCTTTTCCTTGGTACTTCCTTATCCCAAACAAGTTTTCTTACACTTTGATAGAATGCTTTGCTCTGCTGTACCCTCCTGCCAATCTCCATATTCAACCTACCAGTTTGCATCAATTCACTTCCTAGGTATTTGAAAGTGTCCACAATTTCCAAACTCTGACTTCCAATTTTCACAGTGCCCTTTCCTTGTCTTTCCCCTCTTGTCATCACCATGGTCTTGCTTTTCTCCCTACTGATTTTTAGGCCGTACTTCTGAATATTTTCGTTCAGTGCATCTAGCTGGTTTTTCACTTCTTCGGTGTTCCTTCCTCGGACCACAATATCATCTGCAAATAACAGTAACTTCATTTCTTTATGTCCATATGCTTCCTTTGTTTCCTTTACAATTTCATCCATCACCATTATGAACAAGAGAGGTGACTGCACACTCCCCTGACTTAGTCCAGTCTTGTTCCTAAACCAATCTGTCTTACCAACTGGGGTCAGTACCCTGCTAACACAGTTGTTGTACATTGCTTGCACCATTTCCAACATTTCTCTTCCCAGTCCCTTCTTAACCATGGTTTCCCATACCTTCTCTCTGGGGACACTATCATATGCCTTTTCTAGATCTATGAAAGTCATGATCAAATCCTCTCCATATTCCCAGTTCTTTTCCATCACCTGCCTCAAGCTAAAGATTGGGTCCACTGTGGATCTTCCACTCCTGAAGCCATACTGTTCCTCTTGCAACTCTCCTTCCACCTTTCTTCTCATTCTTCTTTCTAATATCCTTTCCAGTATTTTTACTATCTGTGATAAGAGGGTGATCCCTCTATAGTTATCACATGCCTTCTTGTCCCCCTTCTTAAACACTGGTATTATTAGCCCTTTCTCCCGGTCTTCTGGTATACATTTCCGTTTCCACATACACTTTAGCAGTCGATACTGTAACCGATCAGGGGGCTGAGTATTGATAGCATGCCGAGTCATCTAAGACCTGGGATAAATCGCATACAGAGCATGCATAACATTTACTGTGTTTCTAGTGCCGAGAATTTTATTGGAACGACGGACGGAAGGAATGATGGATCCTGAATCGTACTTATTAAGACATTGATGCTACGAAACCAAGAGGGTTTTAATAATAATAATATTTGCTGGGAGAAAGCACTGACAGAGTTCAAGAGGCATTAGTCTACGTTCAGCCAAGACAATGTGAGCGTTTCCGAGAAGCAGAGTGACAGGAGCGGTCATTGTTTCCTCCGCCGAGTTATTGTGAACATTTCAAGTAATATTTACGACCCTGGACCCGAGATAAACTCCCCACGCCGAGCATCGGCGAGGCCAGAGTCCCAGAACAATGAGAAAATAGCGCATGATGACCTAATTCTTGATCCACATATCCGGATATTTTGTTAAGAAGCCATATCAGAGCTGAGACCGAGTTGATAATTTAGAAATTTTAATCTCGGCTAAGTGTTGAGAATGGCCGGAGTTATGGCGACTTAAAGAGCTAAACCGCGGAGTGATACTTCCTACCCCCTCCAACATGACAGCATTGGCTCGGGAGTTGGAACTACGTAGACGCGTCATGATGCCATCATCAATTATAAAATATCGGCCGATCGTTTTTCAAAATAAAAGAAGATTTGAAGCTGTCCCAAATTGAGCTTTAAGGAGAACTTAAGATCACAGTGATGTGACAATTTCCCTAGAATCGCAACCGTACAGTGAAATCTGCCCACTGTATTGAAGTGACAGGACTATATAGGCACTTGCCCCGGGCTAGGAAAGGGTAGACAACATGAGATCTTGGAGCCGGAAGGCTGTTCGATGCTGCTCTGAAAAGTGAAGCCGCGTGTTAGTGTAACGTCCACATAGACTTAGTTCGTGGTTGCGTAGCCGAGTGCCGCATATAAGTAAATAAAATGTGATATATCTTTGAATTAGTTGAACTGTGTGAATTAATTATCCAAAATATCAACTCGAGTAGCCGAGACAGAAATAGTAATTTTAGAGTACCAAACGGGTTGGTGACCCGAGACTGTAATCATATAAGCGCTAACCCGTCCATACCAAATTCAATCATACGGGGCGCGAGATGCAGGCGAATCGAAGTAGCTTAATTTATATTTTATGCTATGCTTCGGAGGACATAAACTAGTTACCATTTGTTGACAAAGATTTGTGGCCAAGTTCTGAATATTTAAAACCGTCACGGGCCTAAGTCAAAACAGTCGTGTCGAGGATCGAACGGGTAGTCCATTCGTGGAACATACTTCGAATTGTACGAGCCCGTACGAGCTGTGTACGCCAGTGACGTTATCGACGGACGGTCAAAACGACGGGAAATGCCATTGCGTGTGTTTTATTGGTGTGAATAATTTATTAATTGAGTCTTATATAATTGTGTTTCGTGAATACTTATGTGTGTATACCTTGTGTTGCTAAGGTCGTAACTAGACCGGGTATTTCATGTGTGACAAGATCACGAAGTTGAACACTATGCTTGGACTCAGCATAGAAGCCATTAGAGGCTAGAAGGCATCAAATCGGGAGTCGAACGTGGTCATCCCAGGAAGCTCTCATGGATTTGTCATCCCCAGGAAACGATGAGTATTAACTTTTCATTAGAGGGAGCATGAATGCAGATATCGGGTAGCGAGATAACTTGTACAGTAGTATTTAGATCCTTTTTTTTTGTGGCATTTATCACCATTTTCCTTGTAGCTGGGGAGCGAATGATTTTTTTTTCGGGTCAACATGTTAATGTTTGTGTTTGTGACTTGTCAGACTGTACAAATAATGCTTGTTTGTGGGCCTCTGACAAGGAAGTCCGTAATTGAATTTGAGCCCAGACTTTGTAACTGTAAATATGTCGCGCATAGGTTAGATTTGATGGCTAAGTTTTTTTTGGTAGAATTGTAGTGTGATGTATACTTTTGGAGTGGCCATTTAGCATGGATATCAATTTTTTTGTTTGTTTTTGATGTGACATTTTCGAGTCGAGCTAGTTTGATTTTTCTTTTGAGCCATTTCATTTTCTGGTTAGATTAGGGCATTAGGAACCCTGCCCCTTTTATTTTCGCCAGACCGGTCGATATTATGGTCAGTGATCCTGTTCGTGGAGGCGTGGCTTACGCCTGTGATTGTGTATATTTAAGTGTGAGTGTGTGTAGTTTGTTTCCGGCTGTGGAATCGTTGATTTTCGTACCAAAATGGTAAGTGTTTTTTTTTGCCTGTGTGGCCGATGAGTAAGTGTATCCAGGTGTTTACCCTGAGATGTTTCGTGTTGTTTCCGGCCATGAAGCCGAGGAGTATGTTGGTTTTTTTTCAGGCGGCGATCCTGAGGTATTTTGGTGTTTATGCATATATGGTACGATACCGGGAGGTTATTAGTTATTTGTGTTTTTTTTGATGCGCGCACACACACATTATGTATTTATTCCCACAGTGCAGTGGAGGAAGCAGCTGACCCTGGCCATATTTCTTCACGACCAAGGTCTGGAAATTAACGTTTATTCCATATTTAATTCATGTCACATTTAGTATTGCTGTTGGAGCATCTCAGAGCTAAGCCCACTGTAGAAGTGCGGTATTTCTGGCAGACTGGCTGGACCCGTGCTAATGACTGCACAGCGGGGTTCCTTCCATTTGTCAATGGTCACCCTAGGCTTAATGAATCGAGTGTAGGTAGTTTCCCTGTAGGAGTGGTCATGTTGACCTAGTAATTGTTTGACGGGCTATTGTAGAGTAGTTGCTGTGTTTTGGTTCGTTATTGTATTTTGTCGCATGTTATTTTGGGTGTATCTCGCTAACCCAGGTGACCAGTATTCATGTGGTCCCAATGGAGCTGACGGACCACAGGTTCGATGCCCCATTATAGAAAGGAATACTCTCGTTGTCCTTAGTGTATATTTGTGTGTATGTGGGAGACAAAAATTAGATCCATTGCAGCTAGTTTGTTTTGATTATGGGCAGCTGCCAAATTGAGTTGAACCTTTGATATTTGCAAGTAGCCAGTTGACAGTCACCTAATGTAAATGTCACCCCAAATCAGCTGTTTAAAGTAATTTTTTATATTTGCAGTTTTGACAGCTGGATTTTGGTAATGTTCTCTTTTTCTTTTGAGTTCTTATTAAGCAAGGAAGAACGATGGGATACCAACTCCGACTGATGTTTTGAATTTTGATTGCTATTTTGATCCTTTTTATTTGATTTTTTTTGTTTGGTGTAATGTAAATGTATTTTTTTTTATTAGGTAGTTTTTTATACTTTTTGTAATGGGACTGTATTTATTCTAAACCTGATTGCCTGGTTATGAATGAATTACAGATTTTCTGTAACCCGTGTACGCCATTTCACTTAGTTAGACATACCTGTTTCATTGACCTAGGCCAAACATTTTTGGATACCAACGAACGAACCACACCCGAGATTATTATTATTTTATTATTATTAAGGCCTAGAGACACCCAATCAGGTACATAGCAAATATTTAGGACCCCTTTTTACTCGGAAACAGCAACAATGGCGTATGCAAAGTTTGATTGTGGGATAGGAGTTTGGCAACCGCTCCGTTTAAAGTAGTGATTTGTCCCTCTTTGCCTGAAGGTATTTTTATATACCATGGTCGCACTACTTGACACCTCGATCTACCGATGCGGTTTTCTATTTCTCCTGGTACCCACCAGTGAAGCTGGAAATAATGAAGACAGTTAACGTGGGTGATTGGATAATCTACCAGGATGATTTAGAGATCCGTAGCATTTTACTGCACCACAGGATCACCCCCTTCTCCCCAATAATATATATTTCAAAATGGCGCCCATTGTGGAGGCTGGATCCATTGTGGAGGCTGGATCCATTGTGGAGGCTAGATCCATTGGGGAGGCTAGATCTATTTGAAAAGGCGAAGATCTATGATCTAGAATTAATACTCATGTAATTATCCAAGCCAAGGTAGAAAGAGTGCACCAATAGACGAGATTGCCTGTACTGGACTGAAACTTGTTTATTTCTGGGTAAATATTTAAAATCACGCGTAGACGACGTTGTTCAATTCACGGGTACACCCAGAAAACGTCGTAATAACTTTGTTTTGTGAGATAGCAGTCCATAAGGGTTAAGCATTTATTTAGGTAGCTCACGCTTGTGAGAGCTAACTTTATATTCATTAATCATCAATATTTTTTCGTCGCACTAATCTCGCGAACGACTTAGGTAGGTAATCTGTTTTAGGAAGGTATCCCAGTGTTCATTTAAGGAGGCGTGGACACTAGATTAGCCAATCAGGCAGTTGTTGTTGTTATTTTTTCTAGTAAATGTTGTGACAGGTCCAATAAATATTCTAATGTTTGTCCCCATACAAGAAAAGTGCATGGCAGTGAATGGGAGACCCAGACTCCCGTATGTTATATTGATATTTGTGTTTTATTTGTGAGTGTCGCAATGGCTACTTCCGAGGAGTTGCAAATAATGTTTGAGGTACTGTGTAAAAAGATTGAGGAAAGTGCGGAAGCAAACCTAGAGAAACTTAAAGACACTTTAGAAGCTAGTGACAGAAAGGCAGAGGAAAGGTCGGAAACCGCAGATAAGGAACTCAAAGATAGTTTAGAGGAGGTTAAGGCAGAAATTAACTTAAAAACAGCAGAAATTAACTTTAAGACAGAGCAGCTAGGTCAAACTTGCGTAGCGCAGGGTAAAGAGTTGAGAGCCGCAGTGGAGCAACGAACACGGTCCACCAGAGAGCAGATCGACAAACTAACACACAAAACTGAAGTAATAGAGCGCAAAGTGGACAACAATTATGAAGAATTGCTCACAGAAGTAAATAAGGTGGATAATACCGTCAAAGCTATGGATAAGAATCTGGAAGAAATAACGAGCACTATGGAATCTATGGACATTAGAGTTACGATGCAGCTAGAGGAAATCCAGGGGCAGATTAACACCGGAGCCGAACGCGTCATTGCCATGGAAAGCCGAGAAGAAAACGTCACCCGACATATTAAAAGAATGCAAATTGGGATGAAGGAATTGAAAGAGGAAATCAACGGATTGAGAGAGCGGAATGAGGAAGTTGCCCACGAAAATAAGAAAGGAATGGAAAAAGAAATGGAGACCAACTTAGAAAGAGTCCGGAAGTTGGAAATGGAAATTATATCGAGAATGGAACGCCAGGAGGCAAAACTAATTAAAACAGACTTTCGAGGGCAGATTCAGGACGAGGCGATCCTCGAACTGCAAAGAGAAGCTGCACGGACGATGGAAGACGCCCGGAGCAACATTAATAATAATAATAATAACCACCGTAAGTCTGGATACCAGACGCAGACGATGCCAGAGCCACCATTAAATGGATTACTCGGAGGGCCTGCGAGCATAACATTCGGAACGCCGAAAGCTGGAACTTCGACGCCAAACGACGCCACGACGCCGAAGCAGATTATACATGTGATCAAGACAGGAGACGACCGCCCAAAACGTTACAACGAGAATAGCGCCATGACCCCTAAGCAATTCATCCGCGAACTGGACGCTTACATTTTGGACAACAGCATACCGGAGGAAAAGCACCTGCGCACGGTGGAGAAACTTTTGGAGGATTTCCCCCTTACAATGGTTTCAAAGCTTCCGATACACTTTTCAGACCCTGTCAGAGTTCAAGGAGGCTTTCCTAAAAACGTATTGGAGCCTCGAACGGCAACAAAATTTGAGACTGGAGTTATATTCCCGTAAGTTCTGAACGCAAGGGCCGTCAAAATACGCGGAATACTTTATTGCGCAATTCGTTAAGATGAGAGAGCTGGACGACCCCCTTTCCGAACGCTCTCTTGTAGCCGCAATTAGTAAACAGCTACCTGTGAAGGTTCAAGAGACGCTTATCGCTGCGATCGCCGAAACGGCAATACAAACGGAGGGAATTTTGAGACAGCTGGACCATACCAGCGCGCATTTACAACGCATGAGGGCCACTGAACAAATTCATGCAGCAGAAATCCAAAGAATGCCAACCACACGGGAGCAGGGTACCACTACAGCGAGCCCGCCCCGTGGTAACACCTGGAGGAGGTACGAGAGCAGATCACCGAGGGGTTATGTACCTAGGTACCAGGCAAGGGCAGAGCGAGGATGGAACAGGCAGTACCACCCTAGAGGACACCGCGGATGTTGGGACCAAGGACGCCAATACTCAGCGCCGTACCAACCGTAGAGGGAAGGCATGGAAGCTACAGGCCACGGCCGACCCAACAGGGAGACAGGATCTCCGATGAGCAGGCACGGAGAGACCTCGAACAAAGATACACGGAGTCTCAGCAATATCTAAAAGAACTCCACGGTAAGAACGAAGATGGGCAGGCCAATACCGAAGCCGACAAATGGAGAGAGGCAATCCAACATCGCGAGGACCCAGACAGGCACTATCAGGGAGCCCAGAGCCTAGAACTCCAGCGAGAGAGAGAGGATGCAGCGTCCCGGAATACTGGGGCGAGCAACAAAAAAAACGCAATTCTAGATAGGGGAGATAGGCCTAGATTTGACCAAGATGGCGGACATCAAGAATGGGTGGTTGCGAAAATTGAGAAATGGGTAGCGCAGCCAGATGACCTCGTTGAGGATATGTACAGGAAAGAAAGGCCCGCTATAAAGGAATTACCTGTAATTTTCGTAAGCGTGGGAGTACTAGTGGTCCTAAGTCTGGTCGACACGGGAGCCAGTATTTCGGTAGCGAGTGGTGCGCTATTGAAAGAACTTGAGAGAAAATTTAAAGTACCCGTAATACCAGTAGCAAATGTCAAAGTGAAAGGAATTATCCCTGATCGTACAGCGGAATGTAAATACCAGGCATATTTAGATTTTAAAATTGGTAATTATACCATGTCGCACCCATTCTTAATTATGAATAAAATCAGTCAATTTAATCCTCGGAGCGGATTTTATGAGAACCAATGGAGCCGTCATTGACATGCTCACAAACGAGATTAAGTTTCGCACGCATGATAAAAGGGAGATTGACCTACGGTTGAAAGAAGTGGAACCAAGGGATCAAGGTCAAATTTGGAGCATTGACATACAAGATGACGTCACGAGGGAAACTATGGCATTATTACATAAAATAGGGGAGGAGTTCGTTGAGGAAAAATCTTAAATTATACTACAGAGTTCGGCGCTACACTTGAAGAGAAGGTGGCTGAGGCAAAAATTAAACCCCATGAAAAAGAGGAGCTGCGGGCAATTTTAACAAAACACCAGGAAGTTTTTGATAACAAACCGGGAAAAATTAGAAATTTTGGCTTTGCATTCCAAGTAAATGACTGGAGTCCATACAAGAAGAAGGTGTACCCTATAGTAGAGAGGCATCACGAGGAGGTAAAGAAAACAATTAAAGCCATGGAAGAGGCTGGAATAATTACGAAGAAATCTTCCCCATTCGTGAATCCTATTGTCATTGTGGAGAAGGCGGACGGAAGCGTGAGATTGTGTCTCGATGCACGCGAAATCAACTCCAGATTACTGCCCGAATTCGACCAAGCTCCACCGATTAGGGAGGTGCTGAAGAAGTTCAGAAACAAGAACTATTTCTCGAGCATCGATTTAACGAGTAGCTTTCACCACGTGGAACTAGAGGAGAAATCCCAACTTCTCACAGGATTTATTTTCGACCAGCAGACGTACACCCATAATCGTTTGCCATTCGGGATTCGAACCGCAAGTTGTGCACTTATCCGAGCCCTGGACCACAACTTGACGGAAGAGGTTAAGCAATGCACAGTCCGTTATGTAGACGATATCTTGCTTGCTTCTGAGACACTGGAAGAACATATTCAAAATTAGGAAAAACTTCTATTGAATCTTCAGTCGGCCAATATCAAGATTAACTTTAACAAGTCCCACTTCTGTCAAAAGGAAATTTTATATCTTGGCCACATTATCGATGGAGAAGGAATTCGGCCTAATCCCACCAAAATTTCTGCAATTCAAAATTTTCCCACGCCAAGACGGATTAAGCACATTCGTATGTTTCTGGGAATGAGTGGCTTTTTCTCAGAACATTGTCCTAATTATACGGAGACGGTCGCGCCACTGCAAGACATTTTGAAGAAAAATAACCGATGGTTATGGAGTAAAGAGGCCGAGGAAGCATTCCAGCGAACCAAGGACCTTCTGTTAGAGAGCGTAAAACTGGGATATCCAAATTTCAACTGGAAATTCGTGCTACAATCTGATGCATCGAAAATAGGGATCGGAGCAGTGTTGTACCAAGAAGACCCCAAAAACCCAAAGAAAAAGATATATTTAGGATTCCTGAGCCGAAAATTGAGGAATCATGAACTCAATTATACCGTAACTGAAATTGAAATCCTCTCAGTATTCCATGCATTGAAGCATTGGCGAAAAATTATATATGGTTTCCCGATTATTTTGAGAACGGACCACAAGGCACTTACCTTCATGTTGAAAACCAGCTTAGCTAGCGAGAGGGTAAACCGTTGGGCACTCTACGCACAGCAATTTGATATGCAGATCGAACACTGTCCCGGTAAACAGAATATCATCCCGGACATTTTATCCCGGAACCCGGAGGAGAATGAAGAAATGGAAATGCATCACGCCGCGCTTCAGCAGGAAGACCATGACTTTCTCGCAGACTTACAGAGACCTGGGATGGAACAAGAAGCGGACCCTTGGGCTAAGCTAATGAGAGATTATCTCAGAGGATTACTTCCGGAAGACTCACCAGCCAAGGCCGAGATGGAGAAACTCGCGCCGAAATACCAATTCATGAATGGATTTCTACATCAGTTTATCTATGAGGAACACACCAAGCTTCGCATTTTAGTTCCACCGATATTTCAGCGCCGACTAGTCTGGCATGTTCACCGTGTCTATGTACATGCTGGCTTTGACAAGACATTCGCTGTGATTTGGGAGGCATTCACATGGCCTCGTCTCCGATTTACGATCCGAGAGGTATTGAGGACATGCGATACTTACCAACGCATAAAACACAATACGTTTCTGATGAAGCAGCTACCTCGACCGATCTTACCATCAAAGCCGAGAGAAATTTACGCCATTGACTTTTATGGGCCTCTCCCTGCCGCCAGAAGAGGCATGAGGCACATACTGGTATGCCTAGATGTGTTCTCCAAGATCGTGAAACTGTGTGCTGTACAAAAGACAACCCCAAAACAGGTATTAAATAAAATCAGGAACAAAATTGTACCGGAACTGGGAAAACCAGAATTTATTTTATCCGACCATGGGTCTTGCTTCACAAGCGGACTTTTCAAAAGAGAGCTGGAAGGAATGGGAATTCGGCATTTTCTAAGTTCTATACGCCACCCTGAGAGCAATCCTTCAGAACGTCTGATGAGGGAGATTGCCAAATTTTGCCGGATATATTGCCCGGACGCGCATTATCGTTGGATAGATGTCCTGGAGACCATAGAGACGGGCATAAACACCACAGTGCACGAATCTACATCGGAGGTGCCAACGGTAGTCCATTTCAACCTGTGTCCTGAGAGACCTTGGAATAGGATCATAAGTTGCCCGGTAGACGCGAGACCCTCACCACAGCTCAAAATTGAGGAAACCAAGGCAAGCCTGCGCGAACAAGCCGAGAAGAGACTGAGGTGGATGAGAGGGTGAAGATACCACCGACCTCTAAGAGTGGGAGAGTACGTTTTAGTGAAGAAACCTGCCGCCTCAAACCCTTCAGCGCGTTTCTACGCAAAATTTGCCCCCATTTACGAGGGACCTTACGAAATTATACAATGTTTAGGAAACAACGCATACAAAATTCGAGAATTAGGAGGAGAGAACGAGGTCACCCACAATGCGCAAAACTTGAAATTATACTACCCCAGGAATGTATTAGACGAACCACCGCCAGCCCAAGTGAATGCCATTATGAAGGAAAGAAACGACGCAGAAGAGCAACTCCACAAGTGTGAGGTAATTACGCTGAGGGACGAACTGGGGCAGTTACTCAGCGCAGCCTTGGAGACAAACTGGAAGTTACGAGAAGAAAAGCGCGAACTGCTAAAACTACTAGAACTAGAAAGGGAGAGTGAATCAAGACAAAACACCTCAGAGGATTAAGAGTGAACGATGAACTCGGCATTATAACTCCAGATGACTTTGGTGTTAGAATTGAAAAATTGTACTGCTCCCGCTCTTACACCTTTTTCAAACTGAGCAGAGGGAAATTGTAACCGATCAGGGGGATGAGTATTGATAGCATGCCGAGTCATCTAAGACCTGGGATAAGTCGCATACAGAGCATGCATAACATTTACTGTGTTTCCAGTGCCGAGAATTTTATTGGAACGACGGACGGAAGGAATGATGGATCCTGAATCGTACTTATTAAGACATTGATGCTACGAAACCAAGAGGGTTTTAATAATAATAATATTTGCTGGGAGAAAGCACTGACAGAGTTCAAGAGGCATTGGTCTACGTGCAGCCAAGGCAATGCGAGCGTTTCCGAGAAGCAGAGTGACAGGAGCGGTCATTGTTTCCTCAGCCGAGTTATTGTGAACATTTCAAGTAATATTAACGACCCTGGACCCGAGTTAATCTCCCCACGCCGAGCATCGGCGAGGCCAGGGTCCCAGAAAAATGAGAAAATAGCGCATGATGACCTAATTCTTGATCCACATATCCGGATATTTTGTTAAGAAGCCATATCAGAGCTGAGACCGAGTTGATAATTTAGACATTTTAATCTCGGCTAAGTGTTGAGAATGGCCGGAGTTATGGCGACTTAAAGAGCTAAACCGCGGAGTGATACTTCCTACCCCCTCCAACATGACAGCATTGGCGCGGGAGTTGGAACTACGTAGACGCGTTATGATGCCATCATCAATTATAAAATATCGGCCGATCGTTTTTCAAAATAAAAGGAGATTTGAAGCCGTCCCAAATCAGAGCTTTAAGGAGAACTTAAGATCACACTGATGTGACGATTTCCCTAGAATTGCAACCGTACAGTGAAATCTGCCCATTGTATTGAAGTGACAGGACTATATAGGCACTTGCCCCGGGCTAGGAAAGGGTAGTCAACATGAGATCTTGGAGCCGGAAGGCTGTTCGATGCTGCTCTGAAAAGTGAAGCCGCGTGTTAGTGTAACGTCCACAGAGACTTAGTTCGTGGTTGCGTAGCCGAGTGCCACATATAAGTAAATAAAATGTGATATATCTTTGAATTAGTTGAACTGTGTGAATTAATTATCCAAAATATCAACTCGAGTAGCCGGGACAGAAATAGTAATTTTAGAGTACCAAACGGGTTGGTGACCCGAGACTGTATTCATATAAGCGCTAACCCGTCCATACCAAATTCAATCATACGGGGCGCGAGATGCAGGCGAATCGAAGTAGCTTAATTTATATTTTATGCTATGCTTCGGAGGACATAAACTAGTAGCCATTTGTTGACAAAGATTTGTGGCCAAGTTCTGAATATTTGAAACGGTCACGGGCCTAAGTCACAACAGTCGTGTCGAGGATCGAACGGGTAGTCCATTCGTGGAACATACTTCGAATTTTACGAGCCCGTACGAGCTGTGTACGCCAGTGACGTTATCGTCGGACGGTCAAAACGACGGGAAATGCCATTGCGTGTGTTTTATTGGTGTGAATAATTTATTAATTGTGTCTTATATAATTGTGTTTCGTGAATACTTATGTGTGTATACCTTGTGTTGCTAAGGTCGTAACTAGACCGGGTATTTCATGTGTGACAAGATCACGAAGATGAACACTATGCTTGGACTCAGCATAGAAGCCATTAGAGGCTAGAAGGCATCAAATCGGGAGTCGAACGTGGTCATCCCAGGAAGCTCTCATGGATTTGTCATCCCCAGGAAACGATGAGTATTAACTTTTCATTAGAGGGAGCATGAATGCAGATATCGGGTAGCGAGATAACTTGTACAGTAGTATTTAGATCTTTTTAGGTAGATTTCTTTAGAAAGCTAACTATTGCAATGGGTCCCATGTTTCGACTTCCGGAAAATGTCGACATATCTTCGCGTTTCACATCCCCCAGACCCTAAAACTATCGTCAGTTCAAAAGTTTATATATAATTTATGTATATATATATATATGTATATCAGTTTCTTGTGGACACGATAACTGCCGTAATTTTGCACCAATCACTTTGAATTTTTTACATAATATGTATCCCTATAAAATCTCGGTCGAGTTCGTTAATGGGCAAAATCGGTCGAAGGGGGTGAAAATGGAGGGCTTTTTTCGAAAAATTGAAATTTTGCTATAACTCTCTTAATACGCGAAATATTGAATCCATTCAAAGTTCATAGTATGTGTCGGATAAGTGCCAACTATTTATGTCAAATAAGTTTTTTGATAGCACCAACCATTGACCAAAGGGGTGGAAAAAAGTGGGTTTTTCGGGAAACATTAATCATATCTCTCTTAGTAGGCACAATATCAAATCCGTACAAAATGAACAATATTCCCCTAATAATTAAATAAAACTTTTGTCTGAAAGAATATTTGATATGAACCACCATTACGCCAAGGGATGAGAAAAATGATTTCGGAATTATAAAAAAATGCCAAGAGCTATCAGAGGTTGCCATGGCAACACTACTAAATTGATGAGGGATGAGCCGTTGCCATGACAACGCACTTGCACGAGATCAGATTCAGTATTTCCATCTGACTAAGCCGGCCCCGTGGTGTTGGGGTAGCGCGCCTGCCTCTCACCCGGAGTCCCCGGGTTCGATCCCCGGCTCCGTCAGGGATTTTAAAACTGACGTGAGGGTTGGAACGGGGTGCACTCAGCCTCGTGAGGACAATTGAGTAGCTGTCTGACAGTGAGACAGCACCCCGATCACGAATACCAATATTAACGGCCGAGGGGACCCGACGCGCTGATCACGCGTCACCCCAATATCTGCAGGCCAAATGGCTGGGCAGTGGTCGCTTGGTCGGCCTTAGCCCGTCATGGGCTGGTTGGTGCCAGGGGTTGACTTTGACATCTGACTAAGTGGGAAGCGGGTTCGGTGACGTAACTGGTAGCATGCAGAATGTCTATGCCCAAGGTCGCGGTTTCAAAGCCGGCCGAAGTCGTCGGATTTTCTAAGAGCGCTAAAATCCCTCAGTATGCTTTCCTTTGGAGGGGAAGTTCCAACGTTCGTTACGAGTTGCTGGTTGGGGTGGCATCTAGTAGCCAAGTTCACAGCTAGGTGTCATTGACGGTAGTACCTGGTAGCAACATTAGGAACTACTGCTTGAAATTGACCGTCTGGAGTCCTTACCTGAATTACAGACTATTACATCCATTACAATTCACACCGTTTATCAGACAGATTCTAAACGTCAAGTAGGCACCTGAAAGCCGAATGTAAACAAAAAAGCCATAATCATGACATGATGTTGTTAGTTTCTAACAAATCTCATTCTATGAGGCGAATATTGATTGATAGGTAAGCTAAGACGAAGTTGGCGAAATGCTTGTTGTCGATACGAAGTGATTCGTTCCTCAGCAGATAATTTATAAAAATGAAAACAAAACATTTGAGAGGTTATTGGAAAATAAACATTAAACAGGGGTTTTGTACATATTGTACACCAGAAATCTGCAAAATTATCCTCGTCAGCTAATTTAACAATCACCTGATTCATGGTTAAACCGTACCATGCTTTATGAATCACTTGCGTGGATACATTATTTTCAAAACCAAAATTTAGCATACAGGATTTACAAAAGTGATGCCCTGGGTCATGAAATAAATCATAATCATTATCATCAAGATCAATGATGCTGTCATAAAACGTGGTATCAATGCATACTTTCATGTTTCTATATTCTGAAGGATAGGCCACACGTTGAGGATTATGAGACACCATCGTGGCATATTCATTGACGTGGTGTGTTTTGTGACGATCAAACAGTCTTCACCGTGGCTCTTTATTGAATCTGAAAAGTAGTCGTTGCCGTTTACTAAGTGAATAAATAAAAATACTATGTACTATTTACACTGTCTGTCCCCTAAGTCAATAGCAAAAAGAAAATAAAAAATAAGCAAAACACAAATAAATAACCATCTGTCTGTTGACTTCTTTAGCTGTAGGTGGCAAACATAACATGCAACAGGTGAAAAGAAACAATTTCTGTTCAGATATTGGACTGGGGTTGTTTTCAAATATATCACTACTCATTACTCTAGCCATAAAGTGAGAGTTTGTCCACAGTAAAAGCAGCAGATTATTAATCTTTTGTTCTTGCATGAGGCCTACTAAGCCACAACCTAGTGTGGCCTATTAAGCTGTGCCTACTGAGAAAGGGCACACTTTGCTGAAACATGAGGCCTACTAAGCGACAACAATAGTGAGGGTGGCTACTTGTTTGTTTTTTCCTAACCTAACCTAAAGAAGCCAACATGTTTTTAATCTAGCCTGGTCACAGTGAACCATGGAAACGTTGATGCATGGCTCTCTTTATGCGTTGACAGGCAAATAGCACAAGACATACAGTTTATGTACAACTATTTACAGGCATTCACACATCCATGCATACATCCATGCACACAGGTTAAAAAACAAAAATTATATGATACACTACAATTTTTTATTTATATTCCGAGGCTCAAGATGGCATCTCGCATTTGATAGCAACCAAACCAAACACTTGCCGTGTTGTACAACAACAATAGCAACAACCATTACTGGTTGTAACCAAATGGGACGCTTGTCATCATATCCTGACAACACTGTCTCTTGTCGTCCAACAAAGCGAGTGTTTGTTTCGCTGCTTCATTAAAAATAAATCATGATTTTTCGAGAGAATCCTAAACTGACTATGTGCCATGGCTGTGTGGGTCTGAAGGACATGTAAATAATCATCCACACAGAGTCGTTTAACCACATGCTGGCTAATCCCTTTGGCTCGCATAGATTCGCATCGATCCACCTGTCGAAAACTCTACATTTTCGGAGCGAGACCTACAAACTCAGTCATCATGGTGTCTGAACACTCATCTTTCATTAAACCAATTTCTTTTTTGTTCAGCCGGGGGATATCGAACACGTTCTTCTCACTAAACGAGGACGTGTCAAACCATTTTGGGTTTTGTTTGATAACGACATACGGATCACAGTCACGGATATGGTAAATAAAACTATCCGTGTTTGTATATAACAAGGAAATGGTATCAAATCGCTGTATTGCAAAACCATAATTGAATTTATACATGTGCAATTTTGAAAAATCTGAAATGACTTGGCCTAAATAGATAGGCTTATTCATGACCACTTTAGTTTTGGCAAGTTCAATAGTCAGTAGATCATGATCAATAATGTTTAAAGATTTGAAATTTGGTTTTGCAATATATTTTTGAGCTCCCCATTGTCCATGCCCTGTGTTGACTAATTTAATGTCCCTATACTGCCGTACATTTTCCAAATTCTTGCCATAGATACAATTATTCATCAGTTTAAAAAAGTTTATTTGAAATGGTTGAGTGGCACTTTGTCTGTGGCTGGTATTTAAATCCATGTATGGCTTCAACCACGGTTTCTAACAAAAATAAATACCTCTATGGATTTTTTTCAGGGTTAAGCCCTGGGCTAAACATTCTACCAGCATGTCAATATGCAACACATAGTGATTTTATCATACAAGGTACCCATCAATTTCTTATGATTGCCCTTACTCTCGGGCGGCACCATTTTCTCTATGCAAAAGGGGAAATCACCATGTCGCTGTCTGAGATGGGGGGGGGATAAGCTAAGTCAACGTCAAGAACATACCCTACGTCATGTTGCTTGCTGGCGCTATGCACATTAAAATCTTTAATTTCATTCTCAGACAGCCAGACAAAGTTTCTGTACGGCTGTGGTCGACTCATAGCGTGACCGTATAAATTGTTTACGTCGAAATACATTAGGTAGGATTCTGGTTCTTCGGGACAAAAATCAGGCATGTAATGGTTATTTGCCTTGGCATGTCGCTGATTGAGCGATATGTATCCCCCACGAATCCCCTTTTCCATCATCAGTACCATATCTGGATCCGTCAGTAAATCAAGCTCAATGTGGGTAAATTTGAGGGCGGCGTCCCAACTTAACCCTGGACTCGTATAGTAGTGGGCGGGGACAAGGCCATATATTGTGTGACATAGCTGACGAAAAGTTTCAAAAACGTCTGTCAACAACAACACGTCTAATTTTAAGTAGTGCATAGCATACTGGCCCATGGATTCTATACCAAACACTCGCCAAACACTGTGTGCGTGGGCATAGTCTTCACTAATGGTGCTTTGAGTTAACTGAGAAAAGAATTTTTCTCTTTGCGGCAAAGACGTTTCTTCAAGCACCTCGTAACTTCCCACATAATCATAAGGAAAATGGCCTTTACGAATACACAATTTAAATTGATTTATATCCGTTAAGTGGGAATGGGTATGTTTCAACTCATCTTAGCTTAAGCCTTTCACAAAACTATCCAGCGAACTAGACATAAATTTGAATGAGTCGAGAAAGCGAATGTTCATGCTTCCTTTTCTCCATGAAAGTGAGGTAAATCTCTCATGGTTCTTAGCCAAAATGCTGAATTTGCTCTTATCTACATGAGCAAATTGTTTTACAATGAAGTGAAGGTCATACCTGGAGAAATTGTGTAAGAAGTCAGGGAGGAAGTGAGGTGTAGAGTACTTCAAATTGCATTCGTTTTGGGCAGCACCTCTAAAATGCCCTGTCCTGTGGCAGTGGTCTCTTACTTTTTTTTTCTCCGCCTAAGATTGGCTTTTCACATATTTGGCAGGTGGTGGCTTGATCATATTCTCTTTGCTGTACATCATTCATCTGAATTGGTACAGGGTTGTTCAAAATCGTTTCTACTTTGCCTGCTAAAGCCGCCATTTGATCAACAAACCACCGCGCACAATCCTGACCTTCATGACTTACATACATTGTGAATTATCATAGTGACAGACAACATAATAGGCTACAGCAAAAGGCTCATGTTTCTGCACTGGATAGGTTGAGCTTGTTTGGGGGCTTGGTTCACATCCCTGAATGGGAATAGTAAGGGCCTCAAAATCAGCGTAAACAGTAAATGGTACCATGTCTTGTTTATTAGTGGCCTTAAATTTTAAGACTGCATCATTCCCTTCGGGCAAGACTAGCTTTACTGCCGTCTGCCCTTCACAGTCTTCTGTATGTCGTTTCAAAAGTTCATCAGTTGTAAAATACTGAAGGCAGCGCTCACAAATATGCTTTTTAGGATGGTGATTTGACATTTGGCTGCTCACCAATTTACTTAAACTCTTTATCGAACAATAATGGCTTTTAGCCCCATCAGACAGGAAAATCAGGTGAATGTGATGTTGCTTTACCTGTTTGGTGGCATACAAGGGGCCCACAATATTGGATCCCTCAATGCCATACACCATGAAAGAGAAATTTGAATTATCTTTCTCAAATAAATGAATTTTATCTTGAGGCATGGGAAATGAAACACGCTCGAGATTGAGAGTTTGTTTCATGTGGTTAAACACATCTTTGCACTGCACTGGTCTATCACCATGTCTGTCTTGACAGGGATGCAGACAGCTAACTATACTCCACAAAGAGCAGTAATCGTCTTTATTGTATATGTTTATCACTGCCTATCTGGAAGCGATAAAGCTCGGTGTGGCAATATAGCTACTTCCTGCATTCAATGGATTGTATTTACAAATATTGATTTGCAAATAGGCAATGCTATTGAGGGCCAAGCCACTGGGACCCTGTTGCAACTTATCAAATTTAGTGATAAGCGCTTGAATAGCTTTCTCCTGATACCACGTTTCCAAATTATCAGCTATCAGTACTTCCTCCATTTTTGTACAAAGGTTGATGGTGTGTTTCTCTTCAACATTATTTTTTATCAATGTAAATTCACATAGTAGTTCGAAATTTATTTTTAAAGCCTGATGCAATCTTAAGCCTTGTTCACATTCACTCAAAAAAATGGGAAAACATAATTCCACAAAATCTTTAGGCAACAGACAGTGATTCACATTGTAAATTCGGCTGGAGCAAACTCGCGTTTTGAAACATTTGGCCAAAGGCTGCCACACTAACACATCACTCTCTGATATAGACATGATTATAAAATGGACTAAAAACGTGCAAACCTTACCTTAGAATAGGTTAACCCAAAACCAGCAATTCCACACGGCCACACTTATCGCTTTCACTGACTGCCACACAATCACACTCACAGGCATACAATGGTCGTAGCAATTTGATGATGATTCTTTACAATTGGCCCCAGCAGGAGATGATCACCAACAAAGGTTTCTGTTGATTTGTTTCCAACCATTTATCTGAAAGACAAACCAATACAATCCGTTATTAGTCTTGGTTATATACATTAAACATGTGCATTCATTCATTCATTCATTCATTCATTCATTCATAAGAGTTGCTAAAAACAAAAGGTTTCAAGTGTGCGCACATAGATAAGACATTCACTCGATAATAACAAGGTCATTTACAAAGAAAAGAATTAATCTACTGTATATTCATAGCTCACCTTTTTTTTAAATATCGAAAGCGTCAAGGTAGTTAAAATCTGTTCACTCCATACACGTCTTCATTCTGAAACAATAATAAATACACGCCATAAGATTATAAATTTCCGTGAAATAAATGGCATACATTTAACAACAACAACAAAAAAATAATGGAACAACATGTACTCACCATATAATGAATTATAATGCTTTCAGCAAATGTGCTCTTTGCCGCCACTGTCACTGTCACTGTCACTGTCACTGTCTCTCTGTCTGCTTTTCCAGATTTAATGACGTTTTTTTTATCGGCAACAAACAATATCCCCAAAAAAATACAATCAGTCACTAACTTACTTTTCACGCATACACAAAATAACAATAAAACCAATCATGTCATAATTAACAATAATGAACCTACCTTAGTACAAGTATGGCCGCGGTTCACCTAATTTTTTACAAAGAGCATAAGGCACTTGCATCCGTCGCCTTCAAAGATGATCACAAGAATGATGAGTCTCTCTTACCCTCAGAACATATATGTCTCCTCAACAACATGCAAAGTTAACACATTACTTTTTTTTGTTCCTACGCCTAGGATGTTGTGGAACGCACAAGTCAGACTGATTCTCACAAGCTTTGCAAACTCTGCATGAGTGTGCGTGGGAATGCAGTGATCAGCTTTTCGACAGAGCTGTATGTCCTGCATTGCAAGATCGAGTTACATGTCTGGGTCAGATAACAGCCACCTGCATGCGAACAACAGGCTGTTATCACTCTCTGCCTGCGAGGCACGTACAATGATAAGACCACTGTCTGTCTGGCTAGCCGTGGGTCAGTCTCAATGCTTTCAATTCTCATTTCATCACGCAAGTTCTCTCTCTGCGTGTGAGCCCTGACAAGCCATGACAAATAATAATAATAATGCATAAGTGTTTTACCAACATCATAGCGCTTAACATAACGTGACTTCAAATCTGGTTTCTTACATTTTCCCCGTTTTTCTCAACGATCTCGAAAAAAAATGATGGAAATCATGATTTCAGCTTTTCCATACCTACATTCCCGTAAACAGAACAACGACACAAATACATCGACATGCCCGTCATAAAAATCGCCTCATTCGTTTTCCAAATAACGCGAAAATGAACAAAAACACATTTTCCATAAGAAAACCATGTTTCCAGCTTTTTATATTTTCCATACCTATATCCCCGTAAAGAGAACAATGAGACGAAAAATACTATCACACACGTCATCATCACGTTTTCAGTTTTCGCAATATTGGGGAAAATCACAAAAACCTATTTTTACATCAAAAACCGTGTTTCCAGCTTTTTACCTTTTCCGTACCTACATCTCCGTAAAGAGGACATTGAGACGAAAAAAATACTATCACACATGTCATCATCACGTTTTCCGTTTTCCAAAAATGAGCAAAAATGTGAAAAACGCATTTTTAGACCCAAAACCCTATGTTCACCTTCTCGGCACCTACATTCCCGTAAAGAACACGACGAGACGAAAAAAACGAATCCAAGCACGCCCTCCTAGCATGACTCCTTTCATTCCAAGGTCGCAGGGGCTCACAACTTCCTAGGTAACGTAGAACCTACAACCTAGCATTATTTTAGAGTGGACATAAAACGTCCATAGGAAAGGGGGGATTCACCACGAGTCCTACGAAACCTCATAGGTTTAAATCCGATTATTGGTTATCGAGATAGTAAAAAAGCGCATGACCTATGAGTTTTAATGATTCATAATAAATATTAAAAAAACCTCATCTATAAATAATCATGTAAAAAGCCCGCCCTCTTACAAAACCCCTCAAGTTCGTAGGCATACAAAAAAACACTAATCGCCAAAATGTCAAAACAAAATGTTTACCCCAAATGGCCTTTCCAAATTCCATCCATTTTAAAAAATAACCTCACCATCACCTAGAGCGGAAAAAATACCATCTAAACGACCCCTCACTCGACCCTACTCCTCCCCCACCACCTAACCCCTTCCCAACATAGGCATACATATTCAAGCACGAGCGCGACTTGAGAAAACCAACACTACCCCACAACTCGCGATTGACCTTCTAGTTTTGGTCTTTTAATTTAATAAAGAGGCTATAGGAAAGTAGGGGGCGTCACTACGAGTACTAGGACACCCTGTATGTTCTAATCCCATGTTTGGTTAGCGAGATATCAGGTTCGGGGCCGATACGAGGAGGGTTCAAAAAGAAGTGGGGCAGCTTTCCCATCATCCCACTACTTACAGAAAGGTCAAAGGCACGAGTTTAAAGACGTAAACACTGTCTACTTGGACCAGGTTCAACAGACCGAAACTCCCAAGGAAGAGCAGGCAGGAACCGTAGGTCCGGATAAGAACAACTATTTCCGTAATAATAGGTTTTGAGGAAGTCGACCTTACCAGCAGCGACGAGGCTGGGGTAATCATCGTGGGAACAATTATGGAAGAGGTGGTTATTATAACAATAATGATATTAATAGAAATTACAATCGGAATAACCAATATCAGAACCGAGACAATAGTGCCCAAGATCAGGTGATGACGAAAGAAAAACACGACGAGAAAGAAAAAGAGAGTCAACAATTCCTAAAAGAACTGAGGGAAAAAGAAGCAAATAATCAAGGGAAAAGGCAGGACTTGGTTATAGACCCTGGACCTTCCACTAGTCAAAAGGGGAACCTTGAAATTGGAAATCAAGGAAAAAAGAAACTTCAATTTCAAAACGGAATTGAGGGACTTAGAGTACATTACGCACACAACAAAAGCCTAGAGAAGAGACAGATGATTAAGGAACATCAAAGAAATATCGTCAGAAAGTATGCTAATTATAGTTCAATTACGTGTCCAACTTGTAACATTGAGGTTAAAAACAATTTAGCAACTGTTTTTAAAACGTGGTGACGGGAGAATGCTCCCTTAAATTGAATTATCCAGCGACCACGAGGGTAGTCTTTGGGAGAGCATGAGTACAGTTGCAGCCGTCATCGCTATTACGTGTTATCCATGACGTAGGCATGGCTGGCTGATAGCTCAGGCAAGCAGGGAGGCTTCGCTGGGATCCATGATGACGTATAAGAATTTTCGAGAAGGCTCTGGAAGTATGACGCATATAGAAGCTATGGAAGGGATGGAGCATACGCCCCTTGACAGGATATTTAAACGACGGGAACGGAGAGCCCAGGCTCTTTCTTTTAATTCAGTTGACGAGTGAAGTGTGTTATTGGGTTAACGTGGTCCCAAAAGTTTCGTCAAGTCCGAGCGTGGAGGTTGTCCGCTCGTGAAACAGCACCGTTTGGGTAAGCTGCAGTGCATTATACAACTCAAATCTAGGCGAAGTTAAAACGCAAGTAAAAGTGACATTATTTCATGAACATACACAATTAGGCTTCTACGTTTATTATAATCAAGCAGTGTTAGACTATATGGAGCTTGTGTTAAAAGCAGAACTTTCCAGCTCTTATAATTTGGGACATATAAGCGATAGAAGACGAAATACAAAAGTGTTTTTCACAGATCCCAGAATCTCTATTCATGCTATACACATTGAACATTCAGAGGGAAGGCGTACGGCAAGTGTGACACAGAACTTTATTCAGATGGTGCAACAGACAATTGACATTACAATGACCGTTAATACTCAGCTAATATATTCAATAGACATTAATATGATAGGAGTGATGGAGTACTAAACTAACTATGCACCTGGGACATATATCGATAGCGTGAAGATCCAACAATGTGTAGTACTGATAAAATTAGATCTAATGATGAGAGATAGTTGAAGGTGCGGTGGAGTAGTGCTACCAACTCAACGGTACTTACTCCATTATCTCTCATAGCTCTACACAGTAGCTCTCATAGCTCTAGACAGAAGCGATGATGCGTACTCTGGAGTTACATTTTTGTACTAATCTGCTTTAAATTTGTGATTGGCTGTTCAATATTAAATATTATTTGGGCTTGACCACCATAATATATACTATATACGAGTTAATACGGGAGCGTATTGAAATTGATATTAGTTTGTCGTGTAAATTTAGTGGTATCGGACGAGATTACTACAAGACCTCTTTTCCTAGAACAAATAACTATTCTTTAGGTACGATAATTTTTATTTATTTATATAGAAAGGGCGTCCGGGCAGATTTTCTACTCGGAGAATAAATGTCTTGGCTTTCTACAAACATTTTTAAACGTTGAAAATAATCATAGAAAATCACAATATATTCCAGCACCAAAGATTATTGGTAAGAACGGTTTAAATTTAATTCCTATAACGAGCACCGCTCACGAATGCATAGGAAACACATGCAAGTTTCAGCGCGGGAAATTTGAACCGTAACCTACACCTCCGCGGCTCCCTATTCCCCTCCTCCAGAGAATGAGCATTTCGATGATTTGTATCAATCCCATTTATTTATTTATTTTGGCTTCATAGAACAAACTTACACAACTTGGCCCTTGCCTGTGAGGAATAAAAGTTAATGATAACTGTTTTAAGAGACCTAACATCTAGATTATTGACCCACAAGTTAATATACAGTAGGCCTACACTGTTATAAACAGATTAAGAAAAAACATAGGAAATAAATAAGTATGAATAAAACCATCGCCAATACAAAAAAACACCAACATTTTGCCCTTACTAAATTTAATATTTCAAGGAAATCAGGATGTAAATAAAGAACTTGGAATTTAAAAAAATTACAAAATCAAGGCCATATACTGTGGTATATTTATTATACATTTCTCATTCATACATAGCCTACATTTAGAGTAGGCCCTAGTTCAT
Source organism: Meconema thalassinum (assembly GCA_946902985.2). Lineage (NCBI taxonomy): Eukaryota > Metazoa > Arthropoda > Insecta > Orthoptera > Tettigoniidae > Meconema > Meconema thalassinum. The sequence continues at coordinate 51,629,634 of OX336388.2, read as the reverse complement.
TTCATCAAATTATCATTTCAACATAGATTTGTCTTTCCATTGCAATGCCACCACACATTACAGACCTGCAAGAGAAAAAAGGTAGTGTAACCAAACATGGCAAAGTACGAGGCACGTCCAGAAAGTAAGCTCCGTTTGGTAATTAAATTAAATTGTGTACAGATACAGAAAAAATATTTATTGCACAACATTCTACACCTCTTAAACTACCTTTTCACATAACTGCCGAACTTTTGCAGGCATTTGTCATAGCGTGGCACAAGTTTTTGGATACCTCTTCATAGAAGTTTGCCGCCGACCCGTAAACGAGAGTGAAGACTCCCCTTAAGATATCCTACTGTTTGGCCATCACTGTTAGGCAAATTGCGTATGTGGTCAGGAGAACTCCTAAACATACGCAGTTCTCCTGGTAAGCACGCAATTTGCCTAACAGTAGTGACCAAACAGTAGGATATCTTAAGGGGAGTCTTCACTCTCGTTTACGGGTCGGCGGCAAACTTCTATGAAGAGGTATCCAAAAACTTGTGCCACGCTATGACAAATGCCTGCAAAAGTTCGGCAGTTATGTGAAAAGGTAGTTTAAGAGGTGTAGAATGTTGTGCAATAAATATTTTTTCTGTATCTGTACACAATTTAATTTAATTACCAAACGGAGCTTACTTTCTGGACGTGCCTCGTACATCCCTAAAGGAAAAATCATGACAGACAACTGCAGTAAAATTGGTCATGAATATTATGCACTTGCATTCAGTGTATCTATTTTGCATGCAACTCTATGTGGTCATTAGCCATTACATTCCATATATGAATTGAAGGTTGTCGGCAATTCTAGGCGGGCTCGTGTTGAAGGACAGGCAATTTTAGATGCCAGACATATAATTATGTGTGGGAAAGTGCTAAAAACACCAAGAGACTTGAAGATTTATGCTTACAAACTAGTAATTAGACAAATTCAATTCAGATTCAAAATGGAATTCGGTCACCAGTTACCGAGATAAAAATAATTTGTTCAGGAATCTAATAAGCGTGTAGTCGGTATATTGCTATACATATATTTAAATTTGGAAGATATAGCCTAATACTGTTGAAGTCAATAAATCAAAGACTGTACAAGTTGACTATAGCCTCAAGTTGTTTTAATTTTTTAATAGGCACCTGATTATAAACTTAGAATAACTGAGCTTCTCAGTTTTGAAGTAGCAATGGGGCAAGTTAAAGAAAGACAACCACATGTAAGCCTACGATAAAGCGACCCCTAAATGTAATTTTTGCCACATGGGAAGAACAGCTGTCAAATCGACCCTGCATTAAAGTTGCCTAGTTTGTATTGCAGGGCAGAATGTAGGGTACTGGTTATTGTAAGAAATTCATTAGTATTTATTAATAAATAATTCTCCTTTGTATAATGTCAGCCACATACGATCATATACTTCGAAATCTGTTTTGCGACACGAAGTAATCGACTCCGTTCCGTCTGAAAAGCTTTCTTTTTGTGGAAGTAGTGCATTGATATGGCAAATGTTGAATTTGAAGAGCGCAGTGGAACTGAGTAATTATATTACTCATCTTTTAGCTTCAATTATTATGAAAATAACTGAAAAAACTAAAGAATAGCACACCCATCAACTCAAATCACATGGTTTCAATAGGTCCACGGCCGATTTCCTTTCATAATCCTTTCCCTGACCCGTCCTGAAAAGAAAAATACATGGCCATTGGCTGCATTAATAAAATTATAGCATCTGTTTGTTTATGTTTCCATCAGATAACGGCAGCACAGTCGCTTGAGTTCACTAATGGGGAACACCAGCCTTTACTCCGAGCTTAGCCTCTAATAATACAAAGCCTACCCATTCATGGCATTCTCTGCATCAACACTGTCCTCATAGCAGTGCGCGTATTGACCACTGCAGCGCTGAGTAACCACCTAACATGTAACTTAATAGCAATGCTATCGCAAACTAAAACCAGCAAAAATGTACCTATACACCATATTTACAGTACATGAATACACATTGTTGAGTAGAATGAAGTAAAATATAAGAGATGTTCATCTTTTAGTAGTAGAAGTTTGTTTCAACTGCAGATTTTCCTTATTAGATGGCACGCACACTGTCTGGTATGCACAAGTGTAAGGTACTGTATATGGTTCCACTGAATATTTTTACTAGTGTACCATGATCGAGTTTCAATGAAAAGGAATGACTTTTCTTAATTATTGTGATTCTTTTTTCTCATAATTTGTTTCTCTTCTCAAGACGTAGTCAATGGTGTAGTTAGTGACAGACGGGTGCAGAAACTTCTGCAATATTACCCTCCTCAGTAACTCAGGATGATCACGTACTCCACACTATAGAATATGATTTTTAGCAACCTGTGGCAACAGTATTCTAGTTAATGTTTGTGCTATTCCTGGACTGCTCGGCATAACCGATATCATTTTGTCAGTTACTTCAATTCCAGCAAAACAAAACCTGGCTTACGATACCAGAGACCTCCTCTGTCTTTGAGTTTTATTAGTGATATTACTGGAGATGAGCTCTGGATACCGAAGGGCAGTTGACCTCGATGTTCCGTCCCTTAAAACAACAATACCTAACTAACTCCGGATACTACTAATTTTATCAAGGACTCTTGCATGGTGTCCACAGAATTTTCAATGTCAATTTTCCTGACTCATGAAGTCATTGTAATATCGGAAAAAAAGTTTATTGAGCAAACAAATATTATTTTTTATTTGCAGCCTCCACCATCCCCATACCTGCCCAACGCTCGCCTCTTTATTCATTTAAAATACAAAATAAAGTAAATTATAATGCAATAATACATAAATCCAAGTACTCTGCTTGGCGTGCAGGACAGTCGTTCAATACATAATACATGTTTCTCAAAAATAATTGAAGGTCCCACTTTACAGAATGCATTCCTGTTTGTAGGGCTCCATTGACAACGTGAAGGCCGCAAACACCAAGGTTAACTAGTTGTTTGCCATCTGCATTATCTTTTATTATTTGGCCACTGAACTTTTTTGTTGTTGTTGTTTGAGTCTTCAGTCTTTGACTGGTTTGATGCAACTCTCCAAGCCTCCCTGTCCTGAGCTAATCGTTTCATCTCTACATAGCTACCACACCCTACATCCGAGGCAATCTGTTTAACATATTCTAACCTTGGTCTACCCCTACAGTTCTTGTCCTCGACCCTTCCTTCCATAACTAAGCTTGCTATTCCTGCGTGTCTTAGTATGTGTCCTACTAACCTATCTCTTCTCTTCATTAGCAGTCGCCAGAAACATCTCTCCTCTCCCACTCGTCTTAATACCTCTTCGTTTGTAACCCTATCTACCCATCTGATCTTCATCATTCTCCTGTAACACCACATTTCAAATGCTTCAATTCTCCTCTTTTCTGCTGCACCAATAGTCCAAGTTTCACTTCCATAGAGCGCCACGCTCCAGACAAAGGCTTTCAAAAATGACTTCCTAATACCTAAATCTATATTCGATGTCAACAGATTCCTTTTTTGTAGAAATGCTTTCCTTGCCTGAGCCAACCTACTTTTTATATCCTCTTTGCTTCGTCCATCACTGGTTATTTTGCTTCCTAAGTAACAGAAGTCTCCTACTTCCTTCAGCTTTTCACCTGCCAATTTGATGTCCATAGAGGTTTCTGATTTATTTCGGCTGCATTCTAGTATTTTTGTTTTACAATTATTAATTTTCATCATGTATTCTTTCCGTAAGACGGAGTCCATACCATTCAAAAACTCATTCAAATCCTCAGGCTTGTCGGCCAAGATGACGATGTCATCAGCAAATCTCAGAGTTGAAATTATTTCTCCTTGAATCTTCACTCCCACTTTAAATTTTTCTCTAATTTCCTTCATTGCTTGTTCAATGTAAAGATTGAAAAGTATGGGTGATAAGTTGCAGCCTTTCCTAACACCTTTCTGAATATCAGCTTCTCTCTCATGTCCTTCAGCTCGAATGACCGCTGTCTGGTTTCTGTATAGATTGTAGATCACCCTCCTATCCCTGTACTTGATTCCAATAGATTTCAAAATGTCAAACAATTTAGTCCAATCAACGTTATCAAAAGCCTTTTCTAAGTCTACAAATGCCATGAACGTTCTCTTATCTTTCCTTATTCTACCTTCCAAAATCAGCCTAAGACTTAGTACAGCTTCCCTTGCTCCAACATTTCTCCTGAAACCAAACTGGCCTTCACCCAACTCCCTTTCTATCTGGCTTTCAATCCTCTTGTAAATTATTCTAGACAGGATCTTTGAAGCATGAGTAATCAAGCTGATTGTACGGTAATCTTCACATCTGTCAGCTCCCACTTTTTTTGGTATAGGGATGATTACATTCTTCTTGAAATCAAGGGGTACCTCACCTGTCTCATAAATCCTACACACCAAGTGAAATAACCTGATCAGACCTTCATCTCCTATGCAGCGTAGCAACTCAATCGGTATATCATCTATGCCTGGTGCTTTGTTCCTGCTTAAGTCTTCCAAAGCTCTATCAAATTCTGATCTCAATATTAAATCTCCTTTTGCATCCTCATCAATTTCCTCCTCCCTTTCCATTACATGATTCTCAATCTCCTTTCCCTTATACAAACTCTCTATGTAAGCTTTCCATCTCTCAACCTTTTCTTCCCTATCTGTTAGAGGCTTTCCGTTTGTGTCCTTAATATTACAGCACTTAGTCTTCTTTTCCCCAAATATATTCTTAATCCTTCGATAAGCTGTGTCTACTTTTCCTAATTTCAGACAATTTACTATACCTGCACATTTCTCTTTCAACCATTCTTCTTTCGCTTCCTTGCACTTCTTGTTGACCTCATTTCTCAGACGTCTGTATTCTGCTTTCCCCTTTTCATCTCTTACATTCTTGTGTTTCCGCCTTTCATCCATCAATTCTAGTATATCCTGAGTGATCCACGGTTTTCTACCTATTCTTTCTTTCCTACCAATGTTTTCTTCTGCGGATTTTGTTATTTCATTCTTCAAAAGTGCCCATTCGTCTGCAATTGAAGTTTGTTTAGGGTTTTTCATTAGTCCTTCTTTTATACTCTTCCTGAATCTTTCGTTTACTTGCTTTACATTCAGTCTGTCTATTGCCCACCGTTTTGGCTTTTGACTTTTCTTCAGTTTCTTCAACTTTAATCTGCATTTCATTACAACCAGATTGTGGTCAGAGTTTATGTCAGCACCAGGATATGCTTTACAATCCAAAATCTGGTTTCGGAACCTCTGCTTGACCATAATGAAGTCGATTTGGTAACGCCCTGTATCTCCTGGTCTCATCCATGTGTATATTCTTCTATTGTGGTTATTGAATAAGGTGTTAGCTATGACCAACTCATGCTCGGTGCAGAATTCCATCAGCCTGCTTCCTCGATCATTTCTTTCACCTAATCCGAAATCTCCTACTATCTTCCCTTCTCTCCCTTTTCCTACCACAGCATTCCAATCTCCCATTACTATAACATTTTCATCACCTTTGATATACCTCAGAATTTCATCTATTTCTTCGTAGACCTTTTCAACTTTTTTATGAAACTCAAATTAACATTCGGTCCATCCATCTTTCTAGCAAGAGGAGAGATTCCCTGGTTGAAAGCCTCTAAAATGTCTTGAGCTGTTGTGTGTCTCATAAAAATGCTGTTGAAATATCTGGTGTTAACTTCATTGCAGTTCATGTCAAGTTAACGCACAAATAGTTCCATCTGACCTCGCTGAACAACTTTGTTCAATGGGGGCAGATGACCTTGTAGTTCCACCCCTTAAAACAATAACTAACTAACTTTGTTCAATGCCTCATCAAAACAGATAACATTATCACATGAAAGAATTTCATCTTGCAGGAAATTATGAAAGTATGGAGCTAATCCATAATTGATGACATATGAACATTTCGTGTTCCCCAATTGAAATTTTGTTGCAATTGCACTATCAGGAAACATTTCCCTGAAGGTTTCTGAAATATTTAAACAAGAATTAAGAGAATTTATTTTGGACGACATTAAGGGCCCACTTTATTTCGGCACTTGTGACTTCATCTTTATAACAGAAAGATTCTACAGATGTCACAGTTCCTGAAGTAGAACTTGAAGAGTTAATATGGTTAATATAAAATTCATGACTTTCTAATACTTTTCGACATATTTCCTGACTCACGCTATATTTTCACACTTTTTCCTGATCAAAAACAAAATTCCTGACTTTTCCTGTCTGTGGACACCATGTCTTGGCATGATATAGATAGGTTATGGTCTTCAGCTCGTTATTGTTTCTTTAGGGGCATTGCAACGTCGTGGTCATGTAGCCCCATGTTCATAGGTGTGTGTAGAATTTGTTTGATAACCTGTGTCACTGTAATGTCTGTATAAGTGTGTGTATTTGTAATTGAGGTAAAACTTGGGTAGGAAGCGGCCTTGGCTTTAAATTAGGTACCATCCCGGCATTTGCCTGGAGTAGACTTGGGAAACCACGGAAAACCACTTCCAGAATAGCTGAGGTAGGAATCGAACCCACCTCTTCTCAGGTTTGCCTCATGAGACTGAGTGTACCCCATTCCGGCCCTCAGAACCAGAAATCGAACCCCCCGGGCCTCTGCAGTGACAACCAAGAATGCTAGCCACTACGCAACGAGGCGGACTCTACAGCTCTCGTCATAGAAATTTGGTCATTTAGCCCCGTGTCTGCTACCCATGTCATTGCGGCATGTGCATTTGTAATTCCGGTGATGATTTGGAAGGTGACCTTAAGTTAGGAACTATCCCGGCATTTGCCTGGAGTAGTGGGACACTACGGAAAACCTGTCCAGGAAGGATAAGATGGTAATCTAACCCACCTCTTCCAAGTTTTACCTCATGTAGCCGAGTGTACCCCGCTCCAGCCCTCAGACCAGAATGAAATTTATTGGCAGAGCCTGGATTCGAACATGGATCTCTGGGGGCGACAGCCAAGAATGCTAGCCACTACTTGACGAGGTGGTCAGGAGATTATCATCAGAACTGGTGCAATAATACAAGATCACCTAATTTTCAGTCGCATGGTCAGCGTAGGCTACATACTTTGTCTGCTTATTGCTTTAATCCATAATTTCCTAGTTGGCTCTCGAAAAAGAAATTCATGAAAAATAATTCCAGTAACATTATTTCTATAGCCTTGTTTACTAAACGGCATGCGACAGTATACCATCATAATACAATAACCTTATTTCAGTAACATAACTCGAGTCGTGCGTACACAATGCGTATAAATACTGCCAACTGAACTGATCATGTAGGGAGGTATTCAGCGCCTCTAGCGGCAAACATAGCATCTGCAGGGCGGACAGCTCCCAGAGTCTATTGGCCAGGCTTTTTATTATTGGAGGCTAAGCTCCGAGGAAATCCCTCAGGCTACTCATTATTTTACAGCTGGCTGAGTTGACCAGGGTTTACCTGTTAGTGAAGGGTAGTTTAAAAATCTCCACCATTGGCAAAAATCAAACCCAGTCCTTCTAGTTGTGAATCTAACAACTTGCCACTAGGGCTCTTACATAACCTACAAAAAAAAATGTAAAATAACTTACCGGTACCTTCAATCAAAGTGGGTACGTTATACAGCACGTATCAGATGGCACTGCTGAATAACTGTGATAGACTAGAAAATGCACTGCAGTTGAGCAAAAAGAAACAGGCTACTATATATTGTTTTTGCTTGCCCCATAATATTCTAGTAAACTACAATATCTAATAAGGACTGAACAACCACATTACTAGCATTTTTTACATCACACTGAAATACAAGTTGGTTCTATTATTCAAATAATATATATTAGAAGGAATTCTTACCTTGTTAAAGAACAATCCTGCGAAATATCACCTTTATACCATTAATATTAACAGCTGATGGCAACAGCAAATTCAAATTAACCGCCATGTTGGAACGCCTAACCAATAGCGACAAAGAATAATGAATAGCAGGGAATATGGTAATAATCGATATTTTATAAAAGCGATCATGCACACTCTGGAGTACGTGTTTCATTCTCATTGATACTATTACGGTATTATGAAAAGCCAATAATATAACCATGGCTGCCCTTGTCCTTATTCAAGAAGTTTAACATATTGAGTAAATTAAAACTTTAAGTCAATGAATAACTAGCTGCACTATTATATTTTATTAACCTCGAATTTGCAACAATTGATTGGAAACTATCGATCTATCTATAGTTTTGTACAGCTGTTAATAATCGATTCATTAATTAATGTATTTTTTACAGTCTATCTGTTAGGTAGTCAGCCCGAAGGCTGGGTAGATCCTCAAAAAGTACCGCCGTTAGGTTATGTGGGTAGATACCCACAAAAACTCAAGGCAGCACTATATTGAGGCATACTAGGCAAGAAGAGGAGTGAGGTAGTTTGTCATTGCTTTCCTCACTGAGTCAGAACAGCAGTACTAACCCTATGAATAGAACCTTTCACAGCATTCACAGGCACCAACTGTGCCCTGAATGTCATTACTAAGCACCACCCATACCTCAGTAGCTTCCGTATAATCACAGCCATGAGTGAGACTGAGACATCGGTGAAAAGTCACATTTTACTCTAGCCTGTGCCAACAGACAAATGCAAATGTACAGCATTCATCAAGAAATGGCAAACAGCCCATTTTTTACATTAAGAGACAGAAATGTAATTTTACATTTAAAAAAAGTAAAAATATGTGTCGTAGTAGGCGGTGAGGTGATACTCCGACGTGGCGCGTCCCAGGTGGCGGATAGGGGGGTCCTCACCATCTTGCCGGCGGACTTGAACAAAATAAAATAGCTCTCATGGACCAAACACACAACAACCTCTACAGTTAACAACCACAGTTGTAACTCGGAACTTCCTCCAAACCTTTGAAAGTCAAACATGGAAGGAAATTGTTTAAGGAATATTCCACCGCCTTGCAATTGCCAAGGCAGTCTGCATTCGGATACGGTGGGCAGTCACCTGAAAGATACCCTAGATGAGTCGGAGCATCTAAAAATAGAAAAAACAGATAGAAAAACCAAATTTAGACTGAAGACAGGACAGATAAACTATATAGCAACACACGATATAAATTTCATCATACAGCCAGGGAAACTCAAAATTTTGACAGACGAAATGAATCGCAGAGGGATTCTAATAACTGGGCTTCAAGAAATGAGAAAGACCGATCAGGAACCAATAGAATCACAAGGGTATAGAATTTACAAGGGAATACCAGGAAAAAGAGTAATGAAGCAATGTCCACAATTTGAAACAGGATTTGTAGTCAATCTCAAAATAATTGAGTCCATCATAGAATTTAAAGCATTATCCCCTAGGCTCTCGACACTAACTCTAAAAGCTACTAATATAACATATACCATACTAAATGGCCATGCCCCAACTAATTATAAAAATAATGAGAAAGAACACAAAGATGATGTGGAGGGATTTTGGGAGCTTTTGGATCAGACAGCAACAAACATAAATAAAAGTCACACCAAAATTTTAATTGGAGACTTTAATGCCCAGTTAGGAAGGGAAAAAAGATATAGAGGCATAATAGGAAAATGGCCAGCACAGAGAAGAACAAACAGAGGAATGGCATAAGACTGGTGGAATTTTGCAGAAACCATGATATGATCTCCAAATCGACTTACTTCAAGAGAAGACCAAATAAACTCAAAACTTGGAAACAACCAGATTGCAAAAAAGGTGAATGGCAACTAGATCATGTTTGTATGGATAAGAACTATCACAGGGAGATCTACAATGTGAAAGTTCTGAGAGGAACAGATACTGGATCGGATCATTACATGATAAAGATTAAAATTAAATTCACCCCGTTGACAAAGAAAAAAACTCACCTCAAAAGAAAGAGAACATACTGTTACGGCTGTGAGTTTGTGTCATCGCTCGCCGCTTGAGTCACAACTGCCCCAGGGGCTGGGCTGTGGCTTGCCTCCTGTATTGCGCGCGCCTTATGCAACAGGGCTACTACAGACAAAGGGATAGTCCAGAAGATTCGTGACTGGACCAGCGGTGGAAACCTCGAGAAGCCGTGGACTCTGGATGGATCTAGAACCATTTATTGAGTCACCGGCCTGCTATATAAGAGTGACCCGTGAAGCAGTGGTTGTTGTGTTTTACGAGCTAGTGCGAGCGATTATCTTGTGCGACAGAAGTGTGGTGACGAAGTGCTGTGCGAGTTACGAAATCCAGTGGCATTGTTTCTTCAGCTTGTGGACAGCGAAATAGCCTGCAGCAAGTGATCGTAAGTAATTGTGGTCGGTGAACATAAGGGAGAGGAACAGGTAGTTTCTGTCAAGGCCACCGTACTCATTAGGACGGATTAACTTCCGTGGTCTGTTTACAAGTGGAAGGGCCAAGAGCGCATAAGGAAGAGACTTAAGGAAACTGAGTAAGGCTCCTAATTGCTTGTATTTGCTGATTAGTGTAATTTTCTGGCCGGTAATAAATTCTATTTCTTTAAGCAGTAATTGGTATTGTGCTTTGTACCCCCCACCGTAATCCAGTTAACAAAAGTGCCACTAGGGGGTGGCACGTAACAATACGACCCTCATAAACTAATAAATAATAAGGGATACAACAAACTAAATATATTAAAATAACAGATAATCTAGAGGCAATAGTTCCCCAATTGAAACAAATAGCTGAACAAGTAGCCCCAATAAATCCAAGGAAGAAACACCAATGGTGGAACGATCATCATCATCATCATCTTGCACAGTTTCCAGCCACTGGCCGGGTCTGTTTGGAACACAAGCCTCTCCAACGTCTTCTGTCTTCCCACCATCTCTCAGCCTCCACCCTTGTCCAGTCTTCTCCTCTCTTCTTCACGCTTTCTTCCACCCCCTTCAGCCACCTGTCTCTCAGTCTTCCTCTCGGTCTCTTTCCTTCCCACTTCGTCTCGTGTATCCTCCTGGGTATCCTCTTCTCCTCCATTCGTTTTACATGTCCATACCATCTAAGTCTAGATTTCTCTATATCATCCTGTAATGGTTCCTCCTTCATTAATTCTCAGGTCCTCTCATTTCTTATTCTGTCCATCTTTGTAGCTCCAATACTGCTTCTCAAGAACCTCATCTCACTGGCCTGTATTTTGCTCTTCTCCCTTCCTTTCATAACCCAGGTCTCCGAGGCATACGTCAGGATAGGGACATATTACGTCCGATATATGATCTTTTTGCTGTTCTGAGGGATGTCCTTGCTCCATAACATGCTTCTCACACTCCTCCGGAATCAAATAATAAGCCTACAAAATATAGCACAAAAAATTGGACTTCAGATATCATTTGAAAAGACTGAGATAATGGTAGCAAATCCACTTGTAATCAATCACATAACAGTAAATAACAAGAAAGTTAAAATCCTGAAGGAATTTAAATACGTAGGAGAAATTATAACTTGAATGAGAAACCTGCATGGCTAGAAAGAACTAATAAAATGATAAAAGCCCAAAAATTAACATGGTCTACATATAAAAGAAAACATCTATCAATAGCAACAAAATTAAAACAATACAAGACGGTGGTTCAACCAGAGGTGACCTATGGAAGTGAAACTCTTTTTAAAGTTACTCAGAAAAACAGAATCGACAAAATTTTAAAAGTAGAAAGAAGAATAGCTAGAACATGCATAAATAAAAAATATCAGAAAGATGTACAGTGGCAGATAGTACCAAATGAAGTAGTATACAGATACTATACGGAAGAAACGGATTTCTTTTTTTGGTCTCATGTTGTTGTTTGAGTCTTCAGTCTTTTGACTGGTTTGATGCAGCGCTCCATGCCTCCCTGTCCTGAGCTAATCGTTTCATCTCTACATAGCTACCACACCCTACATCCGAGGCAATCTGTTTAACATATTCTAACCTTGGTCTACCCCTACAGTTCTTGTCCTCGACCCTTCCTTCCATAACTAAGCTTGCTATTCCTGGGTGTCTTAGTATGTGTCCTACCAACCTATCTCTTCTCTTCATTAGCAGTCGCCAGAAACATCTCTCCTCTCCCACTCGTCTTAATACCTCTTTGTTTTTAACCCTATCTACCCATCTGATCTTCATCATTCTCCTGTAACACCACATTTCAAATGCTTCAATTCTCCTCTTTTCTGCTGCACCAATAGTCTAAGTTTCACTTCCATAGAGCGCCACGCTCCAGACAAAGGCTTTCAAAAATGACTTCCTAATACCTAAATCTATATTCGATGTCAGCAGATTCCTTTTATGTAGAAATGCTTTTCTTGCCTGAGCCAACCTACTTTTTATATCCTCTTTGCTTCATCCATCACTGGTTATTCTGCTTCCTAAGTAACAGAAGTCTCCTACTACCTTCAGCTTTTCACCTGCCAATTTGATCTCCATAGAGGTTTCTGATTTATTTCGGCTGCATTCCAGTATTTTTGTTTTACATTTATTAATTTTCGTCATGAATTCTTTCCGTAAGACGGAGTCCATACCATTCAAAAACTCATTCAAATCCTCAGGCTTGTCGGCCAAGATGACGATGTCATCAGCAAATCTCAGAGTTGAAATTATTTCTCCTTGAATCTTCACTCCCACTTTAAATTTTTCTCTAATTTCCTTCATTGCTTGTTCAATGTAAAGATTGAAAAGTATGGGTGATAAGTTGCAGCCTTGCCTTACACCTTTCTGAATACCAGCTTCTCTCTCATGTCCTTCAACTCGAATGACTGCTGTCTGGTTTCTGTATAGATTGTATATCACCCTCCTATCCCTGTACTTTATTCCGATCGATTTCAAAATGTCAAACAATTTAGTCCACTCAACGTTATCAAAAGCCTTTTCTAAGTCTACAAAAGCCATGAACGTTCTCTTACCTTTCCTTATTCTACCTTCCAAAATCAGCCCAAGACTTAGTACAGCTTCCCTTGTTCCTACATTTCTCCTGAAACCAAACTGGTCTTCACCCAACTCCGTTTCTATCTGGCTCTCAATCCTCTTGTAAATTATTCTAGACAGGATCTTTGAAGCATGAGTAATCAAGCTGATTGTACGGTAATCTTCACATCTGTCAGCTCCCACTTTCTTTGGTATAGGGATGATTACATTCTTCTTGAAATCAGGGGGTACCTCACCTGTCTCATAAATCCTACACACCAAGTGAAATAACCTGATCAGACCTTCATCTCCCATGCAGCGTAGCAACTCAATCGGTATATCATCTATGCCTGGTGCTTTGTTCCTGCTTAAGTCTTCCAAAGCTCTATCAAATTCTGATCTCAATATTATATCTCCTTTCGCATCCTCATCAATTTCCTCCTCCCTTTCCATTACATTACATTACATTTGGTCTCATTATGAGCCGAAAACCAGGTTATCTAGAAAAATTGTAGTGAAACTTTGGAATATGAAACAACAAGTAGGGTGGATTGCCGGCCCCGTGGTGTTGGGGTAGCGCGCCTGTCTCTCACCCGGAGGCCCGGGTTCCATCCCCGGCTCCGTCAGGGATTTTAAAACTGACGTGAGGGTTGGAACGGGGTGCACTCAGCCTCGTGAGGACAATTGAGTAGCTGTCTGACAGTGAGACAGCGCCCCGATCACGAATACCAAGATTAACGGCCGAGGGGAACCGACACGCTGATCACGCGCCACCCCAATACCTGCAGGCCAAATGGCTGGGCAGCGGTCGCTTGGTCGGCCTTAGCCCGTCATGGGCTGGATAGTGCCAGGGGTTGACTTGAAGTAGGGTGGATTAAGGAAATTAGAGAAGATATAAAAGAATTAGAAATAACCTTGTATGACTTGCAAAACAAAACAAAAAATTTTAAAAAAACTGAAAGATATAAAAATTAGATTTCAGGCAAAAATAGACAAACGTAATACAATAAAAAGGGTATTTACAGATGAGGAACGCCTGAGAAGTTCAGAGTGAATGAAACGCTACTGGGCAACTCGGAAAGGAATTACTGAAGAAGAGGACCAAGAAATGATTGACTGAAAAGGTCCAATGAGGCCATAGAAACAGAAGAAGAAGAAGAAGAAGAAGAAGAAGAAAATCTCATTATGATCAATATGTAAAATAAAGAGACAGAATATGTATTTTTTTACATTTAAAAAGGCAAAAATATGTAAAAACAAAATGACATTATGATCAAATTCGGTATGTAACAATAAAATTAAATTAGGCCGGTTCCGTGGTGTTGGGGTAGCACGCAATTCCCGACTCCGTCAGGCATTTTAGAAACGACGTTAAGGCTGGAACAGGGTGCACTCAGCCTCGTGAGGACAATTGAGTAGCTGTCTGACAGTGAGGCAGCACCCCGGTCACGAAAACCAGGATCAACGGCCGAGGGTACCCGATGCGCTGATCATGTATCACCCCAATATCTGAGGCCAAATGGCTCGTCGCTTGGTAGGCCTAGGCCCTTCATGGGACTGACAGAACTGTATTATTTTGTAACATTTGTGAGGAACCTGTAGCGGCAGAAATGCGTTTGCAATTTACACAGCAAAACGTGAAATGTGCATCGTTAAAGAAGCGACACAACGTTTGCTTCCCAAACTGCGAGATGTGAGACATGGTCCAGCAAACAGCCAGTTCTAACAAGATATTTGTCATGCATTTCTTGCGGCTGATGTACCACTAAAAATAAATTGCAGCATCCAGTACTACATGGTACGTTAGAAATGTAGGCCTACGTCGAACTTTCTCTCCCTGACGAGTCAACACTGCGTAAGAACTATTACTCTGACACAGTACACTGTTAAGTGGGAATATTTGTACTGTCGACTGGATTATTCAAGCAGCTGTACGTTTCAACTATTTTGAGTAACTGGGGGACATAAATATGACAAATTTACAAACATATTTTGGATACCCCTATCATATATTTTCCACTAAGCATATAAATACATATTTATGAAAAGTTAAGCACAAAATTATCCGGGCCCAGCTTATACAGAAGACTTCACGTGCTTGCGCACAACTCACCAAAGTTAATTTGTTGGAATAATTTGTGCAGCAACACTCACTTGTTGAAACGACTCGTGCGTCAACAATTGAAAAATGGATTTACTAACTCAGAAAGCTTTGTGGGCATGAGCATAACAATTCACCAAAGTATCATCGCAATCGGAGGAATGGTATTGGAACGCATTGAGAAAATCATACAACGAAAACACAGAAACTGCCGCTAAACTGTATGAAATAGCCTACACTCATTTGTTAAAATGATTCGCGTGCTACTTATTATGAAATGGATTTACTTCGCGGGTGTGCGCGCAATTCAGAAAAGATCATTTGTTGAAACGACTCATGCGCCATCTATTGTAGAGTGGATTTCCTTATTCAGAAACCGTCATGGGAGTGTGCACGACAACTCACTAAAGCTTCATCACAATGGGATGAATGGTTTATGAACGGATAAAAGATGAACAAACAAACATTCTTTTGTAGCCTATGTATACCTAATATACTATCACGTAACATTCATTTCTATAGAGATACAGTAATTTAGCTATCAGGTCTTACAGAGCTATGCAGCCAGCCTCAATTTTCTATGGGTATTATGATAAAGGTCGTACAAAAACAATCTTACATAATAAGAACAAGACAAACACCAAGTCTATTAAGCAGGACTCAAACCGGTGGTTTGGGGACTAGAACGAAATACACTCTACCTTGATTGGCAAAACCGAGAGAAGGTTGGTTCCGTTCCCATCTCAGATATCCTAGAAGTGATTTTCCATGGTTTCCCCACTTCTACTCCATGGAAATGTCGGGATGATTCCTAACTCCTAGCCTCAGTTACAAATACACACACACTACAAAACTTTACAAGAATAACATATGCTATTGGACAAACACTACACATAACGATCTTGGCATTCCCCAAAGTAGAATTTCTATAAACTGCCATCCCAATTGGTTGTTTCTACATTGAGATGTACTGTATTATAGCAGAGATAAAGAGTAGGTCACTATCAGTGTTCTGTTTATTGCAGCGTAGGGCAGCTGAATTGTCTCAGCTGCAGCTCGGACTGAATATTGCTATTTTTATATGCCAGGACGGTCAGGACTGACTCACTCTTTGGAATAGTTATTCTACCGTTAATCATACCATATCGTGAAAAGCCCTAAGCTCACCTGAATCTTATTACTATTTACGGTCAAGGTATTTCGGTATGCTCGCGTCTTTAAAAGATCCATATCCTAACAAACTTCCTACACATCTCCCACATTCATATCTCTTGTATCTCTCCCAAGGGTTAAAAAATAGTAGGGCGTGGGTTGGTGACCGGGGGACCACAGCTAAGCACGGCATTCCTTCCACTTCATTGTGCCGGGCTTTTATGCCTCTGTTAGTGGCGGGATTAAAACCTTCGATCTCTGAACATCCAGCTCCTCCTTCTGGTAATGGAGTTCAATGAAACGCTGCGGATTACTCATACAAGGACAACTACTACTACTACTACTCCTCCTAATAATAATCATCATTATCCTATGGTCTCAGCTACCTGCTGTAGACCTTTTGACTTGAATCCATTGAGGCGTTCTAAACTCCAATGTCAACGTTCTGTTTAACACTGCCATCTGGTAGTGAAAACCTGAATTCTACTGAGCTACATGTGACTGAGATTTAATTAATTTTAGACCCTAATCACCAAATGTAATACGAGAGATCTTTCACGATCCGACATCGTACAACTTTGCTGTAGATTTTTGCCGCCCTACTTGTAGCAGCTAGCATTCTTGGCTGTCGCTCTGGAGATCTGGGTATGATTCCCGGCCCTGTCAAGAAATTTTAATTCTGGTATCAGGGCTGGAACACTCAGCCTCGAGAGGCAAAACTGAAGAAAGGATGGTTCGATTCCCACCTCAGTCATCTTGGAAGTGGTTTTCAGTGGTTTCCCACATCTACTCCAGGCACATGCCAGAATGCTTCCTAATGTAAGCCCGGATCCACCTCCTTCCTAACCCTCAGCATAATGACTACTACACTACCACGTGCTGTGTGTGTCTTCAGTCTTTTGACTGGTTAGATGCAGATCTTCATGGTGTCCACTCCTGAGCTAACCGTTTTATCTCTACATAGCTACCACACCAGGCCCAACGGGAGGGTGGATGTATTCATTTATCCTAAATAAACAATAAGAAAATGTATCCTACTTTGCTTCGAACAGGTAACAATCATTGAACCGTTGTCATTATATCGCAGTCAAACTTAGCGTGGAACTCCAATTCTGGAATAAAAAGCCCACTGCAGGCTACTAACATACCGGTAGTATAGTCAGAGATAGGCAAAATACTCCCAAAATGTATTTTAGAAACAAAATAATATTTTAAAATACTTTCAATAAAATATGCTTTCTTCCATTCAAAAAACAATATACAGTGTTACTATTCTAGATATTATTATTGACCTGGACTGATGGCTCGTTAATGTGCAAGGTAGAAGGGTTCAAATCCCACAGTTAGTCGCCTTGAAATGTCTTTTTTTTCTTTTTTCAGGAGAATACTCCCTGTAGGAGGGGGTAGGGGGGCAAGGGGAAGGAGGGGTGGGGAAGAAGCGTGGTGACGCAGCGGTCAAGCTCTTGGCCTTTCACCATGGCGAACCGGGTTCGATTCCCAGTCAATGCACGTGAGATTTTCAAAGTTTAAATGCCATGTGTTGTGGTTCGGATTCCACGTAACAAGAGGGCCTTGTGGCTCATGATCGCAAGATTAACGGTCACGTAAAACTACAAACTTCAACTTCATGATCAACACTTATAATTACTTATAATTTAAATGTATTTACAAATTATTAAATTGTTCATTAACTTCAGTACTGTCCGCGCATTATATCTCTGCCTCTGATGACCGTTGTATTTCTAAGAATATGAAGTGTCATCGACCTGTCAATTTCTCTACTCCTATTTACGTGACATTATCCCTCATGTTGGGGCTTGGGAGTTTTGACGATACCAGGCGCGGATCTAGAGTTTGGCTGGGGGGGGGGGGGGGGTCACAGAATCGAAATTGTTAAGAAAAATGGTATCACTAACAACGAACGCAATCACAAAATAACCAAACGTACAAAACCAGACCAATTTTTTTGCAAGCTACATGGATAGAAATTTGATGCGTTTAGCGCACCAAAAATATTCGTACAAATTGCAACGGCGTGTTTTGCGACTTTTACATCGAGCTTCGAGAAAAGTATCAAGGTACGTTACAGTTTCGGCAAGTCGAGTTGGTACCGACAAAGGGAGAAAGTCACAGCTTAAATTGCCAACCAAGCTTGCAGTTTGGACGTCGGCAAAATTTTTTGGTGTGTAAAAAGCCCCAAATTCCTATCCGTGCATTGCTGCACATTCATCGTGACATCACTATAGACATCGATTCGGTAATCACAAGGTTTGCTAAACAAAATAGACAAGTTGATTTTGTTATATAAATAATCGTTTTTATATAACAGGTATGAAGTTGTAAATATGTACAGTTGTAACAGAACATAATAATTGCAATAAAGATATTTTCAGTATTGAATAAAATGAAAAAAACCTGTTTTTCAATTAAAATTCGTTAAGTTTTATTTGTCTCATTATTGTGTTTTTGTTTTTTGAGTTTGCAAAAAAATTTGGTCTCCGTTTGGGGGGGGGGGGGGGGTCATGACCCCCGTGACCCCCCCCCCCCCTTGAATCCGCGCCTGGACGATACAATACGGTATACTCGGCCGACTTAGCCTGATGCAGTCAGCACATTTCATTAGTACGAGGGCTGTTTTCTAAGTAAGGGCTGTTTTTTTTTTCAAAGCCCGTAGTCAGTATGCACTCCGCAACAAGCGTGCACGCATGCTCCCGGCATCCTTGGCGAACAAGCAGGCGTCAGTTGCAGCTGTGTAGCTAACCTGTACACTGAACTGTGCATCTTTACAATGTTCAAGATTATTGATTCGCCCGCCGCTTGTGAGGTACGATCTGTGATACTTTTTTGAGTGCAAGAAACATGTCGGCTACAGACATTCATCGTCAGCTTTGTGAGGTGCATGGTGATAATGCAATAACGGAAGGTAAAGTGCGAAAATGGGTGCGCGAGTTCAAAAGTGGCCGTGAAAATGTTCATGACGATGAACGCTCAGGTCTGTGATCTCAGATGACTTGTTGACTGCAATTGACACGAAAATTCACGAGGACCGAAGATTCATGATAACCACTCTATCAATGGATTTTCCTCAAGTGTGAATTCTTGGTTGTCAGAGCAGGCGGCAAACTTTTATGCAGAGGGATTTTAGAACTTAGTTTTAAGGTATGACAAGTGCCAAAATAAACAAGGCAACTAAGTAGAAAAATAGAGGAAGGTCTGTAAAACGTAAAAATAAATGTGGTCTCAAAATAGAATGTTCGGTTAATTTTAAATAAAAAAACGGCCTTTAATTAAAAAACAGCCCTCGTACTTGCCAGACTATTGTCAGTGTATGTAGTTCTGCAGTACCGTTGAATTATTTTTTGCATTATTTAATGTGTTAAGCTGGTGTTATTTTTTAAAGTTACATTTTTAAGTAAAGTTAAAGATGGCACCTGTCATCTCTAAAGTTAAAACCAAGAAACTGAATAGCCAAAGTAGGGAGATGGTGGCTAATGTGCTAAAATTCATGGAAAATGAAGCGGCTTGCGGTGATTTCAATGTTCCTGTTAACCAAGCACAGGCTATCTAAAAGGTGTATCTAAACGAACGGTGCTGTTTATAAAGAGAGAGTTGGGCGATATTGATGAAGGAGAATCGAACTCGTTTGCAACTCCTGATAAAACTCATGCGAGAAGTAATACTGTTACGACGACTTTGACCAGTACGTATTAAGGAGAACTGTTCATGGCGATGTAAATAATAATTATAAATACAATAGTGAATTTAGAAATGTTTTTGCTGAGGCTAGTACAGTCGATAGACCTTTCCTGGAAGTGATGACGTACGTCGCCGGTAGAGATATAATGCGTGGACAGTACTTTTGTCATAACGAGGTAGATGATGATGACTTGGTATATGACCCATAAAACATAAATGGATATGAGTGACATTACTGTACTATACTTGCACTTCATTCCACAGAATAATTTGGTAAACTACACTGATCAAGATAGGAGTGGGCTTCAATGTCGACTATATCCAGCCTCCTGTACAGAAGACGATTTTCATCAAGGAACAGAAAAAGCATTGGAAGTGGCGGGCAAAAGTAATATAGCTGTGTTTAATATGTATGCTTCTGATACAAGAATAATAATTCTACAGATTATCATCATTTTTTTGATGTAGGCTTAATGGCAATGAAAGGTTTTACAAATTAAAAATAGGCATAATGTGATCCTTGGATGTGTATATTCAACTTCCTTCTGTTATTTTTTTCATTGGAACCTCTTAGTAACCATAGTGAAGACATCATGTTTATTTTATTGATAGCAAGTAGTTTACTTTTTTTCTCATTTATTTTATGCCCACATTGGAGCACTATGACTTACTGATTTAGTTGACTTATTTCCTTTATCTCCTAAGTGGAGCATAGGGCATCGATGAATTTCCGCCATCGGACTCTGTTCTGCACCATCCTCCTAATCTCGTTCCAGGTCTTCACTCCTATCTCCATTCCTTCTGTTATTACACTCCTCCTCCAGGTGTTCCTTGGTCTGCCTCTTCGCCTACAATCATGTGGATTCCATTCCAGGGTTTGTTTTGCTATGTTGTCTCCACCTCGTCGTAATGTATGCCCAATCCATTTCCTACGACGCATCTCAATATAAATGGGTGTTTGCTGTGTTCTTCTCCATAGCTCTTCATTGGAGATAACTTGTGGCCACCATATCCTCAGGATATTCCTCAAGCATCTATTCACAAATATTTGGAGTCTGTTAATGAGTTGTTTGTTGGTCTTCCAAGTTTCACACCCGTAGAGCAATATTTGTAGAAGTATATGGCAGGGGAATGAAGACTGGGCTTATATTCAGGATAAACATTTAATACGAACTGAACGACTAGGTAACATACAGGCGTATGTATACAAAAGCAGACAAATGAATCAACGAGAACATTCTCGTAAATAGAACCGCCACCAATGGCGTTGCGCTTCATGGCGCTTAATTTAAACCATAGATCACCTGTTGGGTTACATATTTCTAACAATATTGACTTGACATTTGAATTGAAGATGCGAAGTTTGGTATAGGTGTTAAGTTCCCTTGTTTTACAGATTGGTCTCAACATTGCGAATGCTCTTTTAGCCTTATTTATTCTATTTCCTATATCCTCCATAGTACCTCCCACAGTGGTGACCATACTTCCCAGGTAGCAAAACTGTTTGACTTGATCGATCTCTTGATTCCCGAGAAATAATGATACCTTATTTCGATTATTATGGCGCATCTCCTTGGTTTTCCTTCCGTCGATCTTCAATCCCACCTCAGATGCTTCAGTTCTTAAATCATTCAGCTTTGCTTCCAAATCTTTGTAACTGCTGGCTAGCAAGCACAGGTCATCTGCGAACTCCAGATCCTCCAACCTGTCTGTTAGTCCCCACTGGATACCTCTTCGGCAATTCATTGCTTTCTTTTTGATAAGATTCAGCACCATTGGAGTCAGCAAGCATCCTTGTTTAACTCCTGTATTTACTGGAATGGGCTCGGACAACATCCCCTGATGTAAAACTTGACAGGTGTAATTCTCATACATTTCTTGAGTAATCTTTATAATTTTCTTTGGAATCCCAAACTCTTTCATGGCTTGCCAAATCTTCTCTCTCATTATACTATCAAACGCCTTTTCGAAATAACGAATAGTAGGTACAGTGACGATTGCAATCCCGTTGATTGTTCTATAATTATGCGCAGCGTATTGATCCGGTCTGTACAAGAAAAGCCTTCTTTAAATCCTGCTTGTACATTCTCAGCCTTAAATTAACTCTCTGTTTTATCCTTTCTAGAATTACTCGCGAGAGTACCTTACTTGGGATTGAAAGGAGACTAATCACTCTCCAGTTATCACATTCCAATAAATCTCCTTTCTTCGGAAGCTTGATCAATAGTCCTTTCTTCCAGTCTGTAGGAATCTTCTCTTCTTCCCAGAGCTTCTCAAAAAAATGGGAACTGAATCTCAACTGTAGTGTCCATATCTACTTTCAAGGCTTCCGATGGAATGTTGTCCATACCTGCCGCCTTACTGTTCTTTAGTTGTTTATAGCCTTTTGTATCTCTGTTCTTGACGGTGGTTCTGTGCTTATAGCCTTATATTCCTGCTCTTCTCCAGAAAATGTTCTCTCCATCTTTCTAGTTCTTCCTTTTGTGTAGACAGTAATCTTCCATCTTTGGCTTTCACAGGTTTATCAAAACTAGAGAACTTTCCTGTTCGTTAGATATTGTTGTTTTAAGGGGTGGAACTACGAGGTCATCTGCCCCAACTTTCCTGTTAATCTTTTGGTTATGTGATATAGGGTCCTACTATCGTTTTGTGCTGCCATCTCTGCTTGTGTTGCTAAATTATTGATAAATACTCTTTTATCAAGTCGAAAACTCCTCTTCACTATTTTGTTAAGTTGGTTGAAATCTGTTCTAGCTTGTACTTTCTATTCTTGTGTCCCTGCATTGTTAAGTCTCTTGTTATATTCCTTCCTGCTGTTCACTGTTTCTCATGTCTCAGAAGTAACCCATTCCTCCCTTCCTCTCTCTTTTCACATGTATTGATATAGGTAGTCTCTATGTTCTTCCAGTTATGTTCAATATCCTTTCCTTCTTCTTCCTCTCTCAGCTGTTGAGATGGGTTTCTCAACTCTAGTGACAAATGTTGTTGCACCTCCTTATCCTCTAATTTATCGAGGTTCTACCTTATCCTCCCCTTTTGATGAATGTGCCTAATATTTGCTATCTTCAATAGGAGCGTAGCTATCACTAAATGATGGTCACTTCCCACATCTGCTCCTCTCTTGTTCCTCACGTCCAACAGGGATGTTCGCCATGTCTTGCTTGTAGTGAAATGGTCAATCTGGTTCTCCGTTATATGGTTCGGGGACAACCAAGTCACTTTATGGCAGTTGTTATGAGGAAAGATTGTACCTCCTGTCACCAAACTATGGTTGCTACAGAATTCAATAAGTTTGTCGCCATTCTCATTTCTAGTACCTATACCATGTCTCCCCATTATATTTTCTATTCCTTGATTATCACTTCCAACTTTCGCATTCAAGTCTCCCATCACGACCACTATATCCATTTTCTTCACTTTTATCAAGGTTCGATGTAACTGGCCGTAAAATTGCTCTTTTCTTTCTTCTCCTGTCTCTGTTGTTGCATAGCACTGCACCACTGTGATTGGTCTAACTTTTGATGCAATTCGGGCTACTATTATCCTTTCTGAGACTGGATACCACTCCATCAAGCTCCTCCTTGCCTTTTGTATGATCAGTAAAACAACACCCTCTCTATGTTCTCCTTCTGTTCCTGAGTACAACAACGTGACCCCTTCCTGGGTCCTTATCTCCCCGAACCCACTCCATCTCATCTCATTCAAACCTAGTAAGTCCAACCTGTAGCGCTTCATCTCCCTCGATACTTCGGCCAGTATACCTGTCTGCCACATTGTTTGTACGTTCGAAATTCCAATTCTTGTGTCTGATTTCATGCTAAAGGTCCAATCCGTTTTATCCATCTGGCTTCTATTCATTTCTGTTTCTGTAATAGGAGTAATCTCGGGTGTGTAGGTTATTGGCCTTCAGCACCCAAAGCCTGGAGAAGGGGCTGCCTTCTAAGTATCCAGGCCTACTGATTTTCTATCAGGGTTTCTTCCCTTAGCCTTTGAAGTTCCCACTTCTGTCCACAAGGCAGTGGTGGTCCTGACCTCTTAACCCTGGTCAGCTGGGCTGCCTCTTCCGCCAGCTCCGCCGTACCAAAGACCATCTTCTCCGCCCTCGTTGTCTTTGAGGACTTGAGGGTTCTGGGTTGCTTTTTAGTGTGGATTTTCACCCTTGGCCTGTCCGGCAAGGGAGGCCCTACCAGTAGCTATGCTACCACCGGCATAGCCCAAAGGATCATGCAAGCACTCCCACCACGTCAAGGTCATGCAACCCCTAGGGAGTGATTGGAGCACTATATTCAATCAATATACGGTCAAGTCTTAGGAATATTAGTTACAAATTTGGCTTCTTCTTCTTCTTCTTCTTCTTCTCCCAGAACTGTTTCATTCTGTCTGACCTGGCGGCCCGTTCTTCGTCCGTTATGGTGTATTGTTTGCGTGTAGAAGTTTTTGGACTAGGTCTCACGTCTTTGTTTCTCAGGATCCTCTTCTCTTCCCGGTGTTCAATTTGTTGCATTGTCAAGCCTAATTCATCTAGATCAGGGCCATCCACACAGCGCTCCGGCCGCACTCTAAGCCAGTGCTCCGAGAGCTTTGGTGGGTGGTAGTTTCGGTCATGGTGGGAAGAGCATGGCTGGCTAAGCGAGCGGTCTGCCCGTCACGCCGAAGTGAGCAGCCGATCCATCAGTCGGTAGTCTAGTCCAATGCGCTTTGTTGACAGCGTGTAAGTAAATCAGTTTTGCAGTGGTCATGACTGAACATCATACAAAAAAAGGAGTGTTGAAGCAGCAGCTTTCCGCAAGAAGAATACCCCCTTTTGTATAAATATGCATGTTAAGTTCTGTCAATGTTTGGCTCAACTTACATTTGTGGGCGTTTCTTTGTGGTTCTTAAGCTTACCAAACGTAAGCATCGTGCGACGATGAGAGATAGAAACTAGCGCAATTGTTTACGGATAGCTGTGTCCAGAAATATTGTACCCAAATTGGAGAAGATTGTTTCCTCCAAAACTAAAAGCTCGTAAAACTGACGAAGAAAAAGTCACTCCAGGTCTGTATTATTTGTTCATATTGGTAAAATGTTGCTGAATTTTTCTCTCTAATATGTTCGAATTTTAGTTTGGAATAGATCACAATATTCTCTACTTAACACTTGCGTTCATTTCCTGCACATTCCATATATCGGAGTGCCATTCGATTTGTATATGCGGTATATTTTTTATGGCAAAACGACCCTATCAGTATGATGTCAACAATCCCACAAAAGGCGTCGGTCGCACGACTGTACGTATGTATCCAGTCAGCGCGGACCGATCATCACCCGTCTGTCTCATGCCTCCTCGCTGCCACAGTGTAGTGGTGGTAGGGGGAGGAGCGCTAGTCTGACTGCCCAGTGCTCCCCGAGCGTGGCTGCGCTCTCAGAGCACAAGGACTGGATGGCCCTGATCTAGATCATCTAGGACTTCTTTGAACCAATGATTTTTGGTTTTACTTTTCCAAAAGTATTGGAATAGCTGTCTGAGTATCCTGGTCCCTGGTAATCGTGATATGTGACAGAAAATTACTTTTTCTTTATTATAATTTGGAGCTTGGATTTTGACAAATGCTATCGAAGTAGCTTTTAAATGTTGTACGAGTTGAAATAGGTTCCTTTATATCATGAGACTTTCTTTCATAAGTCTTAGCTGAAGACGAGCTATGAACCCATGGCCTTGTAACACTAGTTGCGAGTAAGTCAATCATCTATTCCACAGTAGTATGTTATATTATATTACCAGACAGGTAGAAGTGTGGTTTAGTTGCCACCAGTGTTAGCAGTAGTGAGATTGCTTCTAGCCTGTTGGCAGGGATATAAGATATGCAATCCCTTAATCCAATGGCACAAGAACATACATGGCCTCAAGTAAACAACTGTTTAGGTCACCTCAGGTGTTGACAAAACTTACATTATTACACTGTAGTATTAGCATATCAAGAAAGGAGCACACAGCAAACCAAAGGCCTCGCCAATACTACATATTAATTTGAAACTATTTTGCCTTTCAGCATCCAGTCTAGCCTACAAGCCTCTGTTTGCGGACATGTCAACTCCGAGATCCCCTATTAGCAGTTAACACTGTGACATCCTCTGCTTCTACACCATTCAACACTGAATCGAACCATCACCTACTTTTTGCATTTCTTCCCTATAGACCTAACCTGTTTTTGAAATGCTGATTTTCATGCATTTTCCCTACATTTCAGCATAAGCCAGACTACTTACCTGGTTTCCACCTAATTGAATCCCGCCCAGTCAGTTTATGCCCCTCAGCAAATGGTCCATAATAAACAGTAGAGGTGAGAGGTTACAGTCTTGCCTCACTACTGAAATAACTTCAAATCAATAACTCATCCTACCATCAACTCTCACTGCATCCTGATTATCAATATAAATACTTTTGATTGCCTGTAGCAGCCCTCCCTCAATACCATAATCCCTCAGGATGCTCAGCATCTTCTCCTTGGGTACTCTATAGAACACCTTCTCTAGATCTACAAAACACAAACGTCTATTCCTCTCATAGCATTTCTCAATAACTTGGCACATATTAAAAAATTGATCTTGACATCCTCGTTGTGGTCTAAAGCCACACTGGTTTTCATCCATCTTACTCTCGACCAATTATCACTTTCTCCTTTCTACAATACCTATGTACACTTTGCTCAGGACACTTATCAAAGAAATGCCTCTATAATGGTTGCAATCTTTCCCGTTACCTTGTTTTAAATTGGGTCGATTTCTGATTTTGTCCAGTCAGAAGGTACCTGTCCTAATTCCCATGCCAATTCTATTATCCTATGCAATCATTTCATCCCTGCTTTCCCACTATACTTTGCCATTTCTGGCTGAATTTTGCTGATCCCTGCTGCTTTGTGACCACCCTCTCTAATTCCTCAACCGTGAATCCTGTTCTTATTCTCCTCCTGCATAATCTCAAAATCTGCCACATTTACATTTAGCAAATTTTCAAAGTACTGTTGCCCTCCTCCCAATGCTACCTTAGTATTTACAAAGTGTTCCCCTGAATTATCCAGACACTTTTCACTTCTCTTTTCCTTCCATTTCTAAGATTCTTTATAACACTCCAAAAAAGCTTTCCTGCCGCTTGGCCTAGCATTTCCCCCCTTATTTCCTTTTAGCTGTACTATTATTTGTTTGGTCTGTTTCTTTCTATTACATAAAGCTGTCTGCTGGATTCCTAGTTTGGAGCCGTTTTTTAAAGCATTCTTTGACATTTACAAGCCGAATTCACTATGCCATTTCACGAGGATGTGTGCTTTTTTTCTGTCTTGACCCAGTTTTCCCCAAGACATCCTTGTTCTCTGACCTCTCCTTTTCATTGTGTTGTAATTCTTCACCCTCTACTCTTTGGAATATTTCATCAATCATATCAATATATTTCTGCCAAGTTCCTTATCGCGAAGATTTCCAACTATAATCCATCTGCACTTGCTTATTTCACACCATATCAGTTTGTGGTCTGTTTCAGTAAAAAAATACCCTGCAACTCCTTAACAATTTCCTAAATTGAAAGTCAGTCGTCATGACGTCAAGAGACTGGAGTAGGGCAAACTATGAGTTGCGACACATGCTCACCAGGCTCTATGGTTTTCATTACAATGTTGAAAGAAGACTTACCAAAATCCTGCCGAGGACTGCGAATGTGAAAGGTGCAATGAAAAATGTGAAAGATATCACGTCATGAAGTGTCATAAACAAGCAGAATCCCTAACAGTGTTTTGCACAGAAGACTGAGAACTTTGTATTGAAAAGCAGTAGTGCTGAAGATTTCATTTACGACTTTGTACTAACTGATTATGTATATTTTTGCCATTGGCTGCTCTCATTACATTATAAATTGAAAGCGAGTAATGATATAGTGTATTATCGACTTGGTATCTGTGAATCTCCTTGTGCTTTGTGTATGAGTTCGCAACAGCTATCCCCATGTTAGCACATAAGTCTAGTAAATATTCTCCATTGGTGTTCGCTTCTCTATCATCACCCCACTTACCCATTACCTGCTCATACCTATTTTCTATTCTAGAATTGAAATCTCCCATCTGTACTACACCATCTTTATTGTTAAACTCTCACTACCATATCACTCAGAGCCCCATGAAATCTGACTACTTCGTCATATTCAGCCCCTTGATATGGAGCGTACACTGAAACAATCCTGTAATTTCCAAATCTATCCACATTAATTGTTCATTTATATACCTTACAAAGACTATGTTACGCTCTAAGTTTCTCTCGACATACAACCCTACTCCCCACTTTGCCCTGTCTCGTTTTACACCTGACAGGTACACCTTGTAATCTCCCACTTCCTCCTCTCTAGCTCTCTTTATCTGAACTTTACTAATCCCTAGAATATCCAATCCCTTCCCAATTGCTGACTCAGCTAGCTTTACTTTCTTCCTTCCATAAGCCCCATCGATATTAATAGCACCTCATCGAATACCCAATCTATTGCTCGTTCGTTTCCAAGGAGTCCCTGATCTGTCAGATGGGAGTGGGACTTCATCACTCCGTTAGGTCCGAGGCATGCTCAAGACATTTTTAGCAGGTTTAAGAAGTACACGTGAAGCAGGTTGCTAGCCTTACTTACACAGGGCCCCACGAGTTTCACCTCAGGGAATAAACAAGGGAGTTGGGTAGTCTAGCCGCCTAAGCAGAAGGAGGGCCATGACTCAGAATATGTCCAAGATGCCCACTCATTCCATAGTAACTGGTAACCAGACTGTCAGGAGCCCTTACTAGGCTACTCAGCTGTTGCGTATGGTTCACGAACTAAGACGTGACTACACCGTGAACCACTGTTGAATGAAATATGATACTGGAAGGAATCAGGATGTGCATAAGGAATTATGAAGGAATGATATTGGGACAAAAATAAGTGCATATGCTGTATTACACATAGTTTATATTCTTCTTTTCTATTTTTTAAAGAAATAAAATCCACATAACATTTTCATAAAAAGAGCAATATTGAATTTCATGAAGTCATTTTCCCAGTAGAGAACTGTCATTGAATGGTAGAGCCACGTGCATTGCAAACCTGCAAGAGAAAATTATTAAGTTAACATACCACTCTTAATAATGTTGTTCATTCATTAAGGGGCCTTGCGACATTGGGATCATCTAACCCCATGTAGTTGGTGTGTAATCTGTCTGACAACCTGTGTCATTGTGATGGCTGTAAGTGTATTTGTATTGGAGGCTAGGGTTTGGAAGGAGTTGGCCATGGCCTTAATTTAGGAACCACACCAGCATTTGCCTGGGGTAGCGGTGGGAAGAAGTTTTTAGGTTGGCTAAGATGGAAACTGAACCCATCTCTTCTCAGTTCTGCATCAAGAGATTGAGTGCATCTAGTCTCAACCCTCAGACCATATTATATGTCTTGGCATGGCCAAGTCATCTGCATCTACACGTACACAGAAGGCAGAAGATGAATTATTTTTAATAATAATACATTCTTCATTGCTCTGGAGGAGTGTAATAGGCCTTACCAGCCACCTCAATGCACCTGAAGCCTTGATTTTAGGAACTCATATTGAATGCCACGAAGTAAAAATATGACTTTTCATTTTCCACTCACAAAGAAAGAAAATTTCAACAAGAATATTTTCCACCCAAGAAAGGGCAAGACGATCAATACGCATGAAGAAGTACTGGGATGACTGCAAGGCTTGTACAGTTCCTACAAGTCGACGAACGAATGGTTGGTTCAAGTGATCCTATGTGGTCTCAAAAGGCGAGAAGTAGATGAAGAAGAAGAATGCCATTAACTTACATTAGAACAAATAGGCCTACAACATAATTTAATGCAAGCACAATATGTGGAAAGGTCCTTGTGCACCCTGTCTTGCTGTGATATTAGACAGACCACCTTAAAATTATACCAAGGGCATGGTGATGCAGTGATCAAGCCGTTTGCCTCTTACCAATGCGGACCGGGTTCGATTCCCGGTCAATGCATGTGAGATTTTCAAAAACAGAAGTACAAGTTTGATGGGGTCAGATTGAGAATTAATGTTCACAAAAATTCATGTCTCATCCCCTTGCAGTCAACATACAGCTTGATCAAGAGTAACAGGGCTGCTAATATTCACTTCGGCTCTCTGTCAACTGTTATGAGAAGAGGAGCGGTAATATTTTGTAATGCATATTGTGTTCATTTCTATTTGTGTTTGATTGGTTTGTTGTTATATTGATTGAATATGAGGAATGAATAGTTGATTGATTTTTCGATTGAATGTACGAGCGAGCGAAGTAATGTAATCTTTTGTTTTTCGATCCTAAATGTCACTTCCGTATATATAATTTTTCCCGTTTCTGGAACTTTTTCTTTCTAGCTTTTCATTTACTGTATATTTTTCCCATTTTGTACACATTTTCTGTGTCTCCAGGTTTCTGTTTAATGTAGATAGTTTTTAATTTTCTGTAAATAATGTTAATGTTTCTTGAACATTTGGGACTGTATGAATGACTGAAAGCTAGAGGTAATTTTCTTACAGGATGTTTGAGTATGTTTGTAAGGTTGATGTTGTTCATAGATAATAGTATTGTTACGGCTGTGAGTTTGTGTCATCGCTCGCCGCATGAGTCACAACTGCCCCGGGGCTGGGCTGTGGCCTGCCTCCTGTATTGCGTGCGCCTTATGCAACAGGGCTACTAGGACAAAGGGATAGTCCAGAATATTCGTGACTGGACCAGCGATGGAAACCTCGAGAAGCCGTGAACCCTGGATGGATCTAGAAGCATTTATTGAGTCACCGGCCTGCTATATAAGTGCGACCTGTCAAGCAGTGGTTGTTGTTGTGTTTTACGAGCTAGTGTGAGCGATTATCCTGAGCGACAGAAGTGTGGTGACTTGCGAAACCCCTAGTGGAGCGGGGAAGTGAGACTCCTACAGAGGAACTGTGTCTTGAGCGAGTGTGTTTATTTCCAGTGCGACAGAAGTGATTGTGCTGCATTGTGTAACTGTGTAGTATGGTGACAGGCTGGGTGCAACTATTTCCAGCTAGCGTACGGAC
The DNA here is from genome assembly GCA_946902985.2 of Meconema thalassinum. Lineage (NCBI taxonomy): Eukaryota > Metazoa > Arthropoda > Insecta > Orthoptera > Tettigoniidae > Meconema > Meconema thalassinum. The sequence goes on along the minus strand of OX336388.2, from coordinate 51,598,737 downwards.
TCATTAGCGAAGAGGATTAACTGTGGTCTGTTGACAAGTGAAAGGGGAAGTGTTCTCGCCGTAAGGAAACTGGAGTAAGGTAATAATTGCTTGTATTTACTGAAGAGTGCTGTATCCTTCTGGCCGCAATAAAGTTAATTATTTATTTAAAGCAGTAATTGGTGTTGTGCTTCCTACCCACCGTAATCCAGTTAACAAAAGTGCCACTAGGGGGGTGGCACGCAACAGTATCAAGGACCGTAAACATTTCCATATCACTTCAAAATTTCCATTGGAGCAAGAAGATAAATACAGTACATATTCCAACCACTCTGCAAACAGCCTTTATTCATCTCATAGACCATATCAAGATGTTTTTAAAGATAAATATTTTAGACTAATTTACAGGAATATACAAAGCCTCCGTGGCTTAGGTGGCAGCACGCCGGCCTCTCACCGCTGGGTGCGTGGTTCAAGTCCCGGTCACTCCATGTGAGATCTGTGCTGGACAAAACGGAGGCAGACAGGTTTTTCTCCGGGTACTCCGGTTTTCCCTGTCAACATTTCATTCCAGCAACACTCTCCACTATCATTTCATTTCATCTGTCATTCATTTAATCATTGCCCCAGAGGAGTGCGTCAGGCCTCGGCAGCCGGCACAGTTCATATCCTCGCCGCTAAATGGGGGCTTCATTCATTCCATTCCTGACCCGGTCGGAGACTGGAAGCAGGCTGTGGATTTTTTACAGGAATATACAAATACCAACTATTTAGAAATATGTAATTTTCACAAAATTACTTTTATATTATACTGGCTATACCCGGCATGCGTTGCGATGCCAATCAAAGACAGATAGAAAGACTGGAGGATAATAATGTTATTGGTTTTACGTCTCTTTTAACTACTGTGGCTTTTAGAGACGCCGGGGTGACGGAATTTTGGCCCGAAGTCTTTAACGTGCCAGTAAATCTACAGACATGGCCCCCTCGCATTTGCGCACCCTCAAATGTCAACTGGCTGCACCAGGATTTGATTCTGCAACTTTGGTCACAGCAGGAGAGAACATTACCGCTGAGCCACGCAGCCAGCCCAAGAAAGAATAAGAATAAGTGTTTGAATTGTAATTTCGTTTACTGAAGTGCCGTTGGATAACAATATTCTTTGTGTTTCTGTCTGGTGCGTATATAAATAAATCCAAAGGTTTTCCGACGCATGAGCACGCCACACCCAGCTGACCATGTGAGCATTTGTTGAAACTACTCGTGTGCCATCTAATGTAAAATAGATTTACTTATTCAGAAAAATTGGTGGGAGTGTGCACAACAACTCACCAAAGTTTCATCGCAATTGGCGGAATTGTATATGAACGCTTACAGGACTCTCTTGAAACGATTCGCTGGCCGACAATCATTTGTTGAAACTACTCGTATGCTACCTACTACCAAATGGTTTTTCTAATTCAGAAACCTTTGCGGCAGTATGCACACAGGTGCAGTGGCTCCGTATTTTTTAAACAACACAGGAGGATGCCATAAGTCGTACGTAACGTGCAGATGTTACTGTCACAGTTTTGGCCTCCTCTTCAGAATGGTAAGGGCCTACAATACTAAAATCAAGGACAGCGCATCAAACAGTCACACGTTCGCTGTGGAGATTCTGTCTAGGATTGGTTGCGGACCAGTACCGAAAATGTTGTTTACTAACGTAGCCCGACAAATGAAAGTGAGCTTCATCACTTTCCAGTAGCCTGGAGTCAGCTGCCACAGCTTCCAGGATAGTCTCACAACACGCTCTGCGGTTGGCCCAATCACATTCACTGAGTTCCTGCACACCTACCATTTTATACGGAACTTCATACCGGTGTGTAAAAGTCTCCGTACGGTGCGATCTGAGAGTAAGGAATTCCTCCCTGCACGGATGTTTTCCGACGCCACGAGGCCTACCACATGGATTCGATCTAACACTTGAACCAGTTCCTTTCAAACACGCCATGCTAGCAACTGATGAGACGAGGCGATGCACGTGTTCTCCAAGGCCACACGCACATCGACAATAATACCTGCTTAAGCGCTGTGGCCAATACAGGTGCTAGATATCATAAATGGCAAACATTCCTCTTTTAAACTGCGCAATACATTTGTAAATTTCGTGTTGCGTTGCTGTATTATTTATGTTCGAAATTAGAGATTGGTTCTTAAGTTTAGGGGCTGCGACAACGCGGTCATGCAGCCCCGTGTACTTTGGGTGTGTGTAGAAACTGTCTGATAACCGGTGTTAATTGTGATGACTGTATTAGTGTGTGTTATCTGTGTTTTAAATTAAGTACTGCAACTTAGAATTTTTCAAATAATTCCTACTTTTTCCGCCAAGCGCCACCGTCAACGACTACTAGGCCAAGTTCAGAACTTGGCTACTAGACGCCACCGCAGTCGGCTCTTGGCAACGAACGTAGAAACCTAAGAGCGTTGTTTACATTCTTAACCTATCCAATTCAGCTTCACACAGGTGCAATTAGTGGAAGGTTCTTTAACATGCCATAAATCTATGACATGGGACCGCCGGCTTTACTTCCCCTGCGAAGGAAGGCATACCGAGGGATTTTTAACAATCTTAAAAAATCCGACGGCTTCGGCCGGGTTTGAACCCGCTATCTTGTGCATAGAAGCTCAGCATGCTACCGACTATGCCACCGAAGCTGCTTGAAATTAGAGAGTTATTTCTGCTGCACCCTGTACTTGAGCTCTGGCTCATTGGGACCTATGTAAATAAGTGATTAACCCTACAATCATATGTAAAATGTACGTGTATGGATAACTTAACTGCTTAGAATTCCCTCTTTATCTGTCCCCACTCTGGTGATATAAATGCTTTTGTTATTAATGACAATCAGTTCTAGAGGCATAATCATGGGGCAAGGAATTGCCTAGAAATTATCCTTGAATTTAACAACATATTGGTTTCACCATGACAATAACAAAGAGGTAGGGAATTTCATGTAGATATGTCACATCACTTCAGAGGGATTATAAAAACCAGAGAAGTATAAGAGGCTGGAGAGATTACATACTGCTTTTTACGTCAAAGTAAACGACTTCTGTATTTCTTGTATTTAAGAACTTAGCATATTAAACTTCAAAGACCACAGAGAATTCAGTGTATGTAAATAGTGTTACATGCGAAGTATATATTAATTTCAACCATTTAACAAATTGGTGCCTTAGCACAAAGTTCGTAATGTACCATACGTAAATTAAATGTATTATTAGTATTAAACATGAATTCAATGATGTTAGTATTCTAGGGTTAAATAAATTTTAAAAAGACTGTCCCATTCATATAGGTTAAGTTGGGCTCTCAAGAGTACTTCACCGGACTATTCTAATAATAATCTAGCTAAAAGCTATATTGAATAATTAAGAATACTGCAACGGAATGAAACAATAAAACTCATGAGTATCTAAATCTTCTAATAAACACAAGCACACATGACCATAAGCACAACATGTTCTTCTGCCATATGACATGTCGAACAGAAAAAGCGACGGGAATCAACAAGTTACTAGTTGAGAATTTATCACCATGGACGTTTACAACAGAAACAGAAATCAGTTGGTGACATTGGTATTTTCCTCTCTCTCAGCTCTCAACAGTAGAAGGATAATAAGAAGACAAATCTAGTGTTAGTGATATCAGTACATCGCATCCCAGCTGTCCGGGTAAAGACGAGCAGCTAAGCCACTGCGCCATCACGCTCCCCACTGGTTAATTATGTATACACACATTAATCAATAATTATCTAATAATAATAATAATAATAATGATTCACAAGAAGTGAATAATGCACAAATATTCGCAGTAATGGCAGACACTACTCCTGATGTATCTCATGACGATTATTGTACGTTATATTGATGATACAGGTAGAGTTTTGGAACGAGTCATCGACATGATTGCAGTAACTGACAAAACAGGAGCTGGCCTAGCATCTAACATATTGCAATGTTTGCATGAACATGAAATATTGACAGATAATTTAATTTTCCAATCCTACGATTGAAATGCGAGTTCTATATCCGGAGAAAAGCAAGGAGTTCAAAAGAAACTGTTTGAATATACCTTGTCAGGCTCATCGCCTAAGCACTTCTGTGGAACATACCTATAGGCTAATGCCAGAATCATCGTTACCAATATGTTTGATACCCTACACTCATTGTATACATTTTTCTCTAGTTGCACCAACGATTTTCCTGTTTGAAAGAAGAAATTTCAATGATAGAAACTTCGTTACAGCTGGCCAACTTATCAAAAACTCGATGGACCGCCCAAACGCAAGCACTAAAAGCCGTTTGGACTTCTATGAAGGTATTAAGGAAGTGCAGGAAAAAATTTTGGACGGTGATTCGAATTTTGATAATAAGACGAAATCACAAGCACTGAGCTTAAAGAAGTGTATGCTCAGTTTTGATTTCATTGTATTCCTGATGTTCATGAGAAATGTTATGTAGGTACTGCGCCAGAATTTATTGAAAGTCATTACTCAAGAACTGATCTGGAGATGAACCAAGACCCCAGAAAATAAATGAGTGGATAAAAAAAATTATTTATTAAAAATTCGAGAAATATGGAAAAAACTGTATGGAAATGAGTGAAATACTATAGATCTTATGCATTTATAAAAGGCAAGGAAGTAGGAATGATTTAAAGATGAACATGTACTCCTTTATATGAATGTGGGAGGTCCATATTACGAGAAATATCACGCCACTCGAAGCGAGAGTTACGTCATGAGAGAGGGGAAGAGACGAAGGTCGAACTGCGGACTGGAGGTGGTAGGAGTTACGTCACCACGAGAGGAGAGGCAGAGAGACTGGAACTTGAGGAATGCGGAGAACAGGACGAGAGATGTCTTTCCAATTTGAGATTTGAACGAGACAAGACCTCGAGCAGAAACGAGTATTCTTTTTAATAGTGCTACGGTTCATAAAGGTTGGAAGCAAGGAAGAGTGCAATTCCAGAACTTACAGTAACATAGGAGCAAGCTACAATCCATAAAGCAGAACGGAACAGTACAACTATATATTGCAGTGCTTATGCAAAGTTGTTCCACATAGCTTGAAATATTTCTACGTGTAAAAGCTTATTTGAACATTGTATTGAAAATGCAAGTTAAAAATCAGCAACGGGGAGGTCTTAATTATATTGTCAGAAATACGAATATTACCAAGTGCTAAGCAAAAAGCATAGGGGAGTGAAGATTACAAGGATGTCAGTTGAATTCCAGATTCACTAACATGAAAGGCGCTACAAATATCCACGCAAAGCGCAACATCACCGAGCAAAACTTATACTTTTCTACGAGAGTTTTAACACATCTTGAAATACGAAAACGCTTGCATAAACGACAATATTACACCGTGATGTCTATTCTGAAGAAAACCGATGTCTATTCTGAAGAAAAACCCGATGTCTATTCTGAAGAAACCCAGATGTCTATTCTGAAGAGATGGAGAATCGAAGCCGGCCTACTTGCAGTGAACGAGGGACAGAGAGCTGGCGGAGCTGTTCACAGCGAGGTCATTCACCACGAGTCCAGCTGGTTCTGTCACAAACCGGTCTTCATAGCTATGGGCAATGCTATGAAACACGACAAGTTTGGTTTGGGAGCAGAGATGCAGGTATTTTCAACAGTCCAGAAGCCAACACCAGGTAGTGAAGAAATTGTCTTTTATCATGTAGAATTGTAGTTATGTTCTGTGATTATCCAATTGACCAACCGCATATTTTTCAACCGCATATTTTTCAACAGCAATTTTTAACGGTATTTTCTACAGTATTTTTAACTGCATTATTTAGAACGTATAATTTTGTCAAAGTAATTAAATTTGTGTAGATCTTGTTATAGTGATTTTTCGTATTTTTTTACGGAGTTATTTTGCCTTGTTCTTGAAAATTTCAGTCACTTGGACGAAATTTCGGCATGATGATGCTATATTAAAACTAAGGTTATATTAAAGTAAAATCGTGTAATATTTTTCATATTTGCGTTAGATTTAATTTAATTAAATCTGTTTTATCGCAGCGATGGAATATAAATGAATTGCTCAGAGGAACTTAAAATGAATTATTGAAAGGAATATAAATGAATTGCTCAGAGGAACTTAAAATGAATTATTGAATGGAATATAAATGAATTGTTCAGAAGAACTTAAAACAAATTGTTTAGAGGAAAGCAAATTATTTAAAAGAATATAAATAAATTGTTTAAGGGAATATAAAGCTAATTATTTAAAAGAATGTAGAGTGAACTATTTAAAAGGAATAGAACGTTGAACGAAGTAAAGAAGGAGTAAGATTGTAATTGAAGTAATAAAATGAAGTTTATTGGAGCAAATTTAAGTACAGCATATTTAAGAAGTAACGTCACGAAGTGTAAAGAATATTTCGACAACTCATGATGTTGATTCGAGTGTCAGAAATTTATTATGAACGAAAGTATTACGAAAAGCTTATACACATATGTCTTATGAGATTTAGAGCGTTAAAAAGCATAAATGAATTTGTTAAACAAATATATTCATGGAAAGAAGTCAAACTTATATCTTTTGTTAAGAATATGAATATTTACTGATATTTCTTGAAAAGTTGTAATAAAATGTAAAGCTGAATTTAAACACGTGAAAAAGAAAGTTAACAAAGTTAAATCACAGAGTGATCAGAAAGTGAAAGTACAACGATTTATTGCAGAAATGGAATTATGAGCACGAGGCGAAGTTATATCAGTATAGAGGAGAAATGTTAAAGTAAAGGAAGTATATGTATTGAAGTGGAAGTTTATAGTTGAATTACCGTGCAAATTAAGGAGATATGAACATAAAGGAGTTACGTAATTTTACGAAGGGAGGCTGAGGAGTCTCTAAGTTTTTCTAGTATTGATTGCAATAATTGTGAAGTTATGTGAGTGTATTAAAGGAAGATTCTGTACAGGGTGTTTAAGAGAGAAAGTAATTGTTGTATAATTATGAAAGAGGAGTGTGGAAACGAAGGTTAATGCCGTGCACTTCTAATATTCACGTTTATCAGAAGATTGTTAACTCAGTAAAGAATTTCAGAATCTTATTTCAGTATTTCATGATATATAGACAAAAGTAAAAAGGAACAGTGCTTAGCTTCAATGTTTGTCACTTATGTTCAATTGATTGTGACGAGTATTTATTACTTTCAACACGATAGTTGCGGTGTATGTTTGGATATTTGATGTTTAAGAAAATTGAGTAGATGAAAGACTTATTGGAGGAAGAAAATTTAATCTTCGACATTATGAAGTGTAAAATTTGAGAGATTCTTAAAGAATGTATATATGCACATAGTTCATGAATAATTTTGATTAGATATGGAACTACGGTTCATAGTTGAAGCGGACATGTATAAAATAGGGCAATACTTAGTATCACGCCGTTTCACTTTTTCTAACTATATAAAATGCCACGTGCAAATTTATTTTTACAGTTATTTTGTTGAAGTGTCAGGGAGACACAATATTAAGGAAGGAAGCCAGTTTTTATACTTGTTTTAATAGCTTAATAAACGGCTGGCGCTTTTTAGCGACTTAGTCAACTTTTATCTAAACTGATACCGTTTTCATTGTCGTCATCGTCGAAAATAGTACTACGAGGTATAGATACAGGCGCTCACTATAGATTAAACCTTATCACCCCTCGAGATTGGAGTTTCTCGATTTGCTCTAAATGTAAATGATAGTAGAAATTTGTACCTTGTCTAGCAGTACTATTTTCTTTACGAATAATATTTAACCTGTATGTTCCTGGAATTCCCAATTTTACTTAGTAGGCATGGTAAGTTTGTGAGCTGGGTAACTTACATGTTTGCAATCCTTTTTCGAGCTTTGGATATAAGTACTGATGGGTTTCTTCGGGCGCATATAGATAGTGTAATATTTAAATGGCGTGCCCATCCGTGGGGCCTTCGAAAGAGCCTTCGAAAGGGCATTCGAAAGGGTATTCGAAATGCATTCGAAAGAGCACTCGAGAGAAGAAGCTTGGAAGTACTCGAGAGTGAGGCCATATTAGTTTTGAAAAGAAAAATGCCGATCCCAAATTTAATGATTGTTGAGATGAACACAACATCAGCAGATTAGTGGAGTACACTACAGTTGTGAGGCATAATTTTTAAAACCAGCTAACGACATTTGTCATGTAATAGTAAATTTAAAAGTAAAGTCATGTTGTTAAACATAGGCTAAGTGAGATGATAGAATGAAGCGATGTCAGTTCGGTAAAATGGGACGATGAGATATACGAGATAACTCGCGATTAAAATAGATGTAAGTAGGATTAAGATGTTCTATATATTCCATCACTGGTATAAAATGCATGCGTTGGTCAATCTGGATATTCACTGGTAATTTTTATAGTAGACACTTCCCTAATTCTCAAGAAAAGAAGAATATGTCAACGAATGATATGACGTTCATTCGAACGATGCTTGAAACCATGAAGGAAGGTCAAAGTACATTGACCAAATACCTTGAAGCCCTCCACCAATTGACACACAACAACATTAAACAGTTGAAAACCGAGATTCAAAAATCAGTAGCTACTGTAAAATCAGAAGTCAAGGCAGAGTTATCAGTTGCTCAAACACTTACTATGGCTAGTATAACATTAGCACAGGAAGAAGCTAGGAAAAATCAGGAAAAGTCACAGGAAGAAGTTAAGTTAGCTCTAGAGAAGGCCAGAAAGGAAGATAGACTAGCTAGAGAGAAGGAAAGAGAAGAAGCCAAGTTAGCTTTTGAAGAGGCAAATAGGATAAGAGCAGAGATAAGATTAGCTCAGGAAAAAGCTCGCGAGGAGGACAGGTTAAGTCAGGAGCAGGCTAGATTAGAGGATAGGAAAAATCAGGAAAAAGCTCAGAGAATTTTAGTAAAGGCAAGTAATGCACAGGAAGAATTAAAAGCTTCATTTGATCAAGTCAAACAGGACATAAATTTTACGAAGAAAGAAGTAGGAAATTTAAGATCCGACATGGCAGGAAAAGTGATAGAAGTCCAATTAGCTAACAGTAATCACATGATAGAACTAGAACAGAAATTACAGGCTAGTATTAGCTAAATTAAAGAAGAAAATAACACTCATCATGTACACATTTCAGGGGCCCAGAACAAACTCAAGGAGCAACTTGACAATCTAAATGGCACTGTTGGTGAATTACAGGTGAAGTTGGAAGGTCAAAGTAAACTGATTGAAGAGGGTATAAATGTAGATATAAATGCTTCCATTGTAAAGGCAGTTACGGACATGAAGGAGGAGGTCGTAACAGTCACAACTCAAATCATATCAGAAATACACTATAAATTAGCAAATGACATTAAAGCTATAGAGTTATGTTCCAATATTAATGTTAGCAAGGTACGGGAAGATCTATCTAAGCGGATAGATACATTACAAAATAATAACGTAGCCACGCTGACAGAGATTGTTAATAAAACAGATTTAACTAACTCAAACGAATTTGACAAAATTAAATGTACGGTCGATGAGATAAGCATAGAACTAGCGAAAATTCGATCAAAGCAGGACAAAGATACCAGCGAGATAGAACAGCAATTAAGGTCACTTACGATAGGAGATGCTACATTTTCATCTACGTTGAGAACTGAAGTCAGGGAGGACATCAGACAGGACTTGACGAGATTTTTCCAAGCAAGAGATGAAAAATTGAAAGAAGAAATAAGGAAATTAGAGGCTAGGACAGATAGGATAGAAGAGGATAAGGAAAGCGAGGTTAGTCAACAGCAAATTCCGAAGTCCAATTTTAACTTCAGTCGAGAGCCATTTCAAACTGAAATAGGGGAATTTGGAGGAGATTTTGAACCTTACCAAAATAGGTCAAATGCCAATGTCATCGTAATCAAGAATAATAATGAGAAACCGAACAAATTCAGCGGAGTAGGCAATATTACTGCAGTAGAATTTCTGAGAGACATGAGGTCGTATTTAGAAGACAATAGGATACCTCGTGAAAGACATATGAGGGTCGTGGAAAAATACTTGGATTCAGAAGCGTTAGTATGGCACAGAGCTTTCAGATACACGTATCAAACATTTGAAGAATTCGCTATAGCTCTGCAGAAACGATTTTGGAGCAAGGAACTTCAACAAGATATACGAGCAGAAATTTATTCTAAGAAGTATGCATATTCTAGTCCAACGAAATACGCAAGTTTCTTCACGAAACAATTAGCACGCTTGCAGTATTTTCAACCCCCTTTGGCGGAAGAAGACTTGGTTCACGCTATTTCATGCCAGCTACCAACGGAAGTTAGGAGGCACCTCATTTCGGCAAACGTGAAAACTCTAGAAGCAATGGCAGAAATTTTGAGAAGACTGGATCACACGTCTAATGTGTCCGCCAACTCAACTGGAAATCAAAACCAGAGAGGTAGAAACCAGGAACCGAGAGAAATTCACACCATACACATCGATCAAATGCAGCAAACAGAGGAGAACAAAAATGGAGTAGGTCCAACGAGATCCAGGATATGTGGACAGAATCGATTTCGACCCGATTATCAAAGACCTAGAGAAGGAAGACCATATGAAAATCAAAGATGGAGGAATAACTATTACACCAGGAACAATGATTATCGTAGAGAGGGATATTATAGTCGAAATAACCCTACGAATAATTATGGATATCGGAGATATCAGAACTGGAGAAACACGAATAATTATTCAAGACAGCAACAACAGCAAAGTCAACAAAATCAAGGTTGGAGGAATAATAACAATGTAAGAAGGTATTATGATGACAGGGAAAGAGAAAGTCAGGAATACCTAAGGAATCTCAGAGAAAGGAACGCGAGAGACCAAAATCAGGGACAACAGAACCTGAATCAAGAACCTCAACCTGGAACAAGCAGAGATAGAAGGAATGAAGACCCAGGAGGGGCACAAAAAAAAACGTCAAATTCCAAAAAGTAAAGGGAGAAGAAAACAGCACCGTAACCAGACATGAAATCCAGATTAATGAGTTGTATGAAGCCACGAATGAAGATCTCCTGTATGAGAGAGATGTGAGAGTTAATGTTATCCAGACAGATGCAGAAGATCAAGAAACGCTGGATAAGTTGAGAAGAATTCCTTTTTTTTCAAAAGAAGCATGCACCATTCAGAAACATTTATCGATCTTTGTCAGGGAGAATGACAAGGAGGCACGCCTCATACTTAGAAACGAGAAGGAAAGCTAGACACTATATTCTCGTGGGAGAAACTGTATGTAAATACATTGATGCCAGACATACGAAAGTACGAGTTGCTATTCCACCAGAACTTATTGTGCCACTAATTTGGTTATTACACAAAAGTATAGGCCACGGAGGAGTTGACAAAGCATACTATACCATGTTAGAAAAGTTCTACTGGATTAATATGAGAGAATCCATAACCATAGTGATCAGATCTTGTGAATTGTGTCAGAAGAATAAATATAATTCTGAATTATTGAAGGAGAGACCTAAAGCGATTATTCCGACGAAACCATTGGAATTGTTTAGTCAGGATATTTTTGGACCTGCACCTAAAGGAGACAGAGGAAACCAGTATGTGTTAGTTACAATGGATGTATTCTCCAAAATTGTAATGCTCAATCCCATGCAGAAAGCAACAACGAGGAATGTTTTATATCACCTGGAGAGGAACATTATTCCAAAGTTAGGAAAACCAGAGAGACTATTAACAGACCATGGAACGCAATTCACTTCTGCAGAATTTCAGGGAGCGATGGATAGGTTGGATATTGTTCACCTATTTTCATCAGTTCGAAGCCCAGAGACAAATCCTATTGAAAGAACAATGCTGGAATTTTCAAAGTACATTCGCTTGTATAGTGCAGATAATCATGCGAATTGGGTAAAGATTGTACCACTAGTGGAATTTTGCATCAATAATACGAGACATGAGAGCACCAACTATATTCCAGTCATGTTGCATTTTGAAGAGAAACCCGTACGACCATGGAACGGAATCTTCAATATTCCGGAAGATAACGAACCACCGATGGACCAGAGAATCGAAGAAGCGAGGATCCAGTTGAATAAAGCGGCTGAGAAGAGATTAAAACGTTTAGAAGGGAAGAGATTCAGTGGACCGCTACGAGAAGGTGACCTTGTATTAGTCAGGATTCCTGTGAAAGCTGACGTACTGAAGAAAGTGTATATCAAATTCAGTAACCTATTTAGAGGACCGTTTAAAGTAGATACAGTACGGTAATAATTGCTATAAAATTGTAAGAGTGGAAGATAATAGATCCATAGGAAAATTCAACCATTCCAAATTGAAAAGATTTTACCCACAGATACAGTAAGATAAATAAATTCAGTCTCAAGAACAGAGAAATTTATTGGTATTAAAGAAAGTACAGGCTATACTTTACTTTTAATTAGCAACGGGGAAATGCGCCAGAATTTATTGAAGGTCATTACTCAAGAACTGATCTGGAGATGAACCAAGACCCCAGAAAATAAATGAGTGGATAATTTTTTTAAATTAAAAATTCGAGAAATATGGAAAAAATGTATGGAAATGAGTGAAATACTATAGATCTTATGCATTTATAAAAGGCAAGGAAGTAGGAATGATTTAAAGATGAACATGTACTCCATTATATGAATGTGGGAGGTCCATATTACGAGAAATACCACGTCACTCGAAGCGAGAGTTACGTCATGAGAGAGGGGAAGAGACGAAGGTCGAACTGCGGACTGGAGGTGGTAGGAGTTACGTCACCACGAGAGGAGAGGCAGAGAGACTGGAACTTGAGGACTGCGGAGAACAGGACGAGAGAGTTCTTTCCAATTTGAGATTTGAACGAGACAAGACCTCGAGCAGAAACGAGTATTCTTTTTAATAGTGCTACGGTTCATAAAGGTTGGAAGCAAGGAAGAGTGCAATTCCAGAACTTACAGTAACTTAGGAGCAAGCTACAATCCATAAAGCAGAACGGAACAGTACAACTATATATTGCAGTGCTTATGCAAAGTTGTTCCACATAGCTTGAAATATTTCTACGTGTAAAAGCTTATTTGAACATTGTATTGAAAATGCAAGTTAAAAATCAGCAACGGGGAGGTCTTAATTATATTGTCAGAAATACGAATATTACCAAGTGCTAAGCAAAAAGCATAGGGGAGTGAAGATTACAAGGATGTCAGTTGAATTCCAGATTCACTAACATGAAAGGCGCTACAAATATCCACGCAAAGCGCAACATCACCGAGCAAAACTTATACTTTTCTACGAGAGTTTTAACACATCTTGAAATACGAAAACGCTTGCATAAACGACAATATTACACCGTGATGTCTATTCTGAAGAAAACCGATGTCTATTCTGAAGAAAAACCCGATGTCTATTCTGAAGAAACCCAGATGTCTATTCTGAAGAGATGGAGAATCGAAGCCGGCCTACTTGCAGTGAACGAGGGACAGAGAGCTGGCGGAGCTGTTCACAGCGAGGTCATTCACCACGAGTCCAGCTGGTTCTGTCACAAACCGGTCTTCATAGCTATGGGCAATGCTATGAAACACGACAAGTTTGGTTTGGGAGCAGAGATGCAGGTATTTTCAACAGTCCAGAAGCCAACACCAGGTAGTGAAGAAATTGTCTTTTATCATGTAGAATTGTAGTTATGTTCTGTGATTATCCAATTGACCAACCGCATATTTTTCAACCGCATATTTTTCAACAGCAATTTTTAACGGTATTTTCTACAGTATTTTTAACTGCATTATTTAGAACGTATAATTTTGTCAAAGTAATTAAATTTGTGTAGATCTTGTTATAGTGATTTTTCGTATTTTTTTACGGAGTTATTTTGCCTTGTTCTTGAAAATTTCAGTCACTTGGACGAAATTTCGGCATGATGATGCTATATTAAAACTAAGGTTATATTAAAGTAAAATCGTGTAATATTTTTCATATTTGCGTTAGATTTAATTTAATTAAATCTGTTTTATCGCAGCGATGGAATATAAATGAATTGCTCAGAGGAACTTAAAATGAATTATTGAAAGGAATATAAATGAATTGCTCAGAGGAACTTAAAATGAATTATTGAATGGAATATAAATGAATTGTTCAGAAGAACTTAAAACAAATTGTTTAGAGGAAAGCAAATTATTTAAAAGAATATAAATAAATTGTTTAAGGGAATATAAAGCTAATTATTTAAAAGAATGTAGAGTGAACTATTTAAAAGGAATAGAACGTTGAACGAAGTAAAGAAGGAGTAAGATTGTAATTGAAGTAATAAAATGAAGTTTATTGGAGCAAATTTAAGTACAGCATATTTAAGAAGTAACGTCACGAAGTGTAAAGAATATTTCGACAACTCATGATGTTGATTCGAGTGTCAGAAATTTATTATGAACGAAAGTATTACGAAAAGCTTATACACATATGTCTTATGAGATTTAGAGCGTTAAAAAGCATAAATGAATTTGTTAAACAAATATATTCATGGAAAGAAGTCAAACTTATATCTTTTGTTAAGAATATGAATATTTACTGATATTTCTTGAAAAGTTGTAATAAAATGTAAAGCTGAATTTAAACACGTGAAAAAGAAAGTTAACAAAGTTAAATCACAGAGTGATCAGAAAGTGAAAGTACAACGATTTATTGCAGAAATGGAATTATGAGCACGAGGCGAAGTTATATCAGTATAGAGGAGAAATGTTAAAGTAAAGGAAGTATATGTATTGAAGTGGAAGTTTATAGTTGAATTACCGTGCAAATTAAGGAGATATGAACATAAAGGAGTTACGTAATTTTACGAAGGGAGGCTGAGGAGTCTCTAAGTTTTTCTAGTATTGATTGCAATAATTGTGAAGTTATGTGAGTGTATTAAAGGAAGATTCTGTACAGGGTGTTTAAGAGAGAAAGTAATTGTTGTATAATTATGAAAGAGGAGTGTGGAAACGAAGGTTAATGCCGTGCACTTCTAATATTCACGTTTATCAGAAGATTGTTAACTCAGTAAAGAATTTCAGAATCTTATTTCAGTATTTCATGATATATAGACAAAAGTAAAAAGGAACAGTGCTTAGCTTCAATGTTTGTCACTTATGTTCAATTGATTGTGACGAGTATTTATTACTTTCAACACGATAGTTGCGGTGTATGTTTGGATATTTGATGTTTAAGAAAATTGAGTAGATGAAAGACTTATTGGAGGAAGAAAATTTAATCTTCGACATTATGAAGTGTAAAATTTGAGAGATTCTTAAAGAATGTATATATGCACATAGTTCATGAATAATTTTGATTAGATATGGAACTACGGTTCATAGTTGAAGCGGACATGTATAAAATAGGGCAATACTTAGTATCACGCCGTTTCACTTTTTCTAACTATATAAAATGCCACGTGCAAATTTATTTTTACAGTTATTTTGTTGAAGTGTCAGGGAGACACAATATTAAGGAAGGAAGCCAGTTTTTATACTTGTTTTAATAGCTTAATAAACGGCTGGCGCTTTTTAGCGACTTAGTCAACTTTTATCTAAACTGATACCGTTTTCATTGTCGTCATCGTCGAAAATAGTACTACGAGGTATAGATACAGGCGCTCACTATAGATTAAACCTTATCACCCCTCGAGATTGGAGTTTCTCGATTTGCTCTAAATGTAAATGATAGTAGAAATTTGTACCTTGTCTAGCAGTACTATTTTCTTTACGAATAATATTTAACCTGTATGTTCCTGGAATTCCCAATTTTACTTAGTAGGCATGGTAAGTTTGTGAGCTGGGTAACTTACATGTTTGCAATCCTTTTTCGAGCTTTGGATATAAGTACTGATGGGTTTCTTCGGGCGCATATAGATAGTGTAATATTTAAATGGCGTGCCCATCCGTGGGGCCTTCGAAAGAGCCTTCGAAAGGGCATTCGAAAGGGTATTCGAAATGCATTCGAAAGAGCACTCGAGAGAAGAAGCTTGGAAGTACTCGAGAGTGAGGCCATATTAGTTTTGAAAAGAAAAATGCCGATCCCAAATTTAATGATTGTTGAGATGAACACAACATCAGCAGATTAGTGGAGTACACTACAGTTGTGAGGCATAATTTTTAAAACCAGCTAACGACATTTGTCATGTAATAGTAAATTTAAAAGTAAAGTCATGTTGTTAAACATAGGCTAAGTGAGATGATAGAATGAAGCGATGTCAGTTCGGTAAAATGGGACGATGAGATATACGAGATAACTCGCGATTAAAATAGATGTAAGTAGGATTAAGATGTTCTATATATTCCATCACTGGTATAAAATGCATGCGTTGGTCAATCTGGATATTCACTGGTAATTTTTATAGTAGACACTTCCCTAATTCTCAAGAAAAGAAGAATATGTCAACGAATGATATGACGTTCATTCGAACGATGCTTGAAACCATGAAGGAAGGTCAAAGTACATTGACCAAATACCTTGAAGCCCTCCACCAATTGACACACAACAACATTAAACAGTTGAAAACCGAGATTCGAAAATCAGTAGCTACTGTAAAATCAGAAGTCAAGGCAGAGTTATCAGTTGCTCAAACACTTACTATGGCTAGTATAACATTAGCACAGGAAGAAGCTAGGAAAAATCAGGAAAAGTCACAGGAAGAAGTTAAGTTAGCTCTAGAGAAGGCCAGAAAGGAAGATAGACTAGCTAGAGAGAAGGAAAGAGAAGAAGCCAAGTTAGCTTTTGAAGAGGCAAATAGGATAAGAGCAGAGATAAGATTAGCTCAGGAAAAAGCTCGCGAGGAGGACAGGTTAAGTCAGGAGCAGGCTAGATTAGAGGATAGGAAAAATCAGGAAAAAGCTCAGAGAATTTTAGTAAAGGCAAGTAATGCACAGGAAGAATTAAAAGCTTCATTTGATCAAGTCAAACAGGACATAAATTTTACGAAGAAAGAAGTAGGAAATTTAAGATCCGACATGGCAGGAAAAGTGATAGAAGTCCAATTAGCTAACAGTAATCACATGATAGAACTAGAACAGAAATTACAGGCTAGTATTAGCTAAATTAAAGAAGAAAATAACACTCATCATGTACACATTTCAGGGGCCCAGAACAAACTCAAGGAGCAACTTGACAATCTAAATGGCACTGTTGGTGAATTACAGGTGAAGTTGGAAGGTCAAAGTAAACTGATTGAAGAGGGTATAAATGTAGATATAAATGCTTCCATTGTAAAGGCAGTTACGGACATGAAGGAGGAGGTCGTAACAGTCACAACTCAAATCATATCAGAAATACACTATAAATTAGCAAATGACATTAAAGCTATAGAGTTATGTTCCAATATTAATGTTAGCAAGGTACGGGAAGATCTATCTAAGCGGATAGATACATTACAAAATAATAACGTAGCCACGCTGACAGAGATTGTTAATAAAACAGATTTAACTAACTCAAACGAATTTGACAAAATTAAATGTACGGTCGATGAGATAAGCATAGAACTAGCGAAAATTCGATCAAAGCAGGACAAAGATACCAGCGAGATAGAACAGCAATTAAGGTCACTTACGATAGGAGATGCTACATTTTCATCTACGTTGAGAACTGAAGTCAGGGAGGACATCAGACAGGACTTGACGAGATTTTTCCAAGCAAGAGATGAAAAATTGAAAGAAGAAATAAGGAAATTAGAGGCTAGGACAGATAGGATAGAAGAGGATAAGGAAAGCGAGGTTAGTCAACAGCAAATTCCGAAGTCCAATTTTAACTTCAGTCGAGAGCCATTTCAAACTGAAATAGGGGAATTTGGAGGAGATTTTGAACCTTACCAAAATAGGTCAAATGCCAATGTCATCGTAATCAAGAATAATAATGAGAAACCGAACAAATTCAGCGGAGTAGGCAATATTACTGCAGTAGAATTTCTGAGAGACATGAGGTCGTATTTAGAAGACAATAGGATACCTCGTGAAAGACATATGAGGGTCGTGGAAAAATACTTGGATTCAGAAGCGTTAGTATGGCACAGAGCTTTCAGATACACGTATCAAACATTTGAAGAATTCGCTATAGCTCTGCAGAAACGATTTTGGAGCAAGGAACTTCAACAAGATATACGAGCAGAAATTTATTCTAAGAAGTATGCATATTCTAGTCCAACGAAATACGCAAGTTTCTTCACGAAACAATTAGCACGCTTGCAGTATTTTCAACCCCCTTTGGCGGAAGAAGACTTGGTTCACGCTATTTCATGCCAGCTACCAACGGAAGTTAGGAGGCACCTCATTTCGGCAAACGTGAAAACTCTAGAAGCAATGGCAGAAATTTTGAGAAGACTGGATCACACGTCTAATGTGTCCGCCAACTCAACTGGAAATCAAAACCAGAGAGGTAGAAACCAGGAACCGAGAGAAATTCACACCATACACATCGATCAAATGCAGCAAACAGAGGAGAACAAAAATGGAGTAGGTCCAACGAGATCCAGGATATGTGGACAGAATCGATTTCGACCCGATTATCAAAGACCTAGAGAAGGAAGACCATATGAAAATCAAAGATGGAGGAATAACTATTACACCAGGAACAATGATTATCGTAGAGAGGGATATTATAGTCGAAATAACCCTACGAATAATTATGGATATCGGAGATATCAGAACTGGAGAAACACGAATAATTATTCAAGACAGCAACAACAGCAAAGTCAACAAAATCAAGGTTGGAGGAATAATAACAATGTAAGAAGGTATTATGATGACAGGGAAAGAGAAAGTCAGGAATACCTAAGGAATCTCAGAGAAAGGAACGCGAGAGACCAAAATCAGGGATACCAGAACCTGAATCAAGAACCTCAACCTGGAACAAGCAGAGATAGAAGGAATGAAGACCCAGGAGGGGCACAAAAAAAAACGTCAAATTCCAAAAAGTAAAGGGAGAAGAAAACAGCACCGTAACCAGACATGAAATCCAGATTAATGAGTTGTATGAAGCCACGAATGAAGATCTCCTGTATGAGAGAGATGTGAGAGTTAATGTTATCCAGACAGATGCAGAAGATCAAGAAACGCTGGATAAGTTGAGAAGAATTCCTTTTTTTTCAAAAGAAGCATGCACCATTCAGAAACATTTATCGATCTTTGTCAGGGAGAATGACAAGGAGGCACGCCTCATACTTAGAAACGAGAAGGAAAGCTAGACACTATATTCTCGTGGGAGAAACTGTATGTAAATACATTGATGCCAGACATACGAAAGTACGAGTTGCTATTCCACCAGAACTTATTGTGCCACTAATTTGGTTATTACACAAAAGTATAGGCCACGGAGGAGTTGACAAAGCATACTATACCATGTTAGAAAAGTTCTACTGGATTAATATGAGAGAATCCATAACCATAGTGATCAGATCTTGTGAATTGTGTCAGAAGAATAAATATAATTCTGAATTATTGAAGGAGAGACCTAAAGCGATTATTCCGACGAAACCATTGGAATTGTTTAGTCAGGATATTTTTGGACCTGCACCTAAAGGAGACAGAGGAAACCAGTATGTGTTAGTTACAATGGATGTATTCTCCAAATTTGTAATGCTCAATCCCATGCAGAAAGCAACAACGAGGAATGTTTTATATCACCTGGAGAGGAACATTATTCCAAAGTTAGGAAAACCAGAGAGACTATTAACAGACCATGGAACGCAATTCACTTCTGCAGAATTTCAGGGAGCGATGGATAGGTTGGATATTGTTCACCTATTTTCATCAGTTCGAAGCCCAGAGACAAATCCTATTGAAAGAACAATGCTGGAATTTTCAAAGTACATTCGCTTGTATAGTGCAGATAATCATGCGAATTGGGTAAAGATTGTACCACTAGTGGAATTTTGCATCAATAATACGAGACATGAGAGCACCAACTATATTCCAGTCATGTTGCATTTTGAAGAGAAACCCGTACGACCATGGAACGGAATCTTCAATATTCCGGAAGATAACGAACCACCGATGGACCAGAGAATCGAAGAAGCGAGGATCCAGTTGAATAAAGCGGCTGAGAAGAGATTAAAACGTTTAGAAGGGAAGAGATTCAGTGGACCGCTACGAGAAGGTGACCTTGTATTAGTCAGGATTCCTGTGAAAGCTGACGTACTGAAGAAAGTGTATATCAAATTCAGTAACCTATTTAGAGGACCGTTTAAAGTAGATACAGTACGGTAATAATTGCTATAAAATTGTAAGAGTGGAAGATAATAGATCCATAGGAAAATTCAACCATTCCAAATTGAAAAGATTTTACCCACAGATACAGTAAGATAAATAAATTCAGTCTCAAGAACAGAGAAATTTATTGGTATTAAAGAAAGTACAGGCTATACTTTACTTTTAATTAGCAACGGGGAAATGCGCCAGAATTTATTGAAGGTCATTACTCAAGAACTGATCTGGAGATGAACCAAGACCCCAGAAAATAAATGAGTGGATAATTTTTTTAAATTAAAAATTCGAGAAATATGGAAAAAATGTATGGAAATGAGTGAAATACTATAGATCTTATGCATTTATAAAAGGCAAGGAAGTAGGAATGATTTAAAGATGAACATGTACTCCATTATATGAATGTGGGAGGTCCATATTACGAGAAATACCACGTCACTCGAAGCGAGAGTTACGTCATGAGAGAGGGGAAGAGACGAAGGTCGAACTGCGGACTGGAGGTGGTAGGAGTTACGTCACCACGAGAGGAGAGGCAGAGAGACTGGAACTTGAGGACTGCGGAGAACAGGACGAGAGAGTTCTTTCCAATTTGAGATTTGAACGAGACAAGACCTCGAGCAGAAACGAGTATTCTTTTTAATAGTGCTACAGTTCATAAAGGTTGGAAGCAAGGAAGAGTGCAATTCCAGAACTTACAGTAACTTAGGAGCAAGCTACAATCCATAAAGCAGAACGGAACAGTACAAATATATATTGCAGTGCTTATGCAAAGTTGTTCCACATAGCTTGAAATATTTCTACGTGTAAAAGCTTATTTGAACATTGTATTGAAAATGCAAGTTAAAAATCAGCAACGGGGAGGTCTTAATTATATTGTCAGAAATATGAATATTACCAAGTGCTAAGCAAAAAGCATAGGGGAGTGAAGATTACAAGGATGTCAGTTGAATTCCAGATTCACTAACATGAAAGGCGCTACAAATATCCACGCAAAGCGCAACATCACCGAGCAAAACTTATACTTTTCTACGAGAGTTTTAACACATCTTGAAATACGAAAACGCTTGCATAAACGACAATATTACACCGTGATGTCTATTCTGAAGAAAACCGATGTCTATTCTGAAGAAAAACCCGATGTCTATTCTGAAGAAACCCAGAAGTCTATTCTGAAGAGATGGAGAATCGAAGCCGGCCTACTTGCAGTGAACGAGGGACAGAGAGCTGGCGGAGCTGTTCACAGCGAGGTCATTCACCACGAGTCCAGCTGGTTCTGTCACAAACCGGTCTTCATAGCTATGGGCAATGCTATGAAACACGACAAGTTTGGTTTGGGAGCAGAGATGCAGGTATTTTCAACAGTCCAGAAGCCAACACCAGGTAGTGAAGAAATTGTCTTTTATCATGTAGAATTGTAGTTATGTTCTGTGATTATCCAATTGACCAACCGCATATTTTTCAACCGCATATTTTTCAACAGCAATTTTTAACGGTATTTTCTACAGTATTTTTAACTGCATTATTTAGAACGTATAATTTTGTCAAAGTAATTAAATTTGTGTAGATCTTGTTATAGGGATTTTTCGTATTTTTTTACGGAGTTATTTTGCCTTGTTCTTGAAAATTTCAGTCACTTGGACGAAATTTCGGCATGATGATGCTATATTAAAACTAAGGTTATATTAAAGTAAAATCGTGTAATATTTTTCATATTTGCGTTAGATTTAATTTAATTAAATCTGTTTTATCGCAGCGATGGAATATAAATGAATTGCTCAGAGGAACTTAAAATGAATTATTGAAAGGAATATAAATGAATTGCTCAGAGGAACTTAAAATGAATTATTGAATGGAATATAAATGAATTGTTCAGAAGAACTTAAAACAAATTGTTTAGAGGAAAGCAAATTATTTAAAAGAATATAAATAAATTGTTTAAGGGAATATAAAGCTAATTATTTAAAAGAATGTAGAGTGAACTATTTAAAAGGAATAGAACGTTGAACGAAGTAAAGAAGGAGTAAGATTGTAATTGAAGTAATAAAATGAAGTTTATTGGAGCAAATTTAAGTACAGCATATTTAAGAAGTAACGTCACGAAATGTAAAGAATATTTCGACAACTCATGATGTTGATTCGAGTGTCAGAAATTTATTATGAACGAAAGTATTACGAAAAGCTTATACACATATGTCTTATGAGATTTAGAGCGTTAAAAAGCATAAATGAATTTGTTAAACAAATATATTCATGGAAAGAAGTCAAACTTATATCTTTTGTTAAGAATATGAATATTTACTGATATTTCTTGAAAAGTTGTAATAAAATGTAAAGCTGAATTTAAACACGTGAAAAAGAAAGTTAACAAAGTTAAATCACAGAGTGATCAGAATGTGAAAGAACAACGATTTATTGCAGAAATGGAATTATGAGCACGAGGCGAAGTTATATCAGTATAGAGGAGAAATGTTTAAGTAAAGGAAGTATATGTATTGAAGTGGAAGTTTATAGTTGAATTACCGTGCAAATTAAGGAGATATGAACGTAAAGGAGTTACGTAATTTTACGAAGGAAGGCTGAGGAGTCTCTAAGTTTTTCTAGTATTGATTGCAATAATTGTGAAGTTATGTGAGTGTATTAAAGGAAGATTCTGTACAGGGTGTTTAAGAGAGAATGTAATTGTTGTATAATTATGAAAGAGGAGTGTGGAAACGAAGGTTAATGCCGTGCACTTCTAATATTCACGTTTATCAGAAGATTGTTAACTCAGTAAAGAATTTCAGAATCTTATTTCAGTATTTCATGATATATAGATAAAAGTAAAAAGGAACAGTGCTTAGCTTAAATGTTTGTCACTTATGTTCAATTGATTATGACGAGTATTTATTACTTTCAACACGATAGTTGCGGTGTATGTTTGGATATTTGATGTTTAAGAAAATTGATTAGGTGGAAGACTTATTGGAGGAAGAAAATTTAATCTTCGACATTATGAAGTGTAAAATTTGAGAGATTCTTAAAGAATGTATATATGCACATAGTTCATGAATAATTTCGATTAGATATTGAACTACGGTTCATAGTTGAAGCGGACATGTATAAAATAGGGCAATACTTAGTAACACGCCGTTTCACTTTTTCTAACTATATAAAATGCCACGTGCAAATTTATTTTTACAGTTATTTTTGTTGAAGTGTCAGGGAGACACAATATTAAGGAAGGAAGCCAGTTTTTATACTTGTTTTAATAGCTTAATAAACGGCTGGCGCTTTTTAGCGACTTAGTCAACTTTTATCTAAACTGATACCGTTTTCATTGTCGTCATCGTCGAAAATAGTACTACGAGGTATAGATACAGGCGCTCACTATAGATTAAACCTTATCACCCCTCGAGATTGGAGTTTCTCGATTTGCTCTAAATGTAAATGATAGTAGAAATTTGTACCTTGTCTAGTAGTACTATTTTCTTTACGAATAATATTTATCCTGTATGTTCCTGAAATTCCCAATTTTACTTAGTAGGCATGGTAAGTTTGTGAGCTGGGTAACTTACATGTTTGCAATCCTTTTTCGAGCTTTGCATATAAGTACTGATGGGTTTCTTCGAGCGCAGTACGAGGCTCAAGTTTTGACAGAATTTTTAGAATCTGATCTAAATATACGGTAGTTGATGCTGCTAATGTGATACAAAGTACTCTTCAATCCTTTGAATCTATGCTTTCAAATGAGAACGAAATGAACGATCTATTAGAAGCAGCAAAAATTTTCTCTTCAAAAATGAACGTGGATGATGAAAACGATTTTTGAAACATCATCGAAGACAAATTCTTCCCCAAAAATGTCGATGGAAATCCTCAAAACGCAGCTGTTTTAAATATGGATAATTCTATCGCAAATAATTCAAAGAAGTTGTGAATGTGTTGATCCAGAAGAAGCGAGATAACCTTTCTGTATTAATCGACTTGATTAAACCACTTTTTGAAATGTTCAAAACACCATTCAACCGATAATCTTGTACGGTACCATAGAACTCATTCAGAACGTTTTGAAATTAATTCCCTGCTGCCTATTTACAGATAGTTTAGCTCTGAAAGTCGAATTGGAAATTTTCTCCGACCAATGTGAAAACGCCGAAAACATGAATGATACCTTGCGAATAAGTGAAATGTTCAAAAAAGCGTTGGCTGCAGCAAATTATATTTGTCGAATTGCAATTACAGCTCCTGTATCAGCAGCTAGTAATGAACGTAGTTTTAGTAAGTTGAAATACGTAAAAGATTTCAAACGAAGAACGAAGGTTAGCGAACCTCATGGTTTTGTATTGTGAAAAAGATTTATCAAATGAAGGTATGAAACGAATAAATGCCTGAGTTTGTGAAAAAATATTTCTCGGCAAAAAGTGATTCCAAAATGACCGAGTCGGCAAATGTGCGGCATTCCACCCCCCCCCCCCCCCAAAAAAAAAACCGCATTTTCTCCCCTGAATGTCCTGCATTGGGGAATTTCCAGTTGGTAACGCTAGTCCTAGGACTCCAACGAGACAATTATGTGAGTTTTGTTGTGAAGTGGTCGCATTGTAACACGAGAGGCAGGGATTTTTGCTAATATCTTTGAACTCTCGGTACCTTAACACTGGAATGCCCACTGTGTAGGAGTAAAGTGCGCTTCTTGGTGCGACTGGTTACGCCTGATCCTTCCTAGACAACGGAAAGTGTGTTTTTCTCTCGATATTTTGGTCTAAAGTTAAACTCTAAATAATTCTATGAACATTACATGTACCGTAATATTGTAAAACTGTAGTTCTGTCAATAAGGAACACCGTTCGGGAATATCACACTCAGGTAAAGTAATAATAGGACCTACGTGTATTCCTCATGTACTATTTAGGCCTATTATATCAACATTTGATGTAAGACGTATCCACAAACGCAGAATACTTAATTACAAATCTTTATTTGAAATTTAAATTGATCGTGAACCTAGCGTGTAAGATGTAACTTGCGCTGCAGATCAAAGTTATTAATCCGCGCAGATATCTCACTCATTAATTCTGTACTCTCGCTGCGTGAAAGTTGTTGGTTCAATCCTCGGCTCGTGTTGTGTACGGTCACAATATAATTATATGATATCTATGCCCAGTATAGTGCAATTTGTTACCTTTGATTTGACAATTCGTATCAAAGTGCCTGGGGGTTGAAAGTCTGTACATTATGCGGAGTAATGTAGACATAGTAGGCCTACTGCGCTTCAGCAATTGCACCGTCTCTCTGAATCCCCAGTCCTATTTAGACAATCTAGCACTGATAAACACACAAACAACACCTGGCCGTTTATAATTTGTGATGATGCAGACATTTCATGTGGAAGGTTCTTACCAAAATAAGGCTATTCATTGGGCCTGCGGCTTGTAGGCCGTGGTCCAGACAGGATACCTCCCGCTCCTTTCCTTGGTAAGCAGTGCTGACCTAGAAAAGGAGCGGAACGCTTGATAATGCCGGACGCAGTTTCCGGTGAAACGTCGGGAGATATCCTGTCTGGACCATGGCCTACAAGCCCGAAAAACTTGTACTTAATTATATCCTGTACTTGTTACAGTGTACCCTGATAGTTAAAGTATATTACTTAATTATCCTGTGTTTTAGATTCCTCAACATTATGGAGGGCCAACCATCTATCAAATGTGAACCAGAAGAATTCTCTGAGATTGTAAGTTGTATTTTAGTTCCATATATTGTGTACCATTACTGATGGGCATGTCAAATCTTAGTGTACTGTAATTAATAGGAATTATGTCATATATAGTTATAGTGATGGTTATACTTCTTGTCTTGAGGGGCCAAACATCCTGGTTGTCGGCCCCCTACCAAATAGTAATCTGAATCTGTAATGTTTGCTTTTAATTTTCCTAATAATAATATTAACACCCCCGTTGTTCAGTCCATGATTTATTGGTCCTTGCATTCATTTTCTCAGCAAAATGGTGGTTGTTAATTACTGTTTTAAACTGGGGTCGATCTGATATAATTTCTTCTGTGATTCCAATTTCTTGAAGTTCATTTTCTCTTTCACTAAGCCACTGATTCTTGACTTCCATTGATAGAGCAAGGTTGAGGATCTTTTGGTCTACCTGCGATGGTTCATTCTGAGAATAATTCCGTAGAAATTAAAATGTCTTTTACTGAAAGTGTCAGTGATCTTTTTAGAATGCTGATAAATTTCCCAAGACTTTCATTTCTACCAGATTCCTTCTGAGCATACTGGACCAAGGATTTACCTAAATATTTTACTTTCTTGTTTCTCTATGTTCTTACTATGAGATCTACCTTCAATGATCAATGTTTCTGAGCCATAGAGTGCTTCAGGTTTGATTGATGACAATGTGGTGACTGAGTGAATAGTGCAGACGTGACCAGCTCCATCAATTTGTGTAATTACGAGTGTTTCTAGTGGGATATCCATGTGTATCTAGTGTGTGATTGTCAAGTGTAAAACTCTTTTGTAACTGATACTAGTGAATCTACTGACAACTACTTCCGTAACGAGTAATCCCGTTTTTATTGAAAACGAAGGAGTGCGTCACCAAGCTTTACTATGAGCGCTTGCGAAGAATGCAGGGAAGTGCTAGCGAAGGCTCTCAAGGTACAGTGTATAACTTGTGAAAAATGGCACCACAAGAAATGAGTTACCAATTTTAATAGGTTTACAGAGTGGAACTGCCAAACGTGTGTGAATACCAAAAGTACACGGAAATCAGGCCCTATTAATAAAACCGCCCCATCATTGGACAGCATATTCTCCTTACTACAAGAATCGACAGAGGAAGTGCGAAGAATGAAGGAAGAACAGAAAGTGCGAGAAACTGATTTAGGGAATTCTCTTGAACTCTGCCACAAAAAATTGGACGACACAGCAGAATTAATTGCAAACCAGCAGAAATAATTAATTAAATGTACCGATCAAATTGACAAATTAAGACAAGAAAATTGCAGTCTAAAAGAAAAAGTCAAGGTGTTAGAAACCCGTGTTGGAGATGTGGAGCAATAGTCACGAAGGAATATCATCGAAATACGTGGAGTTCCAGATTTACCAAATGAATCCGTCCAGGACACTGTTAAGAAATTCGGACAGGCTTTGGATTTACAAGTAAGTCCAGAAATGATAGATGCCTGTCACCGCCTTCCAAAATCCCCGAACCAAACGCACAGGGGAATCATAGTGAAATTCGTGAGGAGAACCGACAAGGAACACTTCATGTAGAGACGGAGAATCAAGAGGAACCTCTCTACTAGACATGCAAATCTTCCTGGTGACAACACAGTCTACATAAACGAAAGCTTGTCCCCCCAGAGAAGGAAGCTCCTGGCCCCGGCACGAAACACACGCAATGAAAAAGGCTACGCATTCATTTGGGTAAGAAATGGCATCATTAAAATGCGTAAGAATCAAGATTCTGATGCAATAATTATTAATAGTGTAGAAGACTTAGCTAAACTGTAAATATGTTGTCTACTTCTATATTTCCTATTTACTATCAGAATGTGCGTGGTCTGAACACCAAATTGGACAAACTGAACACAAACATTTTAGTCAATGACTTCTTAGTTATAGCTCTTAGTGAAACATGGCTAGATTCGAGTGTTTATGGTGCCGAGGTCTGTAAGGAGAAGTACAGAGTATACCGTGCGGACCGAGGTCGTGGTAACGCGGGGAGGGGAGGGGGTGTGCTAACAGCTGTCAGGGAAGATGTAACGGTACTTCAGGTAGAGCCCATTTCTAGCAGTTACGAAGGCTTACTTCTAAAATTAAACTTTCAAGGAAAGACATGGTTTATTGTTAACTTGTATATACCTCCGTCCTCAAAGCTGGAAGTGTATTCAGAAGTATTCCAATGGCTAGAATCACACTGCGAGGCTCATGACAATAATGTACTAATTGTTGCGGATTTCAATATACCAACAATAACCGATAACAATGACGATTTAAACAGAACTCAGCAAAGTCGAGAACTAAATCTTTTTATAAATCTATGTAATATGATCTCATATAATTCAGTCCAAAACAGCCACGGTAAAACGTTAGACTAAGTTTTAGCCACTCAGAATATAACAAATGTGAAATGTACACGAAACACTGAACCCCTACTGCCTGAGGATGTCCACCACCCCGCTCTGAATATAGAAATGCAGGCCACTTCTACAAATAAAAATGCAAAATTGATTATCAAACATCATACAGTTTTAAAAACGCAAACTTTGAAAATCTAAGGGACTCGAACTGGGACTGTTTATACAAATGCAATAATGTCGATATTGCAGTAGACTGCTTTTACTCGAACCTATACGGGGTAATTAACGAATCGGTCCCTCAAATAAAATCGCAGAACAAAAGAAAATATCCTATATGGTTTACCGATGCCATAATTAAAAAATTACACGAGAAGGAATTTTATAGGAAACGAAGAAGATTGTCGGACTACTTCAACAGTCAGTTTAAAACAATGCGATCCGAAATAAAATCAGCAATAACATCAGCATATCAAAGGCACATTGAATCTATTGAACAGAATATCACAGAAAATACAAAATCCTTCTGGGCGTATGTAAAAAATAAAAAGAATAATAATAATAGTTGTGATACATTTTGCCACGACAGTAAAACATACGATAATGAACAAGACGTAGCTGAAGTTTTTGCGTCGTATTTCAAATCGGTTTACTCACCAAATAAAGCCCAATACTGCATGCCTCGCGATACATCTATCACTACCGACACTCTGCACATTGACAAAGTCACCTTACGTGAGGTAGAAGTAGCTATAAGAAAACTGAAGCCTAAATCCTCAGCTGGACCAGATCATATCCCGCCATATGTAATTAAGGGCTGTGCAGATGTTCTTAAGCACCCTCTCCTTTTCATATATAACTTAATTATTAAAACCGCCACATTTCCATCTAATTGGAAAAAAAGCCGAGTATGTCCATTTTTAAAATCTGGAAATCCAATGCTAATTACTAACTATCGTCCGATATGTATATTGTCAGCGGTAGCAAAGATTTTTGAATTCATTCTGTACCAAAGAATTTCCAGTTAAGTCAGACCATTCATATTCGAAAAGCAGCATGGTTTCCTCGCCCGACGTTCGACTATCACAAATATGGTCAACTTTACTGAAACAGTCTCCAGAACATTATACTCAGGAGGACAAATAGATGTTGTATTCACAGACTTTCAGAAGGCTTTCGACAAAATTAACCACGATGTCCTCCTGAAAAAACTCAAAATCTTAGGATTTTCTGATTTACTTATATGCCTCTTCAGCTCTTACCTTAAAGGCAGGAAACAATATGTGTCATTTCATGGAAAGAACTCTCGAGAATTTGAAGCTAATTCGAGAATAGTTCAGGGATCGAACCTTGGACCTTAAGTTTTTCTCATCTTCATAAACGATCTACCTCAAAGCATAAAGCATTCTAATTGTCTATTGTATGCTGATGACTTCAAGGTATATAGAAAAATATCTGTATCTACCGACTGCGACTTGCTTCAAAATGACCTGAACAGTATTATGGAATAGACTACAGAAAATTTATTAGGATTAAACGTAGAAAAATGTATCTCAATGTCGTTCACCCGGAATATAAACCCTATCGTTTTTAATTACAAGTTAGGTTGCAGTGTCCTGAAATCAGTTCATGAAAACAAAGATCTCGGTGTGTTGCTAGATCGAGAACTAACGTTTACCCCCCCCCCCTCATATACTGAAAATGATAGCTGACTCAAACAAGACACTTGGATTTGTTATCAGGAATACAAAACCATTCAAAAACATAAGCACGTGTATCCACCTGTATATCACACTAGTCAGACCTAAACTAGAATATGCTAGCATTATATGGAGTCCTAGATGCAAGACATATACCTCAATGATTGAAAACACACAAAAGAAATTCCTAAAATATCTACATTTTAAAAGAACAGCCAACTAGATACCATACCAGGAACTGCTAATACATTTTGATGTAGACAGTTTAGAAATACGAAGAAAAATAGATGCTATGAAATTCCTTTTCAAAATTATAAACAATTCAATTGATGATTCCGAATTCCTTTCTCTCATAAATTTCCATGTACCACGCATCAATTCTAGGAACAATATCACATTTGAAATTAAAGGAACCAGCACATCTGCCCTAAAAATTCACCGCTGAACAGACGATGTAATATTTTCAACAATGTTGCTCAAAGAAATAATGCCATAGATTTTAGTACTTCCTTGACAGTATTTTTGATGGAATTCCTAACCACTCTCCTGAAATAATGTCACAAACCTTGCAAATTGTAAATCATGAATTCTTACCACTGAGTCATTTTTCATAGCCAAGCTTGTATTACACATGCTTTATTTGTAATATACTGCTTTAATTGTACACCTAGTTATTTTAATTAGTTTTATTTAGTCACTGTTAGTTTAAGTTAGTATAAGTTTTAATATAACATACTGTGTAATCTTAATGCCACTGTAATTGGGATGAAAATCCTGTTGTGCGCAAATAAATAAATAAATAAATAAATAAATTACTGCGATATAATGTCTTAGATGTTGATTTTGTAATTACATCTATAGGTATAGGCCTTCTGGAATGTTGAAATTCTCTCTTTGTTTGCGTCACGATTCAATCGTGAAGTAAAGTACTAGCCCGTCATTTGCCTGGAGGGAGTGTGGATAATGCAGGGAAAAATCACTTAGGATGTGTACTGTCAGTGGGATTCAAACTGAATTGCTGCAGCTGCCATTAAGGCTTCTGAGAAATAAAGTATTTTGTGTTCTGATAGCTGCATATACATCGTAAGTAATAGGTAAGGTCTTCTATTGTAAGACATTCAAAACCTTGAAAGTATAAGTCAGAAAAATATAAATGATGTTTAAGTCCCAGGAATAGCAAGCTTAGTTATGGAAGGAAGGGTCGAGGACAAAAACTGTAGGGGTTGACCAAGGTTAGAAAACAAATTGCCTCGGATGTAGGGTGTCGGAGCTATGTAGAGATGAAACGATTAGCTCAGGACAGGGAGGAATGGAGAGCTGCATCAAACCAGTCAAAAGACTGAAGACTCAAACACACAAAAGTCCGCTAATGAGCACTTAAAGTCAGCTAATGAGCGCTAAACGCAGTGAAATATCAGCTCCAGGGTTGCTATTCTAACCTTATCAAATTTCTTAAAATTATTCATTGAGTTGAGAACTAATCCGAGACATATAGAACTAGATGAATGTCTATCGTGCTTACGTGTGTACAAAATATGTTTCTTATGCCTCGTGAGGTACATTATTAACAAATTGTTGTTTCTCTGTAGGGAGCACATATCATGGAAGGTACTGCAGACTACAAGGAAGTTACTATCCATGAGAAAGTGACTGCAGAGATAGTCCCGTTAGTCAAGAAGGAAACACCATCTTCATCGAGAGTTGTAAGTGCCTAATTATCTTGAGAGTAGCTTGTTTGGTTGTTAAGTCATGTTATATGCTTAATGATATCTGTTGTTCCTCCAGCAAGTGTGGCTGATATTTGCAAAGGTTTGTGAGGGGATCATTTGTACTGATCACAGATTTAAGAATTAATACGAAACCTGAATGTAATTGTAGTAATTTCTGAGGCCTTCTTTGGATTTTTAATATCTGGTGTTTGGTTGTTGCAAATTATCAAATTCCATGCATGATTTGCTTCTCCAATTTTGTATTGAAATTTTGTAAATGATCATAATATTTAAGATATTCTCTATATACTCTAATCTCGCTTCAAATTCTGCGACACAGGAATAGTTTCTTAAACTTCAGACTACCTCGACAGAATACAGTGATACATTTATTAATTTCTGCATAACCTCTATACGAAAATGGAGTACCAACATATGAATGCTATATTGAGGCTGCTCTTAAATAATGTTGAATTTCCAAGGAAGACAGCCTTTCTCAGATGATCCAGGCCATTTTCTGTCCTTTAACTGGGTATGGTATGTCATGCAGTGAATCAATTACACAGAACAATACCAACAACTTCACAAATGGAACAAGGGAA
Organism: Meconema thalassinum; assembly: GCA_946902985.2. NCBI lineage: Eukaryota > Metazoa > Arthropoda > Insecta > Orthoptera > Tettigoniidae > Meconema > Meconema thalassinum. Next base: position 51,566,440 of record OX336388.2, on the reverse strand, counting down.
CAGTCTATCACAAATGACTAGGTTTCTATTCATGTTTGTTGTTAGTTCCTTCGGAGTGAAGTTGTGATTCCTCGTAAAAACGGAGGTCCCGTGACTCATGGTCGCTAGATTAATGGTAAAACGTGAAACTACATGCTTTCTTGCTATTAAAAACAAGTATTCCATGAAGTTTGTTTTGTATTTGCAACTGATGTGAGTGAAATGGCCATGGAGCCCTGTGTTATGGTACTGACCATGTTATCGGTAGATTGCTTCCTTATCCTCATGCTCTGCTGGTATTCTGATGCAAAGGCGGAAACTTCAATCTTGTTGCCTATATCCTGGGGTCAATGATGTGCTGCATTGCTTGTAGAGCCTCTTCGTACTGCGCATGAGCTAAGGTACATGAAAATATATAGCTTACATGTAATATAATAAGTATGAAAGAAGGTGTGTTAAGCCATATTGTCATTTAAAATCTATGATGGTTATTTACATTTTGTGCACCTTGATCGAGCCACCTTTCATCAAACGTTTGATCTTGATGGAGTGGACTAGCTTCGAGGTTTGGTTGACTATTCTAGCTCTTCTGATATCTACTGTATTTACTTTATTCAAATATCCATTCGGGATTTCTGATCAAGTGTGAAGAACGTTACTCTCTAGAAGCATGTAACGTGTGAATTTGTTGTAGTTGTGAGTGAAATATGAATTGTGTGTTTGCTATTGTGTTAGTATGGAGCTATTACTGAAGCGCTCTGTTAAAATGAATTTGGTGGACATCATTCTCATCTAAGACATTAGTAGGTCAAGTGGCAATAAACCAATAAGATGGGCAAACACCTGTTTTAGCCATAACCCAACAGGCTGGTGAATGAAACAATAGTGTGTATAACAGACACTTCAATTGGTGTGTTTACAACATTTACGTTAAGTTTGTGGATGTAAAATTAAGGCATGCATAAAACATATTGGGAATCTGTAAACATGATGCAAAAACCACAGCAATAACAAGAAAGCTTGGTTTGTGGCCATCATGGGAGATAGAGTAGATGACCTCGCTGCTCCGCTCTTATAAGCAACTCCCGTCATCAGCATAGATGAAACTACAGACGTTACATTATGAAAGAATTTGGGGAATTAATCATCCAGAAGGTCAGGATACCTGCATATCTCTTGAAGAATAACCTGATATGAATTACATGTGATTATGATATTTATATTGTTACGGACTGTTGAAGAAGAAGGAAACTTATTAGACCGAGGCCCGGTGTTTGTAAAAAAAATATTCATATTCCATACTTTTAATACAGTGCCAAACAATCCTGATAAGATGTCAAGTATTATAAGTTCAATAAATATCTCCCTACCTTGAGTGTTCTCGAGATCAATATTGCTTTAGGAACTCAATACAGTAAAACGCACAACACACTATGCAATATTTCTTTACACAACATTCATCAACTTTGCTTGTTTATTATGACAGATATTAACGTTATATATTAACAGTGAGTTACTGCACCAACACCACTAAGTCTCCACACACACACACTCAATGCTAGTGATAATCTGCTTGGCCAACTCTTGGCATATGTGTAGGAACTGAAATGAATTCTGATTTGAACTTTACAAACTTTTCTGTCTTTGCCATGTATCCATTGACATAAGAAAACTCTATGAATGCGAAGTTGAATTAACTTCAGTATGTTATTTATTCCTTGATTTCTTCAGTGCAAGTTTACAAGTCAAGTGTAACACATAATTCTACCTATGCAAAGGGAATCATATTTTTGAAACAAGTCATATGGACCATGTTAGGGATATTAAGATTGCAGACTGTCCTATTCCGGACATCGTTCCACGTATCGAATCAGAAATAACATCTTCAGATCTGGAAGAGTTAAGCTCCTTCATGCGTCCTTACAAGACATGACATCTCCTTATGACCTAATAGCATTTCGGGATTAGGAGTTTTATTTTCACTACTGTATTCATGGCAAACTGAAGTGCTTATCTGTTAGCTGTTGTATAGTACAAAGAGTACGAGCCGTTTTGATGCAAGGATGAAGAACTGAGATATCTAATCCACCTGGGACTTGAACCTGGGACCACCGACAATGTACAATATTGTACTGATCACTGAGCTAATGGGGGATGCACATTAATTATATTATGTGAAGCTAACATATGGTTGCATTCGGTACCCACTGTGGACTTAAGGTCAGAATAACCCAATTGCATTAGGATTTCTGTATTCCCCTCAGAGATCCACTCATGGGGGCTAAGCAGTTGCCTTACAGGCACATGCTGGGATTGTTTAAACTAATGACCGTCATTACCTCCATCCCAATCCTGAGCATTGCTATAACATGCACTTGGTCTTTTGTGTATACTTATTACATAATTGAAGATATGAGATAAAAGTAAGAATCATACGAAGAAAGTAATTGTTAATTCTTAAGTCCACTTATTTTAACTTATGGTACGTTCTGAAGAAACCCTCCTTCTTACCACATTTCTTATAGTTGTTTCTCTTCTATCTCTTAATATCCCTATTTCTGCGGTGTTAGGGAGGAGGTGAAATGAATTTTGAACCTGTCTGTGGCAGTGGTTTTTACAACCGATCGCCCTTTTGTCCAGCCTATAATAGTTGTTAATGGGGATTGCTATTATTGAAATAAGATTAGGAGTCGGAAGGAAGCGACCATGGTCTGTTAAGTTTTCCTGTCCGTTGACCTGGAGATGAAAATGGGGAACCATGAACAACCATTTGAAGTATTTTTGTTGGTAGGTATCTTGCCCAGTCAGCTTCTGACAGTAATTACATAGCCTGGCACATTAAAGCTCTGTAATGGTTGAAATTAGCTCAGCCTTTTTCCTGTTCTAAGGCAGGAACTATAAAGGGTGGTTTCAATATATAAGTTTCAAACTTGCATCCATAAATTTCTGTATGTCAATTAATACCAACGATGCCTGGAATCCTGTATTGAAAACATTCTAACTGCCGTATGACTAAATATATAAATACATTTGAAATAGACTTCGCTATTAATAAGTTACTCCAATTTCTTCCCCGGCTTGTACCTACCTTGCAAACTATGTGCTCCCGTTCACCAGTAGACTTATTACTAGCGTTGAGTAGCAGCAACATACTCCACAATAAATTCCATCTAGAGGCATATAATTTATGTACTTACACTAAATTATTTTGTAATTTTGCTTTAATTGCAGTGTTTTGTGAGAAATGTGTTGTATAATATTGTAAATGTAAGATGTCTGACCTTCATTCTCGAAAGATGGGATGGTACAAATATTGAGGATATAGTCGCTTTTTACTTAATGATAGGTGGATGTGTTAGATCCTAACGCCTCCTAAAGCCTTCCAGTTAAAAATGTAAAAATGCATTCATTTGTCCTCAATCCTTAAAGCGATTACTTCCATTAAGGCAGTGAGACAGCATTTTGTTATCTTGAGGAGATTGTGTATTATAAGTTTTAGAATTAGGGTAGACATAACCACATCTGTGTAATGCTTCACTTCAACTCTGCCGTGATTTACAATTACATAGTTTCAGTATTAGTGATGCCAAATAAATAAAATAATTAATCAATTCACTTTATTCCTAGGACATGAAAGAAGAAACCCAGGATGGGGAAAGTGCATCAAGTGGAAACCATTGTAATGAGTAAGTGTACAACATATGGGGAAACATGTTATTTAACTTTTGTGTATGCATAACTGAATGTTTTGGATATGAATGAGTTTTGTTTGCAACGTCAGATATATCTCGCATTTTACTGATTGTCTCGTCAAAGTAGATACATTATTGATATTAACTTAACTCTTCACTTGCCCACGAATTATTGTTCGGAAATCTCTCTGTCTGGAAGTATTTGAGAGAAGTTAGTTAGCCTGGTTGGTTCCTTAGTTTAGGGGCTGCGACAACGCGGTCATGTAGCTCCGCTTACTTAGGGTGTCTGTACAATCTGTCTGACAAACGGTGTTAATTGTGATGGTTATATTTGTGTGTGTTATCTGTTTTCAATTCAAGTAAGGACTGCAGACATTCAATTTTTCAAGTAGTTAATACTTTTACCGCCAAACGCCACCGTCAATGACCACTAGGTCAGATCTAGGTTACCAGATGTCACCGCCGTCGGCTCCTGGTGACGAACGTTGGAACATCAGAGCGTTAGTCAAGTGTTTAACCTACAATTTAGCTTCACACAGGTGTAATTAGTGGAAGATTCTGTAACATGCCATAAATCTACGACATGGGACCGCCGGCTTTACTTCCCCTCCGAAGGAAGGCATACTGAGGGATTTTAACGCTCTTAAAAATTCCGACGGGTTTGAACTCGTGATCTTGGGCATATACGCTCAGCATGCTTCCAACTATGCCAGAAATGTTCAATAACTCAAATACTAATGATGCTATATAAATATTTATTAGCACAATAGATGCCAGCAACTCTCTTTGTAATTGATTAAAATCTGGTAATGTTATGATGAAGACTTTGAAAGTTAAAAATTCAGTCATACCTCCCCTTAATGGAGACTTATCTGGCAATGAGGCAGACTTCGAGGTTCGGCAGGAGGAGAACAGGATGTAGGTTGAAGAAGTGGAGAGGGTGGTAAATAAACACGAATGCTTAAAGCGGCATGGTTAGTTGAATTTCAGCCAGAAATTGTAAATGGGAAAGCAGGGCTGAAATGGTTGCTTGGGATAATCGAATTCGAGTGGGGTTTAGGAAATGTACCCTCACACTAGAGAAAAGCAGTAATGACACCAATTTATAAGGAAGGTTACAGAAATTATAGTGGGCAAAGTGTACTCAGGCATTGTAGAAAGGAGAACAATTGGCCGAGAGTAAGATGGATGCTCAACATTTCAGTATGCGTCAAGTTACTGAGAAATGAGAAGAAGAGACAGTTGTGTTTGTGTGTCTAGAAAAGGCGTACGATAGAGCACCTGATGGAAGGTATTAATAGGAGTGTGGCGAGGCTTATGTGCCATTTGTTGAACTGGCTGGATGAATTTCAAGGTGAGTAATCTGGCCTATTCGGATGACCCGGTTGTAATGACGGCCTCTGTCGAAAGTTTGCAATCCTATATGTTTGAACTTGAACAGAAATGTGGGGAGAATGGTATGAAGATCAGCATTTCAACAATTGGGAAGAAATGCAAGAAAGTAGAATGCTCGGTTGAAATAACAAAATAAAAGCAGTGGAACAATTATTAATTCTGAATTAGACCAGAACGTGGCTTTTACATACTCCGTTTCATCTTCTGGGGGACATTACCTATTCAAATTAGTAACCATGGTCACCACTGCACCTGAATTATGTGCTAAATTATGTAAGTATGTGTTTTTATTCATTGCTCTTTTAACATAAACAACCGTGTTCCAACCGTGCTTGAATCTCATTCAACTGTCAACAAGGTGCTCACACCGAGTTGCACATATTGTTGCCAACATGTGGGATACAAAATACCGCACACTTATTGAAGGTAATTGGTGCGTGACAAAAAAAAAACAGGGATGTATGTATCACTAACGCAGCTTGCAGGCTAAAACCATTGTCAAAACCCATTGGATTAGACAAAACGAAGGTTTGGATTGGATTTCGCCTAACAATGATTGGTCTAGGCAAAAACCATTCTTCTGGATAAACATATTGGGCTAGGCAAAAACCATAGGTTTGGGTGAATATTATTCATGAGTTTCTACCCCCATTGTGCATGACAAAATCAGGGTTGCTTATGTTGGCTGCGGGTCGCGCTACCTAACAAGTATTGGTCTAGGCAAAAACATTGGTTTGGAAGAAAATTATTGATGCATTATGATTTTCTTGATTGTTAATTTGCAACACGCACAATCCTTGTCAAACTTTAAGACTGAAACTTGGCGCATTTTCAAATTAGCTTGATGGTGCTGTGTTGTTTTACGACACTGGACATGATATAGTACCAAATGCGCGGGGTTGGCAATACTGTCTTTGACGATAAATCACACGCATAATGGCGGACACAGCTGGACTCCTTTTTACCCATATATGTTGTCATATGTAAACGGGATTTTGGGAGGGTTATGGTCAGCTGAGGAGTAATCATTATTACTACATCAATTCCTGGTTTGTTTTTTATCATTTGGTAAGGTATTTTGGCTAATTTATGTACTATAGAAAATTGTATCGTTGGTGTCTCGTTCAGTGCTAACGAACATTTTAAGTACTTGGGCTGTGCATTCTCTCAGGTTGGTAGTACTGTATGGTGAGGAAATAGGGTCGAGATGTAGAAAAGCCAATGCAGGGAGTTCTCAGTTGCGATGCACAGCATTCTGTTAGTGTAGCGCCAAAACTCTCCCCACATCGCTCAGCATTCTGTTAGTGTAGCAATGAAACTCTCCCCACATCGCTTAGAACTCTGTTAGTGTAGCAATGAAACTCTCCCCACATCGCTCAGCATTCTGTCAGTGTAGCGCCGAAACTCTCCCCACATCGCTCAGCATTCTGTAAGTGTAGCAATGAAACTCTCCCTACATCACTCACATTATGTTGGTGTAGCGATGAAACTCTCCCCACATCGCTCAGCATTCTGTTAGTGTAGCAATGAAACTCTCCCCACATCTCTCAGCATTCTGTAAGTGTAGCGATGAAACTCTCCCCACATCGCTCAGCATTCCGTCAGTGTAGCGCCGAAACTCTTCCCACATCGCTCAGCATTCTGTTAGTGTAGCAATGAAACTCTCCCTACATCTCTCAGCATTCTCTTAGTGTAGCAATGAAACTCTCCCCACATCGCTCAGCATTCTGTTAGTGTAGCAATGAAACTCTCGCCACATCGCTCAGCATTCTGTTAGTGTAGCAATGAAAATCTCCCCACATCACTCAGCATTCTGTTAGTATAGCAATAAAACTCTCCCCACATCGCTCAGCATTCTGTAAGTGTAGCAATGGAACTCTCCCCCACATCGCTCAGCATTCTGTTAGTGTAGCAATGAAACTCTCCCTACATCGCTCAGCATTCGGTTAGTGTAGCAATGAAACTCTCCCTACATCGCTCAGCATTCTGTTAGTGTAGCTATGGAATTTTCCCCACTTCGCTCAGCATTCTGTCAGTGTAGCGCTGTAACTCTACCCACATCGCTCAGCATTCTGTTAGTGAAGCGCCGAAACTCTCGCTACATCGCTCAGCATTATGTTAGTGTAGCGATGAAACTCTCCCCACATCGCTCAGCATTCTGTCAGTCTAGCAATGAAACTCTCGCTACATCGCTCAGCATTCTGTTAGTGTAGCAATGAAAATCTCCCTACATCGCTCAGCATTCTGTTAGTGTAGCGATGGAACTCTCCCCACATCGCTCAGCATTCTGTTAGTGTAGCAATGAAACTCTCGCCACATCGCTCAGCATTCTGTTAGTGTAGCAATGAAAATCTCCCCACATCACTCAGCATTCTGTTAGTATAGCAATAAAACTCTCCCCACATCGCTCAGCATTCTGTAAGTGTAGCAATGGAACTCTCCCCCACATCGCTCAGCATTCTGTTAGTGTAGCAATGAAACTCTCCCTACATCGCTCAGCATTCTCTTAGTGTAGCAATGAAACTCTCCCCACATCGCTCAGCATTCTGTTAGTGTAGCAATGAAACTCTCGCCACATCGCTCAGCATTCTGTTAGTGTAGCAATGAAAATCTCCCCACATCACTCAGCATTCTGTTAGTATAGCAATAAAACTCTCCCCACATCGCTCAGCATTCTGTAAGTGTAGCAATGGAACTCTCCCCCACATCGCTCAGCATTCTGTTAGTGTAGCAATGAAACTCTCCCTACATCGCTCAGCATTCGGTTAGTGTAGCAATGAAACTCTCCCTACATCGCTCAGCATTCTGTTAGTGTAGCTATGGAATTTTCCCCACTTCGCTCAGCATTCTGTCAGTGTAGCGCTGTAACTCTCCCCACATCGCTCAGCATTCTGTTAGTGTAGCGCCGAAACTCTCACTACATCGCTCAGCATTATGTTAGTGTAGCGATGAAACTCTCCCCACATCGCTCAGCATTCTGTCAGTCTAGCAATGAAACTCTCGCTACATCGCTCAGCATTCTGTTAGTGTAGCAATGAAAATCTCCCTACATCGCTCAGCATTCTGTTAGTGTAGCGATGGAACTCTCCCTACATCGCTCAGCATTCTGTTAGTGTAGCAATGAAACTCTCCCTACATCGCTCAGCATTCTGTTAGTGTAGCTATGGAATTTTCCCCACATCGCTCAGCATTCTGTCAGTGTAGCGCTGTAACTCTCCCCACATTGCTCAGCATTCTGATGTGTAGCGTCGAAACTCTCGCTACATCGCTCAGCATTATGTTACTGTAGCGATGAAACTCTCCCCACATCGCTCAGCATTCTGTCAGTCTAGCAATGAAACTCTCGCTACATCGCTCAGCATTCTGTTAGTGTAGCAATGAAAATCTCCCTACATCGCTCAGCATTCTGTTAGTGTAGCGATGGAACTCTCCCTGCATCGCTCAGCATTTTGTTAGTGTTGCAATGGAACTCTCCCCACATCGCTCAGCATTGTGTTAGTGTAGCAATGAAACTCTCCCCACATCGCTCAGCATTCTGTAAGTGTAGCAATGGAACTCTCCCCACATCGCTCAGTAGGGCTGGATAGATTTAGGATATCTGGTACTTAAGCTAGTGTTAACTGATAGGAGTGTAGCTTTAATGATTTATGGGACAAATAGATGGGAGCAATGGAAGGAAGGTACTCGTTATAATGAGATAAAGGCTAAGTTGGAAATGAACATTCTAGATGAAGCTGTTCGTATGAGCCGACTCATATGGTGGGGTGATGTGTAGAGAATGGGGGAGGAGAGATAACCTACAGGTTAATGAGTTTTGCTAAAGACGGTAAGAGAGTAAACGGTTGGCCAAGGTGGCGATGGTCATATTCAGTGGTGTAGAAGCAGAGGCTAACTGCTAATAGGGGATCTAGGTGGTGACTTGTTTGGAATTACAGGCTTGCAGACTGGACTGGACGCTCAAAAGGAAAATCGCATAGGAAACATGACAATTGGATTCTGGCACAACTAGGCGCAACTAAGAGCCCCAGCGTCTCACTGGCTGCCAGTGGTAGAAGTCTTATAACACTTTGCATCATTTGGACAGGTGGTGGTGGGTTCAATGTTTAAAGGTGCGTAACATCGAGGTCACCTGCACCTGTTGACAGTGGCAAGACTCTGTCGCACTGGGACCCACCCCCATCTTGAAGGACCCTCCCCCGCACCATAGTTTTTATGAATCTATTAAAAACACATTATTAAGTGTAATTGTTTGAATCAACTTCAAAAAACTTTGTTTTTTTAAGTTTTTTTAATGATATAAAACGCCATCAAACAAGTTAGTTAATTTTCAACGCAAAAAGAAAAGGTAGAAAAGATGATTTTATCCCTCAACTCCTGCGCAAAATTAATCGTGACTTGCGCATTATACGTTTCTTCTAGAAGGTTGTGCGATCGACATTAAAACATGCCGTAACACTTGTGAGAAATAAGCATTGAGTAGGATTTCGACATAAAAATTAAACCATGAGTTTTGGAATCGAGGTGTTTTATTCGAGGCAATAATCAAGCTCAAGCTGCAATACAAAACCTTGATGAATAAGCTTCGAATACAAAAAAAAAAAAATCAAGCTACAATACTGGAAATACAATCAATACAACACATTCATAAATGAGCTTTTGGGGGCGTGGTGGCTCAGCGGTCTAGCTGTGTGCCTCTCACCAAGGCGGTCCGGGTTCGATTCCCGGTCAATGCATGTGAGATTTTCGAAGTGAAATGCCATGTCCTGTGGTTCGGATTCCACGTAAAAAGGAGGTCCCGTGGCTCATAATCACAAGATTCACGGTCACGTAAAACTACAATCTTCCTTCCTTCTTCCTTTAAATGAGCTTCGAAATCAAGTTGAGCCAAAAATCAAGCTACACAATCAGCTGTTAAAACAAAAGTTTTTTTTTTGCAAGCAGAGAGCTCTTGGATGCGAATATGTCAATGACCTTTTCAAAATCATCATCCCACTCACTTGCAATGATAAGTAAAGCCTCCAGCCGATCACACCCATGGTGGTGCGCAAGTCTGTTTTTACACGTTTAAGCTTGGAAAGGGAGACTTCATTCGAAACGCTCGCTACTGGTAGAGTGACAGCAATCTTCAAGATAAAATACAAATTTGGGAAGACACTTTTAAGTTTAGCTAAGCAAAACGCTCTAAAAATCTCAAGAAGGCTGCCAACATTACGCGGTCCATCTCTTTCCTTGCAATTTTCATCTTCCTGATTCGCTTGTGCTTCGTTTTCCACTTCATCCTCTACCTCACTGTTACACACATCTTGATGAAGATCTATCTTCGGTACCGTTATGATGTCGCCGTCTGTTTCATCAAAAGCAACTATCCCCTAAACCGCCTAGATCCTTATCCTCCGTCCAAATCTGATTCCGATTGCACGGGCTCGGATGACACAGGCTCATCATGAAGTCTCTCGGGTAGAGGTATTGATTTTAGAATACTCTCAAAGCAACGGGAAAATGCTATGTATTCTTTCATCGCCCCTTCATCAACGAATTTGCCATAAACTGATTCGAAACAAGCAAAGGCATCCACAGGCTTACTTTCACTATTTTCTCGAACTTGAGTTAAGTGGGCTTTAGACAACAAAGCCGTGTCTTTCAGGAGTCCAAGAACAATTTTGTCATTATTGGTCTCACCCATGAAACGCTCTTTCTTGACTCACGACAATGTCCACAGATTCAAGGAAAGTGTGAACCCTAAAGATTTCTAGCGGGTCAGCAATACGATCATCGTTTGCTAACTCACCTTCTTCTTTCTCAGACGACTAGTTTGGTTTAAAGGCACAAACTCAGTGTTAGATTTCTGCATGAAATCCTCAGCTTCCGACTTGATAGAATTAATATTTTTTCGCAGTTTTGCAAGCCTTGCTAAATTTGATTCAAGCACGGTCATAGCTGATAAAGGATCCATATTTGGGCAGTGTTAATTTTTTGTGAACCGATCAACAATTGCAAATATTTTTACAAAAGCTATTGCTGTGTAGACAAATTGTTATTAGGTGGAATAAGTGATCAGTCCAGCGGCTAGGGGCTGCAGCTTCATAATTTCCTTGTCCTTCAATACGCCTTATTTCTTCGAGAGTTTCAATCACGGCACCTTGAGTCAAAAGCACTGTATCTATAGCCCTCGAATGGGACATCCACCTAGTGGTAGTAACTCTTTTCAATCTCATAGAGTTCAGTTTGCATTTTACTGTACACTTCAATGCGTAGCTTGGACCTACTTATAAAAGCAAACAATGTTTCTACGGCATCCAACGAAGATCCTACAGCCTTAATAACAACCAGATCTTCCCAGCACCAGATATATATACAGCCATACGATTAACTTCTCGAATCAAACCTTGTATACCATTGATTTCAGCACGCATATTTGCGGCGCCGTCATGCGATTCTCCAACAATCTCAAGTTAAGTCCGCGCTGAGTGCACAAGTTTTCGAAAGTACGGTATCCATTAAGGCTTTACCTGTTGTAGGGGGTGATTCTACAAGACCTGTTTTATCATCAGCATACCTTACAATAAAAGACACTTGTTCCTTTCTGGAATGTCGAACGTACTATCGCAAGCCATGCTAAACATTTTTGCATCCTCTATTTCATTGGATACTTTTTGGTGATGATCGTACAAATTGCGTCAATCAATTGGTTTTGTCGCCGCCACGATATTGTACCCTTATAAGGAGTGGAGATACTGGCGTGATGCAATATTTGAATTGAGCGCGCTGAGGCGAGACCAAGGTCGCCATGTTTTGAAGCGAGCGCGTGGCCCAAGTGACGGAGCACAATATACATGTTTGTATTCAGATAAGGAAGAGGAAGGCATCAGCACGTCGGAATTCTATTTGGTATTATTCTCCTGTTTAATTTATGAAGTTTCAATTGATATAAGAAACCTTCTAGTATATTCCACCGTGGGAACCAATAGGGCCGAATGCATCACATTACGTACTGCAACTACAGTTATCGATATTTGATCTTGATGTCGTATAAAAGGCCAAGGTAGCATTCAATCAGTGTGGATCAGCTTTGATCAGTGGCGCTCACCTGTTACGATTCGTATGACGTTACGCCGTCGTAATACTGCGGAAATACTCCGCTAGGCCAGGCCACTATTACAAAATACTTAAAATAACATCTCCACGTTACTCTGCTCGTATGTCGGAAGACAGAGTTTCATTTTTATACCATTGCGTGGAAAGTAAAGTGCCTTTGTGCTTCACCACAACTTATTATTATTGTTGTTGTTATTCACGTGCTTGTGAAAATTCATAATTACGGGAATATTAGAAGAATTGAAGGTATGTGGATATGGGCTTGTTTACACGCAACTGACTGATAATTTGACTGACTGAAACCTTCCTCCCAATGCTTGATATTTATAAACTGGAATTATGTCAAATTTATGAACTGGAATTATGTCAAACTGTGAAGTGATTGTGAGTGACTATAAGAACTTATTCAATGTCATATTGTGGAAAACTTCGTGCTTGAAACACAACAGGCATATCTGAGATTATATCACATGGATATTATTATTATTATTATTATTATTATCAAGCCACGTAATATTTCACTGGTAAGTAAGGCACATAAATGGAACGAGCTCATTAACGATCTAGATCAGGACCCATGGGGTCTGGGCTACAAAGTTGTCAATAAGAAGCTCGGCGGCATTATGGTGTCGACAGCTGCTATGACGGCATCCCAGAAGGAAACTATTATAGATGAGCTATTTCCTAATCATCCAGAGAGATTTCCCGATCACATTCCGGTATTGCATGATGATATTCCGCTATTCACTAGAGAGGAATTACAAACTACAGCACGATCTTTTCAGAATAAGAAGGCACCAGGGGCGGATGGAATTCCTGCTGAAGTATTAAAGGTGATATCCGAAGAGGAACCAGATGTTTTGCTGAACATGTATAATTGTTGTTTACTACAGGGAGTCTTTGCGACCCCGTGGAAAGTGGCCAGGCTTGTGCTCATGCCTAAAGCAAAGGAGATTCCACTGCTGCTTCAGGTCAGAGACCTCTATGCATGTTGGACATGGCTGGCAAACTGTTCGAGAAGATGATTAAAGGAAGGCTTCAGGCAGCGAATGTATCTGCTGGAGGTCTGTCCCCCAAACAATACGGTTTTGTGAAGGGTAAATCCACCATCAGCGCCATTGAAGAAGTGGTGATGGCTGTCAGATCCACTGAGCATGGAAACCATTTTTCTAGCAAAATGTGCTTACTGGTTATTCTGGATGTGAAAAATGCCTTCAATTCTGCCCGATGGATTGACATAATAGCTGCACTTGAAACAACATTTAACATTCCTCGCTACTTGGCGTCTGTTCTGAGGAATTATCTTTGTGATTGTTGGATACAGTATGACACAGATGAAGGAGTCAAGTGTCGCAAGGTAACAGTGGGGGCGGCTCAAGGCTCGGTGTTAGGTCCTGATTTATGGAACGTAAATTATGACAGCATTTTACGGATGGAGATGCCAGAGGACACTACTTTGGTAGGATATGCTGATGATCTTGTTGCGCTCATTATGGAGCGCTCCATGGAGGGTCTGCAACTTAAACTTAATCAGGTAATGCGGAGAGATTCCACCTGGATGAATGAACATGGTCTCCAACTAGCAGTTCATAAAACTGAGCTAGTCCTTGCTACTAAGAAGAGAGTTCCACGAGTTGTACCAATGCTAGTAGATAATCAAGTGATAGAAACAGTTCCTGCTGTTCGTTACTTGGGTGTTATGATTGACAGCAAGTTAACATTCTGGAATCATATCAGCAAGATTGCTGATAAGGCTGCAAGGATTGTTAACAACTTGTCGCGGCTCATGGATAATATTGGCGGCCCTTCACCCTTGAAGAGGAAATTGCTGATGAGTGTGGTGGCATCAGTTATTCTTTATGGTGCAGAGATTTGGTCAGTAGCTCTTGGTTTTGAGATGTATAGGAAGTGGACAACCTCTGTTCACAGAAGAGCTGCCCTCAGAATAAATTCTGCCTATCGTACAGTGTCTGGACCGGCAGTGCTAGTATTAGCTTGGGCGATACCCATTTACATCCTGGCCAAGGAAAGGCGCCGTATATACTTGCGCAAAGGAGAGCATTCTGAGAAACGCGTGCAGAGGGAGGAAAGAGACAGATCTCTTCTGGAATGGCAGGAAGAATGGGAACGTGAACATCGTGGCAGGTGGACCGCTAGGCTCATCAAGCAACTGAAGCCATGGTTGTCGAGGGAACATGGTGAGGTTAATTATACATTACCATGGTTATTACGATGCATACCTCCATCGAATGGGAATTTCGCTAAGTTCACGGTGCCATTATTGTGATGATCAATGGGATGACGTTCAGCACATGTTCTTTGCATGCTTGAGGTGGAGAAATCTTCGAAGGCTTCTGGAGACAAAAGTTGGAGTCATTACACCAGACAATGCGGTGGATAAAATGCTCAGCAGCAGAGAAAGTTGGGCACACATTGCTGACTACATCTCTGAGCTGCTGAAAACAAAAAAAGAGGAGGAACCGAGAAGATTGGTTGCTGAAGACAGTGAAGACGATGATGAGTAATTTCATTATCATCACGTTAAATGAATTTGACTGAGACCTCTGGTCGTAACAGTGGCTCCACCCAGAAGTAAGGCTGAACAGGCAGTTCCGGGGAGGCCTTAAGCCAAGTAGGGTTTGTGGGTGTTTAGTAGGTAAGAATCCTGCACAGTTGTAAGTCCGGAAGCTTGCTATCTGTCTTTTGAAAATTTCCCCACGTTTCCCTCCCAAAGCTAAAGAAAAAGAAAAAAACACCCTGGTTATAATTGAGACAGTCAGAATAATTGGATATTCAAAAACGTTGGACTACAATATCGAAATGCCGAGTGTGCGTTTGTGGAGGAGTCCAGGACGACCCCCTAGGATTATGACTTCACGACCCAACTGTTGCAACATTATGGTCAGCTAGAAGAGGCACTAGGTGAGGCGAGCGATACCAGGATTGCCCGATGGGTTACCAGAAGCGATGCCTGTTATGGGCATATTCCTGTGGATGTGAAGGCAGCATGAGGCAAATGCTGGGATACGACTCTTCCCTAGGGTGGAGCCATCACGTGTCCGTGGTGCCAGGTTATGACCCGCACCGAGGGATGATCCTCCTCCACAGAACATCTAAGGTAGAAGCCTTCCGACTTATGTGAATCTTATTTTTGTGCCATAAATTTCCATAATTTCCGTTATAATCCGTTAACTTCCTTAGTCGTCATTAATCTTCCTTAAATTATATTGGTTGCATATTATGCCAGGCGAATACTTTGATTTATTGCTTGGATCCTCAAAATGTCATTCTTTAATAATAATAATAATAATAATAATAATATGGGATGTCCTACCCCATTTGCATAAAAGGCAGCAGGATTATGACACTTGGAAAGCATTTACACTATTTTTAACACGTCTTGATGATCATTAAATATTTTCTAATTCCATAATAATAATAATAATAACATCTCTACAAATTTATGTTGGAGGAACACTGAATTTCAATAAATAGACTAATAATGAGTTTAATATTCCCTGAGGAAAATGATATTTGATAAATGATCAAAAATGATAAATTATGATATGATTATAAAACAATTGTTTAATGGTTTAAGAGTATGGGATCTCATGCTCTTTAGATAGAATTCGACATTCTTGAAACGAAGCCTTATGATTCTTCATCTAAGTGGAATAGTGTTGGTATTGGGATACTTGTCTTATCCCCGATTCACTTATGTGTTTTCTGAGTTTAGCTCAGGTGGTATATCGTCTTTCACGGCCAGTGAACTAAAACTCAGCAATTCTTCTAGGTTTGTGCCGTGTCTTGTGTGGGGTTTCGCCTAGGACACCAAGCTGGCTGGCTGGCTGGCTGGCTCATCGGCGGGCTCTTGGAGTCCCCGCCTGAACCCCCACAGGGGTAACGAACTGCGCGCTACCTCCCTTTATATTGAGTGCAACTGCACTACTTTACTGCGAGAACTAAAAGCTCAAGCAGCCTTAACCTCCCTATGAAGGCTTCCAAAACGATGGTATATTGGCTTTCACGGCCAGTGAATTAAAACTCAGCAATTCTTCTAGGGTTGTGCCGTGTCTTGTGTTGAGTTTCACCTAAGACACCAAGCTGGCTCATCGGCGGGCTCTTGGTGTCCCCGCCAGGACCCCCACAGGAGTAACGAACTGCGCGCTACCTCCCTTTATACAGGGTGTTACAAAAAGGTACGGCCAAACTTTCAGGAATCATTCCTCACACACAAAGAAATAAAATATGTTATGTGGACATGTGTCCGGAAACGCCTAATTTCCATGTTAGAGCTCATTTTAGTTTCGTTAGTATGTATTGTACTTCCTCGATTCACCGCCAGTTGGCCCATTTGAAGGAAGGTAATGTTGACGTCAGTGCTTGTGTTGACATGCGACTCATTGCTCTACAGTACGAGCATCAAGCACAAAAGTACGTAGCATCAACTGGTTAGTGTTCATCACGAACGTGGTTTTGCAGTCAGTGCAATGTTTACAAATGCGGAGTTGGCAGATGCCCATTTGATGTATGGATTAGCACGAGGCAATAGCCGTGGCGCGGTACGTTTGTATCGAGACAGATTTCCAGAACGAAGTTGTCCCGACAGGAAGACGTTCGAAGCAATTGTTCGGCGTCTTAGGGAGCACGGAACATTCCAGCCTATGACTCGCGACTGGGGAAGACCTAGAACGACGAGGACACCTGCAATGGACGAGGCAATTCTCCGTGCAGTTGACGATAACCCTCATGTCAGCGTCAGAGAAGTTGCTGCTGTACAAGGTAACGTTGACCACGTCACTGTATGGAGAGTGCTACGGGAGAACCTGTTGTTCCCGTACCATGTACAGCGTGTGCAGGCACTATCAGCAGCTGATTGGCCTCCACGGGTACACTTCTGCGAATGGTTCATCCAACAATGTGTCAATCCACATTTCAGTGCAAATGTTCTCTTTACGGATGAGGCGTCATTCCAACGTGATCAAATTGTAAATTTTCACAATCAACATGTGTGGGCTGACGAGAATCCGCTCGCAATTTTGCAATCACGTCATCAACACAGATTTTCTGTGAACGTTTGGGCAGGAATTGTTGGTGATGTCTTGATTGGGCCCCATGTTCTTCCACCTACGCTCAATGGAGCACGTTATCATGATTTCATACGGGATACTCTACCTGTGCTGCTAGAACATGTGCCTTTACAAGTACGACACAACATGTGGTTCATGCACGATGGAGCTCCTGCACATTTCAGTCGAAGTGTTCGTACGCTTCTCAACAACAGATTCGGTGACCGATGGATTGGTAGAGGCGGACCAATTCCATGGCCTCCACGCTCTCCTGACCTCAACTCTCTTGACTTTCATTTATGGGGGCATTTGAAAGCTCTTGTCTACGCAACCCCGGTACCAAATGTAGAGACTCTTCGTGCTCGTATTGTGGACGGCTGTGATACAATACGCCATTCTCCAGGGCTGCATCAGCGCATCAGGGATTCTATGCGACGGAGGGTGGATGCATGTATCCTCGCTAACGGAGGACATTTTGAACATTTCCTGTAACAAAGTGTTTGAAGTCACGCTGGTACGTTCTGTTGCTGTGTGTTTCCATTCCATGATTAATGTGATTTGAAGAGAAGTAATAAAATGAGCTCTAACATGGAAATTAAGCGTTTCCGGACACATGTCCACATATCATATTGTCTTTCTTTGTGTGTGAGGAATGTTTCCTGAAAGTTTGGCCGTACCTTTTTGTAACACCCTGTATAGAGTGCAACTGCATTACTTTACTGCGAAAACTAAAAGCTCAAGCAGCCTTAACCTCCCTATGAAGGCTTCCAAAAAGATGGTATTTTGGCTGTCACGGCTAGTGAATTAAATTCAGCAATTCTTCTAGGTTTGTGCCGTATCTTGTGTGGGGTTTCGCCTAGGACACCAAGCTGGCTCATCGACGGTCTCTTGGTTTCCCCGCCCGGACCCCCACAGGAGTAACGAACAGCGCGTTACCTCCCTTGATATAGAGTGCAACTGCACTACTTTACTGCGAGAACTAAAAGCTCAAGCAGCCTTAACCTCCTCATGAAGGCTTCCGAAAACGGCCATGAAAGACTCCATAAGCTTCGAAGGTCTGAAGAGAACAAGAGTTGACCAAGGTAGTTATGGTTATTGTTTAAAGGGGTGAAACAGGGAGGTCATCTGCCCCAATCACCAACGGAGATTGACAGGAAGATGAAGCAGGAGCGTGGTACAATTAAGTAGACGTACTACATAATTCAGAAGAGGCTCCATATTGTTTTCATTGTCTTCCCCACAAGTTGATTGCCCTGGGGAGATCATAAGTGACATGCAGAGGTTATTGGTGTTGCCTATGAGACTGCACGATGATAGGCCTCCATTTCCATGAACAGCATACCAATACGTTAATTAGGAAATATTTGTCTTGTGACTACCGTGAGGTTCAACTTTTGGCGTGGCGAAGAAAGAAGTTTGAATCCCACCATTGACAGACATTATTGCCATTGTTATTGTTGTTGTTGCTGGATCCAGCATTCATGGCTCAAGATTGTTATTGACAGAGCCAACAAAGTTTTATCAGCGCTGGATAAAATAGTTGGCAGCCGCCAAAAGTTATTAGCGCTAGAAGAAATTGTGTCTGTAGTGGTAAAGGAGCCATATCGAGGTATCTGTGAGGGTCTATAATCCGGGACCAAGGCTGTAGTGGTACAGGAGCCATACCGAGGTGGCTGTGGGGGATCTATAACCCGGGACCAAGGCTGTAGTGGTGACGTGTCCGGCATGTGTGGTGGAGGACTGTGGTGGTACAGGAGCCATACTGAGGTGGCTGTGATGGTCTATAACCCGGGACCAAGGCTGTAGTGGTACAGGAGCCATACCGAGGTGGCTGTGGGGGTCTATAACCCGGGAGGAAGGCTGTAGTGGTGACGTGTCCGGCAAGTGTGGTGGAGGACTATGGTGGTACAGGAGCCATACCGAGGTGGCTTTTGGGGGTCTATAACCCGGGAGCAAGGCTGTAGTGGTGACGTGTCCGGCAAGTGTGGTGGAGGACTGTGGTGTTACAGGAGCCATACCGAGGTGGCTGTGATGGTCTATAACCCGGGACCAAGGCTGTAGTGGTACAGGAGCCATGCCGAGGTGGCTGTGGGGGTCTATAACCCGGGAGCAAGGTGGTGGTGACGTATCCGGCAAGTGTGGTGGAGGACTGTGGTGGTACAGGAACCATACCGAGGTGGCTGGGGGGGGGGTCTATAACCCGGGACCAAGGCTGTAGTGGTCACGTGTCCGGCAAGTGTGGCGGAGGACTGCGATTGTAGCGGTGGTGGTGCACTCATGTCGTGAACTAAAACGTGGGTTACGGCCTCGCGGAGTGGTATTGTGGTTGTTGAGACCTAGTCCAAGAAGAGGCGCAAACTGATGGGCAGAGGATCTGGAAAGTACCTGGGTTGTGCCTGTGCAAACTCGTCTGAGAGCAGGCAACGCGCAGGTTAGCTTAGGGCGGAGTCCGGGAGACCGCCACAGAGCGGTAGCTGGCTCCGGTGAAAACTTGCAGAGCTGGTAACGAGCAGGTTAGCTTAGGGAGGAGTCCGGGAGACCGCCACAGAGCGGTAGCTGGCTCCAGTGAAAACTTGCAGAGCTGTGTCGCATAATGATTGACCACTAGAGCCACGGAACCACGCTCTCTCGTTTGTAATAAATATGATATCCAAGCTCAGGGTAGCGGGGTGATGTACAAAGTACTTATTTATTAATAACTAGATACATAACACAGTTCAAATGCAAATACCCTGAAGAAAGGTTTAAATCACAAACATATAATAATAAAAATTATTCTCCACTTACAAATTCTTTTTTTCTGGTTGTTCACTGGCAATCGAAACTATCAATACTTGTTTGTGAACATGTAAACAAGCTTCCATTACCTGCATCTCTTGTGCAGTGTCCACAACAACTTTCATGAAGAAAGGGCCCCTCACATTATTTAATATCCTTCTGCTCCTTTCTTTTCTTCTTACGTTTTCTTAAACGTCTCTTTCTACATCAGCACACCTCTAGACATTAAATCTATTTATCCAAAACATAACATAACCTTGATTAAAAAATGACATCACTATAGTAACAAAGCCACCTGTCACCCACTGCTGGACCACCACAAAGCACTAGACTCTCTGTGGTGCTCCATCAATAGGTGGCCATGGTAGGTAACCTTATTTACCCACATCACACACCATGGCGCTAATACATACTTACAGAAACCGAAGGGTGGGCTATGTAACCAAAAGTTTCGGTTACAGTGTACTTAACTGCTGTGTCACACTGACTGTCTCGCTGATTCGCTTTAGCCCACTTTGTTGACTGACTGTACCGTCGTACACGCTTCACTGAACGTTGCTGAGTGGCGTCCTTACATATTTGGAGGGATAGTCTCGGCCTTTCCAGGTGGATTTGAAATTCTAGACCTTACGATACCTAGCATTAGCTTTTGGGACTTTCTTGAGATTCTCTCGGCATCTCTTGAGACCTTTCGGAGCTTCTTCTCACTAGTACCTCCTCCCGTTAGAACCACCAATGTATGTCGTCCACCCACCGGCCATTTGTCCACCGCGCTCTGTCAGGTGTTGAGGCAAACTGATAGATTTAAGGCTTTAGGGGACGGAAGTAAGACAAAATGGTGGATTCGCCACCATATAATATAATTATGTTGACTAAATTATTGGGAAGACTGAGAGTATCTTAATATTTCATACAGAAGCTTTGCAGATACATCATGTAATGTTATACGGTTATCTTGGCTTAGAGGATTGAGCCGCGTCGCATATCGGTTATTATTTCCCGACGTTTCGGCTGACATTGCAGCAGCCTTAATCATGGGTAGATACGAGTTGGTGTGCGTACTCAAACTAACGGTTATTGCCACTCAGATGTGCTTGGTCGCCCTGCATTGTCGTCACGCTGCTCGCTGATTGGTCCCCGCCCCTGGCAGTCGCGCGCTAGGAGAACTTTCCAAATGTTGCTAAGTTTGAAACCATCTTCGCGATTGAAATTATTGGGATGCTTCACGGCCTCTATTGCCTCTCTAATTAATCTGTTGTGATATCTGGGAATTTTAGCAACAGTTTCGGCTTATCAAATTCGATGGCGTGTCTCGTGACGTCAGCATGTTCAGCTATTGCAGATCTGTAGTTCATCTCTTTCGTGTCTCGAATGTACTCTGATATCCTAATGAAAACGCGTCTTTTTGTTTGCCCTATGTAAACCTGTCCACGGGAGCAAGGCACTTTGTAAACTCCTGTGTCCTGGTTAGGCAGCTTTATCTCGTTTGATTTACGCACCACTTGCGTCAGCTTGTTTATAGGATGCATCACAGTTGTCACATCGTGTTTCTTAAGCAGCCTGGCGATTCTATCTGTCAATCACTGTACGTACGGCAGAAAGGTTTTATGGTAGGCCCTATCTTCGTTCTTTTTGCCAGTTCTTCGGCTTTGTTCTACCTTCCATGTGGCCCTATTTATTTGTCCTTTGCTGTAGCCATTAGCTAGGAGCGTGTTCCAAACATGTTTCTTCTCTTCATTCATGCTATCCTTATCGCAAATGTGGTTGGCTCTGGTGAGGAGTGTTCTAGCTACCATTTCTTTCCGCGATGGAGGATGACTTGAGTTAGCATGTAGGTACCTATCTGTGTGAGTATCTTTCCTATAGACCCTGTGTCCGAGCGTGTTGTCTGTTCGTTTATAGAGCAGGACGTCTAAGAAGGCCAGCTGATTATTTTCTTCTACTTCCATTGTGAAGTTGATGCTCGGATGTCTGGAGCACATGATGTCTAGAAAGTTCTGAAGTGTGGTGCGTCCATGTTCCCATATCAAATAGACGTTGTCTACGTATCTGAACCAACATTTAGGCTTCAATGGGCTCTCCTTTATCGCTTCTTCTTCGAAGTTAGCCATAAACACGTTAGCCAGTAGTGGAGAGAGGGGGGAACCCATGGCTGCTCCCTCCGTTTGCTGAAACATCTGCCCATTGAATACGAAGAATGTGGAGTTAACGCAGTGTTCAGCTAAATCCACTAAGTCCGTTGGACCTCCTGTGGCTGTAAGTATTTCCCTGATTAACTGTGTGGTGTCAGGTACAGGAACCCTGGTAAATAGGGTCTCCACATCGAAGCATGCCAGTAGATTACCGTCACTCAGGTTTATTATCGCTATGATATCTGTAAAGTGCTGCGAGTTTTTCACGTGAGAGGCTGACGTAGGGAATAATGGCTGCAGTACCTGGTTCAAATATTTAGCCAGGGGGTGAGTTGGAGACGCTATGGCGCTAGCTATAGGCCTCAGAGGCACATCGGGCTTGTGTATTTTAGGTAGGCCGTAGAACTTGGGAGTTCTTGAGTAGCAAGGTACTAGGGATTTCTGCTTTTCTTCTGAAATAGATGACTCCGCAATTAGCCGCGTCGTCGTTAGTTCTATCTTCCTTATGGGGTTCTTCGGGATCGCCTTATAAGCTGTGTCTGAAAGGAGGCTGTGAACTTTATCCACCTAGTCTTGGGTGTCGAATACAACCGTAGCATTCCCTTTGTCTGCTGACAAAATCGTAATGCTTTCATTGCTTCGTAGCTCTTTAAGGGCCTGACGTTCTTCCCAGCTGATGTTGCTTGAAACGGGCCTGGCATGTTTGATGATCTGAGAGGCCTCTGCTCTAATTTCTTCTGCGTCTAAGGCTTGTAGATGACGGATAGAAGCTTCTACCCCTCAGATAAGATCTTCCGTATGAGGGCGTCTCGGCGTGATTGCGTAACTATGTCCTTTGGCTAACAGGGCCTTAATTGGCTCGTCCAGTGGCAGGGATGACATGTTGATCACTATGCGCTTCCTATCTAGTGCATACGTTGAAGGTGGTTTCTGCCTTTGTTGCAGCAAGTCAAATTTCTTTATATGTGTAGCTGTTGTTTTCTGTATTATGGAATCTGCTTGCCTTGCAGTTATGTTATCGTCCAATCGTCAGGAGACAGTCGTAGCATTAGCTTGAACTGTATGTCATATAGTTCTCGCGTCACCATATCTAGTTCACGACGGCAGTTCCGGACTCGTTCATGTAATAGGACACTTTCAGTTCGGAGTAAGATTCTCCTCGCTGCAGGCGAAGAAATATGATGTTTTACCTTGATAAACTTAAGTGAAATGTCGTAGTCTCTGCAGCGTTTCAAAAAGGCAAGTGAGCTCAGCAAGCGCGACCGTTTCTGGCGTAGAATGTCCCAATTTCCTGCTGTAGGAGTGAGTTTCCTCCCCGTAGAGGCGTATATATTTAGATCGTAGACTTTCACGGCCGGTGTCTATTTTATCATCTTGGCATACAGGATTGAGCCGCGTCGCATATCGGTTATTATTTCCCGCCGTTTCGGCTGACATTGCAGCAGCCTTAATCATGGGTAGATACGAGTTGGTGTGCGTACTCAAACTAACGGTTTCTGATCTCCAGCCGAGGGCTACTCGAGAGAAGGTTAACATCACAAAGGTGACAAATGGGATGTCTGGCATTCTACTGGTTGAAACATGGATATTAGAAGTGTGATTATCCAGAGGAAGGTGTAGGAACATGAAATTGGAAATAGATAGTTTGAAGTTGGATTTGTGTTGGATTAGTGACGTATGCAGGTAGGAAGAATGGGACTTCTGTCCAGGAGACTAGAAGATATTTAGCTCTAAATCAAATAACGGTTATGGAGAATAAGTCTCATATTGACTGGGGAACTTGGCCAGTGGGTAGAACATTATGAGCATTATAGGCTTATTGTAGTTAAAATTAGAACGAAAACTACGTGTATTAGAGCAGTATAAGTCTAGCAGGCTACCAATCAAACAGATAATAAAGAAGATATAAAATTCTACTAACAAATACAGAAGGTGTAATGCTGCAGATTGTAAATGTTGAAATGTAGGTTGAAATGCCGTGTTAAGAAGCGGACGAGAAGAAAAGATAGCGGCGAAATTTAGAATGCATGAAATATTCGAACGACTGAGCTGGCTGGTAGAATTCTGCACCGATAACTAGTAGGGCATAGTTAACACGTTTCTAACAAACATAACAGAATTATAAACACTGGAATGAGACCAGGAGGTATAGGACGTTTATTAACTGATTTTATTGTGGTCAAGAAGAGATTCCAAAATCTAAAATGAGATTACAAAACGAACTATGGGGGCAACACAAATTCTACCTACAATCTGGTTTGTTATGAAGGAGATGAGAACTCCAATGCAAGGAACTTGAATTTTTGATAGAGAAATCTGTAGATGAGAACATTGTCAGAGAGGAAAGAATGTACAGATTTTCGTTCGTTCAGAATATACTACAATATGAATGAAAGATGGATGAACAAGAGCGAATGGCATGAAATAGAGAAAGCAGAAAATAACGTCTGAAACTTGAGGTAATGATGAAGTACAATAAAGCTAAGGAAAATGGTTCGAATAAATATGGGAATGACTATCTCAAGGTGTTGTGGATAGAGTAGGAGGTTTGGATTTGGTTGTTGGCCCGGACAAGGATTTTAATTCTGGTCTGAGGACTGGGACTGGGTACATTCAGCCTCATGAGGCCAAATTGAGAAGAGGTGGGCGTGATTTCCTCACCAGGCATCCTCGAACTCTTCATTTTGGATTTACTACTTCTACTCCAGGCAAACACGGGGATTGTTTTTAACTTCAGGCCACAGCCGCCTCCTTCCCAATCCTAGACATGATTCCAAATACACAATTTAATACAGACATCAGAATACACAGGTTATCAGAAATATTCAAACATTAAAAATGCAACCAAAGTACTCGGGGCTAAATGACCAAGATGTACATGCTCCTTAAATAAAACTACAGAAATATCCAAATGTTCATCATTGTTTTTAAGTAGGAATTGTTTATACGGCTTATCGAAAGATTAAGAATTATTTCGGGTAAAAATGGCTTAAGTGCTCTAATGTTTGAGACTGAGGTGAAAACCTTTAATAGATATAGAATAGCAGGTATACTCATAGAATGATCACATAGAGCGTTTGTATAGGGCTAAGAATATCAAGAATAATGAAGTGAAAGAGGAGTGGAAACCGTTGAGGATAAAAGAGAAGATTTAATATTGGAATCAGAATTGGTTGGCCGCTACGTAGTTAGGGACCACCAGACATCGGTTATGTACGAACTGAGTTGCTACGATGCATAGGGGCTGAAGATCTGGTCAGTTTATTTCGCTTATTAATACTTTGGGTTTTTGACAGGTATGTGAAGGGTTATCGAATAGTATGCCATTGTCTCTATACTGAAGAAAGCAGGAGCTGACAGATTGGAAGGTTCTCCGACAGTGAGTGTGATGACTAACACTTCCATGATTTTATTAGAAGGATAAACAAATGCTAATGATGAAGATATTGAAGAAATATATGATCAAATAGAAGAATTGTTTGACATAGTAAAGGAGAATTTAAACATTATTTTAATGGGTCATTTTAATGCTTCCGTTGGCTCTCAAAATAATGTTATGTATGCTAGAAAGTTTGGCATGGGTGATGTCAATGTGAGAGGAAAAAGATTACTCGAATTCTGTGAGCAACATGAGATGGTAATAACATATACCTTTTTCGAAGTTCCCAAGAGAAGACGTTACACCTGGATAGCACCCGAGGATAGAAGAAGGTGACAAATTGACTACATCATAGTAAAACAAAGATATAGTAACCAAGTGAAATCCAGCCATATTTACCCTGGGGCGGAAATTGATAGTGATCACATCCTAGTTGCAGCTAAATGTGATATAAGGTTCAAGAGGAATGAATCATTTGGACAAAAAGATGGTGTTTAAATAAGCTTCAGGATTCTAATGTAGTACAAAAATTTTTAGATGTTAGATAATTGGTTAAGGATGAGACTTTAGGTAGGGATGGTATAAGAAATGGCTTAGAATCAGCTTCAGCAGACGAACTAGGCAAAGGGATATTGGAACCGAAAAAGAAATGGATGACCCAGGAAATCCTAGAGCTTATTGAATAAAGGAGCAAATTTAGTAATATAGACACCCAAGTGTATTAGTCTCTAAAGAATCAAATAACAAGGAAATGTCGCAAGGAGGACGAAAATTTGATGATGCGGGAATGCGTGGGTATTGAGGATGACCTGAAGAATGGGAAACCTGACAAAGATTATTTTAAAGTGAAATCTTTGTGCTATCAACTACGCATCGCAAGCAACGTAGTTAAGGATTCCAAAGGGAAGCTATTGTTTGAAAATGAAAAGGTATGTGATCGATGGAAGGAATACCTTGAAGATTTGTATGATGGACCGGATATTACTGACAATAGTATTTATATAGAAGATGAAGAACTAATTGAAGAAGATGATATAGGTCCAACTATAACTAAAGCGGAGTTTTAAGCACCACTCACTAAACTGAAAGGAAATAAAGCAACTGGTGTAGATAACATTCCAGCAGAGCTCTTAAAATGTTGTGATGTAAGCATTAAGGAATGCTTTTTTCAAATCATTACTAAATTCTATGTGGCCGGAATTGTACCTCCTGATTTTATTAAAATTTGAACAATCACACTGGCCAAGATAGGAAATGCTTGTGAATGTTCTAATTATAGAACTTTAGCCATTCTTTCACATGCATCAAAGATTGTATTGATCATCATCAAAGATAGACTAAGCAGGAAAATTGAACAATATCTGGATAGTGATCAGTATGGATTTTGAAAAGGGAATGGGACTAGGGAGGCTATCCTCGCATTACGTCCAATTTTAGAAAGAAGACTGGAAGTTAATCGAAAAACCTATCTAGCATTCATTGATATAGAAAAGGCACTTAATAATATCAATTGGAAGACCTTATTTCGTACATTTACCAAAGTCGGGATTGACTGGACAGACAGGCGCCTTATTCTGAACTTATATAGAAATCAAACTACCGAAATAACAGTTGAAGGCAATAAAAGAGGAGCAAAAATACGAAGAGGTGTATGGCAGGGTTGAACTCTATCACCATTTCTTTTTAATATCTATATAGGAGCTGCAGTAAATACACTAAAAGAGAAAACAAAAGAATTAAAATGTAATGGATTACAGGTACATAGCATTCGCTTTGCTGATGATATAGCAATTTTAGGAAACTCTGCATGTGAAATGAATAGCATGTTAAAAGTTTTTCAGAAATCCATAGGAAAATTCGGGCTAAGATTTAATTCTCGGAAGACATAATTAATGGTAGTTGATGAAAAGAAACAGCCAATTTTAGCTAATATAATGTTAAATGATAGTGCCAATGAACAAGTAACGGAATTTTGCTATTTGGGAAGTGTGATTAATTATGACAAATTTTGCATCTCAGAAATTAAGAAAAGAATAGCGCTGGAGAAGAAAGCCTTTCAAAATAAGAAGAATTTGCTGCTCAATGGCCACCTCAACTTGAAGATAAGGAAGTCATTTCTAGAGACCTTTGTTTGGAGCGTGTTGACCTATGGTTGTGAAACATGGACACTTGGGAAAGGAGAAGAATCAAAACTTGAGGCAGCTGAAATGTGGTTTTGAAGACGAATGACCCGAACAAGCTGGATGGAAAGAAAGACAAATGAGCTTGCTCTGAACCAAATTCAGGAGAATCGATGCCTGTTGAACACCATCAAGTAAAGGAATGCAAAATATATGGGACACATACTTAGACTTGACACTCTCCTCCAGGTAATTTTTTAAGGAAAAACTTTGGCGAAAAAACAAAGGGGACGACCAAGACAATCGTATCTCAAGAACATTATCAAGGAGATGGAAGGTGATTCGAATGCCAATTTGAAGAGGACTGCTGAAGACCGTAAGAAATGGCTGCAACGACAGGGCTATTAGCCTTTAGAAGCTGATGTCGATGATGAAACAGATGGATTGGATGAGAGCCGAGTTAGGTAAAGACAAGTTCAGTGAACAAGAATCAGAGGAACAAGGTTAGTTGTATTAAGTATTAGACTGTTCTTGATAGAATAAAGATCGAGAGGAAAACGTTCGTGACATATTTAGTATAAATAAAGCTGTGTATATTGTTGATTGGAGATATTGTTTGACAGATTGAAAAGTTTCGGAATATATTTCAGGTTTCTGAGTGTGTCTACAACCAGCTGGTATTTATTAGATTCGATAGACATGAGAGAGAAACTGGTATTTAGAATGATATTAGGTAAGAATGCATTATATGATTCGTACTTTTCAATCTATACATACGGCAAGTAACGAAGGAAATGCCAAAGAAATTTGAAGGGGAATTGAGGACGAAGATGAAGTAATTTCGACTCGGTGACTTACTAACGACAACGTTATCTTAGCCTCATCACCAGCGGATTTGATCATGTTTCTAAACGGTGTGTACGAGGTGTTGAGGGAAGATTTCATGATAAAATCATTGTATTTGAAACAGAAAAAACGGAATGCAGCAGGAAGATTTAAAATAAAAATATTGAAATTGAATGGCTGTTGGAACACTAAGAGACGTTGGTGACTCCAACTTGGGCGCAGAATGGACAAAGCAAATGAGTTATAAAGGTTGGGTTGTTGTCTGTTTAAATAAAATATAGATCTAGGTATTAAGAAGTCATTTTTGGAGCCATTGCCTGGAGCTTGGCACTATATGGATGCGAATCTTGGATTGTTTTTGCTGCAGAATATATAAAAATAGAAATATTTGATTGTGGTGTTGTAGGAAAATAGTGATGATTTAAAGGTTAAATATGGTACTTACGAAGGGTATTAGGACGAGTGGGGGAGGGTAAATGATTCTGACGAGGGGTTATGCATAAAAGAGATAGCTTGGTATGACACATACTACGGCAATTGAAATTGAAACCTTACAGTTGTTATGGAAGGACGGGTCGAGGATAAGAACTCTAGGGGATACCCAAGAATAGTTTATTTTGAACGAATTCCTTCGGATGTAGGGTGTGTAGGTTCTGCGGAGATAGAATGGTAATCTCAAGAATGAGTGACGTCACTCAACATATACGCCGCCCGTGCGAAAGCTCAGCCACTTTTGCACGTGCGTTTACGGATTTATTTAAGCAAATGCATCGATTTGTGCTAGAAGTCAAATCTCTTACTCTATTTCGTCACTTTTAGGATATTTTGCCAAGTTTGACAAACCTCTGAGATACTTAAGTCAAATATTTTGAAACATAGAATGTAACATCGATTATTAATTTAGAATAACCGTGTACAAAGTGTGAATTTCTTGACGTCTAAATAGAAGGTCGAGATATTTAATCGTTGGGGGTAAGATTGCTAATTTTATGTTCCCAGCTTCAGTACGTGGTCAGACGGGAGTCGCATTGTGGTGTGCCAAGAGTTGGATAAATGTTCGCTATATGGAGTGGTTAATGTTAACGAGTTACCACTTTCTGTATGTTATAAAAAGCCACCGTTATAAATAGTATCTGATATTTTCTTGGACCTAAAGCTAATCACTCACCTCCACACAATTTATGTTGCTCTAAGAAACCATTCATCCGCGATTTATTCCAAAGTGAAGCATGATAGCCCGCATGGTTTCGAAATAACATGATTTGTATATCCAAAATTCCCACGTTAATCCAAATGCCAGCGCATGGCTATTCTGTAGGGAATATAAATGGACTATTCTGTCACCTGTACGAGCACGCACTTCTTAAGTCAGATGGATTTCAGTTATCCAGATTCTATTACATAGTCATATCGCCGTACATCCATGTTGTTAGAGCGGCACAATGTGGTGTAAAATAAGTTGAACACTTTCACTGCTAGTATGAATTGGCACACAATTTCCGTAACCATTGAATAATTTCAATTATATAACTGATCAAGGACAAAGTTGACTTTTGGCAAACAGAATGTGCCTGGAAATAATTTGCCATTTCCATATATAATCAGTAATTTTGGAATAGATATGGATTTCATATTTGTCAAGGAAACCTATGGCTCCAAATACTCCGATGTGACGCTCCTTTTTGTTTGCATATTATATAAGTATTTGAAAATATTCAGACTGTATGAAAAACATAGCATTCAATATTAAAATTGAGATCAGTTCCACGTATTAGATAAGGACAGCATTCCTGGTAGTGATATTAATGGACGTTGGTCCAGTTATCATTTCATAAGTTAGATCGCTGTATTTTGAAAGTATTATTCACCATTCTCAGGTAATTCAACATAATTATGAGCACACTGCATTGTATTAATACCAATGATTTCAGGCTGGGATGTCCTGATACTTCGGATCCTGCTGTAAGGAAGATATACGCATTATGTCATACTAGAGGACAGAATTCCAGCACTGTATCTGAAAGAGATATTACAAATCGACCAAATTTGACGACCAATCCGTTAACCCATACTGGACAGAAATCCTTCTCGTGTAAAACCTGCAAAGCCAAATTTAGTCAGAAAGGTTATTTGAAGTCACACATGCTGTCCCATACTGGACAGGAGCCATACTCCTGTAGCGCGTGCGAAGCCAAATTTAGTCGGAAAGGTTCTTTGAAGACACACATGATAACTCATACAGTGGATAAGCCATACTCCTGTGGCACGTGCGAAGCCAAATTTGCCATGAAGCATGTTCTGAAAAGACACATGTTAACCCATACTGGGGAGAAGCCCTTCCCATGTAGTACATGCAAAGCCAAGTTTAGAGAGGAAGGTTATTTGAAGATACACATTTTAACCCATACTGGAGAGAAGCCATACATCTGTGTCAAGTGCGACGCCAAATTTAGTCAGAATCGTAGTTTGAAGACACACATGTTATCTCATACTGGGGAGATGCCATACTCCTGTGGCACGTGCGAAGCCAAATTTTATCAGAAAGGAAGTTTGAAGAATCACATTTTAGTTCATACTGGGGATGACCCATACTCCTGTGGCATGTGCGAAGCCAAATTTAGTCAGAAAAGTACTTTGAAAACACACATGATAATTCATACTGGGGAGAAGCCATACTCCTGTGGCACGTGCGGAGCCATATTTGCGCTGAAATGTAATTTGATGGCACACATGTTAACCCACACTGGGGAGAAGCCATTCTCATGTAGAACATGCGGCGTCAAATTTGCCTACAAAAATGTATTGAAGGCACACATATTAACCCATACTGGAAAGAAGCCATTCTCGTGTCGCACATGCGGAGTCAAATTTGTCTACAAAGATTCATTGAAGAAACACATGATAACCCATACAGGAGAGAAGCCGTTCTCGTGTAGTACATGCGGAGCCAAATTTAATCATAAGGGTAATTTGAAGGTACACTTGATTACCCATACTGGAGAGAAGCCATTCTCGTGTAGCACATGCGGAGCCAAATTTAGTCAAAAGGGTGGTTTGAAGGTTCACTTGATTACCCATACTGGAAAGAGGCCTTTCTCATGTAGCAAATGCGGAGTCAAATTTAGTCGCAAAGGTCATTTGAAGAGACACATGTTTACCCATGATCGGGAGGAGACAAAGTAGCATATGCCAAGCCAAAATTGTTGGGACATTTGAAGATACACTTTTACCCATACCTGTGAAGCATATGCGAAGCCAAATTTACTTATAAGGGATTTTTGAAGGGAAGGTATTTGTAAGCACATGTGTTATTGCATAGCTGCAAAAGCCAAATTTCTTAACAGGAAACTTTTGCAGACACAAGTGAGAACCCATAACGTCAGGTACTATTCAATTGTAGCATATGTGAAGCCAATTTTGCTATCAACGAAGTTTCCAAGGCACCCATGTTAACCCTCACCTTCTTCATGTACCATGTGCGTTGCAAAATGTATTGAGAAGGGGCATTAATTAATTGTTTGACATCAAAAGGGTTAAGATTTGATGAGATACTTCTTATCCCTTTTGATGCCCTGCAATTAATAAGTGAATATGCTAAAATTACCAAGCCTAGTTAATTGAAATTACAAGTTTAACAAAATTATCTCCCACCTATATTTTTCAAGATAGTGTGTTGGTATTTTTTTCTCTAGCAGGTAAACAAATTATTCACGAACTAGAAGCTAAATATTTACAATTTCCTTCATTTGAGTGTTAATAAAATCTGTAAAAATAATGTTGTGAGAAGGAAAATAATAGGAATTCTTTATATAAATTTGACAGCCTTCAAAATCTAAATAGTATCTTTTGTGATGAAAATGTTGATATTTATTTAATTGTTTATAAATATCCCAAGCATAGAGTAATTCTATCAAATAGGTATTGAGTACGATCAATTTCTACAATGATATACCTTGACAGTCCTCCGGCATAAGGTGGATTTTCGTCAGTGAAATCAAAGCCGTTGCCATCAGTAGAATATTCACTCTCACGCACTTCACTTAGCACTTAAACCGTATTTATATTCCCGTCGCTGAAGGAGCTAGCCATATTTAACTCCACGTATATTAATAAGCTCCAAACAAGATCATATACTTCAGACGATAACGCACACGGGAAGTCAGTTGACTGCAGTATGTTCAAAGAACACCTATTATAAATGCATTTATTCATGGAACTTAAACTTATCGAGATAATCTGAGAAGGAATGGTTTCCGCGTTGTCTTCGTTACAATAGTTTAATCGCTGTGTATATGGAAATAAAACAAACAAAAATACATAGATCGGCCAGTGGCATTTTTATCAGATGTTCCCTCGGCCGATATATTGGCACCATAAGGGCTAAACCATAGCGGCGAGAATCTATAATCTACAAAGATAGATTAGTTTGTGGGAACAATACTATAATTGTTGATGGTATAGTCATATCTAAGATTTGCGATAATCCAATGAATAGTTCTTTTTTCAACTTAATGCCTTAATATGTTTCAGTAATAGTTACCACACTCACTACGTTTCCTAACTGGTTTTCGTGTATTTTGTTTAGAGAGGGCAGTCACTGCAGGTTTGATGGTGTTTTGTAGAGCTATTTCTCTTGTATATTTGGATCTGATGATGCTCCCTTGACGAGCAAAAACATGTCATCTTTTAGTTTTCTTCTTCAATAGTCCTCAATAATATATATAAATCCTAATCCTTTGTAATTTATTTCATTTTCTTTTTACATTTTACAGTAATTGGAATGATTCTTATACACAATATTAATTGTTAATGTGGCAACACTGAAGAATAGCTTCAAAGCTGTCTTTATTAGCCTATTTTAATTTATGAAAAAATAGGCTTATGAGATCACCTTTTGTCCGTGTGTCTGTCTGTGTGTGATGGATTCTTGTGGGTCCTCTCCTAATAATTTCTAAACGGCTGGAGCGATTTTAATGAAACTCGGTAAGTTCATAGCAGTATTCCGAGCAACCCCGACCGTCCCCTTCAAATTTTGTTACGTCTCACCAATCCAACATGGCGGCTGTACGAAATATTTCACCGGCATTCAATATCTCCGAAACTATTACAGATATCACCATGGCATTTTGTACGGTAATAATGGGAACTATACTAGAAGTTCACCTATGTGACTTTTGAGAACCTGGTATCTACAAAACCAACGTGGTGGCCAAGCGAAGTTGCGACTTTTATATTGACGTTTCTCGCGATTTAACCAACCAAACGCAATGAAACTTGGTACAGTATATGTTTATACCCATTGCAATGCACCGTCATCTAACTTCGTTCAATTGTTTACATAATCTCAAGATGGCGGCTGTGCGAAATATTTCACCGGCATTCTATATCTCGGAAACTATTACCGGTATCACCATGAAAGTTTGTACGTAGATAAAGAAAAAAAGAAGGAAGATTGTAGTTTTACGTGACCGTGCATCTTGTGATTATGAGCCACGGGGGAGATAAAGAGCACTACTGGAAGTTCATCTATGATACTTTCAAAAAACGGTTAACTACAAGACGAACATGGCGGCCAAGCGAATTTGAAAGTTTTAAATAGATTTTTCTCGCGTTTTAACCCTCCAAACGCAATGAAACTTGGTACAGCAAATGTTTATACACATTGTAATACACTGGTATCTAATGTAGTTCAATTTTTATATAACCTCAAGATGGCGGCTGTGCGAATTTCGAATATTACGTTTTTATTTCTTGTGTTCCAATCATGCGATCGATATCAACATTTTCATATTGAACGTACACAATAATCATCATCTAATAGTACATAACTCTATGGCCTACATATATTAAAGTCCAACATGGCGACCATCCGAAATATTTAGACAGTTCTCCATATGTATTAATCTACTACAGCATTCAAACTGAAATTTTGTAAGTGTATAGAGGCTATAAGCATAAGTTCACATATGGGACGTTCAATAACCTGGGGGCGGCTTCGGTGGCGTAGTCGGTAGCATGCTGAGCTTCTATGCCCAAGATAGCGGGTTCTAACCCGGCCGAAACCGTCGGATTTTTAAGAGCGTTAAAATCCCTCAGTATGCCTTCCTTCGGAGGGAAGTAAAGCCGGCGGTCCCATGTCACAGATTTATGGCATGTTAAAGAACCTTCCACTAATTGCACCTGTGTAAAGCTAAATTGGATAGGTTAAGAATGTAAACAACGCTCTTAGGTTGCTATGTTCGTTGCCAAGAGCCGACTGCGGTGGTGTCTAGTAGCTAAATTCTGAACTTGGCATAGTAATCGTTGACGGTGGCGCTTGGCGGCAAAAGTAGGAACTATTTGAAAAAAATCTAAGTTGCAGTACATAAATTAAAAAAACACATTAATACAGTCATCACAATTAACACCGGTTATCAGACAGATTCTACACACACCCATAGTACACGGAGCTACATGACCACGTTGTCGCAGCCCCTAAACTTAAGAACCACCCAACCAACCAATAACCTGGCGAGCACTAATCCAACATGGCGGCGACGCGAAATTTAAATATCCAAATGGAAGTTTCTTGCGTTTTTACCATCCGAGCGCAGTGAAACTTGATACGGTATATGCTTATACAAATTTTAATCGACAGGCGTCTAATTCATTTAAATTATTTTCATAACCACAAGATGGCGGCTGAGCAAAATTTTAAAATCCCGCTTTTATTTCTTGTGTCCTAATGATGCGATTGAAGTTTGAATAAAACATCCACGTAATAATCTTCATGTAATAGTACCTAAATATAAGGCCTATAATATAAAAATCAAATATGGTGACCAATATATTTAGACGGTTCTCAATATCTACGAATCTATTACAGCAATCAAAGTGACAATTTGTATGTTGATAGTGTGCCCTTTCGTAAAAGAAATATGCAAATCACTATCCAGCTGCTCCGTCTTATCTCTTTGGGGGCATAGAACGTCCTCCCACTGAGTGATTCACACATTATAGGATCAAGCTTAGGATAACACACCACTGAAATGAAATTGAAAATCCTACTAAATAAACTATTTAATTCTCAAAATTTGGCGCTATAACAATACAAAACAACTGAGTCAACATCACACTTGTTCTAATGAATAAGGAACAATGTACCTTAATCATAAAAAAATCAATAATTTAGATTCCAATGAACCCTAAACAAAAATCTCAAAACTAGTTTCACTTCCATTTAGCAACATTAAAACTTTCTCGTCAACGAGCTCTAAAAGTCTCGGCTGATTTTATTACATAACTAGCAGTAGTACCCGGCTTCGCCCGGTGGAATGATGAAAAAGTCTCAAAGCCTCCTTAGAAATACAATGGACTGAAAATCTAGGTCATTTGCCCCCAAAGACAATGAGGGCGTAATATCTAGGTCATTTGCCATTTTGATAAGGATAATAATGAAAACTACTGTTAAATTGACACGTCAAACTTACAAAATATCCTAATAGAAATACTTATTTCAAAATTCACAGGCGAGGAAGATTTATTGAGTATGCTGATTAATGGTGTAATGGGCGTAACATCTAGGTCATTAGCCCTTATGATGAGGATGATAAGTGAAACTACTACCGGTATTGAATTGACACTTCAACTTATAATTTACACAATGTACTGTAATAAAAACAAATATTTTAAAAATCATAGTCGAGAAAGACTTTATGCGGCGGTGATTAGTGGTATGATGCGCGTAACATCTAGGTCATTTGCACTTATGATGATAATAACAAGGTTGAAAAAATGACTATTAAACGAACATGGTGTAATTTTAAAACTGATATAGGTAATTCAGATGATAAGCCTCGATATCTTCCAAAGTCTCAACCTTATTTTCTGGTCTAGGCCTGTACTCGATGCGTCTAGTGAAAGAGCTTATGGCGTACTGCCTGGCAAAGAATATGGGTCCAAGCTGCACGAACCTGAGATGATCGCAGATGATGACGAAATATGATGACACGTTCGGGGTTCCCCGTCCTATTTAGATTGCCCGGGAATCACTCACTCTTTCGCAACACCACAGTGGCTTGAGCTACGGCACTGTACTGGCATCAGCACAAACAGCAGATAACACGGCGGGCTCTGGAAAGTCCTCTCATGTCACCTCGCGATGAATCAGCAAGCTATTCTCACAACTGCACCCCCCAGGGTCTCACAACTTGTGGGACGTGGGTTAGCGACCACGGGACCACAGCTGAGTCTGGCATCGCTTCTACTTACTGGTGCCGGGCTCCTTCCAGTTCTCTTTCCTGTCAGGCTCTCTTGGTCAACTCTTGCTCTCTTCCGACCCCGACTGTATTATGGTATCCGAGGGCTAGGGAGTCTTTCAATTTCCCGCTTTAATTGGCCGTTGTCTCATCTTTCCTGATGCCATCATTCTTCGAGGGGTCTGCCTACTTTTTCTTTTCATAATATTTCCTGTCTTCTGCTCAAAGCCCTCAAAGAGGCAGGGTGTGTGTAGCCCCACCACTTCTGGTACACCCTCAAGGGCTCAAGGCTGGTGAGTTAGGTAGCTGGCAACCCCGAGAGATTCCTAAGCTAAATGCAGGGAATGAGGTGGTATGTAAGAAATTTCAAGTGGACAGTGTTACTCATCGGGTTCCAAAGGGTAAGTATGTAAAATTTGGTTCAGATCGGTGAAACTGTGTAGATTTGTGCCAAAGGGCCTAAATGCAGGGAATAGATTGGTCTGTCCGAAATTTCATGTCGACAGTGCTACTCGTCGGGTTCCAAAGGGTAGGTATAAACAATTTGTGTCAGATCAGTGAAACGGTGTAGATATGACCCAAAGGGGTGGTCTGTCCGAAATTTAAAGTGGAGAGTGATATTCGTTGGGTTCCAAAGAGTCGAATTTTGGTCCAGATTGGTGAAAATATGTAGATTTGTGCCAAAGTGTCTAAATACAGGGAATGGAGTTCTCTGTCCGAAAGTTCAAGCAGACAGTGTTACTCGTCGGGTTCCAAAGGGTAAGTAACTTACATAAAGATTGGTTGAGATGGGTGAAACGATGTTGATTTTTGCCCAAGAGCCTAAATGCGGTAAATGGAATGGTCTATCCGAAATTTCATTTAGACAGTGTTACACGTCGGGTACCAAAGGGTAAGTATGTAAAATTTGGTTCAGATCGGTGAAACAGGGTAGATTTTTGCCAAAGGGCCTAAATTAAGGGAATGGAGTGGTGTGTCCAGAGTTTTAAGTGGACAGTGTTACTTGTCGGGTTCCAAAGTGTAAGTATACAAAGTTAGGTTCAGATCGGTGAAACGACGTAGATATGTGCCAAAGGGCCTAAATGCAGGGAATGGAGGGGTCTGTCCGAAATTTCAAGTGGACAGTGTTACTCATCGGGTTTCAAAGGGTAAGTATACACGTTTTGTTTTCGATCGGTGAACGATGTAGATTTGTGCCAAAGGGCCTAAATGCGGGAAATGGAGTGGTCTGTCTGGAATTTCGAGTGGACAGTGTTACTCGTCGAGTTCCAAAGGGTAATTATGTAAAATCTGGTTGAGATCGGTGAAACGGTGTAGTTTTGTGCCAATGGGCCAAAAAACAGGGAATAGTTTGGTCTGTCCGAAATTTTAAGTGAACAGTGTTACTTGTCGGGTTCCAAAGGGTAAGTATGTAAAATTTTGGTCAGATCGGTGAAACGGTGTATATTAGTGCCTAACGGCCTAAATGCATGGATTGGAGTGGCCTCTCCGCAATTTCAAGCAGACAGTGTTAGTCGCAGTGTTCCAAAGGGTAAATGTACACATTTTGGTTGAGATCAGTGAAACTGAGTAGATTTGGGCCAAAGGGCCTAAATGCAGGGGATGGAGTAGCCTCTCCGCAATAACAAGCAGACAGTGATAGTCGCAGTGTTCCAAATAGTAAATAAACAAATTTTGGTTGAGATCAGTGAAACGGTGTAGATTTGTGACAAAGGGCATAAATGCATGGGATAGAGTGGTCTGTCCGCAATTTCAAGCAGACAGTGTTACTCGCAGGGTACCAAAGGGTAAGAATACGAATTTTGGTTCTGATCGGTGAAACGGTGTAGAATTGGACCAAAGGGCCTAAATGTAGGTAATGGGGTGGTCTGTCCGAAATGTTAAGTGGTCAGTGTTACTCGCAGGGTTCCAAAGGGTATGTATACAAATTTTGGTTCAGATCGGTGAAACGGTGTAGATTTGTTCCAAAGGGCCTAAATGCAGGGAATGGAGTGGTCTGTCCGCAATTCAAGCAGACAGTGTTACTCGCAGGGTTCCAAAGGGTAAGTATACACATTTTGGTTGAGATCGGTGAAACGCTGTAGATTTGGGCCAAAGGGCCTAAATGCTGGGAATGGGGTGGTCTGTCCGCAATTTCAAGCAGATAGTGTTAATCACAGGGTACCAAAGGGTAAGAATACGAATTTTGGTTCTGATCGGTGAAACGGTGTAGATTTGGACAAAAGGGCCTAAATGCAGGGAATGGGGTGGTCTGTCCGAAATTTTAAGCGGACAGTGTTACTCGCAGATTTCCAAAGTGTAAGTATACAAATTTTTGTTCAGATCGGTGAAACGGTGTAGATTTGTGAAAAAGGGCCTAAATGCAGGGAATGGGGTGGTCTGTCCGTAATTTAACGTTGACAGGGTTACCCGCAGGGTTCCAAGGGGTAAGTATACAAATTTTGGTTCAGATCGGTGAAACGGTATAGATTTGTATACATAACAGACAGACAGACAAACTTTGTGCTTTATATATATAGATTCTATGTTCAAGAAACATATTAAATATTCCAAATGTGAATATATTAAAAGAAATTTGAGTTAAAAACAATTCAATGGTATCAACAATTACCATTTATTTGAGTACCACATGGCATTCGCAACATATCATCCCTCTCTTCAACACTACCAAAACTGTATTTGTTTTCGGAAATCTCATGTACCACAAGCGTTAAAGACTACTGATTCATTCAATTTGAAATAGACTCCCAGCTATTCGATATCTTCTACAATTACTTGGGAACAATAATATTTATCATGCAACAATGCGCAGGGATTTTCATTATTGTCTCAATTGACAATTTTAATTATTCATGAAGTGCGGATCTATAAGGCAACGGCAAGGATAAAGAATCAATATAAAACACGGTACAGATTACCGTTCCATTAAAAAGTTTAATACTTCAGAGCGCAGACATGGTCTGTCTCTGTCTGGGACCTACACCAACCGACCTCCATTAAGAAAATGTCGAGACATTACGGCTTAATTTATGACATGGAGGAGAAGTCAATGCTCCCTCCTCTTTAAGACGGGACTTCAAAACACCGCTTTCAAACAAGCGTGAACAGAACTTGGAAAGGCTACACATCACATTAATATAACAACATTATTCTGAGGTTCCATTGACCTATTACTATAGCTCAGGTATGATTATAATTTCGGAGTATTAACACTGGGAAGTAAGAATTCAAAACCAATCATAATTAAGGGGCTTCCGACGTGAGAGACATCTGGTTCGATTCTCTGGCCAGCCTCTAGGACACTTCCATTTTCGAGGGCTAGGGCTAATTCCATAGAGCGAGGGTATTTAACCACTCCTCCTAACAATAATAAAAGCAATTTTGGGAAAAGGTATTCGCACTCAATTCCATGCTTGACAATAATATATAGCACCCGTTTTTTAAAGTTTGTCACAGCAAACACATACAAAATCAATTACTTCACCCAGCTGACCCCCGCAATTATAATTCCTGGCATTACCTTCACTGCAATTTTTAGCGTGACCATTTATTATTTAGCGCTCAAAGGCGACAATCAATACACTCGTGATGCCTTCCAAAGTTTAATATTTATTTCAACGTAATTCATTTTTATCTTCGTCCATAATTAACAGATTTGCCTTTTACTAAATCTCGACTTTTCATTGCGAAGAACACAACTGGTTCTATAATTATTATTTCTTCAGCACACAACGGTTTATACTTGAAGATTATTTCCATATCTTTTATGTTACATTTTCCTTTTTATATTATCCTGTTTGCCTTTTAAATAACATTATTCTTTTTATATTCACAAGTATTCCACTGAATACGATTTCATTCGATTAACAATTCCTTTTTGCAATTTTTATATTAGAGCCCGCACTTATTCTTTTCACACAGTTTTACATCCCTGATTTTCAATACTTGAGAACACTTTCTTCGTGGTTACCATTGCTACATGAAATTCCCGAATCCAAAACACATAATGACTTTGGGTGTTACTTACATGGTTTATCCGGCCCCATTGTCCGAATTCCAGTGGAACGACATTCGGCCCACATCAAATTACTTATTTCATGATGATACACACACTTACACTTATTAAATTTCCCTCTGGATTACACATTTTTAAATTAGTATGAGGGTTTACACACATTTTCATTTCACAAAAAAAAATATATAACTTTCACTTAATATTATATTTACACACACAGAATTTCACTTTTTGAGTAACAAACACACGTGAATTCTTTCATCACCAAATCCCAGGGGTGCAAATTTCGACGTTGCCTTCTATCTTCTACTCTGAAATTGACAGTCTCGTACGAAATGAAACCTCATTGGATAAAAGTTCCCTCCTAATTCTGCTGTTTAATTTATCGGCATTTACAATACTGCACGATAATGTAGTCTTTTCCGGTTCGCAATTGTCTACCTGGGAAAACGGTATATTTTTACGCTTACCCCTGAAATCGCTATTCTGAGCTTTTACAATTGTTTATATGATAATATGCGTCGGAACAGAATTCGGACGGCTATTGTCTTTTCTCTGTGGAGTACATCTATGAAACTCCACGTGGCTACGGATATCTCTTTGTAGATTCCTACTACTATCGCCACTGTGTTACCCTAATCTCCTCAATCAGGAAAATTAGGTCTTACCTATGTTTTTACACCACCGTGGTTATACTAACGCCCTGGGATAACGTTTTTTAGAGTATCTACTCTTTGCTGATGTCTCGTATACTTTCGAGATACTATGTTCTCACTTCGAATACTAGTGTCAGGGCTTCAACAACCCTCGCCGGCTAACGTATATTTTCACACACAGTTTATAGCTTGGCCTACCACCGTAGACTATTATACTTTTCGAAGTTCTAAATTGTACTTTTCCTTTGAAAAAAACTTCAAGGATTTAGAGCGCGGCGACACTGAAGAAAGCTGGAGAGTACTTCGACTTAGAGTACTTCCACGTCGTGGTACAGGTTCGAATCCTACTGTGCTCACAAGCAGCACGACCAATACGAGTTCTGATGAGTTACTGCATCCTCTTGCTTGGTCTACGGGTCCTTATATCTGATTCAAGCAAAAATTAATACATTTCTCTTCTTCCTCACCACCAATTTCCAAAATAATCGTCGTACGAAGTTTAAAAAAATCTCTGGAAAGCTGAGGTTTTAAACGTCTCAACAGTATCTAAGTTTCCAGGAATCGATCGTACAAATCTTTAATATTGATTTAAATGCTCTCTGATGCGTGGGTAGTGTATTCTTGTTGTCTCCCACCATCAGCTTCTGGTTCGGGGACTCACCAATTACGTAGTGATGAATTTGCATTTCTTTCCTGCATAATTTCTATAAACTTTATCCACTCTAAAATGTCTCATTCCCTGGATAATGATCACTGATTGAGTCCTTTCTTTACATTAATGCCTGCAAATGGCTTAATTTCAATTATTTAACTTATTTTCCAGCCCCTCCCTTCATGCGACGCTGCCATTTTATTGTCGACTCGGGGCTATTTCCGAAACTTCATCTCTCTCGTCCTTGGAAGTTCCCATATCTAATTTTACCACGTGAGTAATCAGCTCTCTGGTGACTGTTCAAATGACATCACCGGGCAGCTGTGGCCTGGCAATCTCTGGTTGCACAACATCTCTTTGCCCCACGCAATCTTATGAAGTATCAGCTTCTCAACTAACTTCAGAACTCCCTTCTAAAGCCTGCATTTATTCCTTCTTTGCTTTGAACTATAAGGATATGAGTTCGATACTGAACCTCTCACATGGGTTCAAATCTCCCCTCCTTAGATAAATAAATTTTTGAAGTATTGAGGAAATTTATTAAATTATTTTCCATTGAAAATTTTCTTCTGTCATTATCGAAGTCATCACACTATCTATCAATACATTCTGGTTTCATTCCTTATTAGAATGCCGCAATTATTGGGGTTTTCTACTCAAAATCATATCCGGTAATATTGTAGGCCGGGCACGCTCTGTCCCTACCCGTCCTTACTTTCTCCATTTTCTTGGACTATTTGTCCTCGGAATGTCTTATTCCTTACGGGTGTGGTCTATTCCTACCCGTATCCTTATTTCCTCATTTTCATTTCTTAGCTTGCAATTTTCCTCCACATGCTCAATTATATCTCAATTCAACATATGTTCTCTCCAGTTCACATATACAGTTGAATGGTTCATCTATTTGTTCTCACTCCTATTTGTATCAAAAGTGGATTTTTCATTGACACCTTCTCTTCTCATGACCAGGGCTTGCTCATCTGCTTCATTGAATTCTTCGGGAGGGTAATATTATTTCAGATTAGCTGAAATTATAGTCACTTCGTGATTCGTTTCACATTGCCGAATTCTATATGCATTATTTCTTAAATCCCTTATTATTCTATACGGACCGTGGTACATTTTCTGGAAATTCTTATATACGCGGTTTCCTGGATCAGAAATGGCTGGTCTTTTCACTAACACCATTTCTCCTGCTAGTTGTGTTCGATGACACCTTTTGTGCCTGTTTCTCCTTTGCCTCCTATCGGCTTGAGCTTTTAGATGCTCAAAGGCTCTCCTAATTCGTACATCTCTTGCAGGCTGAGCGTCTCTTGGTCTAGAAACGACCAGACTCCATGGTCTCTCTGGTTGCTCATTCCGATGTAACGTTATAGTTATCGCTCCCGTAGATTCATGTATCGTATTATTAATGCAAAATTCTATGATGTCGAGGATGTCTATCCATTTACAATTTTCCTCGGCACAGTATATCCTACAATACTTGGCCGTTTCCCTCATAACTCTTTCTACAGGATTTGCCTCAGGATGGCGAATGCTTGACAGGATCTGACGTATTCCAAGTCTCTCTAATTCCTGTCTAAATTATATACTTGTAAACAACTACAGTGATCCGATAACAAATTCTCTTGTTTACCCAGAATAGGTATCACTTTTTCTTTTAGTCGTTTTAAAACCTGTTTGGTACTAGTCTTCTGTATGGGGGCAAGAACAACCATTTTTGTGAAGACATCCATAGCCACCATTATGTGTCTGTTTCCCCTCCTGGCCTTTGGCAAAGGTCCGAAGTTGTCAATAGAAATAATTTGACCTGGTCTCTCGGGCAACAGTGGTATTGGCTTTTGTCTCATCAAAAACGCATTTGGCATAATTCTTTCACATATGTCACATGTCTTTAAGGGAACCCGGACTCTAAAAATGATGAAATTTTCGTTTTTCAGGTTATTAGAAAATAAAATATTACAGAATTTCCCCTTTAAAATGACATATTATTCTCCCCCCTGTATCTCAATTCCAAATATTAATAAATAATTTTTCAATAATGTGCTGTAGTGCGCGTCACCACATTTCATTTCCATGGATACGTACTCACTGAAAACATACTCAAATCTCTCGGTCTTTCCAAGGAGATAGTAGGCCTATGCATGTAGGACATATTTCTTGTGTTGGCTACATTTTCCGATAGGCATTTGTTTTGTTTGCGTTTTGTATTCCTTGGATAGCCTACTATTGTTGGCAATGAGTAATTTGGCGGTTAGGCTTAGCTCAAGATTTGTACTGCATTTCTTTAGTGAAACTGTAACTTTCAAAACATGCCTCGATTTAGTTACAGAGATTATAAGAAGAAAAAGCCTACAGGAAGGTACAGAAGTAGTGGCACTACGACAGTATCACACATTGTTGAAAGCTATAATTAGGGCATTGTACTTCCACACCCTATCGACTGACGAGAAACCACTACATGGCTTATGCCCTCAAGGTCTCAATTCCTGGTACAAGAATATCAAATATTAGGGATCTCAACATGTATACAAGCATCTTCACAGTCTACCAGAAGCTGTCATGAAGACAATTAAGCCAATTTTCACAGATTTATCTCAAACTGAACGTATGAAAAAATGTCTACATTGTCGCACTCAAAATCAAAATGAGAGTCTGAATAATGTAATTTGGACCAGAATCCCAAAAAATGTGTTTGTGGAAATTTATACTCTTCACTTCGGTTTATATGATGCCATTGCCACCTACAACAATGGAAACATTACAAAGTGTGATGTGCTGCAGAAGGTGGGACAGGCGGCAGGAAAGTACATGGTCAATGCGATGATGTCAATAGACAATGAGAGAAAACGGAATGCTGAAAGAAAAGAAAAGGAGTCTGAGAGGATAGCTAGACAAAGCGTGAAAGCTGTAAAGAGAAGGCTAGATGAGGAGATGTCTAGTGACACTGATAA
The DNA here is from genome assembly GCA_946902985.2 of Meconema thalassinum. NCBI lineage: Eukaryota > Metazoa > Arthropoda > Insecta > Orthoptera > Tettigoniidae > Meconema > Meconema thalassinum. Next base: position 51,521,441 of record OX336388.2, on the reverse strand, counting down.
CCCCTCTTGTGGTGCTGGACTTCATTAGAAAGTCAGTTCAACTTTGAACCTCGTTTTTCACAATTCCATTTTTATGCCATATAAGGAACATTTTATCCTAAACTATTAAAAATAGAGACTTCAAATTTTCAAGCCTTCTATCATAGCCTTTTTGTCATACACGATCTATGACAGATTTTATGGCGATGATATTAAGCCAAAAATATTTTGAAAAAATCAAAAATTAATTAATTAATATCTTCCCAGAAAATACCCATATATTAATATCCCTATGATACAAGGTGTTAGATATGTATAATAACCCACTGTCAATATTTCGTTCTTCTAGTATTAATACACACATCAAAAAAAGTTTTGCATCACCTCGGTTCCAAGAGTTCCGGAACCTTTAAATACAAAGGGAATAGAGATCAACACAAACAACATTTCAGCTCGTTTTATTGCTCATGAGACCCACACATTGCATGTTGTACCATCATACAGCTAGACTTTCAGCATTTGTGGTCCTGATTGCAGTACACACCACTACCTCTAATACCCAGTAGCACGTCCTCTTGCATTGATGCATGCCTGTATTCGTCGTGGCATACTATCCACAAGTTCATCAAGACACTGTTGGTCCAAATTGTCCCACTCCTCAACGACAATTCGGCGTAAATCTCTCAGAGTGGTTGGTGGGTCAAGACGTCCATAAACAGCCCTTTTCAACATATCCCAGGCATGTTCGATAGGGTTCATGTCTGGCGAACATGCTGGCCACTGTAGTCGAGCGATGTCGTTATCTTGAAGGAACGCATTCACAAGATGTGCACGATGAGGTCGAGAATTGTCGTCCATGAAGACAAATGCCTCTCCAATATTCTGCCGATATGGTTGCACTATGGGTCGGAGGATGTCATTCAGGTATCGTAAAGCCGTTTCGGAGCCTTCCATGACCACCAGTGGCGTACGTCGGCCCCACATAATGCCACCCCAAAACATCAGGGAACCACCACCTTGCTGCACTCGCTGGACAGTGTGTCTAAGACGTTCAGCCTGACCAGGGTGCCTCCAAACACGTCTCCGACGATTGTCTGGTTGAAGGCATATGCGACACTCATCGGTGAAGAGAACGTGATGCCAATTCCGTGGGGTCCATTCAGCATGTTGTTGGGCCCATCTGTACCGCGCTGCATGGTGTCGGGGTTGCAAAGCTGGACCTCGCCATGGACGTCGGGAGTGAAGTTGCGCATCATGCAGCCTATTGCGCACAGTTTGAGTTGAAACACGACGTCCTGTGGCTGAACGAAACGCATTATTCAACATGGTGGCATTGCTGTCAGGGTTCCTCCGAGCGGCAATCCGTAAGTAGCGGTCATCCACTACAGTAGTAGCCCTTGGGCGGCCTGAGCGAGGCCTGTCATCGACAGTTCCTGTATCTCTGTACCTCCTCCATGTCCGAACAACATCGCTTTTGTTCACTCTGAGACGCCTGGAAACTTCCCTTGTTGAGAGCCCTTCTTGACACAAAGTAACAATGCGGACGCGATCGAACTGCGGTATTGACCTTCTAGGCATGGTAGAACTACAGACAACATGAGCAGCGTACCTTCGTCCTGGTGGAATGACTGGAACTGATCGGCTGTCGTACCCCCTCCGTCTAATAGGCCCTGCTCATGCATGGTTGTTTACATCTTTGAGCAGTTTTAGTGACATCTATGAACAGTCAAAGGGACTGTATCTTGGATACAATATACACAGTCAACATCTATATGCCGGAGATCTGGGAACCGAGGTGATGCAAAACTTTTTTTGATGTGTGTAGTTTAGGAGATAATGTTCCCTACATTTAACATTGCAAGTATAGGCGGGTCCGGGTTCCTTTAACGTATCCCTTACAGTTTCTCTCAGTCTCGGCCATACAAATGCTTCTTTCAGCATCGAGACTGTTTTGTCAACTCCCATGTGTCCAAAATATCTATGGGCTAACCATACCATTTTCCTATGCAAAATAGCTGGAACAACGATCCTCAATCGAGTATGGTCAGAGTCCGCAAACTTGTATAATAATCCGTTAAAGAAAGTATAATATTGAGCTATGTTATTAGCTTCAGTATACGCAGGCGTTCTTCTTATCAAACTCCCTTCTAAGAAAGATATGAGCATGTTCATCCATGGATCTTCACGTTGTCGTTGACCAATGCTTCTTAATTCATCCAAGGTACGCTGATCTCTGTCTTCTAAATCAATAGCCATTACTTCCTCTTCTGTGGACTCTGGCTGTCTACTTAAATAATCTGGAACTACATTTTCTTTTCCTGGGCAGTACTCTATGTTTACATCGAACTGCTATATGTATAAATCCCAACGCATTAACCTTTGACTGGATAAATCCGTCTTCATCAAATAGGTTAAGGCTTTATGATCTGTTCTTAACGTGACTGGAAACCCATATACAATCTTCCGCCAAAATTGCAACGCATGCAATATCGCTAACAGCTCGATCTCGCTGATTGTATAATTTTTCTCGTGTGGTTTCAGTCTTCGACTAGTGAAAGCTAGATAGTTTTTCCTCTCAGGGTTCTCCGGGTCTTCCTGATACAGCATCGCTCCTATTCCAAACTGGGATGCATCGGTCTGTATTACAAATCTCTGATTAAAATCAGGATATCCTAGCTTCACGTAATTTAGGAGCATTTCCGTGGCCTCTATAAATGCTTTCTCCGATTCCTCCGTCCCTTTCCACTTTTCTGCAGTGGTGCAGAAGGTTTGGTGTAGGATGGACAATGTCCTGAGGAAAATCCAATCAATCCCAAAAGCTGGAGACGTTTTTCACTCTCAAAGGCCTGGGAAAATTTCTCATCGATTCTAATTTGCATGGATTTGGTTTGACACCATCTTTGTCAATCACATGCCCCAAAAACGTAACTTGACTTAGACAGAAGTTCGATTTCTCCAAGATAATCCTGAAGTTAGCCCTTCTCAAATCTTCCAATAATCTCTTTAAGTTTTCCAAGTGTTCCTCGACGTTTTCCGAGGTAAGCAATATGTCATCTACATAACGGATAGTGCAATCCTTTACTTCCTCTGACAGGTTGCGATCAAGTGCTCTTATTAGTGCTGATCCCGCTGTCTTCAAGCAAAATGGACATCTCTTGAAGCAATACGTTTGCTGATCGAACTGAAATCCAGTTAAAAGACTGGTTTTCTCTTCAAGTTCGAGATGATGATATGAAGAAGTCATGTCAATATTTGTGAAATCTTCTTGCCTTTAAATTTCCTCAGTATTTCTTTTATGGGTGGTGAAGAATCATTTTCTGGTATAATCTTAGCGTTCAAATTCCTGGCATCCAAACACACCCTTACTGAGCCATCCGGTTTACTCACAATTACTAATGGACTAACATATGGTGTCACCATCTTTTCTATTACACCTGCATCACTCATTTCCTGCAGTGTTTTCTTAGTTTGTGTGTAATGTTTTTCTGCAACCGGGTATGGTTTTTGTCTAAACGGTGCCCAATCATTTGCTTGAAATGCGTATTTAAAATTTTGGATCTTTCCTGGCTTGGAATCGAATACGTCCCTGTAATTTAATAGCAATTCCTTTAATTTTTCCTTGTCTTCGAGGGTAACTTTGGCTTCCTCTATTTTTCCTAACAGGTTGGTCTCGAACTCGGTTTCCATACTATCTTCAAGTTCTATGTTCAGGACTTCAAATATCTCTTCTATGTCCCTACAACCTTCCTCGGTCATTTCTTCCACATGCCATACCTGTTCTTCTATTTTTGCATGCTGTTCATGTAAAATAATGTTTTGCTCATCCACATCCTCTTTTTGAATCCTAATGCAATTTTGTGCTAGGTCTATTATGACCTTGTTCTCACGGATAAAATCAATACCCAATATAATATTGTGTGGTAATTGACTTACCAGCAAAAAGCATTGTGAAATTTCAGTGTTACCCATGATCAAGTCAATCAATGTACACCTGAAATTTGCATGTCCAAGATTTTTCAGGAATAATTCCCTTAAACTTCACGGTTGATGTGGAAATTTTTAATACACGACCTCTTGTTTCCAATTCATTTAGTAGGCTTTGCGTTATCAAACTTATAGTTGATCCAGTATCTATTAATGCTCTGACCAGTAATCCCTCTGTCCTTAACATTATGATAGGTAATTCTCTTCTAATAGGTGGTATTCCTTCAACAACCTCGTTAATTAGCTCATCTGGTCTAGCTATCCAATTTACAAACTGAACCTCCTCCCAGCTCCTGGTATGTTTCTAGTTTTGATGATTTAATTTTGGATTTTTTTTTATCCCGAGGGCTCCCTTTTCCCTCATTCTTCAACTGAGCTTGTAACTCCAAGCTTTGAGCTCCATCCAGTCGGTCGGGTGATTTTCGGTTCTTAATTGCCTCACTCCAACGGACTCTTTGCGTCTCAGGTTCGTCTGTTAGTTCATTCATATAACGAAGACTTTCCTGATATCTTTCTTCAATTTCCGCACGATATTCATCGCTTCTGTCCTCAGTACAAGCTCAGTTGAAGAATGAGGAAAAAGGGAGCCCTCAGGATTAAAAAGAAACTCCAAAATTAAATCATCAAAATTGGAAATATACCAGGAGCTGGGAGGAGGTTGAGATTGTAAATTGGATAGCTAGACCAGATGAGCTAATTAACAAGGATGTTGAAGGAATACCACCTATTAGAAGAGAATTACCTATAATAATGATAAGGATAGAGGGAAGCCTCCGTGGCTTAGGTGGCAGCACGCCGGCCTATCACCGCTGGGTCCGTGGTTCAAATCCCGGCCACTCCATGTGAGATTTGTGCTGGACAAAACGGAGGCAGACAGGTTTTTCTCCGGGTACTCCGGTGTTCCCTGTCAACATTTCATTCCAGCAACACTCTCCACTATCATTTCATTTCATCTGTCATTCATTTAATCATTGCCCCAGAGGAGTGCGTCAGGCCTCGGCAACCGGCACAGTTCATATGCTCGCCGCTAGATGGGGGCTTCATTCATTCCATTCCTGACCCGGTCGGAGACTGGAAGCAGGCTGTGGATTTTCATTTTTTCAATGATAAGGATAGAGGGATTACTGGTCAGAGCATTAATAGATACTGGATCAACTATAAGTTTGATAACGCAAAGCCTACTAAATAAATTGGAATCAAGAGGTCGTGTATTCCTTCTGGGATAGTTTTCCCATTTCTCTGTTGTCCTGCCTCTAATTATTATTATACGGTCGGTTTTCTCGTTGCCTAAAACCCGTATTTCTGGGATTTCTTCCTCGATATCCTCCTCTGTGGTAAGGTTGTATTCCCCTAGGCTCTTGATGCCCATATTCTCGACCCAGTCCTAGAGTATTTGTATTGGTTGACTGATCTCTTGTCGATGGTTTCTCTCTGTCCTCTTGACTACTGGCCATGTGTACCTGCGCAGTATGTCTTTGATGCCTGGGAGTAACGTGTGAAGTCGTCATGTCCAGCTGACGCAGTACGCTCTCCACTTCCACAGCACTTCTGGCTTTGAATGAGATTAATAACCTTTGTATCTCATATGGAAGTTGTCTTGCAATGGCGGCACACAGGTCGTTTTCAGCTGGGGCGATATCAAGTTCACACGGAATTTGCACAGCTGATCGGTGAAAAATTCTGAGTATTTAGTGGGTGCGTTAGTACTATATTTCCTGGAGAACAGATCTAGCCTCGAATTTTCCTGTACATCTGCTGCCCAATATCGTTTTAGAAAAGCTTCTCTAAAACCTTCCACCGTGTCAAATGTATATCTGAAACTCCTGAACCAGGTGAGACAATTACCTGCCAACAGCTTCTCAATTGCTCTGTCTCCGATCCTGAGGAACTTTCATTTCATTTAGGTATTCCGCTACCTCTTTTAGCCAGTATTTAGGAGTAATTGACATATTATTACCCGTAAATTTAACCGGTCTATCCTCATTGGAATTGATAATGTTAATTATCTGCCCATTTGTTTGATTCATATAAGGGGTTGACATCGCCATAGGATATCCTGGGTTCTTATAAGGGCTCTCCCCTCCTAAGTCCCTATCTTGATTAGTGCCTCGGTTACTGGGATCTACCCATCCTGTCTTCTGGAATTCATCCTGACTTTCAAAATCGAATTTTCTTTCTCTCCTGGCACTCTCTTTTTGAGACATGAGCTGAACCTCCATTTGACTGTTCTTGTGTTCAGTCCTTTCCAACCGTGAGCTAAATTCGTTCTCAAATCTTTCCTGTTTCTTCTTACTACTTTCAACTTCTTCTTTGATTTGAAATTTCTCTTCCCTGAAAATATCCCTTATTTCAGCTAATTGTTCCTCTACCTCTTTCTTGATGATCAGGACCTGTTCTTCTATAATTTCTGGCTTGACATCACCTCTGGTATCTAAGTCTTCCGAAATCTCGCTTATTTTTTTCTCCATTTCTTTTTGTCCCTTGACAATATCTCCCTTAAATTCCTTAAGCTTTTCCTCTGTTTTCCCTTGAATGTTATACAATACCTTTAAGTCGACCTGAACCCGGTCTACTTCAGTATTTGTTTCTCCTACTTGTACCTTTAATGTTTCTATGGTTTCCTGAACCCCATTAATAACCCTACTTATCTCGTCTATCTTCTGAGTATTCTCCTTATGTTCTTCGTCCCACTGCTTTCTTTCTCCCCGGAGATTTGTTTCGTAGGCATTTAATCTCTTATCTATTCCCTCCTCGTGCGTCTTCCAGCTCTCATCTACCTGCCCAGTAAAATGATCGAATTGGGTTTTCATGCTGTTCGCATCGGCTTGATTTTGCTTTTTCATTCCTTCAATTTCGTTTCTAACGGTATCGAATACCCTTTCGAAATTTCCTACCTTTCTCTCGACCCCTACGTATCTGTCTCCTAGCGCTTCGAGACTACTTTTTATCTCATCCCGGGATGCCTGACAAAGATTCTTGTTAGATTCTATATGATTTTTAACTCTTTCTGCACCCCTTCGATTTGGGTTACAAGTTCCTTTTTACATTCATCTACATCCTTTTTAAAAGTATCTTGCATTCCTTTTAATTGAGTTCCCATAGAACCAAACTTATCATTTAGAATTTTAAAATTTTCTAGACATTCCTTTTTGGTTTCGTCACTATTTTTTTCTATAGTATTTATTTGGATTTTCAACCCTGCATTAAATTCCTGATTTTCACTTTGAAATGTTTTCAATCTTTATTCCAATTCAGTATCAAAATTTTGAAATTTGGAATCCATTGTCTTTTCTATTTCAGCCTTCAGTGCCTCATTATTTTCTTTACTGTCGGCCTTAGTTCATCTGTTACAACTACCAACTGTTTATCAATGTTTTCAAAATTTTCCGTTTTCATTGTGTCTACCTCAGCCTTCAGTTCACTGTTCATGTTTATACTGTCGGCTTTCATAGATTCTAAATTCTCGTTTATGGATCCTAAATATTTCTTAGTTTCCTCTCTAAGAGATTCTAATTTACCCTCCATATTAACACTGTCAGTTTTAAGAGATTCTAAATTCTCGTTTATGGATCCTCAATCTTTCTTAGTTTCCTCCTGTTGGAGGTTCAATTTAGTGTCTATAGATTTGAATCTATCTTTACTGTCCGCCTTAATGGCCTCCAAATTTTCACTATTGTCCGCCTTAATGGCCTCCCAATTTTCACTATTGTCCGCCTTAATGGCCTCCAACTTTTCACTATTTTCCACCTTAATGGCGTCCAAAAGCTCCTGCATGTCCTCACTAAATGACATTTTAATATCTTCAAAGAATACAGTGGGCCACTCTTCCCCACCACTGATTCATGCATGAGAGATGATATATCGAACTCATTTGTGGTCTCTTCTCAAATTTATTTCAGTACGGGTGCTCAACTGAGCCCTACCAGTGTGGTCTATTAACTCATTAACACTCAAAATTGTCATGGAAGTGATTTTTCTAAAAATTAAAATTTTTGGAAAAAAACATAATCTTCAAAAATGAAAATTCTGATTTTTCCAAGTAAAACTCGGGTTTTCCATGAAAAACTCAGCCCCAAAGTTCACGGGCCCCATATTAAATGATGGGGGTTATCTAGGGCTTGCCGGTACGAGTTTTCATGGTCCGAATGCGGTCAGTTAATTTTATGTTATTATAGCTAGCCTGTCAGTATTAAATTTTAATCTCGTGACCGACTTGAAGTGCTCCATAAGCATTGATCCAGACACATTATTTATATAGTCTCCCCATGTGCCCTTTCGTAAAAGAAATATGCAAATCACTATCCAGCTGCTCAGTCTTATCTCTTTGGGGGCATAGAACGTCCTCCCACTGAGTGATTCACACATTATAGGATCAAGCTTAGAATAACACTCCACTGAAATGAAATTCAAAATCCTACTAAATAAACTATTTAATTCTCAAAATTTGGCGCTACAACAATACAAAACAACTGAGTCAACATCACACTTGTTCTAATGAACAATGAACAATACACATTAATCATAAAAAATCAATAATTTAGGTTCCAATGAACCCTAAACAAAAATCTCAAAACAAGTTTCACTTCCATTTAGCAACATTAAAACTTTCTCGAAAACGAGCTCTAAACGTCTCGGCAAATTTTATTACATAATTATATGTTTAAGAAACATATTAAATATTCCAAATTTGAATATATTAAAAGAAATTTGAGTAAAAAACAATTCAATGGTATCAACAATTACCATTTATTTGAGTACCACATGACATTTGCAACATATCATCCCTCTCTTCATCACTACCAAAACTGTATTTGTTTTCGGAAATCTCATGTACCACAAGCGTTAAAGACTACTGATTCATTCAATTCGAAATAGACTCCCAGCTATTCGATATCTTCAACAATAACATGGGAACAATAACATTTATCATGCAACAATGCGCAGGGATTTTCATTATTGTCTCAATTGACAATTTTAATTATCCATGAAGTGCGGATTTATAAGGCAACTGCAAGGATAAAGAATCAATATAAAACATGGTACAGATTACCGTTCCATTAAAAGGTATAATACTTCAGAGCGCAGACATGGTCTGTCTCTGTCTGGGACCTACACCAACCGACCACCATTAAGAAAACGTCGAGACATTACGGCTTAATTTATGACATGGGGGAGAAGTCAATGCTCCCTGCTCTTTAAGACGGGACTTCAAAACACCGCTTTCAAACAAGCGTGAACAGAACTTGGAAAGGCTACACATCACATTAATATAACAACATTATTCTGAGGTTCCATTGACCTATTACTATAGCTCAGGTATGATTATAATTTCGGAGTATTAACACTGGGAAGTAAGAATTCAAAACCAATCATAATTAAGGGGCTTCCGACGTGAGAGACATCTGGTTCGATTCTGTGGCCTGCCTCTAGGACACTTCCATTTTCGAGGGCTAGGACTAATTCCATAGAGCGACGGTATTTAACCACTCCTCCTAACAATAATAAAAGCAACTTTGGGAAAAGGTATTCGCACTCAATTCCATGCTTGACAATAATATATAGCACCCTTTTTAAAAGTTTGTCACAGCAAACACATACAAAATCAATTACTTCACCCAGCTGACTCCCGCAATTATAATTCCTGGCATTATCTTCACTGCAATTTTTAGCGTGACTATTTATTATTTAGCGCTCAAAGGCGACAATCAATACACTCGTGATGCCTTCCAAAGTTTAATATTTATTTCAACGTAATTCATTTTTATCTTCGTCCATAATTAACAGATTTTCCTTTTACTAAGTCTCGACTTTTCATTACCAAGAACACAACTGGTTCTATAATTTTATTATTATTTCTTTAGCACACAACGGCTTATACTTGAAGATTATTTCCATATCTTTTATGTTACATTTTCCTTTTTATATTATCCTGCTTGCCTTTTAAATAACATTATTCTTTTTATATTCACAAGTATTCCACCGAATACGATTTTATTCGATTAACAATACATTTTAGCAATGTTTATATTAGATCCCGCACTTATTCTTTTCACACAGTTTTACATCCCTGATTTTCAATACTGGAGAATGCTTTCTCCGTGGTTACCATTGCTACATGAGATTCCCGAATCCAAAACACTTAATAATTTGGGTGTTACTTACATTGTTCATCCGGCCCCATTGTCCGAATTCCATTGGAACGACATTCGGCCCACATCAAATTTCTTATTTCATGATGATACACACAATTACACTTATAAAATTTCCCTCTGGATTACACATTTTTAAATTAGTATGAGGGTTTACACACATTTTCATTTCACTAAAAAAATTATAACTTTCACTTAATATTATATTTACAAACACAGAATTTCACATTTTGGGTAACAAACACACGTGAATTCTTCCTTCACCAAATCCCAGGGGTGCAAATTTCGACGTTGCCTTCTACCTTCTACTCTGAAATTGACAGTCTCGTACGAAATGGAACCTCCTTGGATAAAAGTTCCCTCCTAATTCAGGTGTTTAATTTATCGGCTTTTACAATACTGCACGATAATGTAGTCTTTTCCGGTTCACAATTGTCTATCTGGGAAAACGGTATATTTTTACGCTTACCCCTGAAGTCGCTATTCTGAGCTTTTACAATTGTTTATATGATAATATGCGTCGGAACTGAATTCGGACGGCTATTGTCTTTTCTCTGTGGAGTACATCTATGAAACTCCACGTGGCTATGGATACCTCTTTGTAGATTCCTACTACTATCGCCACTGTGTTACCCTAATCTCCTCAATCAGGAAAATTAGGTCTTTGCTATGTTTTTACACCACCGTGATTATACTAACACACTGGGAAAACGTTTTTAGAGTACCTACTCTTTGCTGATGTCTCGTATACTTTCGAGATACTATGTTCTCACTTCGAATACTAGTGTCAGGGCTTCAACTACCCTCGCCGGCTAACGTATATTTTCACACACAGTTTATAGCTTGACCTTCCACCGTAGACTATTATACTTTTCGAAGTTCTAAATTGTACTTTTCCTTGAAAATAACTTCAACGTTTTAGAGCGCGGTGACACTGAAGAAAGCTGGACAGTACTTCGAATTAGAGTACTTCCACGTCGTGATACAGGTTCGAATCCTACTGTGCTGACAAGCAGCAAAACGATACGAGGTCTGATGAGTTACTGCATCCTCTTGCTTGGGCTACTGGCCCTTATATCTGATTCAGGCAAAAATAAATAAATTTCTCTTCTTCCTCACCACCAATTTCCAAAATAATCGTCGAACGAAGTTTAAAAAAATATCTCTGGAAAGCTGAGGTTTTAAACATCTCAACAGTATCTAAGTTTCCAGGAATCGATCGTACAAATCTTAAACATTAATTAAAATGTTCTCTTCAGATGCGTGGGTAGTGTATTCTTGTTGTCTCCCACCATCAGCTTCTGGTTCGGGGACTCACCAATTACGTAGTGATGAATTTGCATTTCTTTCCTGCATAATTTCTATAAACTTTATCCACTCTAAAATGTCTCATTCCCTGGATAATGACATTGATGGAGTCCTTTCTTTACTTTAATGCCTGCAAATGGCTTAATTTCAATTATATCTCTTATATTCTAGCCCCTCCCTTCATGCGACGCTGCCATTTTATTGTCGACTCGGGGCTATTTCCCAAACTTCATCTCTCTCGCCCATGGAAGTTTCCATATCTAATTTTACCACATGAGTAATCAGCTCTCTGGTGACTGTTCAAATGACATCACCGGGCAGCTGTGGCCTGGCAATCTCTGGTTGCACAACATCTCTTTGCCCCACGGAATCTTATGAAGTATCAGCGTCTCAACTAACTTCAGAACTCCCTTCTAAAGCCTGCATTTATTCCTTCCTTTCTTCGAACTATAAGGATATGAGTTCGATACTGAACCTCTCCCATGGGTTCAATAGAGGCAATTGATATTAGTAGGTTATATGAAAAGAGGCTATTTAGTTCTTCAGGAAACTACTTGTTTTTATACTCACAAAGGAATTCAGGACACACACATTAGCATATTCTCTGACCTTTCCTAGCAAGAAACACGGTTTTATGATTGACATATGAAAAGCAGATTTTAGATCAGTGTAGGATGATATCTTTCTATTTTGAAGCGCCTCTGTACAGGTAGATTATTGTTAGCAAATGCGTTTTGGACTAGAAATGTACAGACAACTGGAAACCACAGAATAATAATCGTGCAACTTCCAGGGGGTTGCATTCAAACGTGATCTTCTGTGCCTGGATACCAGGCTCCATAGTCTAAAGCAGGCGGACAACAGCTAATAGGGAGCCTGCAGAGCCCTGTAAAGGCGAGGCTTTATACCAACAAACGAAAACTGAATTCCCTCTAACAGAGTTAATTCAGCAGTTTGCTTGTTGGCACTAACCAAAGCGTTTGTGTCAGGTTTTGGCTGATTTGTTTGTGTTACGCATCAGATTCCTTACTTTTATCATTATTATTATTATCATTATGATTAATATTATTTCTAATTAGGCTGTTGGTCATAGCGGAAAGGTGAAATGTCAAGCACAGATTGATTGACGACAAATGCGGCACTTGAATGATTTACTAGCGAGGTAAGTGGCAAAATGATAAATCTTTCCATATAGTCAATACCGGTATAATCTCATATTTCCTGCTCTTCTTTCTTTCCTTCATTTGGTATCGAATTCTCAACGATTTTTATATTAATATTGTGCCCTTTTCAAACCACCTACCAGTATCCAGATTGGCGGGTCGCAGCTTCTTCGTGGCCCCAGCTGGGTAAACCACCTACCAGTATCCAGATGGACGGATCGCAGTTTCTTCGTGGCCCCAGCTAGGTAAACCACCTACCAGTGTCCAGATGGGCGGATCGCAGCTTCTTCGTGGCTCCAGCTAGGTAAACCACCTACCAATATCCAGATAGGCGGATCGCTGCTTCTTCGTGGCCCCAGCTAGGTAAACCACCTACCAGTACACAGATGGGCGGATCGCAGCTTCTTCGTGGTCCCAGCTAGGTAAACCACCGAAGGAAATGCCTCGTACATGGGATGAGTCGGGACTCATAAGACAAAGACGTTACGCAACGGAATTAGGACTTTTTCCATCATTTGTATAGCGAGAAACCTGCGCTTCTCGGGGCAAATGAGATACATTGGGCGCCTGTCCTTAATTCCATAGCATGAACTCACCATAATTATTAGGCATCAATATCGCTTGGTTTCTATAAAACGGTGGACAGGCGAAACTCTCGTGTTCTACGATTTATTAATATAAAGAAAATACAAATACTAATTTAAATACGGACACTCCCGTCCTCAAACAACGACAAAATTAAATAATTGGATGAATTAAACCTTTAACTTCACTATTAAAATAAAATAAATATGAAGAATCCACTATTCTGAATGCCATCTGCATTTCCAAAATATAATCGGAATTTGTAAATGAAATAACACCCCTAAATTAAAATAATACCATTAGTTCGGTTCATCAAAATTAAACACAATTACTCTATACATCACGAGACTCCATTCTATCTCAATAACAGTATTTACATGATCAGTTGTTACGGTTTCCAATCTCATTTAACTATTTACAATTTATCTACAACATTTTTACAATATCTTGTAGTATTGTCTGTCTGTCTTTCTGCGAGTTTCACTGCCAGAACTCGTCCTTGAACTTTTTGAAGAAAAAAAAACCGTAATTTATGAAAAACGAGAACCACCTACTCAAATTACCTTGCTTGTGTTCGTCGTATTAGTGTTAGTCATGGCCGTTCGACAAAGTCTAGCTCATGCTTTAATAATCTAGCTCTCGTTAAAGAAAATAGTAAAAATAATAAAAATAATAATAACAATGAAATATTGCTTCAATGCAATTTCCTAATTCGTGCGTTTTTTGTCGATACATGACCAGTCACCTTTAAACATCAAATTAACACAACTTTATCTTATACAGCTTCCTCATATACTGAAATACAGACACATGACTTTCTATAGTCGCCTTTAAACATCAGATTAACGCGTCTTTATCTTATACAACGTCCTCATATACTGTAATACAGATACATGACCTTCTATAGTCGCCTTTAAACATCAGATTAACGCATCTTTATCTAATACAGATTCCTCATATACTGTAATACAGATACATGACTTTCTATTGTCGGCTTTAAACATCAGATTAACGCATCTTTATCTTATACAGCTTCCTCATATACTGAAATACAGACACATGACTTTCTATAGTCGCCTTTAAACATCAGATTAACGCATCTTTATCTTATACACCTTCCTCATATACTGTAATACAGATACATGACCTTCTATAGTAGCCTTTAAACATCAGATTAATGCATCTTTATCTTATACAGTTTCCTCATATACTGTAATACAGACACATGACCTTCTATAGTCGCTTTTAACATCAGATTAACGCATCTATATCTTATACAGCTTCCTCATATACTGTAATACAGACACATGACCTTCTATAGTCGCCTTTAAACATCAGATTAATGCATCTTTATCTTATACAGCTTCCTCATATACTGAAATACAGACACATGACCATCGATAGTCGCCTTTAAACATCAGATTAACGCATCTTTATCTTATACAGCTTCCTCATATACTGAAGTACAGACACATGACCTTCTATAGTCGCTTTTAAACATCAGATTAACGCATCTTTATCTTATACAGCTTCCTCATATACTGTAATACAGACACATGTCCTTCTATAGTTGCCTTTAAACATCAGATTAACGCATCTTTATCTTATACAGCTCCCTCATACATTGTAATACAGACACATGACCTTCTATAGTCGCCATTAAACATCAGATTAACGCATCTTTATCTTATACAGCTTCCTCATACAGTTATACAGACACATGATCTTCTATAGTCGCCTTTAAACATCTGATTAACTCATCTTTATCTTATACAGCTTCCTCATATACTGTAATTCAGACTCATGTGGAATACATCTTCTCCTCTCCACAAGATTCAGTTCCCAAAATATAGCTCCACCTTTAAGCTGGCACGAATATTCAAAAACAACAACTTTCCACTTTTTAACTCTGTTACAAATATTCCCATCGTCAACATGATCGATTGGAATACACTTTCCTATATAAAATACCCTTATCATGCTCCATTATTACAACAATGCACTCTTCCAACAATTATAAATCTGCAGACTATCTCCTACGTAAGACATGTTTCACATACTTGCAGTACTTCAACATTCATCATTACAAGTTAATAATAATACCTCCCTGCTTGTCGTTCATAATTGTTGCAATCAACCATGCTTAAAATCTCTCTCCACATTCTAATGCAATCTGCAAAATGCTTTAAATGTACCATTTGAACAAATATAGTCCTTTAAGTTCGTTTAATAATTAACAAACCTTTATTGAGTTTCTGTCGCATTTCAAATTGACTTCTGCGTAATATTAAGTGATCAGCTGTTATCGTCTGATACTCAAGAAACCTAAATTATTTTCGTTTAAAAATTGACAATCATAATATTGTCCTGTTATACAATGTCTATCTCACATTACTTTAATGTTCAAATAAGAACCAATATAAAATCTAGTCTTGCACACTTATAAGGACACTATCTAATTCCTACTTCCTACAAAAATACGGTCGGTTAAGCACATCTCCCATCAAAATATTAACGAAATATCTAATCGCACACCAAGACTACTAAATACTAAATATTGTTGTAGCTTTTATGGGCTCTAACTAAGTTTTAAGGGGTGCGGGGCGTTGTATGTGTGTGTGTATGTGCCACATACGGGGGGTGGAGGTCCTCTTAGTCGAGGATTAATACCGGGCTACTTTCTAATAAAAGCGAGTGCTAAACAATTATGAGAAAGCGCACGGTCGCTAGACGGACAATAGCTTGCTCTATGCCTGGAGACGAGCTGTCCACAATGCGATGTGGCCGAGCAGGTTATTAACAGCGATGACTCAACAGGATCTGAGTCGCATGGGCAAATGGTGAGCGTACAATAAAAATAGACAAGAAGTTAGTTGTGATGGAATGCGGAAGTTTACTAAAATCACTTTGGAGAAGTGAGTAGACTTCTCCAATTAAATGTAGTGCAGTAGCCCACAAGTTACAATGCAAGATGAAGACGATTACAAGTTTTACAGGGGTGGTAGTGTACTTACTAGGGTATGAAGGCTGGGAACAATGCGGGGTTGCAGGAAGTAAAAGCATAGCATGCTTCATTGTGCCTGGCTGATCGGATTCTTAATCTATACAGTGGCATTTCATCCTACAACTGTTAGTAGGCGAGGTTTATGGATGGATATGTCAGCATAGCTTAATGTGTTGGTATGTTAGTATTTGTTGTGATAGAGGCCATCTTGGAATATTGACGTCACAAGGCGATACGTCACAACCTCCTTCACACCTTTGTCCCACTACATAGAAGCATGTGGCGGAGAGCTACTCCCACGGGGCGGGCACGATGCTTTATCGCCACGACTGGTGCCAAATATAGCACTCCGGAAATAAAAAACCACTATCACTATCCACTCACTAATATAATTAAGAAGTTTACTAATGAAGCCTCAACCCTTCAGCTCAATAACTGTCCAGCCCATCCCGAGCCACTAATAACTAATAATAAGTCTTAAGACCCAAAACTAACAAACAAACAAAACTATCCAATCCCACATCCCAGGTAAGACCTCAGCACCTGATACCTAACTGACCATCCTAAGCCGCGACCTCTAATTAACAAATACTAACATACCAACAAATCAGATTAACAATGCTGACCTATCCATCCATATACCTCGTCTACCAACAATTGTAAGATGAAATGCCACTGTATAGATTAATAATCCGATCAGCCAGGCGCAATGCTTTAATTCGTAGTAAGTACACTACGCTTAGATAATAAGTTCAAAGGGCAAGAAATTAAAGATAACGCCAGCCATGCTCAAGGAATTAGCCAACCAGCGGGCACAGCTGCGTTTACCTCGATTTCGCAGACAGACCACGGACAACAATTGCGAATCTATGGAACTAGCCAGCCGAAAGAATCAAAAATTTCTAGTCCAAAAAGACACGTTAAGGTCGAATCAACTTCTGACAGGATCCTAGCCAAATCAGTGGCCGAAGGGACATTTTGCCATAACAGTAGGGGGGAGCTAGGAGTTCTAACCAGTGTCATGGCCGCCGCGTGAGTCCAAGCCAATATCTCGTGAACCCAAGGTCGAATGTTGACAAATGAGGTGTCGTTGGACTCTGGATGACGTCCTATTTCCTATGGACCACGTATTACATTTTTCAAAAAAAAAAAAAAAATTGTGTTTGAAAGTAGGCGATAATTTGAAAACCAAACATGATAGAACGTTGTGCCATGGTTCAAACGAATGGTCTATATGTCCTTTATTTTTAACAATAAAACTTTTTTATTTTTAATGTTTTTTGAAAACAGTCCAATTTTGAAATTCATATATTTTGGGAACTAGGAATTTTGCAAAAAAAATGTCTGACATAAATGAATGGCCCTGACCCCCTCTACCGGCGAAATAAATTTCAAGCCTCTAGAACTAAAACTGTAAAGTAGTGTCAATTGGTGAGTTCTGCCCCATTCCCTATTTTCATATAATCATTGCCGATATCTCCCGAACGCGTGGTCGGATTTTAACGAACGAGGTATTGTTGGCGTTGGGATGACATGCTCTTGGCTAAGAAGGTGTGTTGGTATTTTTTAAAATGAAAATGTTTGTTTTTTGAATTGGCACTATTTTGGAAACGGTGAATTGGAAAAAAGTATGTTTGACGTTAATGAAAAGTGGGCATGCCCTCTAGGCGGACAGCAAGTTTCAAGAGTGTAGGAGGAAAAATAAATGATAGCCTACTTTCTCGCGAACTTTGGTGATCATTGGCGAACGGATGGTCGGATTTTAACAAATGAGGTGTCGTTGGACTCGAGCTGACGTCCTCTTTCCTATAGACCACTCGTTATTAAAAAAAAAGAAAAATTTTGTTTTTAAAATTAGGCGATAGTTTGAAAACCAAACATGATATAACGTTGTTCAATAGTTCAATCCAATGGTCTCTATGACCTTTTTTTATAATAAAACTTTTTATTATTTTTTGAGATTTTTTGATAACCCTTCAATTTTGAATTTGTACTATTTTAGAAACTAATACGTTGACAAATAAGTTTGTTTGACATAAATGAAAGGTCCCTACACCCTCTACCATGAAAATAAATGTCAAGTCTCTAGGACAAAAAACTAGACATTTTAATTTTTTCTAATTTTTTTAAATAAAAGACTGTTTGTAGACAGAGAGGCGGTAGCGCTTGACGTATGTTACAACGAGGCTATGATTGGCCATTGTGGATACGGGAAATGGCTATTTCGACGGGGCGATGTATGGCAAAACGAGGGGTCGCTTTTCGATATTTTCCTATGACGAATGAATGAAGGCGAATATTTTCGAAAATCTTCTATAATGATCTTTAAAATAGGTTAGTTAACACTAGACCAGTAACCAAATAAATTTCATAATGCTATGAGACGAATAAAAACAGTCGACAACAACAGAACTTGTTTTTCTATGTCTGACTGGCAGCCAGAAAGGGAAAACAGAATATCTGCTCGAGAGGCCAGCTTGGAGTCTGGCTAGTTGGCTTAGAGAATGGAATGTGGTTGAGAGCTGACAACATTGGTGTCATATGATAACAGGTTGGAACCATGTGGCAACTCTGTAAAAAGGTGATAACAGGCGAGCAGCAGCAGCAGCAGGCAGGGGCCCCGCAGAGAGGAAAGGGGAAAGAGGGACGGGTGAACACAAAGAGAGAACAGGAAATCACGTGACCACTGCAGAGTGGTGAGGGGGCGGGGCCAGAGAGCCAGAGGAGTGGGAGAAACCATGACAGCCAATAGCTGAACGAGTTGTATGTCATCATGGAGTGAAAGAGTGAGACGTAGGTGTGGAGAGAGAAAGTGAAACATTTATGTGCAAAAACGAAGCGCGGAGCGCTGTACACAGGGCTCTCGTACAACATAATTCAATAAATAAAAAGTACACAGGTTCACACAACATGTAATTTATTGATCCAAGAATTAAACTTAGAGTTAAATCCTAACCTTTTGACATATAGTTTATTTCCTTTTTGTTTCAACTCTTTTTCCACAAGATAATGTTTAGGAAATACTGTTTTTTGAAGTTCATGGAGATAAAATCTACCTTTTATGGGTTGATGGTTGAGGTCTTGGAGTAAATAGGTGACTGGACTGTCCAAGTTGACTTGACGAATTCGAAATAGTTCAGTCCCCCGCTGAGGTGTGTAGCCCTTATTGAAGGCAGACATAAATTTGCTCACACGAACAAAATCCCCAATTTTCAGTCGGTGACGTTAAGGATCGGCTGTTTTTATGGGGTTAAACAGTTTATCCAGTCGCTGAATATTTTTGGTCACGAGGCGTGGCTTGGTCCCTATGGTTCTATGTTTGGTGTCATTGTAATGTGACACTACCTCAGGTAACATGTCCAATCAGCGATAAGTGCCCTGAGCGGTAAACGCTTTTCCCATATGGGTTTTCAATGTTCGGTTAAACCACTCGACCACGCTGGCTTTGAGATTGCTGCATGTGGTGTAATGGTGAATATCCTTAGATTTGAGAAAACTGGAGAAATCCTTGTTGAAAAATTATTTTCCCTGATCGGTTTGTAGCAACTGATGTTGGCGTTTGGAGTGTTGAATAATATGTTGAAAGTCCTTGGTGACTAGTGGACCAGACTTGCGACGCACAGGTTCAACAAAGGCCATTTTGGAATCGACATCAATGACAGTCAACATATAGCGTACACCGCCGTTAACGCCAGCATAGGGTATCATTTCAACCAAATCAGCCTGCCAAAGTTCATCCACACCTCGTGAAATCACCTTGAGTCGCGAATAGTGACGCCTAGCTGGGCGATGCAACTCGTGAGCAATACCCATTTTAATGGGTGAGGGCTTAAACAATAATTTTGGCATTTCGAAGTTCTTGTTCAATTTCTTGAATTACCCAATCGTGACCGGTATGGCCGGCTTGACGTGAAGCATGTAACAACTGTAGCCGATGGATGAGCTTATTGGGATTGTGCCAGTAGGTAACATCCACAAGGGGTTTTAATGGTTTAAATGTCACTCCCGAAGCGGACACTTTACGACGAGTACTTTGACTGGCGGGAAACATTTTTGCAATGAGGGTTTTATATTTTTTAGATATATTGGCATTCACTTGTTGAGCTGGATCATACTGTCTTTTGTGGGCATGGGTATCCAATAAAATGGATTTATATTTGCCAAGATCCTCTGACGTATAATCATGGAATGAGAGTGTTCGAGAGAAGAGCAGCTTTAACAGTCCTGGCGTCAATTTATAGTTGATGTTCTTAATGACAGCTTTAGTACAAGCAAATGTAATGGATGAATCCCCAATTTTAAAACTATCATCCTCATAGCGAACACCATAAGTGGTATCTGTGTTTCCAATAAATAGATCAATGAGATAGAGTTCTAGTGTTAATCCATAATATTTTATTAAAATGGTTTTCAGTTGAGCTTTAATTTGAGGGGTGGCCAAGACTTGTGAAAACGGAGACGATCTGGAAGGACAAGGTGTTTCGACCATGGCCAAGGATTTCTTTTTTCTCAAAAACTCTGCAAGGGGTGCGGCCTTTTTTGAGGCGTAAACACTTGTTCCTCGTCATCCTCAACTTCGCTAACAATAGTCTAATCTTCCTGTTCCTCTTCCTCTTCGTCAGGGTCCTCGTGCAGCGTCTGAGTGGCTTGTGAAACGGTGGGTAGCGTTTCAGATGGCTTGAAAGAGGGTTTCAACGTGGCTTTTAGCGGAGGTGATAAATGATGTTGAATAAACAAAGCATGATCTGCACGTGATTGTTTCAATTGACGAAACTTCTGGCGAATAGTATTTTTTGCTCTAATAATATGCTTTTTCAATTGACTCTCTGCTAACGCCATGGTGTCTTGACAAATGACTTGAGAGGGAATGAGACAGGGCCTTAAATAGCAATAAAATGATCAAACCCTAAGCGATATCGTCCTTGGTTGAGTTCACTTTGTTTGTCAATGACCAAACAGGCATGACTTTGAGTGTTCCAGCACTTAGCACACAGTTCACTAAACATTTGAAAGGTCATATCCGGGTCCACATATTCATTATAAATGTCACGACTGTTCCTCTCGTCCTGGCGAAATAAAACAATGGCATTGGCATTGTCACGAATCAACTGTTTGGACATTTTAGAATACGTTTGCCCAAGATAGAAGCAATCGATATGTTTGTGTCGACCCAGTGGATACATCATCGAAAATCATGAGTGAATCGAGCTTTACCTCATCCAGTGAAATAACATTTTCTTGGATGGAAAATGTAAAATAACTCATATTCTCTTTTTGTAATCCAGACATGACTTGATCCAGAAACACGTAGAGGGGTTGGTAGAGAGATTTTGCAAAAATATAAATATTTTGTAAACACAGACCATTGGGCGCTGTGATGAGTGTTAGCAAAAGATTGGTCTTTCCACAGCCGGAAGGTCCCACAATTATGCAGCGAATGGAAGATGGAAACAGTGAACCATGGCATTGTTCACGTGATGTGGGACAGAGATGGGAAACCATGTCCCCCACGGGGAATGACTCTTGCTGCTTAATAATCTTCATATCAACTAAGGCTTAGACAGGCTAGCAGGCTGTCTATATACAGGACACCACGCCTTGTCATAGAAACAGTAGACTCGTACTACAGGTTGACGATGGATGTCTTTGGACGTGCGTTGATGGCCAAAGCTAGGTCTGTCCCCATACATGATCCTAAACAAGAAACAGATCCAGCTAATAAACACTATGTGGGTAGGTCTGTAGTGCCACGCACAAAACAGGGAGATTATGACTTTAAGAGAAAGCGGTTAACCCATGTAAAACATCCTCAAGTGTCTAGAGACGTTACTACGAAAAAGTATGTGGATAACAAAGGGTATGAGTTTTATGACAAAGTGCCTCAGCTTACGGTGAATGGCTATAGCGCTAATCACCATCGGATTATTCACGTGGAAAACCCGCAAGACGAAGACGATGTCTGTACCAAGCGTTACGTGACCTATGAAATGAAATGTCTTTATAAATTTATCCCATCTATATTTTTAGTGTATCTGACAAATGAAAAACCTGTGCATGACAAAAACCATTTACTGCTAGGCCATGATCAGCACTTAACCTATGTGCTTGCTTCGGGTTTAAGCCACTATCGATTACACTACGATGGAACCATTCACATCAAATATGCCATACGTGATGAGAACCATTTACAAATAAAGATAAATGGTCATAGGATGTTGGTCCATAACCATGAAATGGTCAATGCAGGTGACGAATTATCCTTTCATCTCATGTTGACATGGGATGAAAAGCAAGCGGGAAAAACCATAAATGATTTCCCACTATATGAGGAATTGGAATATACAGCCATGAAATAACAATCTGACGTTAGTTGTGATTTAAACTTTCTTGTGAAAGGTTGTTGATGATTATCATCATGGTGAAACAAAGGTATGTGGTGTGAAAGACTAAAAAAGGACTTTGTCCTTGGCAAAGCCAGGGCTTAAGACATTCGTGGACAAGCCGTTGCGAAAGAAAAAATAAAAAAATAATGTATTGACCATAAGAAAAGCCCTTCGAGCATCACAGAGACATGTTATTCCTAAACGTCGGCGACAGGATTCAAAACAAGGGCGAGTCATTCCCGTCCCCAAACGAGCGGGATTTTTAACTGCTTTATTTGCCGGTCTGGCTGCTCTGGGTTCACTTTTGGGCAGTGCCAGTGCAGTGGCGAAAACCATTAAAGCCACGCAGCAGGGCAAGCAACAACTCAAAGAAAGTCAGCGAAACAATGAAACGATGGAAGCGATTGCAGTGGGGGCTAGAAATGCCAATTTAAAGCCAGCCTTTTATCAACAAGGATCTGGGATTTCACCATTTCGAAATATTAAAACAAAAATTTAACCTCAGCCATAGAAAGACATGCCCTGACGCATCAACAAGTGGAAAGCTATGCTAAACAACTAAAGCATTCTCATTTTCGAGGTGTGTTTATGCGAAACCAAATACCCCCACGACCTTGGAAACAGGAAAGTGCTGTTGTCAACTTGGATGATCACCGAGGACCAGGAACGCATTATGTAGCTGATGTCAAAGAGGGATCCACCGTATGGTACTTTGACAGTTTTGGTAATTTTCCCCTGCCCATGTAACTAGTGACCTATTTTGGAAACAGGATCAAGATATATTATAATGTGAAACGTGAGCAAACGTTTAACAGCCAACAGTGTGAACGTTTGTGTTTAATTTTTTTTATATAAGACGCAGCATAAGCAAAAACATCAATAGTATGTCGGCAGGAAGGTAAACGTTTACACTGCATCGACGTGGACCTGAAGTCAGCCTAGACCTTTACCCGCCTATCGAACTGAGTGAAAAACCCTATGGTTTGGGACTTGTTTCTCTTGAAACGTACAATCGAATATACAACATACGTGAAAATGTGAGCAACAAGTTTCACTATGATGATTCTGTGCTCACCCTGAACTCTGGTGGATACAAGATCGATGACATTTATGAACACATTTATGTGGTGTTGATCAATGAATATGGTTTGAAGTAATTTCTCGATGGAACGCGCAAGTTTGAACTTGTAGGAAATACCAACACTCATCGCTGCAGTATTTTCTCTACATTCAAAATTGACTTTAAAACACGTCCCGATTCCATTGGTCCATTACTGGGATTTAACCAAGCGTGTTGGAGCCCAACAAAAAATATGAATCAGACCGTGAAGTGAAATTCATTGAGGACCATCATGTGTCGGTGACGTGAAAAATTATTAGCCAAGTGTACACCAATCAAGAACCATCGCATTCGCCTTATGACTTTATATTGACATCGCCCAATGGCTATATTATTCGTGAAAACCCTCCAGTGGTGCTTTTTCATTCTGTGGCTGTCGATGGTATTAGTAATATAACATTAAGACTGATCTATAGAGAGCAACAACTCATTGATCTAGATTCTACCACACCAGTGACTTACAAGTTGGTGCTAAAGCCACTATGAAGTTTGTGTATAAAGCAACAACACCGTCTAGGAATGGTGTTAGTTGTTTGCCACGTGAATACACGTTTACATCTAAGGGAAAGCAGATTTTACAGCATTTGGGTTACCACGTCAACTCCAATAATGAATTCTATCCTAGAGGTAGCGAACCGCATCGAGGAGCAACCAGGAGTGGTAAGAATTGATCTCCATTCCTATCAAGCTCAAACAATGATGAAATTCAATTTGTTATCAACAACCAAGATATTTACATCCTACCGCATGAAAGTGTCATTCAGATCGAAGGTCGGCTCACCGAAGCCGATGGCTCTACACCCACCACATCCAAGTTGGTCAACCATGGTTTGGCCTTTCTGTTTTCTGAAGTACGTTACGTGATTAACGATATCGTGGTGGATAGCACACGAAATATAGGTATTTCCAGTGTCATGAAACTATACCCCTCTTATAGTGAGGAAGAAGGTAAAACACTTTGCATGGCAGGTTGGTGCCCTGACTCGAACAATGACTGGATGGTACACACCGATGGGACCTTAACTGGATATTTACCTCTTAAACTGATTTTAGGAATGCCGAAGACCACCAGCGCATTGTGGTCAACGCAAGGCAAGTGCTTTATCTGGTGAGAGACAGGAGTGATAATAATGCACTCAAGGGAGCTGACAATGCCCCCATAGCTTCAAAAATTCAACTACAACGCTTGCTTTGGAAAGTGCCCCATGTGACCCTTGACGATAGCAAAAAAAACTGGACATACTCAAGATGATAAAGAGAGATATGCCTCTACCCATGGAATTTAGAAGCTGGGCACTCCATGAGTACCCGCTATTGCCCACCACCAACACACACAGTTGGTCTCTAAAAACAGCTCGCTATACAGAGACACCTCTCTACATTATCGTGGGTTTTCAAACGAATCGCAAGTATCAACAAACCAAAGATGCCACGCAATTTGATCACCTGCAATTTAGAAATGCACGTCTTTTCCTCAACGGAGCTGTGTTTCCATAAGAAGGTCTGGATTTGGATTTTCAAAAAATAAGTTCGGCCCCCTGTACGACTTGTTTTCAAATTTTCGACGGTCGTATTATCAAAAATAGAACGGCCCCATGCTGCAACCCCAAGCGTTTAAGGCAAGGGCGCCACTGATTGTCTTTGACTGTTCTTACCTGGAAGAGTCTGTCAAGCCATCCAATATTGACATTCGACTAGATTTTGAAACGCATGACAATGTACCAGCCAATACGACAGCCTACTGTTTGATTATTCATCACAAACAAGTCAACAATTATCCACTGTCCAACCAAGTGACGAGTGTATAAATAACAGGTCAACCCATGTCAAGCTGCTCAGTCATGTCTTGCTTTAAAGAATCAAGAGAAGTCACATCCATGAATTTAAACTCTGAGGAACAACGTTTCAAGACTTTTGCAACATGGCCAGTCCCTTTCATAAGTCCTCAAGCCTTGGCGGCCGCTGGATTCTACTATTTAAAAACAAGAGATGAAGTGAAATGTGCCTTTTGTCCCATCATCATAGACCAATGGCAAGAGAGCGATGAACCCATGCAGGAACATCAGCGCTTGTCACCTGCCTGCCCCTACCTGTGCAGAATGGAGGTGGGAAATATACCCTGTCATTCAAGCTATCCCTCACTAGTGCCTCTGAGTGATAAAAAAAAAAACAAGTTACGGTACGTGTGGACTGTATGGTGTCAACGGTGCTTCGGCGAGCAGCTCACCGTCAAAACCGCCTAGTTTAGAGACATTGGGACATCATCGGTGTTATGGACGTTACAAACACAAGAGACTATATTGTTGTATCAGTTGGTATCTTATCCCAAAATTACAAAAGCCTGTAAGACGTGTTATGATAATGAAAATCCACAGCCTGCTTCCAGTCTCCGACCGGGTCAGGAATGGAATGAATGAAGCCCCCATCTAGCGGCGAGGATATGAACTGTGCCGGCTGCCGAGGCCTGACGCACTCCTCTGGGGCAATGATTAAATGAATGACAGATGGAATGAAATGATAGTGGAGAGTGTTGCTGGAATGAAATTTTTACAGGGAAAACCGGAGTACCCGGAGAAAAACCTGTCTGCCTCCGTTTTGTCCAGCACAAATCTCACATGGAGTGACCGGGATTTGAACCACGGACCCAGCGGTGAGAGGCCGGCGTGTTGCCGCCTAAGCCACGGAGGCTTCACGTGTTATGATAATAAAATGATATAATTCTTAAATTCTTATTTTTTTCATGTCCCCCTGTCCTACCCTAACCTCAATTTTTTTTTCAAACTAGCATGGTGGGTAAGTCCATGTCGTGACCACACCTTAGTGGCCAATGGTTAGTCAGTCGTCAGTTGAACTTGGTCCAGGCAAGCGGCAACATGTTGCGCACACTCATTGTGGATTGCCAAGGGTTTAAAATTGGTGACAACAAATTTATATTTAATCAAGTGGCCATTATCGATTGCACCACGTTTTGGATATCGCAAGC
Source organism: Meconema thalassinum (assembly GCA_946902985.2). Classification (NCBI taxonomy): domain Eukaryota; kingdom Metazoa; phylum Arthropoda; class Insecta; order Orthoptera; family Tettigoniidae; genus Meconema; species Meconema thalassinum. Next base: position 51,494,783 of record OX336388.2, on the reverse strand, counting down.
TACGCATTTGCTATTTAAACTGCCCCATGATTTTAATTTGTTGTGTGAAAAAGATCGTAAACAAACCCAGTGGATTGAAGATCATAAGCAAATTGACTGGAATCAAGGAACCATTTCCTATAAATATTTGGACGTGGTCATGAAAGCACACTTGTCCTCGGCCAATGTGGTATTTGTTAAAGGTAATGAAAAACTGAATGGTTGCAACCATTCTTGGCGTCTTACTGTCAATGTATCGACCTCATCGACCTGGGTTGCCCCTCCCTGCAAACGCTCATGGATACTAATTTCTCCTGTGGCAACATTACCCATACAGCCCTAGCGCATGCGTGGCATCTCTTTCATTGGTTAACCACTCATGCCTGCTGGGAGTTGTTAAATAAAATTATAACTCAAGATTTACCTGTGAATGACGCCAGTGAGATTTCTACAAGCGACGTGTAAACATCTACAACATGTGATACCATGGAGAAAGGCAATGCTACGGACAAAGCCATTGGCAAGTTCTTTGTATGCAAAAAGAAACTAGACAGTTTTTCCAAAGAAGAGCTCTTGGCGCTGCCCAAGTCGTTCATTTATTATGTGGCCGCCAACGCGGTGAAAGAAATCTGGCAACATGTACCAAAATCATGGACTCAAGACCCTGTGTTGAGTGAATTGCAACCCTGTACGGATTACGATCACCATAAGCAAGTGGCCATGGCAAAAAATACCCTCTATGCGTCAGTGCGCGACTTGTCAGCTAGTGAAACTGTATCACGGTCATAAAAGTCCATGTAAAGACTTTGTTGAATCATTCCACGGGTGTCATGGCGAGAAACAGCAACAACAACAACAAACACAAACATCGTCCACATAGGAGGAGGAAGACCAAACCTTTTCAACATCGATGGAAAAGGATATGCCAGACCTGTACTAGCAATGGCGTCATTGACAAAGTGATTCAATACTTACCTTTCGAAATCCATCTTCCAGGTTATCGTTTTTGTGGCCCTGGAACTCATCTTGAAAAACGTTTGCAGCGTGGTGATGTACCCATTAAACGTTTGGATCAAGCATGCAAAGAACATGACCTATCTTTTCGCCATAGCCATCCTGGTTTAAGACGTGTGGCAGATAAATTGTTATTGAAAAAAGCTAAACAACGTTTCACATCCTGTGATGCCTCAGTGGGTGAAAGGATGGCAGCCCTGATTGTGATGAGTGCTATGAAAGGAAAGTTGATGATGCGTGGATATGAACATTAAGAAATTGAGGATTAAGGAATTGGGATGTGTTTGTATTCTATTTTCTTTTGCCAATTCCCTATGGTTATGAAATAAAAAACAAAGGTTTACCAGAACACAATGTTTCATTTTAATTTAAAATAAATCATGATGTTTGTTGATGGGCTGATTTTTTCATTTTCACTTTTTCACACATTGTCATTTGCCAATTTGCAATTTACAGTTTTTAGAAATGTCTCTTTCAAGTTTTGCGTTTTTGATGATATGGATTTTCCATTTTGTTGATGATACTTTTTTTAAAATGTCCGTTTTATGTTTTTGAATTTTTATATTTCACACATGAGCATTTCCAGTTTAAAAAAATTGCGTTTTTGGTGATATCGAAGCATGGATTTTCCATTTTGTTGTTTTGTCATTTTTCCATTTGGTGTATGTCGAAAGTTGAGTTTTGTTAATGATGTTAATGCGTGTGCTTGACCATGATGATGGTGATAATGCAGTGAGTTTATGTGTGTTTGGAGAAACATCGACGTCTACGACTAGTGCAGGTAAGACTGTTTTTACAAAAATAATATCTATTGACCGCTACATTTTAAAGGAAAAAAAACAATTGAAAACAAAATGAGTATATAAGTGACAATTTCCCCCTCCCCACTCACCCTGCCTCACCGTGTTTGCTCTGGTCATATAGACACACCAGCTTTTACTTTACTCGCACAATCATACCTGTCATTGGGAACAAACACAACCACTTTATTTATCCCCAAAAGCACATTCTCCACATGCACACTCGTCCCAAAAGAACTTGATTAGTTTTTAAGTTAAAATTTTACCATTACAAAAAAACAATAAAAATACTAGTCATTAAAGTTACTAAAATATACTATTACTCATTTCATATTTAAAAACACTACAACTTTGTACAGCTTTAAAAAAATCACACTATATACCATTTTCCAATTCCCAACTCGGTTAAATTTAAAATTAAAATAAAATAAGGTTGCATAGAACTTTTCTTAAAGAGCAAAAGGTTCAAGTGGGTTGCCACTATTTACAAAATCTACTATTTACAATGGCAGAAACCAATATTTACAAACTACAAAATACTAAATCAACGAGTTACAAAAAGCCATGTCCCTAAACGAACAAACAGAAAAATCACACCTCCTCCTCCTTGCGGTCATAACCCCAGGGCAGGCTCGTGAGCAAGTCATCAGCCCTCACACGTTTGTTATCCACGGAGGCAAGGGTGCGTTTTCTCTGTTCTACAAGATACAAATGATGGTTGCTGGATTGTATCCTGCACTGTGTATGGGACATAGCTTTGCCAGTGCGTAAAACCGCTAAGTAAGCGTCTACACGTAGCGATTTTACCACAGCCCTACCTACACCTTTTGCTCTTTTGGCTTCCTTACAGTCTAGTGTGCGATAAAAATACATTTTGGAGGCCAAACCTACGAATTCCGTCATAACGGAATCACCGCATAAATCTTTTAAAACGCCCTTTTCCTTCTTGTTTTTATGGGTAGCTGAAACACGTTGTCAGCGCTATAGGAAGAGGTGTCGAACCAGTCACTATGCTGTCTCATGACGTCATAGGGGTTGCAGTGGCGAATGTGGTATATGAATGAGTCCGTATCCATATACAAAAGAGAGACGTCCTCAAAATGGCGTTTGGCAAACTCATAGTGGAATCGATACATGACCGATTTGGAAATGTCTAAAATACTTGGCCTAAGTAAATGGGCTTATCCAGGGTCACACTTGTCCTACTCATTTCAATAGTGGCCAAATCCTCATCGATAATGTTAATCGATTTGAAATTTGGCTTGGCAATGTACCGCCGGGCACCCCAGTGTCCCTCCCAGACATTGACCAATTTAATGTCACGGTATTTGCGAACATTCTCCATGGACTTGCCATAAATGCAGGATGTTGAAAAGGTCTACGAAGAAATAGACAAAATTCTGAGGTATATCAAGGGTGATGAAAATGTTATAGTAATGGGAGATTGGAATGCTGTGGTAGGAAAAGGGAGAGAAGGGAAGATAGTAGGAGATTTCAGAATAGGTGAAAGGAATGATCGAGGAAGCAGGCTGGTAGAATTCTGCACCGAGCATGAGTTGGTCATAGCTAACACCTTATTCAATAACCACAATAGAAAAATATACACATGGATGAGACCAGGAGATACAGGGCGTTACCAAATCGACTTCATTATGGTCAAGCAGAGGTTTCGAAACCAGATTTTGGATTGTAAAACATATCCTGGTGCTGACATAAACTCTGACCACAATCAGGTTGTAATGCAATGCAGATTAAAGTTGAAGAAACTGAAGAAAAGTCAAAAGCCAAAAAGGTGGGCAATAGACAGACTGAAAGAGAAGGATGTAAACGAAAGATTCAAGAAGAGTATAAAGGAAGGACTAATGAAAAACCCTAAACAAACTTCAATTGCAGACGAATGGGCACTTTTGAAGAATGAAATAACAAAATCCGCAGAAGAAAACATTGGTAGGAAAGAAAGAATAGGTAGAAAACCGTGGATCACTCAGGATATACTAGAATTGATGGATGAAAGGCGGAAACACAAGAATGTAAGAGATGAAAAGGGGAAAGCAGAATACAGACGTCTGAGAAATGAGGTTAACAAGAAGTGCAAGGAAGCGAAAGAAGAATGGTTCAAAGAGAAATGTGCAGGTATAGAAAATTGTCTGAAATTAGGAAAAGTAGACACAGCTTATCGAAGGATTAAGAATACTTTTGGGGAAAAGAAGACCAAGTGCTGTAATATTAAGGACACAAATGGAAAGCCTCTAACAGATAGGGAAGAAAAGGTTGAGAGATGGAAAGCTTACATAGAGAGTTTGTATAAGGGAAAGGAGATTGAGAATCATGTAATGGAAAGGGAGGAGGAAATTGATGAGGATGCGAAAGGAGATTTAATATTGAGATCAGAATTTGATAGAGCTTTGGAAGACTTAAGCAGGAACAAAGCACCAGGCACAGATGATATACCGATTGAATTGCTACGCTGCATAGGAGATGAAGGTCCGATCAGGTTATTTCACTTGGTGTGTAGGATTTATGAGACATGTGAGGTACCCCCTGATTTCAAGAAGAATGTAATCATCCCTATACCAAAGAAAGTGGGAGCTGACAGATGTGAAGATTACCGTACAATCAGCTTGATTACTCATGCTTCAAAGATCCTGTCTAGAATAATTTACAAGAGGATTGAAAGCCAGATAGAATCGGAGTTGGGTGAAAACCAGTTTGGTTTCAGGAGAAATCTAGGAACAAGGGAAGCTGTACTAAGTCTTAGGCTGATTATGGAAGGTAGAATAAGGTGATGATGATGATGATAATTGTTGTTTGAAGGGGCCTAACGTCTAGGTTATCGGCCCGGTAGAATAAGGAAAGATAAGAGAACGTTCATGGGTTTTGTAGACTTAGAAAAGGCTTTTGATAACGTTGATTGGACTAAATTGTTTGACATTTTGGAATCGATTGGAATAAAGTACAGGGATAGGAGGGTGATATACAATCTATACAGAAACCAGACAGCAGTCATTCGAGTTGAAGGACATGAGAGAGAAGCTGGTATTCAGAAAGGTGTAAGGCAAGGCTGCAACTTATCACCCATACTTTTCAATCTTTACATTGAACAAGCAATGAAGGAAATTAGAGAAAAATGTAAAGTGGGTGTGAAGATTCAAGGAAAAATAATTTCAACTCTGAGATTTGCTGATGACATCGTCATCTTGGCCGACAAGCCTGAGAATTTGAATGAGTTTTTGAATGGTATGGACTACGTCTTACGGAAAGAATTCGTGATGAAAATTAATAAATGTAAAACAAAAATACTGGAATGCAGCCGAAATAAATCAGAAACCTCTATGGAGATCAAATTGGCAGGTGAAAAGCTGAAGGAAGTAGGAGACTTCTGTTACTTAGGAAGCAGAATAACCAGTGATGGACGAAGCAAAGAGGATATAAAAAGTAGGTTGGCTCAGGCAAAGAAAGCATTTCTACAAAAAAGGAATCTGCTGACATCGAATATAGATTTAGGTATTAGGAAGTCATTTTTGAAAGCCTTTGTATGGAGCGTGGCGCTCTATGGAAGAGAAACTTGGACTATTGGTGCAGCAGAAAAGAGGAGAATTGAAGCATTTGAAATGTGGTGTTACAGGAGAATGATGAAGATCAGATGGGTAGATAGGGTTACAAACAAAGAGGTATTAAGACGAGTGGGAGAGGAGAGATGTTTCTGGCGACTGCTAATGAAGAGAAGAGATAGGTTGGTAGGACACATACTAAGACACCCAGGAATAGCAAGCTTAGTTATGGAAGGAAGGGTCGAGGACAAGAACTGTAGGGGTAGACCGAGGTTAGAATATGTTAAACAGATTGCCTCGGATGTAGGGTGTGGTAGGTATGTAGAGATGAAACGATTAGCTCAGGACAGGGAGACATGGAGACTGCATCAAACCAGTCAAAAGACTGAAGACTCAAACACACAACACACATTCATTTAAAAAAAAAAATTCAAACTGCTGTGTTGCCATTTGTCGGTGCTCGTGTTGAGTTGCATGTATGACTTGAGCCATGGTTTTTGGGCAAAGGAAATACCCCCTATGGATTTTCTTCAACACCAAGCCTTGGGCGAGGCATTGCACCAACATTTGAATATGTAGCACATACCGATTTTTGTTGTAATGTGTGCCCATGAGTTTTTCAATTTTCACTTTACTGTCAAGGGGAACAATTTGCTCAAGGCAGAAAGGGAAATCGGCATGTTAATAATACAAGGATGAGGGATATTCAATATCCACTTCTAAGACATATCCACGGCCTGTTTCTTGGCTAGCCTTGATCACAACAAATTGTGACACTTGTTTGTCTGTCAGCCAAGCAAACTTTCCATAGGGCAAAGGCTGACTCATGGCGTAACCATACAAATTATTCACGTCATAGTACATTAAGTACGATTCTGGTTTGTCTGGTGAATAATCAGGCATGTAGACATTGTTCGCTTCGGCATGGCGTTGGTTAAGCGACACAAATCCGCCACGAATGCCCTTTTCAAAAAATAGAACCATGTCTACGTCAGTAAGTAAATCCAATTCCACTTGAGTATATTTCAAAGCGGCATCGAACGAGAGCCCAGGACTCGTATAATAGTGAGCCGGGTCAAGACCGTAAATGTGCTGACACAACTCTCGGAATTTTTGAAATACATCGGTGAGCAGCAATACATCCAGTTTTAGGTAATGCATAGCATATTCACCTATCGTGTTCATGCCAAACACTCGCCAAACTTGACATGCATGTGCATAGTCTTCATCGGAAACGGTACTGCGTGTTAGTTTTGAGTAAAATTTCTCTTGTGCTGGGAGTTTTCTTCGCTTTAACACGTCCCAGCTATTGCAGTAATCATACGGGAATATACCTTTCCGAATGCACAATTGAAATTGCTTAGGATCATTAAAATGCATTCTAGTATTTTTAATTCCTCCTCATTCAAGCCATTCACAAGACTATCTAGTGAGGATGCCATAAACTTAAAGGAATCCAAAAATCGAATGCTAAAGTTGCTCAACTGCCATGTCAGGGCTGTAAAACGCTCATGGTTTTGGGGGATAGTGGTAAACGAGCCCTTGTTGACATGACTCAATTCACGAATCAAAAACTGAATGTCATAATTTGCCAGATTGTGGAAAAAGACACTGATGAAACGAGGAGCTGGAAAGTTCAAGTTGCTTTTACTATGCGCAGCTCCACGAAACTCCCCCGTAAATTGCGAGTGATCACGAACGGTGTCTTCAGCACTGATCAGTGGCTTTTCGCAAATATGGCATGTCGTGGCATGCTCTTACTGCTGCTGCTGTGCTGGAGATAGGCTCATGGGTACAGGGTGGTCTAGTAATCCCTGTACATGGTCGTCCAACTGTACAAGTTCATCCAAAAACCATCTGGCACAATGTGGCCCCTCACGGTATTTGTAAACGGATTGTGTGGGATCATAGGCACACACTACATTAAATCCTATGGCAAAGGTTTCATGTTTTTGAATAGGTGTGGTTGAGCTAATGGTGGGATCTGGTTCACATCCCGCCATGGGTGTAGTGAGTGCTTCGAAATCTACATATACCACATAGGGAACAGTGTCACGCTTATGATTGTCCTTAAACTTTAACATAGCTTTGTCCCCTTGTGGCAATATCAGTCTCACTGCTCCCTGAGAAACGCAATCTACCCTATGACGTTCCAAAGAAGTAGGCGTCCAAAAGTATTGGAGACAACGGTCACAAATATGCATTTTTCCATGTTCTTTGGACATTTGGCTACTTAACAATCTACTCAGGCTTTTAATGAGGCAATAGTGATTCACCTCTCCGTAAGACAGATATAAAAGATGAATGTGATGTCGTTTCGGTTCTATTGTGGCATAAAGAGGACCCACAATCTCATTACCATTAAGACCATACACCATGAACGAAAAGTCTTGGTTGTCTTGTTCAAACCTATGGATCTCGGTTAAGTCCATAGGGAACGATAGTCGAGTTAAATTTAAAGTTTGTTTTAATTCATCAAACTTGGCCTTGTACTTTCCCGGCTAACAACCATGATGTTGTACCGGCTGCAAATAGGCAGCCACAGACCACTGGAAGCAATCATTGTCACGATTTTTAGCCTATTTTCAATTTTGAAAAAATAGGCTTATGAGATCACCTTTTGTCCGTGTGTGTGTGCGTGTGTGTGTGTGTGTGTGTGTGTGATTCGTGTGTGTGTGTCCCCCTAATAAAATCGAAACGGCTGGAGCGATTTCAATGAAACTCGGTATGTTCATAGCACTATTCCCGGCGACCTCGACCGTGCCCTTCAAATTTTGTTACGTCTCACCAATCACACATGGCGGCTGTGCGAAATATTTCACTAGCATTCAATATCTCCGAAACTATTACCGATATCGCCCTGAAATTGTGTACGGTGATAAAGGCAACTACTAGAAGTTCACCTATGAGACTTTCAAAAACCTGGTGACTACAAAACCAACATGGCGGCCAAGCGAAGTTGAGATATTTAAATAGACTTTTCCCGCGATTTAACTATCTAAATGTAATGAAACTTGGTACAGCAAATGTTTATACACATTGTAATGCACTGGAGTCTAATTTAGTTCAATTGTTTACATAACCTCAAAATGGCGGCTGTGCGAAATATTTCACTGACATTCTATATCTCCGAAACTATTACAGATATCACCCTGCAATTTTGTACGGTGATAAAGGGTACTGATACAGGTATGCCTATGTATATTTCATAAACCTGTAAAGTACGAAACGAACATGGCGACCAAGCGAATTTAAAATATTTTAATAGACTTTTCTCGTGATTTAACTCTCTGAGCGCAGTGAAATGTGGTACAGTAATTGATTTTGCAGATTGTAATGCACTGCCATCTAATTTAATTCAATTGCTTACATAACCTCAAGATGGCGGCTGTGCGAATTTTTAAAAATAAGTTTTAATTTTTTGTGTCGTAATCATGCGATCGAAGTGAAAGTTTGAATAATGAACCTAGGCAATAATTGTCCTTGAATGGTACATAACTCTATGGCCTGTACACATAACACTCCTAAATGGTGAGCTCCCGAAATATTTAGACGGTTCTCAATATCTATGAATCTTTTACAGCAACCAAACTGACTTTTTTAATGTTCATAGAGACTATGAACATATGTTCACCTATAGGACTTTCAGGAACCTGGTGAGCACAAATCCAACATGGCGGCGACGCGAAGTATAAATATTTAAATGGACGTTTCTCGCGAATTAACTATCCGAGTGCCGTGAAACGTTGCACGTTAAATGCTTATACAAATGTTGATCCACTGGCATCTAATTTATTTCAATGGTTTGCATTATCACAAGATGGCTGCTGTGCGTAATTTTAAAATCTCGTTTTTACTTCTTGTTGTCTCATCATGGGATTGAAGTTTGAATACCACACGTACACAATAATCTTAATGTAATAGTACAAAAATAAAAATTCAACCTGGCGACCATCTGAAATATTTAGACGGTTCTCAATATCTACGAATCTGTTACAGCAATTAAACTAAAATTTTGTATGTTGATTGTGGCAGTTAACATAAGTAGGATATATGAAAATAGGCTGTATAGTTCTTCACGGAAATACTTGTTTATATTGACCATGGCCTTTTCGAAGCTATTGCAGGTGGTGTTTTCATTTTTAGCCTATTTTCAATTTTGAAAAAATAGGCTTATGAGATCACCTTTTGTCCGTGTGTGTGTGCGTGTGTGTGTGATTCGTGTGTGTGTCCCCCCTAATAAAATCTAAATTGTTGGAGAGATTTCAATGAAACTCGGTAAGTTCATAGTTCTATTCCGGGCGACCCCGACCGTGCCCTTCAAATTTTGTTACGTCTCACCAATCCAACATGGCGGCTGTGCGAAATATTTCACCAGCATTCAACATCTCCGAAACTATTACCGATATCACCCTGGAATTTTGGTATGGTGATAAAGGGAACTAATAGAAATTCACTTATGTGACCTTTGAAAACCTGGTAACTACAAAACGAACATGGCGGCCAAGCGAAGTTGCGACTTTTATATGGACGTTTCTCGCGATTTAACCAACCAAACGCAATGAAACTTGGCACAGTATATGTTTATATACATTGTAATGCGCCGACAGCTAACTTCGTTCAATTGTTTACATAACCTCAAAATGGCGGCTGTGAGAAATATTTCACAGGCATCCAATATCTCCGAAACTATTTATGATATCAACCTGAAATTTTGTACATTGATAAAGAGCACTACTACCAGTTTATCCATGTAACTTTCAAAAACCTGTTAATTACGAAACGAACATGGCGGCCAAGCGAATTTGAAACATTCTAATACACTTTTCTCGTGATTTAATCATATAAGCGCATTTAAATGTGGTACAGTAAATGATTATACATATTGTCATTCACTGGCATCTAATTTAGTTCAATTGTTTACATAAACTGAAGATGGCGGCTGCGCGAAATTTTAAAATTAAGTTTTTATTATTGTGTCGTAATTGATACGTGCAAGGGCACGTCTCTACCATTTCAAACATGTATTTAATCAGGGACGCTGTTCTTGAAGTTTTGAATCGTCCGCTTGGTCGCTCAGTACCGCCTGTCACCACAAGATGGTAGCTGCAGTCGGACTTTGGAAAGATACAAATAGTTCCTGTTTCTCCCCAATAGGTGGTGTGGGCTTCGCCTTATAAAACTCTATATTCACATGACATAATTGAAAGACAATCTTATTCTTCGTCGTAAAACAAAAGCCGGCGTATTCATGATACCGCCAAATTATGAACTTATTTATGACATTGTTGTTTTGATGTGTCACTTCGTGATTGGACAATATTATTTACATGAAGACAGTTCGATAAATGACGAGCGATTCTCCGCCATTTTTGTGGAGTCCATTTGCTGTCGAGTGAAAAACAACAAGCCGACGACTGGTCCAAGAGTGTCTATCCGTTGCGCTGGGGGCATTGCCCCTAGCTTTTTCAAAATGTGAATACTCATTCAAGAAAAAGGAATTGCCTGTTTTCATCAGGCTGTAAATTTTCATCGTTCCGCCGTGAAGAGGAAATGTGCAAGGGTAATCACAACTGGATGCGATCAAGTGCTTGTATCTACACGAGGCATCGGCGTGTTAGCCATTTTTGTGAAGTACTTGTAATAACGTAAAATTATGTGTTAATTATTTTATTGTTATTGTGTCTCCACTGAGAAGGATGTAAGGTACGTTTTTTTTTAATTTAATTTATCTAATTATTTTATGTTATGGAGCTCCGATATCTTCTTATAGTAATGTTTTATTTCTGTTCCTCATTTGTTTAATGGCCTAATTTTTTTTGCTGTTTTAATTTCGTGTCCTGATTTATTTGAACCTTGTTATCTTTTCGTCGTACCTCCTGGAGACACATTTCTAGTTTATTTCACGTTTAAATTATTATTTATTTTCCTTTGGCAAGCTTGGGTTTGTCCCTTTTTTTAATCCATGTAAGATCCGTCCAGTTTTAAAACGACTTGCAGTAATAGTTTTTAGATGTAATTTTTTTTTACCGTTCATTTCCTTCTACTAATGTTTAAATTTAATCTTATTAATTGTTTGCCGTAATTTCGATCTGGCATGGTTTTGGTGTGGCCATATCTTTTGTTTACCGTGATGCATTGTGGTCTCGTTGTCAGTCCATTTGGCGCGGGTCTCAAAAGCATACGTGTTTTCTGTTAGCTCAATATTTTTTTTTAAATTGTAATCTTGTTGATGTTAGTTTTGTGATTTCGGGTAAATGTCCTTGTGTGTTTCGCCGGCGAGCATATCATTTATTTTTTTTATTTTCTATCCCATTTAATTTTTTTTAAAGTTTAATTTAATTTTCTATTCCTTTTGTTTTGGCGTGGCCTGAACATCTGCATGCCGGATCGATATTGCATTACCTTGCAATTCATCAAGCCCGTTCTCAGTATGTTATGCATGTAATATTTATTTTAACCTTTGGGCTGTTTTACCTTTTTTTAAATTTTAATTAAGCCTTTTTTTTCTTGGCTTTGCAAGCAAGCATGTTAGGCGCTATCTGGCCTTCTTGTAAAATATTGGTGGTTGATGCATGTTCTTTCTCTGGTGAAGTTCTTATTTAAATTTTCTATATTAAACCTTTTATTCTTAATTATTTTTTTTAAATCTTTGGTTGTGGCATTATTTCACCGACGGCAGTTCCGTTGGTTTTTGGGGGATGTTTGTACGATAGCCTGTGTGTGTTGTCCCCTTATCCATCTTCCTTCCACTCCTTTGGAGCTCTTCTGTTGGGACATGTCATCTGGAGGTGATGTTGCTGCGGAAGTGACCCGGACCCCTGAATACAGGTAAGTTGGCCCATCCACGTTTCCCGTACTCGTCCCATTCTGGTAAGCAAAGCGTTGGTTATCGAGAAGCCGACGTGCTGCTGGCCAGTGCCGTCTAATGTTTGGGGGTAACATTCTGGTAGCAGACGGAGCTCATGTTCACTTCCGTAACTATCCCCTCCCCAGTACCCACGGGCTGTTTTATGGACCCCTCTAATGCCGATGGGTCAGTTGTTGGTGTGATTTTGTCAGGAAAGTGCACGTAATGTTGTGTAAAGCTAATCCTTGTCGTTTATTGTGTTTCATGTTGCCTCTGGATATCCATGTGGTATGCTGGATGTAAGTGTCCTGTTATAAGCGAGGTGTTTCCTGCTGTAGTTTTATCCTGTTTGTGTGCAACATCCCCACTGAAGATGAAGCCCGGTGAGTGACTGTCATGTGTTCTTGGCATGGGAAATGGGATTTCTTGATGTTCTAATAGCCTATATGCTGCGTGTGAAGGCATCCTGGAGCCCCGTCGGAAGCTGGTAGCCTGATGTTTTGTGCCTATTTTGGTAATTTAGCTCCCTGTTCTCGAGCCAAGCAGGTGGTGACGTGTGCAGTTCTGGACAGCATGGTGCATGATTTGGTGTAGTAGGGTGGCTGTGTTTGAGTGTCAGCCTAATCTTTGGTGATGGTAATTGCTGGTTGTGGTACTGTTGTGATAGTGTAAACTGTCCTTGTAATTCCTGAATTTTGTTTCTTTCTATATTGGTTGTCTGCATTCTGTGTGTTCCAAAATGGCCGACAACAATAGTGTTTTCAATTTAATTGACTTAAGCGATAACCTTGTGAATTTAGAGAGTTCTTCTGGGGTTGAACGTGAATCACCTCTGTTTACTAGGTCTGAGGTTTTGGGATCGATTACCAGTAGTAGTTTGCCTGCCCCTCTGTTGCCTGGCGCTGGCTCTTCCATACCACTTAATCCTGCATACGGTCATTCTTCTCATGTTAGGTCACCTAATGATTTCCTGGGTCCTGCCGACCCATTGCATCCCAATTCTTTCTCTAGTAATATTAATGTTTTGTCGCCTGTAGAGGGTGTGCGAGCGGGCTACCCTGGTAACAATGTCTCTATTCCTAATGCTACGTTCTCACCTACCGTTAATTATGGGTCGATTCCTCATCCTATTTCTGGTTTCTTAACTAAGTTAAAGCATTTCAACCTTGATGACGTTACCCAAGTGGTACAAATTTTAAAGCAAGTGGTCGAGTTGGGTAACCATGCCTCGATTTTTGGGATGTCGGACGTTCAGATTTTCCAACTTTTGTATCCAGTTGCATCCGGTATGCTGCGCGATAAGCTTGTTGAAGCTATCCACCTCCGCATGTCCTTAGCCATGTTTATTAGGGAAGTGTTGTGGTTTTTTGTCCCTGCGAGCGCCCTAAGTGCTCTCGAGCAAAGGTTCCTTTATCGTGTCCAAAGGCTGGACGAGTCCCTTAGCGACTATGTCAGCGACATTAAGGTGTATGCCCAGGTTTTTGCATCCCCTTTAACCGAGCGACAGTTGGTGTCATCAATTGTGAATGGGTTTTCGCCTCAATATAGGTCATACATGACTATGTGTACCAGGCCTTCGTCATTCGTCGAGCTGAAACAGGTCGTTATAGAGGCTATGGCTGTGAAGCATGCAGATTCCCTTCGTGTAGCTAATGTTCCTCCTCCTTCCTTGATGTCTTGTCCCCCTACTTCCTTGATGTCTCGTCCCCCACCTAAGGTTATGTTTCATCCTCGACCCAATATTAAGTGCCACACGTGCGGTGGAGTGGGACATGTCAAGAAGGTGTGTCCGAGTAACCAGGCTGTGTATCGCCAATGACGGAACGTTGAGGAGACCAATTCGGGTGTTACTTCCAAGGATATTTCTGTATGTAAGAATTTGGGAAAACCCTGTGAAGTTTCTGGTCGCCCTACCAATGATAGTCTTGATAGCTCGTTGAAAGCTAAATCTTTATGTGCTAATTCTGCTTATGTCGCTGACCTACCTAACCTGTCGGTGAGCAATGGCGTGGCAAGTCAGCCTAATTCTAAACGTTGTGTGAATCCTGTGGTGCGGGTGTCCTCGTCACCTAATTGTAATCGTGTTAGAGTGAGTAATGATTTTGGAATTTCTCCTGTGGCTAAAGGAATATCCCCGTTTATTGAAATTTGTGTCAATGACGAGCCCGTTTCTGCATTGCTTGATTTTGGTAGTGTCGCATCCTTTATAAGCAAGGACTGGTTTTTTATCTATGAAGAGTGTTTGCAAATTTCCTGAGTTAGAGCCTAACAATGAATCTTTTATTTCGGCAAATTGTTCAAACTTAAATATTTTGGGTAGTATGACAGTCAAAATTCATATTCTAAATTTTTCTTGGAAATTTAAATTTTTGGTTGCCAGAAATCTTTCTTGTGCTGTGGTCATTGGAGCTAATTTCATGTCACACGTTGGTATGCTTCTTGATTTTGGTGCTCGCAACTTATGGTTTAAGTTTAATCCTCAGAGTAAATTATCTTTCAACCCGGTTTTATCTTCTCCTGCTGTCAATTCTGTTACTGAACCTATGACTATTGAGGATCTCGATCTGGAAAATTTAACGAGTCTTCAAAGGGAGGCCATTAAGAGGTTATGTCAGGAATATGGCGATGTATTTACTGACAAGCTGGGTGTAACCCATTTGATGGAGTACAAGATTGAGCTAACCGATTCTGTGCCGGTGCGTTCCAGCCCGTATCGCCTTGCCCCGCCCAAGATGGCTGAACTTCGTAAGATTATCGATAAGATGTTAGAAGAAGGTGTAATCCAACCCTCTATCTCTGCCTACTCATCCCCTATATTTCTTGTGCCAAAACCTAACGGTGGTTTTCGGCCGGTGGTCGACTATAGGGCTCTTAATCAAAAAGTTGTTTTGCAGTCCATTCCTTTGCCCGACCTTCACACATGTTTTAGTTGGTTTCGCAACGCGAAGGTGTTCACGATCCTCGATTTAAATTCTTCCTACTTCCAAATTCCCCTCTCTCCTGAATCCAGGCATGTTACTGCTTTTTCCACTGACTGGAACCTCTTTGAGTATGCCCGTGTCCCGTTTGGCCTATCCACCGGAGCCGCTGTGTTGAGCAGACTTCTGGACAAGGTATTTTCAGAAATTAAATTCAAGTTTGTGTACCACTACCTTGACGATGTGGTGATCTATTCCGGGTCCTTCGAGGAACACGTTGATCATCTGAAAATTGTACTTGATCGGTTGCGTGACGCCGGACTTACCGTCAAATTGTCCAAGGTTTCCTTTGCCAAGCCCAAAATTTCCTTCTTGGGACATATTGTTTCTGAATCTGGTATCTCAGTGGACCAGTCTCGCACGCAGGCCATCAGAGATTTTAAACCACCCAAGAACGCCAAGGGTGTTGCTCGTTACATTGGAATGGTCAACTTCTTCCGTAAGTTTATCAGTAACTTTGCCGACCGTGCTGCTCCTCTAAATCAATTACGCAAAAAGGCTGTGAAGTTCGAGTGGGGTCCCTCTCAGCAAGCAGCCTTCGAAGATCTTAAGCTTGCGCTCTCTAACGCCCCTGTGTTAGCCATTCCGGATTTTGGGAAGCAGTTCATTGTGCAGACTGATGCGTCTGGTCGTGGTGTTGGTTGTGTCCTTCTGCAGGAATCTGATCTGGGTCGGCAACCTATTGCATACGTTTCACGTACCTTAACGGACGCAGAGAGGAAGTATTCTATTTACGAACTTGAGGGTTCAGCTGTGTTGTTCGCTCTAGAAAAATTCCGTATGTATCTTGAGCACACCAAGTTTCTCCTTGAGACCGATAACCAAGCCTTGAGCTGGGTCTTAGGGAAACCCCGCAAAACTGGTAGAATTGCTAGGTGGGCAACTAGGATTCTGTCGTTCCAGTTCACTGTCCACCATATTCGTGGGTCCGAAAATGCGGTAGCTGATTCTTTAAGCCGCATGTACGAGGAAACAGCTGAAGAGGATGTTCAGGAATGCGAACCCGTAAACCTGGTATCTGCTGTAACTTGTGTCAATGCCGTTCTTAGCAATTCCCCTGTGCTTTTTGAGGATGTGAGACGATTCCAGAAGGAAGACCCCTCCTTATGTAGCCTTATTGACCGAATCAATTCTGGTGAAGTGATCAAGCCCTACTCTCTGAAGGACGGTGTATTGTGTTGTTCGTCTCGTCATGACCGCCTACCTAAAATTGTGCTCCCGTCAATCCTCATTCCGGAAATCTTTCGTTACTATCATGAATCTCCTATTGGTGGCCACCTAGGAGTATTCAAGACCCGAGCTAAAATCAGACAGTTTTTCATTTGGCAAGGTATGGATGGCGACATCAGGAGGCTCATTAGGAATTGTGCTGCATGCAGTATTAGCAAACCTCCGGTTTCTACTAAGGTTGGCCTGTTGTCATCTGAACCAGCATCTAGACCCATGGAGAGGCTTTTTATCGACCATGTTGGACCGTTCCCTCGCTCTGGTCGGGGAAACCAATTTGCGCTTGTTTGCACTGACGGTTTCTCCCGCTTTAGTTGGATTTTCCCCACCAGACAGGCTACGACCAGTTCCGTCATAAAGTGTCTTAATTCCATCTTCTCGTCTTTTGGGCCGTGTCAGTATCTGGTGTCAGATAATGCCAAGTGCTTTGTATCTCATCAGTTCCGTCAATTCTTGTTTGATTATGCTATTTCGCACGTAACCACCACTCCCTATTTTCCTAACCCGTCTCTCGCTGAGCGAGTCAATCGTAATCTCCGTTCTGCTCTGATTGCTTTCCACCACGACAACCATTCCAAGTGGGATTCTAATTTGCATTGGCTCAATTTTGCTTTCAACACCGCCGTGCATGAGAGCACGCAAGCTACCCCTTTTTCGCTAATGTTTTCCTTTATGGCCAATTCTCCGTTGTCCAACCTGTGGAACCTGCACGATCTCCTTCCAGACAGTTTCACGCCCGAGGATATGAGGGCGAAATTCGACAAGGCTAGAGAGAATATTAAGGTATCCCATGACCAGCTTGCCAGGCGACACAATGCTTGTCGCAAGCCAACGGATTTGGAAATTGGTGATGTTGTGTACGTCCGCAATTTCGAGCCCAAGGGCGTCAGTAATCTAGTCTCAAGCAAGTTAACCCCTCGTTTTAAAGGCCCATGCTATGTAGAGGCATTCTTGACTCCTGTTACTCTTCTTGTTCGAAACCCTAAGGCCAACAAAATTTCTAGAGTGCATCTATCACACATTAAGCGAGGTGGAGACGTTTCTAATGAGGAAATGCTACCATAAATTTTGTAAAACTGAGTTTGTATAATGTAGAGTATCCATAACCTTCATGGAAGCCTTCAAGCTTCTGTTCCACGTGGAATTTTGAGTTTAATTGGATTTTTAAACTCTGGTGGGATACAAACTGTATTGTTGGGAAGTTCCCATTGTAATGGTAAATTGTAAAAGTGTACCTAATTTTGATGTTTCATAGGAGATGCTAACATGTAAGTTGGGCTCGGTGGGAGACCTAACTCATGGTAACCTTGTATTCCTGTTCCCTTTGGGAATTGTAGTGGTCATTCCTCTACCGTAGTCCCTTCGAAATGTATAGTCGTCTAACTCATGTAATCTTGTAATGTACTTCGAATCTGTAAAAATGTAAACTTGTTAATGAAACTTTGTAAGCACGGATCTAGGGCTTGGTCAAAAATGTTCTTCATTTAAATTCAAACTTGTTTCTCTTTGTAAAATGTAGTAAGAAATTGTAAATTCTGTAAACCTTTTTTGAAACTAGATTAACTTCTATTTTTGTAAATGGCTGCCCACGCGTCGAATCATATCTTGCACATTGCTTCATCCTACTTCGTCTAAAACGACCTACATTGGTCTTGTTGAAAATTTTCCTAACGTGTCTCGGACTCTGAAAGCACTGCTGGTGCTGGTGAACTGCGTTTCTGAAGGTTTTTGGACACAGTGAAGCTGTTAACTAAGTGGTTTGCGAGGTGATCAATTATCCCTTCACTGATAATCTGACCCTGCATTCTTCCTAACCAAAACGATGCGGTTTCATCCATCAATTGGAGTTAACTGGTGAACATTATCTTCGGGAAGCATCTCTGGTGAATCGACAAGTTAAGGAGTACTGTCTATGCCTTGGCATATTCGTGAACGGTGTTCACGCTTAAGGGAGGGAGTCTGATACGTGCAAGGGCACGTCTCTACCATTTCAAACATGTATTTAATCAGGGACGCTGTTCTTGAAGTTTTGAATCGTCCGCTTGGTCGCTCAGTACCGCCTGTCACCACAAGATGGTAGCTGCAGTCGGACTTTGGAAAGATACAAATAGTTCCTGTTTCTCCCCAATAGGTGGTGTGGGCTTCGCCTTATAAAACTCTATATTCACATGACATAATTGAAAGACAATCTTATTCTTCGTCGTAAAACAAAAGCCGGCGTATTCATGATACCGCCAAATTATGAACTTATTTATGACATTGTTGTCTTGATGTGTCACTTCGTGATTGGACAATATTATTTACATGAAGACAGTTCGATAAATGACGAGCGATTCTCCGCCATTTTTGTGGAGTCCATTTGCTGTCGAGTGAAAAACAACAAGCCGACGACTGGTCCAAGAGTGTCTATCCGTTGCGCTGGGGGCATTGCCCCTAGCTTTTTCAAAATGTGAATACTCATTCAAGAAAAAGGAATTGCCTGTTTTCTTCAGGCTGTAAATTTTCATCGTTCCGCCGTGAAGAGGAAATGTGCAAGGGTAATCGCAACTGGATGCGATCAAGTGCTTGTATCTACACGAGGCATCGGCGTGTTAGCCATTTTTGTGAAGTACATGTAATAACGTAAAATTATGTGTTAATTATTTTATTGTTATTGTGTCTCCACTGAGAAGGATGTAAGGTACGTTTTTTTTAATTTAATTTATCTAATTATTTTATGTTATGGAGCTCCGATATCTTCTTATAGTAATGTTTTATTTCTGTTCCTCATTTGTTTAATGGCCTAATTTTTTTTTGCTGTTTTAATTTCGTGTCCTGATTTATTTGAACCTTGTTATCTTTTCGTCGTACCTCCTGGAGACACATTTCTAGTTTATTTCACGTTTAAATTATTATTTATTTTCCTTTGGCAAGCTTGGGTTTGTCCCTTTTTTTAATCCATGTAAGATCCGTCCAGTTTTAAAACGACTTGCAGTAATAGTTTTTAGATGTAATTTTTTTTTTACCGTTCATTTCCTTCTACTAATGTTTAAATTTAATCTTATTAATTGTTTGCCGTAATTTCGATCTGGCATGGTTTTGGTGTGGCCATATCTTTTGTTTACCGTGATGCATTGTGGTCTCGTTGTCAGTCCATTTGGCGCGGGTCTCAAAAGCATACGTGTTTTCTGTTAGCTCAATAATTTTTTTTTTAAATTGTAATCTTGTTGATGTTAGTTTTGTGATTTCGGGTAAATGTCCTTGTGTGTTTGGCCGGCGAGCATATCATTTATTTTTTTAATTTTCTATCCCATTTAATTTTTTTTAATGTTTAATTTAATTTTCTATTCCTTTTGTTTTGGCGTGGCCTGAGTATCTGCATGCCGGATCGATATTGCATTACCTTGCAATTCATCAAGCCCGTTCTCAGTATGTTATGCATGTAATATTTATTTTAACCTTTGGGCTGTTTTACCTTTTTTTAAATTTTAATTAAGCCTTTTTTTTCTTGGCTTTGCAAGCAAGCATGTTAGGCGCTATCTGGCCTTCTTGTAAAATATTGGTGGTTGATGCATGTTCTTTCTCTGGTGAAGTTCTTATTTAAATTTTCTATATTAAACCTTTTATTCTTAATTATTTTTTTTTAAATCTTTGGTTGTGGCATTATTTCACCGACGGCAGTTCCGTTGGTTTTTGGGGGATGTTTGTACGATAGCCTGTGTGTGTTGTCCCCTTATCCATCTTCCTTCCACTCCTTTGGAGCTCTTCTGTTGGGACATGTCATCTGGAGGTGATGTTGCTGCGGAAGTGACCCGGACCCCTGAATACAGGTAAGTTGGCCCATCCACGTTTCCCGTACTCGTCCCATTCTGGTAAGCAAAGCGTTGGTTATCGAGAAGCCGACGTGCTGCTGGCCAGTGCCGTCCAATGCTAGGGGTAGCAGTAATCATGCGATCAAAGTGAAAGATTGAATAATGAAGCTACGCAATAATTTACGTTTAATGGTACATAACTCTATGGCCTATACATATAACAATCCAAAATGGCGAGCATCCGAAATATTTTGACGGTTCTCAATATCTAAGAATCTTTTCCAGCAATCAAACTGAGTTTTCTTATGTTCGTAGAGGCTATGAACATAAGTTCACCTATATGACTTTCAGTAACCTGGTGAGCACAAATCCAACATGGCGGCGACGCGAACAATAAATATTTAAATGGACGTTCCTCGCGATTTAACAATCTGAGTTCAGTGAATTTCTGCACATTAATGCTTATACAAATGTTAATCCACTGGTATCTAATTTATTTCAATTGTTTTCATAACAACAAGATGGCAGGTGTGCGAAATTTTAAAATCTCGTTTTTACTTCTTGTGTCCTAAAATGCGATTGAAGTCTGAAAACCACACGTACACAATAATCTTCATGTAATAGTACATAAATAAAAATCCAACCTGGCTACCATCTGCAATATTTAGTCGTTTATCAGTATCTACGAATCTAACATAGCAATCAAACTGAAATTTTGTATGTTGATAGAGGCAATTAATATGAGTAGGATATATGAAAATAGGCTGTATAGTTCTTCACGGAACTACTTGTTATATTTAGACCCAGCATTCAACGGGTTGAAATGACAAATGTAGATTTGCAGGTAATGGATTTTGTCTAACGCTAAACCACTTGGTCCTTGTTGCAGGTTATCAAATTTTGATAGCAAGGCATTGACCACATGGGATTGATACCACTCGTTCAGATTATCGGCTATCAAAAGCTCTTGCATTTTACTGCCAATATAAAATGTTTTTTAATGCTCACCGTCCTTGTTTTTGTAAATGATATCGCACACGAGTTGTGTATTGACCTTTAAAGCCATATGCAACCATTGCGCTGTACAAATTTGTTCTTTAAAAATGTCAAAACATGATTCGAGAAAGTCTTTTGGGATTAAACTCTCTCTAACATTCACTACGCGGCCAGAGCAAACACGCTTTTTAAAACTAGAGTCAAGGGGTTCCCAAGTCAAGCTATCGGTAGCAGTGGCAAAATACATGATTTTTATAAAAGAAACAATCTCACCACAGTTTTCAGCCGTAGACTGCTCGGTAAACACTGGTCCCCAACACACAGCAGTGGTTGTAGTGGTCAAGCGTTTTCCAACACACTAAAAAGAAATAAACCACCATGAGTATATCCATTCCAAATAGCATTTATCATAAAAAACAGGATATATATATAATTTCAAAAAATCTTACCTGGGTTTTGTAAAAAAAACTTGCTTTTTCTGCCTTGCCTTGTAGGCTTCTGTGAAATGGTTTGCCTCTCTCTGTCTCTCTCTCTCTTTGTCCACAACAACAGGCATATAGGTTATCTAAAACAAACAAAATAAAAAACAATTCATCAATCAAATGGTAAACCAATAATCATTTAATCATTGATTAGCATAAAATAAAATAAACAGTGTTATTCCAACACTTACCTCAAATATATAATGTATCCAATATAGTAACCAACTGGGGTTGAGCACACGAATGCAATTATTTTTATACACATACGATACAGCCTATGTTTACACTGCAGTGTTTAAAACAGTAATGACTGACTGCGTGTCATATCATGATCAACACTTTAAAACCCCCTGCCCTGCTCTACTCGCCCAGCCCCTCGCCCTGTGTCCCTCTTATCATAGCTGTTAACATTGATCTTGCCCTGCAATTGGCTATGGCAATGGTAGGGGA
This sequence comes from Meconema thalassinum, assembly GCA_946902985.2. Lineage (NCBI taxonomy): Eukaryota > Metazoa > Arthropoda > Insecta > Orthoptera > Tettigoniidae > Meconema > Meconema thalassinum. Next base: position 51,472,665 of record OX336388.2, on the reverse strand, counting down.
GGAGTTATATCGCTTACTGCATTATATCTCTGACGTCGTTGCGATATTGTTCGTCCTCCAATTGACCTCTACGTCACTGTAATTTTCCATTGGCCTGTTGTCCCGTTCGCTCACATTACTGAATCGCGATAACATGTCACATCCTGTCACCCAGCCAGCCAAGCTTCAAGCAGGCCTCTCGAGCAGATATTCTTTTTTCCCATTCTGGCTGCCAGTCAGACATAGAAAAACAAGTTCTATTGTTGTCGACTATTTTTATTCGTCTCATAGCATTATGAATTTAGTCTGGTTACTGGTCAGTGTTTACCAACATGTTTAAAGATCGACTTGAGGGATTTTCGAAATATTCGCCTTCATTCATCTGTCATAGGAAAAAATAGAGAAAAGCGACCCCCTCGTTTTGCCGTCGAAATAGCCATTTCCAGTATCCACCATGGCCAATCATAGCCTCGTTGTAACATACGTCAAGTGCTACCGGTTCTCTGTCTACAAACACGCTTTTATTATTAAAAAATTAGGTCATAGAGACCATTGGTTTGAACTATTGAACAACGTTCTATCATGTTTGGTTTTCAAACTATCGCCTACTTTTAAAAACTAAAATTTTCAAAAATTAAAAAAAAAACCAGTGGTCTATTGGAAAGAAGACGTCAGTTCGAGTCCAACGACACCTCATTTGTTAAAATCTGGCCATCCGTTCGATAATGATCACCAATGTTCGCGAGAAAGTGGCTATCATTTTTTTTCCCTCCTACACCCTTGAAACTTGCTGTCCGCCTAGAGGGCATACCCACCTTTCATTAACGTCAAACAAACTTTGTTCCAATTCACCGTTTCCAAAATAGCGCCAATCCAAAAAACAAACATTTTCAATTTTTTATAAATACCAACACACATGCTTAGCCAAGAGGACGTCATCCCAACGCCAACAATACCTCGTTCGTTAAAATCCGACCACGCGTTCGGGAGATATCGGCAAAGTTTATATGAAAGTAGGGGATGGGGCAGAACTCTCCAATTGACACTACTGCACAGATTTAGTCCTAGGCTTGAAATTTATTTTGCGGGAAGAGGGGGTCAGGGCCATTCATTTATGTCAAACAATTTTTTTTGTAAAGTTCCTAGTTTCCAAAATATAGGAATTTCAAAATTGGACTGTTCTCAAAAATACATAAAAAATAAAAAAGTTTTATAATAAAAATAAAGGACATAAAGACCATTTGTTTGAACCATGGCAGAACGTTCTATCATGTATGGTTTTCAAACTATCGCCTACATTCAAAAACAAAAAACAAAATCTTTTTTTTTCTTGAAAAATGTAATACGTGGTGCTTAGGAAAGAGGACGTCAGCCAGAGTCCAACGACACCTCATTAGTCAACATTCGACCTTGGGTTCACGAGATATTGGCTTGGACTCACGCGGCGGCCTTACACTGGTAAGAACTCCTAGCTCCCCCTACTCATAACACAGCCATGACATGAACCGCGCTGAGTGATGTCGTTACTAGACTAGTCAGCGACGGCAGATGATCACGCAAATCGACACATTGAGGCAGAGCTCTTAGTATATTAGCTAATTTTAAGGTTAAGTAAATGTCACCTATACGCGGTGTAGCTTATTTTTCCTGCAGCGAGCAGATGTCCCGTATAAGGGATGATATAATGGATGAATTTTTCCTTCAGCGAGCAGATGCCCCGTATAAGGGATGATATAATAAAATGAAGAAATAAGTGCACCCTAGCACCCTCTCTGTCAATTTTCACCAACTATATACGTAGGTAATTGAATAAGGAACTAGTAACTAATTTAGTAAGAAAGGAGAGCGTAATGGCGCAGTGGCTTAGCTACCCGTATTTCACCCCACGGCCGATGATCACGGTGACAGTGGAGTGAGATTCTCACCTGAAACTTTCACCAGGAAGCCCCGCGGCTAGAATCCCGGTGACACCGAGGTGGAACTTTCACCAGGAAGCCCCACTGCTAGAATCCCGGTGACATCGAGGTGAAACTATCACCAGGAATTCCCGCGGCTAGAATCCCGGTGACACCGAGGTGGAACTTTCACCAGGAAGCCCCGCGGCTAGAATCCCGGTGACACCGAGGTGAAACTTTCACCAGGAAGCCCCGCGGCTAGAATCCCGGTGACATAAAGGTGAAACTTTCACCAGGAAGCCCCGCGGATAGAATCCCGGACACCGAGGTGGAACTTTCACCAGGAAGCCCCGCGGCTAGAATCCCGGTGACACCGGGGTGGAACTTTCACCAGGAATCCCGCGGCTAGAATCTCGGTGACACCGAGGTGAAACATTCTCCAGGAAGCCCCGCGGCTATAATCCCGTTGACATCGAGGTGGAACTTTCACCAGGAAGCCCCGCGGCTAGAATCCCGGTAATATCGAGGTGGAACTTTCACCAGGAAGCCCCGCGGCTAGAATCCTGGTGACACCGAGGTGAAACTTTCACCAGGAAGCCCCGCGGCTAGAATCCCGGTGACACCGAGGTGAAACTTTCACCAGCAAGCCCCGCGGCTAGAATCCCGGTGACACCGAAGTGGAACTTTCACCAGGAAGCCCCGCGGCTAGAATCCCGGTGACACCGAAGTGGAACTTTCAACAGGAAGCCCCGCGGCTAAAATCCCGGTGACACCGAGGTGAAACCTTCATCTGACAACTCACGTGGCGGCAGGACCTTAAGTCGCCGACCAAGAACTGTAGTAAGTACGTCAGGATGAAAGAAATCAAGAGAAAATAAGAAAGCAAAGAAGCGTTGTAAGAAGAAGAAATGAAAAGAAATAAATGTACGAATAAAGAAATAAACGAGGCAAGGAATATGAACTTAAAGAAGTGAAAGGTGATTAAGAAGGGGAAATTAGGAAATAAATAAATGAAAGAACATGAGAGTAAATAAGTAACTAAATAACGCCAGAACCATAAATCATCTGCATCGGAGTGAAGAAAGACTAGGGAAAGGCATTGGTTAGAAGCAAGTAAATACGATGAATGATGGAGAAAGTAAGGAGAGGGAGTGTGTAAGAAAAATAGGAAGCAAACAAATAAGTCGACAACAAGGTGAACCAAAAGCTAAAATAATAGTTAAAAGGCTAAGACACGTAAATCTTATCTTATATATATATATAAATGGATGTTCGTTTGTTCGTCTTTTATGCGTTCATAAACCATTCATCCGATTGCGATCAAATTTTGGTGAGTTGTGCACACTTCCGAAATAATTATAGGCATAGTCAATGCAATTTACAATAGATAGCGCGCAGGTAGTTTAACAAATGAATGTTGGCGATGCGTTCATATAGTGTACAATTCATCGGAGTGCGACCAAATTTTGGTGAGTTGTTTAGCACAATTCCGGGATGGTTATAGGTATAGTTAATCCAAATTACAATGGATAGCGCGCATGTAGTTTAAACAAATGATTGTTGGCTATGCGTTGATACACAATTCATCCGATTGCTATCAAATTTTGGTGAGTTGCTGTGCACACTTCCGGGAATGTTATAGGCATATTTAATCCAATTTACAATAGTAGCTTCAACAAAATTGCGTGCGATTCGTTTCAGCAACGACCACCTGCGTTCATATACCATTAATCCCATTGTGACTAAGCTTGGGTGAGACGTTGTGTACACTCCAGGGAAGGTTTCTCGCTTAGTAAATCCATTTTACAATAGGTAGCGCACGAGCAGATTCAACAAATGAGCGACAATGCGTGAAACGTTTCAACAAAATCCCGTATGCGTTCATAATCCATTCATGCGATAGCGATGAAACTTGGGTGAGATGTTGTGTACACTTCAAGGAAGGTATCTGAGTTGGTAAATCAATTTTACAATTGGTGGCAAACGAGTAGATTCAACAAATGAGCGACGACGTGCGAAGCGTTTCAACAAAGTACCGTATGCGTTCATATACCATTCTTCCGATAGCGATGAAACTTGGGTGAGATGTTATGTATACATTAGGGAATGCTTCTGGATTAGATCATCCACTTTTCAATAGGTAGCGCACGAGTAGATTCAACATATGAGTGACAATGCGCGAAGCGTTTCAACAAAGTCCCATATGCGTTCATATACCATTCGGGCAAAAGCGATGAAACTTGGGTGAGTCTTTGTGTACACTCCAGGGAAGATTCCTGGCTTAGTACATGCATTTTACAATAGGTAGCGCACAATTTTATTCAACAAATGAGTGACGGCACGTGAATCGTTTCAACCAAGTATCGTATGCGTTCATATACCATTCATCCGATTGCAATGAAATATTGGTGAATTGTTATGTGCACTCCCGGAAAGTTTTCTGGCTTAGAAAATCCATTTTACAATAGGTAGCGCACGAGTAGATTCAACAAATGAGCGATGGTGCGCGAATCGTTATAACAAAGTCCCGTATGTGTTCATTTACTATTAATTCGATTGCGATGAAACTTTGGTGAATTGTTGTGTACATTCAAGGGAAGGTGTCTGGCATTGTGCATGCATTTCACGATAGGTAGCGCACGAGTAAATCCAAAAAATGAGCGATGGCACGCGAATCGTTTCAAAAGAGTCCCATATGCATTCATATACCATTCATCCGATTGCGATGAGACTTTGGTGAATCGTTGAGTACACTCCAGGAAAAGTTCCAGGCTTAGTAAATCTATTTTACAATAGGTAACGTACGAGTAGATTCAACAAATGAGTGACGGCACGCGTATCGTTTGAACAAAATCCCGTATGCGTTCATATGCCATTCATCTGATTGCGATGAAACGTTAATGAGTTGTTGTGTACACGCCTGGGAAGGTTTTCGACTTAGTAAATCCATTTTACAATAGGTAGTGTACGAGTAGATGCAACAAATGAGTGATGACGCATGAAGCGTTTCAACAAAATCCCGTACGCGTTCATACACCATTCATCGATTGCGATGAGACTTTGTTGGGTTGTTGTGTACACTTACGTGAAGGTTTCTAACTTAGTAAATCCATTTCACAGTAGGTAGCGCAAGAGTACATTTAAAAATGAGTGACAGCGCACGAGTCGTTGAAACGAAATTCCGTATGCGTTCATATCCCATTCGTCCGATTGCGATGACACTTTGGTGAATTGTTGTGCACGCTCCTGCGAATGTATCTAAATTAGTTAATCCGTTTTACGACAGTTTAGAGGCAGTTAACGGAAATTACAAAAAATATTGTTTCCAAAAGCACTTCAAGAAACAATATTACAACGCCAAAACTTTCTTTGATTGGCATTGCAACGCATGCCGGGTACAGCTTGTATGAACATAAAAAAAGGATATTCGTTTGTTCGTTTTTTATGCGTTCATAAACCATTCATACGATTGCGATCAAAATTTGGTGAGTTATTGTGAACACTTCCGGGATGGTTATAGGCATAGTTAATCCAATTTACAATAGACAGCGCGCGAGAAGTTTAAACAAATGTGTGTTGGCGATGCGGTCATATAGCCTACAATTAATCCAATTGCGACCAAATTTTGGTGGATTGTTTAGCACACTTCCGGGATGGTTATAGGCATAGTTAATCCAATTTACAATAGATAGCGCGCGAGTTGTTTGAACAAATGGGTGTTTGCTATGCGTTCATATACAATTCATCCGATTGCGATCTAATTTTGGTGATTTGTTGTGCACACTTCCGGGAAAGTTATAAGCATAGTAAATCCCAATTACAATAGATGGCACGCGAGTAGCTTCAACAAAATGGCGTGCGATTCGTTTCAACAAAGACCACATGCGATCATATGCCATTCATCCCATTGCGATTAAACTTGGGTGAAATGTTGCGTACACTCCAGAGAAGGTTTCTGGCTTAGTAACTCCAATTCACAATAGGTAGCGGACGAGCAGATTCAACAAATGAGCGACGACGCGTGAAACGTTTCAACAAAGTCCCGTATGCGTTCATATACCATTCGTCCGATAGCGATGAAACTTGGGTGAGATGTTGTGTACACTTGATGGAAGGTTTGTGACTTAGTAAATCCATTTTACAATAGGTAGCGGACGAGCAGATTCAACAAATGAGCGACGACGCGTGAAACGTTTCAACAAAGTCCCGTATGCGTTCATATACCATTCGTCCGATAGCGATGAAACTTGGGTGAGATGTTGTGTACACTTGATGGAAGGTTTGTGACTTAGTAAATCCATTTTACAATAGGTAGCGGACGAGCAGATTCAACAAATGAGCGACGACGCGTGAAACGTTTCAACAAAGTCCCGTATGCGTTCATATACCATTCGTCCGATAGCGATGAAACTTGGGTGAGATGTTGTGTACACTTGATGGAAGGTTTGTGACTTAGTAAATCCATTTTACAATAGGTAGCGGACGAGCAGATTCAACAAATGAGCGACGACGCGTGAAACGTTTCAACAAAGTCCCGTATGCGTTCATATACCATTCGTCCGATAGCGATGAAACTTGGGTGAGATGTTGTGTACACTTGATGGAAGGTTTGTGACTTAGTAAATCCATTTTACAATAGGTGGCAAACGAGTAGATTCAACAAATGAGCGACGACGCGTGAAACGTTTCAATAAAGTCCCGTATGCGTTCATATACCATTCGTCCGATAGCGATGAAACTTGGGTGAGATGTTGTGTACACTTGATGGAAGGTTTGTGACTTAGTAAATCCATTTTACAATAGGTGGAAAAAGAGTGGATTCAACAAATGGGCGACGACGTGCGAAGCGTTTCAACGAAGTCCCGTATGCGTTCATATACCAATCGTCCAATAGCGATGAAACATGGGTGAGATGTTGTGTATACATCAGGGAAGGTTTCTGGCTTAGATCATCCACTTTTCAATAGGTAGCGCATGAGTAGATTCAACAAATGAGCGGCAACGCTCGAAGCGTATCAACAAAGTCCCATATGCGTTCATATACCACTCGTGCGAATGCGATGAAACTTGGGTGAGTTTTTGTATACAGTCCAGGGAAGGTTTCTGGCTTAGTACATGCATTTTAAAATCGGTAGCGCACGATTTTATTCAACATATGAGCGACGGCACGTGAATCTTTTCAACCAAGTACCTATGCGTTCATATACAGAGAGTAGAGTTTGTTTGTATCGGAGACCGTCGCTAGCCCGCTCGCCCTCGGCGCGATCCTGTCTCCCGCCACGCAGTTTGCCGTCATGCGGCACTGAGTCATTGAGTATAGGAATTTGTACTTACCTAGTTCACAGCTGGTGCTGAATATGTTCGCCATTCACTGCTACACATCGCTGGCACCTTTTTATGAAACTGGCATGTACTCTCTGAAGTTCCTCAGCACCGATTGACTGTATTTCAGCTGTAATATAGTCTTTAAGCTCATTTATAGTGTGAGGGATTCTCGCATACACTGTATTTTTAAGCGTCCCCCACAAATAAAAGTCAAATGGTGATAAGTCTGGGCTTCGCGGGGGCCACACGTTCCGACTTATAATCCTAGTACCAAAAATACGACACAATTCTGTCATGGATGCTTCGTGAGTGTGAGCAGTGGTAGAATCTTGTTGAAAATAAGTTGTCAATCGCTCTCCGTGAGTCAGTTCGTCAAAAAATTGGTCAAGGATCACATTGAAGTACAAATTTAAGTACAAATTCCTATACTCAATGACTCAATGCCGCGCGAGCGCCGCATAACGGCAAAGTGCCTGGTGGGAGACAGGCTCGCGCCGCGGGCGACCGGGCAAGCGAGGGTCTCCGATCCAAACAAACTTTTTTTTTTTTTTTTTTTTTTTTTTTTTAGCGTATGGCTTTTAGTGCCGGGAGTGTCCGAGGACATGTTCGGCTCGCCAGTTTTGTAGCTGCTTCGAGACGGACACCCAATGGGTGAGCTACAAGTACCGTTGGGGAGGGAAGGAGGGAAGTTGGAATGTAAGGACGAGGAGTTGGAAGGTAGCGGCTGTGGCCTATAGTTAGGGACCAACCCCGGCATTTGCCTGGAAGGAAGATGGGAAACCACAGAAGACCATCTTCAAGGTTGCCGGCGGGGGGATTCGAACCTCCTCGCCTCCCGGATGTGAGCGACTGCCATCAGTCATGCCGTAACCACCACGGCTAACTCACCCGGTTCAAACAAACTGTACTCTCTGTACCATTCATCCCATTGCGATGAGACTTTGGTGAATCGTTGAGTACACTCCAGGAAATGTTTCAGGCTTAGTAAATCTATTTTATAATAGGTAGCGTACGATTAGATTCAACAAATGAGTGACGGCACGCGTATCGTTTAAACAAAATCCCGTATGCGTTCATATGCCATTCACCCGATTGCGATGCAACTTTGGTGAATTGTGCGCGCTCCCACGAATGTTTTTAAATTAGTTAATCCATTTTACGATAGTTTAGAGGCAGTTAACGAAAATTGAAATAAGATTGTTACCAAAGGCATTTCAAGAAACGAATTTACAACGCCAACACTTTTTTGATTGGCATTGCAACGCCTGCCGGGTATAGCTAATTCGTAAATAAATAAAATTGTTAATAAGTCGACAAGGTTAACCTCTACGCCGTACGGACAGACGAATTGACAAATAAACAAACAGCGCTACATGACTGACCTACCAAATACAAATGATAACAATATACTTACAGAAAAATTTCTCCTTCCATACAGCACCAGTGTTGCACTTTACCAAACAGGGAACAATAACCTTTTGCATTTGTATTTTGGATCTCATCAAGTAACCGAGAATCAAAATAAAAGGTAACAACATACGCTTTTACTTCCAGGTAGCAATGAACCTGTTCCTCTTTTCCAGACAGCAGCAAATCCAACAGGAACACATTTAAAAATTTACTCAATCTTTGTACTTCCTTTTTTAGGTAATAGCTGCACCCTTATTACAGGAATTTAGTAATGGGACTATTCACTGTGACTGTCCCAGGGCACCAGCCTTTCCTTCTCTCCCTTTGACACAACACACTCTTTACACTACACTACACCACAATACCTCGATTCATTCCTTTACTTACATTAGCACGACCAAGATAAATCCGCACAGCAATGGCTGACATCTGTAGAAACTTCTAGAGCTATCCATGGGTTTCTATACACGGGATAAACGGATTGATACACACGAACACATGTTGACATGGATGTATTTAACAAGACACTGTGACACATGATACAGAGTACAGTCTATATACAAAAAAAGGGCAAAGAACGTAAAGGTCAAAGAACACAAATGTGACAAAAGACAAACGACATGTAGAGCGAGATTAGAAATTACGAAAAGTATTCATTCTCTTCAACACTCTCCCTTATTCGAGCAATGCTACAGTATGCTTCAATTAGGATAATCCAATGCCAGTAACACATTTCACATGACCATGAACTGGCAGACCTTTTGTCAATACATCAGCAATCATTTCAGCAGTAGGCACATAGGATAACTTTACTTTGCATTTCTTGAAGATGTCCCTAATGAAATGATAGCGCACATCTATGTGTTTTGTTCTCTGAGGAAAACCTTCATTCTCAGACAACTTCTGAGCACTCGGACTGTCATTACACAACTGAATTGGACCTCCTCTCTTACACAATTCAAAGAAGAAACCTCTAAGGAACAGAGCTTCTTTACATGCTAGTCAGACCTATGTATTCTACTTCATTGCTAGACAATGCCACAACTGGCTGCTTCTTACTTTCCCAACTTATTGGGCCTTCTGCATATTTGAATACAAAACCACTCACAGATTTCCTGTCAGTTAAATCGTTTCCAAAAGAAGCATCAACAAAACCCTTGACGTCACATTCTGATTTCTTATACATGTTACCAAGATCCACCGTACCTTTCAAGTATCTGAACAGTCTCTGGACACATGTCCAATGTTCCTTACCATAACAATTATTGAGTTGGCTCAAATAATTAGTTACATATGCAATATCTACCCTGGTACAAATGAAAGGTATAACAATGCACAATAGCCTGTTGATAGGGATAGGATTTATCACAGGATGTGGATTTCTCCAACAACAAACCTGTTTCCATTGGAGTTTCCACAGGAGTACAATCTGACATGTAAAACCTATCCAACACATCTAACAGATAGGGTGCTCCGGGGTTTCTGGGCCCATGGGGTAACTGGGCCATGGGTTATTCATATCCATATTTGTGGGAATTATAATGTTATTTGGTTGGCACACCTTCATCTTCCTTGCTTCTCTCTAGAACAACAGGCATTATTTCATTTGGAGCCATTTTGTAGTTGTGAGAGGTTCAATAATTTGTAAGAAGAAATATTTTCAAACAACGTCGTGTTTTCACATGTTTAACGGGCTTCCGTCATTGCTTGATAAGTACCTGTTTCCTTATTACTAGTCAGACATGAACATAATGAATGAGTTTATACATAAATATGCTAATTACCACCCCTAGGTTTATTGTTAATTGCCTGGTAGGGGTGGCCCAGTTACCCCAAAAAAGTTTCAGAAAAGGGGTAACTGGGCCATCCTATTGGGGTAACTGGATCCAGGGGGTCCAGTTACCCCAATGATATAATTATAAGGTTTTACAAAAAGAGATTGAAGGCTACATGTTTCTTTTTTACAAACGGCATTATCAGACGATGAAATTCAAAGAAACCGATGAAGAATTCTACATTAGAGCGTTTAACACCGTATGCAAACCTCCACAACCGGCAACAAGTAGTTCCGCTCCATTTAATAATATGATTGGTTTTGCAGCAGACCTGAGTGATATAACTAACATCTACTAAGTTTTCCTTAATGTATAAAGACTCATATATCTTTAGTGTTTGAACTCAAAATTTAAAAAAAAAATTGGGAGTAATTTTTTAAAATTTTTATGGTAAGAAATTATTGTCATTTATTTGAATTCATTGTAATTTCTTTGAAAGAAGCATGTTTAATTAAATACATATATAAATATATAACTTTTTCTTATCATATGCCTTTTGTATTTTTATGGTCCCGATACAACGTCCGGAATGTGTACTTATATCAAACAATTAATCAAACTAATATTTTTTCTAAATAAATTGAATGTATAACAATATATCCACTTACCCCAGGCATTTGCTGCGGTGGTCTTATAGAATATAGCCTGGGGTGGTCCAGTTACCCCAAATTCACGGGGCAACTGGGCCACTAGGATAAAAGAATTAAATATATAGATTAAAAATATAAAATGTTAAATACATACCTTAATTGGTATGTAATATGTTGCTTTGTTTATTGCTAAATAATCATACAATATATTACAGTAATCAATCGCTTTTTACTTGTTCCAAATTACGGTTTTATGAAGATAAGTGGAGGTCATGTTGTAAAATCATGACCCAGTTACCCCGGAGCACCCTAACACTTCTGATCCAATTTAATACAATCTTTGCTTCTTTGAACTCTCATCCCCAGACATTCCGAGACTTGTCCCAAATCTTTGATCTTAAAATGAGAATGCAACACAGACCTCAGTTTCTCCACTTGGACAATATTACGGTTGAACTCTCATCCCCAGACATTCCGAGACTTGTCCCAAATCTTTGATCTTAAAATGAGAATGCAACACAGACCTCAGTTTCTCCACTTGGACATGATTACGGTTAAACTCTCATCCCCAGACATTCCGAGACTTGTCCCAAATCTTTGATCTTAAAATGAGAATGCAACACAGACCTCAGTTTCTCCACTTGGACATGATTATTAAAAATACAAAAAAATCATCAACATAGAGGGCAATGACAACAAACGATGATGAATCTTTACAGTAATATACACATGGTTCATAAAGAGACTTCTTATAACCGATTTCAGTAAGAATTTCATGAACCCTCTCATACCAAGTGCGAGATGCTTGCTTCAAGCCATAAACAGCTTTTCGAAGCTTACAAACTTTAGAACTGTCACACTCATAGCTTTCTGGGGGGTACATAAAAATATCATTTTTAAGAACGCCATTCAAAAAAGCTGTTGAAACATCTAGGTGATGAACTGCCAGATCCATATTTACAGCAAGAGCAACAAATAGTCTCAATGTACTATACCGCACTACAGGTGCAAATGTTTCCAGATAATCAACTGCATACCGTTGAGAACAACCTTTAGCCACTAAGCGTGCTTTAAATTTAGACACATTGCCTTCAGTATTATGTTTCACTTTAAACACCCATTTGCATCTTACAATATTAGTTCCCTCAAGTTTCTCAACTAATGTCCATACATTATTATCATGAAATGACTTGAGTTCTTCCTCCAACGCCTTTCTCCATTGCATGCCATCCATATCGCTAAGTGCTTCAGACACAGTGGTCGGTTCCACATAACCACCACTTTCAGCAAAATAGACTTCATAATCAGGAAATTGTTTTGGAAGTCTCTCCCTTAAAGGGTACCTCCTATCTGCATCTTCTGGAACACCAACCTGGTTAATCTCATCATTTTCATTATCATCATTATCATGAATTACAACAATGTCTTCATTAACCTGAGCAATACCTGGACCATCAATGTTGTCCCTAATCTGACCATCAACCGAAACTTCAACGACTGGCAGGTTATCATCCTGTCCAATTCTGTTTTCATCATCATTTACAATGTCATGCAACGGACAATACATTGCATCACTCATTTCAACATTTTTCTCAGCACACCTGGAGAATTTATGTTCTACAAATTTAACACTGTGCTCTACAAAAATTTCTTTAGGCTTACTGGGATCAAACAGACGGTAACCTTTCTTTTACCCATCATTCCTAACAAACACAAAACATTTGCTTCTGGGTTCAATTTGCCACTACGCACCTGTTTTGGAACATGGGCATAAGCATCGCAACCAAATATTTTCATATTCTCATAACTTACAGCTTTACCAGTCCACAATTCCTCTGGTATGGCATTATCAACTTTACTATGAGGACACCTGTTCAAAATATACACTGCCGTATTGGCTGCTTCCGCCACAGTTTTTTAGAGCATCCTGCTGTAAATAACATGCATCTAACCCTTTCCATAATAGTACGATTGTGACGTTCAGCTACGCCATTTTGTTCAGCTGTATACCTTACAGTTCTCTGTTGCACAATCCCTTTTTCCTTGATATATTTGTTCAGGTCAGAATTGACTAATTCCTTACCATTGTCTGATCGAAAAATCTTTGGTGTCTTACCTTTCTGAGTTTCACAATATGTAACAAAATCCTTGACTTTCTCCTTGGCTTTAGATTTTTGTTTCAAAAAATAAACAAAAATCTTCCTGGAAAAATCGTCAATTATTTTCATCATATATTTAACACCATTCCAGGTCTCAGGGAGCGGCCCACACAAATCAGAGTGCACCTAGTCCAAAAGACTTTCACTCCTCGAGTGACTTACTTATGGAAATGACTGCCTTTGCTGCTTCCCGAGAACACATGGTACACACAATCCCTTTGGGATTTCCTTAAATTTAACATCAGACATTTCACTTAAGACCTGTAACTTCTGTCGCCCAACGTGTCCCAATCGCTCATGCCACAAATTGTAATCAGAAACATCACTTACAAAGGCAGACATATCTTGGTTAACATTCAGATAATATAGACCATTCAGAACTGAACCAGTAGCTAGCACGCTACCATTCACTGAGCAATTCTCTGAATCCAAGATTTCACATCCAATTTTGTTAAATACAACAACAGCACCCCTTGTAACCATCTGACTAACCGACAGCAAGTTAACACTCATTCCTGGAACATGCAACACATCCGACAGATTATTAATACTGTCGCTTACGTTCAGGGCAATGTCACCAACTCCTTGTACAGAAAACTTGTCATTATTACCAATTACAATCTTAATATCTGGATCATCAATGCATTTATAATTTGACATAAGTTTAACATTAAGAGACATGTGAGCACTACTACCAGAATCAATGACGAAACAATTCTTTGGTACGTGAGCAGTTAAAGCACAAAACAGACTTTTTTTTTTGATTTTGGACACATCGGCGCACTTTGAACTTTTGTCTTCTGTGGACAAGTGTCTCTTCCGTGACCCTTTCCACCACAAACCCAACACTTCCAACGACTTTTGTCAACCGCGTTTTCACTACCGGTAGAGCTCTTTGGTTTCTTGTGTACCCTTTTGAACATAGGACCTTCAGGACAGGATTCATTCCTCGGGGGCGGAGCGTTCCTACTTGAAGCTAACAACTGTCCTGGCATACACCATTTGGAAGATCGATAGGGCTGATCAATGAATCATCACACACAGAATTCAAATAAAAGGAAAACAAACTTTATTAACACTAAATAAACAAATACAAACCAAAAAAAAAGAAAGAGTAAAACAAAATATCCAAATAAGAAAATCAAAATCTTAACGAGAAATGAATTCAGGCGAAAGTAAACTAATAAATCATGAAATTCTGAAGCAAATCCAAAATAAGTTTAAAACTCCAAAATAATCTACTCAAAATCACAAATTATCAAAATCAATCCAAACGGATTCCAAAAATAACAAAATTGAATAAAATAAAAAAAAATGATCAAAATCAAAATTTAAATTAATTGGATATCAATTAAATTAATTACACAATCAATTTGATTAATTAAGTGGATCAAAGCGATCAATCAAATCATTGAATCCCGATTGGGAAATAACAATCCAATTAAAGACCATTAACAACTTATTCAAATTAATAATTACACAAATTAATTAATCCATCTTTGATCAAACACGTAAGCAAAATTATGATCTGATCTCACTACAATCAGTATTGTACTCATTGAAAATTCCACACTGTGAGCTCATTACATCAAGTATCATGTCATCTCACCATAACGTAATGTACCATGTAAATTAACATTACTTTAATTAAATCATTCGTGCAACACACTATTAAGCGAGGGCTTTCCAAACATGATCCAACATCTTAATATAATCTGGCAATATCGCCTGTATGATCCCTTGTATGGATTAAAAGTACTCTCATAAAGATACACTTCTTATGCATCCAAACTCTTAACACAAGCCTTGCCCCCTTTTTATTCTATGGATATAAAATTGGTACATTTATTTATGAGCTCTCGTGTATGCAACAGATGTACACCACAATAGGACTTGAGATATGCTATACTGGCACATTATAATAAACACCAATGCATGAGAACACGATTATCCACGAGTCGAACTCAAGACTCGATACCTCATTTCGGGTCTCGAATTCGATACTGTCTGTCAGAGTTTATGGGTGTATGTTAACTATACTAATATACAATAACTGAGATGCTTGCAATATCCCCTCAAATATCCTCTTATATAAGACAAAAACCAAAGGCTAAAAATGAACGCTGGACTATATGCAAATTTGCATCAATGCAATAATAAGAATATTCTATGCTCACACTTCGTACGGTGACAAATAACATTTGAAAACAACGATGAGTGTAAGCAACAACGATGTTTCCCCGACACTGTAAATAAAGGCATGGCACAACTGTATCTACAAAATATATTCACAAAATATATACACAAATAGGTCTCGAAGTAAGGACCTCGACTTACCTGTCTCGGGCATGGCATATCTGCAACCGTCGCTAGTATTAGAGAGAGAATACACTTCTACCTCAAATGGTTAATGAATACCTGCACCCTTCTGTAGAACACCATTATCAAATTAATTACCTAATTATCATTATTATTATTCTTATTATTATTATTATTATTAGTAGTATTATCCAATATTATTCCCACAGTGATGTTAGTTTGCAATGACGCTAGGACGCGAAAGGTCAATGGATATTCGTACCCTTTTACAGAATCCATTGATTATATAATTATTATTATTATTATGATCATTGTTATTATTATTATCATTATCGTTATTCGTCACTGCGAGGACGCTAGGTCATGATAGGTCACTGTGTATCTGCACCCTATTACAATATACCATTATTTAATAAGTTATTATTATCAGTTCAAAAATGTGCTCAACAAACACAGACTTAAACTCGGTACAGGAAACCTATGATTTACTGAAAGCTCGGCTCTCTACACGGCCGAGAGGGGAGTGACGGGAATACCGTTATCAAAGTGAGAGGGAAAACGTCAAATGACCTTGGCCTAGGACAAACATGTGTTGAGCCAACACACCAAGTGGTAACCAAAAGCATCCTATTAATCTCACACCAACTAAGCGAAATAAAATAAAAATAAAAAATACGAGCAGCTAGTCTCGTAAGCCTAGTGGTCTCCTGTTCGAAGCTGAGCGTGGCATAAACTTTGGAACATACCCAATCGTGGTTCATCATTTCATTCAAATAATTATAAGCGCCGTTCGGCTTTACCTCTTATCTTATGGCATGCCTCAATACACACTTCTTACCTTTTTATTTTCAGTTGGCGACATCATGGGACACATGGCGATGTCCGCTACAGCCTAACTGCACATATTTCATAATCCTTACCATTTTATTTTTCTTTCATTCGTCGTAGCTTACCTGGAATTACATGGGACCATCCCAATACCATATTTTGCATGCCTTTATCATAACATTTCTGCATATCACCACGACCCAATGCTCATACATGTTCCAAAACACTCAGACAGTTGTTCAGTGCACTCTCTCACAAACCGTATCTTACCTGATTAGAGCAAATATATTGGAGACGCAAAGGTAACATTCCTAGCTTGCTCCCAGGGCATAACTTAGCTAAATAAATATCTCACCAGGTGGGAAATCAAAATGCCAGCATTACGGAATTAAAAATTCCCCCTCCATTACTCGTGTTATTATTATTATTAATATTATTATTATTAATAACTTGTGTTACTATTGTGTCCGTAAAAAAAATAATGTTAGAATCTCTCTCTCTCTCTTTCTTACCCAAAACCACATGCCTCACTCTGGGCTTCTTCCGTCTTTTCCTGGGCTGAAATACACATACTTTAGCAAATAAATAAACATACATTCCTACCAGTGTATCCAACATGTACGATATGTGAGCGTTATTTCTGCCAAGCATCTCAAAAATAAATCAACGGCGTCGCGTCATCACGTGCGCACATATCTAAGCAAAATAAATCTAACTTCAAAAATTAATCACTAACATATTATATACACAACTATGGTAATCCTAAGAATACACCCATAAACAATGACTTAATATAATCAAAGATTGATACTCATCGTGGTCTCCTGTCGGCTGCCGTCATTCCTTTCAGCAGGGATCTTTCACAGCTCCTCTCCAGGGCTCTACATGATATCACAATTACACATCATCACTGGATACATGATTACACTGATTAATTCTTCATCCTAATTTCGCTACGTTTCACTCGATTTCCTTCACAAACTATTATTGACACTTTCATAAGGTATCACATACTAGTACCCTAATAAACACGTAATTTATTATTCTAGACACTTTATACACTTTTCAGGGATTGCGCAATATAACCACACGTATTTCTATCTCACTAGCTCTTTCTTCACGGTGCCGTGGGTTGATCGATTCTACGCGTATTTCCCTTCGAATGGTGAGCTCGCAGATGACGTGCCGGTTCAACTGGACTCCGGTTCGGACCTCGATTGTCCTTCTACGTCTTCCTCACTCCTGCGTCTGCTAACACCGTCTCTGCACTTGGCGTGGAAAGTCTACTATACACATTTGAGCGAATATATTGCTTTCCCGCATATGAATACTTTATTTTACACAATTTATGTCTCTTTAAATATCGTCCCCTTGTACTTTACAAATTGTGGTACAATATTATTTTAGCTCGGCGTGCTCCCACTGCTAACTGCTCGTAGTTATGCGACGACCTTTCTCGCCCGCCGTTTTGTCACCAACCAACTAGCAAACCGGACTCTGACACACTACGCAGCACTGCTCACGCGAAACTACTCCAGACTACTGCCAACTAACCCCTGCGACCACGAGAGTGCGGGGATATATCTTTCACATGGCGGCGGTCAACACTAATCTTCATACGCTGTCGGGAGCTCTTCTTTCAGACCGCACACCATCTTCACAATATATGCAAATTAATATTGATAATAAGGCCGTATTATTATCATATTGTCACCGACATTCGATCGTGGCTTCCACAAAAATCCATCTTGCGTCCCCTGGCACTATTTCTGACGACATGGACGCTATCCCTACCAGCGCAACCAAACTCTCCACCCCAGACTGTTGGCGTAAGAAACTCATTTCCTTGATCATCGATTTAATGATATCATGATGATCTATTCAGTTTGATGACTGGCGAAAAATCTTAGGAATATTCCAGGTTTAATGACGTTAAGGGTTCGATCCTAGGTGTTATCGTATTGTCACAATTTATTTATTTAGTGATTTAGGGGCGGGGCTTTGCTAACATGCGGCGTAGCGTAGAACATACGAGAACAAATTATTGAGGTCAGCCTCCCAAGAAGTCCTTGGAATGTTGCACCTGCTCTGGCCAATGCGTAGCATAGAAATATGTTCTAGACTTCGCTGTATTGGCAAACTTTAGGCAATACGTCGCTGGTACTGTATGCGACGTGCATGAGCTCGACTTCCAACCCAGATCGGGCGCTTGCCATGATTAAATAATATGCAATCCGGTTTCCATCTCCTCTGTAATTTGAAGCTCATTTAAACGATATATACTCTGCATGACGAAGAACCATGCGAACTTAGCCTGGGGCCTATAGGATAAGGGCGCATCTTCCCCCTCCTTGGGTTTCGAAAAACTATCTACAGCATGTGATGGTTTTTCGAGATTTATTACCTTCATCTCCCTTCTTAATAATTACTCTGTCATGCATCGTTTAAATGTTGAGTACGCTGACCTTCCGATCATTCCTTCTCTTCCTCAATAACATTGACTTGTTGGTCCGTATCATCTTCTTCCATCGGGTAATAAACCTTTAGATTCTGGGCGTTGTAGATTGCTTCCACTCCTGTTTCCAGATGTTTGACCTTGTACGCATTGTTCCCAATCACCTTGGTAACCTTGTACGGTCCATGGAACAACTCACAAAATTTAGCATATACTCGTGCCTGAGGATCAGAGGTTGCCGGCTTCTTCACGAGCACCAGTTCTTCCAATTCAAGTGGTCGATGAAACCTCCTATTCCTTACCCTTCTTAAACGGCGCTCAGCCTGTTTCTTCAAATATGACGCTGTGTCTCTGATCACTAACTCATGGCTCAGTCTGGCGTCTACCGGACACGGTACAACATTATTCCATGGTCGATCAGGGTGTCGGTTGAAATGCACAACCGCGGGAATCCGACCCGTGCTTTCGTGTATGGTATTATTGATACACGATTCGATTATCGGCAATACATCCACCCATTTCCAGTGTTGTTGTGGACAGTATATTCGACAGAACTTGGCAATTTCTCTCATAATTCGTTCCGACGGATTTCCCTCCGGGTGACGAACAGAGCTTAGGACGTGTCGAATATTCAACCTTGCCATTTCCCGTCTAAATTCGGCGCTGGTGAAATAACTTCCGTGGTCCGTGAGGCAAAATTCTATCTCTCCAAACGTGGGAATTACTTTAGCTTTGATTCGGTTCAAAACCTGACGGGTATTCATCTTCTGAAGAGGGCATAAGACCACGTATTTCGAGAATACGTCTATGCTGACCAAGATGTATTTACATCCCCTTCTGCCTTTGGGCAATGGACCGTATCCATCCATGGCGATGAGCTCACACGGCTTTTGAGGCAATAATGGTTTCGGATACTGTTTCATCAAAAACGAGTTGGGCTTCACTCTTTGACATTTGTCACACGTCTTTAGTGTTCTTTGGGTGGTCTCACGTAACTTCGGCCACACAAATGTCTCCTGGATTAAAGCGCTAGTTTTGTCAATTCCACCATGACCTGAAATACGATGTGCGTGCCACACCAACCCTTTTTGCAATGAGGGCGGCACCATAATCCTCAATTGGTACGATCTGCGTCTACGAACTTGTGTAACAATTCGTTATACCACATATAATTATCAGAAATTTTCTCTGCCTCGATGAATGCGGGAGTTCCAGGTTGTAACTTTTTCTTGAAGTAATTTATGATCATGTTCATCCAAGGATCCTTCTCTTGCTCAATTTTGATTCCCCCTAATTTTTCCAAAAATTCTTGATCTGACCGGGTGAGTTCAATTTGGTTCACAGACTCAATCTGATCCTCTTGATCTGGATTTCGGCTTAGAATATCCGGTATTAGGTTGAGTCTTCCCGGATAGTGCTCAATGGTGATGTCAAACTGCTGGACGTACAGCGACCACCTGTTGACCCTTTCTCCTGCCATCGGCGTTTTCAATAGAAAAACCAGGCTTCTATGGTCTGTTCTGATGAGAATTTTGAATCCATACACAATTTTTCTCCACTGTTGTAGAGCGAATATTATAGACAACAACTCTCGCTCTGTGATAGTATAATTCATCTCATGTGTCCTCAATTTGCGTTTTGCGAAAGCTAGGTAAGTTTTAGTCTGAGGATTTTCCGGGTCTTCCTGGTACAACATCGCACCGAATCCAATTTGTGATGCGTCAGTTTGTATGATGAACTGACGTGTAAAATCAGGGTAACCCAACTTAATGCTTCCGGTTAATAATTCCTTGGCCTTCCTAAAAGCGCTATCGCATTCATCATTCCATGCCCATCGGTTGTTCTTGTGCAGCATATTTTGGAGTGGAGCCATTATCTCTGTATACCCCGGACAATGATCAGCGAAGAAGTTACATATGCCCAAAAATTGGCGAACATGCTTCACTCTCGTAGGCTTCGGGAAGTTCCGAATTGCTTCCAATTTAGCTGGATTCGGGCTGATACCTTCACCATCAATAACATGACCCAAATATAAGACTTCTCTTTGGCAAAAATGAGACTTCTCAATGTTGATTTTGAAATTTGCCTGTTCGAGGTTAGCTAATAACTTCTCCAAGTTTGATAAGTGTTCATCCAAATCTTCAGAAGCCAATAAGATGTCGTCCACGTATCGGGTGGTTATGCTCTTGACTTCTGGCGTCAGATTACGCTCGAGAGCCCTGATTAACGCCGACCCGGCCGTCTTAATGCCAAATGGTAACCTCTGAAATACATAGGTCTGCTGATCAAACAGAAACCCTGTGAGCAGTTGTGATCTTTCATCCAACTCCAGGTGATGATAACTACTCGTTAAGTCAATAGAACTGAAATAGACCTTGTTCCTGAACTTTCGGATTATCTCCTTGATTGGTGGAGCCTGATCATATTCTGGGATCAATCTCTCGTTTATTTCTCGTGCGTCCAAACAGACTCGCACTGTCCCGTTGGGTTTCAAAACTACCACCAAGGGGTTCACAAAAGGAGTAGCCATCATGGCGATCACACCTCCTTCTTCCATCTTCTTCAGAGTCGCGGCAACTTCTTTGACGTATTTTTCAGCAACAGGGTATGCCTTTTTCTTGAAAGGTGACCAGTCATTAATTTGCATCGCATATTTAAACCCTTTGATCCTCCCGGGCTTAGAATCAAAAACTTGTCGATGCCGTTTCAATATCTCCCCCAGCTTCATCCGATCGTCATCACTAATTTTTGCCTCTTGCATTTTCTCTGCAAATTTCGCCTCAGGTTCTTCGACCTCATCCTCTGTGGTCGTGGTCCATATCTCGGGTCTTATTAATTCGTCGTCAATGTCATTGAGCCGTTGATTCAACCTGCTGCAACTCTGCACCATCCATATCTCTTCCGAATTTCTGGGAACGTCCGGATTCAACGGGATCTTCATGGCACGGTCCTCGTCCACAATTTTAAATTGGATGATTCTATTGGCCAAATCAATGACGGCACCATATTCCCGAATAAAGTCTGCCCCTAAGATGACATTATAACTTACTTTGCTCATTATGAGGAATGGGTGTGGCATGCTGTACCCTTGCACGTCAATATCTAGAAAAGTTTGAAATTTGCATGTGGTGGATTTGTCTGGAATGATACCTTTAATTTTGACATTGGACAGGGGCAAGATTGGGATCTTAAAATGCTTTCCCAACTCATTCACCAATGCTTGTGAGACTATGCTAATGCTAGCTCCTGTATCCACCATGCATTTGACAGTTAAGCCTCCTACTCGGGCATGTATGACCGGTAATTCTCTAATAACTTTGATTTCTGGCCCCTTTAGATCCTCGGTCAGTTCCTCTTCTTTCACCACCCAGTCACTTATCTGAGCGACAACCATGTATCTATATGACCCATTTAGATTGTCTGCATCGTCCTGATGGCCTAAAATTGACGTTTTTTTTATCTTGGGACGCTTCCCTAGTGTTTTGTCCTCTAGACCTCTGGCTAGCCTGAAATTCTAGACTTTCGGCCCCAGTTTCCACTACGTCCGGATTCTGCCTCGCTTCCATACCTCTCGTCCACTTATCCTCTTCTTCTTCCTTCCGTAAATCTTGGGCTTGGAGCTCATCCAGGTATCTTTGTGTTCCTCGATGCCATCGTTCCATCTCTTCTTGATGCGATGGATGCGGCCTCCGTTTTTGCCATGGTCTTCCTCCTCGAGTCTATGAGGATCTGCCTCTCCAGAAACCTCTTCCTCTCGAAGGGTTGGGCCTAGATGTTCCTCTATCCGCTCTCCATGTCCCACTGTATCTCCATTCGCGTCTCCATCCAGCATTCTGAGGCATCTCAGGCTGTTGGGTTCCATATCCAGGATTCTGGCGTCCTTGTTGTTCCCATCTCGTTTGTTTTTCCATGGCGTCAGCATTCATTCCTTTTCGTCGTTTACAAAGTGGCTCCGAGATTTCAGCCGAATTGACGTTTTCTACTGTCCGATGTGTGCGTTGCGGACTGTGCACCGTGGTTTCATCCAAATGGCGAAGTATTTCCTCTGCACGCACCGCGGTTTTTACATCTGCCGTCGCCATGATCTGTTGTACCGCAAGTGGTAGCTGTTTTTCAATTGCTGTTACCATTTCCTCCTCCGACGGTGGCATGTCAAGTTCCTTCATCCTGTGCAATTGGGTTATGAAATACTCAGAGTATTTCGTTGGGGATGTCGTACTGTATCGACGAGCGTACAACTCAGCCCGCAAATTCTGTTGAGCTGATAAGCTCCAGTACTTCTTTAAAAATACTTCCCGGAATTCCTCCATGGTGTTGAATGTGTAATTGAAACTCCTGAACCACTGTAGAGCGTTACCAGTCAAAAGCTTTTCCACTGTTCTTAGCTGACGGTCTTCAGGAACCTTGGTCTCCTTTATATACTCCATTACCTCCCGGAGAAAACCTTTTGGCGTGACGTTTGTTGTGCCAGAAAATTTATTTGGCCGATCGTCATTCATCCGGATGACTTGCACCACTTGAGTAGTCACGTTTTGCTCCACTGGCGTTGACGTCTGTCCTCTTATGTCTCGAAATTCAGGACTATAGGGCCTCCCATCATCTCCGAGGTTGAGCTGTTCCTGGAATCCTATTTTATCCGATCTATGGGTCTCTGTTGCTGGTCTGACCGTCCCCATCTGTAGGTCAGTTATGGCTCTATCTTGTATCGAAATCTTTACTTCATTTTTGGCCTGCTTATTCTCCTGTTTCTCGAGTCGAGATAACAGATCCATTTCCACTCTGTGACGTCTCTTTTTATCTTCCCCAAATTCTCGCAACATGTTCTTATTTTCTTCCTTAATTTCCTTACGAAGGTCCTCGTATGCCATCTCCCTGTCTCTCCTGAGATCTTCTCTATCCTGAATCCATGCCTCACCTTTTCCTTCCTGACATTCCTTTAATTCCTCTCTTATCACTCGCCAGGTTTCTTTGACTTCTTCTTTGAACTTGGAAACGTCAATCTCAACTGATTCGATTCTAGTTGATGTTTCCATATGGCCGTCTTGTAACTCATCAATGTCTGCTCGTGCAGCAACGAGTCCCTTCTCAACTGTGGATATCTGTGCCTGTGTACCGATTTCCAAAGCTGTTATTCTCTGGGTAAGACTATCGATCTGACTCTCAATTGCAGCCCTGTGTTCTCGCATTTGCACATTGTTTTGTTCGCAGGTGCGACTTATTCGACTCATTTCCGACCTAATGTCATCGAATTGTGTCTCATTGTCAACCCTCAACTGACCTAATTGTTGTGTCAAGTAAGCCCCCTGTTGTGTTATCTGTTCTGTTAATTGCGCTTCCTGTTGTGCTAACTGTTCTTGGTTGTCAACCTTCAACTGCGCTATCTGTTCTGTTAATTGCGCTCCCTGTTGTGCTAACTGTTCTTGGTTGTCAACCTTCAACTGCGCTATCTGTTCTGTTAATTGCGCTCCCTGTTGTGCTAACTGTGCTAATTGTTCTCCACTCATCTGCTCCATCAGAGCCTTAATGTCTTCTAAAGACGCCATTACAATCAATGTAAATAAACGGAGCTGCACCAACCCATGCCGAACAACGACTACAACTACACAAATGCATAGCACATCTCAATCCTTCATGTGAATCCTTCAATGAGTATCTGTTTCAACCAAACAATATCCTCCTCTCTTGAATTTAAGTAATTAATCGCGCAGTGTTAATAAAGTAAAAAAAAAATCTAATCCCCGTATACAACAACAAAATTTCGTGGACTCTTGAAAAACATCAATTTTACAAATAAATTAATGCCTTCCGTAAACCTCACCAAATAAGGCTCTATGAGTCCCTCATGGAAACTCAATATCGAAACTTTAAAGGGTTTTATTCAGCTTACTGTGTAATTAAAATATTAAAATAGCAATAATTCTGAAACACAGTAACTGTTAATTGATTGAGTTCCACGAATGCTTCAAGCATCTGCCCCAATCACGTTGGGCGCCACGGTTCGGCCACTCCACCACGGATGGCCGGGTTTCGCGGGATTATCCCTAGATTGGGATTCCCGCCGGGGCAGCTAATGCCGTCGGGGATACTTCGGGATATCGACCCCATACGGATGCATGAAGCTCAAACGCATCTACCATGCCGTACGAATAGGCATCACACAATAAATCATAGTATGCAGGTCACCCGAATGCGTCTGTGTGTGTTAACCACTATGATCTTCCATAAATAAAAGAAATTCGACGAAAGGATAGATAACAATCTACCCATGCCCTATGTACCCTTTTGAACATAGGACCTTCAGGACAGGATTCATTCCTCGGGGGCGGAGCGTTCCTACTTGAAGCTAACAACTGTCCTGGCATACACCATTTGGAAGATCGATAGGGCTGATCAATGAATCATCACACACAGAATTCAAATAAAAAGAAAGCAAACTTTATTAACACTAAATAAACAAATACAAACCAAAAAAAAGAAAGAGTAAAACAAAATATCCAAATAAGAAAATCAAAATCTTAACGAGAAATGAATTCAGGCGAAAGTAAACTAATAAATCATGAAATTCTGAAGCAAATCCAAAATAAGTTTAAAACTCCAAAATAATCTACTCAAAATCACAAATTATCAAAATCAATCCAAACGGATTCCAAAAATAACAAAATTGAATAAAATAAAAAAAAATGATCAAAATCAAAATTTAAATTAATTGGATATCAATTAAATTAATTACACAATCAATTTGATTAATTAAGTGGATCAAAGCGATCAATCAAATCATTGAATCCCGATTGGGAAATAACAATCCAATTAAAGACCATTAACAACTTATTCAAATTAATAATTACACAAATTAATTAATCCATCTTTGATCAAACACGTAAGCAAAATTATGATCTGATCTCACTACAATCAGTATTGTACTCATTGAAAATTCCACACTGTGAGCTCATTACATCAAGTATCATGTCATCTCACCATAACGTAATGTACCATGTAAATTAACATTACTTTAATTAAATCATTCGTGCAACACACTATTAAGCAAGGGCTTTCCAAACATGATCCAACATCTTAATATAATCTGGCAATATCGCCTGTATGATCCCTTGTATGGATTAAAAGTACTCTCATAAAGATACACTTCTTATGCATCCAAACTCTTAACACAAGCCTTGCCCCCTTTTTATTCTATGGATATAAAATTGGTACATTTATTTATGAGCTCTCGTGTATGCAACAGATGTACACCACAATAGGACTTGAGATATGCTATACTGGCACATTATAATAAACACCAATGCATGAGAACACGATTATCCACGAGTCGAACTCAAGACTCGATACCTCATTTCGGGTCTCGAATTCGATACTGTCTGTCAGAGTTTATGGGTGTATGTTAACTATACTAATATACAATAACTGAGATGCTTGCAATATCCCCTCAAATATCCTCTTATATAAGACAAAAACCAAAGGCTAAAAATGAACGCTGGACTATATGCAAATTTGCATCAATGCAATAATAAGAATATTCTATGCTCACACTTCGTACGGTGACAAATAACATTTGAAAACAACGATGAGTGTAAGCAACAACGATGTTTCCCCGACACTGTAAATAAAGGCATGGCACAACTGTATCTACAAAATATATTCACAAAATATATACACAAATAGGTCTCGAAGTAAGGACCTCGACTTACCTGTCTCGGGCATGGCATATCTGCAACCGTCGCTAGTATTAGAGAGAGAATACACTTCTACCTCAAATGGTTAATGAATACCTGCACCCTTCTGTAGAACACCATTATCAAATTAATTACCTAATTATCATTATTATTCTTCTTCTTATTATTATTATTATTAGTAGTATTATCCAATATTATTCCCACAGTGATGTTAGTTTGCAATGACGCTAGGACGCGAAAGGTCAATGGATATTCGTACCCTTTTACAGAATCCATTGATTATATAATTATTATTATTATTATGATCATTGTTATTATTATTATCATTATCGTTATTCGTCACTGCGAGGACGCTAGGTCATGATAGGTCACTGTGTATCTGCACCCTATTACAATATACCATTATTTAATAAGTTATTATTATCAGTTCAAAAATGTGCTCAACAAACACAGACTTAAACTCGGTACAGGAAACCTATGATTTACTGAAAGCTCGGCTCTCTACACGGCCGAGAGGGGAGTGACGGGAATACCGTTATCAAAGTGAGAGGGAAAACGTCAAATGACCTTGGCCTAGGACAAACATGTGTTGAGCCAACACACCAAGTGGTAACCAAAAGCATCCTATTAATCTCACACCAACTAAGCGAAATAAAATAAAAATAAAAAATACGAGCAGCTAGTCTCGTAAGCCTAGTGGTCTCCTGTTCGAAGCTGAGCGTGGCATAAACTTTGGAACATACCCAATCGTGGTTCATCATTTCATTCAAATAATTATAAGCGCCGTTCGGCTTTACCTCTTATCTTATGGCATGCCTCAATACACACTTCTTACCTTTTTATTTTCAGTTGGCGACATCATGGGACACATGGCGATGTCCGCTACAGCCTAACTGCACATATTTCATAATCCTTACCATTTTATTTTTCTTTCATTCGTCGTAGCTTACCTGGAATTACATGGGACCATCCCAATACCATATTTTGCATGCCTTTATCATAACATTTCTGCATATCACCACGACCCAATGCTCATACATGTTCCAAAACACTCAGACAGTTGTTCAGTGCACTCTCTCACAAACCGTATCTTACCTGATTAGAGCAAATATATTGGAGACGCAAAGGTAACATTCCTAGCTTGCTCCCAGGGCATAACTTAGCTAAATAAATATCTCACCAGGTGGGAAATCAAAATGCCAGCATTACGGAATTAAAAATTCCCCCTCCATTACTCGTGTTATTATTATTATTAATATTATTATTATTAATAACTTGTGTTACTATTGTGTCCGTAAAAAAATAATGTTAGAATCTCTCTCTCTCTCTTTCTTACCCAAAACCACATGCCTCACTCTGGGCTTCTTCCGTCTTTTCCTGGGCTGAAATACACATACTTTAGCAAATAAATAAACATACATTCCTACCAGTGTATCCAACATGTACGGTATG
This sequence comes from Meconema thalassinum, assembly GCA_946902985.2. Classification (NCBI taxonomy): domain Eukaryota; kingdom Metazoa; phylum Arthropoda; class Insecta; order Orthoptera; family Tettigoniidae; genus Meconema; species Meconema thalassinum. The sequence continues at coordinate 51,444,730 of OX336388.2, read as the reverse complement.
TGAGCGTTATTTCTGCCAAGCATCTCAAAAATAAATCAACGGCGTCGCGTCATCACGTGCGCACATATCTAAGCAAAATAAATCTAACTTCAAAAATTAATCACTAACATATTATATACACAACTATGGTAATCCTAAGAATACACCCATAAACAATGACTTAATATAATCAAAGATTGATACTCATCGTGGTCTCCTGTCGGCTGCCGTCATTCCTTTCAGCAGGGATCTTTCACAGCTCCTCTCCAGGGCTCTACATGATATCACAATTACACATCATCACTGGATACATGATTACACTGATTAATTCTTCATCCTAATTTCGCTACGTTTCACTCGATTTCCTTCACAAACTATTATTGACACTTTCATAAGGTATCACATACTAGTACCCTAATAAACACGTAATTTATTATTCTAGACACTTTATACACTTTTCAGGGATTGCGCAATATAACCACACGTATTTCTATCTCACTAGCTCTTTCTTCACGGTGCCGTGGGTTGATCGATTCTACGCGTATTTCCCTTCGAATGGTGAGCTCGCAGATGACGTGCCGGTTCAACTGGACTCCGGTTCGGACCTCGATTGTCCTTCTACGTCTTCCTCACTCCTGCGTCTGCTAACACCGTCTCTGCACTTGGCGTGGAAAGTCTACTATACACATTTGAGCGAATATATTGCTTTCCCGCATATGAATACTTTATTTTACACAATTTATGTCTCTTTAAATATCGTCCCCTTGTACTTTACAAATTGTGGTACAATATTATTTTAGCTCGGCGTGCTCCCACTGCTAACTGCTCGTAGTTATTCGACGACCTTTCTCGCCCGCCGTTTTGTCACCAACCAACTAGCAAACCGGACTCTGACACACTACGCAGCACTGCTCACGCGAAACTACTCCAGACTACTGCCAACTAACCCCTGCGACCACGAGAGTGCGGGGATATATCTTTCACATGGCGGCGGTCAACACTAATCTTCATACGCTGTCGGGAGCTCTTCTTTCAGACCGCACACCATCTTCACAATATATGCAAATTAATATTGATAATAAGGCCGTATTATTATCATATTGTCACCGACATTCGATCGTGGCTTCCACAAAAATCCATCTTGCGTCCCCTGGCACTATTTCTGACGACATGGACGCTATCCCTACCAGCGCAACCAAACTCTCCACCCCAGACTGTTGGCGTAAGAAACTCATTTCCTTGATCATCGATTTAATGATATCATGATGATCTATTCAGTTTGATGACTGGCGAAAAATCTTAGGAATATTCCAGGTTTAATGACGTTAAGGGTTCGATCCTATGTGTTATCGTATTGTCACAATTTATTTATTTAGTGATTTAGGGGCGGGGCTTTGCTAACATGCGGTGTAGCGTAGAACATACGAGAACAAATTATTGAGGTCAGCCTCCCAAGAAGTCCTTGGAATGTTGCACCTGCTCTGGCCAATGCGTAGCATAGAAATATGTTCTAGACTTCGCTGTATTGGCAAACTTTAGGCAATACGTCGCTGGTACTGTATGCGACGTGCATGAGCTCGACTTCCAACCCAGATCGGGCGCTTGCCATGATTAAATAATATGCAATCCGGTTTCCATCTCCTCTGTAATTTGTAGCTCATTTAAACGATATATACTCTGCATGACGAAGAACCATGCGAACTTAGCCTGGGGCCTATAGGATAAGGGCGCACTTGACATACATTAATTCCTTCTTGGTGTTGCTGTACAGGGCTGTCCCATCAGCTGACTTCTCACCTTGACTTCGGCGAAAGCTTTCGTCCAACAAGATAGACTTGATGCGGTCCAACTGTAGTTCCTCCGATGTTGAAGTTACGGCCATAACCAAGTTATCGTATTCACCAGGAAGACCTTGAAGTATCATAGCAGCAACAAACTTATCAGCGACAGGCTCATCAACAGCTGCTATCTTCTGTGTAACAGACATAACCCCACCAATATACTTGTCCATGGAATCGAAATCTGATAACTTGAGCGAGCACAGATTTCGCATCACAGTGATATACCTCCACTTTCCTTTATCTTCAAAAGCCTTTTCAAGGGCATGCCAGGCATCCTTAGCTTTTGCACATGGGGATAATTGTGAACAGCCACCATGAGACATATATCCGCCAGCGCTCTCTCGTCACGCCGTTCATGTCCCTCCGACACATCTGGGCCTCGGACACTGGCCCACAATCCATGCTTTTTGAGATAATTTGACATCCCAAAAGACCAGTTGGAATAATCTTCCCGACCACTCAATTTCAGATACCCATAGGCACAAGGACTCGAAGCATGTTCACTCATTTTGCCTTCTCACTTTTGAAGTCCACTGAAGAAATGGATCGCAGAACACTGTTATGTCTGGGCCCATAACCTGTAGAAACTTCTAGAGCTATCCATGGGTTTCTATACACGGGATAAACGGATTGATACACACGAACACATGTTGACTTAGATCGTATTGAACAAGACACTGAGGCACAGGATACAGAGTACAGTCTATATACAAAAAGGCAAAGATCATAAAGGTCAAAGAACACACATGTGACAAAAGACAAGCGAAATGTAGAGCGAGATTAGAAATTACGAAAAGTATTCATTCTCTTTAACAATATCTGTGGGATACCAGTTATTACTGACGGATACCCAATATAACGCTCACGTGTGGTGAGAGCCGTCACAAGCTTGTAAGTGGCGACTTTCACTGCTAAGGTAAGCTCACTCGCCCACAAAGGTTGACTTACAAACTTTAAAATACAGTGGCCACATAGATATAAGTTACTTTAGAACGGCCGTCTAAAACTGAAGTCTAGTTACTAAGTTAATTCATAAATTTGGACCCTAAGTTTGCTCTATAAACAACAACGAGGTGTAAACAATTATACAACAACAGAGCTCTACGACACGATTGTACACTTGTTTTTATTTTATTGTTACATTGTATGTACATTTGTTTTTTATTTTATTTTTATTAATATTGTTGTAGGTACTCCTGGTGTCAACATTTATTTCCCGTGTTACTTGTCCATATTTATTCCACTGTATTCCTTACATGCACACTCTTTTTTCTTTTCTCTCTTCCTAATACACGATGTTCAAATGCCCTATTTACCCCTAAGAATAAAAACGATGCATATTCTTCCAAACTTTTAACCTTCACAGAGCATTTTTCTCTTTTTCTTCTTTAACTCTGTAGTACATTGTATTTCTCTTTTCCAACTTGTTAATTTTTTTTCTCTTTGCAACACTTATAGCAACACATGTTCCATTGCCATTATGTCTTGTTCTGCTTATGTATATATATATATATATATATATATATATATATATATATATATATATATATATTGTGACGTATTACGTCTTCGATATCGCTATGTAAAAATTATGATCTAAACAATATATAACATTGTTCCACCCTTCAACCCTACCTTCCCAAAATACACGGCAACGACAACTACACATAAATCGACACTAGCCAGACTACTGCACTTCCCACATACCCCTACATCTACACTCCCAGGAGAAGAAAAGAAGAGTAGAAAAGAAGAAGAAGTAGCCACCCTTACGTCCAAGTCCAATCTGTGAGGATACAGATTTAGCCGGGAAGGAGGATTGTTATATCCTGAGGCTCCACACTGGGTACAGTTAATACATCTAATAACATTCACAACAGCTACAAACACTACCCTCTAACGCCCATCTATCTAACACACTTCAGACCCTATAACTACCCTGCGCCACCTAGGGAAGCAACATGTACAAACTATTGCATCATTATTACCAAACACAAGCGGCTAGCTACTAAAGTAGAGCAGGTATTTTTTAACTCTAAGTCAGCAGAGTCATCCAGTATAAAATAACTCACACCTCAAGGGCTCGTTGTCTTGTCTGCCGACGACACCGCGCTAGTGCCAGCGGAAGATCTGGACGCCGACCACCGACTACAAGTAAGTGTACGAGCGGGTAATCCCACTGTTATTTCCTATTCATACACCACCCCTGTAATACTTGTAATCGCCTTCATCTTGCATTGTAACTTGTGGGCTACTGCACTACATTTAATTGAAGAAGTCTACTCACTTCTCCAAAGTGATTTTAGTAAAATTCCACATTCCATCACAAATAGGCTCTTGTCTATTGTTATTGTACGCTCACCATTTGCCCATGCGACTCAGATCCTGTTGAGTCATCGCTGTTAATAACCTGCTCGCCCACATCACATTGTGGACAGCTCGTCTCCAGGCATAGAGCAAGCTATTGTCCGTCTAGCGACCGTGCGCTTTCTCATAATTGTTTAGCACTCGCTTTTACTTAAAAAGTAGCCCGGTTTTAATCCACGACTAGGAGGACCTCCACCCCCGTATGTGGCACATACACAAACACACACACACATACAACGCCCCGCACCCCTTACAACTTAGTTAGAGCCGATAAAAGCTACAACAATATTTAGTATTTGGACTTCGTAAATATTTTTGAATTTAGATTTGATTTTTATTCTTCGACGAGCGAGATTTTATTGAGGTGGATAGGTACTAGTTTTTGTGTGCGATTAGATATTTCGTTAATATTTTGATGGGAGATGTGCTTAACCGACTGTATTTTTGTAGGAAGTAGGAATTAAATAGTGTCCTTATAAGTGTGCAAGACTTGATTTTATATTGGTTCTTATTTGAACATTAAGGTAATGTGAGATAGACATTGTATAACAGGGCAATATTATGATTGTCAATTTTTAAACGAAATAATTGGGATATCTTGAGTATCAGACGATAACAGCTGATCACTTAATACTACGCAGAAGTCAATTTGAATTGCGACAGAAACTCAATAAAGGTTTTGTTAAATACTAAAACGAACTGTAAGGACTATACTTGTTCAAATGGTACATTTAAAGCATTTTGCAGATTGCATTAGAATGTGGAAAGAGAATTTAAGCATTGTTGATTGCAACGAATATGAACGACAAGCAGGAAGGTATTATTATTAACTTGTAATGATGAATGTTGAAGTACTGCAAGTATGTGAAACATGTCTTACGTAGGAGATATTCTGCAGATTTTTAATTGTTGGAAGAGTGCATTGTTGTAATAATGGAGCATGAAAGAAGGTATTTTATATTGGAAATTGGATTCCAAACGATCATGTTGACGATGGGAATATTTGTAACAGAGTTAATAAGTGGAAAGTTGTTGTTTTTGAATTTTCGTGCCAGCTTAAAGGTGAAGCTATATTTTGGGAACTGAATCATGTGGAGACGATCTATTCCACATGTGTCTGTATTACAGTATATGAGGAAGCTGTATAATATAAAGTTGCGTTAATCTGATGTTTAAAGGCGACTATAGAAGGCCATGTGTCTGTATTACAGTATATGAGGAAGCTGTATAAGATAAAGATGCGTTAATCTGATGTTTAAAGGCGACTATAGAAGGTCATGTGTCTGTATTACACTATATGAGGAAGCTGTATAAGATAAAGATGCGTTAATCTGATGTTTAAGGGGACTATAGAAGGTCATGTGTCTGTATTACAGTATATGAGGAAGCTGTATAAGATAAAGATGCGTTAATCTGATGTTTAAAGGCGACTATAGAAGGTCATGTGTCTGTATTACAGTATAAGAGGAAGCTGTATAAGATAAAGATGCGTTAATATGATGTTTAAATGCGACTATAGAAGGTCATGTGTCTGTATTATGAGTATGAGGAAGCTGTATAAGATAAAGATGCGTTAATCTGAAGTTTAAAGGCGACTATAGAAGGTCATGTGTCTGTATTACAGTGTATGAGGAAGCTGTATAAGATAACGATGCGTTAATCTGATGTTTAAAGGCGACTATAGAAGGTCAGGTTACTGTATTACAGTATATCAGGAAGCTGTATAAGATAATGATGCGTTAATCTGATGTTTAAAGGCGACTATCGAAGGGCATGTGTCTGTATTACAGTATATGAGGAAGCTGTATAAGATAAAGATGCGTTAATCTGATGTTTAAAGTCGACTATAGAAGGTCATGCGTCTGTGTTACAGTATATGAGGAAGCTGTAATGTCAATAAGACTAAAGTCTTGGCACAACCTTCATCAGGCACACCTCTTCCTCAGTTCAATATCTCCAGTTCAAATTTGCCATTAGAACAGGTTGACCACTTATCGTACCTGGGCAGTACCATTTCTGTGAGCTGTACCTGTGAGCAGGATGTGGATAAGAGAATTGGCGCAGCCCATGCAGCATATGGACGATTAGCGCACCGGGTCTTCATGAATAAAGATCTGTCCATGAGTATAAAGCTTTTGGTGTACAAAGCAGTAGTCATTTCTACATTGTTGTATGGCTGTGAAACGTGGACCCTTTACCGACGTGATCTTAGGAAGCTTGAGCGTTTCCACCTACAAAAACTTCGATCAATCCTGAGGATTAAATGGGAAGACCGCATTACCAATATTGCTGTTCTGGAAAAGGCTCAAATCAACAGCATAGAATCATCCATAATAGGTCACCAATTTAGATGGATCGGTCATGTCGATCGGATGGATGATGTGAGATTACCACGTCAAATGCTATATGGTGAGTTATGCTATGGCACCAGACCTCATGGTGGTCCTAAGAGGCGCAACAAGGACCAATTTAAGCAGACCCTGAAATTGACAGGTCCTGATTCACAAACCTGGGACATGCTGGCTGAAGACCGCTCAACTTGGCGCCGTACCATCTTGGATACTGTAAAGACGTTTGAAAGGGATCGACGCATACATGAAGAGGCCAAGCCTCAAGCTAGGAAACTTCGAGCAGCCCAACCACGTCCTCCTCCAGCAATACTATGCGACTTGTGTGGTCGCTTGTTGCATGCCAGGATTGGACTCTTTAATCACCGTAAACACATCCACAAACTGGACTGAAGGAAGAAGATTTATACTCGGATTCGAGTTAAAGCCGATGATGATGATGATGATGATGATGATGATAAGATAAAGATGCGTTAATCTGATGTTTAAAGCGACTATAGAAGGTCATGTGTCTGTATTACAGTATATGAGGAAGCTGTATAAGATAACGATCCGTTAATCTGATGTTTAAAGGCGACTATAGAAGATCATGTGTCTGTATTACAGTATATGAGGACGCTGTATAAGATAAAGATGCGTTAATCTGATGCTTAAAGGCGACTATAGAAGGTCATGAGTCTGTATTACAGTATATGAGGAAGCTGTATAAGATAACGATCCGTTAATCTGATGTTTAAAGGCGACTATAGAAGGTCATGTGTCTGTATTACAGTATATGAGGAAGCTGTATAAGATAACGATCCGTTAATCTGATGTTTAAAGGCGACTATAGAAGGTCATGTGTCTGTATTACAGTATATGAGGAAGCTGTATAAGATCAAGATGCGTTAATCTGATGTTTAAAGGCGACTATAGAAGGTCATGTGTCTGTATTCCAGTATATGACGAAGTTGTATAAGATAAAGATGCGTTAATTTGATGTTTAAAGGCGACTATAGAAGGTCATGTGTCTGTATTACAGTATATCAGGAAGCTGAATAAGATAAAGATGCTTTAATCTGATGTTTAAAGGCGACTATAGAAGGTCATGTGTCTCTATTACAGTATATGAGGAATCGGTATAAGATGAAGATGCGTTAATCTGATGTTTAAGGGCGACTAGCGAAGGCCATGTATTTGCATTACAGTATTATGAGGAAGTTGTATAAGATAAAGATGCGTTAATCTGATGTTTAAAGGCGACTATAGAAGGTCATGTATCGACAAAAAACGCACGAATTAGGAAATCGCATTGAAGCAATATTTCATTGTTATTATTATTATTATTATTATTATTTTCTTTAACGAGAGCTAGATTATTAAAGCATGAGCTAGACTTTGTCGAACGGCCATGACTAACACTAATACGACGAACACAAGCAAGGTAATTTGAGTAGGTGGTTCTCGTTTTTCACAAATTACTGTTTTTTTTTTCTTCAAAAAGTTCAAGGACGAGTTCTGGCAGTTAAACTCGCAGACAGACAGACAATACCACGAGTTAGATATTGTAAAAATGTTGTAGATAAATTGTAAATAGTTAAAAGAGATTGGAAACGATAACAACTGATCATGTAAATACTGTTATTGAGATAGAATGGAGTCTCGTGATGTATAGAGTAATTGAATTTAGTTTTGATGAACCGAACTAATGGTATTATTTTAATTTGGGGATTTTATTTCATTTACAAACTCCGAACATATTTTGGAAATGCAGATGGCATTCAGAATAGTGGATTCTTCATATTTATTTTATTTTAATAGTGAAGTTAAAGGTTTAATTCTTCCAATTATTTAATTTTGTCGTTGTTTGAGGGCGGGAGTGTCCGTATTTAAATTAGTATTTTTAATGTTTTATATTAATAAATAGTGCCTCCGTGGCTTAGGCGGCAGCACGCCGGCCTCTCACCGCTGGGTCCGTGGTTCAAATCCCGGTCACTCCATGTGAGGTCTGTGCTGGACAAAACGGAGGCAGACAGGTTTTTCTCCGGGTACTCCGGTTTTCCCTGTCAAAATTTCATTCCAGCAACACTCTCCACTATCATTTCATTTCATCTGTCATTCATTTAATCATTGCCCCAGAGGAGTGCGCCAGGCCTCGGCAGCCGGCACAGTTCATATCCTCGCCGCTAGATGGGGGCTTCATTCATTCCATTCCTGACCCGGTCGGAGACTGGAAGCAGGCTGTGGATTTTTTATATTAATAAATCGTGAGACACGAGAGTTTCGTCTGTCCACCGTTTTATAGAAACCAAGCTTTTTGATGCCTAATAATTATGGTGAGGTCATGCTGTGGAATTAAGAACAGGTGCCCAATTTATCTCATTTGCCCCGAGGAGCGCAGGTTTCTCACTCTACCATTGATGGATAAAGTCCCAATTCCGTAGCGTAACGTCTTTGTCTTATGTGTCCCGACTCATCCCATGTATCAGGCATTTCTTTCGTTGGTTTACCTAGCTGGGGCCACGAAGAAGCTGCGATCTGCCCATCTGGATACTGGTAGGTGGTTTACCTAGCTGGGGCCACGAAGAAGCTGCGATCCGCCCATCTGGATACTGTAGGTGGTTTACCTAGCTGGGGCCATGAAGAAGCTGCGATCCGCCTATCTGGATACTGGTAGGTGGTTTACCTAGCTGGGGCCACGAAGAAGCTGCGATCCGCCCATCTGGATATTGGTAGGTGGTTTTAAAAGGGCACAATATTAATATATAAATCGTTCATGAATTCGATACCAAATGAAGGATAGAAAGAAGAGCAGGAAATATGAGAATATATCGGTATTGAATATATGGAAAGATTTATCATTTTGCCACTTACCTCGCTAGTAAATCTTTCAACTGCCGCATTTGTCGTCAATCAATCTATGCTTGACATTTCACCTTTCCGCTATAACAAATGGCCTAAATAGAAATAATATTAATCATAGTGATAATAATAATGATAAACTTGAGTAATCTGATGCATAGCACAAACAAATCAGCCAAATCCTGACAGAAACGCGTTGGTTAGTGCCAAGAAGCAAACTGCTGAATTAACTCTGTTAGGGGGAATTTAGTTTTCGTTTGTTGGTATAAAGCCTCGCCTTTACAGAATTCTGCACGCTCCCTATTAGCTGTCGTCCGCCTGCTTTAGACTATGGAGCCTGGTATCCAGACACAGAAGATGCTACCGCTGGAAGTCGTACGATTATTATTCTGTGGTTTCCAAAACAAATGGTACATTCAATCACGTCACTCATTCAACATGGTTAATAATTGCAAACATTTCTCAATGCGTGACAAATGTTAATTACACCATACACCCCTCCACCCACTGTATCAGATATTTGCAAAAATTACTGAAAGAATGGCTTCAAATATTAGATGCGTGTCTACCTGATCCTCTGTCGGGATATCAGCATCAGCGGTAGTTTGTCTAACTGAACCTTTTTATCTGCATAGCAGGCGTCGGGAAAGGACCCGGCCATCCTTTTGCCTTGGATCCGAACCTATAGAAATGTGACCTTCCTTTCCGACATGAGTAACACAGCTTAACCCTGGAGTGGTCGCGTGGTCTACATGTGTACTCCACTCGCGTGAAAAAAAACACTGCTTTAAAACTTATTGCGCCACGTAGCTGACACTCCGTGTACTTTAAGATGGATAGTTGACCCTTGTGCTCAGTGCTGCGCGAATATCAGTTGCGCGTGGTTATGTTACAGGAGCCCTGTAAAGTCCGTGGTCTACACTGGTATGCAGTGCGACCAATTACGTAAGTTTTTTTGCTAGAGACTAAATTTACATTGTGCATTTATTATTGCTTTTAATATTGACATTGGCTTAACATCATCGTTAATAAGTATATTTACACTATTTTGTCGGGGAATTTTTATTTTTTTCCTTCTTCAGGAAATCGTGGAGGTTAGGCAAGCGGCTCTAATCGCAGCGTGGTTGGAAGAAGCCGATAGTCAGACAGATGATTATGACGAACATTCAAGTTCAGACGAGGATGAAGACTATCTTGAGGAACAGATCACCGATTCTGAATCCGAGCAATAAATGTCAGGTGATTGATAACGAAACAGAACAAAGGAAATCTGAAATCATTACGTACTATAGCCTAATAGTACTAAAAATGGTGTTGATGTCTTCTGTCTATGACGAGTCCAGAAACTCAAGAGTAGGGGCATGGTGGCGCAGCGGTCAAGCTGTTGGCCTCTCACCAAGGTGGACTGGGTTCGATTCCCGGTCAATACATATGAGATTTTCAAAGTGAAATGTCATGTCCTGTGGTTCGGATTCCACGTAAAAAGGAGGTCCCGTGGCTCATAATCACAAGATTCACGGTCACGTAAAATTACAATCTTCTTTTCAGAAACTCAAGAAGATGGCCTGTAACTCTTTTCTATGATCTAATCAACCTCAGTGCTCTCAACGCGCTTTGCATACATACAGCAAACAAAAGCTATGAATCCGCTTACCGTCGTGACTTTCTTATCAGCCTGTCTCAGGCTATGACGAAACCATTGGCTCATAGCAGGTCGCAGGAAAACGCGTTGCTAAGTAGTCTAACGTTCACAATAAAACATTTTCTAGGTCTTCCGCAAGTTGAAGCTCAGTCATCTGCACCAGGGCCCATGCGAAGGAATTATTTCGGTCGATGCCACAATTGCGGTAGAGCGCGTAATAAAAGCACTCGAAAAGTGTGTAATTCGTGCAATAAATTAATTTGTCCGGAGCATTCTATATCTGTATGTTTGTCCTGCTCAGAAAACACTGATTAGATTTTAATAATTATGTGCACTATTTTTAGCCTACTTTTCACATTTTGCAAACATGAGGAAAAAGTAGATTTATGAGATCGGGCAAATGTGTGCCTGTCTGTCTTTCCGTCTGTCTGTCCTTCTGTCTGTGTGTGTGTGTGTGTGTGTCCCTATCAACTCCTAAACGGCTGCAGCAATCAAAACAAAGTTTGGTAGGAGTAAAGATCTATAACTGAATATCTCATGGCCATATTTGAAAATAATGTCAGTGCTACCAACTGCTGAAAAATCGCAATTGAAATTTGAGCTCCATGTTGGATATCTTGGAAGGTATAAATGGGAGCTATTTCAAAATTGGCACACGTATAGATAATAATATTGCAGTTTAATTTCCATGAGGCCATATACGGCATTGTTGCCAAAATGATTATAAGCCTGCTGATAGGTCCAAATTTTAAATGTATATAACTTCTACACTATCAATTGGATTTCAACCAAATTTCGTATGTGCTATGTGTACATAAACAGATACGACTGAGCGTATTCTTAGGAGCCACCAGGGCTGCCAACTATTAATAAATGCTCTCAACTTTTTTTAAAATCCAAATACCCATATATCAGAAAGTATGCAAGCCGACAGCTTTAAACTATGCACACGTATAGTACCTGACATTCTATATTAATTTGAAGTAACTTATATGCGTCAGTGCTACCAACATGATTCTAAACCTGCTGAGAGGTCCAACTTTAAATACATGTAACTTCTATACTATCATTTGGATTTCAACCAAATTTCGTGTGTGCTATGTGTACCATAACAGATATGACTATGCCGATTCTTAAGAGTAACCATGGCTGCCAACTGTTAATAAATACTGTCTCTATTTTTGTTACCCTAATATCAATATATCAGAAAGTAAGCAAGCCAATAGCTCTAAACTTTGCACACGTATAGTACCTGGCATTCTAGATTAATTTAGAGTAAATAATATAGGCCTACGCCAGTGCTGCCAACATGATTCTAAGCCTGCTGATAGGTCCAATTTTAAAATGCATGTAACTTCTATACAAACTAATGAATTTCATTCAAAATTGACATAACAATAGATCATATTATTTCAGATTATTTCTGACCAATACATGTATGTTATTGTTGCCAACATGATTTTACGCGCACTGCTAGATCCAATGTTTAACTGCATGTAACGTCCATGTTATCCATTGGACTTCAACCAAATTTTGTATTCTGTACCTTAGGAGATGGAACTAAGAATATATTCAGTCAACAGGGCTGCCAACTGAAGTTCTCTATTAGGCTACATTATGCCAGGTATACAGTATTTCGAACTAATTAGAAATTTCGATATTACCAACTTAATTTCGTCATTATTCTAGATAGATCCATATAGATTAATCATTGGCATGAATCTTAAATTTTAAGAAAAGTAGGCTCTTTAGTTCGTCACGGAACTTCTTGTTTTTATCTCAACTTCTGTAAACCTTGTGATTTTTTCGTAAGAAATGGCTGACAATTTGTTTCAGTATATTTTGGTAAGAAAATAATAATATCTTTAGGTTATGTTGATTATAATTAATAAGAATTACATAGTTAATACGACTTATAAACAAATAAACGCAATTGTAAAATTAAATATATTATTTTATGAATATTTAAAATGGCATACCTATGTAGACCATGCGACCACTCGCGTCACTATTAGGTGCGCGTGCACTGCAGGGTTAATATATAAATGCACTCTGTGAGGGTCCCTAGGATATTTAAGTCGTGCCCTGTGTCAAAGTGATGATAAATTAAAGTATACATAAAATCACGTACTACGGTATCCCTCGGGAGTTCGCCTATGCGGTGTTAACACTTGCAACGACTTATGTTGCAAGACTGTACTAAGATTGCTCAACCTTTCAGTTGTCTTTCGTATTCTTAGACAACAATCACCACCACTAGAATGCGCTAGTATGGACACGCTACCAGTAGTATTTGAAGAATGACACACTTGTCGTTACATTTCTAGTCAAAATCGTACTTACTAACAATAATCTACCTGTACAGAGACACTTCAAAATAGCAAGAGATCATCCTACACTGATCAAAAATCTGATTTCATATGTCAATCATAAAACCGTGTTTCTTGCTAGGAAATGTAGGAAAATATTCTGAAGTGTTTATCCTGAATTCCTTTGCGAGTATAAATATAAAGACAGCCATTCTACAGTGTTGCCACATTAACAATTAATATTGTATCTTTAGTCGGTAACATAAAATAAAGACAGCCTTGAAGCCATTCTACAGTGTTGCCACATTAACAATTAATATTGTGTCTTTCAGTCGGTCAACCTAAGAATCATTCCAATTACTGTAAAATGTGAAAAGAAACTGTAATTAATTACAAAGGATTAAGATTTATACATATTATTGAGGACTATTCAAGAAGAAAACTAAGTGATTTCATGTTTTTCTCGTCAAAGGAGCATCATCAGATCCAAATATACAAGACAAATAGCTCTACAAAACACCATCAAACCTGCAGTGACTGCCCTCTCTAAGCAAAATACAAGAAAACCAGTTAGGAAACGTGGTGAGTGTGGTAACTATTACTGAAACATATTACGGCATTAAGTTGAAAAAAGAACTATTCATTTTACTATCGCAAATCTTAGATATGACTATACCATCAACAAATATAGTATTGTTCCTACAAACTAATCTATCTTCCTAGATTATAGATTCTCGCCGCTATGGATTAGCCCTTATGGTGCCGATATATCGGCCGAGAGAGCATCTGATAAAAATGCCACTGGCCAATCTATGTATTTTTTTTTATTTCCATACACACAGCGATTTAACTATAGTAACGAAAACAACGCGGAAACCATTCCTTATCTCGACAAGTTTCAGTTCCATGAATAACTGAATTTATAATAGGTATTCTTTGAACATGCTGCAGTCAACTGACTTCCCGTGTGCGTTATCTTCTGAAGTATAAGCTTATTAATATACGTGGTGATAAATATGGCTAGCTCCTTCAGCGAAGGGGACATAAATACGGTTTAGTGATAAGTGAAGTGTGTGAATTGTCTATTGATGGCGACGGCTTTGATTTTACTGACGAAAATCCTCCTAATGCCGGAGGACTGCAAACTTATATCATTGTAGAAATTCATCGTACTCAATACCTATTTGATAGAATAACTCCATGCTTGCGATATTTATATACAATTAAATAAATATTAACTTTTGAACCCGCGCAACGAATAAGGGACTCCACGCCACCTTGGTCTGTTTTGAGATTATGATGGAAATAGGTACCTGGTCGCATGTAGCAGGAAATGACGTGTTAAACGTGCACACAAGTGCCTCCTATGGGTATATATTTGCAGTTGAAATGCCACGTGCGTGGAAGAAGGACTCTGGTATTCCAAGACGGAGTGCTTCAGGAAGTTGGAGACCTCTCCGTCAGCTGGCAAACGTGACAATATCGGCCGTAGACGTAAAAGGAATATGCAAAAGTGGAAAGATTACAATAGAAAGATATTGAATGATGCTGGGGAAGCATATGAAAATCGTCAAGGATGTATAATTCCAGAAAAAATACAACCAGAAGAGGTGAGTAGAAAAAGGACCTTCGTGTTTTCACCTGGGTGTCTGCATGCCAGAATTTGTTATTAATAGGTCTGAATTTTGGAATGAGACATTCGAATACATCCCTGTTAATAATGTAGAGATTAAGTTGTTTTATTTAGGGAGTTGGGGCATCGTTATTATCAGCCCCGTATACTTGAGTGTGTGAGCTGTCTTATAATCTGCGTTTTTGTGGTGATTGCCAGGGTGTGTTTGTGTTTGCGGGGCTAGAATATGTGGGAATGTGAATTTGGCATGTTAGGTAGGCTATCATCCCGATATTTGTTTGGTGTAGAAATGGGAAAATACAGAAGACCATTTTTAGGAGGTACCTGGAATCTACTCCTCGGTTATCCTCACAATATTAAGTGTACTTTGTTCAAACACTCGTATCAGGATTTAAATTCTCAATTGCTTCACGGAGATTTAACTCGAGTCTTCTAAAAAAGGACAGTTACTACACTCACACCTAAACCACTCACAGCTACTGTAGAGAGTAAGTGGCTCGTAATGTCTTAGCGTGATATATTCCACGATAATCGATGTCCTGTTTGCCATAAGGATGAACCCGCAAAAATTAAACTTTTCAGGGGGAAGACACCATAGTAAAACGTTGTCCCCGAATGTTCTAATTTATATAAATTAAGTGTAACATCCTCAGTTCAGTGAGACCTGCACCTAAGGTTACAGATTCGAACCCCAGCTCTACGATGGAGGATATTTAATGCTGGTATAAGAATTGGAGCGCAGGGATGTAGGTAGCCAAGGGGTGCTAAACGTTGCTAGTGCACACGCATACATCTCCTCCTCACCCTTCAGCGCGCTCTCAATGTTGTGGGGAAATAATTTAGAGAATGTTTTAAAATATTCAAAACACAGGTACATTAGAGATCCAAGTCAGGGTTTGCAGCCCACTAACGTTCTGTGTGTAGAAGTGTGAATGAGATCCAAGTGTGTATTTGCAGCCCAGTAACGTTCTGTGTGTACAAGTGTGAATGAGATCCAAGACTGTGTTTGCAGCCCACTAACGTTCTGTGTGTAGAAGTGTGAATGAGATCCAAGTGTGTATTTGCAGCCCAGTAACGTTCTGTGTGTACAAGTGTGAATGAGATCCAAGACTGTGTTTGCAGCCCACTAACGTTCTGTGTGTAGAAAAGTGAATGAGACCCAAGTCTGTGTTTGCAGCCCACTAACGTTCTGTGTGTAGACGTGTGAATGAGACCCAAGTCTATGTTTGCAGCCCACGAACGTCCTGTGTGTAGAAGTGTGAATGAGACCCAAGTCTGTGTTTGCAGCCCACTAACGTTCTGTGTGTACAAGTGTGAATGAGATCCAAGTGGGTATTTGCAGCCCAGTAACGTTCTGTGTGTAGAAGTGTGAATGAGATCCAAGTCTGTGTTTGCAGCCCAATAATGTTCTGTGTGTAGAAGTGTGAATGAGATACAAGTCTGTGTTTGCAGCCCAATAACGTTCTGTGTGTAGAAGTGTGAATGAGACCCAAGTCTGTGTTCGCAGCCCACTAACATTCTGTATGTAGAAGTGAGAATGAGATCCATGTGTTTTTTCAGCCCACTAACGTTCTGTGTGTAGAAGTGTGAATGAGACCCAAGTCAGTGTTTGCAGCCCACTAACATTCGGTGTGTAGAAGTGTGAATGAGATCCATGTCTGTGTTTGCAGCCCAATAACGTTCTGTGTGTAGAAGTGTGAATGAGATCCAAGTGTGTGTTTGCAGCCCAATAACATTCTGTGTGTAGAAGTGTGAATGAGATCCAAGTGTGTGTTTGCAACCCAGTAACGTTCTGTGTGTGGAAGTGTGAATGAGACCCAAGTCTGTGTTTGCAGCCCACTTACGTTCTATGCGTAGAAGTGGGAATGAGACCCAAGTGTGTATTGGCAGCCCAACAACGTTCTGTGTGTATAAATGTGAATGAGATCGAAGTCTGTGTTTGCAGCCCACTAATGTTCTGTGAGTAGACGTGTGAATGAGACCCAAGTCTGTGTTTGCAGCCAAGTAACGTTCTGTGTGTAGAAGTGTGAATGAGACCCAAGTCTGTGTTTAGAGCCCACAAACGTTCTGTGTGTAGAAGTGTGAATGAGACCCATGTCTGTGTTTGCAGCCCATTAACGTTCTGTGTGAAGTAGTGGGAATGAGACCCAAGTCTGTGTTTGCAGCCCACTAACGTCCTGTGTGTAGAAGTGTGAATAAGACTCAAGTCAGTGTTTGCAGCCCAGCAACGTTCTGTGTGTAGAAGTGTGAATGAGACCCATGTCTGTGTTTGCAGCCCAGTAACGTTCTGTGTGTACAAGTGTGAATGAGACCCAAGTCTGTGTTTGCAGCCCAGTAACGTTCTGTGTGTACAAGTGTGAATGAGACCCAAGTCTGTGTTTGCAGCCCACTAACGTTCTGTGTGTAGAAGTGTGCATGAGACCCAAGTCTGTGTTTGCAGCCCACTAACGTGCTATGTGTAGAAGTGTGAATGAGATACAAGTGTGTATTTGCAGCCCACTAACGTTCTGTGTGTAGAAGTGTGAATGAGACTGAAGACAGTGTTTGCAGCCCAGTAACGTTCTGTGTGTAGAAATGTGAATGAGACCCAAGTCTGTGTTTGCAGCCCAGTATCGTTCTGTGTGTACAAGTGTGAATGAGACCCAAGTCTTTGTTTGCAGCCCACTAACGTTCTGTGCGCAGAAGTGTGACTGAGACCCAAGTGTGTATTTGCAGCCCAATAACGTTCTCTGTGTAGAAGTGTGAATGAGATCGAAGTCTGTGTTTGCAGCCCACTAATGTTCTATGAGTAGACGTGTGAATGAGACCCAAGTCTGTGTTTGCAGCCCAGTAACGTTCTGTGTGTAGAAGTGTGAATGAGACCCAAGTCAGTGTTTAGAGCCCACTAACGTTCTGTATGTAGAAGTGTGAATGAGACCCAAGTCTGTGTTTGCAGCCCATTAACGTTCTGTGTGAAGTAGTGTGAATGAGACCCAAGTCTGTGTTTGCAGCCAACTAACGTTCTGTGTGTAGAAGTGTGAATGAGACCCAAGTCTGTGTTTGCAGCCCAGTAACGTTCTGTGTGTACAAGTGTGAATGAGACCCAAGTCTGTGTTTGCAGCCGAGTAACGTTCTGTGTGTAGAAGTGTGAATGAGACCGAAGTCTGTGTTTGCAGCCCACTAACGTTCTGTGTGTACAAGTGTGAATGAGACCCTTTGCAAGATGTATCTTTTCACATCATTCGGTGTTGTCATAGGTCTCATTATCGCCACGCTTATAAGGAAGACTTCATTTGAATGTGGTAACCCGTTGAAATCCCACCTAGCTCATTATGTGATGCCCAAATGACTCACTCTTTCCAAATTATCTTTGTCAATCTTCACTCTTCCTAAATCATGTCAGTAATATGATTGTGTTTCTTCCCACCCAGTAGACAAAAACCACTCTAGGATTGTTACAATAAGTCTGGAAAAGAAAGAGAACTACATTTTAGTTGTTCCCCAAGACTAACTTGAGCGTCCCCTCCGCACCCCTCGGTAGCATGCTGAGCTTCTATGCCCAAGATCGTGGTTTCAAACCCGGCCGAAGTCGTCGGATTTTTTATGAGCGTTAAATTTCCCTCATGACGCCCTCATTTGGAGGGGAAATAAAGCTGGCGGTCTCATGTCATAGATTTATGGCATGTAAAAAACCTTCCATGAACTACAATTGTGTGAAGTTAAATTTGTTGGTTAGTTTTGATTAAGGGGCAGATGACCTCGTAGTTCCGCCCCTTAAAACAACAATAACTAACTATAACTAATAACTAGTTTTGATTAACGCTCTGTAGTTCCAACGTTCGTAGCCAGGTGCCAGTTGCAGTGGCATCTAATTGCCAATTTTGTGGCTAGGTGTCGTTGACGGTAGCATTTGGTAGCAAAAAGTTCGAACTAACTGAAATTGATCGGCTGCAGTCCTTACTTAAATTAAAACAGATAACACACACTAATAGAGCCATCAGAATTAACACCGGTTGTCAGACAGATTCCACACACACCCATAGTACACGGGGCAACATGACCGCGTTGTTGCAGCACCTAAACTCAGGATCCATCCAAGCAATGTTTTGTCCGCCTCGTTCCGTAGTGGAAAGCATTCTTGGCTGTCACCCTGGAGGTCAGAGTTCGATTCCCGGCCCTGTCATGAAATTTAATTCTGGTCTGAAGGCTGAAACGGAGTACACTCAATATCTTGAGGCAGAATTGAGAAGAGACGAGTTCAATTCCCATCCCAGTCATCCTGGACGTGGTTTTCCGTGACTTCCCACTTATACTCCAGGAAAATACTAGGATGGTACCTAACTTAAGGCAACGGCCGCTTCCTACCCAATTCGTACCTCAGTAACAGATACACATACTAGTACTAACATCACATTGACACACACCCAAATACACGTGGCTACATGACCGCAATGTCGCAAAGCCTTTAAAAGAATCAACAACAACTACAACAACAAACAACAAAGATCAGTGTGTGTATTAATATAGCTATTACCATCCGTTCAGTGGAATAAGGACTCCAGTCACAAGAAATGCATGCTGTTAACGAGTGGGCTCCAAGACAACAAAACCTGTTACGGGGTTCCATCTTCCTATTTTATGGACAAAAATATCCCTAGATCTATATTCAGTTGTCACTGAAGCACCACACAAGTCAACTACAATTTTTATATCATATTAGAGATCACTCGTATAAAATTTCGACGAAATTCACATAATAGCGCTTTCAAACAACATAAACGTACTTTACACCAAACTACAAAAATGGCGCGGAGTCCATTTATACTAAAAACTCCAATTATTTTCTTTCTCACGGGATTATGTTTACAGATTTTATTAATACCCAAATGAAGGAAATTGTATTTATTTAGCTTCAAGTTCCTGAATAGTTTGTTTACCTGCTAGAAAAAAAACCACACTATCTTAAAATATAGGTGGGAGATAATTTGTATCACTTGTAATATCACTAAGCTTGGATTGGTAATCTTAGCATATTCACTTATTAATTGCTTGGCATCAAAAGGGATTAGATGACTCTCATCAAATCTGCTACACAGGTATGGGTAAAGGTGTTTCTTCAAATGTCCCAACAAATTTGGTTTGGCATATTCTACATTGTCTTCTCACGACAATGGGTACATGAGTATCGCTTCTGAGCAGTATGGGTAAACATGTGTTTCTTCAAATTGCAAATCTGACTAAATTTGGCTTTGCATGTGTTACACGAGAAGGGTTTCTCCCCAGTATGGATTAGCATATGTGTCTTGAAATGACCTTTCTGACTAAATTTGGCTTCGCATGTGCTACACGAGTATCGCTTCTCCCCAGTGTGGGTTACCAGCTTGGTCGACAAATTTTCTTGATTTGTAATATTTCTTTCTGATACAGTGCTGGTATTCTGTCCTCTGGTATTACATAATGGGTATATCTTCCTTACAGCAGGATCCGAAGTATCAGGACATCCCAGTCTGAAACCGTTGGTATTAATACAATCCAGTGCGGTCATAAATATGTTGAATTATCTGAGAATGGTGAATAATACTTTCAAAATACAGAGATCTAACTTATAAAATGATAATTGGACCAACATTCATTAAATCACTACCAGGAATACTGTCCTTATCTAATACCTGGAACTGACCTCAGTTTTAATATTCAATGCTATGTTTTTCATACAGTCTGAATATTTTCAAATACTTATATACTAAGCAAACAAAATGGTGCGTCACATCGGAGTATTTGGAGTCATAGGTTTCCTTGATAAATATGAAATCCGTATCTAGTTCAAAAGTTCTGATTATACATGGAAATGGCAAATTATTTCCAGACACATTCTGTTTGCCAAAAGTCAACTTTGTCCTTGATCAGTTATATAATTGAAATGATTGAATGGTTACGGAAATTGTGTGCTAATTCATACTAGCAGTGCAAGTGTTCAACTTATTTTACACCACATTGTGCCGCTTTAACAACATGGATGTTTGGGGATATGACTATTTAATATAATCTGGATAACTGAAATCCATCTGACTTAGGAAGTGCGTGTTTGTAGAGATGACAGAATAATCCATATTATATTCCCTACAGAATAGCCATGCTGGCATATGGATTAAGGTGGGAATTTTGGATATGCAAATCATGTGATTTCGAAACCATATGGGCTTTTATGCTTCACTCTTGAATACATCGCGGATGAATGGTTATTTAGGGCTACATAAATTATGTGGAGTTGAGTGAATAGCTTAAGGTGCAAGAAAATATCAGATACTATATATAACGGTGGCTTGTTATAATATACAGAAAGTGGTAACTCGGTAACATTAATCACTCCATATCCATTTATCCAACTCTTGGCTCACCACAATGTGACTCCCGTCTGACCACGTACTGTAGCTGGGAACATAAAATAAGCAATTTTCCCCCCAACGATTCAATATCTCGACCTCCTATTTAGACGTCAACAAATACACACTTTGTACACTGTTCGATGTTACATTCTATGTTTCAAAATATCTGACATAAGTATCTCAGAGGTTTGTAAAACCTGGCATAATATCCTAAAAGTAATGAAATAGAGTAAGAGATTTCACTTCTTGCACAGATCGATGCATTTGCTTAAATAAATCCGTAAACGCGCGTGCAAAAGTGGCTGAGCTTTCGCACGGGCGGCGTATTTGTTGAGTGACGTCACTCATTCTTGAGATTACCATTCTATCTCCGCAGAACCTACACACCCTACATCCGAAGGAATTCGTTCAAAATAAACTATTATTGGTTATCCCCTAGAGTTCTTGTCCTCGACCCGTCCTTCCATAACAACTGTAAGGTTTCATAACCACTCGTCAGACTCATTTACCCTCCCCCACTCGTCCTAATACCCTTCATTAAGTACTATATTTAATCTTTTAATCATCACTATTTTCCAACAACAGCACAATCAAATATTTCTATTTTTATATATTCTACAGCAAAAACAATCCAAGTTTCACGTACATATAGCGCCAAGCTCCAGGCAATGGCTTCAAAAATGACTATTTAATACCTAGATCGATATTTCATTTAAACAGATGTCAACCCAAACTTTATATCTTATTTGCTATGTCCATTCTGCGCCCAAGTGTGAGTCACCAACGTCTCTTAGTGTTTTAACAGCCAATCGATTTCAATATTTTTATTTTAAATCTTCCTGCTGCATTCCGTTTATTCTGTTTCAAATACAATGATTTTATTATGAAAACTCTCCTCAACACCTCGTACACACCGTTTAGAAACATGATAACATTTTCTGGTGAGAGACCAAGATAACATTGTCGTTAGTAAGTCACCGAGTGGAAATTACTTTATCTTCGTCCTCTAGTCTCCTTCAAATTTATTTGGCATTTCCTTCGTTACTTGCCGTATGTATAGATTGAAAAGTACGAATGATAAAATGCAGTCTTACCTATTATCGTTCCAAATTCCAGTTTCTCCCTCATGTCTATTGAATCTAATAAATACCAGCTGAATGTAGACACACTAAGAATCCTGAATTGTATTCCGAAACTTTTCAAACTGGCAAACAATATCTCCAATGAACATTATACACACCATTATTTGTACTAAATATGCCAAGAACGTTTTCCTCTCGATCTTTATTCTATCAAGAACCCGTCAATAACCGACACCTCTTACAGTCGAGCTCCATGCAACCCCCAGCTACTTATATTTCATCCCCCCAGCTATTACATTGTAGAGGGCACCCTCTCAGGTCCCCTACAATATCCTCAATATTTGTACCATCCCATCTTTCGAGAATGAAGGTCAGACATCTTACATTTACAATATTATACAACACATTTCTCTCAAAACACTGCAATTAAAGCAAAATTACAAAACAATTTAGTGTAAGTACATAAATTATATGCCTCTAGAGAGAATTTATTGTGGAGTATGGTGCTGCTACACAATGCTAGTAATAAGTCTACTGGTGAACGGTAGCACGTAGTTTGCAAGGTAGGTACTGTACCCCATACCTAGTTGAGGCTATCGGCTAAGCCAGTTGTGGTAGAGCCGTAGATGAGATGTGTGGTCAAGAAGAAAAGATAGCGCTCAGATCGATGAAGGAAATGACGTATGAGACTAAGGGAGAAAGCGCCACTACCCCCCCCCCCCCAAACGCAAGGAATCACGGGAGAAATAATGGATGTTAGTGAAAATTAATTGGAAATAAAGTCTTATCTAACCTCAGAAGAGAAAGAAATAACAAGGAATATTATTAAGAATAACTTGAAATAGGTGGATAACTTCTTAAGTTAATGTAATGGCTTTATAACAGAAGAAAGGGGCCGAGGTTAGATCTGTGACGTCAGAGGAAGACAGTGGAAGGGATGGAAGTCACGTGCTAGGTCAAGGTGGTGTGGCCGCACGCAGTGACAAGGAATCAGTTCATCAGTTGTTCTGTTGCATTATGTGCAAGCAACAAATCGGGAGCGCGACAATTCATAACGCAGTGCAGTACGGTGACTTGCACATGCAAGGAAGAATCGCTAAGCGAAGCCAGCAGTGTGATTTTATGAGCTCGGTATTGTAGCATAGGCTGACCGAAGGTCGAATCGAGGTGGCCGTGAGCTTTAGGCAGGAAGCCGGCAATAGGAAACGTGCTAGTTTCAACATTGGAAATGCATTCACATACATGTTAAACAGCAACGCTTTTACAAGCTTATAACTTACCGTAGTAGCGCGCAGTATTCCACTGGGAATGAGGAACATTTTCTCGACTACATTCACTATGAATAACCACGTATTGAAGCAGTACAATGAGGGGCCGGTGTTTAACTTCATGTTACACATAGACAGTGAAGGAGAACTTGTCGTGCTTTGGGCGACATTTTGTTACAGTTTGGTAGTCAACGAGTTGAACATTATACTCTGACATTTTTCAAGTTTGAGATGGTTGGACTTGGATTTCAGCAGCCCAGTCGTTCAGTACAGTAACAATTACACACTTTTCTACGGATAGTCAGATGGACTTAAAATTATTTCAACGATGCTACAGCATACTTTATGATGTGTTTGAACAGGGCATGTTTAAAGCGATCATGATCAAGCAACGAAGAACATATAGAAGGTGCCCAAAGATGGACGCCATTATAGCCCCATGTTCGTTGCTTTCTCTTAGCAACATTGTCGTATTCCAGATTATTCCTGACGATGAAAGACATGGTTTCTTTCGAAACGCGTCGAATTGCAATATAATAAAACACGGCATAAACCCAAAATTCAACATTATGAATAATAACACGGGCCGTGAAAGTCTAAATGACAATATTAGAAACCTCTATGGGGAGGATATTTTCCGACTGATGTCTAGATTCAGTAGGTTACGACGCAAGAAGGTGTGTCTAATCTCTTCACTCGCTTTTCTCCTAAGATGCCGGGATCATGATATTCTACCGAATTTTGTTATGCTGAAGCATTCCTTCAGAACACCTAAGGCAACGAGAATCTATCGTCGTGCAAGCAAGGCGTTATTGATAGAGAGGTTACAGCATACTCGTAAGTAGTTGGATTTTATTTCGAGGGAGTTACTACAGCTACATCTACGCCTCTCAAACTTCGTAAGTGAGGAATTATGGAATATCTTTGATCGTATTTCTTCAGTGCAAGCTAACAGCGTTCTAGATCAGGTGAGGGACAGACATATTTCCATATATGATAGGTTATGTCAGTTGCAGAAATCTCAAGCCATTAGACTTGATGCTAACAAGGTTGTCGTAAATTTGTCCAGCAAGCCCCTAAGTGATACCCAACAGGCAGTTCTCGCTAAAGGTCTCAATTTTGCTGTAGCGCCTAGAAGAATTCCTATTGAAGAACTTATTACATCCGTAGAATCCTCAGTACATCACCTCACACCTGAAGAGGCCGAGGAAGCCAGACAAGAATGTTCCCGAGTTCTCAAGACAGCTAAGCCACCTAACACCAACTTAAAACAAGGCGAAAGCCGGGCACTTAAAGATCTAAGGGACAATTCTGATATTATCGTTCTCCCCGCTGACAAGGGTAACGCGACAGTGGTATTGGATAAGGTTGATTATAATTCCAAGATCTCGTCTTTGTTATCAGATCCTGTATATAGGATTAATAGTCGTGATCCTACTACTCGCTACTCAAATGTCACCGTCAAATTGATCAAGCAATCATCTATTCCAGCGGATGCAGCGAAGACTCTCCTTCCAGGGGATGCTATTCCTCCGAGACTCTATGGTCTTCCTAAAATACATAAGGAAGATGTTCCTCTTAGACCTATTGTTAGTACGATTGGTTCTCCTACATATGCCCTTTCCAAATACTTAGGAAGACTACTTCAGCCGCTTCTGGGTAACACGCCTTCGTACATTAAGGATTCCACACACTTCGTGGAAAAGTTAAAAGGTATAACACTTCAGCCGGGTGATATTCTAGTGAGTCTCGACGTGGTGTCTCTGTTTACGAGAGTACCTATTGATGGTGTTATGTCTCTCATTAATGGCTTTTTTCCTGAAGACATCACAAGACTTTTTTATCACTGCATGACCTCCTCCTACTTTCTATGGAATGGGAATTTTTATGAGCAGACTGATGGTGTGGCCATGGGTAGTCCTCTTTCTCCTGTTGTGGCTAATTTCTTCATGGAGAACTTTGAAGAGAAAGCTTTGTCGTCGGCTCCTTTCAAACCGAAGATCTGGTGGCGTTATGTGGATAACACGTTCGTTGTTTGGACGGAAGGTGAGGAAAATCTTAGCCATTTCCTGGATCACCTTAATCTCCAGCACCCTTCTATTTGTTTCACCATGGAAAAGGAATCTGACGGCAAAATACCTTTTTTAGATGTTCTCGTCACCAAGAAAGAGGATGGTTCTTTAGGACACAGCGTTTTTTTCGTAAGCCAACACACACCAATAGATATCTCCACGCAAGTTCTCACCATCACCCTGCCCAGAAACATGGTATCTTTACAACTCTAACTACCAGGGCTAGGAGGATTTGTGAAGTGTCTTCTTTACAAGAAGAAATTAACACCCTGCGAACCACCTTTGAGAGCAACGGTTATAGCAAGGCTTTGATTTCTACGGTTCTGAAACCAACAAATAATAATAGGACGTCAGTTGAGTAAAGAGATGTAAGAGGGACTGCTTACCTTCCGTACATACATAACACAACGGATCGTATTGCTAAAATCCTACGTCGATACAACATACGGACTGTATTTGGAACTTCTGTTAAGATTAGGCAACTCCTGCGACCAACTAAGGACAGTTTGCCTAAATTGCAACAACTGGGTATCTACAGAGTTCCCTGTACTTGTGGCAAGGTTTACATCGGGCAGACTTCGAGAACAATATGCACTCGCATTAAGGAACATAATAGATGTATCAGGCTCATTCAACCTGATAAATCAGCTGTTGCCGATCATGCTTTAACACCTGGCCATGATGTCATGTTCCAAGGGGTGGATGTTCTTGCCCGTATAAAGCAATATCGTCCCAGAATCATCAGGGAGGCGGTTGAAATACGTAAACACCCAGATAATTTCAACCGCGACACCGGCTACAATCTCAGTGAATCCTGGCTACCTATTATCAGAACCCTGAGAAAGTAATTCAATGCTGCTTTCCGTTGTCCCTAACATGGGGCTATAATGGCGTCCATCTTTGGGCACCTTCTATATGTTCTTCGTTGCTTTCTCTTAGCAACATTGTCGTATTCCAGATTATTCCTGACGATGAAAGACATGGTTTCTTTCGAAACGCGTCGAATTGCAATATAATAAAACACGGCATAAACCCAAAATTCAACATTATGAATAATAACACGGGCCGTGAAAGTCTAAATGACAATATTAGAAACCTCTATGGGGAGGATATTTTCCGACTGATGTCTAGATTCAGTAGGTTACGACGCAAGAAGGTGTGTCTAATCTCTTCACTCGCTTTTCTCCTAAGATGCCGGGATCATGATATTCTACCGAATTTTGTTATGCTGAAGCATTCCTTCAGAACACCTAAGGCAACGAGAATCTATCGTCGTGCAAGCAAGGCGTTATTGATAGAGAGGTTACAGCATACTCGTAAGCAGTTGGATTTTATTTCGAGGGAGTTACTACAGCTACATCTACGCCTCTCAAACTTCGTAAGTGAGGAATTATGGAATATCTTTGATCGTATTTCTTCAGTGCAAGCTAACAGCGTTCTAGATCAGGTGAGGGACAGACATATTTCCAAATATGATAGGTTATGTCAGTTGCAGAAATCTCAAGCCATTAGACTTGATGCTAACAAGGTTGTCGTAAATTTGTCCAGCAAGCCCCTAAGTGATACCCAACAGGCAGTTCTCGCTAAAGGTCTCAATTTTGCTGTAGCGCCTAGAAGAATTCCTATTGAAGAACTTATTACATCCGTAGAATCCTCAGTACATCACCTCACACCTGAAGAGGCCGAGGAAGCCAGACAAGAATGTTCCCGAGTTCTCATGACAGCTAAGACACATAACACCAACTCAAAACAAGGCGAAAACCGGGCACTTAAAGATCTAAGGGACAATTCTGATATTATCGTTCTCCCCGCTGACAAGGGTAACGCGACAGTGGTATTGGATAAGGTTGATTATGATTCCAAGATCTCGTCTTTGTTATCAGATCCTGTATATAGGATTAATAGTCGTGATCCTACTACTCGCTACTCAAATGTCACCGTCAAATTGATCAAGCAATCATCTATTCCAGCGGATGCAGCGAAGACTCTCCTTCCAGGGGATGCTATTCCTCCGAGACTCTATGGTCTTCCTAAAATACATAAGGAAGATGTTCCTCTTAGACCTATTGTTAGTACGATTGGTTCTCCTACATATGCCCTTTCCAAATACTTAGGAAGACTACTTCAGCCGCTTCTGGGTAACACGCCTTCGTACATTAAGGATTCCACACACTTCGTGGAAAAGTTAAAAGGTATAACACTTCAGCCGGGTGATATTCTAGTGAGTCTCGACGTGGTGTCTCTGTTTACGAGAGTACCTATTGATGGTGTTATGTCCCTCATTAATGGCTTTTTTCCTGAAGACATCACAAGACTTTTTTTTATCACTGCATGACCTCCTCCTACTTTCTATGGAATGGGAATTTTTATGAGCAGACTGATGGTGTGGCCATGGGTAGTCCTCTTTCTCCTGTTGTGGCTAATTTCTTCATGGAGAACTTTGAAGAGAAAGCTTTGTCGTCGGCTCCTTTCAAACCGAAGATCTGGTGGCGTTATGTGGATGACACGTTCGTTGTTTGGACGGAAGGTGAGGAAAATCTTAGCCATTTCCTGGATCACCTTAATCTCCAGCACCCTTCTATTTGTTTCACCATGGAAAAGGAATCTGACGGCAAAATACCTTTTTTAGATGTTCTCGTCACCAAGAAAGAGGATGGTTCTTTAGGACACAGCGTTTTTCGTAAGCCAACACACACCAATAGATATCTCCACGCAAGTTCTCACCATCACCCTGCCCAGAAACATGGTATCCTTACAACTCTAACTACCAGGGCTAGGAGGATTTGTGAAGTGTCTTCTTTACAAGAAGAAATTAACACCCTGCGAACCACCTTTGAGAGCAACGGTTATAGCAAGGCTTTGATTTCTACGGTTCTGAAACCAACAAATAATAATAGGACGTCAGTTGAGAAAAGAGATGTAAGAGGAACTGCTTACCTTCCGTACATACATAACACAACGGATCGTATTGCTAAAATCCTACGTCGATACAACATACGGACTGTATTTGGAACTTCTGTTAAGATTAGGCAACTCCTGCGACCAACTAAGGACAGTTTGCCTAAATTGCAACAACCGGGTATCTACAGAGTTCCCTGTACTTGTGGCAAGGTTTACATCGGGCAGACTTCGAGAACAATATGCACTCGCATTAAGGAACATAATAGATGTATCAGGCTCATTCAACCTGATAAATCAGCTGTTGCCGATCATGCTTTAACACCTGGCCATGATGTCATGTTCCAAGGGGTGGATGTTCTTGCCCGTATAAAGCAATATCGTCCCAGAATCATCAGGGAGGCGGTTGAAATACGTAAACACCCAGATAATTTCAACCGCGACACCGGCTACAATCTCAGTGAATCCTGGCTACCTATTATCAGAACCCTGAGAAAGTAATTCACTGCTGCTTTCCGTTGTCCCTAACATGGGGCTATAATGGCGTCCATCTTTGGGCACCTTCTATATGTTCTTCGTTGCTTTCTCTTAGCAACATTGTCGTATTCCAGATTATTCCTGACGATGAAAGACTTGGTTTCTTTCGAAACGCGTCGAATTGCAATATAATAAAACACGGCATAAACCCAAAATTCTACATTATGCATATAAAAATGACTTGAAGACCAGCATAGAATTGAAGAGATGTGTATATTGAATAAGTTAGGTTATAAAAATGATGCTTGATGTGTATTTGCCAGATATTGTAGAGAGAAACTTTGGAAATATGTGTGACGAAGTTTTTATGAAATGTTGAGAACTACATAACTTCAAAATAAATTCAGAATTATACAAAGTAGGAAATAATGTACACAATCACCTTGCAATCAAGTTCTTCTTTAACAAATGCACTCTGAGTTATGAATCTTGCATCTTCAAAAGCATCATCAGGTTCTTCAATACAAATCCTGGGAAGTAATAAACAAGCATGACTATATGTAAAAGTTGAAGAATAAGAGCGAATGATAATAGTATTAATAATAACAATAGAAAGTTACAAAACAATTGCTGATGAACAATCACCTTACCAAGCACGTAGTTACGTCAAAAACATGCGGAAGAGGCCCTAGAAATAGTACTTCTCACAGATTACTTACATGACCTTTTATCCGCCTGAAGAACAATTATTATGAATTTGAAGTATAAAAAATAATTATTCACTCGGATCATCATTTATCTTTAATTAAAGTTAAGTTTCAACCTGACAGACCCAATGTCAGAACATTTAAAATATCCTCGAATTGATCTGGAATGTCTTAAAACCAAATTCAAAAAATCTCCTTGCAAATAACACGAACCAAAATCCTGTAATTTAGATGGCATTAGAAGATACACTATTGGGAGTTTCCGGATTATTGGGGTTCTTCCTCGAAAACGTTAAGACAGATGGTTGAACAAGACCAGCGATAAGGCCATAGACCTTCTAATTCAAACCTTTCAAAAGTACAGATCCAATGAAATAGAAACAAATTTGGCGTGAATTCTTCAAAGACCAGAAAGAAGCCTCGAGAATCATCAGATCTGAAAAACACACATTACAAAAGAAAAAAAGTACAAGGAACTGTTACAGAACAATTGCTGACGAACCATCACACTACCAAGCACCTAGTTTATAACTTACAACATCCGGATGAGGCCCTGAAATAAAAAGGAAAACTTCAAACTTGTCACACATTACTTCCATGACCTTTGAACCTACGATCCTCCTGAAGAACAAATCTGACTTGAGAAACGGATTCCTAATCCAGATTCAGAACTCCCTTCATTAGAAGAAATCAAGCAAGTAACCGTAAACTAAACTTGAAAATAACAAAACTCAAAAGAAAACTGAAATATTGAAATTAAGAGATGAAAGCCTAACTAAAAAATGTCATGTAACTCTTGTAGATATGTGGAGAAAATTCCCTAAGACAGGAATTGCAATCTAGTTCACCCACTAATTTCAGAAAGGGAAATAACATACACTAATACCTATGGAGAAATATCCTCACTATCACTCGCGTACAAAATTCTCTCTAAAGCATTTTTCACGAGACTTGAAATCCAAACTCATCAACTTATTGGCGAATAACAGGCATGATTCATAAATGACAGGTCCTGTACAGAATAAATTCACAATCTCAAAATCATCTTGCAAATTCATAAAGCCAGGCAAACAATGCTCACTTTGGAGACTTCAGGAAAGCGGACGATTCAGTAGACCTACACACACTATTCAATATTCTAGAAGATTTCAAAGTTGACAGGAAAACAAGAGTAATAATCCGACAGACACTGACGGCCATAACTTCAATACCGTAGTTAAATTTAAGTGAACTTTTTGATCGTAATCAAATTAGCAAAGACTGCGACAAGGAGATGGGCTATCTCCAAAAATGTTCAATAGTGTCTTTGAATAACAGTCCAGGACGGGGGGGGCGACAAAAGAAATAAATATTGGTCGACGTCTCAAAAATAAAATTCATCCGCAGTGTCTGGCATTCGGAGATGATCAAGCTATTCTTTCTAACAATTGATAAGAGGCAGTTCAGGTCCTTGAAGGACTTCACTAAATTGCAGCTAAGACCGGACTCCAAATGTATAGACGAATCCGCTCGTCATCTAGACAGGAATCCTCTGAAGACTAAATTCGGCAAAAAAGTCATCAAGTAAATAAATTCAAACCCCACGGAGCCGTGCTCATTGAACCGTACACCACGGCCTTGATGGCAGCTGCACCAATTCAGTTTGAATCCCGCTGACAGTACCCATCCTGAGTGATTTTTCCCTGCGTTATCCACACTCCCTCCAGGCAAATGACGGGATAGTACATTACTTCACGATTGAATCGTGACGCAAACAAAGAGAGAATTTCAACATTCCAGAAGGCCTATACCTATAGATGTAATTAAAAATCAACATCTAAGACATTCTACCACAGTAATCAAACCTGAAGCTCTATATGGCTCAGAAACATTGATCATTGAAGGTAGATCTCTTAGTAAGGACATGGAGAAACAAGAAAATACAATCCTTGGTCCAGTATGCTCAGAAGGAATCGGGGAGAAACGAAAGCCTTGGGAAATTTATCAGCATTCTGAAAAGGTCACTGACACTTTCAGGAAAAGGCATTTTAAGTTTTACGGTAACTTTCTCAGAATGAAAAATTGCAGGATCTCAAAAAGATTCTCAACCTTGCTCTATCAATGAAAGTCAAGAACCAGTGGCTTAGTGAAATAGAAAATTAACTTCAAGAAATTGGAATCGCAGAAGAAATTCTATAAGATCGACCCCAGTTTAAAACAGTAATTAACAACCACCATTTTGCTGAGAAAATGAATGCAAGGACCAATATATCATGGACTGGAGAGCGGAGGTGTTAATATTATTATTAGGAAAATTAAAAGCAAACATTGCAGATTCAGATTACTATATGGTAGGGGGCCGATAACCAGGATGTTAGGCCCCTCAAAGCAAGAATTATAACCATCACTATAACTATATATGACATAATTCCTACTAATTACGGTATACAAAGATTTGTCATGCCCATCAGTAATGGTAATGGAACTAAAATACAACTTACATTCTCAGAGAATTCTTCTGGTTCACATTTGATAGATGGTTGGCCCTCCGTAATGTTGAGGAATCTAAAACACAGGATAATTAAGTAATATACTTCATCTATCAGGATACACTGTAACAAGTACAGATATAATTAAGTACAAGTTTTATCGGGCTTGTAGGCCGTGGTCCAGGCAGAATATCTCCCGAAGTTTCACCGGAAACTGCGTCCGACATTATCAAGCGGGAGGTGTCCTGTCTGGACCATGGCCAACAAGCCCGAAAAACTTGAACTTAATTATGAACGCCGGCCGTGAAAGCGTAAGCAAGTACTGGATATATTTGTCATTTACACACAGAAAAGTTTAATGGTACCGTAGGCCTATATATTCCAATACCTTTCCAGGAATTTTTCTTGTGTTTTGCTCTATACTCTTTAAATGTATGCAACCTTACATAAAATGGAATTTCTATCTACGTCAGGGCTTTGAGGATGATGAATTGGTATCTCTGTAAATGTCTACCCCTCCGGAACATTCCAGAAGTGTTTCCTTCTTAGTAACCAATAAAGAGGTGGTGGTGTTGATTGCTGCTTCAAAGGGCCTAACTATTTGGTACTGATATGGAATGAATAGCCTTATTTTGGTAAGAACCTTCCACATGAAATGTTTGCATGATCACAAATTATAAACGTCCAGGAGGTGTTTGTGTGTTTATCATATGAGCAGTGCTAGATTGTCTAAATAGCACTGGGGATTCAGAGAGACAGTGCAATTGCTGAAGCGCAGTAGGCCTACTATGTCTACATTACTCAGCATAATGTACAGACTTTCAACCCCCAGTCACTATGATACGAATTGTCAAAGCAAAGGGAAAAAATTGCACTATACTGAGCATAGATATTCCGAAGTACCTTTAGTAATGGTATCCGGAGATGTTAAAATAATAGATGTTGACTCGTCCGCTGCCATAAACCCACCCAGCCATCCCAAATAGATACACGACTTATATAGCAGAAATGAAGTCTTTTGTAGCCATCTTGCTTACTAAGTCAGGAATGCCAACCCCACGCATTTGGTACTATTTCACATCGGGTATAGAACGAGTTAACAAAAGAGCGTCGATAAAGTAATGTAATGATAAATTGCGCCAATTGTCAGTGTTTATTTATGTATTTATAATGTTTTACATACAAAAACAGAGCTCACCTGGGGCTTACGCCCCAGACCCCCTTGATTGTGGTACTAGCAGTAATTTTCGACCAGGCAGTACCTAACCTAGTAGCGGACATAAATTCTATCTTATTAATGTTTTACATACAAAAACAAACCTAACCTGGGGCTTACGCCCCCAGACCCCCTTGCTTGTGGTACTAGCAGTAATTGTCCGCAATACAGTGCTTAACTTAGTGGAAATTTGTAACAATTTCAAACTTTACGTGTCATATGGTGAATTTTGTATTGGACATGTTGGTAACGTACTCAGATGTTCGTTTTTTTGGTGTCACATGACGTATGACGTAGTGTCCAAGATGGCGTCCATAGTGAAATGAAGACAATGCTAAAAACATTATTTTAGTAAATAATCAATTAAAAGGAATAATTCCGGTGCAGCAGTGGCAATTGAGAAAGTGAAACGACTCCCAACATCTCCGAGAAAGGTTTGTCAATCATAAATACTATATTTTCAGTAATATACCTTGTTGAAAGTTACGACGACTTGGTCTCCTGTTCTGTAGTTTTAATATAAAGACTTGTAATGAAGTATTCTGCGTTTGTGGATACGTCTTACATCAAATGTTGATATAATAGGTTGAAAAGGGTCGTAAGAATTGTGCCAATTCTATTTGCCACGACTGTAAGACACATGATTTTGACGTTTGCATGCAAATTCTTGGGAGTTGAGATGAGGTAGTGCTCTTTATCTACGCTAGGGGGCAGCAGCGCCTTGTTAAGGCTACTACTAAGTTGTGTCCGCCTAGTGGTGAAAACGGTAAGCTTGTCCGCATGTGGTGAGTGTTCTTACTTGCCCAAGGAAGATGGTTCCCTTGGTAACGACTGTTAGTAATTTTGCGATGAAATAACTGAGTGTTGGGACATGATCTGTACAAGACGTAACATCATGTAGTCTACAAATATTGAGTAGCTTTCAGCTACTCATTCGGATGTCTTGCTTTGTAAAGTTCGGCGTATCTGGCTCTAACCAAATATGAATCGACATGGAATAGTTTCTCTTCAAATTAATTAATATTTTATGTAAAATGTGGCAGAAAGATGAGGTAGATTCTCGTGTACACCTGGAGTTGTATGACGGTCTGTGCTTCGGTTTGTAACGTATACATTAGTGGTCTTGTCGACGAGATAATTATTTGTTGCTTCTTTTATATGTTTATATATAGTTGTTGTGGCAACTTTAAAGAAAGCAAACATATATGTCGTAGATTTCTGTAAGAGGCCAAATGTTGTTAATTGAAGTTATGAAGATTTGGTAAAAGGTATTATGTTCCAGAGAGAAGTAAGTGGATTATTATATATTTCTGGGGTGCATGTGTATCTTG
Source organism: Meconema thalassinum (assembly GCA_946902985.2). NCBI lineage: Eukaryota > Metazoa > Arthropoda > Insecta > Orthoptera > Tettigoniidae > Meconema > Meconema thalassinum. Next base: position 51,409,886 of record OX336388.2, on the reverse strand, counting down.
CCTAATTGAGGTCCGGGTAAATTATTTAAAGCTTTTATTTTATTAGAGTGGGAGTTCGTATTTGCTGGCATTGCGTTCGTCTTCTGTTTTTGGTTATCGGTTGTTGTGTTCTGGATAACCTTGTTATGACTGTCAGCTGTTAGATGACAAAAAGCGAATCGTGGCACCATGTTTAAAAGGGATTGACGTATTGAGATCTTGTTCCGAGTTTGCTCAGGTTAAATGGAATTATCCAAGATTTAATATATTTAGTGTCTTATGGCATTACCTATTAATTGACGGTATTAAAATATTATTGAAGATTGCTTTCCGACTTACCTGAAAGTTATACAATTATGCATATACGGAATTGTTACTCAGGCCTATTTCTTGATGTTATCGAGTCAGCTGTTAATATTTAAAGTGAAAGGATATTCGGTCCTAAGAGAAATATTTTGGGGGCCAATACAAAGTAAGTTTCATCCCACGTCAGGTACCACACCTTTTTTTATTTTATTTGAACTGCATGTATTTGTTTATTGTATTTGTATTGTAATATTTGGTTTATGAATAGAAGTGTTGTTTTAAAATATGAATCGTGTGTGTCATTTCTGGGTCTGGGATTCTGTAGACAGCTCTCAAGATAGACACCTCGGGTTATGGTTGAAAATGGTCCAGCAGTCGCTTCACCTTCACCTATTAATATTCTGTAGTAGGGGTGTGTCACTGGTAGCAGAGCGTGGTTTTACGTGTTTAACACATTAATGTCTATTTTTGAGAGTTGTTCAGAGTTAGGAACTAGAAGTGATATACCAAAAATAAATTATAATCAGTGTTATATTCTGTAAATGTTACTAATTTTTGTGTGTTTTATGTTTCATGTATACAAACCCACCTGGTAATGGAAAAACGAGTTCTCCCAAACATATATTATCTGAGGAAAGATGAATTGGGGTTCGAGATCTTGATTCGTGGAAGGATTCCACAGGGAAATAGAGTAACTGATTTGGCTGTCTTGAGGTCGTTACGTGATGCTCCTGTAATTATCCCGCCTATTAACAGCGAATATTGGGAAAATGGTAAGTCTGGTGTCATTACATCTGTTTCAAACTTGTTAAGTGATTGTGCTTCGTTGGATGGTATTATCGATTCGTCTGAATATCAAAGAAATCAATTAAGGTGGCGAGCTCTGCATTGGATATTGAGATTGGCTGATTTAATTTATGTCTGGTCAAAAGTTGAGGACGGTATTTCATTTGCAAATGAATTGTCAAGTTTGCGTGATAGGTTGGCTATTATTTACGAACGTATGTTTTCTGGTGTAACCGGTGATTATAAAAGTGAATCTTTGACGTCGTCAATAGGTGGAGGTTCTGAGAATAGTAATCGGTGTGAAGTGAATGTTGATAATAATTTGGTTGAAGATGTAGAATCTGTGTTGTCTATTAATGATTTACGAATTTATAATCCTGCTGTTATGCAGCATCGAAATGGGTCGTCTAGTCAGCCTTCGAGAAATATGTCATGTTCAGCTAGGCCTAATATTATTGACCAGGCTAATTTAAATAATGAATTCAGCTTGTCATCTAAGTCCTTATCGAGAGAAAATAGTGCGAATGCCTCAATTAATCTAACTTCTGGAATTTCTTGTTGTGTGAAGTCTGTACAAACAAGTGAAAGTCTAATTAATGTAACTGATGTTGTCGAGCATAATTTGATGAAGCATAATATGAATTTAGGAGATTCTTCTCAAGTATGTGACCCTGGAAATGTCATGGCAGATATCAATATTAGATTTGCTACGTTACCCAATCCGATTGCCTTGATTTTAAAGAATTTTCACATCTGTAATGGTACTGAGAATGATTTATTAGTGCAATTTCTTAGGAAATTTGTAGAATTAAAAGACAGTGCTGTGGTGTTTGGACTGTCCGAACGTCAAATATTTAGAATGGTGTTTCCTTGCACTTCAGGTATGCTTCGACAAATCTTAATTAATAACATGTCTGCTGGAAATTCTTTAATTAATTTTCAAATGGAAGTTTTAAATTATTTTATTACCCCGTACACCTTGTCAGACCTTCATCGAAGCTATTTATTCAGAGGACAGAGAATGGATGAAACACTGAACGATTATTTTGTGGATGTTAGGTATTATGCTAAAGTATTTGCTGTTCAGTTGTCGGAGGAGCAAATCGTTGCCTCATTAGTCGAAGGAATTAACCCCATTTATAGATTGTGTTTAACCATGTGTGCTAGGCCTAAGACTTATAAGGAGTTTTATGATCTTGTTCTTACTGCTGAGAAGTTCAAAAAGGCAGATGCTGTTCGTATGGCAAATTCATCGATACCATGTTCTTCTATTCAGGGTACCTTTGGGCAAATTGGTTCTAAGCCTGTTTTTCAGTGGACGAGTGCTGTTCAGTCTGGAGGAAGACAACCTGTTCAGGGTTTTAATAACGCTTTATTTCAGGGAGAGGTATGTCAAGATGTTGTTCCTGTTTCTGGTCCATACCATAATTTTCAGGGGCGTTCCAACCGGAGATATGCTGAGAGTGATTCATATCAAGGTAGGCGGTGCGACTTATGTGGGTCGTATAATCACCTTAGACGTTGGTGTGATGCCAGAATGAATCATAATTCCTGAAGATGTTGTGGTGATCTTGTAAGCTGTATTGTATTTTCAAAATTGTGTTTTATCTTTGGAAACCACACACATGTATGTATGTATGTATGTATGTAGGTATGTATGTATGTTCTGTATGAATTGTATTTTTGATGAGCGATGGATGGATTTGTGTGTATTGTGTATAAATGTCTCTATTTGGAATCTTCTGCATTGTGTATGACCAGAGTGACTCATTGTTTTGCGTCAAGTTGGTGTATAGGCGAAAGGTTAGAATTTTCTAAATGGCTTTTGACATTTTGTTGGTACAGAGAGGAATTTCATTTTGTGTTACAGTAATAATTTTGAATTTTCAAGATCGTGTATGACCTACATGATGCTTTAGTGCGTGCTTGTAGTAAAGTGACCTTTATTTGAATCTTCAAAATTGTATACTGGTTCTGGAAGAAGGTGGTATAATTGTGCGTTAGTGTATTGTGTTGGTATGAATGTGAATCTCTAATTTGTTCTTTAAGTTGGGGAGGGATTTTGTTATTGTTTCTTGTTTTTATGGGTAAAGTTATGTTTTATTTTAAATGTTTTCAATGGTAGCCGAGTATATAAATAGGGTCGTTAAAATATCCTTGTTCAGCTTAAGATCCTAACGTATATGGAGGTATGGGACTCAAATATTAGGTGGCATAAGCTGAATATGTATTTGATGGTAAGTATTTACTAACCATTCCGAAATAGTTTCTCCGAGTAGTGACCTTGTGCACTTATCTTTGCTTGTTGAACTGAGGAAGTAGATACTTACAGGTGAGTTGTGTGTGTCATGAAGTTAATGTGGTAATGGTCGTTGTTTCGTTGAAGTGAATTTGTTGAAATTCTTATCCGAGACAGCCTAAAGTAATTGTTTATTTAAAGGATATTTGTGGTAATGTGTCACGGTTTTAACGAACTCCTATTTATATCGTGGTGGAACATTTTGGGGATTTTTGTGGGTAGTAACTGTTTTTTTTGTGAATTTAGAGGTTATGCAAAGATGTATGTGTGAATGTGTTGGGGTTTTCTTAGGTCTGCACGTGTGGTCAGTTGATACTTCGTTTTTTTGTTGCTTTCTTGGTCTTTCTTTCTTTTTTTCCTTGGGTTTCGAATCTGTTTATGGTTTTCTTTGGTAGATTTTTCGCTTGTAGCCTAAATGAGTTGAGACAGATGTGTGATAAGGGACTTATGCCAACATTCATTTGGGGATATTAGTTTTTTTTTAATACTAAAGAACTCATTTTTCAACTGGGATTTGCTTGCTTCACTGTAATTGTTATGAATTTGGTTTGTCAATTCTACATTTTCTTATATTGCTTTGAGTACTCATCAACACTTCTAATTGTTTATTTAAAATATGTGTAAACTTAAATATTTTGTAAAGGGTGTGGATATTCTGAGATAGGTTTTGCATTAGGAAAATTTCTGCCATATTTTGGATATATGTAATGATATTGTTTGTTTATATTGTTTAATGTCAAACGTTGTGTAAACTATTCCATGAAAACGATACTCGCCTAGTCGAATTTGGTTTCAGCTGCTATCATCGTTGATACGTCTGCGTAGAAGATTTCGGATGTACTGTGAAGACTATCTGTGGCCAGGATGGTGGAACTGTCATCTGGAAACTAAAGCGGATCTGAACTTATCCTCGAAAGAAATGATGAATTATGTATACCATGATGTATTTTTGTCTGTACTAGTTATCTGATGTATCATGTTACATGTAAGATGCAATTTTCTTGGCATGGAAAGGGATGTACCATTAGCTACGTTGACTTCTGCATGAACTATCATCGACCTGTGTGTGTAATCAAACTTGTGGTGGTGGATTTTGAACGAACTTGTGAAGAAGTGTTTATTTCTACCTCATTATTTAATGCATGCCTAAAACTAAACCAGTTTTGAAGTGATGAATTTGGGTACTGAAGGTTGGTATTTGTTGAAGATTGGTATTGGTGCATGTACATTTTCAGTTGGACAATTTCGTTGGCTTGGTACTTTACCGGCGCCAAGTCTGAAGGGAGGGAGTCTGTGCCAATTCTATTTGCCACGACTGTAAGACACATGATTTTGACGTTTGCATGCAAATTCTTGGGAGTTGAGATGAGGTAGTGCTCTTTATCTACGCTAGGGGGCAGCAGCGCCTTGTTAAGGCTACTAATAAGTTGTGTCCGCCTAGTGGTGAAAACGGTAAGCTTGTCCGCATGTGGTGAGTGTTCTTACTTGCCCAAGGAAGATGGTTCCCTTGGTAACGACTGTTAGTAATTTTGCGATGAAATAACTGAGTGTTGGGACATGATCTGTACAAGACGTAACATCATGTAGTCTACAAATATTGAGTAGCTTTCAGCTACTCATTCGGATGTCTTGCTTTGTAAAGTTCGGCGTATCTGGCTCTAACCAAATATGAATCGACATGGAATAGTTTCTCTTCAAATTAATTAATATTTTATGTAAAATGTGGCAGAAAGATGAGGTAGATTCTCGTGTACACCTGGAGTTGTATGACGGTCTGTGCTTCGGTTTGTAACGTATACATTAGTGGTCTTGTCGACGAGATAATTATTTGTTGCTTCTTTTATATGTTTATATATAGTTGTTGTGGCAACTTTAAAGAAAGCAAACATACATGTCGTAGATTTCTGTAAGAGGCCAAATGTGGTTAATTGAAGTTATGAAGATTTGGTAAAAGGTATTATGTTCCAGAGAGAAGTAAGTGGATTATTATATATTTCTGGGGTGCATGTGTATCTTGCCTAATTGAGGTCCGGGTAAATTATTTAAAGCTTTTATTTTATTAGAGTGGGAGTTCGTATTTGCTGGCATTGCGTTCGTCTTCTGTTTTTGGTTATCGGTTGTTGTGTTCTGGATAACCTTGTTATGACTGTCAGCTGTTAGATGACAAAAAGCGAATCGTGGCACCATGTTTAAAAGGGATTGACGTATTGCGATCTTGTTCCGAGTTTGCTCAGGTTAAATGGAATTATCCAAGATTTAATATATTTAGTGTCTTATGGCATTACCTATTAATTGACGGTATTAAAATATTATTGAAGATTGCTTTCCGACTTACCTGAAAGTTATACAATTATGCATATACGGAATTGTTACTCAGGCCTATTTCTTGATGTTATCGAGTCAGCTGTTAATATTTAAAGTGAAAGGATATTCGGTCCTAAGAGAAATATTTTGGGGGCCAATACAAAGTAAGTTTCATCCCACGTCAGGTACCACACCTTTTTTTATTTTATTTGAACTGCATGTATTTGTTTATTGTATTTGTATTGTAATATTTGGTTTATGAATAGAAGTGTTGTTTTAAAATATGAATCGTGTGTGTCATTTCTGGGTCTGGGATTCTGTAGACAGCTCTCAAGATAGACACCTCGGGTTATGGTTGAAAATGGTCCAGTCGCTTCACCTTCACCTATTAATATTCTGTAGTAGGGGTGTGTCAAGAATTTTAGCACCAGGATATCCCAGCAACTTCCAGATTTCAGATGGTATGTCATCTGGTCCTGTTGATTTGTCATTTTTCATTTTACTTACAGCCTTTAATACCTCTTCTTCGGTAATTTGAGGTACAGGTCCTGCAATTGGATCGCTGGTCAATTCAGGTGAGTGTGGAAACTCTTCATTACATATTTCATTGTAGTAGCAGGGTTGATACGCGACCGGTAAAACCTTAAAAACCGGGAAAAGTCAGGGATTTTTGTTGCGGTCAGGGAAAACCGGCAAAAGTCGGGGAATTTTGTAAAAAAAAGAGAGAAAGAAGAAAAAACAAGTAGTTCCGTGAAGAACTATACAGCCTATTTTCATATATCCTACTTATGTTAATTGCCACTATCAACATACACAATTTCAGTTCGATTGCTGTAATAGATTCGTAGATATTGAGAACCGACTAAATATTTCGGATGGCGCCATGTTGGATTTTATGTAGGTCCTAGAATTATCGTGGAAGAAGAATTGTGGAAGGAAAGAGGAAAGTGGAGAAGTGCCATAAATACCCCGACCCGGCAGGAGCTGAATAAGGGGAAATGATGATGATGATGATGATGATGATGATGAGGTGAACTTAGGTTCATAGCCCCTATGATCATTAAAAATTCAGTTTGATTGCTATAATAGATTCGTAGATATTCAGAGCCGTCTAAATATTTCGGATGGTCGCCATGTTGGATTGTTAAATGTATAGGCCATAGAGCCATGTACCATTAAAGGAACATTATTGTGTAGGTTCATTATTCAAACTTTCACTTCGATCGCATGACTACATCACAAGAAATAAAAAACTTAATTTTAAAATTCGCCCAGCTACCATCTTGAGGTTATGTAAACAAGTGAACTAAATTAGATACCAGTGCATTACAATGTGTATAAATATTTCCTGTACCAGATTTCAGTGCGTTTGGAACATAAATCGCGAGAAAGGTCTATTTAAATTTTTCAAATTTGCTTGGCCGCCATGTTCGTTTTGTAGTCAACCGGTTTTTGAAAGTCTTATAGATGGACTTCCAGTAGTGCCCTTTATCTCCGTACAAAATGTCAGGGAGATACCGCTAATAGTTTCAGAGATATAGAATGCCGGTGAAATATTTCGCACATCCGCCATCTTGTGGTTATGTAAACAATTGAACATAATGTCGGTGCATTACAATGTATATTAATATATACTGTACCAAGTTTCATTGCGTTTGGTTGGCTAAATCGCGAGAAACGTCTATTTAAAAGTCGCAACTTCGCTTGGCCGCCATGTTGGTTTTGTAGTTACCAGGTTTTCAAAGGTCACATAAGTGAACTTATAGTAGTTCCCTTTATTACCATACAAAAAGTCAGGGTAATATCGGTAATAGTTTCAGAGATATTGCATGCTGGTGAAATATTTCGCACAGCCGCCATGTTGGATTGGTGAGTCATAACAAAATTTGAAGGGCACGGTCGGGGTCGCCCGGAATATTGCTATGATTTTACCGAGTTTCATTGAAAACGCTCCGGCCGTTTAGTTTTTATTAGGGGATGGGACACACACACACAAAAGGTGATCTCATAAGCCTATTTTTTCCGAATTGAAAATAGGCTAAAAAGAAAGAAAAAAAAGAATTATTAAGGTTAACAGTTATTTTTTGGTTGGTATACTGGGGTGTCTACCAGTAACGAAAAGTAGCTAATTTTACAAACGGGTAAAGAAAGTAACGAAAAGTAGCTAATTTTTATGTCTGGATAGTTGGAGGTAACAAAAATTCGCCGCCAGGCTCGCAGATTGCGTAGGCTTCCCGTGCACAACCTCAAGGAAATGCATACTGAGGATACCTTCAGTGGTACTGTATACATAGGTTCGACATATATTTTCGGCATCAAGAAGAGAGTTTAAAGCCGGCGGTCCCATGTCATAGATTTATGGCATGTTAAAGAACCTTCCACTAATTACACCTGTGTGAACTAAGTTGTATAGGTTAAGAATGTAAACAACGCTCTTAAGTTCCCAAGTTCGTTGCCAAGAGCCGACTGCGGTGGCGTCTGGTAGCTAAGTTCTGAACTAGTAGTCGTTGACGGTGGCGTTTGGCGGCAAAAGTAGGAACTATATGAAAAATTCAAAAGTCTGCAGTCCTTATTTGAATTTAAAAAAAACAGTTTACACACACTAATACAGGCATCACAATTAACACCAGTTATCAGACAGATTCTACACATACCCAAAGTACACGGGGCAACATGACCGCGTTGTTGCAGCTCCTAAACTTAAGAACCAACCAAGAGAGTTTAATTTTGTGTGAAATGTTTTTCTGTATTATTCGGAAACCTGACTTTTTGCGAGATGTTTATTCGCGATAACTTCCGAAACTCAACAGAAACCTCTCATTTCTGATATTGACCTCTAAATTTGGATATCTCAAATTGAAGTCCAGAAATAATGCGATATAATTTATTGGCGCGATCTTGTGAAATGATACAGTTTCGAAAGAAAATCTCAAAAATGCTCCGAAATACATAGACATCTATCCGTCTCGTAAATTTGTGACAACCAGTTTGGTTAGTTGGAAACTCCGTTAGAGGCTATGTGAATCTCATCAAACGGACCGAGATCGACGCCAGTTGCGTAAAAGTCATAAAACCCGTGCCCGGTTGTGACCTTGTGTCCACGAGGACTGCGGGAATCCTGGCAAAGGTGGTTGGGACCCCATCGCGAAACATTCCGAACCCAGCTCGCCACTTTTCCATTACCGTACACTTAAAAGTGTGCATCAACCCACTTAGAAATAACAGACTACGTATCATCGCGATACTCAGTTCTTCTCGTGATTCACCGTGAACTTCCAACCAAGGCATAGGGACAGCGGGAATCACGGCGCCGGCCATACAACATGTCCATAACTGCTCGTGAATTTTAACCATGCCCCAGCTCGAGCTTTCCTCCGCCATTCTACCAGGACAGATAGGCAGACAATCGTTGAACGGCGGGTGCGGTGCCGATTGCATAATATCGCGTTCTCAGTGCCCAACCGCGAGGACATGAATGTCGTAAAACGACCGAGAGCGGCGGCGATTGCGATACATCGCGATATTTCTCCGCATTCGATGAGGGGTACAACTGGCTTCATGTCAAACGGACAGCAAGCGGCTCCGATTGCGTAATAATACTACATTTTTCCGTGCCCAGCCTCAAGGACAATAGAAATCTCGTCGAACGACTAAAAGTGGCACCGATTATTTAAATCGCGATTTTTCTCAGTGTTAGATGGTGAAAACTGCAAATCGCGTCAAACGGCTGAGATCAGCGCCGATCGTGTAACGTCTCAATATTTTTCCGTACTTGACTGCGAAGACACAATTCGGTGACGATCACGTAATATCGCATATATTTCGTGATCTTCCGCGGGGACAAAGGAAATCTCCCCAAACGGTCAAGATCAGAGCTACTTCTTGGTAATCATAACTTCTTGTACACAAGACGGCATATTAACTGAAACGACTCATTTGATATTAAATATCTAATGTTAGAATAAAATGTATCAGTTGACAGTTTCTAGATACTTTTATTGTGATTGTCTAGAAAGTAAGAATTGGTAATTGATTACTTTCTTCATAGTAATGAACGTTATTTATTACAGTAAGGAAGTTGCTTTTTTTGTGTTTTTGTTTTGATTTCATACTTTTAAAGAAACTCGTTAACTTAAACAGATAACTACGTATACACGGTGTCTACCGGTAAGGAAAGTAACGAATTTTACATACGGGTAACGGAAATTTTCCGAAGGCGGATTGAATCATTTAAACTCTCGCCTCTAGGCTCAGAGATTGCGATGGAGCGGGTTTCACACAAGCGGCGCCGATTTCATAAGCAATATTTCCCCGTGCCCGACCTCGAAGAAATGCATACTGAGGATACCCTGAGTGGTATACATCGTTCAGCGTATATTTTCGGCATCAAGATGACCTTTTAGTTTTGTCTGAAATATGTCTGTGTTATTAGATAACGAGACGTTTATTCGCGAAAACTTCTGAAATTAATCTGAAACCTCGCATTTATTTGGAGACTATGTCAAATTGAAGTCCAAAAATAACGCAAATAAATTTAATGTCGCAATCTTGCGAAATCTTAGTCTACCGTTTTGAAAAAGGATTTTGAAAAAGCTGCGAAATACGTAGGCTATAACTTATTTTAAAAATCTGTCTCGTAAATTTGCGACATCCAGTATGGTTAATTCGAAATTTCGTTATATCTCGATTTTTCCTTCGAACTTTGGTTCCATCAGATATATTATAATCTAGCCGGTTATTTCGAAAACTTGTATAGGCCTAACTTGTATAATTCGTGATTCGCATTCGAAAGAAAACGTGTCCTCTAGTCGTATTATTCGTGCAATCCTCTCAGAATAATTCTTAATATTTGATACCTACTTCGAACATTCATACTCAAGACGGCCGTCTGACCGCACGACTTGCCTGCGGGAATCTCTTCAAATGGACCGAGATCGACGTCAATAGGGTAAAATCATAAATCCCGTCCCCTATCGTGAACTTGTGACTATGAGGACTGCGGGAATCCCATCAAAGATGATTGGGCACCAATCACGAAACATTCCGAAACCTACTCGCCACTTTTCCCATGATCGTATACTTAAAAGCGTACCTAAGGTAAATGTCGTCCCTGTGGTTAATGAGTTTGCTAAACTTTGCTCTGGAAAATCGGGAAAAGTCAGGGAAATAAACGACTCTGCGGTCAGGGAATTTCTTAAAATTTGGTCTGGAAAACCGGGAAAAGTCAGGGAAATTTGAAACTCTGAGTAGTCATGCCATCGATGTAGTATGGCGGTTGGATCCCAAAGAGGCTGGTGGCTCGCATCTTTAATCTGGAGTACTTGCCCAATATCCTCCGTTGCTCGATGGCGGGATCTTGCAAGGAGATAGTGATGTAAAATACCCAGGTATTTATAAACCGGGGTAAATACCCAGGGTATATACCCGGGTAAATACCCAATTTGGGTATATACCCGGGTATTTTAGATTTTTCATTAAAATCCTGTGTCGTGGTATGTTGAACCTTAAACTATGCAAACTATTCTACATTAACTTTTTAGAAATATAACAACATTAGATAGTTAATAAAATTAAATTTAATTAGAATTGGGACTTAAAAACAGAATTAGAATTGGGAATTAGATCAGGATATAAAATTCAATAGTTATAACCTTAAAAACTCAGGGTTAGAATTGACCTAGACTTTTTTTTGCAAACATTGAGATAAAAGTTGGGGGAAATTTATTCAGAGCATTGGCCAAGTTCTACAAAAGATGTAACGTACAGTTTTCAGAACAGTTTGTAAAATCATCTCTACTCAGTATAAAACTAAGTCCCCGATTCTTGGATGTCTCGGGTAATCTCGAGAACCTCTGGATATATTTTCATGCGGTTTTCACAGTTCTGTAAAGGATATCTCGAGGATGATTTCTGTAGAAAATAATGTATTTATGATGAAAGGAAGCAGAGCAGTAACGATTTCAGTGAAAAAATAAACCAAAAAACCTGGCATCCGAGCCCTTTTTAAGTTTATTTTGGGCTAACCGTTACACATCTAAATACTATGAGTGTAAGAATTGTTCAGTATGAAAAGTTCTACATAAAATCCAGGAGAGCATATCTCTATCTTCAATACATCGCTCACGATAAGTATTTTTAAGTTTTAATTTCTTCCAACCATGTCCATTCTAATATTGAGGCAACAGTTTACGAGCTAGTTAAGGGCGAGTCTTATCACCCCTGTTACAGCCTAACTAGCGGGCGAACCTATTACCCCAGATACAGCCAGCAGCAAATCGTCGAGTCGTGTTGAGTTAAGACTTCAGAGAAGGTTGGTTGTGTTTGGAGTTTCCCTGGAAGTTCATCTCGGTTTTTCTTCATTTCGCCTGTGAACTTTCCGTTCCGCAAAATACACAGTGAATTTAAGATTGGACGGAAGGGGGATTTGTGTTTCATGCACCTCGCCATTCTTAAATTACGTCTGACAAGAATTCGTTATAATTAATGGTCCAGTCAGTGATGTTAAGCCATCATGCCGAGACGTAAAACGGATATAGGTCATAGTTCATTGACATCGCAAAATAAAAAAAGTTCTTATCACGTACCAATGAAACAGAGCAACAAATAATTTCTAGATTGCCACAAGAGAAAGAAAGACTTCGTTCTCGGCACCTTCAAACCGTTGCTCAAGAAGAACACCGTCTGAAACACGATCAGAAACAAGCTTATATCACTAAGAAGGATGGTAAGATATTTTTTCTCGATGCCCCTGTAGACACAGGCCGAACGTTCTTGATTTGTGTGTTGCTCGCCAAAGTGAGGTCTGGTGGTAATATTGCTCTTGCCGTCGCATCATCTGGAATTGCAGCCACTCTTTTGGAAGGAGGAAGAACAGCACATGCAACATGTAAACTTCCTTTGAAAGTCAGCAGTAATGATGGAAATGTATGTAATATTTCAAAACAATGTAACACTGCCAGTTTAATCCAAAATTGTTCTTTAGTTGTATGGGATGAGGCTACAATGTCGCACAAAACTTCCGTTGAAGCTGTAGACAGGACCTTGCGTGATCTAGGGAATCGGAACACACCTATGGGTGGCTGCACAGTTTTGTTCGCCGGAGATTTTCGTCAAATCTTACCAGTTGTTACCAGAGGAACGAGAGCCGACGAAGTGAACGCTTCATTAAAAATATCTTACATCTGGCCAGATATAACCAATTGGGACTCAAAACTAACATGAGAGTAGGCTATTCTTATCTTCAGAAGATAATAGTTTGTTTGCTAATTTGTTACTTAGTGTCGGAAATGGAGATTTACCGTTCATTGACGGGAAAATTACCCTCAGTGACTATTTCTGTGCTTTAGTAAGCAGTATTTAAGAATTGATTGATAGCGTTTATCCTCAAATCCATGGCCTATCTAACAAGTCTCATTTTTGGTTTAAAGAAAGAGCAATATTATCGCCGACAAACGAACAAGTTTTGAAAACTAATCACTTGGTGTTCTCCAAATTCACTGCCCAGTAGGCGAAACACAGTAGTCGATAGTGAAGAAGCTGTTCATTACCCTACAGAATTCCTAAATTCGTTATTTCCTTCTGGCTTGCCACCACACAAGCTTATTTTAAAAGTAGGAGTGCCTATTATATTGCTACGTAATTTACAACCACCAAAGTTATGCAATGGGACACGATTGGTAGTGAAAACTTTGAAATACTGTTTCATTGAATCAACTATCTTAACTAGCAGTGGTACAGGAGAAAAAGTCTTAGTACACAGAATCCCTATGATTCCTTCAGATTTGCCTTATCGTTTCAAATGAGTGCAATTTCCAGTAAGAGTCTGCTTTGGCAGGACTATAAACAAAGCACAGGATCAGACACTGAGCGTGACTGGAGTTGATCTTAATGGAGAATGTTTTTCTCATGGACAGCTTTACGTGGCTCTATCGCTTGTTACATCAAACCGAAATCTTTTCGTGTTTACTGCTGGAGGGAACACGACTAATGTCGTATACAAGGATATCTTATAAGACCTCCGTTAGAAGTAGCCTATCACCTTGCATTCATAACTGTTCCCGGGCGAAGCCGGGGTGGTTTGCTAGTTCATATATAAAAAATAAATAATCAAATAACCAAAAAGGCTAGTAAATAGAATAGAAAATGAGAGGGAAGTACAGTGTCAGTTTAAATTTTGGGTAGGATGAGCTGAACATTGTTGCCAACCCAAATGTTTGCTGGCATACATCTTCACCCATTATAGAGCCCACAAAAACTTCCTGACATGCATTTGTGTTATTTAGAGTATGATTTAAAAAAATATTCCTTTAATATTTAAAATTGAATGAAAAATAACTTGAAAGCACTTTTACTAAGCATATTTTTTTCAAATGTCCTTTCTATTGAATATATTTTATTACCTTTTGAGTTTTGGCATACACTTTCAATTAATATGCAAATAGCTTACTCTTATTACTACAAAAGTAGCTTTTCCCTCCCACATCATTGTTGCTCATTTCCAGTATTGTAATAAAACTCGACCTTCTCAATATCTTGGTATTTATTAAAAATTTAAAACACAAAACAACCAAAAGTTTTATTCAATATTTTACTTTAAGGAAAAACAAAACTGATTAAAGACAAGGTTACAAAACATAACATATGTATACCCAAAAATACCTGGACATCCAATTTCCTTTTTTAGTTTTTTTTAATTTTGAAGGATCAATATTGTTCCTGATTTCAATTTAAGGCATCAAATACCTGTATTTCAGTCCTTGTTTGTCCAACACTTCATCAACACATCAGAAAGAAAGTGTTGTACAAAGCTAAAAAACTGAAAATAACCCCCATTTTGGGTATTTAAAAGGCCACTGGGTAAATACCCGGGTAAATACCCAATTTATATTTACCTTCCCATTGGGTATTTACCCGTCCCACATCACTACAAGGAGGTAGATCTTTTTAGCACCTTCTGACGTATCAAGTTGGTTATACAGTTCCTGATAATGGTGGCTTTTCACTCTGGCAACAGCGTGTTTTGCAACAGATTTCAGCATCTTGTACTGATGTAGATCATCACTCAGCCTTGTTTGGCGCCAAGTTTTGAAAGCTTGCTTCTTTGCTTTGATGGTCATTTGAACGTCTTCGTTCCACCACTAGGTCTCTTTATCAATACGTTTTCCCTCCTTCGTTATTCCGAGGGTTTTAGTTGCTATTGTGTGTACCTGGTTTGTGATTTCTCTCCAAATGGCCTCTGCTGGTTGATTCGTGTCTATAGTAAGTGTATTGAGCCTTGATGCTAATTCTTCCTTCTTCTCATCAAGCTTCCACCACTTAATCCTCTGTGGACCATTTTTGTGAGGTTGGACTGTTCTGATTTTCCCAATTCGCATGTCTAGAACTAGTAATTTATGTTGTGGTGCAATATTCTCAGATGGGATTACCTTAGCATCTCTTGTCAGTTTAAGATCGTGCCTTAGTATCAGCCAGTAGTCAATCTGAGTGGAGTATTCACCACTGGTGTAAGTGATAAGATGTGTAGGTCTCTTCCTGAAGAAAGTGTTGACAAGGACTAAGTCATGAGCTACAGCAAAGTCCAAAATCTTGCACCCATCTTCATTTCTCACTCCAAATCCTTGACCACCATGACACTGCGCATATCCATCTCTAGTTTTTCCCACATGACCATTGAGGTCTCCACCAAGAAAAATATATTCTTCTGGAGCTATCTCCTGAACGTGAACACTCAGTTTCTCCCAAAAGTCTTCCTTTTCAGTTTCAGGGCATCCAGTTTGGGGAGCATAGCAGGAGATTACTCGCAAAGTTAATGTGGTCGTGTCAACCTTAACTGACATAATGCGCTCTGATATTCGATAGTACAGAAGTTATTACGTATAATTTACCGCAAGATAAAAAGTGCAGGCTAGACCTGGCAGTGTAGAATATGGACACCCAGTATATGGCTGTCTGTCAAAGAGTTAAATAATAATTTGAATAATTGAATGATTTGGTAGAAATTAATAATAAATGAATTAAATACTAGGCGAAACAAAGATCTTTACGGCCAAGCAGAAAAAATCACACATACCACACGGAAGAGAAGATTGAAGTTCTATGGACACCTTACGAGAATGAGCGATAGTCGACTAACGAAGATCTTTTAATTACATCACCAAGATAAAAGCGACTGCAAAATGGGTAGATGAAATAAGAAAGGATATGGAGGAAGTTGGGGTCAGTCCAAATTAGATCTGGACTAGAGAGGTGTTTCGAGGTAGGATTGATGCATTCAAGGGGTTCCAGGAAAAGCAAAGGAGAAGAGCCAAGAACATCTGGTCGGAAGGAAGGAAGAGAATCCACAGTGAAAGGATGAAGAGTTTCTGGGAGCAGAAAAAAGGACTAATCAGCAAGTCAATTGTTTCCCGTGGTCCAAAGTAGGCCAAAATCGAACAAAGAAGAAAAAGAATTAAATACTATTTATAGCAATTATTTTGGAAATTCTTGAGCTGCACAGTAATTATTAATGAATTGTATACAACGAAACTGATGATTTAAGTGATGGCAGCTGATGACCAGTGATCGGTTTGTTGCATAGGGGGCATTATAAAGTGAGTGCTGTAAATAGCAGTGGTTAGCAAAGATTGTACAGATTTTGTGTGTGTGTCAACAATATGTTGTGTTGTTGATTGCCACAGATTAGCTAGAATGTTGGTAGAGGTTAGGAACAGGGTCTTATTATTGTGTTCAGTTGTTCCTCGAAGTCAACGTTGGTGAACCAGGCCTTGACCAATACAGCAATATTGGATTATCGTGCTGTTCAAGTATTCTATGTGGGGTTATTTTGATGTTCATTTGTCTTTTTAACTCTTTATAGGTCTGTACATTAACCACCTGCTATAGGGCAATTTATATTGTAAAACAAACAGGCGCATGAACCTTTCACCCATATTTCAACAACTTATCTTTTGGTGGTGTAAATATTCCTGAATACCATGGCTTCTAGGGGACACGAAGATCCCGCAATTAAAGTATAATATACTCACTGTCACTCAGAAGGCTTCTATGGGACACAAAGATCCCACTATAAAGTATAATATACCCACTATCACTCAGAAGGCTTCTATGGGTCACGAACATCCCGCTATTAAAGTATAATATACTCACTGTCACTCAGAAGGCTTCTATGGGACACGAAGATGCCGCTATTAAAATATAATATACTCGCTGTCACTCAGAGGCTTCTATGGGACACGAAGATCCCACTATTAAAGTGTAATATACTCACTGTCACAAAGAAGGCTTCTATGGGATACGAAGATCCCTCTATTAGAGTATAATATACTCGCTGTCACTCATAAGGCTAGTATGGGACACGAAGATCCCGCTATTAAAGTATAATACACACTGTCACTCAGAAGGCTTCTATGGGAAACAAAGATCCCACTATTAAAGTATAATATACTCACTATCACTCATAAGGCTTCTATGGGACACGATGATCCCGCTATTAGAAGTATAATATACTCACTGTCACTCAGAAGGCTTCTATGGGACACAAAGATCCCACTATTAAAGTATAATATACTCACTATCACTCAGAAGGCTTCTATGGGTCACGAACATCCCGCTATTAAAGTATAATATACTCACTGTCACTCAGAAGGCTTCTATGGGACACGAAGATACCGCTTTTAAAGTGTAATATACTCACTGTCACAAAGAAGGCTTCTATGGGACACGAAGATCCCGCTATTAAAATATAATATACTCGCTATCACTCATAAGGCTTGTATGGGACACGAAGATCCCGCTATTAAAGTATAATACACACTGTCACTCAGAAGGCTTCTATGGGACACGAATATCCCGCTATTGAAGTATAATATACTCACTGTCACTCAGAAGGCTTCTATGGGACACGAAGATGCCGCTATTAAAATATAATATACTCGCTATCACTCATAAGGCTTGTATGGGACACGAAGATCCCGCTATTAAAGTATAATACACACTGTCACTCAGAAGGCTTCTATGGGACACGAATATCCCGCTATTGAAGTATAATATACTCACTGTCACTCAGAAGGCTTCTATGGGACACGAAGATGCCGCTATTAAAATATAATATACTCACTGTCACTCGGAAGGCTGCTATGGGACACGAAAATCCCGCTATTAAAAGTATAAGATACCCACTGTCGTTCAGAAGGCTTCTACAGGACACGAAGATCCCGCTATTAAAGTATAATATACTCACTGTCACTCAAAAGGCTTCTATGGGACACGAAGATCCCGCTATTAAAATATAATATACTCACTGTCACTCAGAAGGCTTCTATGGGACACGAAGATCCCGCTATTGAAATATAACATACTCACTGTCACTCAGAAGGCTTCTATGGGACTCGAAGATCCCGCTATTAAAAGTATAATATACTCACTGTCACTCGGAATGCTTCTATTGGACACGAACATCCCGCTATTAAAAGTATAATATACTCACTGTCACTCAGAAGGCTTCTATGGGACACGAAGATCCCGCTATTAGAAGTACGAGGCACATCCAGAAAGTGAGTTCCGTTTGGTAATAACATTAAATTGTGTACAGATACAGAAAAATTATTTATTGCACAAAATTCTACAACCCTTAAGCTACTTTTCCACATAACTGCCGAAATGTTGCAGGCATTTGTCGTAGCGTGGCACGAGTTTTTGTATACCTTCTTCATAGACGTGTGCCGCCTGTGTCTTCAACTAGTTGTACGTTCCACTGCAGAGCAGTTCCGCATATGCGCGGTAGACGCTCTGTATCAAGGAGAAGAAACGTGCGCCATTTGGAGAGCGCTGTCAGCCGCGTACGCGTTGTTGTGCATGTTTACTCGTACAATGTCGGTGTTGATTGAAAATCCCGCTGCTAGTGGGATGAGATCTGTGATTCGTTTTCTGAATGCTAGGAGAGTGAAACCAATTGAAATTTATCGGCAAATTTGCGAAGTGTATGGACAAAATGCGATGAGTGATTCAATGGTGAGAAGATAGGTCCGACAGTTCAATGAAGGACGTAGTGAAGTGTGGAAAGGGGTGATTGAATAGCACCCCAACTGGGAAAAGGGGGATTAGGATTCGGGCACACAGTGAAATTTAAATAGAGTGACGAGGAAGAGACCAAACATTGATAACCAAGGTTCAATACATTTATTTGATTTTTGAAGCAATAACAAACATTTTCATTTAGAATAATAATTAAAGGAAGGTAATAAAAAATGCAATGTTTCTCCAGGAAACTCAGAATAAATAGGAATTACAATAAAAATGCATAAAAAGGCCATATAAAAGGCGATTAATAAAGTATTTTCAAGAAAAATTCCAAAAACCAAGCAAGAAGCAAGAAAAAGGCTTAGCCTTGAAGAATGTATAAACCAAGTGAAGGAAGTTCACGTTACCAATGATTTGATACTTTTATACTTAGTATTTGGCCCGCAGGAAGCGGGTTGTAATCCAAACAAAGGCTTCCTCTAAGATGTCTCGGCATGCCTTCCGAGGAAGACAGATGGTGGCTCCATTGGCGAATTGTACCCCGCAGGAACAGACCTCTTGGTAATGATCTGTCTGGCGGATTACAAGCAATTATAGTTTCTCATCGCCGAGTTGTAGTGAGCTAGCGGGCTGACTTAGTTGCTGAGGTGAAGGTCGTTGACTCATGCCTCGCCTAGCATGACAGAGTCCGAGCGATGAAGCATGCCACTTGGCAAGGTTCCAGCCACACAATGTTTACTAACAGGGCCTTCCCAAGAAGGGCCTTGTTGTGGAACGGCAGGCAGCCGTGGTCAGACTGGTTCAGGCAGGTAGATGTAGACTCGGCCGCAGGACGGCGAAGCGGAGAATTTATAGTGGAAATGACGACAGCGCGCCGAACATTCCAGAATGAAGGAGGGGTGTCAAACAGCCAATCAACGCACAGCCCCAAGCACATTGCGAAGGTTGCCGCTGAGATGAGCACAGTACCTCATGAAAAAGTGTGACAGTATGGTGCGTCTAGAAAGACACTTCAGAAAAAAGGTGAGTTGACAAGAATAATAAAGAACAACAATTCAGATGAAACATAAGTTAAATAAATAAATAAATAAATAATCAGAACACCGCGTTCATACTGCAATTATAAAGGAAAAAATAATGGGGCAGAAATTGAACGTGTTTTTCACACCATAAGGGAAACATAGCCGACAAAAAACATTCGCAAAAGCGAACATGCTGGGAGGGGCGAGAAAAAATTGCAGTAAGAAAGCGCAGGAGTTAGGCCTCGCGTGGCAAAGGAGCAATCATGGTGATTGGCCTAAGAAAATGACCAGCAGAAGTCTGCAGCTTTACCACGCGAACCCTACCATCTCTGCCAGGAAAGCACTCAACAACCCTACCCAAATTCCAGACAAGAGGAGGACTAGGGTCTTTCAAAAGCACCAAGTCCCCCACCTGAAGGTTAGAGCAGGAAACAAGCCATTTACCACGCTGCTGAAGCAAACCGAGGTATTCCAACCTCCAGCGGCGCCAAAAATTATTGCGCAAACTTTCAATTTTGCGCCAAGAAATGGCTAAAGAAGATTGAGAATTAGAATATAACAAAGGTGGAGAGGCAGTCAACGGACCACCGATAAGAAAATGGCCTGGCGTTAATGGCAGAAGATCTGAAGGATCATTAGATAAGGGTGATAAAGGACGAGAATTAATTATGCCCTCAATAGAAATGATTAAGGAATTAAACTCTTCATGAGAAAGGGGGGTGTGGCCACAAACACGTCTAAGGTGCTTCTTGGTGAGT
Organism: Meconema thalassinum; assembly: GCA_946902985.2. Classification (NCBI taxonomy): domain Eukaryota; kingdom Metazoa; phylum Arthropoda; class Insecta; order Orthoptera; family Tettigoniidae; genus Meconema; species Meconema thalassinum. Next base: position 51,389,415 of record OX336388.2, on the reverse strand, counting down.
TTCACACAAGACTCCCACCTCCCACCTTGATGAGGTGCATAAGGGGGGATGAAGTGCCACTTGAAATTTCTCTGGTGAGCATAATCAGTAATCCTTTCCAGCGCTGAATTTTGAGTAAGAGCTCTCTTAATTTGCTCAGAAGCTCCGATAAAATTTTTAGCATTGTCTGAGAATACTTCTGAAGGAAGACCTCTGCGAGCAGAAAATCTGGCAAAAGCTGCCAAAAAGTAAGCAGTAGAGGCGTTGGTAACTAGTTCTAAGTGAACTGCTCCGGTGACCATACATACAAACAGCGAAATATAGAGTTTTCCAAAAATACATTTTTTGGCCTCAGGAGAATTTCTTTTGTAAACAAAAGGCCCGGAATAATCCACCCCCGTAAAGGTAAAGGGTCTAGCAGGCGCGGATCTAAAGTTGGGAAGATCACCCATGAGCTGAGTGGTAACTTTAGGGTTGGATTTAAAACATGGAATGCACTTCCGGATAACAGAGGTAACTTCATGGACTCCGTTTATGGGCCAATACCTTTCACGAATGATAGAAAGTAATGTACGAGTACCAGCATGAAAATGCTGGTAATGATACTGACGAATGATTAAGGAAGTGACATGATGCCATTGTTCAAGGTTAGACAATTGTTGAATTTTGGACACTCTATTAGCTACAAACACCTGCCAATGCGAGGGAGGTTTGGCAATCCATGCCAACGTGATGGCTGAGTCACTCCAAAAGTAAGTTTTAATAAATCGGATTTTCAAAGATTGACGGATTTTGACCGATAATTCAACCGCCAGAAGAGCAGCACAAAGTTCCAGTCGTGGCAAGGATAAAGATTTAAGAGGGGCCACCTTCGACTTAGCGCAAATTAAATTGGAAAAGAAATATGACTGGACAAAATTACAGCAAACAATATACGCACAACATCCATAAGCTTTCAATGAGCTATCGGCAAAGATGTGAAGTTCATATCCTCCACAGGAGGGAAAGGGAATAATCACTCGCGGGATAATAACATTAGAGAGATCTTCCAAACTATTTCTATAAGAAATCCAATTTTTTTGCAACTCTGAAGGAACTGGTTCATCCCAACCAGTTTTCAAGGACCAAAGGTCTTGCATGAAAAGCTTTGTGTGACGATGATTGGCGCCAAAAATTGGAGAGGATCAAATATCTTTGCAATCTCAGACAAAATTTGCCGCTTAGTTTGCGGTTTGATGTCACTGAGATTAATTTTGAAAAAGAAAAAATCCTTTTTAGGACTCCAATAGATGCCTAGAGTTTTGATAGAATTATTTTCATGAAGAAGCTCTACTGAGTCGTTATAGACTGAAGTTAATGGAAATTTAGAAAGAAATTCTTCCGAATTAGAGTTCCACTTGCACAAGGAAAATCCGCCTCCCAAAAGCAAAGCTGTCAAATCCTTAGAGACTTGCAGTGCTTCAGATACTGACTCAAATGAATGAAGAAAATCGTCAACGTAGAATGATGATTTTAACACTTCAGAAGCCTTAGGAGAATACAACGGGCCATCCTGTTCAGCAAGTAATTTCAACGTACGTATGGCTAAAAAAGCAGAAGGCTTTAGTCCATAGGTTAATGTTTTTAGCCGAAAAATCTTGACGGGTTTAGTAGGCTCGTCGCGCCGAAGAATTCTCTGAAGGTCGCGCTGTTGTTGATCGACCAAAATCTGTCTATACATCTGCTTGATATCAGATATCACTGCGATAGGGAACAAGCGAAAATTCATTAAAACAGAAGAAATGTCAGATTGAATAGGAGGGTCTGATAATAATGTGTCATTCAGAGAAGTTCCATTGGCATCCAATGCAGAGCCATTAAAGACCACTCTTATGTTTTCCATTAAAATTTCATTCTTCCAAACAGGATGATGATTGAGGTAAATGACTTCAGATGGGGTATAAGAAGCATCATCTTTCTTGGTAACAATCTCCATGTGATCGAGTGCCTCATATTCCTCCATAAATGTGGAGTATTGAGTTTTAACAACAGGGTCACGTTTAAATTTGCTTTCCACAGCATAGAGTGCTCTAAGAGCCCTAGGGTGTGTTTCAAATAAAAGAGGTGGATTATCCACTCGGGGCATTGTTACGACAAATCTACCCTCTGAATTGCGTTTGGTTGTTTCGCGAAACAGTTTTTCACACATTTCATTTTCAACTGAGGAAGGTGAAACTGAATCTATAGTTTCGATTTTCCAAAATCTTTCTAAGTTGTAATCGAGACTTGTATTGACAAAATGACATTGTGAGAAATTTTGAAACGACTTACGAGGGACCTGACCCGTTACTAACCAACCTAGCTTGGTATGATGAACAAACACTCCTGGTGATATTTTAACCTTAGAGCTAAGGAGACATTGCCAAAATACTTGGGCACTGAGAAGTATGTCTACTGGAGCGCTCGTATTAAATGTTGGATCTGCCAACTGAATGTTATGAGGAAATTGCCAATTTCTAATTTCAAAAGAAGTACTAGGGGTATTACTGCCAATAGTATCAATGGCAAGACAATTCAACTGAAATGTTGTGTTACAATTAACAGCATCTTTGATGTGAACACGAACAAAATGCAAAGATTTAACATTGCTATTGTTAATACCGGTAACCTGAATTAATGTAGGTTGCTTGGGAAGACCAAGTTTCTTAATGAGACGCTCACTTATGAAGTCATGGGTGGCGGCATTATCCAATAAAGCACGTGCTTCAAACCATCTACCAGAGGAATCTTGAACTTTTAATAACACGGTTGATAGTAGCACCTGGGAACTACGAATAGAGCTAGAGCTCTGAGTATAAGATTGCGCATTGGCTCCTGGGGATGTATCTTTAGAACATCCAGGGGAAGGAGCCTGACGTGGCTTTTCAAACCTATGAAGCAAGGTATGATGTTGAGCCTTGCAATGGGAGCAAGTATTTTTAGATACGCAATCAGGCACCATATGCCTAGTTGACAGACAGTTGTAGCAATATCTTTTTTGAGCTATTAATTTGCGTCTTTCGTCGGTAGAAAGGACTTTAAAGGCAACGCAGGAATATAACCTGTGAGGCGCTTTACAGAGAATACAATCTGTTGAATTATGTTGAACGGTAAAGACAGCAGATTTGTTTATTTTAGTACCGACTGGCTTCACAACATTAGATTTGTTATCTGCACTTCCTGACATATGACAGGCTACGGCTGATAAAACCTGACATCTATTATTTATAAACGTAAGCAATGAGCCATAGGTATATGAAGTGTCATTTGTTAGTTCCCTCTCCCATGCCTTTAAGGTTGATGAATCAAATTTAGAAGTAACCAAGTGAACTAAGAATAGATCCCAATGCTCGACCGGTTGATTCAACCGTGCCAATGCTCTGACGTGTAGTTGGACCGTGTCACTTAAGGCTCGCAGTGTTGACAAGCTGTCAGCTCGCAATGCGGGCAGGTTAAATAAGGCTTGAATATGCCTCTGTAGGCATAATTTTTCGTTGCCATAACGGCCTTTAAGAAGCTCTATAGCAATGTTATAGTTTTCTCCTGTTAAGGGGAGTTCTCTTATAAGTTGAAGGGGTGGTCCCTGCAAAATGGATTTTAAGTAATGAAGTGTGGCATTATCATGTACTAATGAACTGAACAATTCAAAGAATGATTGCCACATCTCTTCCTTTCCTGAAAAATGCGGAATTTCAATTTTAGGTAGCAATGGTTTGATACCATTCCCATGGTCGCTAATTCTTCCTTGAGTTTCCTCTACCTTCAACGCCAGGGTCAAAGTCCTAACTAATGCCACAGCCTGAGCGTGTGTATCAAAGTAATTACTCTCTACTTCTTCCCTATCTGATTGATGTTCTGGACTTTTGATTTCAATTTCAAGTTGCACGAGATCATATTTCTCGTACGCCTGTTCAAAAGCTTTTAAACGCTGAGATATAATATCAAGGTTTTGTTCCTCTTTCGGTAGAGTAGCTAAATATTTTTGAAAACGGGTGAGTTGATCTTTGTAGGCCGCCCGAGAGTTTAACAGTTTATCATCTATTATTACTGGCATGGCTGGGAAGTTGGAATAACTCACTTACCAAAGCTGCTTGCGGCACCAGACAGACCTGCTTTCCAGAAAGAAACCAGTTGTGTAATATGCTGGGATTGTTTCCGCTTTCCCGCAGATCTCCTGCGCTAGCCACGATGTACTGAAATGTATAAGACAAATATTAGATTGCACAAGTTTTTTTTTTTTTTTTTTTGAGAATAGAATTTATGGTCTCAGAATGAAGGTTCTGGGTTCGATCCGGGGTTGAGGTACCATGGAAAGGGGTGATTGAATAGCACCCCAACTGGGAAAAGGGGGATTAGGATTCGGGCACACAATGAAATTTAAATAGAGTGACGAGGAAGAGACCAAACATTGATAACCAAGGTTCAATACATTTATTTGATTTTTGAAGCAATAACAAACATTTTCATTTAGAATAATAATTAAAGGAAGGTAATAAAAAATGCAATGTTTCTCCAGGAAACTCAGAATAAATAGGAATTACAATAAAAATGCATAAAAAGGCCATATAAAAGGCGATTAATAAAGTATTTTCAAGAAAAATTCCAAAAACCAAGCAAGAAGCAAGAAAAAGGCTTAGCCTTGAAGAATGTATAAACCAAGTGAAGGAAGTTCACGTTACCAATGATTTGATACTTTTATACTTAGTATTTGGCCCGCAGGAAGCGGGTTGTAATCCAAACAAAGGCTTCCTCTAAGATGTCTCGGCATGCCTTCCGAGAAAGACAGATGGTGGCTCCATTGGCGAATTGTACCCCGCAGGAACAGACCTCTTGGTAATGATCTGTCTGGCGGAATACAAGCAATTATAGTTTCTCATCGCCGAGTTGTAGTGAGCTAGCGGGCTGACTTAGTTGCTGAGGTGAAGGTCGTTGACTCATGCCTCGCCTAGCATGACAGAGTCCGAGCGATGAAGCATGCCACTTGGCAAGGTTCCAGCCACACAATGTTTACTAACAGGGCCTTCCCAAGAAGGGCCTTGTTGTGGAACGGCAGGCAGCCGTGGTCAGACTGGTTCAGGCAGGTAGATGTAGACTCGGCCGCAGGACGGCGAAGCGGAGAATTTATAGTGGAAATGACGACAGCGCGCCGAACATTCCAGAATGAAGGAAGGGTGTCAAACAGCAAATCAACGCACAGCCCCAAGCACATTGCGAAGGTTGCCGCTGAGATGAGCACAGTACCTCATGAAAAAGTGTGACAGTATGGTGCGTCTAGAAAGACACTTCAGAAAAAAGGTGAGTTGACAAGAATAATAAAGAACAACAATTCAGATGAAACATAAGTTAAATAAATAAATAAATAAATAATCAGAACACCGCGTTCATACTGCAATTATAAAGGAAAAAATAATGGGGCAGAAATTGAACGTGTTTTTCACACCATAAGGGAAACATAGCCGACAAAAAACATTCGCAAAAGCGAACAAAGTGCACGTTGAAGAACGAAGTGGGCGTCCATCTTTGGTTACAGAAGAACTGGTTCACGCGATTGATGACAAGATCCGGGAAAACCGCAGGTTTACAATTAGTGCTCTCGCTATGGAATTTCTCCAAATCTCGCGATCACTATTTCATGAAATTGTTACCGAAAAACTGAACTTTCGTAAACTTTGCCGACGTTGGGTACCAAAGATTCTTACGGAGCAACACAAAACAATACGGATGGGTAGTGCACATCAGTTTCTGACCCGTTACAATGAAGGCGGCGAAGAATTTCTGACTCAGATAGTCGCTGGAGATGAAACTTGGGTTTCTTACCACACCCCTGAATGTAAGCGGAAATCAATGGAATGGAGGCCCACTTCATCCCCATCAAAGGTTAAGCCGAAACAAATCTTGACACCTCGGAAAATGATGTGCACAGTGTTCTGGGACTGGAAAGACATCTTACTCATTGATTTCTTACCGCGTGGTCAAACAATCAACGCAGATGCTTACTGCGAGACACTTAGGAAATTGCGCCGCGCAATACGGAATAAGCGCTGAGGATTGCTGTTAAAAGGTGTTGTTTTTCTTCACGAAAACGCACGACCACACACTGCAAATGTGACGAAAAACCTCCTACAGGGATTTGGCTGGAACGTGTTTGACCACCCTCCGTACAGCCCAGACCTCGCTCCTAGCGACTTTCATCTGTTCACACATCTCAAGTTTTTCCTTGGCGGTCAACAATGACGACGAGCTGAAAGATGTTTCCAACTGGTTGAAGACACAGTCCGCAAACTTCTATGAAGAAGGTATACAAAAACTTGTGCCACGCTATGACAAATGCCTGCAACATTTCGGCAGTTATGTGGAAAAGTAGTTTAAGGGTTGTAGAATTTTGTGCAATAAATAATTTTTCTGTATCTGTACACAATTTAATGTTATTACCAAACGGCACTCACTTTCTGGACGTACTTTTTATACTCACTGTCACTCAGAAGGCTTCTCTGGGAAACGAAGATCCCGCTATTAAAGTATAATATACTCACTGTCACTCAGAAGGCTTCTATGGGACACGAAGATCCCGCTATTAATACTCGTTGTTATTCAGAAGGTTTCTATGGGACATGAAGATCCCGCTATTAAAAGTATATACTCACTCTCACTCAGAAGGCTTTGGGACATGAAGATCCCGCTATTAAAGTATAATATACTCACCGTCAATCAGAAGGCTTCTACGGGACACGAAGATCCCGCTATTAAAGTATAATATACTCACTGTCACTCAGAAGGCTTCTATGGGACACGAAGATCCCGCTATTAAAAGTATAATATACTCACTGTCACTCAGAAGGCTTCTATGGGACACGAAGATCCCGCTATTAAAAGTATAATATACTCACTGTCACTCAGCAGGCTTCTATGGGACACCAAGATCCCGCTATTAAAGTATAATATACTCACTGTTACTCAAAAGGCTTCTATGGGACACGAAGATGCCGCTATAAAAGTATAATATACTCACTGTCACTCAGCAGGCTTCTATGGGACACGAAGATCCCGCTATTAAAGTATAATATACTCACTGTCACTCAGAAGGCTTCTATGGGACACGAAGATCTCGCTATTAAAGTATAATATACTCACTGTCACTCAGCAGGCTTCTATGGGACACCAAGATCCCGCTATTAAAGTATAATATACTCACTGTCACTCAGAAGGCTTATATGGGACACCAAGATCCCGCTATTAAAGTATAATATACTCACTGTCACTCAGCAGGTTTCTATGGGACACCAAGGTCCCGCTATTAAAGTATAATATACTCACTGTCACTCAGCAGGCTTCTATGGGACACCAAGATCCCGCTATAAAAGTATAATATACTCACTGTCACTCAGAAGGCTTCTATGGGACACCAAGATCCCGCTATTAAAGTATAATATACTCACTGTCACTCAGCAGGCTTCTATGGGACACGATGATCCCGCTATTAGAAGTATAATATACTCACTGTCACTCAAAAGGCTTCTATGGGACACAAAGATCCCACTATTAAAGTATAATATACTCACTATCACTCAGAAGGCTTCTATGGGACTCGAAGATCCCGCTATTAAAGTGTAATATACTCACTGTCACAAAGAAGGCTTCTATGGGATACGAAGATCCCTCTATTAAAGTATAATATACTCACTGTCACTCAGAAGGCTTCTATGGGATACGAAGATCCCTCTATTAAAGTATAATATACTCGCTGTCACTCATAAGGCTTGTTTGGGGCACGAAGATCCCGCTATTAATGTATAATACACACTGTCACTCAGAAGGCTTCTATGGGACACGAATATCCCGCTATTGAAGTATAATATACTCACTGTCACTCAGAAGGCTTCTATGGGACACGAAGATGCCGCTATTAAAATATAATACACTCACTGTCACTCGGAAGGCTCCTATGGGACACGAAAATCCCGCTATTAAAAGTATAAGATACCCACTGTCACTCAGAAGGCTTCTATAGGACACGAAGATCCCGCTATTAAAGTATAATATACTCACTGTCACTCAAAAGGCTTCTATGGGACACGAAGATCCCGCTATTAAAATATAAGATACCCACTGTCACTCAGAAGGCTTCTATAGGACACGAAGATCCCGCTATTAAAGTATAATATACTCACTGTCACTCAAAAGGCTTCTATGGGACACGAAGATCCCGCTATTAAAGTATAATATACTTGCTGTCACTCAGAGGCTTCTATGGGAAACGAAGATCCCGCTATTAAAAGTAAAATGTACTCACTGTCATTCAGAAGGCTTCTATGGGACACGAAGATGCCGCTATTACAAGTATAATATACTCACTGTCACTCGGATTGCTTCTATTGGACATGAACATCCCGCTATTAAAAGTATAATATACTCACTGTCATTCAGAAGGCTTCTATGGGACACGAAGATTCCGCTATTAAAGTGTAATATACTCACTGTCACAAAGAAGGCTTCTATGGGATACGAAGATCCCGCTATTGAAGTATAATATACTCACTGTCACTCAGAAGGCTTCTATGGGACACGAAGATGCCGCTATTAAAATATAATATACTCACTGTCACTCAGAAGGCTTCTATGGGACACGAAAATCCCGCTATTAAAAGTATAATATACGCACTCTCATTCAGAAGGCTTCTAAGGGACACGAAGATCCCGCTATTGAAATATAACATACTCACTGTCACTCAGAAGGCTTCTATGGGACACGAAAATCCCGCTATTAAAAGTATAAGATACCCACTGTCACTCAGAAGGCTTCTATAGGACACGAAGATCCCGCTATTTAAGTATAATATACTCACTGTCACAAAGAAGGCTTCTATGGGACAAGAAGATAGCGCTATTAAAGTAAAATACACACTGTCACTCAGAAGGCTTCTATGGGACACGAATATCCCGCTATTGAAGTATAATATACTCACTGTCACTCAGAAGGCTTCTATCGGACACGAAGATGCCGCTATTAAAATATAATATACTCACTGTCACTCGGAAGGCTTCTATGGGACACGAAAATCCCGCTATTAAAAGTATAAGATACCCACTGTCACTCAGAAGGCTTCTATAGGACACGAAGATCCCGCTATTTAAGTATAATATACTCACTGTCACTCAAAAGGCTTCTATGGGACACGAAAATCCCGCTATTAAAAGTATAATATACTCACTCTCATTCAGAAGGCTTCTAAGGGACACGAAGATCCCGCTATTGAAATATAACATACTCACTGTCACTCAGAAGGCTTCTATGGGACTCGAAGGTCCCGCTATTAAAAGTATAATATACTCACTGTCACTCGGAATGCTTCTATTGGACATGAACATCCCGCTATTAAAAGTATAATATACTCACTGTCACTCAGAAGGCTTCTATGGGACACGAATATCCCGCTATTAGAAGTACGAGGCACATCCAGAAAGTGAGTTCCGTTTGGTAATCACATTAAATTGTGTACAGATACAGAAAAAATATTTATTGCACAATATTCTACAACCCTTATGCTACTTTTCCACATAACTGTCGAAATGTTGCAGGCATTTGTCGTAGCGTGGCGCGAGTTTTTGTATACCTTCTTCATAGACGTGTGCCGCTTGTGTCTTCAACTAGTTGTACGTTCCGCTGCAGGGCAGTTCCGCATATGCGCGGTAGACGCTCTGTATCAAGGAGAAGAAACGTGCGCCATTTGGAGAGCGCTGTCAGCCGCGTACGCGTTGTTGTGCATGTTTACTCGTACAATGTCGGTGTTGATTGAAAATCCCGCTGCTAGTGGAATGAGATCTGTGATTCGTTTTCTGAATGCTAGGAGAGTGAAACCAATTGAAATTTATCGGCAAATTTGCGAAGTGTATGGACAAAATGCGATGAGTGATTCAATGGTGAGAAGATAGGTCCGACAGTTCAATGAAGGACGTAGTGAAGTGCACGTTGAAGAACGAAGTGGGCGTCCATCTTTGGTTACAGAAGAACTGGTTCACGCGATTGATGACAAGATCCGGGAAAACCGCAGGTTTACAATTAGTGCTCTCGCTATGGAAATTCTCCAAATCTCACGATCACTATTTCATGAAATTGTTACCGAAAAACTGAACTTTCGTAAACTTTGCCGACGTTGGGTACCAAAGATTCTTAAGGAGCAACACAAAACAATACGGATGGGTAGTGCACTTCAGTTTTTGACCCGTTACAATGAAGGCGGCGAAGAATTTCTGACTCAGATAGTCGCTGGAGATGAAACTTGGGTTTCTTACCACACCCCTGAATGTAAGCGGAAATCAATGGAATGGAGGCCCACTTCATCTCCATCAAAGGTTAAGCCGAAACAAATCTTGACACCTCGGAAAATGATGTGCACAGTGTTCTGGGACTGGAAAGGCATCTTACTCATTGATTTCTTACCGCGTGGTCAAACAATCAACGCAGATGCTTACTGCGAGACACTTAGGAAATTGCGCCGCGCAATACGGAATAAGCGCTGAGGGTTGCTGTTAAAAGGTGTTGTTTTTCTTCACGAAAACGCACGAACACACACTGCAAATGTGACGAAAAACCTCCTACAGGGATTTGGCTGGGACGTGTTTGACCACCCTCCGTACAGCCCTGACCTCGCTCCTAGCGACTTTCATCTGTTCACACATCTCAAGTTTTTCCTTGGCGGTCAACAATGACGACGAGCTGAAAGATGTTTCCAACTGGTTGTAGACACAGTCCGCAAACTTCTATGAAGAAGGTATCCAAAAACTTGTGCCACAATATGACAAATGCCTGCAACATTTCGGCAGTTATGTGGAAAAGTAGTTTAAGGGTTGTAGAATTTTGTGCAATAAATAATTTTTCTGTATCTGTACACAATTTAATGTTATTACCAAACGGAACTCAATTTCTGGACGTACCTTGTATACTCACTGTCACTCAGAAGGCTTCTCTGGGAAACGAAGATCCCGCTATTAAAGTATAATATACTCACTGTCACTCAGAAGGCTTCTATGGGACACGAAGATACCGCTATTAATACTCGTTGTTATTCAGAAGGTTTCTATGGGACATGAAGATCCCGCTATTAAAAGTATATACTCACTCTCACTCAGAAGGCTTTGGGACATGAAGATCCCGCTATTAAAGTATAATATACTCACCGTCACTCAGAAGGCTTCTATGGGACACGAAGATCCCGCTATTAATACTCGTTGTTATTCAGAAGGTTTCTATGGGACACGAAGATCCCGCTATTAAAGTATAATATACTCACTGTCACTCAGAAAGCTTCCAAGGGACACGAAGATCCCGCTATTAAAGTATGATATACCCACTGACACTCAGAAGGCTTCTATGGGACACGAAGATCCCGCGCCCATCTCACAAAATGCCTCCACTGAACCTTGCTCTTGCCAGTTGTCCACATTCAGATGTCTACAAGGTTTGGAGATTTCATTTTTCCAGGAACATCGTGGTCTTGCTACTGGCCTTTTTCCTCTTGGTTCTTTAAAGATTTGTAAGATTGTCCCATCATCTCCTATCCTTAGTAAATGACCTGCCCATTGGAGTCTTCTGGAGTTGATGATGTTAAGTATGGGTGCTTGCTGTGGTAGTGAGCGTATGTCTTCATTTGATCTTTCGTTCCAGCTTTGAGGTTCGGAGTTAAATAATTTTCGTATTTACTTTATTTTCGAAAACCTGCAACTGGTGTCCTTCCTGTTTTGTGAAAGTCCACGATACTGCACCATAGGTTAGAACTGATTTTCATGGTGGGTGAGTGGTTATCGTGTCGGTCTACCATCCCCAAATTTGCAATTTCGCTCCCTACCATAGTAAGTGATTTTTAAAATACGACAAAAATCACGACACGCATGTCATCCGGAGTTGGCATATCAAAGAACCCATTTGAATTCAGTAGGCCGTGTTCATAATTGCAAAAGTGGCTTCGGTTGCGTCGTTGGTAGCAATGCTGACCTGCTGTTCCCAAGATAGCGGGAACAAACCCGGTCAACGTCGATTATTTTGGAGTGTTAAAATCCTTCAGTATGCCTTCCTTCGGAGGGGAAGTAAAGCCCACGGTCCCATGTCATGGACTTATGACATGTAAAAGATCATTCCACTAATTAAACTAGTGTGGAGGTAAATTTCTAGGTTAGTTTTCGTTGTAACGCTCAATCGAAGTTCCAACGTTCACCACTAGGTATCAGTGAAATCTGGTAGCAAAAGTTGGAACTACTTGAAATTGAAGGGAACTTGTAGCTCACCCAATGGGTGTCCGCTTGAAGCAGCTACAGCCTCTGGCGAGCCGAACATGTCCTCGGACACTCCCGGCACTAAAAGCCATTCGATAAATAAAAATGGCAAAATTAATCTCTGGATTTTCCGCCAACACAAAAATTCCTCCTTTCTCTACTAGAATGCGCTATAGTGTCAAGGAGCTTAGATATCTAAACTCGACTTTCATAGCGCTCTGAGGAACAACAAGATTCGACATGCAAGCTGCCCTCTAGGTGGCGAATAACAAAGCTTGCACCCGAGGCCATACGGTAATATAATTATAGTTCGAACTGGCCTAATAATATTTTCCTCATTGATCCCAGTAAAAACTGCAGAGAGTTGTACACTTTGTTAGCATTCTGTATCTAACTTTAATTTTAACTTTAGGCCTAGTGGAGGGGCGTGGTGGCGCAGCGGTCAAGCTGTATGCCTCTCACCCAGGCAGACCGGGTTCGATTCCCGGTCAATGCATGTGAGATTTTCGATGTGGAATGCCATGTCCTGTGGTTCGGATTCCACGTAAAACGGAGGTCCCGTGGCTTATGATCGCGAGATTGACGATCACGTTAAACTACAAGCTTCCTTAGGCCTAGTGGTAAGGTTATCCTCGCATTATGGTGCATAGGGTGTGGACTACCTCCTGGGGTAATAATGGGCACATGTCCCGTCCCTGTAGGCCTAGTGGTAACGTTATCCTCACATTATGGTGCATAGGGTGTGGACTACCTCCTGGGGTAATAATGGGCACATGTCCCGTCCCTGTAGGCCTAGTGGTAACGTTATCCTCACATTATGGTGCATAGGGTGTGGACTACCTCCTGGGGTAATAATGGGCACATGTCCCATCCCTGTAGGCCTTGTGGTAAGGTTTTCCTCGCATTATGGTGCATAGGGTGTGGACTACCTCCTGGGGTAATAATGGGCACATGTCCCGTCCCTGTAGGCCTAGTGGTAAGGTTATCCTCACATTATGGTGCATAGGGTGTGGACTACCTCCTGGGGTAATAATGGGCACATGTCCCGTCCCTGTAGGCCTAGTGGTAACGTTATCCTCACATTATGGTGCATAGGGTGTGGACTACCTCCTGGGGTAATAATGGGCACATGTCCCATCCCTGTAGGCCTTGTGGTAAGGTTATCCTCGCATTATGGTGCATAGGGTGTGGACTACCTCCTGGGGTAATAATGGGCACATGTTCCGTCCCTGTAGGCCTAGTGGTAAGGTTATCCTCGCATTATGGTGCATAGGGTGTGGACTACCTCCTGGGGGTAATAATGGGCACATGTCCCGTCCCTGTAGGCCTAGTGGTAACGTTATCCTCACATTATGGTGCATAGGGTGTGGACTACCTCCTGGGGTAATAATGGGCACATGTCCCATCCCTGTAGGCCTTGTGGTAAGGTTATCCTCGCATTATGGTGCATAGGGTGTGGACTACCTCCTGGGGTAATAATGGGCACATGTCCCGTCCCTGTAGGCCTAGTGGTAAGGTTATCCTTGCATTCTGGTGCGTAGAGGGTAGACTCCCTCCTGGGGGTAATAGTGGGCACATGTCTTACCCCTGTAGACCTCGTCGTAAGGTTATCCACGCATTCTGAGGTGAATATCGTTGGATCCAAGATGTGCCGGAACAGCAACTGCTACATCACCACTACTAATAGTCTGTATTCTGCCCTCGGTCGAAGGAGCTTCCAAATTATCGCCAAGTGTTTTCATCTGACGAGCTTACAGGACATACACCTGCTGAGGGCATTATTAGTTACGAACTGTCATGTTCTAGGGCACTTATTCTCTTTGTCCTAATAACACTCCATTTTGTACCCTGTGGCTTTGTATTAAATCTCCCTCTTGTGCTTTGTTTCAGAGTCAATGCGAGCTGTGTGGTGCAGTTTATAGCGCACTAGTACGAGATGTAGAAGACAGAGAGCAGGATCTGTGTGATCAGAGAAGTGCTCTGGAACAACAGCAAGATCAACTTAACGTGAGGAGGAAAAATCTTAAAACATGAGAATCCGTTCTTGATGGAAGAGAAGAGGTAGTATCTCTGTGCGAGTCTTCCTGTGTAGAGTTTGAGAGAGCTCTTGCTGAGAGAGAAGAGCAAGTGAAGAGAGCTCTTGCTGAGAGAGAAGATCAAGTGAAGAGAGCTCTTGCTGAGAGAGAAGATCAAGTAAATAGAATTCTTGCCGAGCGTGAGAAAGTTGTTCAAGAAAGGGAACGTCTCGTACAGAAGAGAGAGGATCTGTGCTCAGAACGCGATCAGGAGTGGAAAAATAGGGGTGAAGGGCTGAGATGGCAGGACGTGCTTCAAGAGGAGCAGGCGCTTCCCTGGGCAGCTGCAGAGGGGCACCTCTCTGTAGTAAAATTCCTCCTCCAGAGATCTACCACCGACGATGACAAGCGGATTGCCCTCAACGCCGCTGCTCAATATGGACGCCTGGAGGTAGTGAAGTATGTGGTGGAGCGGGAGAACAGCCTGTCATTCGGGGAGTGCTACATGGACGTCAGCACGAGCAACCATTTCCAAGGACTGCCGGCGGTGCACCTAGCTGCCAAAGGAGGACATATTGATGTAGTTCAGTACTTAGCCAACAAGAGAGCATCACTGGTCAGTCCCGGCTGGTCCTTGCTTCATACAGCTGCACTGTGGGGACAGGTTGAAGTAGTCAGATACTTGACGAGGGACCATCGCTTAAATCCCTTTGTTACAGACTGCAGCGGGCTTACCCCCCTCCACCTTGCTGCAGGGTCTGGTCACCTCGAGGTGGTACTCTACCTGGTGACCGAGTGTAGTGTAGACAGTTGTGTTAGAGACAGTAATAAGAACACTCCTCTACACCATGATGCAGGGTCTGGTCACCTCGAGGTGGTGCGCTTCCTGGTGGCAGAGTGTCTTGTAGACACTCGTGTTAGAAGCAGTAATCACTCCACTCCTCTACACTGGGCAGCATGGAATGGTCACCTCGATGTGGTGCTCTATCTGGTGACCGAGTGTCATGCTAATATCAATGTGGAAGACATTTATGGTTTTACACCTAAGGATATTAGCAGTGGAGCCGTGACAGAGTTCTTGTCCAGTGCTTGATAGGAAAATACAAAATTGCCCTTTTCAACACGCGAATGAGCCTGGTCACTAAGTTAACTCCCAACTCACCTTAATGCCGACATTTAAATATTCACACCAGAATAGTTTCTAATCCGTTCAGGATGTCGATGTTTTGTTTTCAAATTCCCCATTCATATAATAGGCTAATACCCCGCGTAGACATCACGGTTGTGATCCTGATACTCTCTGATCTGAATAATGACCATTCACAACCAATGGTATTTGTCACTAGTACGTGATTGGACGTCCCATCTTGAAACTACAGGATAATAGAGTAAAACAGCAACTTCTGAATCCCAACTGTTATAACAGAAAATTACAGTACTGTAGATTGTTTCCTCCAGTTTTGAAGTATTTCAATTTTGTGGAATTTTGAAGCTATTGTTTTTTTCAGTGTTGCCTAAACAAATTGTCTTTGCTGCTTTTTAGTCGGTCAACACGATTGTGCCCAATGAATTGGGCGGGGTACAAAATAATAAATATGTCAACACATTCCTGGAATAAATTATATGTATTTGTTATTTATGGGCCAATTTTAGTGTGATAGATAACTAATACATGTTCCAGGAAGCATTTCATCTTAACAGAATAAATTCAAATGCTGTGGAGATTTGTAGGCAAATATGAAGTGATGGATATCTCGGACATCAGCCCTGTGCATTTGAGTTTGGTATTCAATTTGATAACCTGTGTTTTGAGGTAATTGTAGCCAACTCTTAGGATGTTAGGGAGAAAATGCACTTTTATTGGAACATGAAGAATGTAACATGACAATATATACAGTAGCTCATGCTAGAGTCCCTTCATGGTGTAGTGGCTAGCATTCTTGGTTGTCGCCCCAGAAGTCTGGGTTCGATGCCTGATTCTGCCAAGAAATTACTCCTTAAATGTTTGTATCTACAAACGAGAGGGAGGGAATCTGATGGAAAACAAATTTGTTTCTTGGAGTATTGATTACAAAACAATGAAAACTCCAATCAAATTCAGGGACCAGCTGAAGAGAAATAACATCAAACGTTGTCCAATAGTGAAAAAAGTAGTGCCGGTGTGTTTCTTGCCCGCACCCAGTGTTGTTCCTCATTCAATCAACAAATGCTAGGGACTTACTCCCACATGATTGATTTGTATTTCTGAAAGAGCTTTTAGTAATCAGACTGGGTCACTGATCAAGATATTAGTACGGAGGTGAAGGGGAGATGGAATTCCTCTCAACAGCGGACGCCTAGTGACAAAAGTACTTGATACAGGTAACTTTCCTGTTTAGAATAAAATATATGATCTAGACAAGTTGAGTAAGGATGTTATAGGTGATCCCTCATTATGGCTTTCGAACCTTTCAGTGTCGTGGTAACTGCATATTGAAATTGACTTTATACAATTTAAATGCCTCCAGTAATAATTTTTGAATGGTGCCTCTTGTGCTTCTCATTAGCCCTACAACCTCGATATTTCCATTGAGCTAGTTCTCTTTAAAGTAGGGAACTATGGGCTTGTAGATGCCTGTCTTCTCAGAATCAACTCTACTTTGCTGTTCAGCATCTTCTACAAACCTAACATCCCTCCCTTCTGTTAGCTGCATGGATATCCACACGACGCACGCCATCTCCTGCAGCAAGATATTGAGCTAACTCGTGAACTAGAAAAACCATATTCTCCTCCGCCATTTGGTGTCACCTTATTTGTATTCACAGTTGTAGGTTCTATCTTCTTGGAGGGTTGTCACTTAAGTGTTTCACAGTATTGGCCACAATCAGTGGCTAACAGGACGGCTTGAGGTATGGCAACACATTCGAAAAAAACATAAACGTATGTCAATGTTTCAACACGCTCGTAGACAATTGCTGCATAATTGTGTTAAACTTGGAGGCTTGTCACCTGAGTGTTTCACAGTAATGGCCACAATCAGTGGCCTGAGGTATGACAACACATCGAGAAACATAAACGTATGTCAACGTTTCCACATCGCAGACAATTACTGCATAATAGTGTTAAGTTTGGGGGCTTGCCTCAGCCAATCCTTCGAGGCTTTGCGATATTCAACCTTGTATACTTGTAGATATTATATAAATAGTTCTTGTTTTAGGGAGCTTAACGCTTTAGTATTTCACAGCACCACTCGCTCCGTTGTGGGCTTTGGTAGTGTTTCATAGAGCAGTGTTGTGGGCTTTGGTAGTGTTTCATAGAGCAATGTTGTGGGCTTTGGTAGTGTTTCATAGAGCAATGTTGTGGGCTTTGGTAGTGTTTCATAGAGCAATGTTGTGGGCTTTGGTAGTGTTTCATAGAGCAATGTTGTGGGCTGGGTAGTGTTTCATAGAGCAATGTTGTGGCCTTTGGTAGTGTTTCATAGAGCAGTGTTGTGGGCTACGGTAGTGTTTCATAGAGCAATGTTGTGAGCTATGGTAGTGTTTCATAGAGCAATGTTGTGGGCTTTGGTAGTGTTTCATGGAGCAATGTTGTGGGCTTTGGTAGTGTTTCATGGAACAATGTTGAGGGCTTTGGTAGTGTTTCATAGAGCAATGTTGTGGGCTTTGGTAGTGTTTCATAGAGCAATGTTGTCTTGGATCTGATAATGCCCGCCCGATGAGTGAAACATGTAATCTGTTCAAATAACATTTAATCACATGTGAATATTTCCCCCCAATTTATTTGGGCTTATTCTCGTATTGACCGACTGAAAGTTAACTTTCAACTCTCATCTCGTGGTGCTGTGGCTAACACTCCAGGCTGTCACCCCTGAGATCCGTGTTGGAGTCTGGGTACACTCAGCCTCGTGAGGCAGAACTGTGGGTTCGATTCCCACCTCAGCTATCTTGGAAGTGGTTTTCCTCCATTTCCTATTTCTGCTTCAGGAAAATGCTGGGATTGTTCCTAACTTCAGGCCATGGCCACCTTCTTTGCAGTCCTTGTCTTAATTACAAATGTACTCACTAGTTCAGATAGGACAATAACACATGTTATCACCCAGACCCACCCATATACACGGGGCTACATTTAAATTAATCAACAGCTTACTCGAAATAGGCTCAAACCTTTGTATTTCTGTTCTGTGCTGACTCAAAGAATTCTTGGAGCTAACAAGCAGCAGAAAGCTCACAACTTCACCATACTTGTAATGCAACATCGCTGTTATATATCACATCGACATCTTTTGAGTTTGTTTCTCAAATTTTATGGATCAGAGTCTCCGTAGGGAGCGTGAATATATGTTTTAAAGGCGGGAGTTTTTTCGTGAAAAATATAATGGTAACTTAGTTTGACACTTGATCTTACGACTTGTGTTCACCTTTATTATTACTCATAAAATCCCGGATCCTGTACTTGGAAATAATCCGGTGATGTGGATTCAAATTTCCAACCTCTTTATGTGCAAATATGTTGTGTACACACTTTCCTCCATTTTGGATCTGGTGATTGCATTCCCAATATCTTGTGGCTGTGCTAATAAATGTTGATTGATTCATCCATTTCCAGACAACATTTTCAAATTCTTTCTAAATATCTGATTTTCCTCCACTGGAGCATTGGTGTAAATGGGTTAGGGTTTTAAGATTAAGTTGTGATCCTTCTGTATGTGGCTCCGAGCAATGAATAAAGAGATCTCCTTTCCTTTCATTGTTCAGGAGAATCCTGTACGAATATTTACCACACTCCACAATTACCTAGGTACATCACACTTGGGGATTGCTTTAGTTAAGATAGGAAAGGGTGCAAAATGATTTCTTGGAAAGGAAAGGTTGCGAAGTTAATTTTATACGTTTAACAAGTAATGTAATAATTTGAAAAATCAGTGTACATTGCAAAATGATTTGTGCTTATCCGAAAGTGTATAAAGCCAGCTTATGTTTCTAGGAGACGAATTCATCCTACGGCTGTTGTGGGCTTTGGACAATGTGTCTTTGTGTGTAAATATTTTAAAATGTTCTTCTAAGTGTAAATAAAAAAAGCATTTTTCTGTAAATGTGGCTTGTTTGATGCTTTAACAACCACGAGCTTTGTTCCTGAAGATATAAGCTGATCCCTCAGCACAGCAATGGTGCTTTAACAATCATATGCATTGTTCCTGTAGATAGAAGCTGAACCCTTAGCACAGCAATGGTGCTTTAACAACCATATGCATTGTTCCTGTAGATAGAAGCTGATCCCTCAGCACGGCAATGGTGCTTTAACAACCATATGCATTGTTCCTGTAGATAGAAGCTGATCCCTCAGCACGGCAATGGTGCTTTAACAACCATATGCATCGTTCCTGTTGATAGAAGCTGATCCCTCAGCACGGCAATGGTGCTTTAAAACCATATGCATTGTTCCTGTAGATAGAAGCTGATCCCTCAGCACAGCAATGGTGCTTTAACAACCACGAGCTTTGTTCCTGAAGATATAAGCTGATCACTCAGCACAGCAATGGTGCTTTAACAATCATATGCATTGTTCCTGTAGATAGGAGCTGAACCCTCAGCACAGCAATGGTGCTTTAACAACCATATGCATTGTTCCTGTAGATAGAAGCTGATCCCTCAGCACGGCAATGGTGCTTTAACAACCATATGCATTGTTCCTGTAGATAGAAGCTGATCCCTCAGCACTGCAATGGTGTTTTAACAACCACGTGCATTGTTCCAGTAGATAGAAGCTGATCCCTCAGCACAGCAATGGTGCTTTAACAACCATATGCATTGTTCCAGTAGATAGAAGCTGATCCCTCAGCACGGCAATGGTGCTTTAAAACCATATGCATTGTTCCAGTAGATAGAAGCTGATCCCTCAGCACAGCAATGGTGCTTTAACAACCATATGCATTGTTCTTGTAGATAGAAGCTGATCCCTCAGCACGGCAATGGTGCTTTAGCAACCATGTGCATTGTTCCTGTAGATAGAAGCTGATCCCTCAGCATGGCAATGGTGCTTTAGCAACCATATGCATTGTTCCTCTAGATAGAAGCTGATCCCTCAGCACGGCAATGGTGCTTTAGCAACCATATGTATTGTTCCTCTAGATAGAAGCTGATCCCTCAGCACGGCAATGGTGCTTTAACAACCATATGCATTGTTCCTGTAGATAGAAGCTGATCCCTCAGCACGGCAATGGTGCTTTAACAACCATATGCATTGTTCCTGTAGATAGAAGCTGATCCCTCAGCACGGCAATGGTGCTTTAACAACCATATGCATTGTTCCTGTAGATAGAAGCTGATCCCTCAGCACAGCCTTGGTGCTTTAGCAACCATATGCATTGTCCCTGTAGATAGAAGCTGATCCCTCAGCACAACAATGGTGCTTTAACAACCATATGCATTGTCCCTGTAGATAGAAGCTGATCCCTCAGCACAGCAATGGTGCTTTAACAACCACGTGCATTGTTACTGTAGATAGAAGCTGATCCCTCAGCACGGCAATGGTGCTTTAACAACCATAAGCATTGTTCATGTAGATAGAAGCTGATCCCTCAGCACAGCCTTGGTGCTTTAGCAACCATATGCATTGTCCCTGTAGATAGAAGCTGATCCCTCAGCACAGCAATGGCGCTTCAACAACCATATGCATTGTTCCTGTAGACAGAAGCTGATCCCTCAGCACAGCAATGGTGCTTTAGCAACCATATGCATTGTCCCTGTAGATAGAAGCTGATCCCTCAGCACAGCAATGGTGCTTTAGCAACCATATGCATTGTCCCTGTAGATAGAAGCTGGTCCCTCAGCACAGCAATGGTGCTTCAACAACCATATGCATTGTTCCTGTAGATGGAAGCTGATCCCTCAGCACAGCAATGGTGCTTTAACAACCATATGCATTGTTCATGTAGGTAGCTGATCACTCAGCACTAGTGTAAGAAGAATAGGGTATAGTGTGGAAAATTAGTTTATCAAGTTAAAAATTGGTGGAGAGGTTCCATGAATAGCCTGGATCAAAATAAGAAAAGTCCCAAAAAATCCCTCATGGGGAACATGCCACCATCTTGGATTTCGTATGCAGCATCGCATTGAACGTCATAACTCGGTACCTAACGGTGATAGGGACATGCGGTTTGGTCAGGATAACTTACCAGAATGCAGGCGATCATTTTGATACAACTTAGATAACAATCGAAATAGTTATTATAAATCACTTAAACAAAGCCATCTTGATGTTCAATGTCGATATTTCACCTTTTACTTTCATGGGATTGAAGAAAGTACCGAAATAAATGTTAAGCACATCAAAACGCACAAAATATGTAATCAGCACTTGCGTAAACCACAAATTACGGGTGTGAGAAGTTGTCAAACATGCGCATGCAACTCGAGGAGCGGCGCGCCGAGGAGGGGGCTTCTCCAAGCCGGTCCAACTGGTGATGTAAACATATTCTGTGTGCGCAACTATGCCCCTTTTTTGATGATAAGTAAACATTTGACACTTTTATATAGAAGGATAGCATCTTATAACCTAATAAATTATAAAAAGCAATAATTAATTTGTTAATACAGTACTTTGCGCTTTAAAACTCTCTTTCTTAGCTAAGTATATTATATTTACATACAAAAGGAAAGATAAACGTTACTATTAGAAAATAAATTAAGCAGCTATTTGCTATCTTATACCACACCATATACACACTAACGTTTAAGCACATTAGGCTACAATTTCTTTTGTACAAACACGGAAAAGAGTAGATTCTGCGGCCACGGGACGCTGTAGTGCCGTGTGCCTGTAAAGGAATAAGGCCAACTATTAATTATATCGTACGCGTTTAATATTGGTCATGTGTTGGTAAAAAGACGTGACACTTGCCTTAATCTTGACGCTTTTTCTGTGGTAAGGTTGAACTTTCAGAACAAGAGTATCTGTCTCTGGTGCAATTGCTGCGCATTGCTGAAGAGGAGAGATCTTGCCTTCGGCAACCCCCAAGATCTGCTGCCCCATCCTTTCTTGCACTCACAGCTGATGAGGTTTCGTAGGAAGTCTGGTGCGGGAGGAGATTCTGTTGGAATCGGTAGAAATTTGCCGATTCTGTTCTTCCATCCCCATTCTGTAGGTGGAAGAGAGATTCCGCGCCATTCCTGCACTTGGTGGTAAACTCTTGGGCTATGCTGTCGAGATGCTGCTGATGCTGGTGGAAGACTTGAGAGGTCGAAGTCTGCATGGAGACGTTGTTTGGCAATGGTCTTAAGGTACTGACGATACCTTGTCTTGTTTGGGCTACGAAGAATTCTTCCCCTGCCTTCACGATCTCTTCCACAGCTGCGTCTGTGCTGTTAAAACAGCAACTCTTTGGCGAAGACCTGGGTTATTGTTTAAAGGCTTGAACGCCTGTACTTTCCCCTTCCTGTAGGGAGCTGAAGTTGTGTCGCTACCGGACATGGCCTGGAGGAAGAGAAGATTGTCGGTCATGTCCCCAAGAGCCTTCTGCAATTCCGTAGAGACAAAGAGTTTCTTCGGATGGGCTTTTGATGGTGGCACCAGCGTACAGACGTTTCTATCGCATTCTGCAAGGCTCGAAGGAAATACCAACAAATCGGTATCCTCTCCAACAATTGCCACATGGCCTTTCTTCTCTGCTTCCTTGATCGCTGTTGTCACGATGAGACGATCAGCATCAGACGTGGCATGAATAGCTGGAATTCCCTTTCCTTCGAAACAACGCCCTGAAAGTGCGACGAATCTTGATTTGTTTGAAGTGTTGGCTAGAAACCGATGCTGCGACGAGACCACTTGCACTTCTAAATCCACCAAAACTTCAGAAGATGGCATCTTGGCACGTCGTCTCATATGCTCCGCGTCTTTCGTGGTAATTTCGGAATAGCCGTCGAACACTACAGTAGCTTTCCCTTGATAGTTCGCCTTGATGTACGAATTGTAGTTCTTACAAACATCATCGAAGGTTCCTGATTTCGGCCATACCACCCGGTGCAGGAGATCTCCACCGTCAAACACGTAGGTAACGTCTTCGGGAAGACAGGTCATTGGTACACACAACTTCTCTATCACTGTCCGTAAAGTTGATTTTGTACCTTTTCTGATAGTTGAAGCATCGAACAGCGCTGGCGGCAATAAAGCCAACTCGTATTCGAAGCAAGATTCAAGGTCCTCTTCATTGCGAGCGACACACGAAATCCGATGAAACAGCTGGTTCGGATTTACAGGTACGGTCTCACCTCGGACAACAAGAGCTGCAAGAATGACAACTTCGTCCTTTCGTTGGAGTTTAACTTCAGCGAACGATTTCCCTACCAGTTTCCTCAAAGACGCGGTTCCTATCTCCCAAGCTGAGTCGTAGGTCACCGTTTCGTCACCTATAACACCGGTTGATAAGGACACCAGAATATCTTGAGGTTTGTCGAAAGGAGAATGTATACGTAACCATTCTGTGAATTTTTCGAAATGCTCGAAGTGTTGCCTTTGGCAAGCTTGACCAAGTTTTTGATGTAGGACTTTTCTAAAGTACAGAAAACGGCATTAACTTTCAAAAAGGATGGTAAATATCGGCAAAATAAGCAAAAACGAACAGTTCAAACTGAAAAACACATTTTTCGATTTTATGGTTCTTTTCTGTGGCGTACAGTTTCAGATAAATTTAATTATAAACGTTGCCATAAAGACGTTCATTTCGGCCGGCCAGCGCCACCTCTCAGCAACACAGGGAAGGTGGAGTGGGGGAACGAAAGCGTTCTGACGGCGTAGCGGCAGGGATGTCACTCGGCAACGCGTGGACGGACAGTCCATTCTTTGTTTAATTACATACGAGCGTAGCGCAAAAAATACTTAAATTATTAAAAGTAAAAGGAAATATTCTTTTCTCTTTATACATAAAATATAAGTAGCTAAGAAAGAGAGTTTTAGAGCGCAAAGTTACTGTATTAACAAATTAATTTTTATTATTATTATTTATTAGGGTATAAGATGCTATCCTTCTATATAAAAGTGTCAAATTTTTACTTATCATTCAAAACGGGGCATAGTTGCGCATACAGAATATGTTTACATCACCAGTTGCACCGGCTTTGTGAAGCCCCCCTCCTCGGCGCGTCGCTCCTCGGGTTGCATGCGCATGTTTGACAATTTCTCTCACCCGTAATTTGTGGTTTACGAAAGTGCTGATTACATATTTTTGTGCGTTTTGATGTGCTTGACGACATTTATATCGGTACTTTCTTCAATCCCATGACTGTAAAACGTGAAAAAACGACATTGAATATCAAGATGGCTTTTCACGCCACCCTATGAGAGTTTGTTTAAGTGATTTATGATAACTATTTCGATTGTTATCTAGGTTAAGTAGTGTCACCCTTAGGTACCGAGTTATGACGTTCAATGCGATGCTGGATTCGAAATCCAAGATGCCGGCCATTTTTTCAAGATGGCGGCATGTTCCCCATGAGGGATTTTTGGGACTTGCAGTATTTTGATCCAGGCTATTCACGGAACCTCTCCTCCAATTTTTAGCTTCATAAACTAATTTTCCTCACTTTGCCCAAAATTCTGTCTAATATTCCTGCACTACACAGCAATGGTACTTTAACAACCATATGCATCGTTCCTGTAGATAGAGGCTGACCCCTCAGCACAGCAATGGTGCATTAACAACCATATGCATTGTTCCTGTAGATAGAAGCAGATCCCTCAGCACAGCAATGATGCTTTAACAACCATATGCATTGATCCTGTAGATAGAAGCTGATCCCTCAGCACAGCAATGGTGCTTTAACAACCTTATGCATTGTTCCTGTAGATAGAAGCTAATCCCTCAGCACAGCAATGGTGCTTTAACAACCATGTGCATTGTTCCTGTAGATAGAAGCTGATCCCTCAGCACAGCAAAGGTGCTTTGACAACCATGTGCATTGTTCCTCTAGATATAAGCTGATCCCTCGGCACAGCAATGGTGCTTTAACAACCATATGCATTGTTCCTCTAGATAGAAGCTGATCCCTCAGCACAGCAATGCTGCTTTAACAACCATATGCATTGTTCCTCTAGATAGAAGCTGATCCCTCGGCACAGCAATGGTGCTTTAACAACCATATGCATTGTTCCCCTAGATAGAAGCTGATCCCTCAGCATAGCAATGGTGCTTTAACAACCATATGCATTGTTCCTGTTGATAGAAGCTGATCCCTCAGTACAGCAATGGTGCTTTAACAACCATGTGCATTGTTCCTCTAGATAGAAGCTGATCCCTCAGCACAGCAATGGTGCTTTAACAACCATATGAATTGTTCCTGTAGATAGAAGCTGATCCCTCAGCACAGCAATGGTGCTTTAACAATCATATGCATTGTTCCTGTAGATAGAATCTGATCCCTCAGCATAGCCTTGGTGCTTTAACAACCATATGCATTGTTCCTGTAGATAGAGGCTGATCCCTCAGCACAGCAATGGTGCATTAACAACCATATGCATTGTTCCTGTAGATAGAAGCAGATCCCTCAGCACAGCAATGATGCTTTAACAACCATATGCATTGATCCTGTAGATAGAAGCTGATCCCTCAGCACAGCAATGGTGCTTTAACAACCTTATGCATTGTTCCTGTAGATAGAAGCTAATCCCTCAGCACAGCAATGGTGCTTTAACAACCATGTGCATTGTTCCTGTAGATAGAAGCTGATCCCTCAGCACAGCAAAGGTGCTTTGACAACCATGTGCATTGTTCCTCTAGATATAAGCTGATCCCTCGGCACAGCAATGGTGCTTTAACAACCATATGCATTGTTCCTCTAGATAGAAGCTGATCCCTCAGCACAGCAATGCTGCTTTAACAACCATATGCATTGTTCCTCTAGATAGAAGCTGATCCCTCGGCACAGCAATGGTGCTTTAACAACCATATGCATTGTTCCCCTAGATAGAAGCTGATCCCTCAGCATAGCAATGGTGCTTTAACAACCATATGCATTGTTCCTGTTGATAGAAGCTGATCCCTCAGTACAGCAATGGTGCTTTAACAACCATGTGCATTGTTCCTCTAGATAGAAGCTGATCCCTCAGCACAGCAATGGTGCTTTAACAACCATATGAATTGTTCCTGTAGATAGAAGCTGATCCCTCAGCACAGCAATGGTGCTTTAACAACCATATGCATTGTTCCTGTAGATAGAATCTGATCCCTCAGCATAGCCTTGGTGCTTTAACAACCATATGCATTGTTCCTGTAGATAGAAGCTGATCCCTCAGCACAGCAATGGTGATTTAACAACCATATGCATTGTTCCTGTAGATCGAAGCTGATCCCTCAGCACAGCAATGGTGCTTTAACAACCATATGAATTGTTCCTGTAGATAGAAGCTGATCCCTCAGCACAGCAATGGTGCTTTAACTACCATATGCACTGTTTCTGTAGACAAGCTGGTCCCTCAGCACAGCAATGGTGCTTTAACAACCATATGCATTGTTCCTGTAGATAGAAGCTGATCCCTCAGTACAGCAATGGTGCTTTAACAACCATATGCATTGCCCTGTAGATAGAAGCTGATCCCTCAGCACAGCAATGGTGCTTTAACAACCATATACATTGTTCCTGTAGATAGAAGCTGATCCCTCGGCACAGCGATGGTGCTTTAACAACCATATGCATTGTTCCTGTAGATAGAAGCTGATCCCTCAACACAGCAATGGTGCTTTAACAACCTTGTGCGTTGTTCCTGTAGTTAGAAGCTGATCCCTCAGCTCAGCAACGGTGCTTTAACAACCATGTTCATTGTTCCTGTAGATAGAAGATGATCCCTCAGCACAGCCATGGTGCTTTAACAACCATATGCATTGTTCCTGTAGATAGAAGCTGATCCCTCAGCACAGCCATGGTGCTTTAACAACCTTGTGCGTTGTTCCTGTAGATAGAAGCTGATCCCTCAGCTCAGCAACGGTGCTTTAACAACCATGTTCATTGTTCCTGTAGATAGAAGATGATCCCTCAGCACAGCCATGGTGCTTTAACAACCATATGCATTGTTCCTGTAGATAGAAGATGATCCCTCAGCACAGCCATGGTGCTTTAACAACCATATGCATTGTTCCTGTAGATAGAAGCTGATCCCTCAGCACAGCCATGGTGCTTTAACAACCTTGTGCGTTGTTCCTGTAGATAGAAGCTGATCCCTCAACACAGCAATGGTGCTTTAACAACCATGTTCATTGTTCCTGTAGATAGAAGATGATCCCTCAGCGCAGCCATGGTGCTTTAACAACCATATGCATTGTTCCTGTAGATAGTAGCTGATCTCTCAGCACAGCCATGGTGCTTTAACAACCATATGCATTGTTCCTGTAGATAGAAGATGATCCCTCGGCACAGCCATGGTGCTTTAACAACCATATGCATTGTTCCTGTAGATAGAAGATGATCCCTCGGCACAGCAATGGTGCTTTAACAACCTTATGCATTGTTCCTGTAGATAGAAGCTGATCCCTTAGCACAACAATGGTGCTTTAACAACCATATGCATTGTTCCTGTCGATAGAAGCCGATCCCTCACCACAGCAATGGTGTTTTATCAACCATATGCATTGTTCGTGTAGATAGAAGCTGATCCTTCAGCACAACAATGGTGCTTTAACAACCATATGCATTGTTTCTGCGGATAGAAGCCGATCCCTCGGCACAGCAATGGTGCTTTAACAACCACGTGTACTGTTCCTTCAGATAGAAGCTGATCCCTCAGCACGGCAGTGGTGCTTTAACAACCACGTGTATTGTTCCTGCAGATAGAAGCTGATCCCTCAGTACGGCAGTGGTGCTTGAACAACCACGTGTATTGTTCCTGCAGATAGAAGCTGATCCCTCAGCACAGCAATGGTGCTTTTACAATGTGTTCAATGGGATTTACATGGTCTGTGGAGTCCGTCCGTGGCCTTGCGGCCCTCATTGAAATATGGTTTTACTGTATGATATTGCGTGGCGTCGCCATAGAGCTGTTCACCACGTGCAGTTCATAACCAGGCGTCTAGATGAAAATATGATTCCCTATATGATCAGTAATGGGAATAGCCCAATCCAGGCAGTCTGGCTGCGAGTCCTGATCTGCGTTGACTAACGATGAATGAAACAATGAAATTTGAAATGAGTAGTTCCTAATAGTCGGCTAAAATGGTGACGCCTTGTTAAGGAACAGGTTGCATTTTCTGGCCTTATGTCGTTATATGAAAATGAAAATCCACAGCCTGCTTCCAGTCTCCGACCGGGTCAGGAATGGAATGAATGAAGCCCCTATCTAGCGGTGAGGATATGAACTGTGCCGGCTGCCGAGGCCTGACGCACTCCTCTGGGGCAATGATTAAATGAATGACAAATGAAATGATAGTGGAGAGTGTTGCTGGAATGAAATTTTGACAGGGATAACCGGAGTACCCGGAGAAAAACCTGTCTGCCTCCGTTTTGTCCAGCACAGATCTCACATGGAGTGACCGGGATTTGAACCACGGACCCAGCGGTGAGAGGCCGGCGTGCTGCCGCCTAATCCACGGAGGCTTGCCTTATGTCGTTATACTATGGTCAATTTGACCCCATAGAAAAGAAAAAATATAAAGACCCATTGTAGGGTAAGATAAAATGCGTTTTATGTGAGTGAAGTGAGCCGCACGTGGCGTATACATCGTAGTCACCCTGTCGATTACATGCTGTGAGCATTGTGAAGATGTATGCTGCGTCATCTCTCCTGCTTCCGGCACAGCGCGTGTGGACCTTGTCTCACTGCGGGTAATCAGTGCGCATGTTTGTGCGCAGTGGCCAGTGAAATATACTAGACAATGTAATATGAATTTATTGCGTGTGATACTGTATTGCATGTGTAAGTATTTCCTTACCCTTTTTTGACAATTATGTTGTCCTGAGGACCTGTTGTGTCCTATGCCCTGAGTCTATAGTAACCTGTGTTATTGTGGTGTCCATTAGGTTAACTGTAAGTTACGCCGGTTATCGTATGTGGGCACGGTATATTTAATTAATCCTGCCATTGTACTATCCGCTTTGGTGACACTTAAGTGGAACGAGGCTGTAATCTCGCCTCGGTATGAGGTCGATTCTGTAATCCGTGCACCTCGTGCTTGTGTGTTTAGTATAGCTATGTGTATCGTTCCTATATGTGCGGTATTATTCGCGGTAATTCTAGTATTTGTATATCTGTATTAAAAAATGGCCTTTGTTATGTTATGCGGGGCAACTAATTGTAGTATCAGTGTAGTTTAATCTTCTGTCGGTCGCTACCGAATGTATATAGAATTATAACGTGTGTGGGTAGGGTTTCTCTTTATAATGCTGTGTGAGCTATACTGCATGCGTGGTCGTCTACTGTAAGTGAACCTTTCTGCGATCTCACATGTGTACTCCGGGTGAATGTTCTGGAGTATGCACGGCTGTGTATGAGTGTGTCTGGGTACGTGACTTGCAGCGAACACCTGTTATAATGGAAGGATGTTGTGAGCGCGGAGATGACGACGTGGGTCGGGTTACCACATCCTGGTTGTGTAGGGAAATGACCAGAACTTGCTGCGTTGAAACATGTGTTAAGTTGTATATACAATTCACTACCTGAAAATTTGTACATGCATATGGTATGCAATCGTATCCTTGAGGATGGCTGCATACCTACAACCTGGCAGTCTAGTACTACCATCCCAATTTGGAAAGGTAAAGGAGACATTGGAGAATGTTTCAATTATCGTCCAATTCGATTGCTCTGCCACACAATGAAAGTCATTGAGAGTATTCTTGACAGTCGTCTGCGCTACATGATCCAGATATCTCCTAACCAATCTGGCTTTGTCAAAGGGGTTGGTACGCCCGATGCAATCCATGCTGTGCGCCTACTTGTGGAAAAACATAGAGAAAGGAACCAACATTTACATCTCGCATTCTTCGATCTCGAGAAGGCTTTCGACATGGTGCCACATGAGTTCATCTGGAGATCACTTCGAGCTCACAAAATCCCAGAAGTTTACGTCCGATGTATTCAGTCCCTCTACTGCAACGTCACAAGTATGGTACGGTGTCCAGCTGGAATTTCACCTGCTGTCCCTATCGCTGTTGGAGTTCATCAGGAATCAGCACTCTCGCCGCTTCTGTTCAATCTGTGCATGGATACGGTGACAGCTGGCATTCAGACACCTCATCCATGGACGAACATATATGCTGATAATGTGTTTCTCGCATATCAAACTCGCGAAAATCTAGAAAATCGAACTCTTTGCTGGAAGGAATGTCTGAGCAAAAATGGCTTGAAAGTCAACATAGGGAAAACTGAATACTTGCAATGTGATACACAGACCAACGGTACCATCAACATTGAAGAGCATCATTCTCACTAAAACTACACACTTTAAATATCTCGGTTCCTTATCACTTCAGATGGCGAAACACTTCTCGATGCTCGAGCACGAGTTAACACTGCGTGGATGATGTGGCGCCAAGTCACAGGAGTGCATGCGTTAAGAAATAACCTATTCCTTTGAAAGGGAAAGTTTACAAGTCCACGACACGACCAGTGGCACTTTATACGGCACAGAATATTGGCCAGCTTCAACCAAGCATGAAAATGTTACGTTGGTCCAAGGGTGTTACACGGCTTGATCATGTCAGGAAAGAACATATCCCGAAACAGATGGGAGTTGCAGCCATTACCGATAAAATGAGAGAAGCACGGCTTCGGTGGCATGGGCAAGTCACTAGACGTGATGAGAACTCTGTGGTAAGAACAGCTCTCCAATACGATCCAGGAGGAAATCGACCCCGTGGACGTCCAAAGAAAAGGTGGCTGGATAGAATCAAGGAAGACTTGGTGATGTGTGGACTTAAACCTGAAGATGCCCTTGACAGGAAGAAGTGGCGAACAGCAACCAAACAAGCGGATCCTGCACTATCGCCCGATACACGCTAGGAAAGAAGAACGTCTGTACTATTTATGTAAATTGGATAGTATTTGGTTTTAATTGTATTAATGTAAATTAATGTAGTCTTATTTTATAAATTATAATAAATGTAGTGATGATTCCAATAAATATTTACTTTAAAAATAAAAAAATACTGCATGATCAAATATCGCTCAAAATAAGAAATATTTTTTGTATCGAAAACTGCATTATTTTAGAGAGATGATGTTTCCAATATCACACACGAAGCTTCCTATAGAGTATTACAGTTACAATAAGTTATTATTTTTATTACACGAAGGGCATCCGCCTGTAGAAACCATCAGCCACAAGGAGTTTCATTTCATCGCATCCCCGATCCCTTTCGAAACGGGATTAATAAGGGGTAGACACACAGTAGATAGAACGTGCTATCTTCTAATTCTTACATTTTAGCCCTGACATTCCTAGGTCACACGGTCATTTTATTGTTTTCGTCGTGATCCAAGCTCGCTTTTCCGTGTCGTGGCCGACTGCAATGATCGTGCGGATTCTTTCAACTGTTTTTAGCTCATCTATCTGTCGGCAGGAAGTTAACTATCTGTCGGCAGGAAGTTAACATCTGAGCTGCAAACTGATCTTGTCTTCATGAGGTAGGTTCTTTATATTTATAGTAATTGCATGCTTTTGTGAGATAATTAATTATGTAATGTTTACAAAAATAATGATTATTGATACTATGAACCCGAGTCAAATATAAATTGATCACGACTGTGGCAGTGAGGCTTTACTTGAGAATGGTGAGATTTCTAACAGCAAATTGAAATCGTCATTGTTTACAAGATGTTGATATTCTTTATATTTAGACAATATACGTGTCAACATAAGTTGATCTTATCTGAAGACCGAATAATAGCATGCTTGGACAACTCTGACGTTAGTGACTTGTCAACAGCTGTTCCTTCAGCACCAGATGATGAGAGTGACACTGATAATGCTGTGGAAACAGGAGTCCAGGTACGATCAGAAGACTTAGCAGCATCCCGCTCCTAGAGACTACAACACAATTCAGGGAGGCGACTTTCGTTGTAAACTAACAATAACACTCAACCAAGAATATGAATGTAAAATTATTTAATTTTTTTTGATTTTGTTACACTCCTCTTTTATTATTTTTTCAGAATCTGCAGCAATCCGAACACCTCTGCACTGTTTTGATGACCACTCGTATGGAAAGGGAGCAGATTGAACTAAACTGTACAGAGTTTTTACAGAGGGAAAATCTTTGGGTACCACTACAGTGGAATTAAAGAAGTTTCTTGGAATGAACTTAATCATGGGTTGTATCCCTTATCCCAGGCTAAGGATGTATTGGCAGAAAGGAATTAAGTTGTCCTTGGTAAGTGACTAGGGACTGATTCCTTTCCCTAAGAATGAATATACATTTTGTTGATGTTCAAGTCACCCCCTAGCAGAGAAAATAAGACAGTGTAAAGTAGAGTCTGTGATAAATGCAGTTTGAAGTCAAATATGAAAAGTTGCCAAGGGACCATAACTATTACACAATCGATGAACAGATGATTCCATTGTGCTTTAAAGCAATATGTTAAGAACAAACCAAGGCATGTAGGCTTAAAAAACTGTCATCTGTTTATCTAAGGGTATGGTCTTGGACTTCGAAATTTATCCATTGCCTGAGAGGCAACTAGGTGATGCTCTTTGCTACAGGCTAGTTTTGTATGTTTTACTTGAGGCTTTAGGGCAGGCTGGCATTGAAGCTACAGGAACTATACTGCTAAATCGCATGAAGGGTGTGAAATTGAAAGGAGGTAGAATGCAATGAGTATGTGCGTTCCGACAATGCCATTGTGGTTGTCGAGTGGCAACATTCACAAAGAGTTGTTGTGGCATCTACTTGTGCAGGAATACAACCCATATGCCAGAAGGAGAAGAGATATATTGTAGTTGATTGCCTCTCTGTGATTCAGAATTACAATCAGCACATGGGGGGGGAGTCGACATTAGCAACCAACAATTGGAATGCTACCGCACGAGGTCAAGACAAAGAAATGGGCTCTGAAATTGATTCTCCATTTTCTCGACTCAAGCACCATAAATAATTGGCTACAATAGTGGGAGGATTGTCGAGCCAACAAACCTCCGAAGAGCAAGATATTAGATCATCTCTATTATCGAATGGCAATTGATCGCCACTCCAGACCGAGAGAGAGAAGAGAAGTAGATGAGAGTGGTGAAGTAGAAGAGGAAGAAATTGAACCTGCAAAGAAGAAGATGAAAATCAACACGCCAACTCCGAAGTCTGTCTTTGAGAAAAGATACGATGAGGAAGACCACTGGCCTCAAGTAGATGAGCTGTCTTTACCACACTCGTGTCAGTATGAAGCATGTAAAAGCAGAACTAACAACCGCTGTACAAATGTGATGATGTAAATTTGTGCCATTCCAAGGACAAATCTTCTTTCAGGCTCTTCCATAATAAGTAAAATGATGCAGGATGACAAGACACAAGTGTTAGTGAGCTGATTTCTTTCTCACTTTTAGTACCGAAAGCATTATCAAGACAACAATATACATATTTGCATTTCGTTCAACAAAGACCTTAGTTTGTAAATAACACGTAGTATTTCGATTACGGAACCGTGGAGAGGAGAAAATTACACAAGAATGAAGCACTGTAAGAAAACGTTAATTTACGTAGCCGGTCGCCCGCGCACAAATACAAAACTATGTAAATTGTGTTAAAATTCAAAGGGATCTGTTTCATATTTCGAAGGAATGTGAAGGAAAACAAACGTATTCTCTACAGATTTCACTTTTACTTTCTAAACTTGTAAAGGCGATTGCAAAGTACTCATACTTTTTAAAACACATACGAGTCTTCTGTTTTCCAGACAACCAGTAAATATTAAGTTGAAAGGCAAGAGGCAACTTGGGCCCCCATACAAATAACATATCCTCCGAGGTTCTGACCAGATAGGTCAATCAATAAAAAACAATATTTTATTAGCTAACCAGGCATAGAGTGGAATCTAAATTGAAAAGTATTCCAAATACCCTCCTTTATGTACTCTTAAGCTTTGTAAGGAATCATTAGAACTTGGTATAGTTACCTCACGGAGAGGGTCCACACAGCTCATAGTTCCCGAGTCGCCCATTCTGCAACACAACAACAACATCATTATCAGACCGAGCCTGCAGCCAAATAGCACAAGAAATATGAAATAACACTGCCTTCAACAGAATTAAACAAGCTCACATTTGTTCCCGTTAAAAATAGGTTCCGGGTTAACAAAGTTATACCATAGCGTATAGAAGAGGAAGTGTAGGATCGTGGGCCGCCGCACAGATGGCACTGGTAATGCCTGCGTGTCGCCGAGTCCCGCGATCGACAGAGGCTACAGTACTATTGGTTCCGGGTTAACAAAGTTTTACCATAGCGTATAGAAGAGGAACGCCGCACAGATGGCACTGGTAACGCCTGTGTGTTATACCATAGCGTATAGAAGAGGAAGTGGGCCGCCGCACAGATGGCACTGGTAACGCCTGTGTGTTATACCATAGCGTATAGAAGAGGAAGTGTAGGATCGTGGACCGCCGCAAAGATGGCACTGGTAACGCCTGTGTGTCGCCGAGTCCCACGATCAACACAGGCTAGAGTACTATTGGTTCTCGCTACGTAAGAAACCGAAACATACAACTCACGTTCAAAGATGACTTCGGCAACTGGACACTTGGGTGTATTTTCTAGATTATTTTGCCGACTTGGACATAAGTATCTCTTTTGTGCGGAAGTAGAATCGACATTTCAAGTAGTGGAATACAGTACAAGTTAGCTTAGGTATCATAAACAACACAATGATCTCACGACTTCACTTTAATAGATTCTAAACTATCGAAACACTCAAAAAGTACATTCCCCATAAACTACGAAGGTGGATCAAAAAGTTTGTTGCACTAACGCGCTGCAGCAGTGCGCTGTGTGTCGCAAACGTGGGCACAGCGGAGAAAGAAACAGACACTGCCCATACGCTCGTCTTGTATGGTGTGAATAGTGGCCAAATGCAATGGCACGTCGACTGGACGTTCACTCCAAATATGAGGTGCATGCGACAATCTGATTCCTATGGGCCAAACGGCAGAATTGCACGGACATTCATCGAGAAATTAGTGCTGTGAATGGGAGCGGCAATTTCCCGAGAAGGGATCGTAGTGGTGTCAGCAATTCGAAGTCGGACGCACGGATATCACAGACGAATATCGTGAAGGCAAGCCAGCAATGTCCAGGACCCGTGCAAATGTGACTTTCATCTGTTCGGTAAGCTCAAAATGGAGCTAGGTGGTCCACGTTTCCAGACCGATGAGGAGGTGAAGGCCACTGTCTCCGTCTGGTTGCAGAACGCTGGAGGAACTTTCTGTGCATCCGGCACCGACAAGTTGGTTGTGCGTTCGCAGAAATATTTGGAGTCTCTTGGAAACTATCTGGAAAAGTGACGTTACATTGTATGTCGTTATAGTCGTGTTGCTGTTGTATAGGTGGTGAAATAAATGGCCATAACTGGGAAGTGCAACTTCTTTGTTGATCTGCCCTCGTATTAGCACCTGATAATTCCTCCTGTACAACCTTTTCCTCTCGAAACAACACGTTAAAAACACTTTCTCATGCATACCGTACGTTAGATATGTTGTTGATTCATGTAGGGCCTTTAAGACATCGTGGTCATGTAGCCCCTTATACCTGGGTGTGTATGGAATTTGTCTGATAACCTGTGTAATTGTGACCGACAGCGGTAGTTACGCTCGCCAAGCTTTCTGCGGAATCGGTAGACGTGGGTTCGAGTTCCACCGATGGCCATCCTTGAAATGTTTTCCGTGTTTTTCCCCTTTTTTACTCCAGGAAAATGCTGGGACGGTTTAATTAATCTGTCATTAACTCCTCTCATGAGGTTGGGCATCCAGCCGTAAAAACCTTCCGCCACCTGTGTTATTGTGGTGGCCGTATTAGTGTGTGTAGTTGTAATTCAGATGAGGATTGGGAAGGAGTCGACCGTGGCCTCATTTAGGAACCATCCCGGCATTTGCCTGGAGTAGAAGTGGCAAACCACAGAAAGCCATACGTGATTACAGCCAAGAATGCTAGCCACTTCTCAGCGTCTGCTTTGAGGTTTCATTTAACTTAAGTTCACTCATTTAAACATGATTCCACCCCAAAACATGACAACCTCCTTGCTGTTGGTGGAATTCCTGGATGAAGGGCTCGTGAAATCTCTTGCCCACTCGGAGTATTCGAGTGTGGCGACGTAATAGTGATCATAACTAACACATGCAATGTTTCCAGGAGTGTTATTTACTGATAATTCATATTTTTATACATTGTACTCCGCCCATTGGGCAAATTGAAGTTGACGGACTGAAGAGTTTACAACTGACAGGTCTTTGTGGAAACGAGGCTACAAACAAATAAAACAGAATGTTCCTGTCCTAAATTTAAACAGCCTTCCCAACAAAAATTGAACAAGATTCAAAAGCTTTGATGTAAACTCTCGGTTTTCTTTTTCTGAAACACTTCCCAATTTGATTGATGTTTGCTCTTCCACGGCTACCGACTGTTACTTGGTTATTGTTAACATAAACAGGGACAGACACGTATCTTAACATCATTCCGAAAATAAGCGTAACTCAACTTAAGCGATGACTTCTCATTTAAACCATTTTCAAAACTTATTTTCTTATCTCGTGTCTACTAATCAATTATCACCAGCTCTAGTACAGACTACCCGCCCAGCTCTTGTGTTATGCGGGCTGGACGCGACGCAGGGGCAATCGTCTTGTTTATTTCTATACTATCATATGACAAGGAAAATCCAACATGTTTCATTCATACCTAGACGAAAACTTCACAGATATGTTATTTATAGTTGTTTTAAGGGGCGGAACTACGAGGTCATCTGTCCCTCTTAACTCTGATTAAATTATACAAATTTGGAATGGAATTTAAAATTTAGTGGTGGACACCTAAACTTGAAAACACCGAAAATTAATAAAACAAAAAATTAAATAAAACCAATAATTATAAAAATAAACAAAACATTCATCATTCAAAAACGAACAAGTCATTGGGTCAATGTTCACTGGAAAAACTAGATTGCTGGCCCCAACCCACTCTCATTTATAAAGCGGATAACGCCATCAACAGCCACCGCGTCATCGGCTAAGATAAGTTTGAGCGTCATCTGCAAACCACGGTTTCTTCATAAGTCAGCAAGATCCACACACTCGGTTAAAATGTGGGCCACGGTGAAAACGGCTCCATAGGTACAAAGTGGGGGTCTTCCCTTCTCATTAGGTACGAGTGTAAGACCTATCCTTAGCCTACCTCCGTGACCAGAAAGAGCTCCGCCTCACGCGAGTAGTTCCCTTGATCGCTCTCAGTTTACTGGGGATTGGGTCGGCTAGCCACTGGCTCTCCCAAAATGCCAGAACTTGTCGGCGTAACTGAGAGCGAATATCTCTAGCGGGTACCTCCAGGGTCGAGGTGGTAGTGATACCGCCTCTTTTGCAGCTTTATCCGCTAACCCATTTCCCGCAATTCCCATGTGGCTTGGAAGCCACAGAAAGGTGTCGGCGTGGCACAACCCGGCTAGTAGGTCGTGGATTCGCTGCTCCAGGGGGTGTTGCGGGAAACATGTAGCAATTGACTGCAACGAACTCAAAGGGTTGGTGCACACGAGAAAGTGGATTTGTGCATTTTGTAGTGCAAACTGCAGTGCTTCATAGATGGCAACGAGCTCCGCAGTAACCACACTATAGGCCTCAGGCAAAGAGATCTTGGTATTTGCACCATCAATAACGTAAGCACAACCCACCTTCTCACCATCTGTGTATAGAATGCCAGCGTCCGGAAATTGGTGAACTATGAACGGAGGCATCGGTGTTCACCTTAGGACCTCGGTGTAGATCTAACCGAATTTCCGGATGAGAGACTTGCCATGGAGGCATCTCGCTAGGTGTCCGGATCATACAGAGACCTACAACCACTCCCAATTCAGTACACGAGCTATCCAGTCTAAAACCGGAAGAGTAGCACGAGGCCGGTTGGCGTACCTCTGGTGGTATTGGATAATGAAAAGAGTTCGATAGCTCGGATGTTGCGGCATTTGATACACATTGGCAGCATATGCTAAAAGCATATGTTGCAGGCTACAATTAAGAGGTGGAACACCCGATTCGGCAAGTAGGCTGGGTATTAGGCTGGTCCGGAAGGCACTAGTAGCCAGCTTAACGCCACTATCGTGGATACTGTCCAACATTTTCAAGGCTACCGGCCTTGCTGAACTGTATGATGCAGAACCGTAGTCTAGCAGAGACAAGACGAGGGCTTGGTAGAACCGTAATAGCACCGCACGGTCAACCCCCCACGTAGTGCCACTAAGAGACATGAGCATTTTCAGTTTCCTGAGACACGCCATTTTAGTTGCCGTATATGGTGCTGCCACGATAATTTGCTGTCAAAACGGAGCTCCAGGAAGCGATAACTGTCAACCAACGGCAACGCAGCATCCCTGAGATGTAGTTCAGGGTGTAGATGTAGCCTCCAGAGCCGACAAAAAGGACGACGGAGTATTTCCCTGCATAAAAACTAAAACCCTGGTCGTTAGCCCACCTGTCGACCCAGTAAATAGCTAGCTGCAATTGCCATACTTAAAGAGCTGAAATGCAGAGCTAAATCATCTAATTACAGCGATGGAACTATCGTGGGCCCGGCGGCAGCAACAATGCAGTTTATGACAACCGCGAACAAGGTGACACTCTGCACAGAACCCGGAGGAACTCCATTTTCTCGAGTGAAATACCTTATTAATGTCCTACCGACTTTTACACGGACGGACATAAAGTTCGCTATGAAATTTGGTAATCACCACTCGTGAAGCGTAGAAAGGATCCCGTAGCGCCATGTGGTGTCGTAGGCTTTCTCGAGGTCAAGAAAAACCGTGACCAGGTGCTGCATTTGGAGAAATGCTTCCTGTATGGCGCTCTCAAGTCATACCAGATGGTTGGTGGTTGACCTATGAGAGCTTCCCAGATATGTTAATTTCATTGTATCCCAAGCCTGTGTTGGTTTAAAGCTGCCTCTTACATACATGCAAATGCAGATATCCTCCACTCATTTTTCAAACAATTGTCACTGAAACCTGTACCAGTGGTAAACTGATCGGCAGAAATGGAAGATGCCCGATTTTGCAACCTGATAAAATTCCAAGCAGCAATTGTTTTTTGAAATTTGCAAGTATATTGTGGATGTTGTTTTGGAATTAGAAGGGTCTAATTAATATTATCCATATTCTCACTTGCTTGTTTCGAAAATAACAGAACTGAAGGATAGAATGAATGTAATTGCTTGTGGCCATGCTGGTGAACTAGTTAGTAAGATTATTGAAGGGTTTAGTGCAGGCTGTTCCAAATCCACGAGTTTGATTATGCGTACACGCGAGTACTCAGCAGTGATGCTCGGAGCACGGTTGGAAAGGGACTGGGGATGAGAGCCAATGCGTCCCTGGGCGAAGGTCATAACACAAGTCCATGCACTTCATGCCAGTCATGATGTATCCACCGCGAAGGGACGGCAGCCCCCCAGAGCAGAGCTGTATTGCATGTTGCAGGTTTACTCACGGAAGGCGGCGAGTGGAACAGCCTGGTTTAGTGAATCATTAAAAAGTGAAGTGTCTCTTCTCTTCTCTTAGTTGTAAAGAAAATTGAAAAGTACTTGTCCCCAAGTGAAGCTAACATTTTATATGTACTTTTGAATGATTAGTTTTATCCAACTAATGTAATTCAATCAAACTATACAAGTATATAGTCATTGAGTGAGAAAGTATAAACATTGCCTGGCTTTAAAATGTTGAAGCAGTCTGGCATTATTGCTGGCTACCTACCTAGCTTTTAAAGATATTCTGCGAAAACAATTTGAAGAAAATCCCGGGCATCGAGTTGAAATAATTCAGACACTGCTAGCATTAAAATTAATGTACCTGAATGAAAATCCACATGCTGCTTCCAGTCTCCGACCGGGTCGGGAATGGAATGAAATAAGCCCCCCCCCTCTAGCGGCGAGGACATGAACTGTGCCGGGTGCCGAAGCCTGTCGCACTCCTCTGGGGCAATGACTAAATGAATGACAGATGAAATGAAATAGTGGAGAGTGTTGCTGGAATGAAATTTTGACAGGGAAAACCATAGTACCCTGAGAAAAACCTGTCTGCCTCCATTTTGTCCAGCACAGGTCTCACATGGAGTGACCGGGATTTGAACCACGGACCCAGTGTTGAGAGGCCGCCGTGCTGCCACCTAAGCCACGTAGGCTCTTAAAATTAATGCACCTGAACTTTGCAAATTCTGTTTTAAAATATAAAACAGTGCAGACACCAGTACCGAAGTAAAACATTCCTCAAGTAGTGAAATTAGCCAAAATACCTGTAGTAATGGTGATGATGATGATGATAATTGTTGTTTTAAGGGGCCTAACATCTAGGTTATCAGCCCCTGTAGTAATGGTATCTGGTGGTGACATAGTATTAGAGGTTATTCCTCCGCTGTCTGTAACCCACCCAGCCATACCAAATAGAATCATGACTTATATAGATGAAATTCCAGCTGACCCCGCTGTTTCTAGCAACATGTACAGTATTGCCAACCCAACGCATTCAGTACTATATCGCATCTGGCAGACCAATGGTATTCGCCTGGACCAATAATTAATAGGTAGCGCGCAATTATAAACACCCCTGGTTTTTGTCACACACAGTGGGGGTAGTCACGCATCAATCTTCATCCAGGCCAATGGTTCTGCCAATTTTTTCCCTCCATAATTTTCCCAATTATTTCTTTTTATACATAACTAGTTGAAACCCGTCAAAACATGACGGTCAATAGAAAAATATTTACTGAAGAATTTTCTTATATAGGCCTACTGTACATTCTTTGTACGATTATTTTTTGACTCTATTGAAACTATGAGGGCGTCAAAAGATTGCACTCTCAACATTGCAAAATACTGCTGGCCATGACTGAAAAATTGTTGGGGCAAATTGAGGCCTATACGTTCCTTGAGCTTTATTGATTGTGATAAAGTATGCCAAATGAATTGGAAAATATTGCCTCTTAAAAGAAAATGATAGTGTTTTATCGGATGGTGTTAAATCAAGTCGAAGGATTAGACATCTCTGCCTAATTTTAACTGCACCTATTATTTCCAAATCCAAGCAATATGGTTGCATTTAGGAGTCCTTGGGAACCGTTCAGATTTCTAAGCAGCATAACGGGCCAAGCGTTTGGAGTATGTGGCGGCCAGTCGTTTAGTTCCAAGGGATTCAAGAACTCTGATGAGTCTAATACAACTGGCCGCAAACCATCGCTTATATTTTTGGAATATAACGAAGAAATGCGATGATGTGCAATTCCATACATTTTAAAACAATGTGGACCGTGTGCGTGTGGCACAGTAACATTGGCACCAAATGAAACGAAGGAAGGAAGGAAGGAAGCTTGCAGTTTAACGTGACCGTTAATCTCGCGATCATAAGCCACGGGACCTCCGTTTAACGTGGAATCCGAACCACAGGACATGGCCTTTCACATCAAAAATCTCACATGCATTGACCGGGAATCGAACCCGATCCGCCTTGGTGAGAGGCATACAGCTTGACCGCTGCGCCATGAAACGAAGGACATAGCATTGTACTGCCGATTAGTCCCTCTGGAATTCCTTGAGATATCATCTCCAGTGAAAAATAATTGTTAAAGCCTGTCAAATATTTTATATTTATTCAGATTAATTTTACCATTACAACAGCAAAGGTCAAAGTAACCAAGTGTAGATTTCTCGCAAGAGAAATACAGTGCAGAACAATGTTTACATTTGTTCGTCAAGGACCCTAAACTGTAACGGCATAGTATCTGGAATTGTTTCTGAAATGCCATATTTATATTGGATTTTAAAAGTGGCTTCGTATTTTTCTCCGATTTCCCACTTTTTTGCGGCTAATGTTCTATTTCGTCAAATGGGTTTATTTATAGCAGCATTTCTGCCCAAATTAACGTCATTTTATATAAAACTATAGTGGCCTGCATCAACGTAGCCGCCAAATATTAAATGGCAAATAATAACTTACTTCCATTGCCAAAATCAACTGCGTGGTTAGACCCATTGTTATGCACTTAAACAAATAATCAATAAACAATAATATTCACATATACAATGAATACTTCCATTCTCAAGTTGGTTGCTGATGATAATGTGATGAGATTGATCGCCAATAATAAAATCCTTGCAATTGTTGCAATTTGCTTGCAAACGCAACTCAGGATGACGATCTTCATTTTGAAATAAACAGAATGAAATTGCTGTAAATAATGAATTTCCATCACCTGTTGAAGGTACAATACTTTGTATTTCCATGACAGTAAATTATGCAAGGGAGCATAGAATCACTTCGCCACTACTGGAATGAGCATAGACTCACTTCGCCAGCCACAGTAATGGAGGGAGTTTTAGAATTATATGTTCAGTGCTTGTCAAAGAACGTATTAACACAGGGAAGCCCATTCTTAAGGCTACATTCTGAGCTATTGCCCCGGATTCCAGGCTCGATCCCCGCTCTGCCAAGAAATTTAATTCTGGTCTGAGGACTGGAACGGGGCGCACTCGTGAGGCAAAACTAAGAAGAGCAAAGTTTGATTCCCATCTCAACAATCTTGGATTTGGTTTTCCGTGGTTTCCCACTTCCACTCCAGGCAAATACCGGGATAGTTCCTAACTTAAAGCCTCGATCGTTAACTCCCCATTCCCCACATTAATTACAAATGCACACATCAACACAGCCATCACATTAACACAGGTTATCAGAGAAAAGTTTACACTCGCACACCTGTTCGCCAATATGTTAACGCTGATGTATGTGTTTGAACTACTGGATATAAGTTCAATGTTCCCCATCTCTTGATGAATACAGTACTTTTGCATTTGTCAGTTGGCACAAGCTAGAGTAAAAGGTGGCTTTTCACCGATGTCTCAGTCTCACTCATGGCTGTGATTATATGGAAGCTACTGAGGTATGGGTGGTGCTTAGTAATGGCATTCGGGGCACAGTCAGTGCCTGTGAATGCTGTGAAATGTTCAAGTCATAGGGTTAGGACTACTGTTCTGACTCAGTGAGGAAAGCAATGGCAAACTACCTCACTCCTCTTCTTGCCTAGAACGCATCAAAATAGCGCTGCCTTGGGTTTTTGTGGGTATCTACTCACATAACGTAACGGCGGTACTTTTTGAGGATCCAACCAGCCTTCGGGCTGACTACCTAACAGACAGACAGACAGACTTTAAAATTAATATCATTGCATTGTTGCAGCTTGGCAAATATTTTATATTTCAGCAGATCAATTTTACCATCACAACAGTAAAGGCCAAAGTAACCGCGCGTAGATTTTACGCAAGAGAAATACAATGTAGAACAATGTTTACATTTGATCGTCAAAGACCTTTCACTGTACTGCATAACATCTGGAATTGTTTCTGAAATGGCCTATTTATATTGGATTTTAAATGTGGCTTCGTATTATTCGATAACACTATAGTGACCTGCAATATCGGAGCCGCTAAATATTAAATGGCAAAAAATACTTCCATTGCCGAAATCAACTGCGTAGTTAGATTCAGTACTCTAAACAAATAATCATTAAACAACTGTCTTATACAATGAAGTTCAACATGACCGTCCAGAGACTCTCATACTCAAGTTGGTTGGTGAGGAGAATGCGATGAGACTGATCGCTTACAATAAATTCCTTATAATTGTTCCTGCCAGCGAAATGTTTGGCAATAGCTTGAAAACGCAGCGCAGAATGACGTTCTTCATTTTGATATAAACAGTACAAAACTGCTCTAAATAAGCTATTTCCATCACCTGTTATAGTTTATGGCAGTACATTTTGCAGGGGAACATAGAATAACTTCGCCAACTACTGGAATGAGCTTAGGCATATACTCAATACTCACTACGGCAGTCACCCTAATGGAGGCTGTTTTAGAATTCTATGTCCCGTGCATGTCAAAAATCGTATTAACACATGGAAGCCCACCTATTCTTGGCTATCGCCTCGGAGACCCGGGTTACATTTCCTGCTCTGCCAAGAAATTTAATTCTGGTCTGAGGGCAAAAACGGGGCACATTCAGTCTCTAGAGGTATAACTAAGAAGAGGAAGGTTTGATTCCCACCTCGACAATCTTAGATGTGGTTTTCCGTGGTTTCCCACTTCCACTCAAGGCAAATACCGGTTCCTAACTTAAGGCCTCGGCCGTCACCTTGCCATTTCCCACCTTAATTACAAATACACAAAGTAATGCAGCTATCACAATAATACGGGTTATCAGAGAAAATTTTACACTTACACACCAAAGTACATGGGGCTGAGTGACAACGATGTCGGAGCCCTTCAAACGAATTATGTTTGCCAAGTGTCTCTCATGGCGGAAGCAATTGTGGACAC
Organism: Meconema thalassinum; assembly: GCA_946902985.2. Classification (NCBI taxonomy): domain Eukaryota; kingdom Metazoa; phylum Arthropoda; class Insecta; order Orthoptera; family Tettigoniidae; genus Meconema; species Meconema thalassinum. The sequence goes on along the minus strand of OX336388.2, from coordinate 51,344,647 downwards.
GCGCCAGGGCCTGGAAAACTACCTTTTCACTAATAATTTAAGAGTATATCGACGATGCATAATTTATAACTTTTAGTCTAGGATGCTACCAACTTGACCACCGAAGCATTGGGAAGAAATTGCAATATTAAAGTACATAAACAACATAGCCTACACACTCAACTGTCAGTTAATGTTCTTCAACGTTTCCCTTCTTAAAAATTCCCCTCTATAACTCTCCATCACTTGAAAACGCGCCATGTTTTGTGTTTTAAATATATCGATGCAATGGTGCTGCCATCTGTTGTTAGTTACTGAAACTATATGGGCGAGGTACTGCCATCTTTTGTCAGTTACTGCAATTGATGGCAGATATTAGCTCTTTTGACCACATGCTGTAATGCAATGGTAAAACGGAAATAAAACTTATTGAGAGGGAATGTAGGAATCTTTAACTGACATAAAACGTTACTAATAATCCTTGATAAAACAATATTTAACTATCACGCGAAAACTCGCCATCAAGGCCATGCCTTGTGTTTTAAATATATCGACGCAATCTGCTCTCAGTTACTGGAACTATATTGGCGAGGTACTGCCATCTGTTGTCAGTTACTGGAACTGATTGCAGATATTCAAACGATGTATTGAGGACATGCTGTAATGCAATGGTAAAACGGAAATAAAACGTGTTGAGAAAATGTGTAGAAATATGTATCTTTAACTGACATAAAACCTTACTAATACTCCTTGATAAAACAATATTTCAGTGGCAAAAAAAAAAAAAAAAATACTGGCGAGAGTTGGGATCGAACCTGCGATCCTTGGATCCACAGTCAATCGCCTTAACCAAATAGCTACTCGCGAACTCACATTTAGATGCAGACGCAACCATTCACTATCTTCAAAAGCCGCTATCTGAAGAAAATAATCCAATTCATTATCAATAAAATCAATATACATTCGTATATGTTCATACTGTTATTATATTGTATTGTATTGTCAGAACTTGGTTAATGTATGTTTTCAATTACATGGAAGCTTATTAAATAACTTACATTTTAATGGACTTCTCACCGCCATTTTGTCATGAGCCCAGGCGGATTGTGCGCATGCGCGAGGGGCGAGAATTCTGCTATTTTCTATATTTATTTAAAAATATACCGTATTATATTTGTTTATTTTAGAGACACTCTGCAAATCTACAGGCCAAGAGCTTTCGTTAGAGTGCTCTACGAAGTAAATTGGTTCTGTCGTTCTCTCTATCTCGTGATAACAAAAATCACCTTACTGTTTTAAATATATAGACAAGCTGAACCCGGCATGCGTTGCAATGCCTATCAAAGAAAGTTTTCGTGTCGTAACCTTGTCCGTTAAAGTACTATTGGATACACAATATTTTATTCTTTGTCCGTTAACTGCCTCTAAGCTATTGTAAAATGTATTTACTGTCTCAGAAACATTCGTGGGAGCGTGCTCAACAACTCACCAAAGTTTCATCGCAATCGGATGAGTAGCATATGAACGCATACGGAATTTTATTGAAACGATTCGTGCGGTCACTTATTTGTTGAACCTACTGGTGCGCTACCTATAGTGATGTGGGCCGGGTAAATACCCAGTGAGAAGGTAAATATAAATTGGGCATTTACCCGGGTATTTACCCAGTGGTCATTTAAGTACCCAAAACAAGGGTATTTTCAGTTTTTTGAGCTTTGTACAACACTTTTTGATGTGTTGATGAAGTGTTGGACAAACAAGGACTGAAACACAGGTATTTCATGCCTTAAATAGAAATCCGGAACAATATTGATCCTTCAAAACTAAAAGAAAAGGAAAATGGATGTCCGGGTATTTTTGGGTATTTATATGTTTTGGCGCTGTAACCTTGTCTTTTAAGTGTGTTTTTTCCTTAAACTAAAGTAAAACATTGGATAAAACCTTTTGGTTGTTCTGTGTTTTAAATTTTTAATAAATACCAAGATATTGAGAAGGTCAAGTTTTATTACGGTACTGGAAATGAGCAACAAAGATGTGGGAGGGAAAAGCTACTTTTGTAGTAATAAGAGTAGGCTATATGCATATTAATTGCAATGTGTATGCCAAAACTCAAAAGGTAATAAAATATATTCAATAGAAAGAACATTTGAAAAAAAAATGCTTAGTAAAAGTGCCTTAAGTTATTTTTCATTCAATTTTATACATTAAAAATATTAAGTTTTAAAATCATATTCTAAATATTATAAATGCATGTCAGGAAGTTTTTGTAGTATGTGGGTCCTAAGTGGGTTGGCAACACTGCTCCGCTCATCCTTCTCAGAATTCAAACTGACACTGTACTTCCCTCCCATTTTCTATTATTTGTTTGATGCCTACTGTACTTAACCTAACATGTTCAGTGTAGTTGAGTTGTTAGTTTATATCTCCTAATTCTAATGAAATTTAATCTGATTAACTATCTAATGTTGTTACATTTCTAAAAAGTTAATGTAGAATAGTTTACATACCGGTACCCTCTTTTAAGGTTCAACTTACCATGAAACAGAATTTTTGATGAAAAATCTAAAATACCCGGGTATTTACCCAAATTGGGTATTTACCCGAGTATATACCCTGGGTATTTACCCCGATTTATAAATACCTGGGTATTTTACATCACTAGCTACCTATTGTTAAATGCATCTACTAAGCCAGAAACATTTCCTGGATTGTATACAACATCTAATCCAAGTTTCATCGCAATGGGATGAATGGTATATGAACGCATCGCCAACACGCATTTGTTTAAACTACTCGCGCGCTATCTATTGTAAATTGGATTAACTAATTTTGAAACATTGGAGGGGAGTGCACAACAATTCACCAAAATTTCATCGCAATCGGATGAATGGGATATGAACGCATACGGAATTTTGTTTAAACGATTAGTGCACTGTCAATCATTTTTATAATTTACTCCTGCGCTACCTACTGTGAAATGGATTTACTAAGATAGAAACCTTCACGTAAGTGTACACAACAACTCAACCAAGTTTCATCGCAATCGATGAATGGTATATGAACACATACGGGATCTTGTTGAAACGCTTTGCGTGCAGTCCCTCATTTGTTGAATCTACTCGTACACTACCTATTGTAAAATAGATTTACTAAGCCTGAAACTTTTCCTGGAGAAACTTTTCCTGGAGTGTACTCAACGATTCACCAAAGTCTCATCGCAATCGGATGAATGGTATATGAACATGTATGGGACTCTTTTGAAACGATTAGCGTGCCGTCGCTCATTTCTTGATTCTTCTCGTGCGCTACCTATCATGAAATGCATGTACTTAGCCAGACACCTACCCTGGAGTGTACACAACAATTCACCAAAGTTTCATCGCAATCAAATGAATAGTATATGAACGCATATGGGACTTTGTTTAAACTCTTTGCGCGTTGTTGCTCATTTGTTAAATCAACTCGTGTGCTTCCTATTGAAAAGGGGATGATCTAAGCCAGAAACCTTTCTTGATGTATCTGTTACAGGGAAAGTCGATTCTTAGTAAGAGTTGACTCTCCCTAGGCAGAGTCAACTCTTACTAAAAGTATCAGTAAGAGTTAATTGAAAACAAACAGATCAACTTTTCCTAGGGAGAGTTAACTATGCCTGCCGTGGTTTAGTAAAAGTTGATTCAAAGATGCTGCTCTGAAACTGTAACCGCGCGCGCCAAACCTTTGTTATGATTATTAAAATATTGCCATTGTTTGGACTCGTACTTCCATTATTGGACCGACCGTTATCGATCTGAACATTTCTTTCTTTTTATTACCCCACTATACAACAGGCAGTTGCCATCCGTCATTACTCGGCTCTTTATTGCTGTTCAATAGTGACAAAAGATTCATTTACGTTTAAAGTTGGTTGGTTGGATGCTCAGTTTAGGGGCTGCGACAACGCGGTCATGTAGCCCCGTGTACTTTGGGTATGTGTATAATCTCTCTGATAACCGGTGTTAAATGTGATGGCTGTATAAGTGTGTGTAACTGTTTTTTTTTTAAATTCAAGTAAGGACTGCAACTTTAAATTTTTCAAATAGTTCCTACTTTTGCCGCCAAACGCCACCTTCAACGACTACTAGGCCTAGTTCAGAACTTAGCTACTAGACGCCACCGCAGTCGGCTCTTGGCATCGAACGTAGGAACCTAAGAGCGTTGTTTACACTCTTAACCTATGCAATTTAGCGTCACACAGGTGTAATTAGTGGAAGGTTCTTTAACATGCCATAAATGTATGACATGGGACCGCCGGCTTTACTTCCCCTCCGAAGAGAGGCATACTGAGGGATTTTAACGCTCTTAAAAATCCGACAGCTTCGGCCGGGTTTGAACCCGCGATCTTGGGCATAGAAGCTCAGCGTGCTACCAACTACGCCACCGAAGCCTCTCATTTACGTTTACATAATTAGTTTAAGAGTGTAATAATTATGTCAGACACCACGGTAGAACTGATTCGTGAAAAGTTGCAGCAGGAACGCTCGACTTCCAATGTAAATTCTCTGACATTGACCAAATTGAAATAAGATAGCTGCATTCAAAAAGTGAAAAATCTTAAAAACTGCAATAATAAAAAGAAATTAACGATATCAGGTTTTTAAGACGTTATGGCATTATTGAAGTAAATGGTATTACAAAACTAATACACCCTGTCACAGACCAAGACAGCATAAGGTATTATGTTTTTGATGAAGAGTTGTTTGGAGTTCTTAATGAAGCGCACATAGTCTATCCACTGGACACGGAGGAAGAGATCGTATGATTCAGCAATTGAAAGTGAAATTTCAAAATGTTATTACAAATGACATTTTACTATTTTTAAGCTTGTGCGAACCTTGAGATCAAAAACTGAAATATAAGAAGTAATGACTGGTTGTATGGCCTTTGTTATTCAAGCAAATGAATTCACGATGTCAAGAGGACTTGATTGACTTTCAGTCTCAACCTGATGAAGACTTCAAATTTATAAAGGTGTACCAGGACCATTTAACAAAGTTTTGTTGTGCTAAGACCACTGAAATCAAAGACTGCAGATGAAGTGTGTAATAATATCGTTGATATTTTTACTTTGTTAGGCGCTCCTTGTATTTTACAATCAGACAATGCGAGAGAATTTGTTAATAGAATTATTGACAGTCTGGTTAATAAATGGCCGAACTTCAAAATGGTGCACGGTAAAACCACGACATAGTCAGAGTCAAGGTAACGTCGAAAGAGCCAACCAGGACATAGAGAATATGATAACCACCTGGATGCAAGACCACAAAACATCAAAATGGAGTTAAGGCTTAAAGTTTATTCAACTTATGAAAAACAGTGCATTGCATAGTGGGATAAAACGATCCCCGTATGAGGCAATGTTCGGTTGCCACCCGAGACACGGCTTATCTTGTTCAAAACTACCAACTGAGGTACTGGCAAATTTAGAAACAGAAGAGGTTCTTCAATGCGCAATTGATCAAATTCATCAACAACAAGAAAACGAAATTGGAAGTAACGGGAATGGAAATCCTGATGAAAATGAAACAAACAAACAAACAAACAAACAAACAAAAAGGTATCAAGTGGTGAAAAGCTCTGGGATGATAGTGATTATCTCCTCACTGACCTGGACAAGTCTACTGAGGACATCAAGAGACAGAGAAATGAAGCTGTCTACTGTCTAGAACAACAAGCTAAACGCATGAAAAAAATATCAGATCACATTCATAACGCCAGTAGAAAAAGGAACATTAGTTCGAATTCCTATCCCCGATGTTGACCTTCGAATTCCTATCCCCGATGTTGACCGCGGTAGAGGAGATGCTCGATCTATCCTTGGCGTGGTACTGGAAGTTGTCGATGTTGGATTTTATCGAATTGGAACGAGAAATGGAATTCTAAAACAGCTTTCCTCAAGGTAAGTTTTCAAAGCTAAAATAAAAGATATATATATATATCTCCTATCTCTCGCTGCCCATAGTATTAAATTGTTCTGATGTCAATTATTACATTTTTTCAGGTCTCAATTCAGTAAATGTCCTACAACATTAGCCAAGAAAATGAAGTTCCTATGGATAAAACAATAGCTGTGAGGACTGTTGCAACTTCACAATCACTTGGAAGTGGACAAGGTTTTTTCAAATGTTCTTGCAACACTAAATGCGAATCCATGAAGTGCATGTGCAAGAAGAAAAGTGTACTTTGCAACTCAAAGTGTCACAAATATTCACCTTGCAGTAAGAAATGATAAATATTTCTATCTCTTTATGTATTATAAAGTTTTATTTTTATTTTTATTAGTTTCTCATAAACATTTCTCTCTCTAATGTATTGGTTTGCCTTCCTATTTGTTTTATTAGCCAGTACCGTTTCCTTGCAAATAGTCAACTGTCACTACCTCAAGACAGTGAGAGTATACTCTCCCTAGGTATAGTCAACTCTGACTAGTAAATGTTGATCGAAATTGAACACATGCCGCTTTTAATCAACTTTTACTGAAAAGATCAGTAAGAGTCGACTTTACCTAGGGAGAGTCAACTCTTACTGGAGAGTCGACTTTCCCTGTAACATATACACAACATCTCAACCAAGTTTCATCGCTATCGGACGAATGGTATATGAACGCATACGGTATTTCGTTGAAACGTTTTGCGCGTAGTCACTCATTCGTTGAATTGGCTCGTGGGCTATCTGTTGTAAAATGGATTTACTAAGCCAGAAACCTTCATTGGAGTGTACACAACATCTCACCCAAGTTTAATCACAATGGGATGAATGGTAAATGAACGCATGCAGTCTTTGTTGAAACGAATCGCATGCAGTTTTGCTGAAGCTACTCGCGCGCCATCTATTGTAAATTGTATTTACTATGCCTATAATCATCCCGGAAGTGTGCTAAACAACCCACCAAAATTTGGCTGCAATAAGATGAATTGAAGGCTATATGAACGCATCGCCAACACTCATTTGTTTTAACTACTCGTGCGCTCTCCATTGTAAATTGGATCAACAATGCCTATGACCATCCTGGAAGTGTTCACAACAACTCACCAAAATTTGATCGCAATTGGATGAATGGTTTCTGAACGCATAAAATACGAACAAACGAACATACTTTTATATATATATAAGATTACAAAGTTACGTGTGTCGTGTGTCGTTGGCAACAGTGAGGAGATATATGATATATGACGCAATGTGACGTCAATCAAGCATGTTTGCCCTCGTTGAACCAGCTACAAATAGGAACATTCATTTAAGCAATATTAAAATATATCGAGTGCAGCAGTGATATTTGCCAGTATTTTCAATTCCTAACGACTCCCAGAAAGGTGAGTGAATGATATATATTCATCACGTTCTGGTATACTGAACAATTAATATCATAATCAGGAATCTATTAAAATAATATTGGATGCTTACTAGTCATTTATAGCAAGGCTCCGTAGCTTAGGCGGCAGCACGCCGGCCTCTCTCCGCTGGGTCCGTGGTTCAAATTCCGGTCACCCCTTGTGAGCGGAGGCAGACTGGATTCTCTCCAGGTACTCAGATATCCCTGTCACAAATTTCATTCCAGCAACACTCTCCACTCTCATTTCATTTGTCATTCATTTAATCATTGCCCCAGGGGAGTGCGACAGGCTTCGACAGTCGGCACAGTTCATATACTCGCCGCTTCATTCACTCCATTCCCAGAGCCGGTCGGTCGATTGCAGGTAGGCTGTGGGTTTTCACTAGTAATTTATACATCTACCATTCACATAAATAATTCAGAACCTCAATAATGAAACCTTAATAATTAATTTCATCATCATCATCATCATTTCCCCTTATCCAGCTCCTGCCGGGTCGGGGTATTTATGGCACTTCTCCACTTTCCTCTTTCCTTCCACAATTCTTCTTCCACGATCTTGTCCCAGTCCAGACTTCTTTTTCTCACGCTGTTCTTCACTGAATCGATCCTCCTTGTTCTAGGTCTTCCCCTTGCTCTCTTACCCTTGCACTTGGCCTCCAGCATCTGTCTTGGTATTCTATTTTCCTCCATCCTCTTTACATGTCCAAACCACCTTAGTTTATTCTTCTCAATTCTCTCATTTAGTTTTCCCATCCCAACTTCCTTCCTAACATCTTCATTCCTCACTCTGTCTTTCCTTGTCTTACCTATCATACTTCTTAGGAATTTCATTTCACTGGCTTGGATTCTACTCTCTTGCCTGCTCGTCAGGGTCCAAGTCTCAGCTGCATAAGTTAATATGGGTACATAGTACATTTTATACATTACCTCCTTGCTTTTCCTTGGTACTTCCTTATCCCAAACAAGTTTTCTTACACTTTGATAGAATGCATTGCTCTGCTGTACCCTCCTACCAATCTCCATGTCCAACCTACCAGTTTGCATCAATTCACTTCCTAGGTATTTGAACGTGTCCACAATTTCCAAACTCTGACTTCCAATTTTCACAGTGCCCTTTCCTTGTCTTTCCCCTCTTGTCATCACCATGGTCTTGCTTTTCTCTATACTGATTTTAAGGCCGTACTTATGAACATTTTCGTTCAGTGCATCTAGTTGTTTTTGCACTTCTTCGGTGTTCCTTCCCCAGACCACAATATCATCTGCAAATAACAGTAACTTCATTTCTTTATGTCCATATGCTTCCTTTGTTTCCTTTACAATTTCATCCATCACCATTATGAACAAGAGAGGTGACAGCACACTCCCCTGTCTTAGTCCAGTCTTGTTCCTAAACCAATCTGTCTTTCCAACTGGGGTCAGTACCCTGCTAACACAGTTGTTGTACATTGCTTGCACCATTTCCAACATTTCTCTTCCCAGTCTCTTCTTAACCATGGTTTCCCATACCTTCTCTCTGGGGACACTATCATATGCCTTTTCTAGATCTATGAAAGTCATGATCAAATCCTCTCCATATTCCCAGTTCTTTTCCATCACTTGCCTGAAGCTAAAGATTGGGTCCACTGTGGATCTTCCACTCCCGAAGCCATACTGTTCCTCTTGCAACTCTCCTTCCACCTTTCTTCTCATTCTTCTTTCTAATATCCTTTCCAGTATTTTTACTATCTGTGATATGAGGGTGATCCCTCTATAGTTATCACACACCTTCTTGTCCCCTTTCTAATACACTGGTATTATAATTAATTTCAGAATTACATTAAAGCGAAATTGAGTGATACGGCAATATCTATTTTGCAAAATAACGAAAAAAAAATAGGATCCTTCTCACGAAACGGTTCAAAAAAGTGTGCAAAAACTCATGCCACTACCCATACAGTCATCACAATAACACAGGTTATCAGACAACAAATTCATACTCACCTAAGTTCACTGGGCTAAATGACCACAATGTCTAAGGCCCTAATGAAACAACAATCACCGTGCCTCCATGTTTGCTTTGGTTCGAAATTTTTGGCAGCTGCAAGATTCAGTTCTGTTTGTAAACCCATGTGGTGACCATTCCTGTGTTTGTTGAGTATCACTGACGGTAGCGGTGGTACATAATGGTTGTCATTAGCAACGTATCTTACAGTAGAAGGAGAATGCTGTCTCATACAAGTCACCCCTGGAGCAATGGTAAGCTTATTGCTAATTATCGGTATAGATCAGTGTTATTAGACCGAAGCTGAATGCTACGATTAAGACCTTAATAATATTCACTGGATTTTCAGGAATTTGAAGTGTTCATGTTAATATCTTCAATGAAACCGTGGAAGGATTGGGTTTAAGCAGCCTACTTTAGGAATATCGGAAGGAATGGAAAGAGTGCTTGTACTATTACGTGATCAACTTCACGATCATAAACCATGGGACCCCCTATTAATGTGGCATCTGAGCCTCTAGATGTGACATTTCACCTCGAAAATCCCATAAGCATTAACTGGGAATTGAACACAACCGTGGTGGGAGGCAAGCAGCTTGACTGCTGGGCCATCACAGTCTAGATGGCCACCGCAATTAAACCAATTGTGTAACATCGGTTTCCTTGTCCACTCCTGGTACCATTATGCTGTGCCCCAACCTTGTTTAAGAGTGCGAACCTCCACTGAAATCACGGTTATTATCTTCATTAAGGGATGACACTGTGTCACTGGTGATGGTAATTCTTCGGGAGTGATGAACGAAAACGATATCAGATACTATCGATATAATTCAAAGTAAGAGCTGATGGCTGGTTGTTCCAACGCTTCCCGTAATTCAAACGTGATATTTCTTAATTCGATTGATAGGAAGTACAGCACGGACAATTACATAATACTGGTGTGTGATAACTGCAGCTGTAATTTTGTCTTACCATTCATTTTTAATATTGTAGTATAGTAGCCTACTCTTTCTATTTGTACATATCTGTGGGGTAGGCCTATGTCATGCTATGTGCTTTGTGGAAACATCCAGAACTATTCTGATAGAGCCTATGTTTTCTTCTCTACCTGATATCTCAGGGGGAAGAAATCGCCTATTATTAGACCAATTACTAAAATATGAAAGAAAGAAAGAAAGGAATATAAAGTAGTGGTGGGGAGATAGAGTAGGGGAAAGGGAGGGGTAGGCACGGGCCGGGAGGGGAGAGGAGCGAGTAGGCAAGGTCGGGGACGGATCGCGTTCGAGTGTACATCGTCACGCCATCTCATATTGTCAGTTGGAACTATTTGCGTCGAGCAATAGGTTGGGGCACAGATTACCTCTACTACAGATAGCCGACAGCCATGCTAATTCTTGGCACGTAAGACTTCAGCGCTGTCTGGTGTTTGACCGCGGTACTAGTTGAGCACGGCCGTGCGGGTAGCCTACCCCACCCCTTCCCCTCGTTCCGCTAAATATTCTCGTCCTAACTGCTCTGCCCACTTCAATGTTCCGAAAATCACAATCTTCCCAATACTTATAGCACACGTTTTTAAGTGTGGAGATAATAATATTGTTACGTGCCACCCCCCTAGTGGAACTTTTGTTAACTAGATTACGGTGGGGTACAAAGCACAACACCAATTACTGCTTAAAGAAATAATTAACTTTATTGTGGCCAGAAAATTACACGAATCAGCAAATACAAGCAATTAGGAGCCTTACTCCAGTTTCGTCAAGTCTCTTCCTTGAGCGCTCTTGGCCCTTCCACTTGTCAACAAACCACAGAAGTTAATCCTGCCGCTAATGAGCCTAGTGGCCTTGACAGAACTACATGCAACTTCTTTCTAATGTGCGCCTACTACAGTACTTACGAGCACTTGCTGCGCGCTGTTCACCAGCTGGGAGAAACAATGTCACTTAATTTCGACACCACAATATCTGACACTCAGTGAAAGCACACTTACTCAGAACACGGCAGTCCCCTGTATGTTCCTCACTTCGCCGCTACACTAGGGGTTTCGCAAGTCACCACACTCCTGTCGCTCAGAATAAACGCTCACACTAGCTCGTAAAACACAACCACAACTGCTTCCCGGGTCACTCTTATATAGCAGGCCGGTGACTCAATAAATGGTTCTAGATCCATCCAGAGTCCACGGCTTCTCGAGGTTTCCACCGCTGGTCCAGTCACGAATCTTCTGGACTATCCCTTTGTCTGTAGTAGCCCTGTTGCATAAGGCGCGCGCAATACAGGAGGCAAGCCACAGCCCAGCCCCTGGGGCAGTTGTGACTCAAGCGGCGAGCGATGACACAAACTCACAGCCGTAACAATATGATCTACACGAAATAAATCACATTCAAAATAGCAATTACAGTTTTTTTTAATAATACCAAAGTGGGAAATTGTGAATTCCGGAACTCTGAAATGAGCAATCACAGCATTTAGGACATGACCTCATCAATAATTTACATGTTTACATTTCTTTCAGTTGCAATTGGAGCATATTGCATTGACAAGAATTAGGCTACTATAAGGTCTGCAGCATATTATTAATCAATTTTTAAAAAATGGTCCCTTCCAATTAACCACTGTAGGCCCAATTATAACCGATTAGTTCCGAGATTAAACTAGAAAGGAAAAGTACTGGGAAGGGAGAATATTCATATCTTAAAATGCTTGATGCTGTTCGCAATAACAGGAAAATTTTAAGAGAGAATACTAAGGAAATAGGTGGTGTAACCTGATCCTCATCACACTAAAATTGTTAGTGTAATTAATGCCAAATTCATTAGTTTCAGAAAAATAATTGGATATCACAAAATTTATATACAGTAGTTCATTTGATATTCCCTTTAAAATATATCCATTCCACCAATTTTGAAGGGTGAAATACAGTAAGTACATGTACATAAACAAATTTCATGGCACACTAATACAGTAAATTCTATGACATGCTGTGAAGGGGAAAGAAGAATAGGACTTTCAATGAAAAACAAGAAACACACTCAATACTGCTAGAAATCATCATGTTTTATTTCAAAAGTTTGTCAACGAAGAAAAAATAACAGGGAGAGCCAAAATCAAACTTAGCAAAAAAAAAAAACAAATCTGGTCCTTTTAAAAGTATGTGTTGAGGCATGTTCTTCTTTCTTGCCAAGGTATAACGGTAGGCTACAGCACATGATAATGGACCTATTACCTCCTTGACGCCATGGCTGACACCGATGAACCGCAAATTCCTACAACACATGCAAGTTTGTATGTTGAAACAGTTAACTTAATAAATGTGTAATGCTTGAAATGGAGAACTTGAATTTGCTGTTATGTGTATGTTTGCACCTACTATAACTATATTTTAAAAGAATCTGTTATTGTAGAATCATTGTGTTTTTTATATTCATTTTAGGGCTTTTGATAACATATTCATTTAGCCCCATATATTTGTAAGTGTATAGGATTCATATGATAATCTCAGTTATTGTGGTATCTGTAGTAGTGTGTAGGCTATACTAACTGTAATTCAGATGAGGACTGGAAAGGTGGCAGCCATAGTTAGGGACATTCATTTTTAAGAATTTTTAATAATCTTCTATATATATAAAGCACAAAGTTTGTCTGTCTGTCTGTCTGTCTGTCTGTTATGTATACAAATCTACACCGTTTCACCGATCTGAACCAAAATGTGTATACTTACCCTTTGGAACCCTGCGGGTAACCCCGTCAACATTAAATTTCGGACATACCACCCCATGCCCTGCATTTAGGCCCTTTTGCACAAATCTACACCGTTTCACCGATCTGAACCAAAAGTTGTATATTTAACCTTTGGAACCCTGCGAGTAACACTGTCCACCTAAAATTTCAGACAGACCACCCCATTCCCTGCATTTAGACCCTTTGGTCCAAATCCACACCGTCTCACCGATCTCAACCTAAATTTGTATATTTACCCTTTGGAACCCTGCGAGTAACACTGTCCACTTAAAATTTCGGACAGACCACCCCATTCCCTGCATTTAGGCCCTTTGGTCCAAATCTACACCGTTTCACCGATCAGAACCAAAATTCGTATTCTTACCCTTTGGTACCCTGCGAGTAACACTGTCTGCTTGAATTTGCGGACAGACCACTCCATTCCCTGCATTTAGGCCCTTTGGCCCAAATATACACCGTTTCACCGATCTCAACCAAAATTTGTATATTTACCCTTTAGAACACTGCGACTAACACTGTCTGCTTGAAATTTCGGACAGATCACGCCATTCCCTGCATTTAGGCCCTTTTTGCACAAATCTACACCGTTTCACCGATCTGAACCAAAATGTGTATACTTACCCTTTGGAACCCTGCGAGTAACACTGTCTGCTTGAAATTGCGGAGAGGCTACTCCATCCCATGCATTTAGGCCCTTTGGCACAAATCTACACCGTTTCACCCAACTGAACCAAACTTTGTATACTTACCCTTTGGAACCCTGCGAGTAACACTGTCCACTTAAAATTTCGGACAGACCACCCCATTCCCTGCATTTAGGCACTTTGGCCCAAATCTACACCGTTTCACCGATCAGAACCAATATTCGTAAACTTACCCTTTGGTACCCAGCGAGTAACACTGTCTGCTTGAAATTGCGGACAGACCACTCCATTCCCTGCATTTAGGCCCTTTGTCCCAAATCTACACCGTTTCACCGATCTCAACTAAAATTTGTATATTTACCCTTTGAAACACTGCGACTAACACTGTCTGCTTGAAATTGCGGCGAGGCCACTCCATCCCTTGCATTTAGGCTGTTTGGTACAAATCTACACCGTTTCACCGATCTGACCCCAATTTTATATACTTACCCGTAGAACCCGACAAGTAACACTGTTCACTTTAAATTTCGGACAGACCACACTATTCCCTGCTTTTTGGCCCTTTGGCAGAAAACTACACCGTTTCACCGATCTCAACCAGATTTTACATAATTACCCTTTGAAACTCGACGAGTAACACTGTCCACTCGAAATTTCGGACAGACCACTCCATTCCACGCATTTAGGCCCTTTGGCACAAATCTACATCGTTCACCGATCGAAAACAAAATGTGTACACTTACCCTTTGGAACCCGATGAGTAACACTGTCCACTTTAAAATTTGGACAGGCCACTCCATTCCCTGCATTTTGGCCCTTGGCACAAAACTACACCCTTTCACCGATCTCAACCAGATTTTACATAATTACCGTTTGCAACTCGACGAGTAACACTGTCCACTCGAAATTTCGGACAGACCACTCCATTTCCCGCATTAAGGCCCTTTGGTACAAATCTACATCGTTCACCGATCGAAAACAAAGTGTGTATACTTACCCTTTGGAACCCGATGCGTAACACTGTCCACTTGAAATTTCTGACATACCACTCCATTCCCTGCATGTAGCTCAGGAATTCCTCGGGGTTACCAGCTTCCTAACTCACCAGTCATGAGCCCTTGAGGGTGTACCAGAAGTGGTGGGTCTACACACACCCTGCCTCTTTGAGGGCCTTGAGCAGAAGACAGGAGATATTATGAAAAGGAAAAGAAGGCAGACCCCTCGAAGAATGAGGGTATCAGGAAAGATGAGACAAAGCCAATTAAGGCGGGAAATTGAAAGACTCCCTAGCCCTCGGATACCCTAATACAGTCTGGGTCGGAAGAGAACAAGAGTTGACCAAGGGAGGCCGACAGGAAAGAGAACTGAAATGAGCCCGGCACCAGGAAGTAGAAGCGATGCCAGACTCAGCTGGGGTTCCGTGGTCGCCAACCCACGTCCCACAAGATGTGAGACCCTGGGGGGGGGGGTCAGTTGTGAGAATAGCTTGCTGATTCATCGTGAGGTGACTTGAGAGTACTTTCCAGAGACCGCCGTGTTATCTCCTGCTGTCTATGCTGATGCCAGCACAGGGCCGTTGCGAAACAGTGAGTGATTCCCGGTCAATCTGTATAGGACGGGGAACCCCGAACGTGTGTCATCATATTTCGTCATCATCTGCGATCATCTCAGGTTCGTGCAGCTTGGACCTATATTCTTTGTCTTTGCCGAGCAGTACGCTCTTTCACTAGACGCATCCAGTACAGGCCTAAGCCAGAAAATAAGGTTGAGACTTTGGAAGACATCGAAGCTAGACACCTGAATTACCTATATCAGTTTTAAAATAACACCATGTTCGTTTAGTAGTCATTTTTTCATTACCTTATTATTATCATCATAAGTGCAAATGACCTAGATGTTACGCGCATCATACCAATAATCACCACCGCATAAAGTCTTTTTCGACTGTGATTTTTAAAATATTTATTTTTGGTTGGTTGGTTCTTAAGTTTAGGGGCTGCGACAACGCGGTCATGTAGCCCCGTGTACTTTGGGTGTGTGTAGAATCTGTCTGATAACCGGTGTTAATTGTGATGACTGTATTAGTGTGTGTTATCTGTTTTTTTAATTTAAGTACAAACTGCAACTTAGAATTCTTCAAATAGTTCGTACTTTTGCCGCCAAGCGCCACCGTCAACGACTACTAGGCCAAGTTCGGAACTTAGCTACTAGACGCCACTGCAGTCGGCTCTTGGCAACGGACGTAGACATCTATGATTGTTGTTTACCTATCCAATTTAGCTTCACACAGGTGTAATTAGTGGAAGGTTCAATAACATGCCATAAATCTGACATGGGACCGCCGGCTTTACTTCCCCTCCGAAGAAAGGCATACTGACGGATTGTTAACGCTCTTAAAATATCCGACGGCTTCGGCCGGGTTTGAAGCCGCTATCTTGGGCATAGAAGCTCAGCATGCTACCAAATACGCCACCGAAGCTGCCATATAGTTATTTTTATTACAGTACATTGTGTACATTATACGTTGAAGTGTCAATTCAATACCGGTAGTAGTTTCCCTTATCATCCTCATCATAAGAGCAAATGACCTACAGTAGATGTTACGCCCATTACACCATTAATCACCACACACAATAAGTCTTCCTGGCCTGTGAATTTTGAAATATGTATTTCTATTACGGTGGTTTGTAAGTTTGACGTGTCAATTCAACAGTAGTTTTTATTATCATCCTTATCAAAAGGGCAAATGACCTAGATATTACTCCCTCATTGTCTTTGGGGGCAAATGACTTAGATTTTAAGTCCATTATGTTTCTAAGGAGACCTTAAAACATTATCATCATTCCACCGGGCGAAGCCGGGTACTACTGCTAGTCTTTATATATAAAGCACAAAGTTTGTCTGTCTGTCTGTCTGTCTGTCTGTCTGTTATGTATACAAATCTACACCGTTTCACCGATCTGAACCAAAATTTGTATACTTACCCTTTGGAACCCTGCGGGTAACCCTGTCAACATTAAATTTCGGACAAACCACCCCATGCCCTGCATTTAGGCCCTTTTGCACAAATCTACACCGTTTCACCGATCTGAACCAAAAGTTGTATATTTAACCTTTGGAACCCTGCGAGTAACACTGTCCACCTAAAATTTCAGACAGACCACCCCATTCCCTGCATTTAGACCCTTTGGTCCAAATCCACACCGTCTCACCGATCTCAACCTAAATTTGTATATTTACCCTTTGGAACCCTGCGAGTAACACTGTCCACTTAAAATTTCGGACAGACCACCCCATTCCCTGCATTTAGGCCCTTTGGTCCAAATCTACACCGTTTCACCGATCAGAACCAAAATTCGTATTCTTACCCTTTGGTACCCTGCGAGTAACACTGTCTGCTTGAATTTGCGGACAGACCACTCCATTCCCTGCATTTAGGCCCTTTGGCCCAAATATACACCGTTTCACCGATCTCAACCAAAATTTGTATATTTACCCTTTAGAACACTGCGACTAACACTGTCTGCTTGAAATTTCGGACAGATCACGCCATTCCCTGCATTTAGGCCCTTTTTGCACAAATCTACACCGTTTCACCGATCTGAACCAAAATGTGTATACTGCCTGAAATTGCGGCGAGGCCACTCCATCCCTTGAATTTAGGCTGTTTGGCACAAATCTACATCGTTCACTGATCGAAAACAAAATGTGTATACCTACACTTTGAAACCCGATGAGTAACACTGTCCACTTGAAAATTTGGACATTCCCTGCATTTTGGCCCTTTGGCACAAAACTACACCGTTTCACCGATCTCAACCAGATTGTACATAATCACCCTTTGGAACTCGACGAGTATCACTGTCCACTCGAAATTTCGGACAGACCACTCCATTTCCCGCACTAGGGCCCTTTGGTACAAATCTACATCGTTCACCGATCGAAAACAAAGTGTGTATACTTACCCTTTGGAACCCGATGCGTAACACTGTCCACTTGAAATTCCACAGCTCAGGAATTCCTCGGGGTTGCCAGCTTCCTAACTCACCAGTCACGAGCCCTTGAGGGTAAACCAGAAGTGGTGGGTCTACACACACCCTGCCTCTTTGAGGGCCTTGAGCAGAAGACAGGAGATATTATGAAAATGAAAAGAAGGCAGACCCCTCGAAGAATGAGGGTATCAGGAAAGATGAGACAAAGCCAATTAAGGCGGGAAATTGAAAGACTCACTAGCCCTCGGATACCCTAATACAGTCTGGGTCGGAAGAGAACAAGAGTTGACCAAGGGAGGCCGACAGGAAAGAGAACTGAAATGAGCCCGGCACCAGGAAGTAGAAGCTATGCCAGACTCAGCTGGGGTCCCGTGGTCGCCAACCCACGTCCCACAAGTTACGAGCAGTACGGTCTTTCACTTGACGCATCGAGTACAGGCCTAAGCCAGAAAATAAGGTTGAGACTTAGGAAGACATCAAAGCTAGACACCTGAATTACCTATATCAGTTTTAAAATAACACCATGTTCGTTTAGTAGTCATTTTTTCATTACATTATTATTATCATCATAAGTGCAAATGACCTAGGTGTTACGCGCATCAAACCAATAATCATCGCCGCATAAAGTCTTTCTCGACTATGATTTTTAAAATATTTATTTTTGGTTGGTTGGTTCTTAAGTTTAGGGGCTGCGACAACGCGGTCATGTAGCCCCGTGTACTTTGGGTGTTTGTAGAATCTGTCTGATAACCGGTGTTAATTGTGATGACTGTATTAGTGTGTGTTATCTGTTTTTTAATTTAAGTACAAACTGCAACATACAATTCTTCAAATAGTTCGTACTTTTGCCGCCAAGCGCCACCGTCAACGACTACTAGGCCAAGTTCGGAACTTAGTTACTAGACGCCACTGCAGTCGGCTCTTGGCAACGGACGTAGACATCTAAGAGCGTTGTTTACATTCTTAACCTATCCAATTTAGCTTCACACAGGTGTAATTAGTGGAAGGTTCTTTAACATGCCATAAATTTATGACATGGGACCGCCGGCTTTACTTCCCCTCCGAAGAAAGGCATACTGAGGGATTTTTTACGCTCTTAAAAATCCGACGGCTTCGGCCGGGTTTGAACCCGCTATCTTGCGCACAGAAGCTCAGCATGCTACCAAATACGCCACCGAAGCCGCCATATATTTAGTTTTATTACAGTACATTGTATACATTATACGTTGAAGTGTCAATTCAATACCGGTAATAGTTTCTCTTATCATCGTCATCATAAGAGCAAATGACCTACAGTAGATGTTACGCCCATTACACCATTAATCACCCCACACAATAAGTCTTCCTCGCCTGTGAATTTTGAAATATGTATTTCTATTACGGTAGTTTGTAAGTTTGACGTGTCAATTCAACAGTAGTTTTTATTATTATCCTTATCAAAAGGGCAAATGACCTAGAAATTACTCCCTCATTGTCTTTGGGGGCAAATGACTTAGATTTTAAGTCCATTATATTTCTAAGGAGACCTTAAACATTATCATCATTCCACCGGGCGAAGCCGGGTACTACTGCTAGTATGTACTAAAATTAAATTGAAATACCAACAGGAACAGTTACAAATTCCCTGTCCACTCAGCCAAGATATTCTGCAGATCTCTCCTGTGGGCCTCAACATTATTTTATTTTATTCCTTTCCTGATGGAAATCCGGTAGTACCTTATTTCAACTCCTGGGGACCTCCCCAAGCCTGTCCCTTATAAAGCTACACACACTACTACAGTCATCACATAATCGGAGCAATTCTACCCACACCCAACTGCATGGGGCTGATGACCAAGATGTCCCAAGCCCATAAAATGAATTAACAGCAGACAAGATCAAGTCATTATGTTTATTTTGTGTTGTGTTGGATTCTGACACATGTATGCGTTTGACAGAGTGCCATTTAAGCTCATGAATAGGAATGAATGAATACGAATACCCTACTTGTTTACGGATTTACAGGAGGCAGTCAAGATAGGAATTACCTAGAAATTTAAATTCTGTATGTGTGGGAACCCATGATAAACCACTTGCTGGGTGGCTAAGCGGAGAATCAAACCCAACATTTCCCGGTTTACCTCACTAGGCTGTGTGTACCCTGTTCTTACCCTCAGACTAGAATTAGATTTCTTGACATTCAGCAATCAAACATGGACCCCAGAAGTGTCAACCAAGAACTATACCACCTGATTGGTCTCATTTATTTTTAAGAATAATATGTACTAAAGAGAAATTGAAATTGATCCAAGTTATTTATTTTTACTGTGCTTCGAATGGAGGTTGCGGCGTTGTGTATAGTGCAGCCATTATATCCAATGTTGCAATGAGTAAATGTTCCCCGATATTGGTATAGGACACATTACCTGTATGTACTCTGAATAAGTGAAGCAATAGAGCAATACTTAATTAAATTACTAGAACTGAAAGTTCCGGTAACAATTCCATAGCCAAAATTGTGACGTGCCTTTTATTTCTTAGTTGTTTTGCAGAAAATACCATACTAAGAGTGTAGAGTTGAAATACAACTTGAACAAGAACACGGCAGCCTAGAATAAATACACACGAGACACGACAATAGAGCACTTTAGAACAGTAACGAGAGCGAACTTTCAGTGGAGATGTTGGCAACCATGTGAATACAAACAATTTATGACCAGAACGTAAAACTATGCCAGCGCTCAGAGCATGTTAAAACAATTGGGATCAGTTCAGTCGTTTGCAAACGACTTGTTTATGTTACGGTGAGTAGTCGTTGAATTCATTCGACTGTTTTCTAAAAGCAGTCAAACAAGTCGATGGTTTTAACTTTTGTCAGTCGACTGCTGATGCCCATCTCTACAAATCAATTGACAACCAGAATCAATTTGAGCGTACACACCCTCCGACTTGCTAAAATGCTATTAATATTAGATCCCAATATAAAATAGTTTCTGATTTAATTTTCCTGGAAAACCTATTCTATGTTTGCATCGATCATTACCATCACGCTATGGGGAGAATTTCATAATAATTTTCCTGTAATTCATTTATCACGCGGTAGAATAAATGAATGAAATTCAATCATAAAATAAATAGAACTCTAAGCCATAATTGGTAAGCCCATGTTCAAGTTGTGTAATAATTCAAGAATGCACCCAATTCTCATTAAAAGTGTATAGACTGTGTTAAGGAGTTAAAACATAACCTAAATATTGAATGCTTAACATTTCCAATGAAATGACATACATATATATATTTGGACAACTGGACGTAGGCTATTTCATTGAAAGAATCTACGAACAAGAAACTGTATAAAACTATAGGCACCTACAGCCGTCAAGCTGTCCTCACAGTACCCGCTGGAGATTTACATCACCACTCTATCTGTACGGTACCTCGAGATAAGCCTAAGTGCGCCAACTGTGAGGGAACACATAAACTCTTCCATCCCTGCCCTCATGTCTTTGCCACGAACCCCCCTCCCACACAGCACGCCACTGCTCTGACACAGTTGTTAGGCCTGCTACAACAACTCTCAGCCATAACCCTGTAAACTACAGCTAAACAAAACCCAGAACCCCCTAATACACTTCATTTGCAGAGCAATAAAATCCATAAAACAACTCCGCAACAAGCTTCACAAAACCTAAATTATAAACGAAAAGACTACTCCACAAACACCAAAATCAGTAAACCTCCTTCATTTCAGCCTCACTACACCTTAAACAGACATAGAAAGCATAGTCATGACCCCTTCATGGAGTAGGCTATTGTCTAAACACGATCATGTCTCCTTCAACTTTACTGAAGAATTCATTAAATTCTATTAAAAATTCATAAACTCATTCCACAAATCTTAAAATTAGTATACATCCCTCATTTCAGTTACTCTATTCAATAAACAAACATAGAAGGCGTAGCCATGACCCCTTCATGGAGTAAGCTATTGTCTAAATCTGACCACGCATACTACAACCTTACTCTAATTCAAAATTACAGCCAAATGATCCATCTGACTGGGAGGCTTACCTGGGATGATGGGCCAGAAAACCGGTATCTGGAGTTCAAGCATAACCTAAATATTGAATGCTTAACATTTCCAATAACTTGGACAACTGGATTTAGGCTATTTCATTGAACGAATCAACGAACTGTATAAAACTATAGGCACCTACAGGTATACTTAACTTATTAATTAAAGCTCTACAATAAACATACAGCACAATGAATTGTAGCATGAAGTTATCCTGAAGAAGTCGTTTGATTAGAACGATTACTTAAATTCGAATGATGCCATTCGCTTGGAATTAGTCGTTTGCCAACGACTTGTTTCATTCCAATGATTTCCAACGATTGTTTTGAGATCAGTCGTTTGCAAACGACTTGTTTATGATACGGTGAGCAGTCGTTGAATTCATTCGACTGTTTTTTAAAAGCAGTCGAATAAGTCGATTGTTTTAACTATCGACTAATTCGACTGTTTTCAGTCGACTGCTGCCCATCTCTACACACAACTAATTTTCTACACCAGCCGCTACTGAGCACGAGCTGTGACTGGCTTAGACATTAGCATCCTACGTGTTGAAAAATATTGTAAGTAACGTGTAGGAATAAAATACTACCTATAGGTATGTCAACCATTACATTGGCATATAATAAATGAATTATATTTATCTTGTATTTATTTATCCCACGATATAACATAATACAAGGTGAAGAGTCCTTTAAAACAAATTGTTTACTGTGATACTGGAAGAAACAATACAACACAGTGGTAATAGTTCTAGCCTGCACCTATTTGTTAATAAAATTCCATGTGATTTCACTCAGATCTCTGTTGTAGTGGCTTATTATATGTTCACCTTGTAACTTAATAGTACATTATGCAACGAGCCTATAATGACAATAATTAAGACACGAGTTTTATAATTTCCATACGAGTGTCTTAATTACAAATATAGACGAGTTGCATACGACTGTTTATGTTCGACGATAATTATAACTATTTTATGTTCGAACATAAATATTCATAAATATCTGTCGAGATTTAACCAGTTTTATGTACTGAACAGAGCTCATGGGATGCAAAGAATACCTTGTATTTAACCATGGCCTCCTGGAATACCTCACTATGACACTCGCCACGCAGTGAAATTTAAAATAGGGGGCCATGGAAGTGAGCGCAGGTGCGATGCTATCCTCACCTAATTGGTCACACAACTGTTTCTTGAGCTCTGATTGGTGGGAGAAACTGTATCATAATGAAAACTGGTACTATAATGAGCCTCATTATAGTACAGTTTTCTGACATAATATTTACATTTCGCCAGTGTCGAACATAAACATATTAACCAATCTTCTTTACACTGTTTTATGAGTTAACACCACATCAAAACTGATGAGGATTTATTTTAGTTGGACACAGAAGCATATTTATTAATGTAATAGACATCTATGATTGATGAAACCCATAAGATTGCCTCTCTCACCTTTCAGAAAATAACTAAAATTTTAATTCTGCGATTAATGTAACTAATCCAAGTGTGTTTCTATTACACAACAATTAAGGGTAACTCCAGCATATCTTCTAGATTTTTGATGTGTCAGGTGAGTGGATTTGTTACTGCTTCTGCAGGTATCACCCTTCTGAAAGATGTCTCATCGTTTCTAATTCTATTCTTAATCTTCTGCCAGAGGAGAAATAGTTTTGCAACGCATGAATAGTGCTGTAGCTGCTGAATTTTCTAAAAATAATTATGGAATGATGGGAAGAAAAATAAATATAGCCTATTCTAAAATAACAACATACGCATAAAATGAAACCATTCTGATGAACTTAATATGCTTCAAATTCAGAGTACAAATGCGTTCACCATTTGGTGCTTCGTTCATTTGTATATTTGGACCAAAATGTAGACCTCTGAAATAAATTTTAATGTTGGACTTAGCTCCACAGAACAAGAGCACACAGCCACCCATAGGACCAGTGTGTGTTAAGATTTTAGAACCTGTAATTACAGTTCTACATCAGTAATGGCATTACTACATATTCGACCAACTGAATACTTGCCACTGCACCAGTAACTAACATGTGCAAGAACTGATCTTTTTTGATTACGGTACCAATAATTTGAAATTCAAGGAAGGGGAAAATGTTAAAGCTTAGACACGTTACCATGAGCCATGACATTTTTAATCTACCGCAATGTAAAATGAATTATTAACACTCCTCAAGAACTTGAGTACACATATGCAATAGGCCCATGGTACTGTAAGTTATGTATCTCTGCAAGATGTAATCAAGTTGAAAACATTACGGTAACATAGACACTTACCTGGTCATTTCTCAGGAAAGTAGGCCTAATTGCCACATTCATCTGCTATTTCGAGAACAGCAATTTACGATTTGTTTGTTCACAGAATTTGGTAGGCCTACCTGTGGAATAAATAATAGTGAAAGTTAATTAATATGTCAAGTAGAATATCACCTGTACACTGCGTCTAATATCAATTCAAAACTAGGCTACCGGTACGGTATATTTTTCACAGGCACTACAGAAACAAGTTTTCACTTAAACTCTTAAAATAAGCGTACTTACTTGGCGTAGCAGAAGAAGAACTGTTCACTTCTCATTACCAAGAAGACGATTTGATGAAAGAAAGATGAGAAAGAACACAACATTAGCTTATTATAAAATATTAATGTACGGCCAATATTGTTTACACCAAGCACGACATAAACAGAACGTCCATGTTGGTCAATGCCGCCAACCCAGTAGAAATACTGTTTATTTAATGATAAGTGCCGTAATTATCGTCGGTGAGCAAGATAATTGCAAGGAAATGTCAATTAGGAATTATGTGTATATTTATTGACTAAATATAGGGATATATTTGCAATTTAATTACAACGTGTATCATGCATATGTTGGCAAGACGATATACAGAGCTCCATATGGCTGGCCGCGCAACTACACCGATGGTACCAAATAATCCCTATCTGGTTGACACCCCCTGGGTTGGGGTCAAAATTTTGCATTAAGTTGCAGCTCTACCCATATATCCGCCTTGTTTTGGACATAGCAAACACGTTACCCAGTCACAAGTTCAGCAGATCATGGAGCATATAATAAAAGGTAGTACGAGAATCTCGGATCTCGGACGCGAACGGTGAAGTTGGGACCAAAGTTCATTACGCTAGTTCCAGATAACGTCAGCACCGTCGCTTGAGTTCGCTAATACTGTGCCCAAAAGCGATACGCAAATCAGAACAAAAGGAGAAGCCTCCATTTTCTTTTCTGTGATTCTCTCCGCATTGACTAAATTCGTTGTTTAGGTAAGTTATAATCACTCTAATTAAATATTGTGGTTTAAAATCGTATCTTAGTGTTCGGTATGTGTCCGTAATCGTATTTATGTAATTTTCTTTTCATGGTTCCTATTGATCTTCGGGGATTCGTGGTTTGAATTGTTTCACGTGTTCGATTCTGTCCACCACTGCTCTCTTCGCCGAGTTCCGTGTGTTAGGCGTACTTTCCTGCCAAGTTGAAGTATTTCAATGTGAGAATTTTTTATAATGTTACCGGTAATTAATGACGTGTCCATGCAGGGATCTTTGAAATATTCTATACGGACATGATATAATTTAGTGATGATGTGCCTGCTTTAACATTAGAACTGTTATAAGACTTGTTCGTGCCACATGGCGATTAATTCAGAATACCGTATTTAATTTTCGTGGATACAGACATGCACATGTGAATGGTAACGACAATTAGGTCTATACAATTTACCCTATGTTAGTTTTATGAGTGGGTAAGGATAACTACTGGGCCGATGACCTCGTAGTTACGCCCCTTGAAACCTCAATAACTAAAGCTCTACCCTCAATGCGCTGTCGGCAGACGGTAGTGGGCAGACGGCAGACTGTAGTTGAAGGCTGACCCGTGCTCTCTTATGGCTCATTCACAATGTGAAGTTGCTTGTCGGTAGTAGATAGTTGGCAATCGACAGCGTGTAGTCGGCTGTCGCCAATTTTATCTTTGACAGCCAACTGCATATTTGAGAGCCAATGAGAAAAGATCACAAGATGGTGTCACTTTGTCGTCATCAGCTGTGTAGTTGACTAGTTGTATTCGCGGTATATTCTTCGCATAATTACAGTATATAAAAATATGATGACTGGGACAGAAGTTATGTTAATTGATCTTGTGAGGGAACGCCGTTGGATGTATGACATGAGTGAGTCCAAGTATCTAAAAGGAAACTGTTCATTGATTGTAATGTTTTCCTTTGTAGCAAATGTAATGCAGCGGAAGGTAACGCTGAATGAGAGCCCATCGTACGAAAACATTTTCTAAAGTAGGGCCTACTGGTACTGAAATTAGCCAAAATACATTTTGTAATGACGAAAAATAAATTAGGAAATGATGTAGTAATAGATTGAACGTGTTGGGAGCCCTCGGGCATTCAATCAAAAATGACCAGCTACACAAAAACAATTCTGTTCAAAAAACAGTAGGCCTAATTCAGAGTTCGATTTGTTATTAATTATTTACAAGAGGGGATACTGGATGTACGAGTATTTTTCCTCAATTTTAACAATGCTGTACCAGTTAACAGCATTAAAAATAAATCGTACCACTCCCAGGTTATGCATCGTTGCAAATTTTAGGTTAGGTTGTCGACAATGACGACCTTCTCAAGGAATAAATGAAAGTCAAGTTATTATTTACTCCTAGCATTGTAGGTGGCTATGTTGTGAACAACCGCCTTCTGACTTCATCTGCCGTCCACCGGCTGCCCACTACCGACAGCGCATTGTGGGTAGACCTTAACTGAGGAAAACTACATCTTTCATTCACTACTGTTGATGAAGAATTTGATATGTACCGTAATAGTGGAGCACTCGTGGCAAACTGGCAATGCCTTAATTACCGTTTCTTAAGTCCATGAGTAGTAACAAACTGCCATCTGGCAATGAGGTAATTACTGTGACATAATAGCTAGCCAATAGTGGCAAACTGCCATCTGGCAATGAGGTAATTACTGTGACATAATAGCTAGCCAATAGTGGCAAACTGCCATCTGGTAGGGATGGGCGCGACTGAAGCCCGGAATCGCGAGTGTCGACTCGATTGACTCCAAACACCGGTCTCGGTTCGCATGAAGCCTCGCGACTCCACGTTAATCTGATGCGTATTGCGGGACCGCTTCGCATGAAGCCTCGAGACTCCAAGCTCACCTGATGAGTATTGCGGGGCCGCTTCGCATGAAGCCTCGCGACTCCAAGCTCACCTGATGAGTATTGCGGGGTCGCTTCGCTTGAAGCCTCGCGACTCCAAGCTCACCTGATGAGTATTGCGGGGCCGCTTCGCATGAAGCCCCGCGACTCCAAGCTCACCTGATGAGTATTGCGGGGTCGCTTCGCATGAAGACTCGTGACTCCAAGCTCCCCTGATGAGTATTGCAGGGCCGCTTCCCACGAAGCCTCGCGACTCCAAGCTCCCCTGATTAATATTGTGGGGTCTCTTCGCATGAAGCCTCGCGACTCCTAGCTCACATGATGAGTATTGCGGGGTCGCTTCGCATGAAGCCTCGCGACTCCAAGCTCACCTGATGAGTATTGCGGGGTCGCTTCGCATGAAGACTCGCGACTCCCAGCTCACCTGATGAGTATTGCGGGGTCGCTTCACATGAAGCCTCGCGACTCCAAGCTCCCCTGATGAGTATTGCGGGGTCGCTTCGCATGAAGACTCGCGACTCCACGTTAGTCTGATGCATATTGTGGGGCCGCTTCGCATGAAGACTCGCGACTCCCAGCTCACCTGATGAGTATTGCGGGGTCGCTTCGCATGAAGCCTCGCGACTCCAAGCTCACCTGATGAGTATTGCGGGGCCGCTTCGCATGAAGCCTCGCGACTCCTAGCTATCCTGATGGGTATTGCGGGGTCGCTTCGCATGAATCCTGGCGACTCCGAGCTCACCTGATGAGTATTGCGGGGTCGCTTCGCATGAAGCCTCGCGACTCCAAGCTCATCTGATGAGTATTGCGGGGGCACACAGTCTCTTTTTATCCGAATCTATTATTATTATTATTATTTACAATCATTGTACCAAATTATTGCAATATTGCACCTTTGGCAGGTTGTATTACTATTATTGCTATTAATAATAATCATCATAATAAACACAATAACAATAACGCCTATAACTTTATCGATGACAACCCGAAACAATCAGCCATGTTTGCTGGCAAATAATCCTATTGTATTCATCGTAAAACAGGTATCAAGGGACAAACGTGGACGGATAACAATACCGTCACAATATGAGAGGACTGTGCGCATATCTTAAACAAGGCAATTAACAAACCATAACATAGGCCCAATCTTATATTAATTCAACACCCAAATTGGTATTCGACATTCCATATAACGATCTTGCTGGCAAAATTAATATCCTATCACTATGCATGAACTAGGCCTATACAGCATATTCTCTTACTGTAGAATCCTACAGTAGATCATAACAAAGAACGACTATGCATATAATCATTCTATTGATTCGTTTTGCAGGTTATAATAGCTTGCCATACATTTAAATACCAAAAAAGTATCACTGGCAAGCTAGCAGCAAGATTTATTCAGCTGCATTTTAAACATGCCGCAGCGATAGCGAACAACGTTGCTGCTGGCGCCGTGTGGCATACATGTTCAAGCAGTTCCAAAAACAGTTGTTAAATGGCGTTAGTGCATCAGTGGAGTCGAGAGTATCGGTTCCAGCGGCAGCAGTCTCGACTCCATTCGCAACCCATCCCTACCATCTGGCAATGAGGTAATTACTGTGACATAATAGCTAGCCAATAGTGGCAAACTCCCATCTGGCAATTAGGTAATTACTGTGACATAATAGCTAGCCAATAGTGGCAAACTCCCATCTGCTATGAGGTAATTACTGTGCCATAATAGCCAATAGTGGCAAACTCCCATCTGGTATGAGGTAATTACTGTGACATAATAGTTAGCCAATAGTGGCAAACTCCCATCTGGCAATGAGGTAATTACTGTGACATAATAGTTAGCCAATAGTGACAAACTCCCATCTGCTATGAGGTAATTACTGTGACAATAGCTAGCCAATAGTGGCAAACTCCTATCGGGTATGAGGTAATTACCGTGACTTAATAGTGGGCCACTAGTGACCCATTGCCATGCGCTGGCCATGAGTCACCCTGCAATTTGCATGCCAAAAGGCTGGGCAGTGGTTGCTTTGTAGGTCTGGGCTCTACATGGGCTGTATTGCCACATGCTTAGTGGCACACTGCAACTTGGTGGTGAAAATAATATTCTGAATGTAAGTGGAACGCGGCTTATACACTTGCAGCAGACATGAATGTGACTTTAACATACCTTGTGTCCTTTTTTTAATCTTCGGCACGATATTATGTATTGAAATTAGGAAACCTGGTCACTATTGAACCTCATATTTGTGCTCAAGTTCGTAAATATGTGTTTTTATTTATTGCTATTTTAAAAACGGCTGCCATGTTTGGAGAGCACTTGCATCTCGTTCAACCGTCATGAAGGCTCACTCTACCGGCACGCACTGAGGCGCACACATTGTTGCCAACATGTGAGAAACAAAATCACTGTTGATAAAAAGAAGCGGGATACAATATCACTGTTCAACTAAAGAAAACGTCATCGGGACGCGTTAGGCTGTAACCATTGTCAAAACTCATTGGTCTGGGCACGTTAGGCTGTAACCATGGTCAAAACCCATTTGATTGGACAAAACGAAGGTTGGAAGTTTGGGTGGGCTCAAGTATAGATTGCGATTACCTGCTCTTAGTGGAAATTTAGTGACCTCGTTGACGTCATCTATGACGTGTTTATGTTGATGCTCATTTGTCTGGAGTGATTGTGCCGTCTGCCTAGTGTGCGCCTTTTTTTCCAGTGTTCCGTGAGAGTTTGAAACGTTCAGTCGCGTGTTGCGGAAATAAAGTTTCAATTTTGTCGAGGTATAATGTGTATGGTATATTTATGCTGTTTGTGTATTTTTGGTGGTAGGTATTGTGTTGTCAAGAAGTTTAAAAGTAATTAAGTTGGCCACTGTATTGTAGGACGTGAAATTGATATTATTAGTATTGTGGCATTTCAATTGGAAGTGTGAACATGGCGATACATTTGAATTCGGGACAATACCGATTGAAATTTCCCTTCATTATGACTCACATACTGGAAATATGTGCTCTATTACGTAATGATGTGTGTTTTTTGTTCTTGAATTTGAACTACGGCAGTCATATTGGTCACTCCAGCTGTGCGAGACATTATGTCACGGCAGTGTGCCCAACATGTATGATAAAATTCACCACCACTAAGAAATCTGGACGTGTTAGGCTGTAACCATTGTGAAAACCATTGATCTGGACGAGTTAGGCTGTAACCATTGTCAAAACCATTGACCTGGACGCGTTCGGCTGTAACCATTGTCATAACCATTCTTCTGGAGGAGTTAGGCTGTAACCATTGTCAAAACTATTGACCTGGACGCGTTCGGCTGTAACCATTGTCAAAACCATTCTTCTGGACGAGTTTGGCTGTAACCATTGTCAAAACCATTGACCTGGATGCGTTCGGCTGTAACCATTGTCAAAACCATTCATCTGGATGAGTGGACGCGTTAGGCTATAACCATTGTCAAAACCATTCATCTGGATGTGTTAGGCTATAACCATTGTCAAAACCATTCATCTGGACGCGTTAGGTTGTAAGCATTGTCAAAACCATTGGTCTAGGCGGGTTAGGCTGTAACCATTGTTAAAACCATTGATCTGGATGCCTTAAGCTGTAACCATTGATCTGGACGCATTGGACAAAACGAAGTTTAGAAGGTCAGGGGTAGGTGTGGCCTTCGCCCGCTGGCAGCTGGCTGGGCAAGGTTCACACAAAACCATTGGATTGGACGTATAAAAGTATAAATGAACACGGCGCTCTTGACTAGTTTTCACTATATTGGCCATTTGTTGGTTAGACTACTGTCTGGATGAAAATTACTGATTGCGCTGGAAGTGTCAGTCTGTGGACTAGTATAGATCACTATACATTTCCGTATAAAATTCCCCCAAAATGAAACGACGGGGTTGATGATGTTATCGATGACGTCTTGAAATACTCCAGTAGCAAGCTTGCAGGAAAAGTCTGGGAAAAGGGGATTTTGAATGGGGGAAACATTAATAGAAATTAGCATTTACAATAAATGTTGAAAATGAGATGTGTATCGCGATCTTTACTTGACCTTCATGGGAGGTAAAGATCATGATACATATTTTTATTATCAGCTCAAATGCGAAAATTTCCATGTGTATCGCGATTTTTTAAAGATCAGCTGAAGTGCCAATGTTTCTATGTGTATCGCGATCTTTACTTCTAAAGAATGTGATACACATCGAAAATTTGCCATTTGAGCTCAATTTAAAAAATCTCGATGCTCATCAAAAATTTGCCATTTGAGCTCAATTTAAAAAATCACGATGCTCATCAAAAATTTGCAATTTCAGGTCTTTTAAAAAAAATTATACACGTGAAAATTTTCTCATTTCGGGTCATATTTTAAAAACATGTATTGCGATCTTTACTTGACCTCTAGTAAAGATGGCGATACACATTCCGCTTTCAACGTTTTTTGTTAATGCTAATTTCTGTAAAGTTTCCCCCACCCAAAACCCCTATTCCCCAGGCTTTTCCCGTAAGCTTGCTAGAGGGGTAATTCATAATCGATTACGTCACAACGCCGCCGTTTTGTTTTAGGGGAATTTTATACGGATATGTACCGCGATCTATACTAATCCTGGTCAGGTGTATGCGTGGCCTTGGCCTTGTCAAAACCACTGTTGTGCAAAAAAAAAATGCACATATTTACTACAGCGGAGCAATATACTGCACTGTAATTACAGAGCAGATAACAAAAAACACTAATTTCAGCCTTGGAAAAATAAAATCATTACAGTGAAGAGATAATAATAATAATGTTATTGGTTTGACGTCCCTTTTAACTACACTGGCTTTTAGAGACGCCGGGGTGCCAGAATTTTGCCCCGATGGGGATCTTTAACGTGCCAGTAAATCGACTGACACGGCTCCCTCGCATTTGCGCACCCTCAAATGCCAGCTGACTGCGCCAGGTTTCGAACCTGCAACCTTGGGCTCAGCAAGCGAGAACGTTACCCCTGAGCCACGCAGCCAGACACAGTGAAGAGAAATATTGCACACACTGGCCTAATTGGAGCGGTGAACAGAGTGCTGCACACTAGAGACTGAACTGGGCGCTCCTTTGTTTTACATAGTGCCGTAAGGGCGAGGTTGGCAGTATAGTTTTGATGACAGAACTGCGGGGATAGAGAAGAGACCCGAATACTCACGACCACAACCGATGATGATTTGGACGAATGGCGGCCACAGCTGTAATTTTAGCTATATAAGTCGTGATCCTATTTGGGAAGGCCAGGTGGGTCACAGACGGCGGAGGAGTAAACATCTATTACTACATTTTCTCCAGATATTTTCCTGACCATTACTACAGGTATTTTGGTTAGTTTTTCTACTTTAGAAAAGTTATGACGAAGTCATAAGTCATGCACTGCACTGAGCAAATTTCAAATAGTCTTAATTTGCCACCAGCTGTCCCGATATATTATGAGAGCTATGGCCACCAGCTGTCCCGGTATATTATGAGAGCTATGGCCACCAGCTGTCCCGGTATATTATGAGAGCTATGGCCACCAGCTGTCCCGATATATTATGAGAGCTATGGCCACCAGCTGTCCCGATATATTATGAGAGCTATGGCCACCAGCTGTCCCGATATATTATGAGAGCTATGGCCACCAGCTGTCCCGGTATATTATGAGAGCTATGGCCACCAGCTGTCCCGGTATATTATGAGAGCTATGGCCACCAGCTGTCCCGATATATTATGAGAGCTATGGCCACCAGCTGTCCCGATATATTATGAGAGCTATGGCCACCAGCTGTCCCGATATATTATGAGAGCTATGGCCACCAGCTGTCCCGGTATATTATGAGAGCTATGGCCACCAGCTGTCCCGATATATTATGAGAGCTATGGCCACTTTATCCAAATTGTATTCAATATTTCTAAATATCTCGTATAATATTGATATTATGCTCATTTGGAGTAAAATACACAGTTCAAAAATAATTAGGGGAACGTTCTTGAACGTGTGCCTTGCTCCACAAACCAATACCTCACACCCAGGTATATTACCAACTAAGCCTTGACGAATACAAAAGAATATCGATGGATTCTCGTTCAATTTCAGAACACAAACGGAAATGCCCAAATAGTGGCGAAAACAAAGTGAAAACAGTACTCCTGGGTGCATTTTATCACAGTTGGAAAGCTTCAGTTTGGTGTATGTCCTCCACGAACATTTACTCCTACAAATATCACAGCTTGGCACCTACGTGGCATGCTCCGTATATGTCGATGGAGGTCGCGTTGCTGTATCAGGTCCCATTCTTCAATGAGATCCTTTTGAGGTCTTGGAGCGTTTGTGCTGGAACAGGATGCCCACGAACACTTCTATCAAGCCTATCCCACACATGCTCGATGACATTAAGGTCGGAACTCACTGTTGGTCATCCCATCCCTTGAATGTCCAGTATTCGCAAGACATCTCTGGAGATATGCGCTACATGAACCCTGGCAATGTCGTGCACGAGTACGAATTCAGGGCCAACACCGTATTCAGCAGCCAACGCATGCTGTAGCAGTATCTGCTCGATGTACCCCGCTGCAGTAAGATTTCCATGGACGACGACAAGATCCGTTCGGCCATCAATACTGATGCCACGCCACATCATCACATAACCTTGTCCGAATCTGTTGACTTCCTGGACAACATTTGGCATGTACTGCTCACCACGGCGTCTCCATACACGACATCCATCACGCTGTGTGACGGGAAATCTGGACTCGTCTGTGAACAAAACAGGCCTCCATTGGCGAAGTTGTCAGTTGACGTGGGTACGGGCATACAGAAGGTGACCTGTGTGATGTTGCTGCGTTAAACGGGGCACTCCAACAGGACGTTTGGGTCATAAGGACACTTCTCTTAACCTGTTTCTTACTGTCTGGTCGGTCACCGTGACTCCAGTGACCCTCCTGAGGCCATGTTGCAGTTGTCCGGCAGTTGCTGAACGACGCTGCAATGCACAGATGTTCAGATATCGGTAATCTTATGGGGTTGTCATGCGTCCACGAACTTGTCCAACCCTCTTTGTGAACTGGTCTGTCTCATTGTAGCGGTTCCACATGCGTTGAATAACTGACGGAGAGACATTGAGATCCACAGCAACACGACGAATAGTCCATCCTTCCTTGATCTAAGTGACAGCCCTTGCGACTTGACCTCGTTAAGATGTCTCATGCCATGTGCTGGTTTACGTACAACGTGCTCAAATGACGGCAGTAGTCTGTGTACCTCACAACAACTCTCGTATGCACCGCTATTCACTTTGTTTTGAGTGGTCATCTGATGGTTTAATGTATGGCTACGCCTACAGATGGAGTTTAACTTCGATTTGACATAACCTGGAGTAGCTAAGACACAAGACATGCTGTATGACCATTGGTTGCGTTCACGGTAGCAAACAGTTGATCAACTGCTCCAAAGCTGATGCATCGGGAGCGGGATCAGGTTTTACGTGTACCTTTGAACGGTTTGCTCCATCTGATCTGTAGCAGCGCGCGTTGTTCGAAAGTGGACAAGGGCGATGTACTATCCTCGAGCCTGCGATGTTGAAATGATCAGATAATCTTGTGAGAGTGAATGCTGATATTAGATCAGTATCTAATTTACCTTTAGTTTTAAAACTCGGAACGAGATTGGTGTGAAACTATGTACCGAAGGCTGTGAACATGTATCAAACCATATCTTTCTCCCGATAATATTAGGCCTATGTACGTAAATTTCTTGCCTTTCTTATACGGCATTTATTGTGTTATGCTAGTTCGGCTACGGTAAAAAACTTAACAGTTTAACGTATGGTACGGTATATTAAGGTGGTATATCCCAAGACTTATGATAATTAAAGTAATTGTAATCCCTTCAAATTGAACAAGGTTGGTTAGGCCTATGTCTCAATAGACCGAATATTTATTCAAGAATATCAATATAGCTTTGATTTTATTAATGTAGTGTTATAACCTATGAGAAGGGTCAAGAATCTGTAAGTCTAGCAGTAAACCTCTTACCAGTCATCCACACATGATGACTTCATTATTTGTTAGCATTGCTTCATCTATTTAATTTGTTCCTAGGTATCCTTCATGCTGATACTTTCCTACTTCTTATATCTTTTCTTTTTCACTCTAGTTTTCTTCTCAAGGATTTGAAGCTTTTGGATTTATTCATCAGATTAACTGTGCTATACAGATTTTAGTTACTGTACTATAAAAATTAATTGTATTTACAAAAAAATCAGGTTAGATAGCAAAATTAATTTGAAACATTACAAGAATATAAATCACATTGTCCCTACCTGTCAACTAGAGGTATTTATCTGGACCATTACCCTTCCCCTATCTAATAAGGTCAGATGACCTCAAGGTTCCACACTTTAAAATTATAACCAGCATCTAGAAATAACATTTCTGGGTCCCTCATTTAAAGCAAAGGAAATCATGGTATGAGCCTGTATTATCCTTGTTATGCCTTACTTATTTACACCCCAATATTAGTACTTAAAGAGAAAGGCACAACATGAACTGTTGATGGATTAACTTAGTCTCTTACTTGGCAGTCTATTCTCCTCCTATCAATACACAACTGGTTTCCATACCATATTCCCTATATGCTACTGTTCATCTAATGAAAATGAAAAATGTTAGGCTACAGAATTTTGGTTGAAAACAGTTGTCTAAAAGATGCTTTCACCATTTATTTTTTAATAGATCATGTCATCAAATGGTCCACTAACATAGAAAGGATTAAAAAATAGGATATTTTAAAATTATTGCTACCTAAGTCTGGGCAGTACAGAATGAGGTAGAGGAAACTACACTGCAAAAATATAAACTGAAAAAAATAAGATATAAAAATCAGGAAAGTACCAGGATGAATGACACCTAGGAACAAAGATAAATGAAGCAGTGCTAAGGAATACATCTTTTCTGTGATAATTTGGAGCCATTCTTTTTCTTTTTTTTTTTTCAGTGTTGCCTATACAGGTTATCTTTGCTGTTTCTCAGTCGGTCAACATGGGGTACAAAATTATTATGTAAACCCACTCCTGGAAACAGTTACATGTATTAGTTGCCCATTGCCCATTTAAGTGTGATAACTAACTAATACATGTAATTTTTTCCAGGAGTGTGTTTATTTATTTATAATTTTGTACCCGAAAAGCAGCAATGACTACATTTTATCTTGAATTTCAGTACATAATCATTACCAGCTGCTTGATGTACGATACTGGTACTTCATTGGGGCTTGGCTAGTGGGCTCGTACAATTACATAACGTTACCGAAGGTAACATTCATGACTCATCACTCTCTTAAAGGCATTGATACTTGGTTACTAACAATATGTGCCTGGTAGAGTGATGGTTGGCACGAATCAGCAAACTAAATGTTAAAAGAAGTAATATCTTCCACCTAGGCTCATTGCCAGATTGAATACAAATGAAACTACAGTACAGCAGAACTATAGGTGTAGTTTTGTAACAAACATAGTTCATTCAGTCACCGTACAAGAACATCAGGTCTTCTGTGGTCAGCAGCAAATACTGCTGTGTGATAGAATATGCAGATTATAAAGTGAAGCATCACTGTAATGAGGTGTTAAAATTCAGGCAAGCTGCGATAAGGTAATAAAATATTGGACAAACTGGGTAAGTGCTGTGTTGAACAGTGCTCAATCTTCTCTGCTTGAGTAAGAAGAGAAATATATTTTATTTCTTGAGTTGCAGTACATAGGCCTAGCCATTACCAGCTTCTTGGTAGCCTACTGCAGTGAACCTAGGCTAGTGAGCTTGCCTAATTGTAGCCTATACTGTACAGTAGCCTACTAGTAGGCAATATTCATGAAACCTCACTCCCTTTATCATTTTACTAACAATTTACTTTACAGGTTACTAAGCTTGTAACTAAAAGCCTCCTTCCCAATCCTAGCCTCAGTTAAAAATACATGCCCTACTACTGACACCACATTATTTTGGAATGTATCCTGTAGCCTAGGCTACTGTTAAAATATAGATCAATATGTAGCATACACACAAGAGAGTGAGTAGAAGCCGTCGGATTTATTAAGAGCGTTAAAAATCCCTCAGTATGACTTCCTTCGGAGGGGAAGTAAAGCCGGCCGTCCCATGTCATAGATTTATGGCATGTTAAAGAACCTTCCATTAATTGCACCTGTGTGAAGCTAAATTGGATAGGTTAAGAATGTAAACAACGCTCTTAGGTTTCTACGTTCGTTGCCAAGAGCCGACTGCGGTGGCGTCTAGTAGCTAAGTCATGCACTTGGCCTAGTAGTCTTTGACGGTGGCGCTTGGTGGCAAAAGTAGGAACTATTTGAAAAATTCTAAGTTGCAGTACTTAAATTAAAAAAACAGATAACACACACTAATACAGTCATCACAATTAACACCGGTTATCAGACAGATTCTACGCACACCCAAAGTACACGGGGCTACATGACCGCGTTGTCGCAGCCCCTAAACTTAAGAACCAACCAACCAACCAAAATAAATTAACCTTATGTCACAATTTCTAAATCCATTCTCATAATGCATTTTACTTAATAGTCAGTTCCTATTTGAGTACAGAGGCCTAACCTGTCCCCTGAGAGAAAATCATCACTTGTTTGACAAAAGGAAGTCAAGGATGGAAATTTTGGTGTTGGATTAGTTGAAGCATGGACAAAATACAGTATGTGCATACAATAATTGTCACAAAATGTTAATACTCAGGCATGTTGAGATACTGTAAGTGAAAGAAATAAAGGACAAACTGGGTAAGTGCTACTGTATGTTGAAGAGTGCTTAATTTTCTCTCCTTGTGCAAGAAAAGAAATTTATATACAGTATATATATATATTATATCTTGAGTTTCAGTGCATAATCATTCCCAGCTTCTTGATGTATGGTACTGGTAGCCTACTGCAGTGAACATTGGCTATTGAGCATGCCCAATTATAGCCAATGGTACCAGTACGGTAGGTAATATTCATTACATTGAAAGGCATGTGGATGTTTAATCTAGACCTGAACAGCAACCGAGAAGCAATATAACTGTTAAGATAAGACTGCTAATGCCATGAAAAGAAAAGTAGCCTAATGGTTACTGGTACTTGAAATGCTTACCAAGGGAAGCTGGTTTATTTCAAACATAGAAACATATTTATAGGGTAGGGCCTATACATGACCAAATTAACCTCATTCAGTCCAAGCTGAAAGCCAGGGGGGGGGGGAGGGAGGCTAATCTAGACCTAAACAGCATCCAAGAAGCAAGAGAACTGTTAAGATAAGTCTGATAATACCATGAAAAGAAAAATACTGATAGGCTACTAGTATTTCCCAGTCATTACATTCTAATCAGCCAAACACACAGTTTTCTTTTGGAAGAATCACCTAATAATGTAGGCACAGACAGACCTACGGTAATTCTTATTCCTATTGCATACTAATCTTTAACCCAACAAGTACCGGTATCCTACGGTATGGAAATAATTCAGAATTTGGGGTAGGCCCAGTACAATGCCGGTATTTTTTATACAGTACCGGTAGCCTATGCTTGCTCCAAATGAAAGGTATTTTTATACAGTATCAGAAGCCTAGAAGTTTGATTCTCTCTATACTGCCTACACAACAATATATTCGTCGAGGTACAGTATTTAGCCCAAAGCATAGGTTAAAATCGTATTTTCAGACCAAATTACCCCAGACAAGTGATGAAAAAACGCTGAAACATTGATTTAAAAACTTTAAAAATGCAAATTGCCACTAAAAAGGAAACCACACACCTGAATTCATATAATTTTTAATACTTGGAACAAAAGAATGGCTGTAACACCCGATATATCAGGTTATGTTGTTTCACACATAGGTTAAAATTTGTCGCAACTGCGGTCCGTAAATCGGAATAAAGATATATCACGAATTTAACACAATGCAGGTCATTTTATAGGCTATAGAGGGACCGTGATGTTGTGTTCTTCATTATTATTTCAGTATTCATCAGTTCAGGAACAATTTTGAGCGATTTCCACAATGTTTACATTTGTTTTCAAATCTACTTCATGCTATAGGCCATGTTGGTTTTAAACATGTTCCGTGGATGGAGCGAAGTTTTCTACGCTCCATAAAATGGCGTCCTCTCCATGGAACATGTTTAGGGAGCGCTCCATCACACCGCGTTCACAGCGTACTTTCTTCAACAGTTCATCAACTGTTTGCTACCATGAACGCAACCATTGGAACCCTATTTACAAATTGAACGTTCACATACCAGACGTTACAAAACATGTTCCCCCAATTTTCTTGAACTGTGTACTTCCTAGATATTTCGGAAAACAGTTATTCCAACACTAGCATCTGGCGATGAGTATAATTACAGCAACTAAGTAGTCCACCACCAGTGACACAGTGTCATGCGGAAATGAAAATAATAACCGTGATTTCAGTGGTGGTTCGTACTCTTGAACAAGGTTCGGGCACAGCCCAACATACTCCCATAATGCTACCATGAGTGGATAAGGAAACCGATGTTACTCAATTGGGTGGTGGCCATCTAGACTGTGATGGCCCAGCAGTCAAGCTGCTTGCCTCCCACCAAGGTTGGTTGTGTTCAATTCCCAGTTGATGCTTATGGGATTTCCGAGGTGAAATGTCACATCTGGTGGCTCAGATGCCACGTTATAGGGGGTCCCGTGATTTATGATCGTGAAGTTGATGATCACGTAATAGTACAAGCACTCTGTCCATTCCTTCCGATATTCCTAAAGTAGGTTGCTTAAACCCAATACTTCCACGGTTTCATTGAAGACATTAATAACGTGAACACTTCAAATTCCTGAAAATCCAGTGAATATTATTAAGGTCTTAATCGTAGCATTCAGCCTCGGTCTAATAACTCTGATCTATACCAATAATTAACAATAAGCTTACCATTGCTCCAGGGGTGACTTGTATGAGACAGCATTCTCCTTCTACTGTAAGATACGTTGCTAATGACAACCATTATGTACCACCGGTATCGTCAGTGATACTCAACAAACAAAGGAATGGTCACCACATGGGTTTACAAACATAACTGAATCTTGCAGGTGCCAAAAATTTCAAACCAAAGCAAACATGGAGGCAGGGTGGTGGTTGTTTCATTAGTTGCTTAGACATTGTGGTCATTTAGCCCAGTGAACTTGGGTGAGTATGAAATTGTTGTCTGATAACCTGTGTTATTGTGATGACTGTATTAGTATGTGTATGGGTAGAGGCATGATGTTTTTGAACTAAGTTTTGAACGATTTCGCGAGAGGGATCCTAATTTTCACGTAATTTTGTGAAATAGATATTGTAAATTACTAGTGAAAATGCACAGCCTGCTTCCAGTCGACCGACCGGGTCAGGAATGGAATGAATGAAGCCCCATCTAGCGGCGAGGATATGAACTGTGCCGACTGCCGAAGCCTGTCGCAATCTCCTGGGGCAATGATTAAATGAATGACAGAAGAAATGATAGTGGAGAGTGTTGCTGGAATTAAAATTTGACAGGGAAAACGGGAGTACCTGGAGAAAAACCTGTCTGCCTCCGCTTTGTCCAGCACAAATCTCACATGGAGTGACTGGGATTTTAACCACTAGTGAGCATCCAATATTATTTTATTACATTCCTGATTATGATATTAATTGTTCAGTGTACCAGAACGTGATGAACATATATCATTCACTCATCTTCCGGGAGTCGTTAGGAATTGAAAATACTGTCAAATATCACTGCTGCACTCGATATATTTCTAATTGCTTGAATGAAGGTTCTTATTTGTAGCTTGTTCAACGAGGGCAGACATGTTTGATTGATGTCATATCAGATGTCGCATCACTGTTGCCAACATGTCCGATACAAAATACACCACATGACAAACGTAACTTTGTAATTATGTGTAAAAAGAAAAAATTGGGGGGAAAAAATAGGAAAACCATTGGCCTGGATGAAGATTATTGATGTGTGTCAAAAACCAGGGGTGTTTATATTAGCTCGCTACCTAGCATTTATTGGTGCAGGCGAAGACCATTGGTCTGCCAGATGCGATATAGTACCGAATGCGTTGGGTTGGCAATTCTGTACATGTTGCTAGAAATGGCGGAGTCAGCTGGAATTTCATCTATATAAGTCGTGATGCTATTTGGGAAGGCTGGGTGGGTTACAGACAGCGGAGGAATCACATCTATTACTATATCGTCTCCAGATACCATTACTACAGGTATTTTGGCTAATTTCAGTAGTTGAGGAATGTTTTACTTCGGTTCTGGTGTTCTGTACTGTTCTATATAAGGTGCGTTCAGAAAATAACGAACCGGCGGCATAATTACAGACACCAGTACCTGTATGTTAGAAGTATTGGCCCTGGCTGTTGAAGCACTTGTCCCACTGTGACACGAGGTGGTGAATGGCTGTCTCATAAAATTCCCTGGGCTGCGATGTGAACCAGTTCCGCACGTACAGCTGGACGTCGGCGTCCGAGGTGAATCGTTGGCCCCGCAGAGCCCTTTTCAGGGGACCAAACATGGCGTTATCACAGGGAGGGAGGTCTGGACTGTATGGAGGGTGGCCGAGAACCTCCCATTTGAATTTCTGCACGAGTGCTTCGACCGTGTTGGCCGTATAAGGTCGTGCATTGTCATGGAGCGTCCACGGCGGCTATGGCGTTCACTGTCACTCGGCGGTCCTGGGTAATGAGTGCATCAACCAGCTGGACGTTGTCATCGGTAATGCAGGAGGGTGCCCCAGACCGGGCATCATCTGCTAACGTCACCCGTCCTTCCCTGAAGCACTTGTGCCACGCCTTGACCCTTGCAAGGGACATGCAGTGTTCGCCGTACACTTGTGGCATTCGACGATGAATGTCCGTTCCCCCTACTCCTTTCGCTGTCAGAAACCGAACACCACCTCTTTGCTCTTCGCTTGACGCTTCCATGTCACTGTTTGCAATGTGACTGGCAGCTTTGGATGATTGATGCCTGCTGCTGCTCGCTTTGTATCGTCACGTGACGTGCACGCATGCCCTCTAGCTTGTAATTGGTCCAATTCACATGGACTACGACTCAATGAGACAAAAACACAAGCTATCATAATCTCCCACCCAAAAATTCTCCGTAAAATAAAAAATAATCCCACCCTACCAAACTTACGCTTGCGCAACTCCCCAATCGAATTCCGAGAATCAGTCGAAGATCTGGGCGTGATAATTGACGAACAACTCTCTTGGACGCAGCAAGTCCACAACGTCTCTAGAAAAGTATTTTCCGCACTGAATTCATTGAGACGATTTGGGAATATTTCCTCTCGCGTGTTAAAAGAACGACTTGTTTCCTCCCTAGTACTACCTCATTTTGACTATTGCGATGTGGTATACAATGACCTGTCTGCTACTCTTAAAAACAAACTCCAACTTGCACAAAATGCCTGTGTACGCTACATATGCAACTTACGGTATTACGACCACGTCACCCCTGCGTACGAACAACTCAGCTGGTTGCGACTAAATCAACGCCTCGATCTTCATTCTTTATGTCTTTTCCGACAAATACTCTTAAGTTCCTCTCCAGCTTACCTGCATTCTCAGTTTCACTGCCTCTCACACGAACATAGTCTTGGTACACGGTCAAAAAATGATTCACTCATGCTCATACCAATACACCGTACGGTACGCTACACTAACTCCTTCGTAGTTTCTACTGCACGACTGTGGAACAACCTGCCGCGCTCTGTCAGAGGAGCAACCCCGTCTAGCTTCAGGCAGCAATGCCAGCTGTACATATCACAAAGAAATGAAACCTGAACTCAACACGTCAAATATTTGAATCCGTATGCTGAGTTATATTCGTGTTTCTAATTTACGTTTAATTTATTTTCTGTTTAGTTACCTAAATGTTTTCTTACATCCTTTTAAATGCGCATTGCAAAATCAATATTAGGCTATAGTAATAACTCATCCATGATGCTTATCATCATCATTAACATCATCACATCATCATCAGGTTCTGTTTTATTAGTGTTTGTGTTTCCCTATTATTTCCTTACTTTAGCTATAATTAACTAATTACAATAATTTTTCCTACGCCATGCTTGCGTGCCATTATATGTATTGTGATCAAATCTGAAATTTATTCCTGTTAGATTTAAGTACCATTGTTAAGTTTTGCAAATAATGTAATAATGTATTAATTGTAAAATCTGGTTAGATGGAAGAGAGGGCCCAATGGCCCTAATCTTGCCAGACAAAATAAATCTACCTATCTACCTACCTATCTACCTACCTCCGTCTGTTCCGGACTGTACATTTACACCCTGATATATATCTCGGGGTTGCTGCGTTGCCGTTTGTTGACACTTATCGCTTCCTGGGGCTCCATTTTGACAGCTAATTGGCGTGGCAGTACCATATACTGCAACTAAAAACGACGTATCTCAGAAAACTGATCATGCTCAAGTTTCTTAGTGGTAGTATGTGAGGGGCTGACCATGCGGTGTTGCTACGATTCTACCTAGCCCTCCGGCCTGACTATGGTTCAGCGGCATACGGTTCAGCAAGACCAGCAATCTTGAAAATGTTGGACTGTATCCGCCACGTTAGGCTGGCTACCGGTGCCTTCCGGACCAGCCCGATACTCAGCCTACTCGCCGAATCGGGTGTTCCACTTCTAAATTATAGACGGCAACATATGCTGCCAATGCGTGTCAAATGCCGCTATCGAGCTCTCTTCAGTATCCAATACCAAGAGCAGTACGCTAACCAGCCTCTTAGCACTCGGCCCGTTGGTATTAGACTCGATAGCTCGTGGACTGAAATGGGAGTGGCTGTAGGTCCCTGTATGATCCGGACACCTAGCAAGGTGCCTCCGTGGCAAGTCCCTCGTCCTGAAATTTGGTTTGATCCACACCGAGGTCCTAAGGTGAACAGGGATGCTTCCTTTTATCGGAGGCAGTTCCACAGCATAGTTCACCAATTTTCGGACGCTGGCATTCTATATACAGATGGTTGGAAGGTGGACGAGAAGGTAGGTTGTGCTTAAGTTATTGACGGTGCAAATACCAAGATCTCATTGCCTGAGGCCTGTAGTGTGTTTACTGCGGAGCTCGTTGCCATCTATGAAGCTCTGCAGTTTGCAGTACAGGATGTACGAATCCACTTTCTCGTGTGTACCGACTCTTTGAGTTGGTTGCAGTCAATTGCTACATGTTTCCCACAACACCCCCTGGTGCAGCGAATCCACGACCTACTAGCCGGGTTGTGCCACGCTGACACTCGAATCACCTTTCTGTGGCTTCCAACCCACATGGGTATCGCGGGAAATGAGTTAGCGGATAAAGCTGCAAAAGAGGCGGTATCACTACCACCTCGACCAATGGAGGTACCCGCTACAGATATTCGCACTCAGTTATGTCTACAAGTACTGGCATTTTGGGAGAGTCAGTGGCTAGCCGACCCACTGCCCAGTAAACTGAGAGCGATCAAGGGATCTACTCACGTGTGACGGAGCTCTTTCTGGTCACGGAGAGAGTCCGTCATTTTGTGTA
The DNA here is from genome assembly GCA_946902985.2 of Meconema thalassinum. Lineage (NCBI taxonomy): Eukaryota > Metazoa > Arthropoda > Insecta > Orthoptera > Tettigoniidae > Meconema > Meconema thalassinum. The sequence goes on along the minus strand of OX336388.2, from coordinate 51,300,093 downwards.
AGCTAAAGATAGCTCATACAAGATCCACCCACTCATACCTAATGAGAAGGGAAGACCCCCACTTTGTACCTGTGGAGCCGTTTTCATCGTGGCCCATAATTAACAGAGTGTGTGGATCTTGCTGACTTTCGAAGAAACCTTGGTTTTCAGATGACGCTCAAACTTGTATTAGCCGATGACGCGGTGGCTGCTGATCTCGTCATCCGCTTTATAAGTGCGAGTGGGTTAGGACCAGCAATCTAAATTTTTCAGTCAACATTGACTTTGAACCGGCTTGTTCGTTTTTGAATGATGAATTTTTTGTTTTTCTGTAATTTGTTTATTTTTATAATTATTTGCTTTATTAATTTTCGGTGTTTTCCAGTTTAGGTGTCCACCTCTAAATTTTAAATTCCATTCCAAATTTGTATAATTTAATCAGTGTTAAGAGGGGCAGATGACCTCGTAGTTCCGCCCCTTAACACAACAATAACTAACATATCTGGGAAGTTTTCGTTTACATATGACGAAACATGTTACATTTTCCTTGACATATGAAAACAGTTCTTTGTTTTCGACACATTGGCATTAAGTACTTTCAAGTTCTTTTGCAGAACATCACCGAACAAACTGAATTTATGAGCCCAGCAAGCGATGTGAATTAAGTGTTCTCCCATAATTCCCTTAAGCAGTTCACTACATTTTAACATATGCAGGGCGGAATCAGATCACATACTTTACATTCTCTTCGTTAATTTCAAAATTATCTGTTATATAATACGCTAAGTTCATCCGACAAAAACACTCAAGCTCCTGAACCAGAAGGAGTTTTGTGCCAAAATCTTCCAAATCGTCTCAATAGTGCTGGAATAATCTTGCATTTCTTCGAAAGTTGACGCAAATATATTTGTTTAAAAGGAGAGTTTAGAGAAATAAACAAGACGATAGCCCCTGGCAGAACTGTGTCGCGTCCAGCCTGCTTAACACTAGAGCCGGGCGGGTTGTCTATACTAGAGCTGGTAATAATTGATTAGTAGACACGAGATAAGAAAATAAGTTTTTTAAATGCTTGAAATGAGAAGTCATCGCTTAAGTTGAGTTAGGCTTATTTTCGAAATGAGGTTAAGATACGAGTACTTCCCTGTTTATGTTAACAATAACCAAATAGCAGTCGGTGACCGTGGAAGAGCAAACAGCAAACAAATTGGGAAGGGTTTTCAGCAAAGCTTTTGAATCTTGTTCAATTTTTGTTGGGAAGACTGTTTAAATTCTGGACAGGAACATTTTTGTTTTATTTGGTGTTAGCCTGGTTTCCACAAAGACCTGTCAGTTGTAACTCTTCAGTCGGTCAACTTCAGTTTGCCCAAAGGGCGAAGTCCAATGTATAAAATATATGAATTGTACAATGTATAAAATGTATGAATTGTCAGTAAATAACACTCTTGGAAACATTACATGTGTTCGTATAATGGCTTTCACGGCCAGTGAATTAAAACTCAGCAATTCTTCTAGGTTTGTGCCGTGTCTTGTGTGGGATTTTGCCTAGGACACCAAGCTGTCTCATCAGCAGGCTCTTGGTGTCCCTGCCCGGACCCCCGCAGGAGTAGCGAACTGCGCTTGACCTTCCTTGTATAGAGTGCAACTGCTCCTGTTTACTGCGAGAACTAAAAGCTCAAGCAGCCATAACCTCCCTATGAAGGCTTCCAAAAAGATGGTATATTGGCTTACTCGTCCAGTGAATTAAATCTCGGCAATTCTTCTAGGTTTGTATAGGAAACAGTGAAAGAATGGCTTCAACAGTTCACAAAGAAGATGCATTATTTAAAAATAAATGTTACAATATAATTCAATTAATTGATGATCTGTTTTGGAGCAAAAATACTAGCAAGTACACATTTTCTGGGGAGAGACAGTTCCGCTTCGCAGTCACAATGTTTTCTGCAATTGAAAATACTCCTTCAGCGCTGCAGGTGGTCGCGGGGATGATCAAGTATTTCTTTGCTAGTTTAGCGGGCTTTGGATATATTGTTTGATTCATTTTCCATCGGTGAAAAAGGATGAGTATGGAAGTCAGGCGGTGAATTCCCAAGATAGACGTCTAGCTCGTCTTTTGCAATGTTTGCGATATTTACGCTACATCTACATAATTTCCTATTTTTACCGCGCTTTCTATAGCTGCCCTATCATGAGAACATTTAGTTTTTATCGAACATGAGTAAAAGTTGACTTTAGACATTCCTTCGTTCGTTACATGTCACATTTGTATCTTTGGAGTCGAAATTTTATGTGTTACGGACGGTCAACACGATATTACCCAATTATCTGAGGGGTGATTCCCTAATCCTGAGAACTATTCTTCATATGAGATTAATGGGTATTGATATTTACAATATATACACTTATTTAGTTGCAGGAGCAAATAGTCAAGATATGTTATTTCTTGTTGAGATACTCATAGTGGTGATAGTTATTAAATTGTCAGGTTATTGAGTCAGCAAAAACACCCACACGTTGTGCACAAAGACGGACCACACATCGCCCAAACTGCTAAGTGCTCACCTAAATTTCGATTCGTTGGCAACACTGGCTTTCAACACAATAATCCTTGGAGTGAGGTTAAATGAAACCTCAAAGCGGCATTGAGCAGTGGCTAGCATTCTTGGCTGTCATCACAGAGGCCCAGGTTCGAATCCTGGTATTCACAGTGAGGCAAAGCTGAGAACCTACCTTAGCCATCCTGGAGGTGCTTTTCTGTGGTTTCCCACTTCTACTCCAGACAAATGCCAGGATGGTTCCTAAGGCCGGTATTACACTATCAAAGAAGTTTGACAAAGACATTTTATAAAATATTTGATAAAACTGAACTTTTATAAAAGTCATACAAAGCAATAATCACACCAATACACTACATCAAATATTTTATCATAGTTCAGCAAAATGGATGACGGACAGTTCCTTGTTCACTTTACTGTATTACGGTAGTTGAAATTCTGTAGTGGCAATACCGGTATGTAAAAGAAGCGGAAAGGAACTAAACAATTATGGGTTAAACCATGGGTCGCCGTGTGACAGGAAAGATACAAGTAAAATCTTGCTGAACTAGCTGCAGTACGAGGACTTGAAAAATTACATTAATATTTAATTATTAATAATTATGATGAAATGAATGTTGGTGATGTTCGAAACAACCACTGCCCGAGCAAAGAAAATTGTAACATACGAATAAAAAAAGGATGCGTTAGGTGGGATTCGAACCCTGGCGCTATCGATCTGGAGTCAAGCTCTCTACTCATTCGGCCAACTAGACACTTGGTAGTGGTTAGTTACATGTATTACCTACCGGTAAAGCTCATGTGCTTATTTACACTTGCTTGTAAATTGACAAATTACCTACAATACAAATATTACAATCTTTTGTATTCTGTTAGTGTAGCAATGAAACTCTCCCCACATCGCTCAGCATTCTGTAAGTGAAGCGCCGAAACTCTCCCCACACCGCTCAGCATTCTGTAAGTGTAGCGATGAAACTCTCCCCACATCGCTCAGCATTCCGTTAGTGTAGCAATGAAACTCTCCCCACATCGCTCAGCATTCTGTTAGTGTAGCAATAAAATTCTCCCCACATCCCTGAGCATTCTGTTAGTGTACAATGAAACACTCCCCACATCGCTGAGCATTCTGTCAGTGTAGCGCCGAAACTCTCCCCACATCGCTCAGCATTATGTAAGTGTAGCGATGAAACTCTCCCCGCATCGCTGAGCATTCTGTCAGTGTAGCAATGAAACTCTCCCCACATCGCTGAGCATTCTGGTAGTGTAGCAATGAGACTCTCCCCACATCGCTGAGCATTCAGTTAGTGTAGCAATGAAACTCTCCCCACATCGCTGAGCATTCTGTTAGTGTAGCAATGAAACTCTCCCCACATCGCTGAGCATTCTTTTAGTGTAGCAAAGAAACTCTCCCCACATCGCTCAGCATTCTGTTAGTGGAGCAATGAAACTCTCCCCACATCGCTGAGCATTCTGTTAGTGTAGCAATGAAACTCTCCCCACATCGCTGAGCATTCTGTTAGTGTAGCAATGAAACTCTCCCCACATCGTTCAGAATTCTGTTAGTGTAGCAATGAAACTCTCCCCACATGGCTCAGCATTCTGTTAGTGTAGCAATGAAACTCTCCCCACATCGCTCAGCATTCTGTTAGTGTAGCAATGAAACTCTCCCCACATTGCTCAGCATTCTGTTAGTGTAGTAATGAAGCTCTCCCTACATCGCTCAGCATTCAGACCGCCCCTGCTGTATGGAAGTGAGAGTGGGGTAGATTTAGGATATCTGGTACATAAGCTAGAGTTAACTGATATGAGTGTAGCAAGAATGATTTATGGGACAAATAGATGGGAGCAATGGAAGGAAGGTACTCGTTATAATGAGATAAAGGCCAAGTTGGAAATGAACATTCTAGATGGAGCTGTTCGTATAAGCCGACTCAGATGGTGGGGTCATGTGCAGAGAATGGGGGAGGAGAGATAACCTAGACGTTGATGAGTTTTGCTAAAGACGGTAAGAGAATAAACGGTTGGCCAAGGAGGCAACGGTTGTATTCAGTGGTGTAGAAGCAGAGGCTAACTGCTAATAGGGGATCTAGGTGGCGACTTGTTTGGAATTACAGGCTTGCAGACTAGACCGGATGCTCAAAGGAAAAATCGGATAGGAAACATGACACTTGGATTCTGGCACAACTAGGCGCAACTAAGAGCCCCAGCGTCTCACTGGCTGCCAGTGGTAGAAGTCTTATAACACTTTGCATCATTTGGCCAGGTGGTTGTGGGTTCAATGTTTTAAGGTGTGTAACATCGAGGTCACCTACACCTGTTGACAGTGGCGCCCAGGTGAGGCAAGCCTCTGTCGCACTGGGACCCTCCCCCATCATGAAGGACCCACCCCTGTTTAGACCCCTCCCCCGCGCCATAGTTTTTATGAATCTATTAAAAACCACATTTTTAAGTGTAATTGTTTAAATCCACTTCAGAAAAACTTTTTTTTTAGTTTTATTTTATAATGTAAAACGCCATCAAACAAGTTTGTGAATTTTCAACACAAAAATAAAAGGGAGAAAAGATGATTTTGACCCTCAAATCTTGCGCAAAATTAATCGTGATTTGCGCATTATACGTTTCATCTAGACAGTTGTGCGATCGACATGAAAACATACCGTAACACTTTTGGGAAGTAAACATTGAGTAGGATTCGACATAATAATTAAACCATGAGTTTTGAAATCGAGGTGTTTTATTCCAGGCAATAATCAAGCTACAATACTGGAAATACAATCAATACAACACATTCATAAATGAGCTTCGAAATCAAGTTGAGACAAAAATCAAGCTACTCAATCAGCTGTTAAAACAAAAGTTTTTTTTTTTGCAAGCAGAGTGCTCTTGGATGCGAATATGTCAATGACCTTTTCAAAATCATTATCCCACTCACTTGCAATGATAAGTAAAGCCTCCAGACGGTCACCACCCATGGTGGTGCGCAAGTCTGTTTTTACGCGTTTAAGCTTGGAAAAGGAGACTTCATTCGAAACGCTCGCTACTGGGAGAGTGACAGCAATCTTCAAGATAAAATGCAAATTTGGGAAGACACTTTTAAGTTTAGCTAAGCAAAACGCTCTGAAAATCTCAAGGAGGCTGCCAACATTACGCGGTCCATCTCTTTCCTTGCTATTTTCATTTTCCTGATTCGCTTGTGCTTCGTTTTCCACTTCCTCCTCTACCTCACAGTTACACACATCTTCATGGAGATCTATCTCCGGTACCGTTATGATGTCGCCGTCTGTTTCATCATCCCCTAATCCGCCTAGATCCTTATCCTCCGTCCAAATCTGATTCCGATTGTACGGGGTCGGATTACACAGGCTCATCGTGTAGTCTCTCGGGTAGAGGTATTGATTTTAGAATACCCTCAAAGCAACTGGAAAAAAGCTATGTATTGTTTCATCGCCCCTTCGTCATCAACGAATTTGCCATAAACTGATTTGAAACGAGCAAAGGCATCCACAGGCTTACTTTCACTATTTTCTCGAACTTGAGTTAAGCGGGCTTTAGACAACAAAGCCGTGTCTTTCAGTCATTATTGGTCTCACCCATAAAACGTTCTTTCTTGACTCACGACAATGTCCACAGATTCAAGGAAAGTGTGAACCCTAAAGATTTCTAGAGGGTCAGCAATAGGCTCATCGTTTGCTAACTCACCTGGCATTTCCTTCTTCTTCTTCTTTCTCAGACGACTAGTTTGGTTTAAAGGCACAAATTCAGAGTTAGATTTCTGCATGAAATCCTCAGCTTCCGACTTGATAAAATTAATATTTTTTCGCAGTTTTGCAAGCCTTGCTAAATTTGATTCAAGCACGGTCATAGCTGATAAAGGATCCATATCTGGGCATTGATAATTTTTTGTGAACGGATCAACAATCGCAAATATTTTTACAAAAGCTATTGCTGTGTAGTCAAATGTTTATTTGGTGAAATAAGTGATCAGTCCTGCGGCTAGGGGCTGCAGCTTGATAATTTTCTGGTCCTTCAATACGCCTTATTTCTTCGAGAGTTTCAATCACGGCACCATGAGTCAAAAGCACTGTATCTATAGCCCTCGAATGGGGCATCCACCTAGTGGTAGTAACCCTTTTCAATCTCATAGTGTTCAGTTTGCATTTTACTGTACACTTCAATGCGTAGCTTGGACCTACTTATAAAAGCAAACAATGTTTCTACGGCATCCAACGAAAATCCTAAAGCCTTAATAACAACCGGATGTGTCCAGCACCAGATATATACAGCCATACGATTAACTTCTCGGAATCAAACCTTGTAGACCATTGATTTCAGCATGCATGTTTGCGGCGCCGTCATGCGATTGTCCAACAAGCTGATATCTCCTGTTAAGTCCGCGCGTAGTGCACTAGTTTTTGAAAGTATCCATTGAGGCTTTACCTGTTGTAGAGGGTGATTCTACAAGACCTGTTTTATCATCAGCATAGCTTACAATAAAAGACAATTGTTCCTTTCTGGAATTGCCAAACGTACCATCACAAGCCATGCTAAACATCTTTGCATCCTCTATTTCTTTGGTTACTTTTTTGGTGATGAACGTACAAATTGCGTCAATCAATTGGTTTTGTCGCCGACATGATATTGTACCCGTATATGAATTGGAGATACTGGCGTGATGCAATATTTGAATTGAGCGCGCTGAGGCGGGACCGAGGTCGCGGCAAGCTGTCGACTCGCGATGTTTTGAAGCGAGCGCGTGGCCCAAGTGATGGAGCACAATATACTTGTTTGTATTCAGATAAGGAAGAGGAAGGCATCAGCACTTCGGAATTCTATTTGGTATTATTCTCCTGTTTAATTTATGAAGTTTCAACTGATATAAGAAACCTTCAATTATATTCCACCGTGGGAACCAATAGGACTGAATGCATCACATTACGTAATGCAACTGCAGGTATCGATATTTTGCCTTGATGTCGTATAAAAGCCAGCTCTTGGAAGGCCAAGGTAGCATTCAATCAGTGTTGATCAGAGGTGCTCACCTGTTATGATTCATATGACGTTACGCCGTCGTGATACTGCGGAAATACTCCGTGAGGCCAGGCCTCTATTGTAAAATACTTAATATAACATCTCCACGTTACTCTGCTCGTATGTCGGAAGACATAGTTTCATGTTTATACAATTGCGTGGAAAGTAAAGTGCCTTTGTGCTTCAACACAACTTCTTATTATTAATATTGTTATTCATGTGCTTGTGAAAATTCATAATTACGGGAATATTAGAAGAATTGAAGGTATGTGGATAAGGGCTTGTTTACACGCAACTGACTGATAATTTGACTGTCTGTAAACTTCCACCCAATGCTTGATATTAATGAACTGGGATTATGTCAAATTTATGAACTGGAATTATGTCAAACTGTGAAGTGATTGTGAGCGACTATAAGAACTTATTCAATGTCATATTGTGGAAAACTTCGTGCTTGAAACAGAACAGGCATATCAGAGATATTATATCACATGGATATTATTATTATCAAGCCACGTAATATTTCACTGGTTATAATTGAGACAGTCAGAATAATTGGATATTCAGGAACGTTGGACTACAATATCGAAATGCCGAGTGTGCGTTTGTGGAGGAGTCCAGGACGACCCCCTAGGATTATGACGTCACGACCCAACTGTTCCAAAATTATGGTCGGTTAGAAGAGGCACTAGGTGAGACGAGCGATACCAGGATTTCCCGATGGGGTACCAGAAGGGCATATTCCTCTGGATATAAAGGCAGCATGGGGCAAATGCTGGGATACGACTCTTCCCTAGGGTGGAGCCATCACGTGTCCGTGGTGCCAGGTTCTGACCCGCACCGAGGGAGGATCCTCCTCCACAGAACATCTAAGGTAGAAAGCTTCCGACTTATGTGAATGTTATTTTTGTGCCATAAATTTCCATAATTTCCGTTATAATCCGTTAACTTCCCTAGTCGTCATTAATCTTCCTTATTATTATATTGGTTGCATATTATGCCAGGCGAATACTTTGATTTATTGCTTAGACTTGTAGGTGAAGTGGATCCTCAAAATTTCATTCTTTAATAATAATAATAATAATAATAATAATAATAAAAATAATATGGGATGTCCTACCCCATTTGCATAAAAGGCAGTAGTATTATGACACCTTGAAAGCATTTACACTATTTTTAATACGTCTTGATGATCATTAAATATTTTCTAATTCCATAATAATAATAATAAAATCTCTACGATTTTATGTTGGAGGAACACTGAATTTCAATAAAGAATAATGAGTGTAATATTCCATGAGGAAAATGATAATTGATAAATGATCAAAAATGATAAATTATGATGTGATTATAAAGCAATTGTTTAATGGTTTAAGAGTATGGGATCTAATGATCTTTAGATAGAATTCGACATTCTTGAAACGAAGCGTTATGATTCTGCTTCTAAGTGAAATAGTGTTGGTATTGGGATGCTTGTCTTATCCCCGTTCACTCATGTGTTTTCTGAGTTTAGCTCAGGTGGTATATTGGCTTTCACGGCCAGTGAAATAAAACTCGGCAATTCTTCTAGGTTTGTGGCGTGTCTTGTGTGGTGTTTCGCCTAGGACACCAAGCTGGCTCATCGGCGGGCTCTTGGTGTCCCCGCCCGGACCCCCACAGGAGTAACGAACTGCGCGCTACCTCCCTTTGTATAGAGTGCAACTGCACAACTTTACTGCGAGAACTAAAAGCTCAAACAGCCTTAACCTCCCGATGAATTCTTCCGAAAAGGCCATGGAAGACTCCATAAGCTTCGAAGGTCTGAAGAGAACAAGAGTTCACCAAGGGAGTTATGGTGAAACAGGGAGGTCATCTTCCCCAATCACCAACGGAGATCGACAGGAAGATGAAACAGGAGCGTGGTACAATTAAGTAGACGTACTACATAATTCAGAAGAGGCTCCATATTGTTTTCATTATTTTCCCCACAAGTTGATTGCCCTGGGGAGATCATTAGTGACATGCAGAGGTTATTGGTGTTGCCTAGGAGACTGCACGATGATAGGCCTACATTTCCATTAGCAGCATATCAATACGTTAATTAGGAAATATTTGTCTTGTGACAACCATGAGGGTCAACTCTTGGCGTGGAGAAGTAAGAAGTTTAAATCCCACCATTGACAGACATTATTGCCATTGTTGTTGTTGCTGGATCAATCATTCATGGCTCAAGATTTTTATTGACAGCGCCAAAAAAGTTGTATCAGCGCTGGATAAAATAGTTGGCAGCCGCCAAAAGTTAGTAGCGCTAGAACAAATTGTGTCAGTAGTGGTAAAGGAGCCATATCGAGGAGGCTGTGGGGGTTTATAACCCGGTACCATGGTGGTGGTGACGTGTCCAGCAAGTGTGGTGGAGGACTGTGGTGGTACAGGAGCCATACCGAGGTGGCTGTGGGGGTCTATAACCCGGGACCAAGGATGTAGTGGTGACGTGTCCGGCAAGTGTGTTGGAGGACTGTGCTGGTAAGTGAGCCATAACGAGGTGTCTGTGGGGGTCTATAACCCGGGACCAATGATGTAGTGGTGACGTGTCCAGCAAGTGTGGTGGAGGACTGTGGTGGTACAGGAGCCATACCGAGGTGGCTGTGGGGGTCTATAACCCGGGACCAAGGTGGTGGTGATGTGTCCAGCAAGTGTGGTGGAGGACTGTGCTGGTAAATGAGCCATACCGAGGTGGCTGTGGGGCTCTATAACCCTGGACCAAGGCTGTAGTGGTGACGTGTCCGGAAGTGTGTTGGAGGACCATGGTGGTATAGGAGCCATACCGAGGTGGCTGTGAGGGTCTATAACCCGGGACCAAGGCTGTAGTGGTGACGTGTCCGGCAAGTGTGGTGGAGGACTGTGGTGGTACAGGAGCCATACCGAGGTGGCTGTGGGGGTCTATAACCCGGAACCAAGGCTGTAGTGGTCACGTGTCCGACAAGTGTGTTGGAGGACCATGGTGATATAGGAGCCATACCGAGGTGGCTGTGGGGGTCTATAACCCGGGACCAAGGCTGTAGTGGTCACGTGTCCGGCAAGTGTGTTGGAGGACCATGGTGGTATAGGAGCCATACCGAGGTGGCTGTGAGGGTCTGTAACCCGGGACCAAGGCTGTAGTGGTGACGTGTCCGGCAAGTGTGTTGGAGGACTGTGCTGGTAAATGAGCCATACCGAGGTGTCTCTGGGGGTCTATAACCCGGGACCAAGGATGTAGTGGTGACGTGTCCGGCAAGTGTGGTGGAGGACTTTTGTGGTACTGGAGCCATATCGAGGTGGCTGTGGGGGTCTACAACCCGGGACAAAGGATGTAGTGGTGACGTGTCCAGCAAGTGTGGTGGAGGACTGTGGTGGTATAGGAGCCATACCGAGGTGGCTGTGAGGGTCTATAACCCGGGACCAAGGCTGTAGTGGTGACGTGTCCGGCGAGTGTGTTGGAGGACTGTGCTGGTAAATGAGCCATACCGAGGTGTCTGTGGGGGTCTATAACCCGGGACCAATGATGTAGTGGTGACGTGTCCGGCAAGTGTGGTGGAGGACTGTGGTGGTACAGGAGCCATGCCGATGTGGCTGTGGGGGTCTATAACCCGGGACCAAGGCTGTAGTGGTGACGCGTCCAGCAAGTGTGGTGGAGGACTGTGGTGGTACAGGAGCCATACCGAGGTGGCTGTGGGGGTCTATAACCCGGGACCAAGGCTGTAGTGGTCACGTGTCCGGCAAGTGTGTTGGAGGACCATGGTGGTATAGGAGCCATACCGAGGTGGCTGTGAGGGTCTGTAACCCGGGACCAAGGCTGTAGTGGTGACGTGTCCGGCAAGTGTGGTGGAGGACTGTGCTGGTAAATGAGCCATACCGAGGTGTCTCTGGGGGTCTATAACCCGGGACCAAGGATGTAGTGGTGACGTGTCCGGCAAGTGTGGTGGAGGACTTTTGTGGTACTGGAGCCATATCGAGGTGGCTGTGGGGGTCTACAACCCGGGACAAAGGATGTAGTGGTGACGTGTCCAGCAAGTGTGGTGGAGGACTGTGGTGGTACAGGAGCCATACCGAGGTGGCTGTGGGGGTCTATAACCCGGGACCAATGATGTAGTGGTGACGTGTCCAGCAAGTGTGGTGGAGGACTGTGGTGGTACAGGAGCCTTACCGAGGTGGCTGTGGGGGTCTATAACCCGGGACCAAGGTGGTGGTGATGTGTCCAGCAAGTGTGGTGGAGGACTGTGCTGGTAAATGAGCCATACCGAGGTGGCTGTGGGCTCTATAACCCTGGACCAAGGCTGTAGAGGTGACGTATCCGGCAAGTGTGGTGGAGGACTGTGGTGGTACAGGAGCCATATCGAGGTGGCTGTCGTGGTCTATAACCCGGGACCAAGGTTGTAGTGGTTATGTGTCCGCAAGTGTGGTGGAGCACTGTGCTGGTAAATGAGCCATACCGAGGTGGCTGTGGGGCTCTATAACCCTGGACCAAGGCTGTAGTGGTGACGTGTCCGGCAAGTGTGGTGGAGGGCTTTTGTGGTACAGGAGCCATATCGAGGTGGCTGTGGGGGACTATAACCCGGGACCAAGTTGGTGGTGATGTGTCCGGCAAGTGTGGCGGTTGACTGTGATTGTAGCGGTGGTGCTGCATTCATGTGGTGAATTAAAACCTAGTTTACGGCCTCGCAGAACGGTATTGTGGTTGTTGAGAACTAGTCCAAGAAGAGGCGCAAACTGAAGGGCATAGGATCTGGTAAGTACCTGGGTTGTGCCTGTGCAAACCCGTCTGCAAGCAGGCAACGCGCAGTTTGGCTAAGGAAGGAGTCCGGAAGACCACCACAGATTGGTAGCTGGCTCCGGTGAAAACTTGCAGAGCTGTGTCGCATAAGGATTGAACACTAGAGCCACGGAACCCCGCTCTCTCGTTTGTAATAAATATGATATCCAAGCTCAGGGTAGCGGAGCCTTGTACAAAGTACATTACTATACACTTATTTATTAATAACTAATACTAGAGACACAACACGATGACAGTTCAAATGCAAATGCCCTGAGGAAAGGTTTAAATCACAAACATATAATAATAAAAATTAATCTCCACTTACAAATTCCTTTTCTGGTTGTTCTCTGGCAATCGATACTATCAATACTTGTTTGTGAACATGTAAGCAAGCTTCCATTACCTGCATCTCTTGTGCAGTGTCCACAACAACATTCATGGAGAAAGGGCCCCTCGTAATATTTAATATCCTTCTGCTCCTTTCTTTTCTTCTTACGTTTTCTTAAACGTCTCTTTCTACATCAGCATACCTCTAGACATAAAGTCTATTGATCCAAAACATAACATTGCCACACCTCAGGACATAACATATTCTTGAATAAAACATGACATCACCATAGTAACAAAGCCACCTGTCACCCACTGCTGGACCACCACAAAACACTAGACTCTGTGGTACTCCATCAATAGGTGGCCATGGTAGGTAGCTCATTTACCCACATCACACACCATGGCGCTAATACATACTTACAGAACCCCAAGGGTGAGCTATGTAACCAAAAGTTTCGGTTACAGTGTACATAACTGCTTTGTCACACTCGACTGACTCGCTCATTCGCTTTAGCCCACTTTGTTTACTGACTGTACCGTCGTACACGCATCACTGAACTTTGCTGAGTGGCGTCCTTACAAATTTGGAGGGATAGTCTCGGCCTTTCCAGGTGGATTTGAAATTCTAGACCTTACGAGACCTAGCATTAGCTTTTGGGACTTTCTTGAGGTTCTCTCGGCATCTCTTGAGACCTTTCGGAGCTTCTTCTCACGAGTACCACCTCCCGTTAGAACCACCTATGTATGTCGTCCACCCACAGGCCATTTTTCCAGCGCGCTCTGCCAGGTGTTGAGGCAAACTGATAGATTTAAGGCTTTAGGGGACGGAAGTAAGACAAAATGGTGGATTCGCCACCATATAATATAATTATTTTGACTAAATTATTGGGAAGACTGAGAGTATTTTAATATTTCATACAGAAGCTTTGCAGATACTTCTTGTAATGTTATATGGTTTATCATCTTGGCTAACAGGATTGAGCCGCGTCGCATATCGGTAATTATTTCCCGGCGTTTCGGTTGACATTGCAGCAGCCTTAATCACGGGTAGGTACGAGTTGGTGTCCGTACTCAAACTAACGGTTATTGCCAGTCAGATGTGCTTGCTTGCCCTGCATTGTCGTCACGCTACTCGCTGATTGGTCCCCGCCTCTGGCAATCGCGCGATAGGAGAACTTACCAAATGTTGCTAAGTTTTAAACCATCTTCGCGATTGAAATTATTGGGATGCTTCACGACCTCTATTTCCTCTCTAATTAACCTGTTTTGATATCCGGGAATTTTAGCAACAGTTTCGGCCTTATCAAATTCGATGGCGTGTCTCGTGACGTCAGCATGTTCAGCTATTGCAGATCTGTGGTTTATCTGTTTCGTATCTCGAATGTGCTCTGAAATCGTAGTGGAAACGCGTCGTTTTGTTTGCCCTATGTAAACCTGTCAACGGGAGCAAGTCACTTTGTAAACTCCTGCGTCCTGGTTTGGCAGCTTTATCTCGTTTTATTTACGCACCACTTGCGTCAGCTTGTTTATAGGATGCATCACAGTTGTCACATCGTGTTTATTAAGCAACCTGGCGAGTCTATCAGTCAACCCCTGTACGTACGGCAGAAAGGCTTTATGGTAGGGCCTAACTTCGTTCTTTTTGACAGTTCTTCGGCTTTGTTCTACCTTCCGCTTGGCCCTATTTATTTGTCCTTTGCTGTAGCCATTAGCTAGGAGCGTGTTCCAAACATGTTTCTTCTCTTCATTCGTGCTATCCTTATCGCAAATGTGGTTGGCTCTGGTGAGGAGTGTTCTAGCTACCATTTCTTTCTTCGATGGAGGATGACTTGAGTTAGCATGTAGGTGCTGATCTGTGTGAGAGTCTTTCCTATAGAACCTGTGTCCCAGCGTGTTATCTCTTCGTTTATAGAGCAGAACGTGTAAGACGGCCAGATGATTATGTTCTTCTACTTCCATTGTTAAGTCTATGCTCGGATATCTGGAGCAAATGAAGTCTAGAAAGTTCTGAAGTGTGGTGCGTCCATGTTCCCATATCAAAAAGACGTTGTCTACGTATCTGAACCAACACTTAGGCTTCAATTGGCTCTCCTTTATCGCTTCTTCTTCGAAGTTAGCCATAAACACGTTAGTCAGTAGTGGAGAGAGAGGGGAACCCATGGCTGCTCCCTCCGTTTGCTGAAACATCTGCCCATTGAATACGAAGACTGTGGAGTTAACGCAATGTTCAACTAAATCCACTAAGTCCGTTGGACCTCCTGTGGCTGTACGTTTTTCCCTGATTAACTGTGTGGCGTCAGGTACAGGAACCCTGGTAAATAGGGACTCCACATCGAAGCTTGCCAGTAGATCAACGTCACTCAGGCTTATACTCGCTATGATATCTGTAAAGTGCTGCGAGTTTTTCACGTGAGAGGCTGACGTAGGGAATAATGGCTGCAGTACCTGGTTCAAATATTTAGCCAGAGCGTGAGTTGGAGACGCTATGGCGCTAGCTATAGGCCTCTGAGGCACATCGGGCTTGTGTATTTTAGGTAGGCCTAGAACGTGGGAGTTCTTGAGTAGCAAGGTACTTGGGATTTCTGCTTCTCTTCTGGAATAGATGACTCCTTAATTAGCCGCGTCGTCGTTAGTTATGTCTTCCTTATGGGGTTCTTCGGGATCGCCTTATAAGCTGTGTCTGAAAGGAGGCTGTGAACTTTATCCACCTAGTCTTGGGTGTCGAATACAACCGTAGCATTCCCTTTGTCTGCTGGCAAAATCGTAATGCTTTCATTGCTTCGTAGCTCTTTAAGGCCTGACGTTTTTCCCTGCTGATGTTGCATGAAACGGGCCTGGCATGTTTGATGATATGAGAGGCCTCTGCTCTAATTTCTTCTGCTTCTAAGGCTTGTAGATGACGGATAGAAGCTTCTACCCCGCAGATAAGATCTTCCGTATGAGGGCGTCTCGTTGTGAATGCGTAATTAAGTCCGTTGGCTAACAGGGCCTTAATTGGCTCGTCCAGTGGCAGGGATGACATGTTGATCACTATGCGCTTCCTATCTAGTGCATACGTTGAAGGTGATTTCTGCCTTTGTGGCAGCAAGTCAAATTTCTTTATATGTGTAGCTGTTGTTTTCTGTATTATGGAATCTGCTTGCCTTGCGGTTATGTTATCGTCCAATCGTCAGGAGACAGTCGTAGCATTAGCTTGAACTGTATGTCATATAGTTCTCGCGTCACCATATCTAGTTCACGACGGCAGATCCGGACTCGTTCATGTAATAGGGCACTTTCAGTTCGGAGTAAGATTCTCCTCGCTGCAGGCGAAGAAATATAATGTTTTACCTGGATAAACGTAGGTGAAATGTCGTAGTCTCTGCAGCGTTTCAAAAAGGCAAGTGAGCTCAGCAAGCGCGACCGTTTCTGACGTAGAATGTCCAATTCCCTGCTGTAGGAGTGAGTTTCCTCCCCGTAGAGGCGTATATATTTAGATCGTAGACTTTCGCGGCCGGTGTCTAGTTTATCTTCTTGGCTTACAGGATTGAGCCGCGTCGCATATCGGTTATTATTTCCTGACGTTTCGGCTGACATTGCAGCAGCCTTAATCATGGGTAGGTACGAGTTGGTGTCCGTACTCAAACTAACGGTTTCTGATCTCCAGCCGAGGGCTACTCGAGAGGGGGTTAACATCACAAAGGTGACAAATGGGATGTCTGGCATCCTACTGGTTGAAACATGGATATAAGAAGTGTGATTATCCAGAGGAAGGTTTAAGAACATGAAATTGGAAATAGATAGTTTGAAGTTGGATTTGTGTTGGATTAGTGACGTATGAAGGCAGGAAGAATGGGACTTCTGGCCAGGAGACTGGAAGATATTTAGCTCTAAATCAAATAACGGTTATGGAGAATAAGCCTCATATTGACTGGGGAACTTGGCCAGTGGGTAGAACATTATGAGCATTATAGGCTTATTGTAGTTTTAATTAGAACGAAAACTACGTGCATTAGAGCAGTATAAGTCTAGCAGGCTACCAATCAAACAGATAATAAAGAAGTTATAACATTCAACTAACAAATACAGAAGGTGTAATGCTACAGAAAGTAAATGTTTAAAAGTGAGATTGAAATGCCGTGTTAAGAAGCGGAAGAGAAGAAAAGATAGCGGCGAAATTTGGAATGCATGACATATACGAACGATTGAGCAGACTGGTAGAATTCTGCACCGATAACTAATAAGGCATAGCTAACACGTTTCAAACAAACTCAACAGAACTATAAACACTGGAATGAGACCAGGAGGTATATGACGTTTATAAACTGATTTTATTGTGGTCAAGAAGAGATTCCGAAATCTGAATTGGGATTACAAAATGAACTCTGGGGGCAACACAAATTCTACCTACAATCTGGTTGTTATGAAGTAGATGAGAACTCCAATGCAAGGAACTCGAATTTTTGAAAGAGAAATCTGTAGATGAGAACATTGTCAGAGAGGAAAGAAGATACAGATTTTGGTTCGCTCAGAATATACTGCAATATGAATGAGTAGAGGGTACAAATTTTGGTTCGCTCAGAATATACTACAATATGAACGAGTAGAAGGTACAGATTTGGTTCGCTCAGAATATACTACAATATGAATGAGTAGAAGGTACAGATTTTGGTTCGCTCAGAATATACTACAATATGAATGAAAGAAGGATGAACGAGAGTGAATGACATGAAATAGAGAAAGCAGAAAATAACGTCTGAATATTCAGGTAATGATGAAGTACAATAAAGCTAAGGAAAATGGTTCCAATGAATATGAAAATGACTATCTCATGGTGGTGTCGATAGAGTGGTTGGCTGTCGACGCGGAGGTTTGGATTTGGATGTTGGCCCTGCCAAGGATTTTAATTCTGGTCTGAAAACTGGGACTGGATACATTCAGCCTCATGAGACCAAATTGAGAAGAGGTGGGCGCGATATCCTCACCAGGCATCCTTGAACTGTTCATTTTGGTTTTACTACATTTACTCCAGGCAAACACGGGGATTGCTTTTAACTTCAGGCCACACCGGCCTCCTTCCCATCCTAGACTTGATTCACAATACACAAGTGGACATCAGAACACACAGGTTATCAGAAATATTCAAACATACAAAACGCAACCAAAGTACTCGGGGCTAAATGACCAAGATGTAAATGCTCCTTAAATGAAACTACAGAAATATCCAAATGTACATCATTGTTTTAAGTAGGTATCGTTTATGCAGTTTATCGAAATATTAAGAATTATTTCGGGTAAAGATGGCTTAAGTGCTCTAATATTAGTGACTGAGATGAAAACCTTAAATAGATTTAGAATAAAAGGTAGAATGATAGAATGAACACATAGAGCGTTTGTATAGGGCTAAGAATATCAAGAATAATGAAGTGAAAGAGCGAGGGTAAAAGAGAAGATTTAATATTTGAATCAGAATTGGTTGGCCGCTACGTAGTTAGGGCCACCAGACATCGGTTATGTACGAACTGAGTTGCTTCGATGCATAGGTGCTGAAGATCTGGTCAGTTTATTTCGCTTTGGATCTTTGACAGGTATGTGATGGGTCTATACTGAAGAAAGCAGGGGCTGACAGATTGGAAGGTTCTCCGACAATGAGTGTGATGACTAACGCTTCCAAGTTTTTATTAGAAGGAAAAACAAATGCTGATGATGAAGAAATTGAAAAAATGTATGATCAAATAGAAGACTTGTTTGACATAGTAGAGGAGAATTCAAACATTATTTTAATGGGTTATTTTAATGCTTCCGTTGGCTCCCAAAATAAGGTTAAGTATGCTAGAAAGTTTGGCATGGGTGATGTCAAAGTGAGAGGAGAAAGATTACTCGAATTCTGTGAGCAACATGAGATGGTAATAACTTGTACCTGTTTCGAAATTCCCAAGAGAAGACGTTACACCTGGATAGCACCCGAGGATAGAAGAAGGTGGCAAATTGACTACATCATAATTAAACAAAGATATAGTAACCAAGTGAAAGGCAGCCATAGTTAGCCTGGGGCGGAAATTGATAGTGATCACATCCTAGTTGCAGCTAAATGTGATATAAGGTTCAAGAGGAATGAATCATTTGGACAAAAAGATGGTGTTTAAATAAGCTTCAGGATTCTAATGTAGTAAAAAAATTTAAAGATGTTAGATAATTGGTTAAGGATGAGACTTTAGGATGGGATGATATAAGAAATGGCTTAGAATCAGCTGCAACGGAAGTACTAGGCAAAGGGAAATTGGAACCGAAAAGAAATGGATGACCCAGGAAATCCTAGAGCTTATTGAATAAAGGAGCAAATTTAGAAATATAGACACTCAAGCGTATTAGTCTCTAAAGAATCAAATAACAAGGAAATGTCGCAAGGAGGAAGAAAATTGGATGATGCGGGTATGCGTGGGTATTGAGGATGACCTGAAGAATGGGAAACCTGACAAAGCTTATTTTAAAGTGAAATCTTTGAGCTATCAACTACGCATCACAAGCAACGTAGTTAAGGATTCCAAAAGGAAGCTATTGTTTGAAAATGAAAAGGTATGTGAGCGATGGAAGGATTACCTTGAAGATTTGTATGATGGACCAGATATTACTGACAATGCTATTTATGTAGAAAATGAAGAACTAATTGAAGAAGATGATAAAGGTCCAACTATAACTAAAACAGAGTTTTGTGCAGCACTCATCATCAAAGATAGACTAAGCAGGAAAATTGAACAACATCTGGATAGTGATCAGTATGGATTTAGAACAAGGAAAGGGACTAGGGAGGCTATCCTAGCATTACGTCAGATTTTAGAAAGAAGACTGAAAGTTAATCGAAAAACCTATATAGTATTCATTGATATAGAAAAGGCATTTAATAATGTCAATTGGAAGACCTTATTTGTTACATTTGCCAAAGTCGGGATTGACTGGACAGACAGGCGCCTTATTCTGAACTTTTATAAAAATCAAACTACCGAAATAACAGTTGATGGCAATAAAAGAGAAGCAAAAATAAGAAGAGGTGTAAGGCAGGGTTGTACTCTATCACCATTTCTTTTTAATATCTATATAGAAGCTGCAGTAAATACATTAAAAGAGAAAACAAAAGAATTAAAATGTAATGGATTACAGGTACATAGCATTCGCTTTGCAGATGATATTGCAATTTTAGCAAACTCTGCATGTGAAATGAATAGCATGTTAAAAGTTTTTCAGCAATCCTTAGGAAAATTCGGGCTAAGATTTAACTCTCGGAAGACATAATTAATGGTTGTTGATAAAAAGAAATAACCAATTTTAGCTAATATAATGTTAAATGATAGTGCCATCGAACAAGTAACGAAATTTTGCTATTTGGGAAGTGTGATTAATTATGACAATAGATGCATCTCAGAAATTAAGAAAAGAATAGCGTTGGCGAAGAAAGCCTTTCAAAATAAGAATAATTTGCTGCTCAATGGCCACCTCAACTTGAAGATAAGGAAGTCATTTCTCAAGACCTCTGTTTGGAGTGTGTTGACCTATGGTTGTGAAGCATGGACACTTGGGAAAAGAGAAGAAACATAACATGAGGCAGCTGAAATGTGGTTTTGGACACGAATGACCCGAACAATCTGGATGGAAAGAAAAACAAATGAGCTTGTTCTGAACCAAATTCAGGAGAATCGATACCTTTTGAACACCATCAAGTAAAGGAATGCAAAATCCATGGGACACATACTTAGACTTGACACTCTCCTCCAGGTAATTTTTTAAGGAAAAACTTTGGCGAAAAACAAAGGGGACTACCAAGACAATCGTATCTCAAGAACGTTGTCAAGGAGATGGAATGTGACTCGTATGCCAGTGTGAAGAGGACTCCTTGAGACCGTAACAAATGGCTGCAACGACAAGGCTTTTAGCCTTTAGAAGCTGATGACGATGATGAAACAGATGGATTGGATGACAGCCGAGTTAGGTAAAGACATGTTCAGTGGACAAGAATCAGAGGAACAAAGGTAGTTGTATTAAGTATTAGACTGTTCTTGGTAGAATAAAGATCGAGAGGAAAACGTTCGTGGCATATTTAGTATAAATAAAGCTGTGTATATTGTTGATTGGAGATATTGTTTGACAGATTGAAAAGTTTCGGAATACAATTCAGGTTTCTGAGTGTGTCTACAACCAGCTGGTATTTATTAGATTCGATAGACATGAGAGAGAAACTGGTATTTAGAATGATATGAGGTAAGAATGCATATTATGATTCGTACCTTTCAATCTATACATACGGCAGGTAACGAAGGAAATGCCAAAGAAATTTGAAGGGGAATTGAGGACGAAGATTAAGTAATTTCGACTCGGTGACTTACTAATGACAACGTTATCTTAGCCTCATCACCAGAGGATTTGATCATGTTTCTAAACGGTGTGTACGAGGTGTTGAGGGAAGATTTCATGATAAAATCATTCTATTTGAAACAGAAAAAACGGAATGCTGCAGGAAGATTTAAAATAAAAATATTGAAATCGATTGGCTGTTGAAACACTAAGAGACGTTGGTGACTCCAACTTGGGCGCAGAATGGACAAAGCAAATGAGATATAAAGTTTGGGTTTACGTCTGTTTAAATAAAATATAGATCTAGGTATTAAGAAGTCATTTTTGAAGCCATTGCCTGGAGCTTGGCGCTATATGGATGCGAATCTTGGATTGTTTTTGCTGCAGAATATATAAAAATAGAAATATTTGATTGTGGTGTTGTCGGAAAATAGTGATGATTTAAAGGTTAAATATAGTACTTATGAAGGGCAATAGGACGAGTGGGGGAGGGTAAATGATTCTGACGAGGGGTTATGCATAAAAGAGATAGCTTGGTATGGCACATAATACGGCAACTAGAATTGAAACCTTACAGTTGTTATGGAAGGACGGGTCGAGGATAAGAACTCTAGGGGATACCCAAAAATGGTTTATTTTGAACGAATTCCTTCGGATGTAGGGTGTGTAGGTTCTGCGGAGATGGAATGGTAATCTCAAGAATGAGTGACGTCACTCAACATCTACGCCGCCCGTGCGAAAGCTCAGCCGCTTTTGCACGTGCGTTTACGGATTTATTTATGCAAATGCATCGATTTGTGCTACAAGTCAAGTCTCTTACTCTATTTCATCACTTTTAGGATATTGTGCCAAGTTTGACAAACCTCTGAGATACTTATGTCAAATATTTTGAAACATAGAACGTAACATCGATTATTAATTTAGAATAACCGTGTACAAAGTGTGAATTTTTTGACGTCTAAATAGAAGGTCATATTTAATCGTTGGGGGGAAAATTGCTAATTTTATGTTCCCAGCTTCAGTACGTGGTCAGACGGGAGTCGCATTGTGGTGTGCCAAGAGTTGGATAAATGTTCGCTATATGGAGTGGTTAATGTTAACGAGTTACCACTTGCTGTATATTATAAAAAGCCACCGTTATAAATAGTATCTGATATTTTCTTGGACCTAAAGCTAATCACTCACCTCCACACAATTTATGTAGCTCTAAGAAACCATTCATCCGCGATTTATTCCAAAGTGAAGCATGATAGCCCGTATGGTTTCGAAATAACATGATTGTTTATCCAAAATTCCCACGTTAATCCAAATGCCAGCGCATGGCTATTCTGTAGGGAATATAAATGGACTATTCTGTCACCTGTACGAGCACGCACGCACTTAAGTCAGATGGATTTCAGTTATCCAGATTCTATTACATAGTCATATCCCCGTACATCCATGTTGTTAAAGAGGCACAATGTGGTGTAAAATAAGTTGAACACTTTCACTGCTAGTATGAATTAGCACATAATTTCCGTAACCATTGAATAATTTCAATTATATAACTGATCAAGGACAAAGTTGACTTTTGGCAAACAGAATGTCCCTGGAAATAATTTGCCATTTCCATAGATAATCAGTAATTTTGAAACAGATACGGATTTCATATTTGTCAAGGAAACCTATGGCTCCAAATACTCCGATGGACGCACCTTTTTGATTGCATAGTATATAAGTATTTGAAAATATTCAGACTGTATGAAAAACATAGCATTGAATATTAAAACTGAGATCAGTTCCAGGTATTAGATAAGGACAGTATTCCTGGTAGTGAGATTAATGAATGTTGGTCCAGTTATCATTTCATAAGTTAGATCTCTGTATTTTGAAAGTATTATTCACCATTCTCAGATAATTCAACATAATTATGAGCGCACTGCATTGTATTAATTCCAATGATTTCAGGCTGGGTTGTCCGGATACTTCGGATCCTGCTGTAAGGAAGATATACGCATTATGTAATACTAGAGGACAGAATTCCAGCACTGTATCTGAAAGAGATATTAAATCAACCAAATTTGACGACGAATCCGTTAACCCATACTGGGGAGAAGTCCTTCTCGTGTAGCTCATGCAAAGCCAAATTTAGTCAGAAAGGTTATTTGAAGACACACATGTTGTCCCATACTGGGGAGAAGCCATACTCCTCTGGCACGTGCGGATCCAAATTTAGTCAGAATCGTAGTTTGAAGTCACACATGCTATATCATACTGGGGGTGAGGCCATACTCCTGTGGCGCGTGCGAAGCCAAATTTAGTCGGAAAGGTACTTTGAAAATACACATGATAACTCATACAGTGGACAAGCCATACTCCCGTGGCACGTGCGAAGCCAAACATGCCATGAAGCATGTTTTGATGAGACACATGTTAACCGATACTGGGGACAAGCCCTTCTCGTGTATCACATGCAAAGCTAAATTTAGACAGGAAGGTTATTTGAAGTCACACATGTTAACCCATACTGCGGAGAAGCCTTACTTCTGTGGCAAGTGCGACCCCAAATTTTGTCAGTCGTAGATTGAAGACACACGTGATAACTCATACCAGAGAGATGCCATACTCCTGTGTCACGTGCGGAGGCAATTTTGCGCTCAAATGTAATTTGATGGCACACATGTTAACCCACACTGTGGAGAAGCCATTCTCATGTAACACATGTGGCGTGAAATTTGCCTACAAAAATGTATTGAAGGCACACATCTTAACCCATACTAAAATGAAGCCATTCTCGTGTCGCACATGCGGAGTCAAATTAGTCTACAAAGATTCATTGCAGAAACACATGATAACCCATACTGGAGAGAAGCCGTTCTCGTGTAGCACATGTGTAGCCAAATTTAATCATGAGGGTAATATGAAGGTATACTTGATTACCCATGTGCTATAGCACATGCGGAGCAACTTTAGTCAAAAGGGTAATTTGAAGTTTCACTTGATTACCCATACTGGAGAGAAGCCATTCGCATGTACCACATGCGGAGTCAAATTAAGCCGGAAAGGTTATTTGTAGAGACACATGTTTAACCCATGCTCGGGAGAAGACAAAGTAGCATATGCCAAGCCAAAATTGTTGGGACATTTGAAGATACACTTTTACCCATACCTGTGTAGCATATGCCAAGCCAAATTTACTTATAAGGGATATCTGAAGGGAAGGTATTTGTAAGCACATGTGTTATTTCATAGCTGCAAAGGCCAAATTTGTAACAGAAAACTTTTTGAAGACACATGTGAGAACCCATAGCGTCAGGTACTATTCAATTGTAGCATATGTGAAGCCAATTTTGCTATCAAAGAAGTTTCCAAGGCACACATGTTAACCCTCACCTTCTTCATGTACCATGTGCGTTGCAAAAATGTATTTAGAAGGGGCATTAATTAATTGCTTGACATCAAAAGGGTTAAGATTTGATGAGATACTTCTTATCTCTTTTGATGCCCAGCAATTAATAAGTGAATATGCTAAAATTTCCAAACCTAGTTAAGTGAAATTACAAGTTTTACAAAATTATCTCCCACCTATATTTTTCAAGATAGTATGTTGGTATTTTTTTCTCTAGCAGGTAAACAAATTATTCACGAACTAGAGGCTAAATAATTACAATTTCCTTCATTTGGGTGTTAATAAAATCTGTAAAAATAATCCTGTGAGAAGGAAAATAATAGGAATTCTTAATATAAATTTGACAGACTACAAAATCTAAATAGTATCTTTTGTGATGAAAATGTTGATATTTATTTAATTGTTTATAAATATCCCAAGCATAGAGTAATTCTATCAAATAGTTATTGAGTACGATCAGTTTCTACAACGATATACCTTGAAAGTCCTCCGGCATAAGGTGGATTTTCGTCAATGAAATCAAAGCCGTTGCCATCAGTAGAATATTCACTCTCACGCACTTCACTTAGCACTTAAACCGTATTTATATCCCCGTCGCTGAAGGAGCTAGCCATATTTAACTCCACGCATATTAATAAGCTCCAAACAAGATCATATACTTCAGACGATAACGCACACGGGAAGTCAGTTGACTGCAGCATGTTCAAAGAATACCTATTATAAATGCATTTATTCATGGAACTTAAACTTATCGAGATAATCTGACAAGGAATGGTTTCCGCGTTGTCTTCGTTACAATAGTTAAATCGCTGTGTATATGGAAATAAAACAAACAAAAATACATAGATCGGCCAGTGGCATTTTTATCAGATGTTGCCTAGGCCGATATATCGGCACCATGAGGGCAAATCCATAGCGGCGAGAATCTATAATCTACGAAGGTAGATTAGTTTGTGGGAACAATACTATATTTGTTGATGGTATAGTCATATCTAAGATTTGCGATAATAAAATGAATAGTTCTTTTTTCAGCTTAATGTCTTAATATGTTTCAGTAATAGTTACCACACTCACTACGTTTCCTAACTGGTTTTCTTGTATTTTGTTTAGAGAGGGCAGTCACTGCAGGTTTGATGGTGTTTTGTAGAGCTATTTGTCTTGTATATTTGGATCTGATGATGCTCCCTTGACGAGCAAAAACATGTCATCTCTTAGTTTTCTCTTTCAGTAGTCCTCAATAATATATATAAAACTTAATCCTTTGTAATTTATTTCAGTTTCTTTTCACATTTTACAGACACAATATTAATTGTTAATGTGGCAACACTGAAGAATGGCCTCAAAGCTGTCTTTATTAGCCTATTTTCATTTATGAAAAAATAGCCTTATGAGATCACCTTTTGTCCGTGTGTCGTCTGTGTGTGATGGTGTGTGTGATGGATTTTTGTGTGTCCTCCCCTAATAATTTCTAAACGGCTGGAGCGATTTTAATGAAACTCGGTAAATTCATAGCACTATTCCGAGCAACCCCGATAGTGCCCTTCAAATTTTGTTACGTCTCACCAATCCAACATGGCGGCTGTGCGAAATATTTCACCAGCATTCAATATCTCCGAAACTATTACATATATCACCATGGAATTTTGTACGGTAATAAAGGGAACTATACTAGAAGTTCACCTATGCGACTTTTGTAAACCTGGTATCTACAAAACCAACATGGTGGCCAAGCGAATTTGCGACGTTTATATTGACTTTTCTCGCGATTTAACCAACCAAACGCAATGAAACTTGGTACAGGATATGTCTATACCCTTTGCAATGCACCGACATCTAACTTCGTTCAATTGTTTACATAATCTCAAGATGGTGGCTGTGCGAAATATTTCACCGCATTCTATATCTCTGAAACTATTACCGGTATCACCATGAAATTTTGTACTGAGATAAAGGGCACTACTGGAAGTTCATCTCTGAGACTTTCAATAACCGGTTAACTACAAAACGAACATGGCGGCCAAACGAATTTGCAAGTTTTAAATAGACTTTTCTCGCCATTTAACCCTCCAAACGCAATGAAACTTGGTACAGAAAATGTTTATACACATTGTAATACACTGGTATCTAATGTAGTTCAATTGTTTAAATAACCTCAAGATGGCGGCTATGCGAATTTCGAAAATTAAGTTTTTATTTCTTGTGTTCCAATCATGCGATCGAAATCATCATTTTCAAAATGAACGTACACAATAATCATCATTTAATAGTACACAACTCTATGGCCTACACATATTAAAGTCCAACATGGTGACCATCCGAAATATTTAGACAGTTCTCCATATGTATTAATCTACTACAGCATTCAAACTGAAATTTTGTAAGTGTATAGAGGCTATACGCATAAGTTCACCAATGGGACGTTCAATAACCTGGCGAGCACAAATCCAACATGGCGGCGACGCGAAATTTAAATATCCACGTGGACGTTTCTTGCGTTTTAACCATCCGAGCGCCGTGAAACTTGATACGGTATATGCTTATACAAATTTTAATCGGATGGCATCTAATTCATTTAAATTATTTTCGTAACCACAAGATGGCGGCTGAGCGAAATTTTAAAATCCCGCTTTTATTTCTTGTGTCCTAATGATGCGATTGAAGTCTGAATAAAACATCTACACAATAATCTTCATGTAATCTTATATATAAAAGTGAAAGTCTGTATGTATGTATGTATGTATGTGGGTGGGTCTGTTCCGTATACAAATCTACACCGTTCCACCAATCTCAACCAAATTTTGCATACACATAGTTTAGGACCCATAAGGAACCGCTGGCTACATAAATTTTCGATAGTCTTTCTCATTCTTCTGATTTCGGCCGTTTTGTACTCAAGCACAGGCTAATCAAAACATACAATATACTCATGAAGGAATGGCAAGGCAGTTAGTTTCCATGGCAACATAGCTCAAGTCAAGACACGGCCGTCTGGATGCCAGTTGCGCTCTGTACTACCGGTATAGAAAATGAGGATCTTTACTTGAAATCCCGTTAGTTACTCAACTGCTCACACAGCACTGTCAAGCGAGAATAGCATAACATAGACTTGACACTATCTACTAGATATTTGTCAAATACCACTCACTCATTCATTCATCACGAAATCTCTGAAACCACCGAACGGATTGGAATGAAATTTGGTATGCAGCTTCCTCAAGGGCCACCGATGCCCACTAAGAGGATTTTTGGCTATTCAGGTTCTAAAGGGGTGTTAAGGGGTTAGACCTGCATTTCATTGAATAGCAATATCTCCCGATTGGTTTCATTGGGGGATATGATACTCGGCATATAAACTCATATTTAAAAATAAGAAGACACGTGTCTGAGAGTTTTTCGATGTGGTGTATATCATGAGGTGAAAGGGGTGAATAGTGGGGATTGAAAAATTCCTAACGGAGCGAGTATCTCTTAAACGACATAGGCGAGGAGTTTGAAATTCAGCGGAAGAAAATCAGCATAAAAAGAAGAAAATATGTGTTTGGCCGTTTTTTCATAAATCCAATTTAAGGGGCCCATGGGGAGGGGTGAAATTCTGGGGGGGGGGGGAAACAGGAAAGAAAGTGTCCTAACTGATTGACTGATTGACTCACTCATCAAACTCAGGGGGAAAAACTGCTTTAAAGTAAGTAAATAGCTGTCGGACAGTTTTCTTAAATCAAATTTAACGGGTTCATGGGGAGGGGTGAAATTCTGAAAAAAGAAAATTGAAAGAAAATGTCCTGACTCACTCAATCATCATCGCCCAGCCAAAATTATTGAAGTTAGAAACATGACAGTTGGGGGATATGTTCATTGTATGTCAAAACCGTCTACTAAGGGAGAATTTCGGGATATTCAGGTTCTAAAGGGGTCTTAAGGGGGTTAAACCTGCATTTCATTGAATAACACTATCTCCTGATTGGTTTCATTGGGGGATGTGATACACGGCATATAAACTCATCATTAAAAAGTAAGAAGACACGTGTCTGAGGGTTTTTCGATGGGGTGTATATTATGAGGTGAAAGGGGTAAAAAGTAGGGCTTGAAAGATTCCTAACGGAGCGTGTATCTCTTAAACGACATAGGCGAGGAGTTTGAAACTCAGCGGGAAAAAAATCAGCGTAAAAAATTAAGTAAATATGTGTTTGACCTTTTTTCATAAACTTAAGGGGCCCATGGGAAGGGATGAAATTCTGGGGGGGGGGGGGAACAGGAAAGGAAGTGTCCTAACTGATTGACTGACTCACTCACTCATCAAACTCAGGGGGAACACTGCTTTAAAGTAAGTAAATAGCTTTTCGACAGTTTTTTTGATCAATCAAATTGAAGGGGTTCATCGGGAGGGATAAAATTCTGAAGAAAAAAAATGAAAGAAAATGTCCTGACTCATTCACTCACTCATCATCGCTCAGCCAAAAATATTGAAGTTAAAACATGGCATTTTGGGGATATGTTCGTTGTATGTCAAAACCGTACACTAAGGGAAGATTTTTGGATATTCGTGTTGTAAATGGGTCTTAAGGGGGTTAAACCTGCATTTCATTGAATAACAATATCTCACGAGAGGTTTCATTTGTGGATGTGATACTTGGCATATAAACTAATCATTAAAATTAAGCAGATATGTATCTAAGGGTTTATCGATGTGGTGTATTATTATGAGGTGAAAGGGGTGTAAATAAGGGGATTGAAGGATTCCTAGCGGAGCGTGTAGGCCTATCTCTTAAACGACATAGGCGAGAAATTTGAAACTCAGCGAAAAAAAGCAGCTTTAAAAGTAAGTAAATCGGTGTTCAACCGTTTTTTTTCATAAATTAATTTAAGGGGCCAATGGGGTGGGGTGAAATTCTGGGGGAAAAAATGAGAGAAAGTGTCCTAACCGACTGACTCAGGGGAAAGAGACAGCTTAAGAAATAAGTTAATAGGTGTTCAAGCGTTTTTTAATCAATCCAATTTAAGGGGCCCATGGGGAGGGGTGAAATTCTGGTAAAATAAATGAAAGAAAATGACCTGTCTGACTCACTCACTCATCACGCCCAGCGAAAACTATTTAAGTTGGAAACATGAAATTTTGGGAATATGTTCGCTGTAT